>JAWNNI010000242.1:8402500-9717500 GCA_035043065.1 Hirtodrosophila confusa | reverse complement strand
GTCTCCAGCCTTCGGCTCGGCCATCAGGCAGAAGAGCGAGCCCTCCGGTGACTTGGAGAGCACGTTGATGGCGTCTGAGAGGCCAACGATCACTCGGGACTCGGATTGGGCCCGCAGTAGGGCCGTTTTGATGGTACGGCCAATGGGCATGGCACACTCGGCCAGCTCCAGGCTTTGGTTGTGTGTGTAGTGGTGCATGTTGGCTGATTCCTCAACGACCATTTTGGATTTGTTAATCTCTGTGATTGTCACTTGGGCTTGAGCTTGAGCTATTTTTGTAGCCTCTGTTTGCACTTTTGGTTTATGGTTCAATTTTGGCACTTTTTGTTGTGGTGGTAACACTGCTTTGTTGTTGCTGTTGTAGCTGTTGTTGCTGTTATTAGCGTTTATCAGTTTTTTATTTAGATTCGGCAATTTGCGCTCTATTAACTTTTGATTATGAAATTCTTTTCACGTTCACGCTGCGCGCTTTAAAATCCGTTAACCGTCTTGCTCCGTGCTGGTTTCAATTTTGATTTGCAATTTCACAATGAATGCCCAAAGCTGGCGAGCGCGCGCTTTTATAGCTGCTCTCTCACCAGCACTGAATTTCATCAGAAGAGCGCGCCAAACTTTTGCGCTCTCGCTCTTGCGCTCTGCCTGTGGAGCTTTTGGGGGGCCTGCTCACGCACACACTGGCAACAGTTGCCAAAGGCCACCGGCGTAAAAACCACCACCACTGTCTCTCTCTCTCCATCTCTCTCTTTCTCTATGTGTGTGTGTATTTTTTCCAAGTAATTTTTGCCTGACGCCTCCGCTCCCGATCAAAATGTGGCAGCTCAGCAAATCTGTACTTTTTGCTGCGCTCAGCACATTTTTATGCCTTTTTTGGAGTGGCCAAAGATTTCCGTTAATTTGGGCAATTAGCAATATATATTTGTTTTATTCGTTCGTCAGACGGTGAATTTTGACTTGGGATGCCGCTTAATGCAGTCGGATGTTTGCCCCTTGAGTTCATGTAAATTTCATTGTACTCTGACGCTGCAAACACTCTTTATCGCGGAAGAAGCGAATGCTCTCCTTGCAGTGGTGTCGATTGTCGCAGAAGATAAGAATGCGATACTTCCAGTATGGCAATAAAGCTTTTCTATCGCTTTCTTAACTTCCATCGGCAAGAAGTGTCCAACTTCTGCGGTACCTCCAAGTACCAAAAGCATTTTTACTGGAGATTTAAATTGTTGGATGAAAACTATCACCAAACTATCTTCCGACTTTTTTCCAAAGGAACACTTAATATCATTATACTATTATCACCCCCTGCACAAAATATTACCCTTGGATTTCCGTGCCATCTCCCCTGGTTCCCGTCCATTGTATTGTCAACTTGTACCTTGATTCAAGACTTTTTCGTTGAAAACCATTAATGTTCAATTTCCGTCAAAATTAATTTTTGTCACAGATTTTCGTGAAAATTTTGCGCACCGCTTATCTCAGCTGCCAAGATTGGGCCAATTTGTATTACTTAATGGCTTTTTTTATGTTTCTGCCGATTTTCGAGACTTGCTTCTCATGCGAACTCAACGAATTTCGGGGTAAGGCGTTGTCTATCTCTATCACGCCGTTGGTCATGCACTTGGCTATGGGCCAAATGGTCAACAGGTCGTGCAAAAGTGAGTCAAAACCTACATACATACTTATTGGATATAATACATAGTGTTATATGCTCTTCAAAAGTCTGTTACTAAGCGATCACTCATGACAATAGCTGACGTCAAAGAGGCACCCGGCGAACGTTGCGTATACTCGATTTAATATCCATGCCTGCGAAAGTGTTGATGTTTAATTAATGAGCGCGCGCGACAAACAAATGAAATGAAATACAAGTTTGTTATTGTTTTTCGCTTGAATTTTAGTGAATGAAAACGCTGCCAGCCGGGGGGTACGAAATATGGAACGCTGCCAAGGCAGAAAGAAGCATCATCATCATCATAAGCTAAAAGAAGATGCTTTAAAAAAGACCTGATATCATTATGATGCAGACTTTCGACCAGGAACTAATCCTTAGTCCATCTACTCATCATTGGATGAGTGCAAATTGCCATTGTCTGCGGCACTTGATCAATTGAATATAATGATTTAAAGTCGGCTGATTATGATATACCAAATACGCCATTCCTGGGGGTTCAACTACCGCGCAAAAAGTGGCGCGTATTTTTTTCAGATCGTAAATGCATTTTTTTAATGAATTATTTTGTCATTTTGTAGGTTTTGTATTTGATTCGGCAAGCATATTTTTTGTTGACGAAGGGTGCACTGTTTTGTTTATGTAGAATAACAACTTTTCAAAACAGCGACCTGCACAAAATCACGTACTTGAAAACAAAGATATGTGAATGCAACTGATGTAGTACATATGTAAATTTGTAATTTGCTTTTTTCTGGCTGGCATTTTTGAAGAGGGGTTGAAGTACTTTTAATGAAATAAACAGTAAGTTAGATACTCTCTTCAGTCAAGTACAGTCTGCGAACTTATTCAAAATGCTACACAACTGTACCGCGCTCAGGAAACTGCAATGAGAAACCAGGTAAAAAACAAGCTGACAAAAGCCGAATTAAAAGCTTTTCCACAGCTAAGATCCAAAAATATTTCACACCAATAAGGAAAACCTTAAAAAGTTTAATGAACTTCTTGGAAAATGTGTAATTTGAATTGCATTTTCCCAACTCAGTAGAACTTGGCATAAGCAATAAGTTGGCAAACAAATATGAAATCAATGAACTCCTGAAAACTGTTTAGTTGGCGTTTTAGAGCGCGGGTTAACCACCTAGAGGGTCAAAACTCTGGTTATCATCTGCAGAAACAGCACAGGAATACTGACCTATCTGAAACCCAAATATAAACATTGTTAACTTGCTGCGCATAAATAAAAAATACGGCTTGCAGAATTGTGCTTGCGTTAACTGAAAATACAATGAGATATGCTTACTTATCAGAGTTAAAAGTGAAATACAACTACGACATACTATCTGGTATCAGGCCATAGAATTTACGCGCCAACTTTGACTCAATATGGGCCAATGAACTTGGCCCGTTGTTTACTACTACTACATTGTGAGTTAACAATACTACACTCAGAAAATAAATGCCCTAGATTCCAGAAAATCGCCATTCTTTTGAAGCCAAGAATAGCTCGCCCTACTTTTCAGAGAGTTGATTTTCTAAACAATAATCGCATTTCTAAAAACTAAGGTCATCATAAATATTAGAAAAAATTCGAAATATTAGAGTTTGAATTTCTAAAATGAAGAAATATATTTCTTAAAATATAAAATATTTCTGAGAAATAGAAATAAACATTATGTTTTTGGGATTGCCGATTTAGGACCTGCATTTCTACTTTTAGGAAATAAGTTTCTTAATTTTAGAAATATTTCCGGTTTTTGGAGCGGTCTTCTAAATTACAGGGCGATTTTTGTTGTGAGTGTATTGGGTTACTAAAATTACAATTAGCTGTGTCTAGCTGCATGCCCCCGCCGCATGATGAGCACCTGGAATTGGGGCCAGAATTTGTCATAGTTTCAATAACAATTGCAGCTCAACTTGCCGCACAACAAGTGTGGCCACCGCGTGGCCGGCAACTGTTGCACTGTACATCAATGCCGATGCTGACCAAGTGCTGAGTCATGGTGCGATGGTTAAAGCCGCGGCTCAAAGTATGGCCAGCATGAGTCAAAACACACTGAGCGGGCGGCCAGTGCATGGCGTCTAAACGAGTTTTTGAATTCCCCGAAACCATGCGCTCAAATGGCGAGCACAAGTACGGCTACCTATACAAGCATATATATATACTATATATGTATGTGTGTATATATTTGGTTATCAGACACATTCCGATATGAAAGTCGGTCCAAAGTCCGCCTGCGTTACATGCTGCGCACTGCGTAAGACGCCGAAAGCGTCGCGTTCCGGCTCACGTGCACAGTTTGAAGACCAGTTAAGAGCAAAGCGTTGAGAGTTAAGAGCTTGGCTTGTCTGCACTTTTGGGAATGCAATTCTGTATGTATGCTTAAATGAGTTGCGGGGAATTTTGTGTTTGGTGTGTGGGGAAAACCCAGCAGAACGGCTGAATGGCGTCCGAAAAGCCCCAATGCCACATTAAGATAGACGTGAGTGTAAAACATTTTATCTACGCAGAGTTTTGTGCTTTTTCTGCATAAAATATTATGATTAATTGTCATTAATTTAAGAGCAGTCTTCGAGACATTTGCGCGTACTTTGATCTTTTAAGTTATCTTATTTTTGCGTGCTTTTTCTTTGACGTAGTGGTTCCCCATTGAGCTGTTTTAATTATATTTCAAATGAGGCCATTGTCTTGTTATATATATATCAAATTTATCATACAAAAATAGATTTAAAATGTTCTATTTAAATCTAATTTTAGAAATATAAACTTATCTGACATGAAATACTTATTAAGGGAAGTAATATTGAAATGTTTTGTTTTAATTCAATGTATTTAAATGTTGAAATTAACCGAAAAAGCTTCTATAACAGCAACTTCACCTTTACGCAATGTGGCAACGCCGCTTGCTCACGAAAGCTTATGCGAAGCGCAAACTTGTTATTTACGTTTGCCTTGCCGGCATTTGAAAGAAGCTTTTGCTTCTTCTTACATGTAAACAAACACATTTAACAGCTGTTAATCGAACGCAAGTGTTGAGTAACGACGCAAGACGACACACTTTGTAGCACGCTTTGAATTGTATTATAAATTTATAATGCACGCAATTATATACTTATTACATAGAACAATTAAACGGTTGCTTGACATTTGAAATTGAACTTTGAAAGCTACACATGCTGCCATGGGTTAAGATACATTATTCAGCACCATTGACGTTACCACAAAAAAAGCTTGATGATGTAACAAAGTCAAAGAAGTAAGAAAGCTATTTACCAAAAATAAAACGAGCAACAATAAAAGTGAATACTGCCAACGAAACAAAAACGAAGTCGCAGTCATTGTCTTGGTAAAATGTGAAGAAAGAACCGAGAACTTGAGACTCAGCCACAGAGCATGGGGAGAAACACGGCATCGCCATCAAATGAGATAAATACGCCGGGCAAAACCTGCTGGGCATTCAGTTTCTCGCCGACTGCCGGAAGTGACGGACCAGCGCGCCTCGTAGAAGCCCCACATTTGAAGTAGAGCGCGGCTAACGATCAAACAGCGTGAATCAGCGTGTTCCAGGGGGAAATATCGGTGAAACAATAAATCAACAACAGGAAAACAATGGAGTACCTGCATTACGCCTATGAGAAATTATTTGGAGCCGAGGCGCCGACAGATGGCACGCAAGGTGTCTACCACACGTAGGTGTATACACTGAGCGAAGTTTCCCAGTGGGTTTTCCCTCTGCCATGACTAACTGGGCAATCATTTCTGCTTTCCCCCACAGGCCACGCAAAGTTGTTTGTTTCGGAAATGTTTTGTTGGATCGCATTGTTGTGTTGGATCAGCCGGAGCTGCTGCAGCGTTACGACATAAAGCCCGGCTCCAAGGGCGAGATGGAGCTGGAGAAGCTGAACGAGATTGTCACAGAAGCTGCCAACGGGTAGGTTGCACCAGACACAGCTCATTCTCAGCCACTTGCTAATCATTTGCCAATTCTCTGCGAACTCATTAGCTCCAGCTGCCTGTGCAATCCGGGTGGCTCGGCCCTCAATACTGTGCGCATACTGAAGCTGCTGGGCACCGAGGCGCAGTTCTTTGGCGCCATTGGGGCTGACAAGAGCGGGGAGCAGCTGCGCTCCATTATCCTGGAGCGCGGCATTGAGGCGCGACTGCAGACCATTGAGAATGTCCACACGGGCCAGTGCGTGTGCCTTATGCAGGAGGACAATCCCACGCTCTACGCCAACATTGGCGCCTCTGCTCACTTCTCTGTGGAGCCGTTGAGGCATGTGGCCGTACACGGAACCCAGAGCTTATTGCGTCCCATTGAACGCAAGCAGATCCTGTACATCGAGGGCTTCTTTGTGCCGCAGCGGGATGAGGTCTGCGCCTACATACTGAACGACTTGGTTCGGGAACGTCGCCACCTGGCCCTCAATCTCAGCGCTCCTTATATTGTGCGCAAGCACTCGCAAATGATGCTTGAGCTGGCCACCCGCGCCCTGTTTGTGTTTGGAAACCGTCAGGAGTTCGAGGAACTCGCCAAATCCGCTGGATGCCAGAGCGTGGATCAGCTGTGCCGCCAGCTGATGGAGGCCGGCAATCTCAAGATCATACTCATCACCAACGGCGCAACTGGCGTTCAGCTGGCCACCAACTATGAGGCGGAACTGTCGCCAGCCGGCGTCATCCGCTTCGAGGATTACCGCGCACCGCGCGTGGATCAGCTGGTGGACGCCACGGGTGCGGGCGACTCCTTTGCCGCTGGATTCCTGCACGGCTGGCTGGAGAAGCGCTCGCTGAGCGAGTGCGTGCGCCTGGCCAGCGATGTGGCCGCCAAGGTGGTCACCCAGGTGGGCTGTAATCTGCCCTAGCCTCCTGTCAAGCCTCTTCCCCTCCCGTGGCTTTGGTGTGCAGGTCAACCAGAGTCAGCTGAGGCTGACGAACGCGCACAGTGACATCAGCATAGACTTTTAGCAGTATGTTATATAAATATACATATACATATACATATACATATGTCATATGTATGTACTTAGTTCCTTTTATGACGATGCACTCGGCAGGGTAATCTACTTGCGCTTGGCTCTTATCAACAAATGAGTAGAGATTCACAAATAAATCTCATCATAACAAATGTTTCCACAGCTTTGCTGATAAGATGAGCTAGAGCTCTAACTATATGTATATTTTACTCCAGAAATATACAAAAATATGTGGTGTGCCTTAAACTATTTAATACGCATATACAATGATATTTTGCACAACCTGCATTAACTATTTATAGTCTCACAAAAGAATATTAAAACATATTAATTTAAATCAAGATTAACAATTGTTTCCATAAAAAGGGGCTCTAGAAATGTAAGTGTATGAATTCTCTATGATCTTTTGCAATATTATAAAGAATATAACTATTTTCTTTGATTACCAAGTATCACTTGGGAAAAGAATATCACAAGTTTTAGATCAAAAGCAATGTATTTTCGATTCTTTTAGCCTTTAATATCCGTGTAATAAAACATTTGAAGTACTTGACATATAAACTTTTCTACGTAGTAGAAGTTTTCCAAAAACCAGTAAACTAATTTGACGATAAATATCTGTATTCCAGGGTATTAGAGTAAGTGTTACAGTGACAATACTAAGGAACTAATAACATTGACTTATTATTCAGTCTCTGATCTGATCTTGTCAAACTTCTCCCTTGGGAACTATAATATTATAAATAAGTTGTGTTGTTGGATACATTGTTATTTTTTTAAAGATACATCAAACTCAAGAACTACAGCTATTATAACAACATAACGATATAGTGTGAACACAATTTCAAACAATAGTAAAAGTACGTTGCCAGGAGAATGAGAAAACAAAACCCAATTTAACTTTTTTTCAACATAACCTTGAACTTTAATATGAAAATAGTCTTAACTTTTTTAAGCGGACATAAAACCGGTTTGGATTAATAAAATACGGGATGTTTTTATAACTGTACTATATATCTTTAATTTATTTTATAAATATTTATGGTCCAGTTTACAAAACTCAAACTAAAAAGCGATTTTATATAGCGGTATGATATATATATTTGGAATTTATTTATGTTCATTGGAAAATTGATTTGAAAAATACAAATAAATGACAATAGCTTAAGAAACTAAATTATTATTATTATTAATTTTTTTTCTTATACAAAAATTTGTTTTAATTTTTATCAAAGAAGTTTTTTGCAAGCAATCGTGGCAGCTTAAGCAAGTTGTACATTAGAAGAAAACACAGAGAATAATGATCACGGGAATTTACAAATTACTAAATTTTGCGATTGAGAAAGTTGATTTTAGAGCAAGAGTTTCTCTGAGTGTAGCGCTACCACATTAAATTGTTTATGTTAATTCATTCAAAATGCTCCGCAGCACCACTCGTGCCTGTTAATTAAGTTCTATTATTATAATTCGCAAAATATATGCTATTAGCCGAATACAATTGATTTTATCTAAGCCCGAAAGCAATGTCTGTGCTTCACTGCGTTAAGTAAGAGCATCAAATAAATGTTGAAAGAAACTATATCGCCAGAAGAATGAGATGGGGAATGGGAATGAGCATGAGCTACTGTACTATCTGCCAACAAACGATTCCATTATCTTCCGCTGACTTACTCATACGACCCACATGTTCATATTTATAAGTCAGAGCGGGATATGACGGCATAGCCAAGTAGACCCCGAAAGTATTGTGGCATGTTCAGATATCATCAAAGCAAATTTTCTATGTTGTTTATTGTATTTGCAGGGGGGTTGCTCGACCCTGACATTCTGGCACTGGAATTGGAACTGGAGCTGGTGCTGCGTCACACGTGTTTGCAAATCGTTAACAAAACTAAGCCGCATTAGCCATGCTTCTTGGCCCTGTAGTGAGAAAGTAAACAAAGGGCCGGAGCCAGCTGATGTAAAACCCAGTGCAGGCCTTACACTTAACAATAAACAAATGCCAAATTAGAAGCTTAGCAAAGCAATTTGAGTTGCCAAGGCAATTGGCATGCTCAAGCCGTGCCAAGCCCAGTAAGCCCAGTTAGCTGCTTAATTGGCAAAAGCTGCTTAGGAGTCGCCCACAAGTAAGTGCTAGAAATGTGCCAAAGTCAATATTGAGACGCCCCCACAATTGTAGGACCCCAATAATGGGCAGATGACTCGTTTAAATCACGTCACGGGCTCTGCTGCTGCTGCTGTTAATTACTTGATATTAATTTTATAGAACTTGGAGCTTGGAACAGGGCCAGAACAGTCCGAAACAGCCCCTACTCTTGGTTCTCTGCGGCTGTCCTGCAACTATAAGTACACGTAATTAATGTCATCGTGTGGTTTATAGGGTTAACAGCCACTCGACTGGTCCTGAGTGTGTGTTGTGCTTTGATGTGTGCTCCCATTGTGGCAAGGACTTGCTTGAAGCTGCCCCAGAGCAAATGTGATAATTAAATGCTCTCCCTCTGCCCTTGCCGGGCTTAGCTTTTAATTTATAATAAATTCGAACATGCAAATTGTTGTTGCCATGCAACACCTCCACAATGCACGACGAATGCATTTTTGTCAACAAGCCCAAAAGGTCGTCCTTTGATTTATGGTCGACGCCTCGTACGAGCAGCTGTAACTGACATTGCATATTTGTTGTGGGAAAAGCAGGGGTGCGGGGTCGGGTCTGGGTCTGGGTCTGGGTCTGGGTCTGTGTCCGGGTCTGCTCTGGGCTTTGATATTGCCCATGTTTGCACAAAATATTGCGCATACGCCACAGACGCCGGCAAGGACACACACAAGGACCAGTGCCCCTGCCTGGCGTGGCCTGCTGCTTGAGCTTTTGGCTTTGTCCTTTGCCTTTTTGCGGCATAACGCGCGGTTAAGTGGCCATAATGTGTGCCTTTATGGGCTCGGTCTGCAGCGTCTCGCTCCCACCAACCCACCAACCCCCCAACCCCCCAACCCCCCAACCCCCAAACCCTCTGGCCCCACCCAACCGTGCACCGCTCTTATTTTAATTCCCCGCCGTATTTGCTGAGCCGGCATTGTTGCTGAATTATGTTATGCCGGGCGCTTGTTGATTTTTATATTGTTTTTTTCCTTGTTTGTGGCTCCGGAATGTTTGCTGTTGTCTCCGTCCAGGAGACATCCCGATCCCTGTCCTTAATGCATGATAAGCGGCCTGGTCAAAATACTTATTTGGCGCTGGCATGTTTGCTCAGTTGTTTACGGATAATCCGCTTTTATTGTTTAATAAGTCATGGCTGCTACCGCCTGTCTGCCTTGCTGACCGACTGACTCTTGGCCACGTTAGCGGCTCGTTAATTTCCTGACAGGATATGCGACAGAGCCATTTTGTGCTCAACGTGTTGAAAAATCGATGGATAACTGATATATTCATGTGTGTATTCAAGAAAAAATGTATTCCTACATATGTACGACAATTCCATTTTCAATACAATTCCTTACTCATAAATATAATATATAAAATATAATATTTTATATACAAATCCTTTTCATAAAGTTCTTTCTTGTTCTGTAGAATTCGGCTTCTCATATTTATCGCACTCCCAGTACAGCTAAGCAGAACATTTTCAAAGGACGAAGTGATAAAAGAAACCAAAATTGTACTAACCTTGACACCCACCAAATTTCGTCCTTGGGGTGACTTATCACTATTTGTATTTTTTGTATAAAGCTTTGAAAATGAGTTTGAAGCCACTCGAACGTTAAACACAATAGTTTCATACAGTTTCCGCCGATTTCCTTATTTCCGGACTGAATTTTCCGAAAAATATTTCAAAGTGCCAACCTACGATATAAGAGGTAGCTACTGTAAAAATTGCAGATTTCTAGCTTCTACCATTTGAGCTTATCTTTATATGTTCTTACTGGACAGGTTGAAGCCATAACTTTGTCAAAACCGATCCGATTTTTATAAGGAATATATATTTGGCAATGATTTGGCCCCCATATTGATTTGGCATTTCAATTTTATTTGTTTCTCAAAGTTCTTATCTTATCTTAACTTATCTTATCTTATCTCATCTTATCTTTATAGAGTAGTTCTTTCTAGATTTAAACCTACCATAACGTTGTCAAAACCGAACCGATTTTTATAAGGAATACATTTTTGGTCACCGATTTCAATTTAATTCATTTCATTTTTTCGTTTTTAATATTTTTAGAAACAGTCTTTAAATCACAGTCTTACATTTGTATCCTTACTACAGTAATTGTCATTATTTCCAAGGTTGTCGGAACCAGAACACATGTTAGCTAGCTAAGTTAATTAACCAATCAATTGATATGCCTAAATTGTTATATTAACTTTCCATTACGAGGGTGGCTCAAGTAGTTCAGTCAAAAGGGGCATGCAACTTGATTGGAAGACACTTTGGCAGCTACTTTGAGCAGTTGCTTCTTCACTTGAGCAGCTAGCAGCCATAAATTCGAATCTACCCATTGCCTCCACCATTATATAACTGACTAACATCACAATCTATTTGTCATCAAGCAATTTGGCAAATTATAGGCTATGCCAGGCCAATTATCAAGGGACAATTGGCAAACGCCTTCTGCTCGACACTTGGAGTCAATTGACGCCATAAAAGGCGTTTGCCGAGCACTTTGTGGCCACAGTTTCAAGTGGCACAGACAGTCGAGGACTCACACTTGGCCAGCAGCACGGGATAAGGACAGCAGTGAATGGAAATGGTGCAAATCGATGATATTGGCTTAGTGGCCATCAATGTGCGCATTTGGCGGTACATGGCAGTGCTCTATCCCAAGCCGGATAACAATTGGCGGAAGTACGCCTTCGTCGTGCCCGTTTGCCTGATGAACATGATGCAGAGTTTCTACTTGCTGCGGATGTGGGGCGATCTGCCCGCCTTCATACTCAACCTGTTCTTCTTCGTAGCTATATTTAATTCCCTGCTCCGCACGTTCCTGGTCATCTTCAAGCACACGGAGTTCGAGGAATTCCTTGGCGAGCTGGCCCAGTTGTACAGCGAGATTGAGTCCTCGGCCGATGAGACGAGTCGGCATATCCTGCGGCAGGTCGAGCGTGAGGCTCGCCGTGTGGCCATTTTTAATTTAACGGCCTCTTTCTTAGACATTGCAAGTGCTTTGATCTTCACTTTGTTTCTAGAGGAACGCGGTAAGCTTTTGAGGGGTTTCACCAAACCAAAATACCATATTAATGCAATGGAGTTCAGGAATTCGAAATGCGAAATGTCGAATTCATACTCAACGTCTGTAGACTGCATGAAGTTGTGTTTATTGATACCATTTCAGTAAACCGTAAAATTAGAATAGCTACTGAATAACTTTCCTGTTTTATATGGCTGCAGCACACGCTTTTGGCATTGCACTGCCCCGGCTGGATATGCACCGTTCGCCGGTCTACGAACTCTTTTATTTGTTCCAAGTGCCGTTGCCCTTTTTACTCACCTTTATGTACATGCCCTTTGTCAACCTGTTTGCGGCATTTGCGCTCTTTGGCAAGGCCATGCTCGAGATATTGGCCTACAAACTATCCTGCATTGAGCTATTGGCGACGGAGGAGGAACGATATCAGATGCTGACGGCTTGCATAGGCTATCATGGCAACATTGCCGGGTAGGTTAACAGTTAACAGTTAAACAGATAAGTTTTACTTTCACTTTGAGCTTATTATTTTATATTTGATATTTGTATTCTTCACTGATTTCTTTTTTACTCCCTGTTCCCATAGAATTGCTAAAAAGGGGGTATTAGATCTGTGCAAATGTATGTAACATACAGAGGGCGACATCTCCGACCCTATAAAGTATATACATATATTCTTGATCAGTATCAAAAGAAAATTCGATTTGGCCATGTCCGTCTCTCTGTCCGTCCGTCCGTATGTATGAACGCGTCGATCTCAGCAACTATAAGAGCTAGAGACACCAAATTTGGAATGTAGGTTCAAGGTCAAGTTTATTTTGTATCCGAGATATTCCCCCCCACACCCCCGCTTTTCGATAAGAACCGTTTTACAGCAACAATTTTCAAGATATAGCATTGGGATTTAATAGGTATAAATAATACTTTAGTCACTCCTTATCTACTGTCCAAATTTCAAGTCGATCGGAAGTTATTCAACAAACAAGCGCTGCGCGGGGGGAAGAATTAGCACAGCCACCACTTTCATGTCTATGTGTACGAAGATATGTTAGTTGTAGACCTGAGTACAGGGAGTTTCGTAGTCGGGTATACTCGACTAGAGCATTCTTACTTGTTTCTATTGATTACTTTGATTAATGATGTCTTTAACTCTAACTTTGGCCTTAACTCTTGCAGCTATGTTAACAAGTTTTCTGCCTTGGTCACCCACATTGTGGGCGCCGAGGCGATCATCTTTGGCTTCATCATCTGTTCGCTGCTCTTCTGCTTGAATTTTGTAAGGCTTTTTGCCAGTTTGTATTAGTTAACAGTCAGTTATAAGCCATGTTCCACACAGATCACGTCGCACACTCAGATGATCTCCATGGTCATGTACATTTTCACCATACTCTATGTTTTGTACACCTACTACAATGGCGCCAATGATTTGGTCATTGAGGTTAGTTCCGTTTAATCATTTCATCATTTCCATTAAGGGACTCTTTGCAGTGTGCACGGGTCGCTGAGGCTGTTTACAATGTGCCCTGGTTCGAGTGCGGCATGCGTTTCCGGAAAACTCTCTTGATCTTTTTGATGCAAGCGCAAAGGCCTTTGGTGGTGAGTGGGTTGGGCAGGAGGTGCAGTTTGGAGCGGGTGTCGTTTCATTTGGCAGATTCTAATCCTGCCTTTATGTGTGCGCTCCATTTCATCTCTCGTTTCGGTTTCAGATAAAAGCCGGCAATGTTTACCCCATGACTTTGGCCATGTTTCAGAGACTGCTGAATGCATCCTTTTCGTACTTTAGCATGTTGCATGGCGTGACCAACAAATGAGCTGGAAGCCAAAACTTTTTGGCCAGGCAACGAGACTCCGAGTATGCTTGGAGCTGGAGCTGGGGTTGGGATCGGAATAGGGATAGGGATTGGGATTGCGACTGGCAATCTGAGTAATGCAAAAAGTTGTTGTGCATTTGCATATGCTACTCGTTTGCGTAGTTATTTTGAAAGGATTTAATCTGGCTGTTTGTAGCCTGGCCTGTAGATGTAGTCATACTTGTAGTTGTAGTTGTATTCTATGGCATCTATGCAAATAGTTTGTTGCATTGCAGAGGAGCGAAGCTGCATGTTGTGTTTGTGTTTACTTTAAATCAGTTGTATGCTTAGAAATGTTAAACTTAGTTGTTTTAAGCGCACTTTGTGCACTATATATAGCCTGGTTGCATTGCTCAATTTAATTGATTACCAGCTCAAGAGATTATAAACTTAATTGAGTTCTTTACCGGAAATGTATACGCTCAAGCCTTAAAATATTTACGCCGCCCAAGAGTATGCAACAATAATTGATGCCACGTCTGGTCAAGTTCGGGCATATAGAGATCTGTGCACCTCTTCAAAATATCAACTGTATTGCATTAGTTGGCTATTAAAATATGTATAATCCCTAACATGTTGAAAATACAATAATTACTTGCATTAGACAAATGGAATCTAGATCATTAATTTTTAATGCGCTTCTTAACTGCTGCATACTTTCAGGCTGCACTCAAATTGGAATTTATGCATTTTACTTGCGCTTTTTAATTAAAATGCCTAAAACTAGTTGTCTGCAGCAAATTTAATTAACATTAGTCATGTCCTTTATTATGCAAATGAACAGCTTCCGCAGCAGCAACAAAGACAGCCTGCCTGAAACGGCATCAGCGTTAAATGCCAGCAACAATAACAACTTAATTTAAAATTCATTATAACTGACACCAACTAGTTAAACAATTGCCAGGCAGCAGCAGCGGCAGCGGCAGCAGGAGCAAAATGTCCAACAACAAAGGACCGCAACTAAAACAACAAGAACAATAAAAACAACAACTGGGCGCGCTTGAATATTGAAATGAGCGGCGCGGCGCGCTTGAAATACGCAAATAAACTTCAAAGGCAATACGCTGAAGGACTGCACGCTGTGTCCTGGCTGTTCTGTTCTGTTGTGTCTCCTCCAGGCCTCCTGGCGAGCGCATAAATAACAGGCGCTGGCAACAGGCAACGGAGAAGCAGAAGCAGAAGCAGAAGCCAGCAAGCCGAGTCGCGACGCGTCGCTGGGGGCATTTGGCTGTGGCTCGAGTGGCGTATACTTAATTTTATTATGAGGTGTCAAGTGGGCCGTCGACTTAGCAGCGTTGGACGCCTTTTGGCCTTTTGTTTGTGTAATTTATGTTGTTGCCAGTTGGCGGCAGGTGAGCGCCTCTCAACTACACCAACACCAGCACCGAAAGGGGGCGTGGCTGTGTGCCCATGGGCGTATCAGTTACCACCTGCGGTTGCTCGCGCCACATTGGCAAAATGTAAACTTCCTTTAGGCATTTGGTTTTTTGCCCAGACACCGCCTGCATAGCGTAGTTTGGGACCTTGATTTTTATGGCTAACACAAAAAAGAAGGAATATGCAAATGCCACAGGAAGTGTAACTGCAACACAGACACCCTGACAGTTGTCGTGCCTGAGTCCTGCCCGTCTGTGCGCTGCATAAAATTAACAAGTTTTGCCGGCTGGCATTCCACCCGCACCCAACCGCATCAACCTAGGCAAAAAATGTTTCATTAGAGCCATGGCCATGAGCATGTTATTTACCAACAGCTGGCATTGCCACCGATTCCCTCACCCCCGCACCCACGTCACAGCCACCCCGCCACACCGACTCCCGGCTTTGTTGTGGCGCCCCGTCAAAGGTGGCGCTGTTTTATAATTGAATTCATATGCATCAATGGAAGCGGCAACGGCAGCTACACAGCAACCACAGAGTTCAGCTGGAGTGGGCAGGGGGCTGGACCAAGGCATCCCTTGGCCAAAAGGGGCAAGGACTCGCGCTCGCAACGTTCTCATCTCGTGTGTTGTTTACTCACCGCCATTTGGTGGCATTTCATTTAAATGGATTTTCAATTGCGGTTTGAACATTTTGCATAAATTGCTGTAATGAGTTTATTTCAAGCCCCGTGCCACGGCAAGTGGCTTCGTTTGCCTGAGTCCTCGAACCGTTGATGTTGCCTCATTTGCAACTGTCAACTGGCTGTCAGCTCTGACAGTTGTATTGACAGTTTGCTTTTGCTGTTAATATTAATTGTGGCATTTTGTTTTTAGCCCGTGACGACGCTTTATGTCATTACAAATGGCATTCCACTGTGGCAATCGGAATTAAGCTGACCTTAGTTGGGTTTTGGGCCAGGGATTTCTGTGACTGCAAATGGAACTTAATTTGTCGCTAAAGCACGGAATGGGGCCTTACTTTAATTCAAAATAAACAAAATAACTATAAACGCATTTTCATATCGCTTTCGATCTACTAATCTAGTATAACAAAAACAGTCAAATTTCTACTATTCGTTAAATAAATTTCCGCAACTGAAATATACTTTTTCAATTAAATGTATGGAATAGTCAAGTCGAGACTGATCGACTACCAGATACCTTTAGATACTTTAACATTTTTGTAGTGCATTACAGCGGACTGGATAAATAATTGAATTCGCCTGAAAATGAGGACGTTTTCGGTACAAATAGATGGTATGCTCAAATATACAGGAATACTAACAATATATCTTGAAGAATTTGGATTTTATTTGTCTGTATTGATTTGCGGGGATACGGATAGAAATCCAAAACTTAGCATTAGACTTTGCCAACAAAAAATGCTTAAATCTTATAGCGTCGAAGATATATCCTTCTACCAGTTACATACTTACAGCACATTTAATATCCCTGCTTATATGTTTATATATGGGTGGAATATGTTTAAGCGATCGATGATCTAACATTCTAAGCATTTAATAAAAAGTTAATGTATTCAAGCGTATAATACATGTTTATATCAATGAATATCAATGAATATTTGTAGTGTTGACTTGTCAGTTAGACTTCATTGCCATGTACATAAGCATCATTATTTTTGCAATCCTGATCTATTGGATGGCTCTAAGCCTGAATTTCAATGTAAGTAAATTTTGAAATTGGCATTTTGGTGTTTGATTTTCAAATGAATATCGTTTCCCTTGGCAGGAAGCTGTCGAATTCAAATTCACTAATGCGGTTTGCGAAACTTACAACGAATCGTGGGTGCACATAGACGTATGTCGGCTGAGGGCTATTAGCCGTAATAAGACGACTTTTAATCTCAATTTAACAATCCTGCATCCTGCCTACAATATTTTTGTTGAAGGTCAACTCTTCAAGAAAGCCAATGGCTACAAGCCATGGCTCTACAAGGTCAACGTTGATGCCTGCCGGTTTTTAAAAAAGCCATATAATCCACTTGCTATATTGGTCTATAACCTTTTCAAAGAATTTACAAATTTTAATCACCCATGCCCATTTATGGTAAGTTGTAATTTCGTAAAGCTTATTATCTTAATTTATTTAAATAAATTTCGCTATATTCACATAGGGACCCCAAATAGTTGACGGGCTTTACCTACGATGGAAATTACTACCGCATGCCATTCCAACTGGCGATTATTTATTGTCATTGACCTGGCTGTTTCATAAAAAACCACAAGTTATAACAAATTTATATTTCTCATTTGTGGAGGATTTGTAAAACTTACAGAAAATGCGTGGGAAGCTATAGAAATTAAATAAATGCACAAGTTTTAAAATATATGTTATAATAATAAAAATATAAAATATAATATAATAAAAATAATATAATAAAAAGACAAAAACCGTTATAGTTCTTTAGTTGAAATGACTTATTCATTGAAAATTGTTGAAATTTGATTGATTATTTAAATGTAAATCATTTTTTAACAACTGAGAATACTCTAGTCGACTATTCCTACGAGACTCCCTGAACCCAGGTCCGAAATTTCCACACACATCTTTGTAATACGCAAACACACAGTACACTGCAGTGCAAGCGAGGCATTTTAAGCAGTACTGATTCTTGTTTTGCGATTAGCTTCCGCGTTTATTATCCGATCGACTTTGCACAGTAGATTAATAGCGATCCAAGTAATATAAATGCAAAATCCAAAGGCTATATCCTTATAATTGTTGCTGCAAACCGTTTCTATCGAATTGCGGAGACATCTGAAACAAAGTTGATATGCAGAGAGTAAATAACCCCGTTTTACCCATATCACTCTCAGGGAGTAACAATTTAAACTTTGAGTTTTCACGACTACGATGGTCACAAAACCAATTAAGTATTAAACTTATTAAGCAATAAGTCAACTACGAGTCACAGCACTAAGACTGGTCACAAGGGAAAGACTGTTCAAGCGTTCAATTAACCTCTAGTGCGCTAGAACTGGTTGAGAATTGTACGGCGCATCAGTTGTAAATTGTGTTCTGCCATTGCATTGCATCTACAGCTTAGATTTTTGATTTCAAATCTGATTTTATGCTGATTTCGTACACAAGTAGACAAAGTTGCGATTGCAGCTTTAATAATGGAGCTCTTTCATATTGTTTAAATGTAGGGGAATAACAATACCATTAATTGTCACTTAACAAAGCCTTAAAAAAAATCCAATCGCAGTTAACGCGTAATTAATCCATTTAATCATTTTGTATATATATAGACTTCTAATATCATATAAATTATTTGTGCTACTTTTCATGTGTTATTACTCTCTGTACTGCTTGGATGCATCAAGTTCTGTTTACTTCAAATATATACTTACTTACGTATGTATAAATTGATATTTGTGCTAATTTGATAGACTTTGATATTCCGAAAGTAAATACAAATTAATTTGCTGTATACGGTGCTGTAAATACCATCCAAAGGGTAAAAATGCGCACATTTTTCAATATTTTTGTCATGGTGCATATTTTGTTGACTCTAAAATTGAGCTACCATGTAAGTATAAAGAGGTTCGAATGCTATATATGAAAATTATTTTAATCTACACAACAATATTCACAACAGAACGCTGTGGAATTCAAGTTTACGAATTTAGTGTGTGAATCTTACAACAAATCGTGGTTTGTGATCAACCAATGTCGTCTTCGGGCAGTTAATCGGAATAAGACTACTATGAACTTCAAAGGAGCTGTTCTTCATCCGGCCAGGAGAATTAGCCTCCATTTCCAATTTTTTCAGAAAGCTAATGGTTATAAGCCTTGGCTCTATAATATGACTGTTGATGTCTGTCAGTTTCTTAAAAAGCCTTACAATCCAGTTGCAAGACTTATTTCAAGCCTTTTTATAGAATTTACCAACTTTAACCACACATGTCCTTACATGGTAAGTTGTTAGCTCAAAAAGTTTGTTATGTACGTAAAAATAAATAGTTTATGCACATTTTTATATAGGGTCCACAAATAGTAAACGGATTTTATCTGAGACCTGAGTTGCTTCGACTTCCCTTTCCCACGGGCGATTACTTATTGGAAATGACTTGGATATTTGACAACAAACCGCAATTCGCAACAAATGTCTACTTTAAATTTGTTGAGGATTTGTAATTATTGTATTTTGTAATGTATTAGCTCCAACTATCCCATTCCAATAAATATATTTATAAATATTAGTTTCCACATAAGCACTTTGCAAGTGTTTTATTTGTATACTGACACAACAAAGTGGTTATTTTCAAATAATATGGAATTCGATCAACTTAAAATTTGTTTTATTATTTAAGAATCCTGCACGAACTTCGGTTTTCTAGGAGGTGCCTTTTAATCCAGTAGCAATACACATGTCCTTACGTTCATCGATAGCTCAAAGAAAATGCAACCCTTGACAACTATCGGAAAACAGATTTCGATTTCCGCCAGGAAAAGGTAGAAGAAGTGACTTGAACTTTAATAAAAACTAAGTAAAGGGTATTTATAAATTTCGAATTACTATATTTTTCATTAAATTAATATCCCCATTTGTATATTTTGGGTACAGGAAGATAATGAATATCGTCTTCGGTCAGTTAATAGGAACAACACTACAATGAATCTTCCAGGCACTGTCCCTCAAATTCATTTTCAAATCTTTGGGAATGTCCGCTGATTCTTAGAAAGGGAGGTACTTATCTTCTATCCAGGTCTAAAGTAATCCATGAGAGGTATATTTTTAAGTGCCTTTATTTTCCATTCAACTCAATTAATGTATTTGATTTAAAAATGCGCCTGATATATTTGATATATTTTATATTTATATGCGTTCTAATGGGATAATAATTATATTTTAAATGGATAAATAATTACAGTTCAAGAACTTATTAATGTATTAAGCCGAATGCATTTGTTTGAATAAGTATATATTTATTATGACATTACTGCTGAGAGTTCAATCAAAATTCGTCGCCATGAGCATCAACTTTATTATTCTTGGACTACTGGTAATGGCGTCGAGCCTGTGCTTCAATGTGAGTATCGAATTGTTATTAAATATTTTTAAATTAAAGTTTCGCCTCTTGCAGGAAGCTCTTTTGTTCAAACTAACGAATGCGGTTTGTAAAAATATCAATGAAACCTGGGTTACCGTAAACGAATGTCGTCTGCATGCTGTTAGTCGAAACAGGACGGATTTAAATATCATCACCACTGTTCTGTATCCCGTATATGATGCTGCCATTCAAGGCCAACTCTTCAAGAAAGCCAATGGCTACAAGCCATGGCTCTACAAATTCAGCTTGGATGCCTGCCGATTTATGAAGAAGCCATATAATCCAATCGCAATTATAGTCTTTAAGTTACTCAAGGATTTTTCGAACTTTAACCACACATGTCCCTATGTGGTAAGTATTCCATTAATTTGCACAGTGCTATTGTAACTCACATTCAAACTTCACAGGGTCGTGTATACGTGAAGGGGCTGTATCCAAAGTGGGAGATATTACCAAATATCATTCCAACTGGCGATTATTTATTGACATTAAATTGGTTATTGGATAAGAGGCTACAACTCACGACAAATGTATATTTTGCCTTTGTAGAGGACTTGTAACTGAATGCTATGATAAAATAAAGGATACCATTATGTATATATCAATAGATCAAACTTGGCACACAAGTTGGTGTATACCAAATAGTTAGGTTAGGCAAATGCTTAATGATATGCTGTGTAGGGGTATGGCAATGACTTTGAAGCCAATCTAACTAAACAAATAATCTTACTCATTTGACTTTAACCCCCATTTCCCGCCCGTGCCGACGGGTGGGCGTATTTTCAAATTTTCTTAATGAAGTTGGAAGAATAATACTAACATCTACTAACATGGTGCGTAAAGTCGGTTTTTAATTCAAGTGAATATATTTAAAACAATTATTTCCAGAAATTCAAAAGACCCAATTTTCGCGGCAAAGCTATCACATGTTGGTACTGCCAAATATCAACCGACCGCCACATGTATCGATAACCTTTCATTATATCGATGCGAAAGTCAATGTGTGTGCATGCTGCTGGGCCGACATACAACATAATAATAATAATGTTAATTTGTACTAAGTCCCAGCAACATTCACATTCTATTAACTAAAAAGGTACCTAATTAATTAATAAACTTATATGAATAAAATTAACCAAATCGTAGTACAACAAAAAAAATTGACTTCAGCAGCAGTGCGCCATCTACCGTAGATCGATAGCAATGCATAGGCAGAAGCTGAGAGACACAAGCAATATGGCGATTTCAGTCGCACTTATAAGTTTTAGGGCCGAGAGAGCGATATATCGCGAGATTTATATTACACGGGTTATTCACATTTCATTTTAATCACCGCTCTGCTCCGCTCTGCTCCGCTCTGCTCCGCTCTATGTGTACGCGCGCCCTTACAAGCAATAGCTTCATAAATTTGGATAAAAACTGCCGGAAAGAATAGCCTATTTAATCAATTAACCCCCCGCCGTTAGGCTATGGATGATCTAACATTCTAAACACTTAATATTTAGTTAATGCAGTCAAGCGAAGGTTGGATGTGGATTGACTCATTATAATAAATAGTTGTAGCGCTGACTTATCAGTTTGACTTCAATCATATGTACATCATAAGCATCATTATTTTTACTCCCTGTACCCATAAAATGGGTAAAAAGGGGGTATTGGATTTGTGCAAAAGTATGTAACAGGCAGAAGGAGACATCTCCGACCCTATAAAGTATATATATTCTTGATCAGTGTCAAAAGAGATTTCGATTTGGCCATGTCCGTCTGTCTGTCCGTCTGTCCGTCTGTCCGGATGAACGCGTCGATCTCAGCAACAACAAGAGCTAGAGACACCAAATTTGAAATGTAGGTTCCTGTATACCATACGCAGATCAAGTTTGTTTCATATTTCAGATATCTCCCCCCGTTCCCCCGCAAATCGAAAAAAACCGTTTTACAGTAACATTTTTCAAGATATAGCTTTAAGATTTGGCATGTACAATACTTTAGTCTCTCTTGATCTACTGTCCAAATTTCAAGTCGATCGGATAATAAACACGGAAGTTATTCACGAAAGAATATTCAGAAATGCAGCGAGAGGGGAAGGGAAGCACAGCCACCAATTAAAATGCCTCGCTTGCGCTGTCGCTTTTGCCGCCTGTGTGCGTGCGTCTTTGTGTATGTGTGTGTGTATGTGTAAGTGGACGTAGATGTGATTGAATGTTTTAGACCTGGGTACAGGGAGTTTCGTAGTCGGGTATACTCGACTATAGCATTCTTACTTGTTGCAATCCGGATTTGAGCCGGTCAGTGCACATATTAATTAACTCCATCTGCCACAAAACAATTTCAACTTGACTGACGAAGTTTTTTGGGCGTTTCTATCTTATTAATTTAATAAACTGTTAGATGAACAAGTAAGAATGCTATAGTCGAGTATACCCGGCTACAAAAGTCCCTGTACCCGGGTAAAAAAATTACGATCGCATCTTCGTACACTTACACATACACACATACATACACAAAAACGCACAAGCACGAGCGACAGCACTTTAAGTGGTGGCTGTGCTGCTTCTTCCCCCGCGCTGCATCGCTGAATTTTCTTTTGTGAATAACTTCCGTGTTTCTTATTCGATCGACTTGAAATTTGGACAGTAGATTAAGACCAAATTATTTTACATTAAAAATACCAAAGCTATATCTTTAAAGGTGTTGGTATAAAACGTTTTTATCGAATTGCGGGGGAACGGGGCAGATATCTAAAATTGGAAACAAACTTGATCTGCGTATGGTATAGAGGAACCTACATTCCAAACTTCTCTAGCTCTTATATTTGCTGAGATCGACGCGTTCATACAGACGGACAGACAGAGGAACATGGCCAAATCGAATTCTCTTCTGATACTGATCAAGAATATATATACTTTATAGGGTCGGAAATGTCTCCTTCTGCCTGTTACATACACTTGCACAGATTTAGTACCCCTTTTACCCATTTTATGGGTACAGGGAGTAAAAAGTAATAAATTATTATCTGTATCTTACCTCATGCCATTCCAACTGGCGATTATTTATTGTCATTAAATTGGATATTTAATAAGAAGCTTCAACTCACGACAAATGTATATTTTGCCTTTGTAGAGGACTTGTAACTGAATGCAAAATGTAATTATGAAATAAAGGATGCTTCTTAGCCAAACTTGTTGACTGTCAATTGGATAAGACGTTCTCCATCCCCATTTCGGAAACAAAACTTAGTGAGCAAATATGACAGCTCACTAAATTTTGTTAAGATTACATTATATTTTTACCTCATAGGGTAGGAAACCATTATGTATGCATCAATAGATTCTAATGATCCGTCAAATTCACAAAATTTAGAAGCTATTGATTATGATTATACCATTTAATATGCAGCCACAATTATTATTTGAAGTAAGCTTTGGTTGACTAGGAGATACATTGTGTCCACGTCTGAATAAGTTTGACTCACATTTCTGCCCACATAAAAACACATCCTATTATACATAAAGAGTAAGGATGCTCTAATTTAAACGACTATGAGACACTGCAAACCCTATAAGTCCGTCTCAACGCGTTGGAGACTTTCAGACATGGGTTTCAGGTTACAGGCTTCAGTCGGGTATACGCGACTGCAACGTTCTAACTTGTTTATTGTATACATTTTATATTGTTTGATATCTTTGTTTTAAAAACTGCAAATTTATTTATTTATTTATCTTGAGGAACTCCCAAGGTTTATAAATCCTCTTTAAATGTGAAATATACATTTGTTGTGACTCTAGTCGTTTTATGTATTAACCAATCTAATTTCAATAAATAATCGCCAGTTGGAATGGGATGCGGTAACACCTCCAGTCTTGGATACATTCCGCTCACCAATACCGGACCCTGTAATTAGTGATTATAATCTGATGTTAAATAGTAAGAAAACTAACATACTTACATTATAGGGACACGTATGGTTAAAATTAGTAAAGTCCACTAAGAGATTATAAATAAGCATTGCCATTGGATTATAAGGCTTTTTAAGAAATCGACAGACGTCGATATATCCATTAAAGATCCATGGCTTGTAACCACTAGCCTTCTTTAAGACTTGAAATTTAACTTCAACATAGTGGACCGGATGTAGAAGTGAACCATTAAAATTTAAAACAGTTATATTGCGATTAACTGCCCGAAGACGACAAGTGTGACCGCAAACAAGGACTCGTTGTAGGACTTGCACACAAAGTTTGTTAACTTGAATTCCAGAGCATTCTGTAATATATTAAAATTAGTAAGATAAAATGTTTTACTCGTTAAGCTTGTGCAACTTTGTGTACTTACATTGAAGCCCAATTCTAGAGTCAACAAAAGCTGTAGTATGCCAAATATAATCAGAGGTATGCGCATTTCGACTATTTCGTTTTAATTTCCAGCATTAAATAACTAAATAAAGTACCTATACAATAATCTGTATCAAATTATCTTATACTGTGTGCAATTTTTCTCCTAATGATTACTTTTAAATATTTGGTAAAAACGAATAAATACATTAAATGAGTTAATAAAGCGTTGCCATTTTATTGCGAATCGAATGATCTCATCCTCCACTCAACTCTACTAACGTATATTCTAATCGACTGCAACCCTTACACACACAACATAGCCGAAGCCTATAGCAGCCATTGCTATACCACACAAGTTAGATATAGTTTTTGCTTCCTGTAACGATAAAATGGGAAAATCTGTGCAAATGTATGTAACAGGCAGAAGGAGACATCTCTAAGTCCTATAAAGTATATATATTCTTGATCAGTCTCAAAAGAGATTTCGATTTGGCCATGTTCGTCTGTCTGTCAGTCTGTATGAACGCGTCGATCTCAGCAACTATATGAGCTGGAGAAATTTGGAATGTAGGTTGTATACCATACGCAGATCGAGTTTGTTTCCAATTTCAGATATCTCCCCTCACACCCCCGCAATGTAATAAAAACGTTTTACAGCCACAAAGTTAAGGATATATCCCTGGGTCTTAGCATGGCCAATGCTTGGGTCACTCTTAATCAGCTGCAAAAATTTCATGTCGATCGACCCATGAACACGGAAGGTATTCTGAAAGAAGATTCAGTGATGCAGAGCAGGGGGAAGAAGAAGCGATGTCCGTCTGACCGTCTGTCCGTCTGTTTTTATGCAAACTAGTTTCTCAGTTTTAGAGCTATCGTGATAAAACTTGGGACAGATCCTTATTTTGCTGCAGGCAGTACATATGTCAAAACCGGCCGGATTGGACCACTATAACGTATAGCTGTCATAGGAACAATCGGGGGAAAATTAGTTTTTGTATCTAAAAATTTTAATGTCTATAAAAATATTACATCTAAACTCAACAATTGCGAGTGTTATACTATATACTGCTTCAATGTTTCATCACAAACTATTCCACATATATATGCTGTATTTATATAATCGGAAATAGCTTAGAATTTCTCTGGGCTTGAAAAACAGCAAATTTATTATGTTCTCAACCATTTTGCTCTGGGGGATTCCCAAGTCTTATAAATCCTCAATAAAAGTGAAATATGCATTTGTTGTGAGTCTTACAGTTTTTTGGAATAACCAATCTAATTTCAATAAATAATCGCCAGTTGGAATGGAATGCGGTAACACCTCCAGTCTTGGATACATTCCGCTCACCAATGCCGAACCCTGCAATTCGAGATTCAGGGCTGATGTTAACTAAAAAACCAAATGAGTTTCATACTTACAATAAAGGGACACGTATGGTTAAAATTAGTAAAGTCTATGAACAGATTAACAATAAGCGTTGCCATTGGATTATTATAAGGCTTTTGAAGATACCGGCAGAAATCGAGATTTCCATTAAAGATCCATGGCTTGTAACCACTAGCCTTCTTTAAGACTTGAAAATCAAGTTCAATGTGGTTAACCGGATGTAGAAATGAGCCATTAAAATATAAAACAGTTCTATTGCGATTAACTGCCCGAAGACGACAAGTGTGTACCGCAAACAAGGACTCGTTGTAGGACTTGCACACAAAGTTTGTTAACTTGAATTCCAGAGCATTCTGTAATATATAATAATAAGTAAGCTAATATATTTTATTTGTTAAGCTTGTGTAACTTTGTGTACTTACATTGAAGCCCAATTCTAGAGTCAACAAAAGCTGTAGTATTCCAAAAGTAATCAGAGTAGCTCGCATTTCGACTATATCGATCCAATTTCCAGCACTTAGTAACTGTAATATTGCCTATACAATCTGTATATTTAAAACCACAACCAGTCAAATTATCTTATACTGTGTGCAATTTTTCGCCAAATTATTCCTTTTAAATGTTTGGTAAAAACGATTAAGAACGAATAAATACATTAAATGAGTTAATAAAGCGTTGCTAGCCATTTTATTGCGAATCGAATGATCTTTATTGTATCTAAATCTAAAACAAATAAATAAATACAATTTTACAATCGGTTCGCTGTCGATAATTAATCTTTCTGCATTTGTGTGTTGATTATCCACATTATTTAATGATCTATATAAAGCATTGAAATTATCATTTTTGACCTTTCTAAATACAGGTACACGAAATACAGGAAACGAGTCTTGAACCGAAGTATGTCCTCTGATGTTGTGTTGGAAATAGTCTTACAGGAGCAAATCAGCTCGTTTGAGCCTCTGACACTATATCACTGACGATCTATTCTTGTGATGGCCATGGTGTTTCTATGGCACATTTGTGACACAAGTCCGCAGTTGTTAGCCCGGCAATTGCAATTAAATATTGCATTGCTTGGCTCCAGGATGTCTGTGGGCAAATGCCAGCCGAACTAAGTAGACCATTGGCATTGTTTTTGGGCCATTTACAAATCTCTCATAAGCAAAGCATTCATTTTCCAATTATTTATTGATAACTGTGCGGTGCCAGCAGGGAGAATCTTTCCCCCAGCCTTCGCCCAGTCACCTGCAATAAATCTCTTGTCCTTGCCAGGACTCAGCTGGGTTGAAACTAACTACAAAAGCAGCGTCTATTGCTCTGGCTGAGGCTGAGGAGGCTCCCTTCTTACTGGTCGTCTGGCTGCCTTACAACTTGCAGCAATGTCTGGCAAATGTTGCCTGCAAAATATTTGCATTTTCACTTTTGATTTATTATTGTCATTGCCATGTGTAAATTGCCAAAGCAAAGGTGCAAACAAGCATCGGCCACGGCTGCAGGACCAATGTGCGAGTGTGTAGTCGTATCTATGCATGTCTGCATTTGTGTATGTCTGCGGGTGTCCTGCGTTGACAAGGACACATTATGTTGGCCAAATGAATGGTAATTGCGGCCCTGAAACCAGTAATTGAAGTGCAACTCAGTGAGCTACTCAAATAGATTCGTTGCTGTGGCTTGCCTCAGCTTCTTCAGTCCCCAAGGCGGCCGGCTCCTCGTGTGCCCCTTGTTCGGAGTTGAATTTGTTGGCCACACATCGATTTGTGTCCTTGTTTGTTGCAGTAAAAGTTTAAGTTGAATTTCAAGTTGAGTTTCCATGTCTCTCGCTGTCGCTGCACAAAATGTTCATTAGAGTTGCTAATTACAGGCCCAAATTAGCCTGGCAAGAGACCAACCAACTCCTGCCACAACTGCTGCCATTATCAATTACTTCCGCCTCTATGCAATTTCCGGTTGCGAAGATTGGAGCGCTGCCTAAGCAGCTTTGCAGCAAAATGTCAAACAGCGACTACTTTATATGGCCGCAAGACGAGGTCCTGGCCATATGGCCCACAATAATGACAACAACGGCAACAACAACAGCTCTGGTAGCAAAAGGCAGGACGCAAACATAAGCAGATAATTACACGGCAGACAGGACCCGGAACTGCTGATGTCCATGGCACGGTAGTGGCGTTTGAAGTGCGCCAAAAACGCAGCCACAAAGTAGAAAATTACAAAATAAAAAACCACAAGCGGAAAATTAACAGAGCCAGCAATGAAATGGCCGCAAAAGAACAAACATTTGGCCAAGATATTAGCAGTTAGTGAGCGTTGTCGAATGCTCTTAAAGCCACATCTAGTTAAAGCCATAGATGCGACTGGCATCTATTTCGATCCGTCTCGAACTTTGCCTACGGGCAGCGGGAACTTTATCAAGATGCCTATCGCTCCAAATGCAAAATTCCTGTTTACCAGAATTCCGACAACCGCCCAACGCTTCGAGTTGGAGGGATATTCTCAACATTTTTGACTGTCTGCGCGCTGTAAGCAAAACCCGAGCAGACAACACAAGTTCTGCCCCTTCCCCTGCGCAGTCTCTGCCCGCCAGCCACATTTAAATGTGCCGCCAACTTTTGGCCACGGCTCAACGCCGTCGCACCACCCAAAACAGTCTGAACCACCCGCCTGCCACGTGGCTGCTGCCTAGTCTGGCACTGATTTTATGCTTTATAACTTTCGATATGCGAATGGCAAACAACGTTTAGCGCTTTCCCAGCCACCAAGTGTTGCTTTCCCACCTGAGGGGCCGCATCCTGCACGGCACACGGCGCACAGCACACAGCGCGTATACGCAATATTTACGACTGTGTGCGCTTTGCCGTATTTATTTTCTTTTACCCATAAAATGGGCATATGAAATCTGTGGAAATGTATGCAACCGACCCTCTAAACTGTAAGTATTCTTGATCAGCATCAAAAGCAGAGTCGATCTAGCCTTGTCCTTCTGTTTGTCCCTCCGCCTCTCTGTCTGTATGAACGCATCGATCTCAGGATCTAGAAGAGCTAGATACACCAAATTTGGAATGTAGGTTCCTGTAGCTTATTTAAAATTTCAGACATTCCCCTTCGCACCCCTTAAAATCGATAGAAACTATTTACAGCAACAATTTAAAAGATATAGCCTTGATATTTGGCGTGCATATTAAGGGGGACAGTCTTGGTGTGTACTGTAAATTTCATGTCAATCGGTTAAAAAACACAGAAGTTATTCAATAAACTAGTTGCAGTACTGCAGCGCGCGGAGAAGCAGCAGCGCATCCACCACTTGAAATGCCTAAGTGTATGAAGATGTGCTTGGGAATGTAGGACAGGGAGTCTCGTAGTCTCGTATACTCGACTAGAGCATTCTAACTTGTTTTTTTAGGTCTTTGGAGTGCCGTGAGGGTTGCAAGTGCTCGTTTCATACATCAAATATTTATGCCATATTTTAGCTATTGCGACAATGAGTTAAATCTGATGGAATCCAACTTCTGTTGCTCTTTGCTGTTTGCTGAGCCATTCGCCTGCGATAATAAAGTTTAAAGCTGATAAACGATTTTGCAATCAAATTATGCGCATATCGAGATGAGGGCGCCATCCAAATTGAGTGGATGTGTTTGATACTTTGTGCGTGTGTGTAAAGGTTGTAAAATTTAGATGGGTTTTGCACTGACTGTGGGCACGGCAGAGGCATTGACTTATGGGAATACTTATTGGGTTTTCTCCAACTGTGTGTATGTAAACGAAACTTGTTTTACTTGCCACAAGTTGCATGTTGTTAGTGCTGGCAGTGGAATTATCTTTTTGGCATTTTGTGGCTGCAGCTTTAATCGCCTTTGGCAGTGACAAATTTATGCATTTATCCAAAGTCAGGAATAAATTCAATTTGCACTGCGAGCTGAAGGCAGCGCAGCTACCTCAAAGCTGTTGTCCTGGCAAGCCCTTACACATGATATTGTTATTTTTGCCGTAATTAAAAACCCATGAAAGCGACGACCAAACAACTGGCCACAATCGCATGAGCAGACAGACGCTGACAGACACACAAACACACACTCAAATATATGTGTGGCAAAATAAACATGATCGTATTGATGGGAGCAGCTCTGACGGCAAAAACTTTCATATCAATTTTAAGCCAAAGTAATGAAAACGTAACAGCAAGGAGAAAGGAATTGAAACGAGACGAAAAGAAAAGAAACGAGACGAAACGAAACGAAACGAATGCTATAGACAAAGCATATTTACACAAGCAGCGCCCAAGTACACGCAGGACGAAGCAGGACATCGCTGACTATGATGATGATGATGATATTGTTGGCAGCGCACAAAGCAACGCTTATGACAAGCAGCCAAAAATGGAGAGAGCAGCCCCGCACTTCTAAGGATGCTGTTTACATTTGGACAGGACTCCAAGTGTGGGCGCGTCTGCAGCAACGAAATTAAAAACCAATAAAAAGCTGCACACGAAATTAAAAATTATGTTTTCCTTTTACATTTTATTGAGCAGTAAAAAATGTGGAAACGCATTTCACAAAAGTTAAAAGTATGTAGCATTAAGTTTCTGCTTTACAAATATTCTCAACAACTTTGTGCGTTTATTTACTTTTTTGTATGTCGTTGTTGTTGTTCTTGTTGCCTGTTGAAAACTTTTGCAATTAGGCAAAACAATAAAAGTTGCGAGCGCCTAAAATGCTGCTCTGCATTTCGATAATTGAATTTTTTTTTTTTTTTTTTTTTTTTTGGTTTAAAATTAGTATATTGCTACCTGCGTGGCAGCTTAACCTAATTATACATTAATATAAAGCGAAGTGACTATCTTAGAATATAGTTATACATATTAATTATTTACATTATTTTCATATTTATATATTTACAAGGGAAATTAGGAAATTCTTCTGGCAGGAAGATCATGTGGATGTATAATTGAATAATTTGGCAGGCAGCTTACTTAAACTGCAGGCAGTAAAAAAACGTAGCATACATTTCAGCGCCGACGCAACAGTTAATTGGCGGAAAGCATTTGATATCCTGTACGTATCCCATGCGTAGTTTTGTGCACCTATTTGCCAGGACATCAATTCTGGCATCGTAAAAACTTTCACTCGACTGCCAGCACATCCGTTTTTCTCATTTTCACTCCAGTTTCATTTTCACCAATTAAACGGCCATTCGGGCGAGTCATTCATTTAATTTACTACCTGTGTTCCTTCACACTACCTCCCACTCCCACTCGCAGTCCCATTCCCACTCCCCTTCGGTTCGACTGCATAGCTATGGCTATGAATAATTTAAGCAAATCGCTGGCTCTTTCTCTGTACGTGTCGCTGTGCCGGATTAGGCGGCATTTGCATATTTTAATTATTTAGATTGTTGTGTTGAGCTACTTACTCGGCTCGACTGCGTTCTGTGTCTGTCTCCGTGCGTTGAACGGATGTGAAGCGGAAGTCCTGGCGACGCCATTCTCGGCAGACAGGCAAACTTAATTAAAAGCGGCTGTTTTTCTTGCGGCATTAAAGGCGTGCTTATAGCTCAAACTGGCATAGAAGCTGGAGTTGAACTGTTTGCTGGTGATAGGTTCGTCATGTTTGTAATAGAGTTCAACAAGGGCAGTTAGGGATTTTAATAATATGAGAGAGAATCAATAAATTAGGTACAAACCTCGGTTTCCAAAGGTTAAAGTCACTAATCAGTCAGATCAGCGAGAATTCACGCTCCTTTTCCAGACTGTGTGATGTATAAGACAATATAAGTTAGATAATTGTAACAAATATATATTTTTTTTTTTTTTTTTTTTTTTGAGTTTAAATCTTGTATTTATTTATTTAACTTGTATTCTGCTACCACAGAGGCAGCTTGACAGGTTGCATGTAAGAAACTAAAAACTAACTAGAGCTAATATTGCATAGCCGGTACATATGTGAATTTTTAAATATATATTTTACATTTATTGTTTATTATATTTTATACGATGGCCCTGGTGGGCAAGTCGCTTGGGTGAAAACGTTTTAGTCTTCGTCTGACGTTGCGGCGAGAACTTTCGCCACTTAACCTCCTTGCTAGTGCATTGGGGTGAGCCGCAAGTCGCTCAGCGTATTTTTCAGCTACATGCTGAAGAACGTCACCTACTTTAGGGACTCTTAAATCTTTTTCAATGTCCCTCGTGCGCATGTACCAAGGGGCTTTACAGATTCTTCTGAGGATCTTACTTTGGGTGACACGAATTTTGTTTATGTGGCTTTTTGCTGCAATTCCATATACCTGCAGGGCATATTTCCATATTGGGCTTAGGACACATTTGTAAATGGCTACCTTGTTGGACAGCGACAGCTTATTATTGGCAGATAGGAGCCACGACATTTTTTTAGCTTTGTTACGGACCGTTTGAGCAATCATAGTTGTGTGTCTACCGAATGTTAGCTTTTTGTCCAAGACAACACCCAGGTATTTGTAGGCAGGCCTTTGTTGAAGAGGTGAGCCTAACATTGATATGGCTGGACAAGTGCCTCTTCTATTGGAAAATGTTACGCTTGCACATTTGCTGCCATTGATGCCAATGTTCCACTTGGAAGCCCATTCTGTGAAGGTGTTAATGTACTCCGGCAACGCACTTGTCGCAGTGCCGATCAATCGACTCCGGGTTAGCAGGGCCGTGTCATCAGCGTATGTGGCTAAGAGCACGTCGTTCGTTTGCACAGCAGTTACACATTGGGGTGTTGGCATGTCTGCAGTGTATAACGTGTAGAGAGTGGGACCTAGGACACTGCACAGTCCAGCGCATATTGGTCTTCTTTCTGATTTTGTGCCATCGACAACAACGCAAAAGGATCTCTCTTCCAGGAAGCTGGTAACTATCTCAGATAGCTGCGCTGTTAATAAATTCTTAAGCTTACAACGCAGGTCCGCATGCCACACCCTGTCAAAGGCTTGTTGGATGTCCATGAACACCGCTACAGCATACTCTTTTTGTTCCATGGCTTCCAAGGCGAAGTTGACCACACGGTGGAGCTGTTCAGGGGTTCCATGACATTTCTGGAATCCAAACTGAAATTTTGGAATCACCTGTACTACACCCTCTATCTGCAAGATCCGGTCCAGAATAATTCTTTCGAACATTTTTGCCAGTGTAGGTAGCAGACTAATAGGTCTGTACGCATCAACCTCAGTAAGCTGCCTTTCCGACTTAGGGATCATCGTGATCAGCGCTGTCCTCCAGAGTTTTGGAAAGTGCCCCAATCTTAGACTGCTGTTAAAGATCAGCACTTTACCTTCAGAAGCTTTTAGTGGCAACAACTTAATGGTGCGGTTGTCCAAACAGTCGTCACCCGGCGACTTTTTGACCTTCAGGTTTTTAATTTGCAGAGTCACTTCTTGCAGCGTGACCGGTTGCGAAGGCAAGCCATTTGATAAGGTGTATCAATTGTATTTTGAACGTACCTTTGCATATGATCCGATGTCAAGCTTAGTGGTTGAAATCTCTGCTCTAGATTGCTAGCGAAGATTTCAGCTTTCTGCTGGCTGGTATAACACCATCCTCCTCTTGGATCCTTTAATGGGCTTTTTGCAGTAGCTTGTCTCTTGAATCGGCTTGTAAGTTTCCATAGCGAATAGTTGGAGTCTGCATTAGGGCCTGCGTTGTCCAGCATATCGTCTATTTGCAGTTGTCTGCTTCTTGCGAGAACCTTTTGGAGCCGATTTGCGAGTCTTTTATATATTTGCCACACTCGAATATCTCCTGTCCTGGCGTACTCTTTTCTTACCCTTCTTTTCATGCACAGGAGAGCAGCAGCAATGGGGGGCAACTGTGTTCTATGGTGTTGGGTAGAAGTTAATGGGGTCCTCGGGGCAGCTTTTGCTGCTGCGAGCTTTACGTTGCTCGTGAACAGTGAAACCGCATCCTCAACATCCTCTGGACCATGTATTTCAGTGTTTAGGTTTATTCTGCTGTCCAGTTCCGCTCTGAAGACTTCAACAGAAGATCCAGGTGGGAGCAGCCGTTCTCTGCGGGGCTTGAATTGGGGCGAGTGATGCAGTGTAGCCAATATTGGTAGGTGATCAGATGTAAGATCGAAAAGTCTATCGACCGAAAGTCTGTTCGAGTCAATACCTTTGAACAAAAAGAAGTCCAACGCTGTCGGCGTGAGCTGGGTGTTGTATGAATAGAACGTTGGGTCTCCGGTGGCTAGGACTTGACAAGTGCTACTGACTATTGCTTCTTGCAGTCTCTTACCTCGTGTGCTCGTTCTGGTGTTGCCCCACCATGGATGTTTAGCGTTGAAGTCGCCGCCGGCTATGAATCTTGAGCCCAGGAGGCTTATTAAGTTAGCAAAGCCATCCTTTGTCCATGGCTCATTCGGAGGCAGGTATATAGAGGCGATTGTGACATTTCCATAGTTAGTTTGCAGATTCACAGTTGTCATTTGTATATCACCGCGCACAATGGGTGCATTTTGTGACTGTGCAATACCAGCACGGACTAAAGCGGCCGAACCACCTTTTCGGTTGCCACTAGGATGAAGGGCATGATAAACAACATATCCTGGGAAGTATATTTTATCTTGAGAACAACAGTGCGTCTCCGTTATTAACATGACATCGACTGCTTTAGCGTCAAGGAATAGCCTCAGCTCATTCGTGCTGTTAGCCAAACCTCGCGCGTTCCATAATCCGATTTTTATATTTGGGGTATTCATTTTGAGATGACATACTGTATAAGTTCACGGACAGCCCTGCTTGAGTCCATCGCTTCCTTAATTAAATTGAACAACATATCCATTCTGGAGTTTATGTCCCTTATGGCTTTTTCCAGGCCGCAAAACTTATCGCTGGATACATTTTCTGTGCAGTTATTTGGGCCTTTATCGAAATGTTTGGCTGGCTCATTAAAATTAGTATTGTGCCTAGCCATGTCAGCATAAGAAAAGCCGTTCTTGACAACGGCGTGCGGAATGAATTCGCCCATTGTGTTTGCAATGGACCTATTGGTTTTGTTGCCAACGCGCGGGAGGCCATCCTTCGGAAGCCTTGCAGCCGGCTTGAGCTTTTTAGTGAGCTCAACTCTGACTTTGCGCCCTTGAAGCTTGACTCGTGATCGCCTTCACGAGTTTGCGCACACATATTTAGCGGACGATGAGAGCTGACAGGAACTTGTAGCGTGGTCACCAGGGCATCTGCCACAGATAGGCTTTTTTAGGCAATAATTTCGTGTGTGCCCGAAGTCCTGACACCGAAAGCACTGCACCAGCTCCTTGCTCTGCTTTGCTTTTTCGACAGTAATCCTGTGTTTGCCAATTTGGGTTATTTTTAGGGCTTCCGCCACGTTAGGAACCTGTTTAAGATTGACGAAGAATATATGTTGCCTCGTTTTCGCGTCAACATCTTGGACATCGTCGCCCTCATTGGTGACAATGTTTCGCCAGTCAGGCTTCCTGGGGCAGTATATGTTTAGCACTTCGAAACCTTTGTCTGTGAAGGCCTTAATAATATTCTCTTTAGGAATGTTAGGGTGAATATTCCTGAGCACCAATCTGTATGACTTATTTTCACGCAGTTGGTGATGCCAAAATCCGCAGTTGTGTTGTGTTAGTACTTGGACAACGCCTCTAAACGTATCAGCGTTGCTGGCATATACACGGGACACACCAAATTTGGATGTTCGTATATAATAGTCGAGCGAGGGAACAACTGTATCAAGCAACTGTTCCAACTTGTCCAACCTGACGACATTCGGCACACAAATGGCCGGTGGTTTTCTGGTGAGACTTTTAGTTTGCGCTTCAGGTAATTCCGCGACGTCAGAATCCTCGTCCATTTGCATTATGGCTTCAGCTTCTTCAGCTAGCGCTGCAAAGCGATTGTTATTAAGTGCTGCCGATGATATAGATGCACCGTTGTTACTTTGCTTGTTGGAGCTACGAAGAACTTTGCCCTTCTTAGTTGAAGTGGAATACGGGGCAATTTTCCTCTTACTTCTTGCCGTAGTGGCATACGCGCCTTGAAAAGGGCAGGATGCCGAATTGGCAACTGCACCAGTCGGAATATTATATGCTGAACATATTCCACTGCTTGCAGACGTGGATACGCAGCACGATGTTGTGGAAGATGTCACAAAAGTGATTGCCGTGGTGGTGGAAGCAGTAGTTGAATATTGGCTTAGCATAGAGCATGCGTCGGTAGTTGAGGATGATGTTCTCAAGGCCAAATCCTTTATCACTTCCGCTCTTATTTGAGCAGGTGTACTACATGCCAATTCCTCCATTTTTTTTAAGTCTAGCATTACCGTTGTTGATAACTCTGGCTAACAGTGTTGTTTAGTTCAAAAGCTAGATGGTAATATGAAATGCTTCACAACACTTTCTCAACCGATCTGGCAACTGTTTGCAATAAGATGCACAATTAGATAATATTGTTTATAACTGATTTGGATTGTCAATAGTTTAAAAGTACACAGGTACACTGGGTATACCCGGGAACTGGAATTAGTCTTAATGGCCACAGCCAGTTGCACACTATGAGGTGCAGCACTTGAACACACGCGTGCGGGCACGCTTGCTAGCGCAGCTGCAAAGCGGCCGCACAATAGTTTATATTATTTATGCACTTTATTAATTGCTATGTTGTTGCACAAATTACGTGTAAGCCCGTGGCGCACTGCCCGGATCACTATTATGCCACCAGAGGTGGTCTTGTCCATAAATTCGCGAATAATTTTCACAATTTACACAGAGCGACGTACCGGCACGTGTATCTCAGCTAAGAGCGTTGCCAGACGACCGAACAAATATATAGAAATCAAAAGTAGTTAATATGAAGATCAAATGATAAACTTCCTTACGAAAGGTACAATTTGTAAGCGTCAAAATGACTAAATACCAGGCGAACAGAAATCGTAAATTGGTCGCTAAATAGTATAACAGTTTCTGATTAGTATATCAGTTTATGAATTTAACATTGCTCTCTTTTAATAGAATGCTAACAGCATCCTGTTATTATTCTGTTAGCGTTCTGTAAACCTGCTGTTATCATTCTGTTATTAACCGAGTAATGTTAAATTCAGCAACTGTTATACTAATCAGAAACTGTTATACTATTTAGCGACCATCTGATGATTTATGTTCGCCAGGCATTTGAGGCGTTTTGACGCTTATAATCCACAACTTCCGAGCTTGGCAAGTGCACAAATTTGAATTGGTAATTTCGGCGAGGAACTGAAATTTTTCGCCCAGATTCCTACGAGAATAAACTCTTATGTCCTTTCAAAATCCGTCAGGATAAAGCCGGTTTATAGCTAACAACGCTCGCACCTACAGTACAGGACATGTACATTTTTAAAATAGATAAATACTGCGGCATACTTTTAGGATGACCCATTTGTTGAAGGTATCAAAAAACCGTGCCTAATTTTAGTTGCAACTAAAAACTAACCATTTCTGTGCGTTGGTAGTTTCCCAGCGTGGGAAGCTTAAAGATTGAAACATTCAAAGCAAGAGTATGAATGAATGAATTTACGGGCAATGGTAATAAATTTTTGTGAGTTGACAAATCGGGACAATAGATAGATAGGAGCTTAAAGAAATATATAAAATAGGCTAAATAATGATATTAATAATTATCAAGATCCTTTTAGGTTTATATTTCACCATTTCTTGCCTTCTACTATTTCAAACAAAAACTTAAGCATTATTGGAATTAAAGACATTTCTTTAGAATTTGAAACCTATTCGGTTGTGACTGCAATCGTAGCCAACAACTTGCCAAGGCCAAATTAAAGTTAAGCCAAAACCGAAACCGAAACCAAAGTCAAAGCCAAAGCCAAAGCCAAAGCCAATGCCAAAACCAAACATTCATAAGTATTTGTGGCTGGCCTGGCCAATAAACACATTACAGTTACACAGCCAATCATAAATTCATAATGAAATATGAGGACGCTGCCCAAAGATACATGGCCAAGGAAAAGCTAGCCAACTACAATACAACAATGTATAGTAATAAATACGCACAGTGGCAGGGGAGACCTGAGGGGTTCCGCTGCAGGTCTGGTTTTTGGCAAGCGTCGAAAAGTGTAGCAGCCATCCAGGCGCTCTGGCCGGCTGTGGCATTACTTTTATGATTATTTGTGTCGTTTATAGTCGCTGCTGACTTCCAGGCAAAGTGACTTTAACAACTGGCACATATGGAGACGGGTGTAGTCTAGTCCAGGTCCGGTCAGCGGGCAGCTTTAATTAGATTTGCACATTAGACGACGACCAGGACTACGACTACGAGGCTAATGACACTCGCATCGTTATGCGATGCACGCAACGCGCCAGAAGCCGTGCACTTAAAAAAATAAGGCAAGAGAAGAAAGAAAATGTAGCAGATTGAATTGCCTTGTGTTATAGAAAACTCTTCCGAATCGAATAGGATCGCGGGGCGGGAATCTTGCAGGGCCCAAATGCTATCCCAGACAATAAAGGTAATCAAAAGTAAGGGAAAATATTTAAAATTATAAAACAATCATAAGTATCAAACTTCAAACATATGCCATGACTGGATAGTTTCCCAGAACGGATTACATTTTCTATACTAAGCCCTTCAATCCGGATTTTAGGACAATTAATGATTACCTTTATATAAATGAAGTCTTATGTCTTGTGTAAAAAGTCCTTTGTAGAAATCTTCTTAGTTTTGTGTGTGTTTGGTTAAATCTTGTCTCTGAAAAGTTGTTGATGATTGATTCAGTTTTTTCTGAGTGTGCACGGGACTGGGAATAGACTGTTTATGGTTGCCTTTGGACTTACTAAACGCACACTGGGCTGCGATAAATACCAGACCGTAACGGCGTTCCGGGTGGGCGGTGAGGGTAGCTCCATCAATAAGGCTTAATTTAATTTGAGCCTCGTTCGCTGTTGGCGCTATCTTTAAGCCAGGACACAGCTGAGTTGCCTGGATCTGTGCCTCCTGCACAGACATCTCCACACGTGCGCTGCACATGATTATTATTAGTTATGTGTGATGTATCCTTTTAGTGTGTGTAAGCGCCTGTGTGTGTGTGTGTGTGTGTGTGGGTGAGTGTGCGGCCAGGCCTGGCAAATATTAATAATTGTTGCCTTTTTTTCTATTTTCGGGGACGGCCGACGTCTGCGAAACACGCTAAAAATTAATTAAACGTTCTTGCCTGGAGGGCGTGGCTCGGGTGGCCCGCAAGGGGAGCTCGGTTGGGGGAGGTGTAAATATTTTTGCTCGGCCATTTCGTGGTTATTTATGCGCTTGATGTTTTGGCCGTTTTTACAGCACCTCCCCTGCCCCTTGCTGTCATAATGGCCAACGGTCTACACTTGATTCATGCCGTTGTTGTTGCTGTCGTTCTTGTTCTTGTTGTTGTAGTTGTTGTCGTTGTTATTGTTGTTGTGCAAACAGCACGCACTCATATTGGCAATTTATATTTGTATTAATTAATGGGCCAGTAAACAATTGCTGAAAGCAGCGCCATTAGCACGCATCGAGGGTTTGGGAAATTGCGGATCCTGCTCCGCCAGGGCATACGAGTGTTTGAAGGATATGCGGCACATAAATTGCAAACGGGCTGCTTTTTCCTTTTGGCGAGTTAATAACATTTGTGCTTTGCAATTGTGCACAAATTAACTTTAGTTATTTCATAATTTTGCAGCAGACATCATAAATATCTGCGGGTATTTTTCAAATATTTCCATTAAATTTGGATTATAATTATAATTATTGCGAGTTTACTGGAGTTGGAGTTATAAGCGGATTATGATATTATGTGGAGTCCGAGGAGAAAGTAATCGACTCTTGAACCGAAATTCTCACAACTAAGAACATGATTAGCTTTACGATAGTTGGAATAGCGAGACTACCTAAATAACCTTATATATTCAATTGGTTTCCAATTTTCTACCTTCATTGAAATCTGAGAATATTGCTGGAAGCCATCCAGGGATTTAAAACGAAATTTTAACTGAGTGTTTGAAATCGTTAAAGCTAGGGCCATCTTGCTTGGAGATCACGGAAATTATTCCAAAGTTTCCTTTACAATGCCAATCAAACTGTTAGCTGTTTTGAATTCCAGAAAAGAATTACAAATTTGGGTTGAAAAGTATTGTCCAGTTAAACGAAGCGAAAATAACTATACAACAAAGGAAAATTGGATGCTATTTTAATTGAAAATGGAGCTAAAATTGTGATTTCTTGGCTTGCTGGCTTGAACTGTAAATACAAACACTGCTTTACTCACTGTGCCTACTTTAATATTGCGATTTTCGGAATAACTCAACTTAATGTGTGATTGAAAATGTATTCAGTATATTGAAGTATGGGAATGGGCACTTCGCTTATTTGCCATGCGCTCTTTTCATTTTAAGGCTCCACTCGCTGGCTGAATAAACTGTAAAATGCATTGCAAATAAACTTCAATGTAATTTCGTAATAAAAACTCAAGAGCGTATTGAAAACGCGTGTAACAATCGCTGGCGAAATGCGCAGCCAGCAGCCAGGAGCCAGCAGCCAGGAGCCAGGAGCCAATGTCCTGCAGTCTGAACAATAAAAGTCGCCATGTTCGAGTCGGATTCGGACTCGGATTCGGATGTGGATGTGGATGTGAATGCTGCGTATGCCTGTGTGTGACATTCTTGGGACACAGAAGGACATCCGTGGAGTGTGTTTGTTGGCTTGTTTGTGCGTTCGCTGGTTGCCAGCCTGCCCCAGTGAGGAGCAACATAATAACTGCAGCTGCACGTTTACAATTTGTACGTGGTGTGTGTGGTTTTGGTTTTGGTTTGGTTTGGTTATTCGGGCTTGATAAAAATGAGCGTCGGAAATGCGAATATAAATTCTGCCATATCTGATGTACAACTGTGCGTCTGTGTGTGGCAGGATAAACGTAATGGCTGCGTTGCATTTACTGCCTGACTGCCAGGAAGCCGGGCAGACAGCACAGCCAGCAGCCAGCAGACCAATCATCAGAAGTATGCAGCGGGCAAGCCAGCAGAGGAAACGGAAATGACATGCAATAAAACACAAAGGCACACACGCATTGGGGCAGGCGACGGGGCAACTCAATCGCCTGGGTTGGGTCCAGGGAGGGGCGGCTGTCTCCCGTTGTGGATTATTACGCAAAATGGCATCTAACAACAGAAATCTATCTGGCAGATGCAACGCCAACCCACAACATTGCCAGAAACTTTTACGAAATTACAATTGCAAAAGTTGCGCACTTAGCAGTGGAGAGCAGACCCGCATCTGTCCCTGCCACTGCCCCTGCCCCTGACCCCTCCACCCAACCAACATTGAGAGTGCGCCTTTGTGTGCGTTAACGCCAAGTCATTTGGCTTATCAATGCCAGACGCAGACAATTCAGCTCTTATCGCTCGGTCGCATCAGGTGCAGGTGGTCAGTATCAATGCTCATTTCGCCCTGATTTAATGCCACACATTTGGAGAGTGGTGCGGGGTCTGGGTTGGGGTCTGGGTCTGGGTCTGGTGTATTATTAAGCGTCCATTAGCCTGGCCAAGAATTTGCTGGCCTGGGCAGCTCATTGACATGTATGCAAACATTGCCCTAATGATGGTCAGCCAAGTGGCCACTAACTGCCGTTTCTAACGAACTGGCAGCAGGCAGCAATCGCCTGCTTCTGCGGCCCCTCTCCTGCATCCTCCATCCCCTGCGCTGTTACCTTGACAACTCTTGCCCACTTTATTGGCTAATTACGCCCTGCAGCAAGCGTTGCAGTTGCATGCCTGCCTGTGATTGCTAGCTACCTCGTTGCTGCCCCAGTCCCAGCTGCAATCCCTGTCCACGTCCCTGTTGCACTGCCCCGTTGCAGGCTGCCATAATTTGCCAGACACTTATTAGCAGCCACAAAACGCTGTTGTTTTATTTTCGATTTTAATTCCCATGTTGCTGCTGGTGCCTCTGGTAGTTTGGTTTTTGCATATGCTCGACATGCGCCTAATTTATATTCATTATCTGATGCATAATTATAGATAGCCTGCCACATGCTGTAGCGCGACACTCACCAAGCAGCACAAACTCAGATTTCCAGCCCAGATCTCAGACTCTGTCTGCTTGCTTTGCCGCTTGTTTATCCTTCAGCTTACGCGTCGCGTCGCTCGAGCGGATTCTGATTCGGAGTCTCAATATTTGACTAGCGAATTTGGTAGCAGCTCTAACAACCCCTGGTATAACCAACTTTCTAATCTCGTTTAAGCCTATCTCAGTGCTGCCCCCAACTCCTGTTGTTGGCACAAATAATTGCCAACAAGGTGCTTGAAAGGTTCAATGCGAAACGTAAAAAAGTGTGTACAAATATTTGTTGAGCAAATCTTGTAGATTTTATCAACAAGATAAATTAATAGAATACAATTTTAAAGTTGCTATACCAACTAACCTGATATACGAAGTCTGTTTCAAAGAAGTACCAACAATATTAAAAAAGTAAATAAACACTGATTAGAATTAATAACCCTAGACTTAAGTACCCACTAAAATGTTATCCAGCTGAAGGACCTGGTAGCCATTGCTGATACGCACATGTCATATAGTTTTAAGTATTTGATAAGTTTTTAAACAAATAAATAATAAATAATTTACAAAAATTATAATTCGGCACGCAAATTATATACAATTATTGGAAAGTGTAGTTGTAGTTTGTACTTCACATTAATTAATATATCACTTACTTATTATCTTTAGTTGCAGTTTCGTCATAAATATTACAATCTTATTCATTAGTTAATTAATTCTTATCATTATTGTTACGCAAATTGAAATTGAAATAAATAAACGTATTACAATCCAAAGACAATTTTTTATTGATGAAAACCGCAAGGATGGGAGAACTTTTAATTTTCAGATTTCATTTTCGATTTAATTCGCTTTGTGAGCAAAAATCGGTGAGAATTACCAACAGAAATCGTAAAAACTGTAGCATACTTTTAGGGGTCCTTTGTTTTTAGCAACCTTCTGCTGATTTCTGTTCGCCTGGTGTTTTTCGGCATAAATGAAGTTTGGTTTTCGGAATCCAACTTTTCAATTTGTGATCGTCAAAAGTCCAAAAATGGCAAATTATACCAGGCGAACAGAAATCAGCAGAAAGTCGCCAAATAGTATAACAGTTGTTAATTAATATAACAGCCAACCGACTGTTATACAACTATGTAAATAACAGCAGTCTGTTATTAACAGTGTGTTAACAGTGTGTTAACAGTGCGTTAACAGTGGGTTAACAGTGGGTTAACAGTATGTTAACAGTGTGTTAACAGTGGGTTAACAGTATGTTAACAGCGGGTTAACAGCATGTTAACAGAATGTTACCAGCGTGGTGAATTTTCTTCAATCTGCTACTTTAACAGTAGTTTGATCAATAACATGAACCCATTATCGTTGGCTGCTGATCGATACATCGCCAACCCGAATTTTGGTAAGCGTAAGCTTCCGCAGTACCCGAAAATTTAAAGATTTGTTCAAAACACGTCAAATAATATTTAACATTATTGTTTATTTGCATGAAATATACATAAATATGGTTAAACATGATTTCGTATTGTATTTAACATATCACTTAATAGGATGCATAAGGAGTTAGCCCCACTTTGAAGTCAGTTCTGCAGCATCCTCATCCAGCTTGACTAATTGAAGTACCGCAGAGTGGGTGATCTGTTCGGCGTGTTCATCTGCAGATGGCCAAGGATGTAGGACTCGTTCTCTATTTGGGAGTACTGTGTGCGGCGACCATGCGACTGACATATCACCAGCTTCGATTGAGCACATTTTTTGAAATTCAAAATCGTTTTTATAAATTGTTGATTGTTGATAAGATTCTATGCGTGGCGGGTCCCAAATGACTTCATATGGCTGCTGCAAACACCATTGCTTTTATATAATTGTATAAAAAGACTAATGGCTGGGAATGCTTTGTTATCGGATTGAATAGCTTTGTATTTAATGGCCACTTTTCCAGTGAAATTTGAATTGGAATATTGTAGTACAGTAGATGTTAACAAATTAGAAGCACTTGGTTACTCGGGCAATGAAAAATCCAATATCAGGACATCTTTTATTTCTCTAAAAAGTGATCAAAAATGTAAACATTCATTTTAAGATATTCAGGAATTCATTCATATTTATTATCCTTTATTTTCTGCTGAAGAAAAGTAATAAAAATAAAAAAATTGAAAACGTAAGTTCTATTTCTACTACTTTATACTCTCTGGACAATTTGCATTTGGTAGAGTTCTAATTTGTGAGCCTCTACTGTATAGTAATTAAAATACAAATTATACTAATTATTGATGCTTATGAGAATCTGATCGACTTTGACTTATAATAACATTATTATATTTGGGTTTTGGGTACTTTTGCAGTTACTTTGTGCTGGAACTTCAACAGAATCGCCACAATGCGGACAACTCTCATTACTTTTGGAATACTACAGTTCTTGTTGATCCTAAATTTCAGCTCATATGTAAGTGTATGTAAGTGTATATCCTGTGTAATTTAATATTGTCTTGTTTATATACTTACCACAGAATGCTGTCGAATTCAAGTTTACAAACTTTGTGTGCGAGTCTTACAACGAATCGTGGGTTGTGTTCCACCATTGTCGACTTCATGCAGTTAGCCGGAATAGGACTATTTTAAATATGAATGGGACATTGCTGCATCCTGTCAATATCCTTGGACTTGACTTTCAATTCTACCAGAAAGCTAATGGTTACAAGCCATGGCTCTATAATATGACACTTGATGTCTGTCGGTTCAAGAGAAAAACTTATAACCCATTAGCGGTAATTATTTTTAATCTTTTTAAAGATTTCTCGAACTTGGATCACAATTGTCCGTATGTGGTAAGTTGTAAATATGTTGAGTACTTGATACAAATATAAATGTTATAATCTATTCTCACAGGGTCCAATAATAATAAGCGGATTCTATCTCAGGGCTAACTTGGTAAGACTTCCTGTTCCCACTGGCGATTATTTGTTGAAAATGAATTGGTTTATTAATAAGAAGCTGCAGTTTGCAACAAATGCCTATTTTAGATTTGTTGAGGATTTGTAAACATTCTGTATAATTTTGAGATATACTGTAAATACAAAAAATATATATGTAAATAAAAGTTACCACAACGGCCTATTATTCCCTTGTGTAACCATTGAATGAGAGATAGACTGGTCCAGAGTCGGAGATGCCTCATTCTGTCTATCAGATACATTTGCGTAAATTTAATAACCCCTTTTTCCCAAGTCTCGCTTTAAGAGATCCATCCCTTGATACGAGTAATCGAATAGACGAATAGTTGTTTGAACTCTTTATTCATATGGTCTCGTACAATTGTCGACTTAGGCTATAATTATTGTAAGTTTCTTTAGCCAAATGATATCGCATCGGTTTACCTACTTAAACAAATACTAGTTAATTAACTTAATTGCTGTAAATAGTTGGTGCACGGTGACCCACATTCAAAGTGTGTATAGTGTATTGAATGTATGTGGATTCCTCGCCCTACTTTCTCTATATAAATAGTTATCGAAGCTAGTTAAAATATATTTTAGTAGTAAGTGTGTATGCATCTGGTATAAAAATATAGTCGAATTACGTGTGTTTACTTAAGGACTTAATTAGTTTCATTTGCTTAACTAGGGATGTGTATTTGGAACAGTATTGAGCCCCATCTTGGAGTCGGTATTGTATATTTATGTGTTATATTTAGCTTAGTTGAAGTTTCCAATGCTTAACTAGACGCCTTAGTCTCAAGTTGAACTTTATTGCTTTGTTGAGTGCGGGATATGAGTTCTGCTCTGCATCGGTATGGGTGTGTGTGTGTTGCAAATTGATGACCACCTGGTGGCGTTGGCTGCTTCGTTAGCGTCCACTGATTATAGAGCCCGGGGCGCCTCATTTGTTAACGACTGTAATCGCGCAATCAGCGCTAATTAAATTGGCCGCAGGACATCATCACGAGATTATGCAGTTCTTGTCCTTGTCGCTGGCCAGCTCCGATGGCTTCCTCTTGCGATCGTAGGCCAGGGCATCGTTGGGCACATAGCTGACGCGAACGCCACCGTAGTGGCGCCGCTGCGGCAGCTGGTACATCATCATGTAGTCCTCGGAGCTGGAGGAGCTCGACGAGCAGGTGGAGCACACGTCCGACTCCTCGGACTCTTCGTGCTCCCGCTCCCGGTCCCGATCCCTGTCCCTGTCCCGCTCTCTCTCCCGCTGCTGTCTGGCCGGCTTGTGGGGCGTCGCCAAAGCCTCAGTCTCCGCCTGCATCACCACAGGTGGCCCCTGGTAGGAGGAGGACAGTGGCTGCGCCGGCGCATAGGTGTCCGCTCGCGTCGTGGAGTGCGAGCGGTGGCCGCTGCCGCTGCGGTGATGACTGGATGACTTGCGGCGCCGGCGTCTGCGCGAGGAGTGGCCATGTCCATGCCGACTGCCATCCTTATCCCGCTCCCGCTCCCGCTCCCTCTCTCTATCTCTGTCCCTATCTCTGTCTCTGTCTCTGTCGCGCTCCCGCTCCCGTTCGCCGCCGCTGCCGCTGGTGCCCGCACCGTTGCCGGAGTAGCTGCGGGAGCGGGGCAGCGTGTCGGGAATGCCCTCAAAGCGCACGCCCTTCTTCTTACCCGGCTCGCCGCTCATGGGCGAGGAGGAGGAGGCGCCGCTCAGTATGGAAACGGGATGTGTGGGCGGTTGTGTGGCCGACTGCGTGGATAGCGGCGTGTTCAGCGACCGATCGCCGAGGGAGTGTGTGGGCGAGCCCATCAGCTCCGGCGGCAGTGCCGTGGAGGCCACACTCAGATTGGGCGTGGGCAGCTCGGGTATCTCGCCGCAGGCGGGGGTCCCGGGCAGCGGATGCATGATGTCCGCATACTCGTGCTGGGCCGGATGAAACTGCTGCGCGGAGGCATGCAGCGGCGGCCCCGGCAGCTGCTGGCCAAAGTGCGTCATATGCTGAGCCCCCACAATGCCCAGCTCCGGCATGCTGGAGGTGATGGAGTTCTCCATCTTGGAGACCTGCTGCAGCTGCCGCTGCAGCTGGTAGCTGTGCGTGGCGCCCAGCGGCGGCTTGGCGGGCCAGGCCGCATCCAGATTGGTGGCCATCTCATTGAAGTTGTAGACGCCGTCGCGCTGCAGCTCCATGGGCTTGGGCATCAGATGGGGCTGGAACTCGCCGGGCGAGTTCAGCGGTGACATGTTCTGCGAGCTGGAGAAGTCGGTGAAGTCTCCGCCAGCATGGACGCCCTGCTCCAGATCCTTGCAGACACCCGCATCTGAGTCGGATGTGGCGTAGCTCTGCTTGGCGTGAGCCACCAACAGGTCGGAGCCAGCAGCCGCCTCGCTGACCACGCCGGCTGCCGCCGCCAGCTGCTGGCTCTGCAGGTGGTACATGGCCTGGTTGAAGCTGGCCTGGTGCTGCTGCTGCTGCTGCGGCGACATGGGCGGCGAGCTGGAGGCGTGGCTGCTGGGTATGCGCGTCTGCTGCGGCCGCACGCGCTGCGTGGGCGGCGTGGGCGTGGTGTACATGCCAGTGCCGGAGCTATCCGAGGGCGTCGGCGGCTCGCCCTTGCTGCAGGCTATGGAGCAGTAGATGGCGCCACGGCGCGGCAGGAAGGCGCGACCCAGCAGCGAGCAGCGGCACGTGTTGCACGAGAAGCACTCATCGGTGGCATGCCAGTGCTGGCCGTCGTGGCTCATCTGGCCTTGGTCGACGCCGATGGCCTCCCCGCAGTAGTCGCAGTACTCGGCGAACATCGCGTCGAAGCAGAGCAGGCAGTAGGGCTTCCCCTCCCGCATGATGTACCGCTGCCCCCCCAGCTGCTTGTCGCACTCGTGGCAGGCAAAGTGATTCATGTGCCAGGCCCGTCCCTCTGCCTCCGTGCACTCATCGGCCAGGATAATCTGTGTGCGAAAGCGAAAATTATTTATTTATTAATTACAATATTACTTATAAATTAGAATTAAAAAAATAAATATTATTGTTATCATTATTAATAAATGTATTTTAAATTATTATTATTAATTTATTAAATTAATTAATTTAAATTTTGAAGATTATAATTTATTTATTTTTCAATTTTATTAAATACTTTTATGACAATCTGAGTGCAAGGTAAGGCGAAAGTTATGTTTGCTTGGTGGAAGGGTTTTGGCTTTGAAGAACAGTCGGCAGATGGCACTATCGATAGTATCGATGACTATCGATAGAATGTATATTTCTTGGGTTTGCAGCCCTAAAACTCACCTCATCGCAGGCGGAGCAGCGCGGCTTGAGCGTCTCGGCGTGGTGGCGGCCACAGTACATGCGTCCATCCCGGTGGAAGTAGATGAGATCCACGAGCAGCTCGCGGCAGATGCAGCAGGTGAAGCAGCCCGGATGCCAGCTGGCATTGGGGCCCAGGCGTGTGGCAAATACGGCAATGTCCCCAGTGGAAATGAGCTCATCGCACTGCAACCAAGTTCGAATCAGTTACCAACTGAACAGAGTATGGATCGTAGAGTATACTTACGCCATCGCAGGGACGGGCGCTCATCAGCTGTCGCACATTGCCCCGGCCAAGAGCATCCCGCTTGCGCTGTGTGGAGAACAGACGCAGCTCCTTGCGCTCCTCATCCGTCAGTGAGTGACAGTAACGAACCTGCAGTGACAGAAGAACCGTTCCTTGAGATACAGACAGCCAAATCATATGTTCAACTTGTTGTTGGTACTTTAAACGCGCCCCGTGGGCAGCAGCAGCAGCAGCAGCGGCAGCAACAGCGGCAGCAGCAGCGACGGCGGCAGAGAAAGGTAACTGCTTAAAGTGATCTTTCCAAGAAGTCAACTCAGGCGGAGATTGTTTGTCTACAACAACAGCTAAAGCTGCTGCTGCTGCTGCTGCTGGGGATGTTGCTGCTGCGTGGCCTGGCTGCCTAGCTGCCAGTTGCATGTGGCAAGCAGCTCAAGTGGCAAGTGGGCAGGGCAGACAACCGCAGACAGAGAACGGTAGACCGTTGGACGATAGACGATAGAGAGTACAGAATAGACGGTAGCCAACGCTGCCCATCAACTGAGACTGCTCCTAGTCCATCTTCTATTGTTGTTGTTCTTCTTCTTCTTGTTACTGTTGTTGTTGTTGTTGTTGCTGCTGCCTGCTGCCTGCTGCGGTCAGCGCCTCGTTTGTGTTGTATGCAAATTTTTGGCTGCCTCTTTTTGCTGACTGCCTGCCTGCCTGCCTGACTTTGGCGCACAATTTGATTTGACTTTCGGCTTGGAATTTGGGCATTTGCCACACACACACACACTCACACAGGCACACACACACACACGCACAAGCAGCCATGCAGCAGTGTTGTCAATATCGCTATCCTACAGCCAAACTTAGCTACTTCAAAAGTTTGAATACCGTTCAAAAATTAATAATCACTGCGGAATGAATATTCGGAGTATAAGTAAAAGTATGTACCTTAATTTTGTAATTTCTTAAATTGAAGTACAATATAATAAATATTTGAGGTTACCTTCCCTAACTGAAGGAAACTTACTCGGAAAACTAATATTCCAAACAAGTCTTCAAATCCCGGAGTTTATAAGAAAGAACTCTTCAAAAAGACGCTACGAATTAAACTAAATGATATTACAGCTTCTACAAGTACATATTACGATATGTAAGAGGAGAATTTCAAAGTAAATAATACATAATAATAATATTATTAAATAAAATATGCAATACAGACAAAAAAAACCTGCACTTTCCTATGGTTTCTCGTTAATAAACGAGTACTATCCCCTTTTAAATTGTTCCCCCTCAAAAGTGGCTTTATTTCCGTTGCTCCAGGTCTGGCAACACTGTCGGTCAGTCGGCCACTCGTTAGCATGGCAACCCCCTGTTAGTTGCAGTGGCTAAAATGCTAAAATGGTAACTGATATCTGCAGCTTGCTGTGGGAATCCGCTCAGCGTGCTTTTATTTCCTACCTTTTTTGTTATTTTTGTCGTAGTTTTGTGGTTTTTAGCCGGGGTGCCAGTTCAGTTAGTTGCACTTGTTTCCTTGATTAATTAAAAGGCACCGGAAAAGCAACAATAACAACAACAGCCAGAAGTAGAGTGGCCAACAAAATGTGTGGGAAAATTGCTGGCATTGACTTTGATATGCCGTTGCCGTAATTCGAGTTGTCCTGCCGAGGACACGAGGCCATTCAATCACGATAAAACGCGCACACATTTGAATAAATACCACGAAATTGACAGGGCAGTGTCCCCCGGGACAGGGCACTGGATAGTGGATCTGGGATACTGTGGATACTACGGGTATACTTGCAACTGGGCACTCACCTCGTTATCATGCGGCGGCAGTTGATGCAGCAATTGTCGCACACGATACTGCTCTCCAGGACTGTTGACGTATGGCACTTTGTCGTCGGGGATTTGCGAGAAGTACAAGCGAACCTGGAAAGAAGAGGAGACGGGAGACGTGAGACGGTAGACGGGAGACGGGAGACGTGAGACGGGAGACGTGAGTGAGGCTGGAATGCAGCTGGGAGAGGTCAGAGACTGAGCCTGGCCAGAGCTATATACTAAACTAAGTTAAAATAGATGCATGCTAAAGGGTTAAGGCCAGGCGGGCAGAGAACTGGCAACTGGCTGCCGCTTCATCATCATCATCACGTTGATCAGTGGGAATCACCTGGGCAAGGCAGAGGAGGTAAGTAGTTGTTGGCTGACTGCACAGCAGGTAACTGCCCAAAGATTTTTGATTTTATTACGTTGATTTTCCATTTGGCCAGGTTGAAAGGTGCGCAACGTGCAGCTCGGTTAACTTCTAAGCCATTGCCCAGTTTATTGGCCACGTTTTTCAGCGTTTCCTCAAGATTTTCAAGTGCGCCGAGTGCCGTGAAATTTAAGCTTGCCATCTGCAACCAAATGACCACAGCCAACGGCTCTCAGTCTCAGTCTCGAGTTGGAAACTCAGTTTCAGTTAAAGCCTGGCAACTGCCAACTGCCAACTGGCAACTGGCAACTGGCAACTGCCAACTGACTGACTGACTGACACATGGCTTATGCTGCGTCAACGTAAATGGCTGTAAATAAATTTTCAATTCTGTTTGTAACGTTTGCCAAAAATACAATATGGCAATGGCAATGGCAAATACGATAAAAAACAAGAGAAGCCAGAGCAGCTGGCTTTGGGGCCGAAGATTGAATACCCTTGCTGATTTTGGTAATAAAATTGAACCTGGTAATCTGATCCCGGCCAACTAGCAAAGTGCGGTGTTGACTGCAAAGTAGTTAACTTTATTTACAATTTTCACACAAAACTTAATTACCGATCAATCATTGCTATTCGATTTGAAAGGCAATCAGAACTTTGAAAAGCGTTATAAAACTCAGGATTATCTGTAGAAAGAACTTAGCTTTTCTTACAAAAACTAAATCAGTTAGTTTCTAAGGCAGCCTTATTGTTAAGATATTTGAACTAAAATTGGTAAACCTGTTTAGAGTTTAATTAAATGTAGAGCTTCTGAGTTTGTTGCGATTGCAGTTATGGCAACAATATGATATAGTGCCTTGAGTTTACCCAACTGTAGTCATGTTTTATAGAGCAGAACAGAATATAGAATGAAAAGAATGGTAAATTTGGTAGAGATAACTATGTTGAACAACAAATAAGTTTTGCATAAAAGAACTGCATTTTTGTCAGATTTGATCTATGCTATCTAGTTGATATATCATCCAATCGGGCTGAGTTCCGCATAAATATATAAAATAGCTTAAGATCTCTGGTAGCACAAAAACAGAAAGACAGAGAGATGACTCAAGGTGGGAAATGAAATGTGATCCTCATCAATAGGTTACACCTTTGATTACAATATAGAATACCCTCGGCAAGGGTATAAAATGCTGCCTGCGAGACATGTGATAGGCGGCGGTGTCAGTTTGAGCGGGATTAACGCGACCATGTGCCTGGTGTTTGGTGGCTTGGAGGCCGAGGAAGGAAGTCAAAGAGTTCAGATACAGGCACTGGCGTTTGTTGCAGTGCAAACTGAACTGATGGGGATTGGTCTAGGCAAAAAAAATTGCCACAAAAATTTAGTAGCGCGCTTTTGGGCGTTGCGCCGCTCGAAAGATTGTGCAAGATTTATTTGGCATTGGCGCATATTTTACGCAAATAATTTATGTGGCGTTTACGCCAGGCGAAATAATTGAAAAAATCGGCCCGAATGGTAGCAGCTATCTGTGTTTTTTGGGCAGTGCCCCATTGAATTGGCCATAAAAGTCGCATTGAGAAATGGCTAACAAGAGCCGCCCAGCCGCTGCCTCATGTGGGCAAAAGTCTTTCAGTCTTTCAGCTGCTTTGGGTTTCATTAGCGCAATCTAATTCTCAACACACAGACAGCTGGCTGACAGCCATAGACCTTCTCTTAATAGCCCCCACGTTGGCCAGGTTCTGACTAAGACTCAGACTCCGACTCAGACTCAGATACAGAAGACTGCAGTTGGAAGATGCAGCAACAATCTTCTCAAGATGCGTGAGGGTTTCGCTGGCTATCAGCTTGGCGAGCAGCGTTCCCAGCAACGCCTGACTGATTTATGGCCTTGTGCTGCATATTTATTTACAGCTGGCCAAGAACACAGACAGAACTCAGAACTCAGAACTCAGGCATTGAGCGTAGTGACAAAATAACGCACAATAAGTCAAGCCGAATCGCGGCTTTGGGCTTATCGTCAGCCACAAATCACAAATCAGAAATCACTAATCAGAAAACAGCAAACAGACATCAGAAATCTTCGCCTGCCTTAGGCACACTCGTGCACTCAGAAAAATAACTGCGTTACAACAATTTTTGTAAAGCAAACAATGTAAGTAAGAATGCTCTAGTCGAGCATACCCGACTACGAAACTCCCTGTACCCAGGTCTACAATTTCCTAACATATCTTCGTACACTTAGACACACACATTCTTCTTCTCACCCGATCTGCAGTACTGAATCGTGTTTGTTGAATAACTTCCGTGTTTATTATTTGATCATCTTGAAATTTGGACAGTAGATTAGGAGTGACCAAAGTATTATACATGCCAAATCACAAAGCTATGTCTTGAAAATTGTTACTGTAAAACGGTTTTTATCGAATAGCGGGGGTGTGACCTTATATACATCTCATTATGAAATTCGAAGGACGCTTATAAAGTTTGAATATCTTTGATAAAGTAGGCAAATTGAATTCCAAAATAAGATCCTCGGCTGATAAGTTTATAGGAACTGCCAAAAGAATTTGAAGACACACATTTGAAGCTTCTATTTCATATTGTGATTGTTTGCTGAGCCTTGATAGCCGAGATGTCAAAGTGACGGACTAGTTAAGCAACTGGATCTTAAGTTCGAGGGTTTAGAAAATGCTTCCGATTTGATATAAAGTGGATTGAGCCAACTCTTTCCACACATTGTAAAGACACAATTGGATTATCTCAAACCTTTTTTTTCAGTGTTGAAGACTCACCTGATCAGGTCGCAGGCCGGGCGGCACCCAGGTGTACTCCTCGAGCGCACAGCCGCTGTCATCGTCGGAGTGCGACTGTCGCTGCATATCCATATGGGGACCGGCCAGAAATGGAGCATGTGCTGCCGACGTGGAGGCCGCTGGGTGGTGGAGCAGCGATGGCGGCGATGGTGTCGATAGCGCCGGCGACAGCTGGTGGTGTGCATGATGTTGCTGGTGTGGATGGGCAAGCTGCTGCTGCTGCTGCAACTGCTGCTGCTTCAGCGAGGAGTTCGAGTACTTGGAGTTGGAGGAGCAGCCCGAGGCGGCGGGTGAATACTGTGCGGGTCCTGCGCCTGGCCCGGGCGGCAGCGCGGGCAGCGAGGGCAGCTGCTGGTGGTGCGGCGGCAAATATTGCTGATGTCGCTGCAGCGGCAACGGCGACGTGGGCAACAGGCCCGCATTCTGTGCCGCATACAATGCGCTCGCCGAGGAGCTGCTGGGCAGTCCCAGGCTGCCCAGAGGTGGCGGAATGCCCGGCGACACACCTGGTCCCACTCCAGGTGCAAGTCCAGGCCCGACTCCAGCGCCCTGGCTGGGCGAGAAGTGGCGCGGCAGCGTGGGTATCTTCTGCAGATAGGAAATCTGCGTCAGCGGCGTGCGGCTGATGGGCCTGCAAAGGTGGGAAAGAGCGGAAAGTATCGGCATTAGTAATTGCTGCTATGTGCCGTGACTAATTTAAACTTAATTAAAATATTTCCGCCATTACATGTCGGGTTAAAGGTGCTCGCTGGCCAGGGAAGCTGTTTGCAGCACCACAAATGAATTAAGCCCTCACCGGACACATGCAAATCATATTTATAATGTAATATAAAACCGCATACAATATATTTGCTGTTTGTTTTATTTGTGCTGGTGCCGTTATTCCTTTGTAATTCGTTGGATTTCTGCGGTTTTGCACTTCCTATTTGCATTTATATAATTTTTTGTGGCTGTGTTTCATTTGAACAAGCTGTCAATTTTAGTTGCTTTTTTGTGCGACGCCATAAAAAAGGATTGTTTTTTGTTGCGAACGTCAAAATGAAAATACAAATACGCTTCACAGCGTTTACACAAACAAATCGACAGCTCATGTTGTTGTTGTTGTTGTTATTGTTGCTGTTGTTTCTGTTATTGTTCGTCTGATATATTCGTATGTTTTGCTGTTGTCTGCTTTCCGGGCCCTTGGGCTGTCGCTGTTTGTCATTTCGCTGTTGCCTGACATTGTTATCCTAGCAGAGTCCTGCATGCGCTGCAACCTGCTGGTCTGGCTGTTTGACTGTGTGTGTGCTTTTGTTTACGCATATGCTGGTATTGGTGAGCTTTCAAAAGCTTCAATGATCGTTGTACTGCTTAGAGCAAGAGGTTGCAATTGCTACTGCATGAATATGATGCGTCTGTGTAAAAGCTTCAATCAGTTGGGTTGCTAAGCTTTAATTGTTACAATTGAAAATAGCCATTGAAAATTATACATTTAAAACAAATTCATTTTTGACAATGAAGCTAGGGACTACAAGTCAAAATCATAATCATGAAAATATCGAAGTTTTAATTGTTTGATATAAGTAAATCATTAATGCCAAATTAATCTAGAGAACAAACCATGAGCCAAAAAATATTGCACATAAAAATCGGATCATTTTTAACAAAGTTATGGCAGTCGGAAGTTTAGGAAGAGTTTTTATTATGATGTAGGGAACTACAAGTCAAACCATCATTAAGAAAAATTAGAAAAATATTTGATATAATGAAATTTTGAATACCAAATCAATCTAGAGTACAAACCATACCCAAAAAGATAATCCGCATGATAATCGAATCAAATTTGAAACAGTTACTTGAGTTAGATATTTATCAAGAGTATTTGGTAGAGTTGGGAACTTTATGTCCATGGGTTTTTGTATTTTCAGCATTTGGAAAGGTTTTTATATAAGTTTTCTTCACTGAAATCGGATAAAATGAAATTTCATAATCCTGCCATAGTCAATTGCTGCTGATTTCAACTGTAGCGCATTCGACGGTCTGCTAATTCTTATCAACAGCACGCACCATTTCATGCATGTTGTGGTTGTTGTTGTTGTAGCTATCAAAGGATAACTGTGCATTGTCTGCGCATATGTAACTCCAGCGGGGACACTGTGGGGCTGGTGGGTTGTTGGGTTGGTGGGCGTATACGGCTGTGACTCTGGGCAGGCTCCAACGAATGTGTGTGTGTGTGTGCGCTCATATGCGGGCGTTTTATCAAAACAATGTGGCCGCCCTTTTGTTGTTTTCCAGTGCAAGCTGATTTTAGCCGCAAATTCTTTTTGCAGCCGAATGTACGTATCCGTGTCCGTATCCGCTTTAGCGATTGCAATTCCAATTTCTAGTTCGCTGGCTTTCGCTCCGGAGCTGCTGATGTGTCAATATTGTTGCCAGGCGGTTGCGAGGCGGTTGCTGCGGCTTGCCCGCAATTAATTGTGCAGATTTTGGCCTTTAGTTGGCTGCCAGCAGCTAGCAGCCAGCAGCCAGCAAGGCGGCAGCAATTTAGTTTATTTGCCATTGTTTTTATGGAGCGTCGACATTTGAATATTTAAGCACAAAACGCTGTTGTCGGGGCCAAAAGAATGCGTGGCGTTGAGTTGCGGGCGTGGGATTGCCCAATGGGGAACGGATTGCAGATTGCACGTGCATATGCAGCTCCAGTCGCAGTCCCAGTCCCTGTCCCTGTCGCTGTCCCTGTCCCGATCTCAGCCAGAGTCCCATTCCCCTGCCAGTTGAAGTCACAGCTGGAGACAGATGCCAACGGCGGCGACGACGACGGGTACCAAAAGTGTTGGCTGCTGTCAAATCAGCCGCATTCAAACTCAAATTACAAGCCAAACAAACGGCTGGCGGGCACTGGGACAGGGTTTCGAGGGGGCTGACTGGGGACCGGCTACAGCAGTTCACAAATGAAAAGCGCACCAAATGGCACTGCAAAAACTGTGCCTAAACACAAATTTGTTGCAGCCGACCGCATTGGAAAATGAGAGGAGTTGCAGTTGGAGTCGGAGCTGGAGTCGGAGCTGGAGTTGGAGCCTTGCATTGAAGTCTTTTGAATTTATTGTGCGGTCGGCTGGGTCCGCTGTCCGGGCCATTGGCGACCTGCATTTCTTTTCATTCGCTTGCATATCTATGGCGGCATTTTCGCAATTTACAAATTTATTGTTGACTGCAACGAATTGCGTAAAATTGCCAGCAATTGTGGCAAGTTTCAATTTGTGCAGCGCGTCTGTTGTGCTTTGTGTGTCCAGGTTTATTAAGCCATTAAAGCAGCAGCGGCTCAGCTCGGATTGCCTTGCCAGTTTGGAAATGGAAAGTGCCAGCCTGCCAGCCTGCCAGGCAGAGGCTGCACAACACCACAGTTGCGTGTTGCGTGCGCGCGGCAACAATGTTGCTGCAACATGTTGCCCAGGGGCTGAGCAATAAAGGCGACTTTTATTGTTACACTTTTGAAAACACCCTTGAGATATGTGCGCATATAAAAACAAGTAAGAACGTTGCAGTTGCAGTCCCGACAGCAACATACTCTGCTACGAGTCTGTTAAATATGTTTGGTCTTTCAGGGAGATCCTTAGTAGTCCTCATATCAAGTGGTGTCTGACCAGATTTGATTGCTCTATCATTAATAGGAGTAATCAGAGGCGCAGACTGGCGAAACTTTCACATATCGAATATGCCCTTATGCCCCCAAGAACAGAGTATATCAAGTACAATAATGCGGGCACCGCCTGCGGGCAGCTGTTGCCAATATTTGTGGAAGCCGCAGAAGGGCTTCAGCTTCAGCTTCAGTTTCAGGTTCAGGTTCAGGCTGAGTCCGTGTCTGATGCTCACTTTGGCAGTCGTTGAACCAAAAACAAACTGGTTTGCCACTTGGCCAACACTTGCTGCTGATTTCTCTAGGCCCATGCTTTCGGGGCCCTATAACTAGTTCAAAGCGCTGCCATTGATAACCGCCACCGGGCTTCCCATCGGCCGCAGCTGCCCCTCGAGTGTGGAGTGTTGCAACATCAGCTTAGGCACTCGGCAGCTCCATTATGCTTAGTTTCAGCTGGAGTATCGCGTACTATATTTAGCAGGGCTGCTTATCTGCCGGCTGCCATCTAAATGAATGATCATTATGTATGGCAGAGCGAACGCGTTGACAAATTGCCAACTCGAAGCCGCTGATCTTGAGCGATGGACGTCTCAATGGCCGCTCTAAGACAGCTTAACAGCCATGGCCAGCAACAATTGTGCTTCGGTGCTTTCAGAGCCATTTGTTAGCTAGGCCACAAATTTGGGTTAATGCTAGAGCGAAAGTCTCCGACAATAGTTACGAATACCTATCTGGCATATCTCCGTCCCGTCCCGTACCCGGCCCCGACCCCGACCCCGCACCGACAGGTGGTCCCTTAAATGCCATCTCGTCTTGGAATTTTACCGGTGAGACTTGTTTAGTAAGTTGCACGACGCAACAATTGCTGCCCAGGCTGTGACTCCTTTGTGACTCCTTCTGCCGGCGTATGTTGGCTTTTATTGTTTAACAGCTGCAGCAACGGCTAAGGACAGGCATTAAACGACTGGAAGCTACCCTGTAACAGGTTTGGGCATCAATGGGACAACTATTTGGCAGTTAGAGATTTGGGAGTAATATTTGACGTTGACTGCGAGCAGATATCAGAAATGATCAGCTATCAGCAGATATTATATATTAAAAGGGTATTAATGTTCCCTTAGTTTGGAATCTTTACTTTTTACTTTAAATAAAAGTTGTAACTATTAAAATTCGAAGAGTTTTCGAGTAGAAATCAAGTGCATTCTCACATATGCTCTCATTTTAGTACGCTTAAGCTCTGAAAAATTGTGTACGAGTTGGCAGCGCTGCATCGATAAGTGGGCAGGCCTACTCGAAAAGTGATCAATACTCTGCTACTTACTCATCATATGCTTGATCTATAAGTTGAGTATGCAAATGTGGACAATTGCAAGAAATGTCTTCAAGAAACACTCAGCTTGTGTATGAGAAAACGAAATCAAGTTTGACAAGCAGATAAAGTGGATGGTAACATTCTCGTGAGCACGAGAAGACAGGCATGAACATTTTGATTTGTGTGCTAATATTTATTAGCGATGTATTATACCCAATTAATCAACACTGCAGGGTATATAGGATCAGCAACAACATGGCAGGCTAGTAGCTGCAAAGGCTTTATTAAAACCCAGGCAGCAAACTCACAAGTAGTGCGATTGTCATAAACGATTTTTGAATTGTCAATAAAAATAGCCGTAAACTTAATGGCAAACATGTGGAATACACGTACAGCTTGCACTAAGCCCCGGGCTAACCAGCTCCAGCTCCTGCTCCTGCTCCTGCTCCTGCTCCTACTCGCAGCTCCCAGCTGGCGCATTGTGTCTGGCAGCACAGACTCCAGCTCCGACTCCAGCGCTGACTCTGGCCAGAGCTCTGTCTGCCTTGTCAACATGACATTTGGCGTGTTGACATTTTTATTGACTTTGGCATCTGGCTGGCGAGCATTTCTTGTTCTGTTTTTATTTCATTTGCAGCTAAAAGTTGATTAAGAATGTCTGTGCACAGCATCAAAGCCATGCTGAGGCCCATTCCCAATCCCATTGCCAATCTTGGCTGCGTGTGGTCGGGCATTGCATATATTGCGCATACGCCGAGTGGCACTAATTGCAGTTAACTTCGAAACACATAAACACAAACAGAAATCAATTAAATAGCTAACTGTAAATGAAAGGCAGCCGTTCATTTGTGTGTGACCATGTTCAATTTAGAAAGTCGCGCATAAGCAAAATAATTGCATAATTTGTTAAGATCACAAGGCAGTTTTCACACCAAAGACGAACTTGTTGCTCCCAGGCCGTAGAACAAATTGTTTGCTTATCTTTGGCTAACAAAGCTGGCCAATTAATGTTGCTGGGCACAGCCAGAGAGAGAGAGAGAGCGACTTGAAGGCGGCAAATATGTTGCTGCAACATTGTGGAGCTTGTTGCTTTGCTTTGCTTTGTTGTGCTCTGCTAACGGCAACGAAAATTGTTTAGTGAGCGTGCAAATTTTCACAGCTGCTGCCAGAGCAACAACTATGCCAGCAATTTTGCAACACGGCGCGGCAAAGATCGAAGCCACAGCGCAGCAGCCCCAACACTTCAACGTTGGCCAAGAGTGTTAGCTGGAAACAAAAGCAGGTTTCAGAACCCAGCCGGGACGGGTAAATGGGAAAATGCAAAGGTTGTTGCTTAGCTCAACCCGACCAGGCTCGACTTGACTTGACGCATCTGTTGCCAGTGAAAATTGCATCATCAATGCAAATTTGGCGCGCTAAATGCTTGTAGTCAAGAGCTGCTGACATAACGGCCAATAATGCAGACCATGGTAATTGATTCGAAGCGTTGCGTCTATTTTTATTATTTTTATGTTTATGTTTACTCTGGCCGCATGCTGCAGACAATTCTAATTAATTTTGTAACTCGCTGTAAATGCATTAAAATCGAAACGCATTTGTTTCGGGTCGCCCACTGATTGACTGCTCCAAGACCAGCTCAGTTCCTCCTCAGATGCTGTCTGTGTGTGGCGGGCAAGTCCAAGTCCAACTCCAAGTTTAAGTCCAACTCCAACTCCAACTCCAAACAGGCCCACGGCATCCAAGATCGGTCGTTGTCTTTGGTCTATGAACTTGTTTTCTCATCTCTCGTAGTTTTAATTGAAGCCGTGTCTTTGCTTTTTATGCTTTTTGTTCGTCTTCCTCTTGTTGTGCTCGTCTGGGCCATTATAAATTATGCGGCTGCTTCGATTTTTATACATTCATGTTTCCTCAGTGCGTGGTGATTATGCTCAATTTTGTTTTTGACCATAATTACTGCGCTTGGGCCATCCGTGTAGCCGTTAACTTATTACTTTTCGGTTTTTGGCTCATCTCAATTTTTCCTTCCTTTTGTTTCTTCTTTTTTTTGTTTCTTTGGAGTCGCTGTTTGTTCAACAAATTGGCATTGATTGATATTTATTTCTACTTTGGCACTCTAAAGCAATCTTTGATCTCCCAGCAATTGTAAAATACATAAGCACATAATCTTCTTGTCGGTATGTTCAAAATATACTTGTTGTATGTTCGCAGTTGGGAAATGTTCAAGTTTCCATGCTGTGTGTATTTGCAGACCTTGGTTTCTCGGCATCAAAATGATACTGTGTTCACCTTTTGAGCTCTGCTCGAGTGTTCGACTGAGAGTATTGAATCTTCCACAAATACGCAGTGAATTGTGAATATGAGCATTTAATTAAAGTGGTAAATAGTTGAAGGTCACAATTATTGAAAATGTGCAGCACGTTTTGTTAGAGTTCAACACTTTATAGACAGTTTGAATAAACGATTAGTAACATTTCTAAAACATTATATCCGCGTTCTATGCTATCAATGTAAATTTTAATTAAAATCTAGGCGACAATACCTTTTAAATGATATATAACTAGGTGTAACCTGCCACGCTTCCCTGTGGCATTGTGGTTGCGGGGATACTTTCTCATCCTAAGAGACTATTGTTAAGACTATTTTCCCTCCCGATTTTTCGGATAGGGTATGAAGAACTTAAACCGATCGAAACAAAAGCCTTCTCTCACACATTTGACCTAAAGCCCATTTCCTCTCCGTGGTAATGGGATGGAGTAAACTTTTCAAGTTTCATACAACAGTTTTCCGCCCGCGGAGGTAGAATTTCGAAAGTAACGCCCCGTTGATCAGAAGTCAGTCAGTCTGTCATGTTGAGGAGTTTTTCTCGAACTGTATATTGTGTCTAAATTTGAGCTCTATCGGTGCGGAACTATTTGATATTGATAGTTTTGACAATACATTGAGGCTTGAATTTAACTGCCTTGGATCTGTAATTGAACTCTCATGCCATTAATTTGGATTCAGTTCAGTAGCTCGACTGCAATGCTGAAAATTGGATCGGTTTATGATCGATGATCGGTTTATGATTAATGTCCCATTTGGGCAGTCAATCTTCATCGAAACATTCGTTTTAGTAACCATTAGTAAAAAGCAATTGCTTTTAATACCTATTAGGCTATTATCTTATAAATGAAATAGAAATCTGAATAATTATTCAGAGCTATTACTTCATACAATATTTCCATAGATAGAAGCTCAAAATTTAGTCTATCCGTAAAATGACAGGGAATAAAGTCATTTTAGTATTGCTGTTGCTATTTTTGTGTGCTACGTGTAGTGGGTCCGTGAAGTTTACAGGACTTGAATGCCAGACAGTTGATCCATCTTACTGTGCCATTGAGAACTGCGTCCTGAGACCGGTGAGTCGAGGCGTCAAGGATCTGAGTTTAGTGGTCAGATTGCTGAAGTTGCCAGTGAACAATGTAACGGTAGGTGCGACTGTACTGATCCTTGGCAATTGCTCTTCTATAGCTAGTCCTTTCCAGATTCGTCTAGACTTAACGCGTCGCTTGTACAATATATCAGTGTACAACTTTGAAATTGACGGTTGCCAGTTTTGGTTAGGCAAGCGACGAAATGCTTTTGCCAATATGATTTATAATAGCATGCACTGGGCTACCTATACCAACATCAATCATTCCTGTCCCTACAATGTGAGTGGTCAACGGTTTCGGCCAATGTATTCTATCGATTGCATAAGAATGTTCCTTTCCAGCACGACCTGGTTGTAGATCACATGCGTTTCGATGACAACATGAAATTGCTCCTCCCTTTTCCAAAGGGCGAGTATGTCTTCTCAATGCAATGGCAGACCTACAATGTCCTGCGAGCCAAAACCAGACTTATTTTACAAATTTAAAGCACTTATTGGACTCACTAATTGACACTCACAAAAGCAAAAGAAAATGTTATTGCTAAAACCAGGACTTTCCATTCACTATTGATACTATTTGGTATAATCGAAAGCAGTTTAAATATCCTCAAAAATTCCTATTTGTTATAAGTTATTTGAAAATTCGCTGAAGTAATAAAAAAGAACATTGATCTTTGAAGGAATTTCTGTAACGTCCGCAACAGCTCTTAACTCTCAATTATATTGTTGATAAAACAAGTTGGGTAATATTCTTTAAGATCATTTGAAAGTATGCTTGAAAAGCTACTTAACACTCTGGGTAAGTTTCATAATTTCCATTAAGGCGTCAATAGCATTAAAAAGTATTTGTTGAAATGTAACGTCCGCAACGCAGGATGAATACATATGTATAGGTTTTTTCGGGGCACCTTTTAGTAAGCTCGTAGATACTATTGTTTATATATGGTTATTATATTAGTATTTATATTGAATCTTCCTCCTTTCTTGTGGGAGGTGTTAACTTATAACTAATCAGGTATTTCTGCAGCTCGAAAACTTAAACGCTATTGTAATGATTCTCATATCTAACACTTTAGCGAAATAAATCATTTGATTAGGCTGATGGCCTTTAAAGGCGACCGCAATTATTAATGACACACGCAGACGCTAAACATGTCCACCCCTCCGCCAGTAGAAGGAGAAGAAGTCTTTGAGGATGATTTATGTGCCACGCTCCTTAACAAAACTGTTCACAAATTAACCGTAATATGATTTACAGAAAGCCGCTTTGCTGGCGCGTCTGCGGCTTCTTGCTGCTTTTCCCAGAGTGCAAGTTGCAGTCTTTGATTTATGGTCAACTGCAATCGGAATCTAATTTCTTGGCCATTAACAAAACCAAAGCAGAGCAGCAGAGCAGCAGAGCAGAGCGGCTGAAGAAGCTGCTGCCTACGCAGGCAGCGCAGCATGGAAGCCGCTGTCTCTTTTGAAATTGAACCCCAACTGTGCAGCATCTCCTGGCTCGGATTGGGTTTGTCTCTGGATCTTGTTGCAGTTGTTTTGGCTGCAACAACACGACGACAACAGGCTCAAAATTAAGAAGGAACTTTTGGCAAATGTTGACAAAGTCAACGGTAACCTGAAGTTAAGCCCGGCTGACTAACTGTTCTTTGTGGTATGTGCCTGTTGCTGCTGCTCTTGTTGTTGTTGCTGTTGTTGTTGTTGTTGTTGTTGTTGTTGTTGTTGTTGTTGTTGCTGTTGCTGCTGACAACCTGGCAGCCAAACATGGCAAATAATTAGCTGCTAATTGCGCTTTTTGAGTGCATGACAGCCAATAAACGCATATAACATACAACATATAACATATGGGATTGATGCCTAATGATAAACGGAAATCGCTGCCAAGGGGCTCTGGCAGGATAGTCTTGCCAATGATAAGCAGTTTAAGGCAGCTAACGGTTTGAGCAGCGATGATAAGCAGAGTTCTTAATGGCAATTACGCGTACAAGAACCTGGTCTCGATTAGGACTTCCTAATAACGTTATTAGCGCTATTAACATTAATAACGATAAAGACGTTTCATAGGTATCATTATAAAGAAGAAAGAAGACAAAGTTTAAGTAATGAAAACAATCGAAGATGGAACTATCGACAGATTGTCATCGCAGAAGTAACCAATATAGCTCATCACTAATCCATGTTTTGAAGTTAAGCTTGGCAGTCTTAAAGGCGTGTCTTTCACTTATCAAAACTATCGATTGTGGGCCTATCGATATATCGTTAACTCGACTACAGAATATCAAAGGCACACAAACTGTGATAAAGCGCAGCGTGTTGTCGTTGGCCGGGCCCAAAAACGCTTATCATGATTAGAAAATCGCCGCCTTGCCACTTGGCACTTGCCACTTGCCACATGCCACATGCAGCAAACCAGAAAAAAAGCCCGGCCACCAACTTGGGCTAGCAAGTTCAACAGCTAACGAGGCAGGAATGCAAAGAGTGTTAATTCAGTGGCTCGCTGGCGGGTAGCGGGGCTTGGGAAGCGGTACCTCTCACCCTCCCCTTGGCACTCGACTAAGTAAGTGCCTCGTCGAGTGGCATGCAGGCAATTTAAATGCAAAGGCTGCAAAGACCTCGGCAAAGTGAAGCTGTCAATGAAAATTACGCGCGGGCTTTTTTTAATGTTTATTTTATTTTTTTGCATTTTTTGCTACCCGCCTATCAGCAATAAATTTATTGGCCGCTTGTTGTGCGTGTGTATGCGCTAAATGTTTAATTAATTAGCGAGAAATGCATTAAGTGATTTGTTGCCTCCTAATATGCGGCATTTAAATTGCTGCGGAATTTCTCGCTGTCTCGCTGCTGTTGGGCCCCGTCATTCAAGTGTCAACTTTTGGCAACAAAAGGTCTGTTCAGATCTGCATAATGCCAAAATACGCACTTCTCGACAGTCATATACCTATATCCATAGCCAATTGCCTGACGTGGGCGCAGACAACTCGGAGCTAAACAAAATGTATCGTGAGTTGGCAGAAAGGGGACTTCTGTGATCTAAAACTGATTTCAATTTCTTTTAACCCGGCTTTAAGTCTACATACATACATACGTACATACATACATGTATGTATATCTTACAATCGGACATGCTCCAAGTGATTTGCGTTTGGACATTTTGACAGCTGCTTAAGCGCTTGAAAAATGCTTCAAGGCGCGAAGGGCAACTTACTTATGGCCATTATCGCAGCCCAAAATCACGTTAACAATACAACAAAAAACACAATTAATATGCGCCGCAATTGTTCAGAATACTGCCTATGCGAGTACCCGTATAAAATACTCATATACTCATACACTCATATACTCGTTTACTCGTTTACTCGTTCACCCGGCACCCCTAACCTACAATGGGGCCTGTGCCCGAAAAACAGACCAAAAATGAAGAGTTGAATATTGTAAACAGAGGTTTAAATTACTATAAATATGGGAATGAAAACTGTTACAAATGTTATGATGGCTAATTATCACAATTATCCAAATACATTACAATATTCTATACTTTATGGTGAGAGGTTTGATTGAGATTGAAATATAATAGGTTATACTAGGTTATTCAAATGTATGCAAGTTAAATCTCCAACAATTGTATGGCATGTAAGTATTTATATGATTTACTGTACGGATATTTCTTATTGAATGCGAAGCTTGTACAGCATGTTACTTGCCAATGTAAGTTAGATCTAATATTTGAACTCCAGTTAGTATCCAACTTTGAGAACTCTTTAGGAACAAGCTCTTATATTAGTTGTATTAAACATTCAATACTAATTTCAAAGCTGTAAGCTGCTTCTCAAATTCTGGCCCTATCTTGAATTCAAAAACAATATTTGCAACGAGGAGGGTTCGACAGACCCCACCGTGCCTCGTCTGCTCTCGACACAAGTCGCAGGTTGGCAATTAGCATGGCGAACATGCGCGAGAGAGACAAGAGTTAACATTTTGAAAATATTACTTTAATGGGCTGACTTATTTTCACATTACGGCCAAACAGCGACAAAAACAATAACAGAATCATATTTTATCGCTTTGCATAAATAAATCACGAGGCGGCTCAATTGTTGTTGTTGTTTGTCTCTCGCACTTGACTGGCGCCGTCTGCCAGTCTCAGTCGAAGTCTCAGTCGAAGTCTCAACCTCTGCAAATGGCACTCGGCAAGCGGGACACAAGCGGGGCACAAGCGGGGCACAAGCGGGGCACAAACGGGGCACAAACGGGGCACAAACTGGGCAAGTTGGCCAATTGTCTGGCAGGCGATGCATGCAACTTGCAGTCACAAGATTTGTGGCGTTTTGTTTTTGTAATTAAGTTGCATCTGCAATGGAGCAACATCAACAGCATCAGCTTCAGACATGGGGCACTGCCAAGTCACAGAAATGCCTCAGTAACGCCCCAAAGTCATTTGTCAGACGCTTTTGGCCCAAGTGCAAATGTGCCAGTGGAGCTTGGCTCCAAAAGCAGTTGTTGTTGTTGTTGTTGTCTCTGAGTCCGAGTGCCCTTAATGGCTTTGTTAATTAAAAACAAAATCAATATGATTGTGTTCCTGGTTCATAGAGGCGTTTGCAGTGACAAATTACTTTGTTGTGTTGCAAATTTATGGCAATTGAAGCTGTGATCAAACTATTTATTTATCATGGCTACAGAAATAACTAAACTGTTTGATATGTTTCTAAAACTGTATACCATGCGTCCTAATCAAGACATTCAATATTTGTTATCTTCTGCTATAGGCTTTCATTAGCTGCTCAGCAAGTATCTGAGGACAGTAGGCAGTCTTTAAGCTAACAATGTTTGAGAGAACCTTACTACCGAAGACATTAGTTTAGTCATTTAAAATAGCTAGTCTACGAGCATGTCGTAAAATGCAAGGTTTGTATGTTGGCCAACAGAGAAGAGAAGAGAAGAGAGGAGAGCCGGCAGCTGGCCCAAGAAGGTGGCATGCCAGCAAAGCAACTAAGTAAAGCGCAAGATTTATGCAACTGTCGATGGTAGTTAAGATTGAATTGAATGCTTAGACACGAGCTGAGCACAACTTCATTGCAGGCAGAATGTGGAAGCGCCTGTAAGTGCAATTTCAGGCAAAACCTGAAGCCATTAAGGCCGCTAACAGCGCTGAGATGCTCGAGTGCGACTTAAATGATTGCCTGGCAATTTTTTAATAACTTCATTAACAGTCGCAGCATCAATTAAAATGCCTACTATGTGTATCGGTGGGTGCATTAAAACTGCTGGCTAAAACCAACCAAAAGCCAAATCCTCTGAAAGAAACACCAACAAGTTGGGGACTTGCCCCGCGGGCTGATTTGGTTGCTCGCGTGTGGCAAATGGTTGCTACTGAATTCTTAAGATGTTGCTGTTGTTGCTGTTGTTGCTTTTGTTGCTTTTGTTGCTGCTGGCAGTCGCCTGTCAGGCCGCATCAAAACGGCGTCTGTTATTATTATTAATTATGCTTTGAGTGCGTTCTGTACTAGCCAAGGAAGGGTAGGGGCGGCTCGGGGCAGTGTTCGGGATGCGTCTTTGGTTTGGCCTTTCTTTCCTGTTGCCAGTCCATTTGAAATGTCTCCTGTGCCCCATAATTTAAACGCTTTATGCGGTTCATGTTGCTCACACGAGCAGCAGCTAATTGAGTTGCTGTTTTTGTTTTTGTTTCTTGTTATTGTTATTGTTGTTATTTTGCATGCTATTTGATTAGCTTAAGCTTTGCCTGCCAGCATAATTTAAGTCTTGCCTGCAAGTTCGTTGCCTAAGTCTTTTGTTTCAGCATGCATACTAAATCATAGACAGGGCTAAAGCAGCTGAATATATGCAATATTTCTGCGCTCGACTGCGGCCAAAAAGGAAATGTCATGACACTGAAAACAATTGCAGCGCCTTGGCCCTCTAATGTTGAATGAAATACTTGACTGGCCCTCCGGACTCCGACTCCAGACTCTGGAGACTGTGAGCCTGTGAGCCTGGCCAGCCTTACGGCCAGCGCCCATATTTCATAAGCTGCGTGCTGCACAAACACAATAACTTAGGGCAACGATATTTGCATGGCATTATGCACAATCATGACATGAGTCGTAGCAGCAGCAGCCGCAGCCGCAGCCGCAGCCGCAGCAGCAGCGAGGCAGCAACTGCCTGCGCCATGTTTATGTAAAGCGAGCCGCGCCAGACAAAGGCTCTGGTAAATCACACTTTGGCAGTCATTGTAGTTGTTGCTGTTGTTGTTGTTGTTGTTACTGTTGTTGGCCAACGCGGCGCATGCGTAACCCGAGTATGAAACGCCGTTGTCGCTGTCGCTGTCGTTGTTGCTGTCGCTGTCGCTCAGTTGCTGTGAGTGATGCGCATGCGCGGCAACAGCGCTCGATAAACAAGCGAAACCGGCCAGAAAGGCAGCCAAACAAACAGCCAAGAGGCTAGAGCTAACAGTCAAGCGTCTTTGGTTTCAATTTCAGCAGCAACACACACACACACACACACACACACACATACATTTATAGAGAACAAGTTGCTGTTGTGCGCTGTGCGTTGCTGTTGCATGCAGCTTGCGGTTTGGACCCATGCAGAACACGCAATGTGTGTTCATTGACTTCTGGCTGCCAACTTGCGCAACAAGTTGTTGCTGCCGCTGCCGGGTAATCAATCATTATTTGCACAGGGCTGCAGCAGCAGCAGCAGCAGAGGCAGTGGCAGCATCAGCAACCACTTGAAAAGTTATGCATTTAAATTGTCAGCGCACGGGGCTAAAGCGAAATTGCAACTGACAAATGATCAGCAAAAGTTACTCACTCATTTGGCTCCTGCTGTGTGGATGGGAATGCGGCTGCTCCAGTGGCCGTTGCCACTTCCGGCTGCCGTTGCATGGAGCTGCAGCTGAAGCTGTCCAGCTCGTTGAAAGTGAAACTGATATCGTGCGCATCCTTAAACGGCTTCATGCTGCGCGGCAGGCTGCGCTGGCGCAGGCTCAAATTCAGAAACTTGAGATCGCTGGCGGTTAGCGGCTGCAGTGCGGCAGGGCTGGCGGCAGGGTTGGCGGCAGGGGTAGCGCTTGCGGCACTGCTAGGGGTTGCCACTGTGCGTGCGGGCGGCGGCGGTGCGGCACGCTGCTGCTTCTGCTTGGGCGGCAGCGCCGGCTTGGGCTCGTCCAGCAGCTCCTCCTCGGACTGCTCAATGATCTCCAGCACCTGTGCCGTGCAGCCGGGCTCCAACTCCAGCTCCAGCTCCGCCTGCGCCTGCGCCTCCAGCTGCAACGCGTAGTACTTGGCAATGTGCTCGGTGGCATTCGCCGTGTTGTAGTGCTTGCCCCTGATTAGATCGCCCAGGTGATCCGCGTCTATGCCGAACAGAAACGGATCATCCAGCACAGTGACCTTCGCGTTGCGTTGGGTTGGCTCCTCAGCTGGCAACTGCTGCTGCTGCTGCTCCTTTTGCTCCTTCTGCTGCTCCTTGCTGTCGCCCTTGACATGAGCACGCAGCGATCGCAGCAGCTTTTTGCTTCTGCGCGGCGTTGTTGCTGAGGTTTCGCATTTGGCGGGAAAAAGCGGTCGGTGCGAGGTTGCTGGCGTCTTTCTTCTGCTGCTGCTGTTGTTGTTGCTTCTGCAGGCTGTTGCTTGCTGGCCGCTATCGCCCAGATCGATGCCATCGTCCGCATCTTCGCTGGCATCTAATTGCGCTGCGATAAAATCGCAATCGCCAATGCCATTGGCATTGCCACTGCCACTGCCACTGCCACAGCCACTGCCAAAGCCGACCGTATCGTAGTCATCGGCCGTTCCCGTCAATTGGCAGTTATTGTTGTTGTTGCTGCTGCTGGCATTGTCATTTTCATGATTAGCCTCGTTGGCGCTGCCGCTGGCCGCCAGTCGCTGGGCAGCCGCCTTGCTATAGAGCTGTCGATAATATTTCTGCTGGTCCCCGTACAAGAAGCAGACGCGCCACCATTGTTTGCATGCCAGCAAATTGGCGGTACGTGGCACCACCGCCGGCTCCAGGCTGCCCGTTGTTGCAGCATTGGTTGTTGCTGCAGCATTTGTTGTTGCTGTTGTTGTTGTAGTTACTGCTGACAGGCTGCTCATGTTGCAGCCGCTGCTTATTATTATTGTTCTTGGCTTGTAATTATTTTCAGTGGCTCAGTAGCTTTTTTTACAGTCGCTGCTTGTTAGCATTGACATTTTGGCTTACTTCGTTTTGGTAAATACATTTTTAAGTTTTTTATGCTTTCTTTTGATCGTTTATCGTTTATCGTTGATGTTTATTGTCTACATTGTCAAGCGGGCTTAATTGCCTGCTGCATAATTTATTCAAATCTCCTACACTTTCACAGCCCAACAAAAGTAAAATGAATGCAGCTTTGATCGATAGCTGCATATCATTTACTTTCAAATTGAAAGGCTCATTTCGTATGCAGCTCAGAACAAAGAAGTGCCAACGAGCACAGAAGTCTAGCACTTTCAAGTTTCGATAGCATCAGAAGAACAACAAGCCAGTTGCAGTCTCTGTGGCAGTTGTAGTTGCAGTTGCAGTTGCAGTTGCTGTGGCAGTGTTGCTGCCGTTGATTGAGAACAGCAACAACACACGGAAGCAATCGATCGATGCTGCAACACTCGAAGCTAATCAAATTTGCAGACATTGCCGCCGTTTACACATCGGAGTCGCCTAATAATGATGGCCGCTGCGCAAATAGCAAAGCGTACACATTTACCACTAGACCAGGCTGCAGATTGGTAACAGAGGGTCGGCAGGGGGCAAGGGGCGATTAGTCACGCCTCTAATAAAGATAGCTGCCACGTAGCTGCTGCTGCTGGATAACTCTTCAGCAAAATGTGCGCTAAGTGCGGCAAATGCAGTCAGTCTTCCTCTACTTCCCCTCTTCTTCTGAGGCGATGCCCTTGTCAGATAATAATAACTTCATCTTCATCATCATCATCAGAAGCGGCAGCAGTTGCAGTTGCAGTTGCAACCCATAAGCCGCACTGGCGGCCACTTTGACTGTTGGCCAAAGCCTTGCCAGCAATTGCAGCTTAGCAACTGTCAGCCAGCTCTCTCTATGTGGTGTGTGTGTGTGTGTGTGTGTGCATTAAGCCGCTTTTCGCTTAGTGCTCTTAGCGCTCTTTTTTCAGCCATCAGCCTCAGCCCCAGTCTCAGCCTCAGCCTCAGCTTCAGCCCCAGTCTCAGCCCAGGAGGCGTTGTCCATGCGGCTAATGGATCCAGCTCATATTATTGGCATTAGCTCTGAGTTATGATTAAGCCAACAGCAGCAGCAGCAGCTCAAAGCGTAAGATGTGTGTGAATTAGATAGATAAGTATAAAATTAGTTTGACACACAGCTGTCCATCAAACGAGGCCAACACAACAGAACCAACTTGTATGCAATGAAATATGACCAAGTTGGCAGCTTGTAGGGGAAGTTATAAGCAAATACAACAGCCAAACAAAATACAACGAGTAGAGCTGATATGTCAGATATAATCCTACATAAACAAAAGATTATTCATGCCTTTAATCGAGTTGAAGCGCCAGAAATTATATTATTCAAATTTGGCTACGAAAATTCAAACAATAAATTATCGGATATTTTTAGAAATAAACTTTAAGGTATTTCTATTCACTTGAAAATGAATAATATGACTCTTTTGATAGAGGAATATATTTGTGGTATCTACTTAGCTGAAGGCCCCGATGCTATTGCTTAGTTAATTCCCGAATACCTTTTAATTTCAATTTTCAGGTATTTTCAAATATTTTTGGTAAATATTCATCATTTAATTTAATAAATAATAAACGAATGAGTAATTGGAGGCGTAATGTGGCGAAAGGGGAATTATAGGACACGTGAGTTCAATCAAAAGGATTCATTTGACCACGAAAAGACAATAAATGGAATTTATTTTTTTTTTTTTTTGTTGATGCGTACGCTGTTCTTGTAAATATAGTTTAAGTTTAATTTAAGTTATTCAAAAAAAAAAACCAAAAGGGTTAAATGGAAATATAAAAAAAAACTGATATATGATGAAAAGTATGCATATTGTAGATAAAAGAGGATAGAAGATATAGAAATATATAGAAATTATATAGGTAGTTTCCAAGGGTCGTTTTGGAGTGCAAAAGCGTTCAAAATGATCAGAAGATCATTGCATTCTTTTCAAAATTCAAGCAATATTCAGGAATAAACTCAAAGTCAAAGATATTGTTTGCTGAATATCTATCCATATAGAAATGGCAAGAAATCAACTTTTGTGTGGCCTCTGCCTGTGACTTAAGTGCAACAAAATGAGTGCAACTAACAGAGCTAAGACACACACACACACACACACACACATACACGCTGCATACGTGCACATAATTGAATTATAAGCAACAACAAGAAGAGGAACAAATGCAATCATAACTGGACGCCGCCTACATAAACAAGCAGAAACTGGCGTTTGGCTTCCGGTAAAATAGAAATGAAGATGATTTCCAGCCAAACAACTGCAGACTGCATTTACCACAACAATGTAGCCAGCAGGAAAAGCCAAAGAGGCAAAGCAAACCGCAGCACGCGATGTGAATGTGGGCAGGAAGATTCGCAGTTAGAAGCGGGCCCAGTTGCAGCCCCAGTTCGAGCAGCAGCAGCAGCAGCAGCAGCGGGTGTGATTAGCCCCTGTAAGTGAGTGGAGCAGCAAACCAGTCCAAGGCTCCCCCACCCAGCCTGCCAATGATTGCCAAAGAAATGCCGCATCCCAAAGAACTGGGCATCTCTCACATCTTTCCCATGTGCCACTAAAGCTCAGCCCGAGTCAGTCAGCCCGAGTCTCAACTGCGTTCAATTGCATGTGATTAAAACGCGATCACACAATACTCATAAAAAGCAACTCATGCTAACTCCCTGCCAACCACCGAACCACTGATGCGCTTCCCAAAATCATTAACAACAAACAGAGCTGTGAAAATTGAATTCATTTCTAATTGAATCTGCAAATCATTCAGGCATTCAGCCATCAGATTATCAGTTCCACCATTTCACCTATAGCTTTAATCAATTGCAATTTTATTAGAGATACATAAGTAACTTGCATGTAAATTGGATTTCGTTGAAAACCATAATTCAACTGAGTTATTGTAATATCTTCCTCATACTTCTAACATCTGGTTTTCTTTCATTATATTATATTTAAGCTGTAAAGTTCTTTAGCCTTAACTCTTAACATTAATATATATTATAATCAGCAAATATTAAGAAACAAGTGAATTAATTGAATTGAAAATTTGAATTGAATAAATTGGGTTTCATTCTTGATGACACTTATAACAATATTGAAATATTGATTGTAATATTAATGAAAAAAAAATAAAAATTCTTGATGAATTGGAAATAAACGCCTCTATTCATTTAATCGAAATATAACTCTTCATTTATTTTATTTCATTTTATTTATTTATTATAATTAAAACTGCATTAATTTCCCAAATTCTTATTCAATTTTGAACTTGCTATTTTTACTTAAATACTAAATGCCTTTTATTTTATGAATTACCTAATGAATACCAAATATATATAAATATTAATCAATTAATTTGACAGTTTTAACACTGATTCTAAATTGATGTATGGTTGTAATTTGCAATTTCAATTTTCTCTGTTTGAATTTTGTCATATCGTTGATCTCATTAAAAGTTTACTACCACTTAACGCTCTGTAGAAAAGTTAATGATTTTGTGTTGTTCTATATTTAACAAAATAAATATAACAATATCGAATGTCGCACTATTTTGTTATGAGACATGTTTATATGGAGTGTAATTAGTGAACATTCTATGGGGCAGTCGAGAGCAGATATCAGGTATCAGCTATAAGGATTGGGAGTTGGAGCGAGCCTAAAGTTGGCCAGTTACCAAGCTAATGATACAGTTGTTATGGCCCAAGCGGGTCTTGCCACTTTGGGAGCTCGCAGCAGACAAACAAAAAGCAAAAAGCAAACCGACTCGAGAGTTGAGTATTTGCCGCACAAAGACTTCCGGCGATGCCGATGGCAGCAGAGTTGATGGGAAGCTGTGTTGTTGATCTGTGTGAGAGAGGAGGGCGGTGGCAGAGGGGCGTGTGGCACAGACTGCAAGCACCGTTAGTATTTATTGATACATGCATGGACATGTGTAAGCGACGCGATCGGTGTCGCGATAGTCAGCGCATAATTTATCGATAAAATACGATAGTTTATGTTTATGTTAAGTGAGTTGACCCAATGGCCAACAACAGCAACAGCAACCTAATTGATTGGAATCGATGCTGCTGCTGGCCAACGTGTCGTATGAGCAACAATCTGCTTTGATTTGACTCTGAGTTGACGCTGGCTCGGATGCAGTTTTGACAGTCTGAAACAGCCAGCAGCTGACAGAAGTCTGGCTAAATTGGCAGCAGTTGTTGGCCGGGTTTTTTGCTGCTGCCGTTTTTGCTGGCGGCGCTGCCATCAATCCTCGGCTGCAATTGCCCTGTCAGCTTTTACTGTGCCTTTTATTATTACTATTATTACTTTTATTATTATTGTGTTTTGAGCACTGCAACGAAACATTTGTCAAGTTGCAAGTTTTATTTGCCCGGCAGCGCTGTGTTGTGCTGTGTTTTGCGTGAAAACTGCGTGGAAAATGCTGGCTGGCAATTAATTTTATTATTATTTATGCATTTTTTCTGCAACTGCCGCGCTTTATTTGCTGCAATGCAGGTTATAAAGTCAATTGCTTTGTCTTGGTTTACTTTTTGCCACGTTTATGCCTAATGACGGCAAATTGAGACGAGCGGCATTTGTGGAGGTCAGTAAGCTGCTATTACCTAACTGCACACAGAGCCGGAAATGTCAGTAATCTCCGCAAGTCCATACCGTAAAATGCCTCCACTCGAGGTCAGCCAACAATCATAGACGGCCATAAGGCATAGGAGGTAAGCCGGAAATCTGTACCACTCTCAGCTCTATGTTATCTAGGACATCTAACAACCTGAAGCACTTGGCCCACGCCTTTTCACGACTTTGAACTAATAACGCCCTTTTGTTGCATTCGTCTTGAACACCTACACGAAATGCCAACGCAGACACAGAAGCCGCATCGTAGAAGTAATCAAAATGTTAAGAAAGGAGAGCTGTCTTCGTGTTGCCGCAGATTCAATACCCTGCCAGAGAGGCTCGTCAAATTCCATAACTCACAACTACACACAAGCCTTATATTTCTAACTATTTATACATAAAATACCAGCTGAAGGACCTGCCAGCCATTGCTGATACCCACCTATCGTATAGTTTTAAATACAGAAATAAATATATATAACTATAAAATAGTGTCCCGCTTTTGAACAAACTTTACCAAGCGATCTAAGACATAATAAAACTTGTAGTTGCTGAGTTTCGTTAAGATATCTGTTAAAAGAGAAAAGTTGTCATACAAATACTCATTTTTCAACCGATTATAGATACGGATGATATCACATATGATCCGGACAATGCACAGATTGATAAACTCCATAAGCCACAAGCAAATTTCAACATTACTAACGATTAGTTCTTTGTTTTCCCATTTATAGTATATTTATAGTTTTCTTATTTGAATTTCCAACATAAACGGAATTTTAAGAAATGTGACATTATATCATCACATTTCTCAACCTCTTGTTAAATGGAGTTTATCAATCTATGCATGGAGCGGCTCGTATAATAGTCTAACTTTGAACAAGTTTGGAATTGCTGAGTTTGGTTAAAATATATTAAAAAACAAAGGATAATAACATACAACAACTCTTTAAAATATAGTGGAAAGAGAAACCTAGAATTGGTTAGTTTGCCTTTTGGACAGATTGTTCCTTTATGATATAGTGTTCCAATTCTTTGGATTTGCTGGCTAAAATAGAAGTTTCTTTGTCAAGTTTTATACGTATAGCTTTAACAGGATAAAGAAGACAGGCTAGATCAACTCGTATATATACTCGTATATACCTGATGAGCTACGAAACTACTATCCACCTTCTTTGTGACTGTCCCGCCATTATTTGGAGTAGAAGGCGATATATACATACATAGGGAGCTTATGACCCCTGAGCTTGTAAAGAATGTCTCGACAAGTGACCTGCTCTCTTTCATAAAGGAAGTACAATTCTTCTCCCTATAGGGATACTTTCTGGCACAATAGACCTACACTTCTTTTTCCCTCCTCAATAATGATAATAATAATATCTGATGGGCTCGAAAACAGATCTTTCAGAGTTCGTGACAGAACTAAGACACCCTATGTTAAGGTATAAACATGAAAGTAAACTAAAAGCCAACCGCAAAGTCAAATGGTGAGTAGCATGTGAAGTGCCTGCCTCAAATTGTGTTATCAGAAATGTGATTTTGGGCACAGACAATGGCACAAGCGGCAAGTTTAGTTATCGGCTTAGGCCGAATAGAAAGCCGCCGCAGACATGACAACTCATTTAGCCTCGACCTCTGCATTCGAAAACTGTAAACTTCATAATTTTCTACGGCACAGGCCTGAGCGTGGATCAAAGTCAGAGTTGGAGTCGGAGACGGAGACGGAGACGGAGTCGGAGTAAGAGACGGAGACGGAGGCTGATGGCTGACATATATTCGATATTACCATACGAATGCCATGAGTACAAAGATAGAAATATGTATTTAATAACAGGCGCTACAATGTTGAGTTTTCCAGTTATAACTTAACTGTACTCCAGCTGCTACTATATAGTTGCCGCTGTTGTTGTTTCTCCTCGAAAAGATCGTCATATTAAGCGGAGCAGTGGGGGGGGGGAGTTGGGAAGAAGACCGCGCCCGCTAATGGATTAACTTGTTTGTGTATTTTATGTGGCAGCGCGGCCTGAACTATAATTTGAGTGTGGCCAGCTCTGGCCGGGCTTAGAGAGCTCAGCGTCTGCTGTGGAAATTCTAATAACACAGTTTAGTCTTTAGGTCCGAGTCTTAGTATTAGGCTTAAAAGCTTTTAGCCTTTTTTTAACCAGGCCAACTAGTTTTGGTGTTCTGTTTTGGCTTTAAGCACAGTCTGCGCTCTAATGAGCCATTGTCTAGCTTGTTGTTGGCTCATATTTCATTGGCCTGATAATAATCTAACGCCTCTGCTAATGACTGTAGCCCCCAAGTCGGTCATTAAGTTGTAGCGGCGTGCAAAACGCTTTTTGTCTGCCCAAATTGATAGCCTTTTTAAATGAATATTCTGGCATTTGATAGCAGTTTAATTGCACCAGAACTGGCAAGCCAATTGGCATCAGGAAATGCAAATGAAAATCACTGGCTCAAGCCGGCGTGGGCGTGTTGTTGCATGTGCTTTAATTAAGAGCCAGTGCTATCTGTGTTCGTGTTGAATGTCAAATGCAATCAAAATGCAACGCTTGCTCCACTTACAGATCCGCTGAGTATATACTATTTGCTATTTGCGCTTCAAACAGTAACAAAATCGGCACAAGTCGCCCAGAGCGTTGCTTTGAACCAGTTGTTATCTATTTGGAAGATGATTTGCACGCTAACACGAGCTGACAGCTTGACAGCTACAATTGCACTCGACATCGATGATGGCGATGATGAGAATGATGGGAATGATCATGATCATGATGATGATGCATGCCTGGTCAGCGGGCAATCGGAGCAACGGCAACTTCTTCAAGCTGACTGCACTATCATTTATCATTGAGCCACAAATGTAAGCCATTCTCAGCAGCATCAGCAGCAGCAGCAGCGCTCAACGGCGCATCATTAGGGGCCAAAAAGATATAACTTCCTCATTTAAATAGTCGTAATGTTGCCTAATTAATTTACGAGCAGTTTTTTGGATTTCTTTATGATTTATGACTAGGCAAATTCGTTTTATGAGATTCGCTACCAGCAACAAAAATGAACAGAAAAGACATAAACAATATTTGGCTAATTGCGTGTGTTGGCCACGCCAAAAATACGAAACTAGGAAAAAGATCGGCTCAATTAGCGCCCAAAGAGGCATAAACATTTCTGATATGCAAATGATTAATGCGTTAGAACTATTTGTAGTTGCCAGGAATTTCTTTATACAAATTATTTGCAGAAGAAATGTGTTGAGTGAAACAAAAGACTTAGGCAACGAACTCGGCGAGCGACGATGCTGTGACTGTTAAACTGTTTGCTGTCAAACGGTTGTTGACCCACCACACACACACACACACACACACACACACCTCTCACATACACATATGCTTAACACCTGGCTTTCAAGCGGGTGTTTTGTTATGCTAAATCCATGTTTTAACTGTAAATTGCTTCGATTGTTGCCTGATTCCTAGGCGTTGGCAATAAATCTGTTTATATAAATGCCAGAGATTTTGCATGCTCTGTGAATTGCGTGAAACTAACAAATTAACACAGCTGCCTAGCCTGCAATTGGGGTTAAGCAACCAAGCCAAGTGAGGGTGCTGAAGCGGAGAAAGTCGATCGCTGGCCATAATTGTGAGCCGTCTGTCTATCTATCTGCCGACCAGTTGGTGTTGTTGTTGTTGTTATGATCGCCGCCATAAACAACAGTTAGTATATTGCCGCCGGCTGCAGCAGCTGCATAATTATCGCCAAAGCGAAAACATTTGCCACAAAGAATTTCTAAATTAAGCGCAGACAAAACCAAAACTGCGCAAAACCAGCAAACTTTTATTAGCCCAAGTTGCCGCATAATCAATGTGCGGTCGCATAAAATATGGCCGCAAATTGCAGGCCAGCTGCCTTGGCACTTTCCTCTATTGGCATCGCCTCACTAAATGGACACAATTAACCTGTATCCCAGCCCCGCACGCCCCTGCCGTTACGGGTTCCGCTTGTCAATCAAATAGACACCAAGTGCGCCATGTTGAGCTGTTGCTGCTGAGACTGTATCAACTTTTAATTAAAAACTCTATTTTTTGCTAGAAAATGGTAGCATCCACAGTTGCCAGTTTTAATTAAGGCGTTTCGGCCGGGCTGGCAGACAACCAGCCCGCCAGCCCGCCAGCCAGCCAGCAGCAGTTGCTCAAGTCGGCTGCACTTTGAGTGAATTTGTGGCTGCAACAGAGCCTCAAACAATTCACACTCTCGCTGAGTAAAGTGTAAGATGTGTATGCAACAAGCGCCTTGCCACTTAACCCAATATAACTCTTGCAAATTGCCAATGGCCGGCACATTAATTGGCATGTCAGGCAATTAGAAATCACAAATAATTTACTCAGCGCCCACACAGGCAAATACTTGTGCTTACAGACAAGTTGAGTCGGGTCGAACGATTCGAATCGATTCGATTCGATTCGATTTTATTTGATACGATTCGAGTTTTGTTGTCCATAAGGTGTTCCAGGTCTCAACATGTTTGCAGCAGCCCACACAGAGAGCACACACATGTCAATTGGCAATGGCTGTTGGGCTAACAAGCCATTGTTGACACATTGCAGCCATGTTAGCCATGTCATTGCAGTCGGCAGTCGGCAGTCGGCATTCGGCAGCTGCCTGGCCGCGTTTGTGGGAGTTTGCCTCTTTTTTTGGCACGTAATTGGATCAAGAGCTAGAGAAAGCCGCCATGGAAATAATCAAAATTTATTTGCAAATCCTGAAGTTGGCTTTTATGGTGCTACTTTATGGCCTGCTCAGCTCGTAGGCATATTTGGTTATGACTTCATTTGCGGCTGGTGAAAGTGCGCAAGATGATTTCAACAACAAAACTCAACAAACGCATCAAAATAAATCAAATAAAGTGCGCATTATGTGCATGGCTTTATGAATGCCATTAAGTTGCTGTGTGGCAACGCTCAAGCTCAAGTTCGTTGCCTAAGTCTTTCGTTAGCCCAACAAAAGCACAAAGCACACATTAAATTTCATAACGATCCCTCGATTCTGGGCTCTTGATAAAGGCCAAAAGCAAAAATCATTAGGCCAGCCGAACCGACGCCTGTGACTGTGCCTGTGACTGTGACTGTGACTCTGCCTGTGACTGTGCCTGGCATTTCAAATCAGTTTCGAATTTCATTTGATTTTAATGTAATTTTTGTTGTTTCTCTTTTCCCTTTCCTCTCTCTGTCTCGCAGTGTTGACAATGTAGACAATGCCCGCAACAACAACGATCGATCGACGCACCTTTAACACTCTGCCTCCGGCCAGCGGCTTATCCATGCCGCGACTAGGCCTCGAGAACTGGATCAGCTTTTGGCTGGCTCTTGCCAGAGCAACTTTTTGCATATCCTTTTTGGCCACACAACACTGCACTCGCGCTCGCTCTCGCTCTCGCACTCGCAAGCGAGATTCATTCGCGCACAATTTGCTTGAGCTGCTTCTGGCACTCACTTCACTTCAAATGATGTCTGCTGCTGTTGAACTTTGACACTATGTTCCGTTCAGCAACGGTAAACGACAGTTCTGGCGCACGACAACTGGAAGCGTGACCAAAGCCCGATGACAACGCGCGCTGGCAACAGGTGCAGACCGTTCGCGTTCGCTGTCGCTCTCAAACTGCGCGCTGGCGCGCTGCCCGCCACTGTTAAGCTCAGAATGGCACTGCTGTTAAGTTTTTCGCTGCATACTTTTAGGCTGCATGTGTAAAATGTAGATTTTCTTTGTTTATTGTTTCTAATCTGTTGCTAATAGTAAAGCATCATTTTGTTATTGTCTGCAACAAATTAATTCAAAATAAATCTAATTTAATTTAATTAAACTCGCATTTAATATTTCTCCAAGCACTAATTCCAGCTAACACTAATGTTATTGTAATGTTAGATCAGCAACTGTTATGTTAGATCGCTGTTATGTCCAGCACTCTCAACATGTTTATAAAAACGAATGCTAGATGGCGCCAAAATATTCACAACTGCCTAAGAGATGCAATAAAATATCAAGGAAAATTTGTGCTCCCTGTACACATTAAATGGGTAAAAGGGGATATTAAATCTGTGCTCCGACCCTAAAAAGCATAAATATTCTTGCTTTTGTCAAGTCAATTCGATCCTCTCTGTCTCTTTGTCCGTATGTTTGAACGCAAGGGTCTCGGAAACTATAAGACACACCAAAATTTGAAATGTAGGTTCGTGTCAAGCGCCCGCCGAAAAAGTTTGTTTCACGCCCCCGCGAATCGAAAAAAACGATTTAAAAGGACAATTTATAAGGACTTCGCCAAGCTCGCAGAATTGAACTTCTGTTATAATCTTAGGATGTTAATTTTATTTTATTAAAATCGGATAGTAAGTTAGTTAGTTAGTTATTTATTATGTAGTTATTTCATATAGATCCTATCACATCTACATATATTGGTATATATACATGTATTACTATATAGCTAGTAATCCGATTTTAATAAAAATGAAATTAACATCTTAAGAGGAGCAGAATTTATTTCTAGTTGTTGATTCAATAATTTATATATCAAAGAATTCGAACAGGTTTACTATATTCCTTCCACAAGCAAATTGGGCACAGAAAGATATTAATTGATAGTAACGTTTCAGTTAACAATTTAATCACTTTGTTTGTTGCTCCACAATGATTTGAGCTTGAACAATAATACATATACATATATATTTATAATTATTGTTTATAGCTCTTGCACGTTTTATTCTAGGCACATGCAGAGAAATTTTAAATTTAATTATACTGCCATGAAACTAGTCATGCCAAGTTTAAGCATTTAATAATTCAGCTATATATATATATATTTTTTTTTTTTATTTATTTGTAAATTATTTATTTAAATTTGTTTATATTGTATTGAGCTAGCATACTGCTACCACACGGCAGCTTAAACTAATTTTAAATCATAAAGAATAACAAAGGGACTAACAAAATAGTGAAACATTCATTATAACAACCAAAATTATATATGTAGACGAAATGTTAACAAAATAGCACGAAATATTTACATAATAATATTAATTTTTTAAGACAGGTTTCTGGAAGGCAGATCCTGTGGGTGGTGTCTTTCTAGTCTCCTTTTTCCACTATGTTGCATCAGCCGTCGTGCCAGTTGATTAGGATGCGAGCCCAACCTGGCTTTATAGTTTTCTGCATGAGATTTAATTACATCGCCAATCTTGGGAGCGCCTAGATACCTTTCTATGTCCCTAGTACGCATGTACCAGGGAGCATTGCAGATATTCCTGAGAAGCTTACTCTGTGCCACCCGAATCTTATTTAAATGAGTTTTGGCAGTGATCCCGTAGATCTGGAGCCCATACTTCCAGATCGGACTCAATATAGCTTTGTAAATGGTTACTTTACTCTGTAGGGCCAGTTTATTTCTGGGAGACAGCAGCCACGCCATTCTCGCAGCTTTTGACAGGATCGTTTTTCTGACCATTGTCGTTTGCTTACCAAACTTTAGGGATCTGTCCAAGATGATCCCTAGGTATTTATACTGTTCTTCGTGCTTGAGCACAGAGCCGAGCATCGTAATACCTGGACAGGTTCCCACTCTCGTAGCGAAGGTGACATTTGCTCATTTGCTGCTGTTGATACCAATATTCCATTTAAGTGCCCACGCTTCGAAGCTTCGCACATACTCCTGAAGTGCCTGTGCTGCAACGCCAAGAGATTGGTTTCTTGTAAGGACAGCAGTGTCATCCGCGTATGTGTCGATGAGTACGTCTTGGCTCAACAAGTTGTGTTTACGCTAAAAGTCCTTATCTGATATTTCAGGGATCAGTCAAGCATTTAATAACAGATCTAATCGAATTATTTAAGTGCATTGCAGTTAAATTAAAAACAGAACACGGAAACTTTAATACTCACACAGATAATTTGATATTGATGATTAAATGATTGATTTTAAATTGCCAAGAACCTACAAATTATATGAGCGAGTCCTACGCAATTGTTTGTCTGACAATTTATTGTTTTTAATGTGAATAATATTGAAATTCCATTCTGATTCGTTGTATTAAGTTTCTAAATATGCAATAATATTAAAATAACTAGCTGGTAATGTCTGGGTACTTGAAGTACACTTGCAGGAGCTCCTTTCAAATCTGTCAGCAATACAATAAAATACTGAGATGTGGTTGCAAATTTTTAGACATAATTAAAGGGCGTCTCGTAGTCGGGCAAACTCGACTAAGGCTGTTCAAATATCACATCATCACATCAAATATTGGGCATACATACAATCAATTAATATATAATTACAAGCAGGTCAATTCGATACAATAACTCGGAATATATATATTAAATTTGCTGCATTGGAATTTTCATAGATACTTAGTGCTGGGAATTCAATCGAAACCGTCGAAATGCGGACAACTCTACTGACTTTTGGAATGCTTCTAGTTTTGTTGACTGTACACTTGAGCAGCAACGTGAGTATACGGAATTTAGTGAGCTGAAAAGTCAATAAAGCGTTAATTATTTAAATTATCTACTTTAGAATGCTGTGGTATTCAAGTTTACAGAAGTTAGCTGCAAGTCTTACAACGAATCGTGGGTTGTGATGCATTATTGTCGCCTTCAAGCTGTTAATCGGAATAGAACTGTTTTCAATTTGAAGAGCACTATCCTACATCCTGCCAATAATATTGATATTCAATTTCAACTATTGAAGAAAGCTAGAGTTAACAAGGCATGGTTCCGAAATACGACGATTGATATCTGCCGGTTTCTGAAAAGACCATACAATCCTATTGCAATACTTATTTCTAAACTCTTTTTAGAATTTACAAACTTTAACCACACATGCCCTTATATGGTGAGTTGATCATTTATAATATTCCTCAACAAATACAAAATAACAGTCTAATTTAATAGGGCCCACAAATCATAAATGGATTTTTTCTAAGGAGCAAAATATTACCGTATGCTATACCAACGGGCAATTATTTATTAGAAACAACTTGGTTTTTTGACAAGAGACCACAATTGAACGTAAATGTCAATTTTAGATTTGATGAAGGATAGAAAATACTGAGTGTTTTCTTAAACATGATTGCTTGAATTTAATAAATACATCATTGCTTAACAAGTCGAAGCAGGAATGTTTTTAATACAAGAAAGCCATTTTCTTCCGATTGCTGCTCTGATATAGTCATCTGGTTCGAATAAAATTTGTTTAACCCATAAAATATGCCATTTCTGAGCTATCATAGGAACAACATAAGTTTCATCCGATTGTTTCTATGGCAGCTATAATAATCTGATGTTAATAAAACTTGATCACCATCTAGAGAACTATGCTGATTTTGGTTGCGACAAACAAAAAAGTTGTTCGTACAACAGCTCAACTCTCTATCGATCGTTTCTCTGACAGATACATGATACAGTGATCTGATCCTACTGATTCCAACATAAGTAATGTTATTTAGTTTTCTCATTAACGGTTGAATAGGGAGATATATTCAGGCTTAAGAGGCTGATGAATGTATATACATATGTACTATATCCTTGATCGATATCACCCTATATGTCGCACAAACTATCTTTCTGTCTGAACACAGTTTAACTAGAATTCTACATCTACATTAAACGCTTGATTAAAGCATTTAATATCGTTGCGTTTAATGTCTACATTTTAGACAGATCAAATCGAAATATTTAAGTGCATGGCAATTAACTAAAAATTACACACTCACGCCAACGATACATTGATTGATTTTAAAATTCCGAATATTCAATTTTTGTTGAATATCTAGTATTTAGTAACATAGTGCTGGGAAATCAAACCAAGTCGTCGCAATGCGGACAACTCTCATTGTTTTTGGAATAGTTCAAGTTCTGTTGACTCTGCAATTGAGCTTCAATGTGAGTGTTCTAAATTACGTCAGCCTTCCACTGCTATATTCCAAATTATCTACCACAGAATGCTGTCGAGTTCAAGTTTACAAATTTTGTGTGCAAGTCGTACAACGAATCGTGGATGGTATTCTACCAATGTCGTCTTTATGCAATCAGTCGCAATAAGACTATACTAAATATAAGTAGTACAGTCTTACATCCTGCCAATCAAATTGGAATCAATTTTCAATTGTTCAAGAAAGCTAATGGCTACAAGCCTTGGCTCTACAATATGAGTGTCGATTGCTGCCGTTTTGTTAAAAATCCTTACAATCCATTGGCAATACTAATTTTTAATATATTTAAAGAATTCACGAACTTCAATCACTCGTGTCCTTACGTGGTAAGTTATAAATTTATAATGATAAATACATAAATATTAATTTAAAAATTTCTCATAGGGTCCACAAATAGTTCGGGGATTTTATCTCCGTTCCGATCTGTTAAGACTTCCTCTTCCAACAGGCGACTATTTATTGGCAATGAATTGGAAATTTGATAGGAAGCTACAATTCACAACAAATGCATACTTTAAATTCGTCGAAGATTTGTAAATCTTTCTCGTTATATCATTTCAAGCCGGAAAATACCTATACGTCTAATTACTCCAATATCTGTGCAAATGTATGTAACAGGCAGAAGGAAACATCTCCCTCTCTAAAGTAAGTATATAAATATATTCTTAATCAGCACCAATAGCCGAATCGATGTAGCCCTGTCCGTCAGTCTGTCTGTCTGTACGTCTTAATGACCGCAAGGATCTAGGAAACTATATGAGCTAGAGACACCAACTTTGGAATGCAGGTTCGTGTATAGCGGGTGCAAGTCAAGTTTATTTCAGATTCCAGATACTTCCCCCGCAACAACAATTTTACACATATAGTCTTGGGACTATCTTTTTTCTTAAAATTTATTTTAATATTTCAAATATAAAGTTCAAATCTGTATTAAATTAAAACTGCATTGTTATTCTATGTTATTTAAAGTATTGGGTTCAAAAAAGATAGTAAATTCTGAAGAATAGTTGTATTTAGTATCTTTTTAGAGCTTTTCAGTAGCGAAAGATTCCAATAAATCCCAAATGCAGTATTTCTCCCACAAGTTTAAAAATACTAGAAATACCAAAAATAACAGTAATTTCTTAAATGTCAAAAATACTGAATTTGGTATTTTGTTGGTATTTTTTTGGTATTTTTCGTATTTGAGAAATGCTAAATAGAACTCCCCGCAATGAGCAAAATCTTTACCCCACACCTGTACAGGTAGAGTTTTTTTCAACTCTCTTTCCATCCCACAAAAACCCAAATTATACCGGACTTGATACAGAGTATTCTGCTGTCGAGCGCGTCCATTTGTATTTGATACATAATAATTTTGTGTAATATTATTTTAATTGCAATATCAAACAAGTAAGAACGTTGCAGTCGGACGCACCCGACTGCAGAATACTATGTTCCTCGTCCTATATAATTTGGTTATTTGTGTGCTCAGAAAGAGACGCGATAAAAACTGCACAGGTGTGGGAGATATAGATTTTGCTCCTTTGTGGGAGAGGGTGTGGGGGGGTCCAAAATTTTTTTTATTCAGATCTGTCGGGAATCTCAACATTAGTCTGTATGCCAAATTTAGTGACTATATCTTTAAAATTGGGAAAGATACAGGTTTTCCCCAAATTGCGGGTGAGGGAGTGGTGGTGGTTGGTCGATCTCGACACTTCATAAATTGACGGTATACACCAACAGGTGTACCAAGTTTGGTTGCTCTAGCTCAAAGATAAAGGCAAAAAAATTGCGTTCATACGGACAGACGGACAGACGGACATTTCGCAAACCCAATATACTATTTTCCTTTCGGGAACATAGTATAAAAAGCACACAAATATTAAATAACTTAATAAAGTATATGCAAATCTTTGTTAATGATATTCTGATCGATTTTAACATTAATAATATGAATTCAAAATCAGTTCTATAGTTCCAGTACTTTTATTACTAGTTAATACTTATTCCATGTTGGAATATCCGTCGAAATGCGGACAACTCTCATTATTTTTGGAATGCTGCAAGTTTTGTTGACTCTGAAACTGAATTTCAATGTAAGAATACGGAGTTGTGTGTGCCACACATAATAAGAATTGTTCCTCATCTACTTACTACAGAATGCTCTGGAATTCAAATTAACAAACTTTGTGTGCAAGTCCTACAACGAGTCCTTGTTTGCGATGCACACTTGTCGTCTTCGGGCAGTTAATCGCAATAGAACTGTTTTAAATTTTAATGGCTCACTTCTACTTCCGGTCCATCATATTGAAGTTAAGTTTCAAATCTTAAAAAGGCTAGTGGGTACAAGCCATGGATCTTTAATGGAAATCTCGATGTCTGCCGATATCTTAGAAAGCCTTATAATCCAATGGCAACACTTATTTATAATCAGTTTGCAGACTTTTCTAATATAAACCACACGTGTCCCTATACTGTAAGTGTGAAACTCATTTAGTTTTTTTATATATTTAACATCAGCTTATATTGCCGAATTATAGGGCCCGGTAGTGCTGAACGGATTGTATCCAAGAATGGAGAGGTTGCCGCATTCTATTCCAACTGGCGATTATTTATTGTCATTAGATTGGTTATTACATAAAACGACTAGAGTCACAACAAATGTATATTTCACATTTAAAGAAGATAATTAAAGCTTGTAAATACCCCAACGCAAAATTGTTAAGAATATTATAGATTTGTTGCTTATAAAGCCAAGAAGAATAATAAACCATTTCCGATGATGATCAATGGCTATCTGCTTGTATATTTTCAAAAAGAAGCTGTCTCTTCTGCCTTTTACATATATTTATACAATTGTAGCAACGCCATATGAAGGGTGCTGGGTGTATCTACTTGGAGGAAGTATTTTTTGGCCAATTTTCGATTAATAATGCAAATTTCGAAGCATGACAAATAATAACACTTATCGGTCATCAAAATTTATAATTGCACTCTAATATCAAGTTCCAGATTGCCTTTATACATATAGATTCCAATATATGTACATATATCCAATTCATAAAGCATCTTACAAATTTGCTGCAAGGTTGTCAACACTTTATAAAGGAAAGCCTTTCACTCTAAAAATGTTAATTTGAAAATTACCGCCTACAAATATGTATAATGCATAATTGTGGATATTGTATATGAAATGAAAAGTATCGTATACTCGCATATAGATAACTAGATACTTAAGCGACAAAATTTATAATTATATTCGGAATTCAATAATCGATCAGCTTATATCAATCAGCTGCTTATGATTTATCAGCGTGTCATAATGTTTTGTTTACAAATATAGGATTTAAAATTGCTTTGGTTTAATACCTTTTCTGATCGTTGATCAACTAAAAATAACAATAAAATTTTTACTCCTTGTACCCATAAAATGGGTAAAAAGGGGGTATTACATCTGTGCAAATGTATGTAACAGACAGAAGGAGACATTTCCGACCCTATAAAGTATATATATTCTTGATCAGTATCAAAAGAGATTTCGATTTGGCCATGTCTGTCCGTCTGTCCGTATGAACGCGTCGATCTCAGCAACTACAAGAGCTAGAGACACCAAATTTGAAATGTAGGTTCCTGTATACCATACGCAGATCAAGTTTGTTTTATATTTCAGATATCTCCCCCGTTCCCCGGCAAATCGATTAAGACCGTTTTACAGTAACAATTTTCAAGATATAGCTTTAAGATTTGACATGTACAATACTTTAGTCTCTCTTAATCTACTGTTCAAATTTCAAGTCGATCGGATAATAAACACGGAAGTTATTCACGAAAGAAGATTCAGAAATGCAGCGAGAGGGGGAAGAATAAGCACAGCCACCAATTAAATAGCCTCGCTTGCGCTGTCGCTTTTGCCGCCTGTGTGTGTGCGTCTTTGTGTATGTGTAAGTGGACGTAGATGTGATTGGATGTTTTAGACCTGGGTACAGTGAGTTTCGTAGTCGGGTATATTCGACTATAGCATTCTTACTTGTTAAATATGCAATAATTTTCAAATAACTAGCTGTTAATGTCAGGGGCGTTTTGTTAAGTGGAGATAAACTTTTCACATTTACTCGCAGTACACTTGAGCAGGAGTTCCTTTCAAATCTCTAAGCAACACTATAAAAGACTTTTGAAGAAGAGCATAAGAACTTTAAGCCAATCGCCATAAAAGTATAAATTTTGGATGACACATATTTCCAGCAATTTCTCGCTTGTGTGAGCAGATACTTTAAAATCGATTAGCACTAAATCTAATTATTTATTGTGTAGAGTTATAAGTGAGTTGGACGCCAATGGCACGAAACCCAAATAAGTTCATTGTTAGAGCTTTGCCCTAATTTTTCGTGGCTAGGCAATAAACACAAAATATGTTCTAGAAACCATTTTCTTCCGAATAGCGAACACCAGCATAATCGCCACCTGAAATGCTCTGCTTGCTTGCACTGCAGATTTACTGCTTGAACAGCTTGTGTATATAAATTTGAGATGGAGATGGTTGAAGATTTCTGAAATAATTAGAGGGCGTTTCGTAGTCGGGCATACTCGACTAAAGCTTTCTTACCTGGTCAGATATCATATCGTCATATAAAATATTGGGCATACATACAATATTTATATATTTACAATCTGGTTAATACACTAATCGATTATTGAATTCTGAATACAAATATTATATTTGCTGCATTGCAATTTTCATAGATACTTAGTGCTGGGAATTCAATCGAAACCGTCGAAATGCGGACAACTCTACTGACTTTTGGAATACTTCTAGTTTTGTTGACTGTACACTTGAGCAGCAACGTGAGTATACGGAATTTAGTGAGCTGAAAAGTCAATAAAGCGTTAATTATTTAAATTATCTACTTTAGAATGCTGTGGTATTCAAGTTTACAGAAGTTAGCTGCAAGTCTTACAACGAATCGTGGGTTGTGATGCATTATTGTCGCCTTCAAGCTGTTAATCGGAATAGAACTGTTTTCAATTTGAAGAGCACTATCCTACATCCTGCCAATAATATTGATATTCAATTTCAACTATTGAAGAAAGCTAGAGTTAACAAGGCATGGTTCCAAAATACGACGATTGATATCTGCCAGTTTCTAATAAAGCCTTACAATCCTATTGCAATACTTATTTCTAAACTCTTTTTAGAATTTACAAACTTTAACCACACATGCCCTTATATGGTGAGTTGATCATTTATAATATTCTTCAACAAATACAAAATAACAGTCTAATTTAATAGGGCCAACAAATCATAAATGGATTTTTTCTAAGGAGCAAAATATTACCGTATGCTATACCATCGGGCGATTATTTATTAGAAACAACTTGGTTTTTTGACAAGAGACCACAATTTATTGTAAATGTTAATTTTAGATTTGATGAAGGATAGAAAATACTGTGTGTTTTCCTAATCATGAATTTTCCAATTCAATAAATATGTCATTGCTTAACAAGTCGAAGATATTTTTCAGAGATAATGACTTTTCCGAATCTGAAGAACTTTCACTTATTTTAAAGCTACGAAAACGAACTATAAAAGCTTTTTGAATTTTATCTTATTTGATTCAAAAGATATGATTCTTACAAAGAAAAAAGTTAAATTTCAAAAAAAAAATAATAATTTAAATAAAAAACCATCAGGTAAATTCGACCAGTCGATCTTTTGTGCAATAGCTTTAAAGGAAGTAACTGCTATAAACAATTCTCTATCAACCTGCACTAGTCGTTTTATCCTTTCTCATGGATTCAGGTTGATCAATATGACCCTATATCGCACAAGCTAACTTTCTGTATGAACACATCCAACACATCCAGCAAACCTTCGAAAACTATAAGGGAAATAGTTTAACTAGAAATCAATTTCTGGTATCGCTTAAGCAACCATTTAATATGGCTGCGTTTAATGCGTACATTTTAAACAGATCTAATCGAAGATATCGAGTTATGTGCATAGCAATTAGGTTAAAGGTTGCACACTCACGCTAATGATACATTGATTGATTTTAAAATGCCGAATAATAATCAATTTTTGTTGAATATCTACTATTTAATAACATAGTACTGGGAAATCAAACCCAATCGTCGAAATGCGGACAACTCTCATTGTTTTTGGAATAGTTCAAGTTCTGTTGACTCTGCAATTGAGCTTCAATGTGAGTGTTCTAAATTACGTCAGCCTTCCACTGCTATATTCCAAATTATCTACCACAGAATGCTGTCGAGTTCAAGTTTACAAATTTTGTGTGCAAGTCGTACAACGAATCGTGGATGGTATTCTACCAATGTCGTCTTTATGCAATCAGTCGCAATAAGACTATACTAAATATAAATAGTTCACTCTTACATCCTGCCAATCAAATTGGACTCCATTTTCAATTGTTCAAGAAAGCTAATGGCTACAAGCCTTGGCTCTACAATATGAGTGTCGATTGCTGCCGGTTTGTTAAAAATGCTTACAATCCATTGGCAATACTTATTTTTAGACTTTTTAAGGAGTTTTCGAACATCAATCACACGTGTCCTTACGTGGTAAGTTGAATATTCAGGTTGCTTGATGCATAAATATTAATTTAACTATTTTACCTCTCAGGGTCCACAAATACTGTGGGGATTTTATCTCCGTACCGAACTCTTACGACTGCCTTTTCCAACTGGCGATTATTTATTGGCAATGACTTGGATGGTTGATAAGAAACCACAATTCGCAACAAATGCCTACTTTAAATTCGTTGAAGATTTGTAAATCTTTAATTTTTTGAATATATAACCAGGGTGAGGGCTTAAATTAATAGTATTAATTTAATACTAACAAACTTATAATATCCTCTGCATGGTATACAAATATTATATTGAATGCTTAAAATTAAAATTTTCAGACAATACCATACGCAAATAAATATAATATATGGATGTTCTAGGTAAATTTGATTGACTACAAGACATCCTGAACCCTGAACCTGAAACCTTGAGAGCGAATTTTTACACTCATTATATGAATATGTCGTTTTATGTATATTTTCTAAAAGAAGATATCTCCTTTCGTCTTGTACAGGCATTTCTACAGTTGTAGTAAACCCATTCCCAAATGAAGGGTACAGAGTGTAAAAGTATCCACTTGTTATTGTTAGCCAATTTACGATCGATCTATTCAACAATAATTGCAAAATTTCGAAGCATGACAAATAATAACACTTATCGGTCATCAAAATATATAATTGCACTAATACTCAGAAATGTATTCATAAAAAAATATTACAAATTTGCATTAAGGTTTTCACACTTTTGGGATGAAGAAAAGTCTTTTACTCCAATAAATGTTTAGTTTAAAGCTACCGCATACAAATAAATATAGACAATGAAATGAAAAGTGTCGTATGCTCACATATAAGTAAGATATGCAGGGGGTTCAAGGCCACAACTGGACCATGTTGCAAGTCAAGTAGTTGCCACAAAAAGCCGACTGATCATTAAGTCCGACATGACATTAGCGCTTGATGAGTGTTACGGTTACGGTCTGTGGGTTAATTAGGAGCGGAAATGTTTATTCTTTTTTCCGAACATCTTGTGCGTTGTCTTATGATTTATGGTATTTGGAATGAGCGGTGCAGCGTGTGAATCCGCCACCCGAGGGGCTCTGCGGTGTGGCGGTGTCTACTTTCAAGACTTACCTGGCGTGCTTAATGCACTCAATGCTTGAGATACTGGTCTGTAATAGATGGGAGTGCAATTGTATGCTTACCTGAAAAGGGAAATCAAATCAAGTTGGTATTATATGTGGGCCTGAATGAATAGGTATGGTTAGTAGTTACGAATATGTATTTGCGATGAAGTTGGCCTAACGCTATCACAAAATCAATTTGGCTAATTGCAAACATAATGGCCTCGTTTGTCGACACATTTCGACAGACACCAAGGCGGCTGAAAGCCAAATGAGCAGCACGAATGTGCAGACAACTTTTTGACACGCTAACTTGGCGGTGGGAGCGTTTATTAGCCAAATAAAATAACCCCCAAAGTGTCATCAAATCAATGCAAAGTAGCAGATATCGAAGCGGGAATTGGCCGAAGAAAGAAAAGCCAAAAGAGAAACCAGCTGCCAATGGGAAAAGAAACTTTTTGGACAACATTTGCTACAACCATTAAAGTACTTTGCTTCAAACTGGGCCTAGAGCTGGCCCTATAACTGGGTCTGGTGTCTCGGATGTCGTCTTTCAGGCCACTAAACGAAAATGAGCAATTTTGTTGCTCATAAAACGTCGTCATAATGGGTAAAGTTAGCTCCCAGGCACGCTACCAGGACACAGGTGTGTCCTTAGGCATGAAATAGTTTTTGCCTGCTAATAGATTTTCTGTGTTCTGCTTGCACCCCGAAATCAATAGACGATCCCCGGGGAGTGTGGCGAAACTTATAAATAACTTCGATTTAATGCCCATTCTGTGGTTTATTTATTCAAGTTGCAATGTCAAATACAAACTAATAGCAAAGTTGAGGAGTCGCGGAGAGAGCGAAGATATTTATGCAATTTATCAATTAAATCAGCAACATATTTTTCACTTTTTACTTTTCTTCTGCAACTTTTTAATAAATTCATTAACATTTTTGCCTTTCTATTTGTTTAAAGAAATAAACTCTATAAAATGTATTTTTTAATGGTTTAATTGCTTCGCTATAGCGTGATATTTTGAAAGAATTTCAAAATACTTTTTGGCTATATTGTCTATATATTCTTAATATCTCTGTCAAATTCTTAATTATGGGATAAATGATTAACTAGTACTCGATTAGCCCTAAGCTTAAAAAGCACTCGCTCCTTAGACCTTCGGCTATTTCATCATTTGTGTTCAGATAATTTTATTTTGAAGCATATTTTTAGGCGGACTCCGTAGAAATATTTAAATATACTTTGATCTATGCAATTAAGAGAGAGTTTGAGGAGAAAGATTAAATGATCGATTGACAAGTAATAAGACAGCAGCGTCTTAATGAAATTATATTTGATAAACTAGAAATTTCATATGGATGCAACCTGAATGTATGCATATATTCTGTTCAATCACATTCAACTATGTGGCTCCAAACCAAAACCATTGCATATCTTGTATTGCAACGGAAATCACTCAAGTTATACTACAATTTCGCAAAAGCTGGGACTGCGTTGTTGAAGAACCCAAGGGAACCCATACGGCTTGACTCAAATGTAGTCGGTGCTCTCGATAATCGATACTATGTTCTCGGCAATGTCACAGAGCTGCGAATAGGTATGTATATACAGCGAATCCCTGAAGTACTTCCTGCCCCGCAACCTCTTGAGCACATACAACTCTGGATTCAAATATTTCAGTTGACGCAGCCAGGGCTTAGTCTCCTCATCGTCCGAAGATTCGTACTCATAGTGCTTTGGCTTATCCCTGAGCTGTGCATAGAAACGGGTGAGCTCTGCTTTGTAAGAGCTCTCCTCCAGAGATAGCATAAGATTCTCCCACTCCTCAATGCCATTGCCAATGCAGCCTCGTACGTAAACAAATCGCGAGCGATCTCGCTCAGAGTAGTGCTCAAAGCGCTTAGTCTGGAGATCGCCACTGGATTTAATTGACTCCTGGATTGAGATGAGCAACTGAAAATTATATTCTCGGCGGTCTGCCTGAGGGAGTCGCAGGATAACCTTCCTAATTGTTTCCAGACACAGATCCCATGGCCGTTCTCGTGGCAACTTCACGGCATTGTAAAGGGCGCGTAAGGCTTCAAGATCATCGAAGCGCTCGCAGTGATAGCCAACATTCTGAGCATTGAATATCTCGCGCTCATCGAAGGATCGCTCATAAGGACACACCGTTTCCGCAGGGTGTATTAGCGGCGCCAGCTCGGCCTGACGTGATGCAAGCTCATCTGCGACCTGCTTGATGGATTTGTCGACAACCTTCTGAACCTGCTTGTTAACCCTGCGCACATACTCCGGCGGTGGCAGACACTTGCCACTTAATTGAAGGACCAATGCATCGCGCCGAAAACAAAATATGTCCGGAAAGATTTTTAACTTCCAGCGCTGCTTACGTATGGAGACAGCTCGAGGCTGATAGACCACCTTGGATATGTGAACCTCGCCGGGAAGAAGCGCGATTGTACGCTTGTCAAACAGAAAGGAATCGTTCTCTATCGGTGTGGCCCACGCCTGGCGGTTTTGCTCCTGACTCACCCACTCGCAGGTTATTATCTTCCTGCCAATATTTTCTAAGCGAAGCACCTGTTTAAGCTGACGTTGGTAGGGATGGCACTTAAAATCAATCTCCAGGTCGACGATTTGAGAGCTGCGCCTCAGGTCCATAATAAATATATCATTGTTGATCTTGATCCCTGCATTAATGGGTTCTGGTTCTATGGTAACTATCTGAGATTCCTCCTCCTGGTCTGCCTCTTGTTCTTCAAGGCAGGAATCAATGGTGCTGCTGGAAACCGAATACATTGAAGCCCTGACCACAAGATCGATGTTATCGATATGCTCTGTCTTGCCCACATTTAATATGTTATTGCCGACTATTTCAAGATTGTCGATGTCTGGATAGAATTCTATTACATTCTTAATATCCCTTTCCTTCATCTCGATGCTTTTCTCCAGAACTTTCGAGTTTATCCATTGCGTACGCTTCCTTGCCTTCTGGACTCTAGTGTCTGACCCACCAATTTCCATCTTGGTAGCCTTGGTGAGTCCACTGATTACCACTGCAGCCTTGCCGACCTGTTCAGGGTTGGGCAGCGTCTCCTGCAGTTCCGGAATACAAATGCACTGCTGTTCATCATAATTTATGGGCAGCACTCCGCGTGCCTTTGTACTCAGTGCTTCAGGATTCATCCGCGTCGCAAAATCCATCAACCGTTGGACTGTGCCCTTGTCGCGCTGCTCGAGGGTGACAGGAAGATTGAAGAGCATTTCGTTGGGTCTTCTGCCTATCTTTCGGTATATTTTGCCCTGCATTTTCTCACGATCCCTTAACGTGTTCTGCCATAGTTTTAAGCGTTTATCCATTTCTTCCGAGTCCCTGAAACCGGCGTCGATGGAGCACTTTGAGCTCGAGAGATGGGCCACACCAACCTTCCTCTGGAATATTTCGTGTACAATCTCTTCGGCCATTGCTCGGCCATCTTGCAGACTAACATCCTTTAGCTGGCCTTGCTTGAGATAATAATCCTGAGTAGAAGTGGAGCTATTCGAAAACGCGTTACCCTTAGAGTTATTATTTGACTCCACTGTCCTTATAACCGATATGAACCGATTTCTGTTATGCATTGTAGCTGTATCTGCGAGTAAATGTGTTTTTTTTTAATTGAAATGGAATTTGATGATTTCAACAAGTCTTTATTTAGCTGTCATTTGTTAAGTTTAAGTCTAGACATGCTCCGTGCTCTCAATCACCGACACAATATCTTCGGCGACGTCGCACAGCTGATCGTAGGTGAAAATGTACATAGAGTCCTGAAAGGTCTTCAAATGTACTATATCGACTTGGCATGAGTTGATTATGGTTGATGGTTTCAAGATGTTTAAAGTCTTGTAATCCCCTTCACTTGAGCGTTGGAGGCGGTTCTGTGACAATTTTAGCATTTGTGACTCCAGTATCGAAATTTTCTGCTCCCACGATTCGATGCTGCTGCAAATGAGGCCACGTACGAAGATAAATCGAGTGCGAATGCGCTCTGCCAGCTTGGCCTCTCCATCGCCGAGGCGTAGCTGGGCCGACCTACCTCGCAGCTTCGCCAGGATACTCTGCAGCTCTTCGAAGAGCGATATGCGCAGGCGCTGGTCATCCTTGCTGCACACCAGTGCGATTAGCATACTAACACTGTAGTCCCAGTCCAATTCGCAAATGTCTGGCTTTATATGATCGAAGAATCGCTTTATATCTTCAATATCACTATCGCGATCGCAATGGAAACCAACATTGCGCTGATTGAAAGCCTCAATCTCTTGCAACTCCCGGGTATATGGTACTAGTGAACGGGGCGACTGCAATGTCGGCTTTTGAAGCTCCCGAATCGTTGCGATGTGACGAGAGTGTGGAATCGTCAACTCCATATTGTCCTCTAGAAGCTGTAGGTACTCCGGCGGAGGCGTACATCTACCATGCATATTTAGGCTGAGAGCGCGGGGATATCGAAAAAATATACGGGGGCTTGTTCTAAGCAACCATCTTTGCTTGACTATGCCTACCTTAAAGGGATGAAATAGAACGAAAACCTCCCGTACCTCTCCGGAACGCAGTAGAAAGGGTTCTGTGTCGAAGATGAACTCCTTGTTTTGGGTATGAAAAAGAGTTTTGTTGTGGGAAAAGAAGTGGTCACGTTTCCAGCTAAAGTTGATGGTCCACTGACCAATGTTCTCTATACGCATTACGCTACGCAGGACGCGCTCGAAGGGCTTGCAAACGAACATACGTTCCAGATTAGGTGAAAATTCTGGTCGATATCTCCTATAGGCTGTGCCATTGATAAGCATGTTTAGTTTCGACGGAATGGACCGATAAATATTGTTGCTTGTTGTAGACCTTTTGGAAGTTTGACTATTGACATGTGAGGAGATGCTGGGCAACAAATCTTCGTATGATATGGTATTAGTTAGGGTTTTAATAGATTGAAATTCGCACGGTTGTCTTAGCCAACGATTCGTTCCAATTACCTCCAGGTTAGGAATATCCGGATAGAATTCTAGAATATCTTGAATATCTGCAAACATTTCATCCAAATGCGTAGCCAGGAGTTGCGAGTCAAGCCAGTTGCGACTCCTGGCCACATTTCTTTCAATATCATCACCCACCATCTCTATGGTCACCTGCCTTGGCATACCCACAATCTCAACATAGTCTTTTGGCTGGAGGAATGTCTCAGTGCAGTTAACTGTGGCTGAATCCTTGCGCCTTGCTTGGTCTAGAATACGCTTAATGGCTGGCTCCTCGCGATAATCTTGGTTAAAGAGTATCTGTCTCGGCTGCTTGCCAGTGGCCAGGCATAGTTTGTGCTGCAGGGCTCGACGCTGCCGTATCATGTCCTTCCAGTATTGCAGCCGCCTGTCTACAAGGCTTGTCGTAATGCGCGAAGGAGCAACCTCAGAATCAGATTCTTCGTTATGTCCTTGCTGTAGATTAAAAATGTCGTCCATAATGTTGTAGATCAACCGATCTCCACTTTTCACTCCCTGATTAGACGGCTCGACGTCAATTAGTAAATTTGCCATGGATCCAGTCTGCTTTTGGTGAACAACCCCTAAAGGCATTGGTTTGCTAAAATACATTTTAGACATTGTGTGGGTTATTGTCAGAACTTAAATGAAATGACACGCAATGGTTATTTGACTAGTATTGTGTATACACAGCTTAAAAACTATATTTTATTGGGTTATCTGTTGGCAAATCACGTAGGCACTGTATCAGTGCTTTCAATAACTGAAACAATATTCTCGGCAATGTTGCACAGATGCGAATAGGTTTGTATGTAGATAGCATCGCGAAAGTATTTGGAACGGCGTAACTTCCTTAGGACCTCCACTCTGGCTTTCTCGTCTAGAAGGGCATCATCTTGCTCTGCATTTGCAAGCGTAACAAAATGTATTTTGGCGGATGGCTCTCCTTCCTCCTCTTCGCCCTCGTCCATCAGTTTCATATAGTAGCGTTGCAGCTCAGGCTTGTAAAATGACTCCTCTATGGTTAACATAAGGTCCTCCCACTCCTCAATGCCATTGCAAATGGCGCCACGCACATAGATGAATCTGGTGCGCTGCTTTTGGACATCCGCTTGACTCAGAGTCTCCAAGCTGGGCGCAACTCCCAGCAAGGGTTCCAGAACTATCATGTAATTGGCAAACATTATTTCGCGATTATCAAAACCCTTCATCCGCATAATGAGCATTCGAATGGTATCCAGGCGGAGATCCCATTGCGGCTCGCGAGGCTTCTTCAGATGCTTGTGCATGCCCTTGAGTACTTCCAGATCATCGAACCGGACGCAGTTGTAGCCCGGATTCAGAGAGTTGAAGAGCTCCCGCTCATCCAAGTCCCGTTCGTAAGGACAACACGCCGGTGGGGGCTCAATGAGTGGCACCAACGAGGCCAGATGGTTGGTTAGCTGGTCCATTACGTTGGTGTTCGATTTGCAGATTGCATTGCAGTGTAGTTCTCGTAGTCGTGCCATGTAGTCCTTTGGCGCCGTGCAGCGTCCATGAAAACGCAGCTGCAGCGACTCGTTGCTGCCACAGAAGATCCGAGGCTCCACGTTCAGACGCCAAAGCTCCACAGACATGCTGACCTTACGTGGCTGGTACAACACCATCAAGTTGCAGCTTTCACCAAAGGTGAGGCGAAAGTTGTCGGTATCAAACAGGAATTCGTTATCCTTGGCAAGCAGCAATGAAGCCCGATTGTAGAAATAGACGCCCTGTGTCCATCTGAAGGACAATGTCTGTTTACCTATGTTAGTCAGTTGCAGGACACGCCTTGCACGCCGTTGGAATGGATCACACTTGAACCTAGTAGTAAGCTCAAAGCAATCGCTGAAAGCTACATCACAGACTATATAATCCTTGCCATTGATCTTGAGACCTATCTCCGGCGGCTCTGGTTCCAGCTGCAGCTCTAGGGTCGGCTGTTCCGACCATAATTCGTTGAGCTGCTCCTCCTCACAAAGCATTGAATTGCTGGTGCTTATCGTAAGCAACTCTTCCGCACCCATGAGCGTGGCCATTGGCTTGGGCCTCAACTTCTCAATGTTTGTGCCTGTCACCTGCAAAGCATCCAGATCGGGAAAGAACTCGAGCACCTTACGTATTCCACTAAAACGCTCCTCGACGCGCTTGTCCAGTACATGTGACTTCATCCAGCTGTGCTGTAGCTCCTGTTTGGCTGCCTTGCTGCCCAGAAGCTCCTCCTGTATGACATTAGGCAGGCCAACGACTTCGACGTCCTTGAAACCAACTCGCTCAGCCTTTGGCCATGTCTCGTTTATGCCATCCAATCGCTCGCAAGTACAGGGATCTTCTAGATCCTTAAGCTTACTAATTGGCTTCGTCATCAGCTTTATGGGATGCAAGCGTTCTGCGTAGTCCATCAAACGGAGCACGGTCTCTTTATTGCGATTGTCCAATGTGGATCGACGATTGAAGAGAACTTGCTCCGGGCTCTTGCCTGTCTCTACCTGAACGCGTTGCTGCAACTTCCTACGTTTCTGGAGGACCTCTCGCCAGTACTTGAGACGTTTGTCCACATGTGGCTCAGGAGCTGGCCTGCTCCTTTCTAGCTCGCTAAGATCACAGGCCGAGGACGTTTCGGGGAAATGTCCACGACGCTCTGCAAATATTTCGGCTAGAATGTCCTCCACAATGCGCTCGCTATAGTGAGACATGCTCGGCCCAGCCTTCAGCATCGCCATATGGGAGGACATCGTCGTGGATGGCTCCAACGTTACCAGGTTGTTCATTGTCAGTGGATTCCAATTAGGCAAAAGGTCACGAGCCCCGAGCTCAGGCTGCGCGAGTGGAAACATTTTGTGGTACGAGTTCTGTATAGGTTTGTTTTAGAAAATACTATTTTAAATACGTCCAAATATGAATACTTGTTTGAAGCATTGAAAAACTCGAAATAAGTATGTTTATTAAGTGAATGATTTTGAATTGAAGTTCAAATCTCTACAAAAGTAGCAAAGGTTACAAACTAGAACAGAAAGTCGATTCGCCCCGATTTGCTCACAGATGTACAGTGCTCTCGATGGCGGAAACAATATTCTCAGCGGCATCACAGAGAACTGTATAGGTTTGTATATAGAGTGCATCTCTGAAGTATTTGGAGCTCTTCACCTTCTTTATGACCAACCAGTCCAAATATTCCATATCTGTAGGAATCTCTTGCCCCCCTTCGTTTAGACCATTTATAAAGCGTGGCAATTCGGATTTGTAAAACTGTTGTTCCAGGCCATCCGCAAGGATCTCCCATTCTTCCAGGGTGCTGCACACAACGCCGCGCACATAGACAAAGCAGCTCCGTTCTCGCTCCGGATTTGATTGCATTTTGGCAAATATTTCATGGGAATCGCATCTCATGGGCTCCACCAGGTCGATCAGTATATTCTGCAGGGTGTTACGTTGTCCGGCCTCATGCTGAAAGATGCATTTTCGTATCGTCTCAATGCTGTAATCCCAGTGTGGTTGACGTGGCTTCTTCACCAGGATATACAGTTCCTTGAGCGTTTCCAAATCCGCATAGCGTTCACTTCTAAAGCCCGGATTCTGGGCACTAAATAGCTCACGTTCGTCCAGAACGCGTTCATAGGGACAGTCCAGGGTTGACCGCTCCACAAGGGGCGCCAGCTCGGCATGCATCTTGGCCAGACGCTCCGCCACCTGTTTGTTCCTTTTGTTCACGACGAAATATTGTTCTTTATCGAGACGCTCCTGGAAACTTGCTGGCGCCGTACAAACGCCATGAAGGCGTATATGCACACGACGGACGCCACAAAACGGTGAACGTTGCAGGTTCAAGGTCCAAATTTGCTTCTTAATGCCCACCGTCAGGGGCTGGTACATGACGTCGATGCGACGCTGCTCTCCTGGCAGCAGGACGAAGGGCCTTGTGTCGAACACGAACTCCGAGTTGATGGCCAGCTGCTGCTGCAGATCCTTGGCGTACAAGGTATTCTGCTGCCATCTGGTTTGTATAAACTTTCCGCCAATATTCTTCAAGTGGACAATGGTCTTAGTCATGCGCTGAAGAGGATCACACTGAAAGTACACCTGCAAACCGCCGCTCAAAACGCCGAGGCTGTCGCCAAAGCTATAGGCGCATCCATTAATGCTAATCACATCGTATGGGCTTAACTTTTCACTACTGACGGACTTGACCGACTTGACCGACTTGTCAGACTTCTCAGGTACCTGCAGCTCCTCAGTGAATTCTTCCTCCGGCAATTCCTCTGGCAGTTCATCTGCTATGTCCTCGCTTGTTGGACTGGACACAGCGAGGAGCAAGTCCTCGCCCAGTCTCTTGGTGTCTTTTATCGGCACAGGGTCGTGCCGGTAACCAGGCGCCACTTGCAGCTCTTGCAAATCTGGACAGAACTTCAGAACGCGCTTAATATCGATCTCATGCTCCTCGATCCTTTCGCCGAGCACCCCTGAGCGCTGCCATAGGCTCTCGGCCGGTCGCCGTGTGTCTGCCAGCTCCAACTGTGTTACCTCCGGCAGGCCAACAAACTCCAGCTGTTGCAGCTGCGGCTCCGTCACATGCAACTCCCGGATTTCGCGGCAAGTCTCGATATCCTGGCGTACCTTCAGCATGGCCTTGGGACGGTTTGGAGGTATCCCCTCGCTGCGCTCAGCCGTGTCCATGAGGCGCAGAAGCATATGCTTGGTCTGCTCATCGATTGTGGCATGACGATTGAAGAGCACATCCTCGGCTCGCTTACCGGTAAGGCGTTGTATGCGCTGCTGCAGGACCTTGCGCTTTTGCAGCATCTTGTTCCAGCATTTGAGGCGCGGATCCATATCGTCGTCATCCTGCATCTGTATGCTGTGGCAGCTACTGCCGCTGAGCTTGGCCTGACACGTTTCATCTTGCTTGATCGCACTGAAGACCTCGTTAACCAATTCCTCGGCCAAGTATTTTGGTTTTCCGTCAATGAAAACATCTTCATTGAAGACCTTGATATAGTTCACATTTGTTTTAACTGATAAATCGATATTAGTGTTCATGTTGCTGCTGTTTTTCAATGCGAATTTTTATGTGAATCGAGTGAAGGGAATCGCACAGATCTGTTTATTATCAACTGCTAGGAAATATCTACACCTGGATAACAATACCTGTCAGCTATTGTAAGCATATTTAGTTTATGTCTGCTTTCATTTCTGTGGCTCACGTGTCCCACGCCGCTAAATTACCCAGATGACAGTGTCTAACTCTTGCCTACTTTGGGGGCACCTTCAACAAATTGCTATTTATGATCCAAAATTCTTGGGAGCTGTGCTAATTTGCTAACAATCCACAAAACCAAATTAAATTCACGTTTGCCCGCTCAGCTCGTGTGACAAGTCGTCGTTATTTTCATCGAAATGTTTGCCTCTTTTGTAGTTTAACGTGGAATTTCCATTTCCATTACAACATCCCCATTGGGTCTCAACGACATTGACGTGACGCCTTCACACAATTCAAAATTGCCATAGTGGTTTCTATACCCTTTGTCCATAAAATAGTTAAGAAGGGGTACAATGCATTTTTAACAGGTATCGAAAATACTACAAGAGACTCAAATGAACAGGAGATATTTTTCTTGTAGATTTCTTATGTTTGAAGAAATACTTAATAATTTAAAAAAAAACATGGATATAGCCTTCTTTTTTTAATTGTAATTATAATAAAGAAATCTATCTAATTATAAAAATACATCTGAAGATCCAGATCTGTGTGGTTACAAAAAATACAAAAAAAAATAAGAATGCAAAAAAAATTATAAAAAATAAAAAAGCAAGAAATCAAATTTTCCCAGATGGAGTATAAAAAATAAATGCTAATTAAGGTTTCTCCATTTTTTAAATGGTTTTATTGGTACCATACTGAACTTGTTCTTCAGATCTCATTAGGGTATTTCCACCTTTCTATCCCTGTTAAATTTTAATAAGGACAGAAGGGTATTCTCCAGTCGAGCACGGTCGACTGGAGCATTCTTACTTGTTTGTTGTTACGGCCTTTTGTGACTGGAGCTGGCAACGTCAAAGGCAAAGTGAAAGGAGTCAAAGCTGTCAACGTGGAAAACAAACGAACTTACCTGAAATGAAAGAAGGTTGAAAATAAAGTTGATTTATTGATAACGCATGTGCAAAATGAACAACATTGTATGCAAATATATTACATAGTTAATATTTATTGTATTTGCTAAGTTCATTAATAATTTGATTGCAGCTCAGGACGGTTCACAATTGGGTGTTGAATGAATCGGACTGTTTAAAGCTATACTCCAGACAAATGCTATTGTTGAGAAAGCCTTTCATTGTTGCCTGCTTAAGAAGAAAAGGCAGCAGTAGAAACGGAAACTACAAGTAGTATAGAAAACAAAGCCATATCAATTACCCAGGCAACCAGCAATAAGAGCAAAATAAAATAAAACAAAATAAAGTAATTTAGCCCAACGGTTGGGTCCTGGCCAGGCTACAAAGCCAACTAACCGCAGCAGAGGAAGCACGGAACGCTGAATGGGTTATGGGGTTTGGGGTTTAGGGAGAAAAACTGGTCCCATTTCCGTAGACTGTTGCATTGCATTGTTAGCAATTTCAATACTCATCATTATTATGGCTCAGCTGTGGGCTCTGGAGCATGTGTTCCATCTACGTGCCTTGGCGAAATGCAATCAACATATTGTAATTCTGAAATGCATATTGAGAACGTGCAAAAGATACTCGGAGAACTCTCAGAACTCGCACAATGCACATGCAATGCGAAACTTTGGCTGCACTTAACGGACCGGCGGACAAAAACAAAACCGTGCCGGGGGACATCCCGACATCTTTCTGCGGCTGCACTTGATGCATCAGCCCCGTCAGAAGAGAAAGAAACAACAGGTTTCGAGAGCTCCCAACTGCGGTATACTCTGCTCTCAGTCTGTTCTGCTTATAGAAATACTATTTCGATCACTAGTTTTCATATCAAATTTGCTGTGGATGATATAGTTTTATCTAAATATGAGTATACCGAAATGTGCGCCAGTTTTCGTTGCTCTAGCTTCATAGGGAAGAACAGACTTTGCACTTACCCACTACACTCTCTGTCGTTTTGGAAAGAGAGTATCAAAATCTGGCAACGTTTGCATTTTGATTTCCATTTCGCATGCACTCAAGTAACGCATATATTATTTACCAAGCAGGCAACAGGCGGCTGAGGCTGAGGCAACTCAATTCAATTCCGCAGACTCATGCCGCAGTTGTCAACGGCGCAGACGAAGACACTTGTGAGCGAGCTCAGTACCACTGCCTGCCCCCGCCGCCCCACTGCATCTCTGGCTGCTGCTGCTCCAATGTTGCACATGTTGCATACCACTTGATGCTGTCGACAGGCCAGCAGCAGCCAGTCTCAGACGGCAACTGTTGGCGCTTGTTGAGTGACGACAGACGAAAAGAGTGACACTCCGACAAATAAATATGCCCTACAACAGGGCACTTGCACTTTGATATAAGTTTTGTAATATTAAACACAAGTGGGTGTTTATTTGAATCACTGAATAGCAGAAGGAATGAGTGGAACACGTGTCCAAATTGTGCTTTATTTGATACAGCTTCAATATCCAAACATTGAGACCAACATTCTGATTATCGATGCTCGATGCCAAGTACTTTTAGCACAATATATCGATAACAGCAATGTAGAACAGCTGATTGGCACACAGTTAGCTTGTTTCTGTATAAGTTCTGAACATAGAATCTTCATTGAAAATTATATAAATAAGTATAAATAAATAGATAAATACAACGGAAAACTATCCCTATTTATCTTTGCATATAGTATTGGAAATGCTTGTCATTCAATGGCAAATTTCTTCTTACAGTGGTAAAGAAAACTTCAATAACACTAACATATTCCACCCTTGCCATATCAAGGTCTTTATTACTGTGACAACCCTTTAAACTCAGAATGAGAGATCCATATAAATGGTCCATTTCGTATTTTGTTTGAAACTGCATTATCTCAGGATCAATTGAAAATAAACTATTAATTGATCGAAGATCCTCTTCCCATTCCATCTTTGGAATATCCTCTCCCTCTGAAATTTACCAGGTTGTTCTTAATCACAAAATTCGATTTATAAACCTCAAATGAGGTTTTTTAGGAAAACATTTGGTACCTCAAATATCCAATTTGACTCAATGGATCTTAATCTTTCTGAGAGGGTACAAGTTTCTTCGGTTAGCCAAATGTACATAGGTTTTCTATCGTGCTATTTCATAGTAAATAGCGATTTATTTATTTTTGCGTTGCTGCCGTTCGTTTTTATGCAAATGTGGCATTATATGACGCCCATTATAATCAAATTTTTATTGAATGAATTGCAGGCCGTTAATTTGCCGCATACACAGAAACTGTCGGACGCGAGGCCAAATCCATTGAGCAGCCGGCCAATCGCAATGTGGCCATAAAGTGCGTTACAAATAACTGAACATTTATTGAACGGGACCGTTAGATACGCCTAATGGCCACCGAATCGGCATGGAACGGAACGGAACAGATCGGATCGGATCGAGTTGACGTTAATAATATTTCGAGTTAATTGCTGTGCAATTTGTGCCCCAACAGCCAATGGAATGCGCTGTCAAAATGTGCCACTTAATTAAGGCTTATTGAACGCACAGTTAAATGAAAAACTGCAGAAACTGCGCTTTCAATTACAAGAACATGTGGCCGGTTGAGGTACTTGACGTACAGTGTGCGAAAACAGCTAACGTACACTGTGATTTCTTTGTGAAGCTTATGTTCTTTTAAAATAAAGATGACTATGTCTATGCTAAGTGTTAGAATTGTAAGATCATCGACGATCCCACTGGCTTATAACTAAACTAAATAATATCATATCAGTCTGATCCATTAGACATCCCATAAAATCAAAATCTGTTTGAATCAGCATTTGGTGGTAAGCAATATTATTGTTGCTACTTGTTAATTAAAACAATACTCATTTACAAACAGCAGACAATCTATGAATACATTTTTTTTAAATACCGGTCATCACAAATTAGCCATCAAAGCGTTCAGCAGGTAAAATCATGCATCAAGTATCATTGATCAATACTATTCCTTACTGAATGTGCTTAGAATCAATGTTATTCCGTTTATATATGTATGTTTTCGGATGTGGGACGCCAATTAATATAGAATTTAACTGATACTTTTGTGGCCTGATACTTTTGTCCAGTAACTTTTATACTGATCCTTTGTTTGAATAACCTTTGAAACAAATGGACAATTATATTTCTCAATATTATGCATTCAGCATATATTATTAAGCATAAGTTGTATGTTGCAGTTGCAGTTGCAGCTGCTGTGTGGATTTCAGATTTATCCCCTGATCATTTACCTCACTTCTGCCGACTTGATGATCGCCTTGGGAGGTGCATCCCAATAGTTGGGAGCGGGTGGCACCCATTGGCGCAGCACTTGATAGTTGCCCTCGAGGAGCTGCATGCCCTCGATGACCTCCACATCGGAGTCGCCATCGTTATTGGCTGCGGCAATGCTGTTGCTGTTGTTGTTGTTGCTGCTGTTATTGTTGCTGTTATCGGCATGCAAATTATCAAAGGACTCGCTCATTGTCTTGCATTTGGCGCTGATTTTTGGCGCCGCTTTCACTGCCAGCTCTCAGTTGTGGCAAGGTAAACAAAGATGCGCGTTGCCATTTGCGCTGAGTCACACACACACACACGCACATATACACACACTGGCACAGACACAAAGAACTATTTCGTGAAGAGGAAGCAGCTGGCACCAAAACAATAACAACAAAGACAAGCTCGCCGGCGTCTTGAACTTGCCGGGTTTATTTCTTAGATTTCTTAATATATTTGTTTGAAATATTCCCACACTGACTTCTTGCGCACTTTTCTGTGAATTTTGTTGGGTTTTGCCCCAACATTTGTTTATTTCAATAATTTTTGTTGAATTTTTGTATTATCAGCGCTCTTTTGGCCTGGCAGCGGCGCGCGGCGCTCACGTTGCACTCACGAATTGTTTCTTTCTAATCGGCGAAATGTTCGTTGCGTTTGTTTTGGCACGAAAACTGACAAGCACGGCGAAAACACATCGCACAAAAGCAGAACGTACCAACACACACGCACACACACACACACACACACACATACGTAGAGAGGGGTTAATATCTGGCAGTCGCTTTTGCATCCCTTGTGGCACCAGAACTCGCCCCGTTGTGCTGCGTCCTTGGTCCTTGCCCGATTCTCTGTTTCAGTTTCAGTTCGGTGTCTCGGCTTCCTTTCGCCTTTGCTTTGGCTCGACAGCTTTTTTCTTTTTTAGTGTGTAAAATAAGGGTTTGTAATTTAATGTTTTTATGTCTGATTTCGTTTTCGTGTGCATTACACAGCGAGGGGCTGGACTGCAGGAGGGTGGCCGGGGAGGTGTTGTGCTCAATGCACGCATATTGTTGAAATTATGTAGCCAAAAGACCTGAACTGAAACGGGGGGAGGTGGGTTGGCTGTTTGTGAGTGTTCACCTTTTAAGCTCTTGAACGTAGTTCGAAAGTGATTCGCACAGTGGTTCAAAACACTTTTGAGTAGCACATAAGAACAGCATACAAATTTACCATACAAGGGTCATACGAATTGACAGCATCAAAACACTTACACGCTAGATTAAAGCTGATCTTAAGTTGAAACGGATAATGCAAGCTGATGCGACTACAATCATTGATTGCAGGAACTTTCGTGCGTCAAATTCTATTATGTATATGCTAGGGTTCGCTACTCTCAACTCCGATCTTTCATCACTTTACCTGGATTTTAATCATTTCAAATATTAAGCGAATAAGTTGATTTTAAGGCCCTTAAATGGTAATGAACTGTTTTGCCTACGCGTATTTCTATATAGATTTTGAAATAACCACCATTTGCAAGAATTTATCTCAAGAAATAAGTATTGGAAACATTATATTCTTGAATACATTCTGAAGTTAACCTGCCAATCTTCTTAAGGAATATTATTTCCTTTATACAATTGGTCTCTTTTGCAATTCGCCTTCGCCGCATTATTTGAGATAAAATAAATAACACTTCAACCACTGTGCTCAGCCGTTCACAAAAGTCTGACGGCACGATCCCCGTGAACTCACACACACACAGACACACTCACACTGGCAAGCACGTTCAAGGAGCGCAACCTTTTACGGCCACTCACTCACACTCTCACACACAGGACGAACGCGAACCCCGAAAACAGTACGCAGGAAGGAAGGAAGTGAACGCTCGAACGTATGCTCATATTTTGCTACAAATATTCTCAATATTGAATGCCCAAAAAGAGAGAGTGAGTGAGCGTGTGTGAGTGTGTCTGTGTGTGTAGTGGGAGAGAGAGAAAGAGTGAGATACACGCTCTCTGCGGCACGTGTGCTCGATTGCTCTCTGGCTGCGCTGCTCTCTTTGTTGCCAGGTTTCTTTTTCATTTTAATTCACTCGCTCAATTTGAATGCCGTTCTGTAGAATTCACCCCTAAGCGTCTTCACGGTAATTTGAACACGTGCCGAGCAGCTGAGCGCGCACCCCTCCCCCTCTCAACCACCTTGTTTGTCCTTGGGTGGTAGCTGCCGGTCAGCACAACCCCCGGGGGGTCGAAGGGTGGTCCTATAGCGCCAGACGTTGCTACGATCATAAAATTTAACGATTTCATATGCTGCCTTTGCTTCGAGCCAGGCAGTCAGGCTAAGTTTGAGCTTTTGCAGCAATTAGCGCGCAAGTTTCCTTAACCGGTGCTCAACTGTACCCAGAGTCCCCGCTCGGGCGCCACCAAGTGTGCAATGCACTCGTAAAAACAATCAACTTGGCAACACTTACGAGGCCTTGGGGAATAGGAACACACTGGCAGGCAGCAGGCGGGTGGCGGGTGGCGGGAGGCGGCAGTGAAAGTGAAATTTGTTTGTGTGACGTCGAAAGCTCTGGTTACGAGTTGCGGGGTACGGGATACGGGTTACGGTATTTAATGTGCAAATAGCTCATACTCCCAATAGCCGGGACCATTCCACGTGTTATTGTTGCTGTCGCTGGCAACAAATTGCGTCGTTTGCCAAATCAACCCTGCAGACAGGACATGCTAGTACACATTCCGCACCCAGAGCCAGCCCGGGCAGCTATAACAACAACAAATATGCACAGCGACAACAAACATACAGCATAGAAGCAGGGGGAAAGGGGATAACAACATCCAAGGACACTTCAATAGCCGCCCACAATATCCGTTAGAGCCTTGGCTAGCTGTATCCTTTGGCTGCATTACAGTCAGTCATTGAGCCAAGTAAATTCTAATTAAACTGCAGCTGGCAACAGGAATTGTGAGCTTAGGAACATGTTGCCAGCTCTTGGCAACATTTGTATTATTTAATTTATTCATTGCATTATGAACTTGGTTAACAACTCAAATGGCTGAAAGGGCTGTCAACCCCCAAGAGGATGCCACAGATACACACATCGCCACACACTCCAGTTATGGCATAAAAATAATTATATAAACTTGATGCCCTTGCCGTCTGGCAATTCTATGATTGTTAAACAGCGACTGCCATGCATTTTCCACCCTCGATAATGTCCTTGTGTCAGCAACGCCCACGCTGCCCCCACCATCCAAAAACCACACAGTTTTCAAAACAACCAAACCAGAGAGCGGTATAAACATTTCGCCCGCCGGCTAAGACTCACCGCGCCAATGGGCCCTGTTTTGGGTCGGTTTTAACATGATTTGTTGGATTTGCCAAGATTTCCTAATTCCATTTGTTAGCCCTTGCCCAGAGGGTTGGCTCAGCTGAGCAGTTGCTGTTGTTCTTCTTGTTGTTGTCGCTGGTGGGTGTTTTCTAATTTGTTGCTGTTGTGGCATTGCAGTTTAAAGTGTTGTCAAGCGGCTGACAAAAATTGCACCCTACTTGGGGTGTGTTTAACATAACATATGTATAAATATGTAAATACAAGTAGTACATACATAGTCAAAAGTAAAACAGAATAGTTTTAAAATTAGTTAAAAGTTGTTTAACATTTTCCTGTAGTTCGACGATTGTCGGAAACAGCTTCATTTTTTTGGGCCAGGCTGGTTTTTTCAAGTTAAACGAAGTTATACTAAGGATCAGTTTGCTTTATATCATCCTCATAAAATTTAGTGTCTGTGCCATCGATAATATGGCAACATTTCCCATTCCAATTGAATCACTCGGAATTTCAAATTGTTAGCTGTTCCGAGAAGTGTTTAAGTATTGGGTTTAAAAACTATACGATATACGAACAATGCTTTGCAAAAGAAAATTGATTGCTTTTTCAATCTAAAAGGGGAACAAAATATGGAAAATTATATAAAATGGGAACTGCTTATCGATGAGTTGGCAAAGTGGCTCAAGAAATATTTGCAAGGCAGATTTGTCTATTTTCAACTTGAGAAAGCTGAAGTCGATTTCAAACACAAATGCTGGCTAAATTAGTTAAGCTAATTAAAATAATTTGTAGCTTTAACTTGTTAAGTAAATTAGTTTCCGCTGGCTGGATGATTTTAGAACAGCATTGTCCGGGAATTTCCGATTATTGTTGTAATTTACAAATTGTTTATAAGTTCATTTGCCTTGGCAATGCTTAGGCATTTGTTGCCGCTGCTAATTTCTCACCATTACCAACAATTTAGTGATTTTATCAAGAGACAGCAACATTGCGGTAGTTTGCCACTTCAATCAGTTGCCGTCTAGTCGCCATTAGGCGAATTTCTTGGCCAGGTGTACTCGTAGTTGGTATCTTGACAAGCTAGTTGGCTTTTTCATTAGCAGCTGTCTGATAGTGCTTAGCACTTCATTATGGCCCGCTATTAGTTGCTCGCATGACTTTGATATGCTATTGTTGTGTCGCCCAACTTGGGGCCCAAGCTGATGTGGGAACCTTCCAATACTCCATGACAGCCATGGGCCACACAGAAGCAGCTGCCATAAAAAGCCGCTGAGTACTAACTGAGTACAATTTTCTTTTGCTTTTTCTTTTTCTTTGCCCTTGCAGGGGGCATTCCAATATAGTCACGAAATGTGTAACGCACTGAAAGCGAAGTTTACGACCTTATAAAGTGTATAACTTCCTGAAGAGTTCAGTTGTTATACACCTCAGTTTTTAAGAACGTATGTTAAGACTGGCTAGATCGGATGACATTACGCTGACATCGGGAAAAACCTTTTTAGTTTTTAAGAAAACTTAACCACACTCATCAGTTCTCAATTTCCTTATGTTATTTACAAGTTGACTTAATTTAATCAACAAGAGACCCCATTATCATATGTGTGGCTTAGGAACGATCGGTCGAGAATTCAGTTGTATCTTCGCCAGACTCACCAATTCCAACTACATATTTCTATGTTCTCTACAAGTTGACTAAATTTGATTGAAATCAGGCGACAATATCTTTAAATTGCTATAGGAAATATGCGGCAGAAATAGATGGATCTTTTTTGTCTTTAAAGGTTCTATCTCCACCAAACTCACCTAATTGAATGTCTATATCATGTTGTTGCCATAGCAACGATCAGTGGAGATCGCAGCTATCTTATTAGGAACTCTGCAAGAGTATGAAATCTTCGGCTCCCCGAAGTGAACTTTTCTTAGTGGGTTTTTTGGGCTTTTTTGGGCACTTAGTAGCTGTTAGTGGGTCGTTACACTCCCAAGCTGGAACTGTATGTGAGCCAAAAAAGCAACCATATGCAAATGCTCATACTCATAGCTGATGTTGCTGCTGCTGCTGCTGCTGCTGTTGTTGTTTGGCAACTTCCTTTTGGCGTTGTTTATTTAAAGACTTTCTACGCATCGTTAGACAGAAGAGCCACATGTTGACGTAATGAAATCCATGGCCAGGCTACCACATCAAAGGCAAAGGCGTTGCCAGTTGCTAGTTGCCCCCAGACTAATCCCCCCTGATTTCTACATACCCAGTCGTCTTTACCCCTTTCCGCTTTCCGCTTTTCCTGTTGCGATTGCGTTTATTACGCCTTTTAGTACGCATTTATTTGGCCGCTTTCGAAATGTGAGTCGAGTCGCTTAGAATTCCAGTTAAATGTTTGCTTTAGCCGCTCTGCCCGCCGGCGGAGGCGAACTTCAAGTTGAAGTCAAAGAATTTTTGGCCACAGAAATAATGTAACTTAGCCGCAGCCCGGGCAGCGCTGGCGGCCAAGAAGCAACTCAAACAAATGCTACACATCTAATGCCTATTTGTTTTATGTTTGTTTATTATTAAAATCAGCTTGTTTGCACTCATTTCAAGCGCTGTCTCTCTCTCTTCCTATGAGTGTGGGTGTGTGGCTCATAAATATGCAAGTCATTAATAGAAATATGATGTACCCGAGGCAGCCAGGTCCACAGTCGCAGTCGCAGTCACAATCCCAGCCACAACCACATCAACGTCAAAGTCAAAACAGCAACCCCAATGGATGCTGTCAGTCAGTGTGGGAGTTGGAGCTGGAGCTGGAGTTGGAGTCGGGAAAGTGGGCACTGAATTGACAGCCTAAGCGCTCCACTGGGATTGGGGTTAGTACCGGGTGTAGCTGAGCACTGGCCAGGAGAAACTCTTCCTCGGAGTGTGCCTCATAAATTGAGTAAAAATTACGCTTCATTTGATTTAACACAATCGGTTTGTTCTCCTCTTGTTGCTGTTATCCTGTCAAGGCATTTGATGTTGTGGCAGCGACGTGGTCATAACATCCTGACTTCTAACATGGTTACCGTTTCGGGTATTTGGGGGGCTGCCTTTCAGCGACAATTGGATTAGGACATCACGAGCTTGATGACGACCAGTAAATGTTAAGCGTTTATGGGGTGGCTTGCATTGAGCATACTTTTGGAATTTCTGGTTGCCAGCGGCAAGAAATAATGTCAAACATCAGCTGGCAGTTGTTTTGGTGAATGTGAATTAAGCCTTTTGCTTCTAACTCAATTTTGGCACAGAATTGCCCTTAAAATGTGCCTAGGAATTTATTATAATGAGCCCAAGAGTCCTTCCCAGCCGAAAGCTACTCCATCAGCCCTACTACTTAGGGATTATCTTCTGTTGAAAGTAAATCCTTTTCCTCTAATATATTTCATTAATTTATTTTTAAGTATTCAAGCAATTTAGGCACTACTAGTGATGGCACGCTTAATATTATGATGCACATTAATCGATTATTTTGTCTCAACTCACGATTTAATTGTATCGCAAATTGGGCTTCGATTAATTGAATCATTAATCGATTACATGCTCAATTAACCGCATCACATTTACGCGTGTAAATGCAAAATAAAACTGGCAGAGCAATTTACAAAGATTGACGATGACATCGACATACAGCAGAGTGTGGAAATATTATTCTAAAACCAATGAAAAATCTCATTTGTGTGCACTTTTATGTATTTGTTGATTGTTTTTGATATTAAATGGAATTTGTATTACACATTGACATGTAAACAAATCAAAAATTGATGCAAATTGAAAAAATCATTTGATTAATCGATACATTTCGTTTTTCTTCGATTAATTGCAATTAATAATCGCTCGGCTTAAATTAGCCATATGATTCAATAATCGATTAATGACATTTGTTTGCCATCATTGGGCACTACATTTGTTGCTCCTCACCTCAAACTAAATTCCTTAAAATGATTTATGTGAATTGTCTCTACTCAAAGAAAATTATATAGCCAAGTAACAATAAAATCAGCTAGTAAATGTTAATAGCTAAATTTGCATGTAAACTTTCATCTTTTCAAACATTCCAAAATCCTCAAATTGTGCACTCATAATATTATTTTTGGCGCACTTTGGCCTGGCCAACTGGCTAATAAAATTGGTTTAAATATTCTTTAATGGCGTGCAATCATTTGAGCCAAATCTGTTTCCACAGCACTTTCGACTGCGCAATCTTGGGCTGGCCCAAATGCAATAATAAACACATTGTCTTTGGTCTCTGGTCTCTGGTCTCTGGTCTCTAGTGTGGTATACACCATTTTATTGCCTGTTTTCGCAGTTAGCTGCATTGGCAGCCAAGCAAACGCTAATATTTCCGCTATTGGCGGTGATCTCTTTCACTTTACCGCGGGCCAGTGCAACTTGCAACTTGCAACTTGCACATGTTTGGCCTCACTTTGCTTTATTTTCGCCTCTTTTTTTATTGACAGGCAGCGCCTGTTACATGGAACAGCCACGGCTCCTGGGCTCTGGCTCTGGCCACTGCCAAAGTCAGATCCAGAGCCTCAGCCTCAACATTTGGCTGCCAGCGGCGGCAATTGCAACATCCGCACATGTGGCCTGGCCACTCGCCACGGAGTGGCATGGGTGGGTTGCCATGGGTTGGCCTCGCTGTGGATCTCGGGATCTGGGATCTGCTTCGCTTTCCTGTCTCGTTTCGCTTGCACCGTCGGCAGCATTGTTATTGTTTATTGATGCACTACTTTGCGCTATTTTCGTGTGGCAGCAACAGCAGCAGCAGCAGCATCAGCAGCAGCAGATGGCGATGGCACGCTAGTGGGCGTCCAAGACGAGAGCCAGAACAAGAGCCACAGATACAGATACAGCTACAGCTACAGCTACAGCTACAGAAACGGAACAGCTAAGGAACAGCAGCGGGAATTACGTGTATTCCTATGCAGTTTGCGGTGAGCTAAAAATACATAAATTGTTTCAAACTCTGCAGATCTCCAGATGTGCCAGCCAGCTACAAAACGAGAGCCAGGCGCTGCTGCAATACACAGCAAGAAAATAATGGCATTCCTAATTGAATTTTACATTCATGAATTTGGCCCAAATCGTTTTAAGCACTATTGGATAAGGCCTGTTCTGAATTCCACTTTCGAATCAATTCCACAGAAATATGTAAAGCATGCTTTTGGGTACGCCTATAAAATAAATGAATATACAAAATAGCAAGGTCTGTGGAATTGTTTCGGAATGGAATTCAGAACAGGCCTTATTGTATACAAATGAGATTACATAAAAATTAAGAGCTAAACTTTCAGTATTTCACAGATTGTGTGCAAGTTCTGTTCAAGCAGAAACTATTAGAAATATGTACAAGAATCACAAGTCTCAAAAACAAAAACATGTTTGATAAATTATGCCAGATATGAAATTTTCTGGTTACTTTATTTTAATTATATTTTATTTATAAAATCTAAAATTTATACATTTTTTTTTTAAGTGATTCCATTTTCTATCCAACTTGGGCTTCAAAGAATTCAAAGAAATGTATGTTGAGTAGTTGTTGATTTTTCTCTCAGTGTACGCTTGCATACATGTGCATATATTTATGTATTTGAATGTTACGCCCAAGTGCAAACGTAATGAGAAAAGAAGGCGGGTTGGGTCATGCAAATTGTTGCCAAAGTGGAATTCAATTAGCCGGCAGGTTTGCGGCTGCTGTCAAGTTGGTTAATGGTAAGTTGGTAACTGTAACTGCGACTTGACAACTTTCGCCCATAAAGCGCGCAGATTCATTTGCAAGCTGCCAGGGAAATTTGACAATGGCCAATCACATAAACACAACGGCATAATTAGGCCTGGCGAGTTGTCAGCTTGCAACTGCAACTGCAACTGCGACTCCGACTCCGACTGCGACTGCGACTGCGACTGCGACTGCAGCGCCAATGGCTGTCCAACTGTCGCAGTTTTATTGAATTGTCAAGCAGCGGAATATATATGGCCAAGAGATCGACTTGGACTTGGCTGCCTTTCCTGCCAATTACCGCTGCTCGCAGCCAGACTTTGTTGCAGCTTGCAGCTTGTTGTTGTTTGGCAATTGCAGTTACTTTTTCTTTTGCTCATTTTTGTGGCAACAATTACGTATACGACCTGGTTGCTAGATTTCCAAGAGTGTGCTTGCCTGCCCGCCCGCCTGCCTGCCTGCCGCCTGCCTGGCTTTTCCTCGGTCTTATGTCGCATGTAATTAGTCACGATGTTGGCAGACATACTGCAGGCCACTCAAGACACAGCTGATGTCGCCGTCTGCGCTTGGATATGGGCCCAGGATGGGATCGGATCGGATTGGATCGGATGGAATGGAATGGCTTCGGATGGGATGGGATCTCGGGTGCCTGCGCTCGATTCTCGACGTGCGACTTCAGACTTCAGACTGGCGACTTGGCAATCGATGCCGCCTGCTGCTGCCAGTTTGCCAGTTGCCAGTTGCCAGTTGCCAGTTGCCAGTTGCCAGTTGCCTTTGTTGTTTGCCGTTAAGGCCGCTTGAAGGTACTGTAAAAAAATATAAAACAAGCAAGAGCAGCTGGCTTCGGAGTGCCGAATGTTTGGTACCCTTAATACCCTAGAGCCTATGACAGCTACAGAAAAGAAAACAGTTTGTCATACTTCAACTCAGTTCGCTGCCGTTTTATCCCAAGTCAGCTATAACATATAGTAGTCTGATATTGATCAAATTGAGCCAAGCTATATTAGGTACAAGAAACCTGCGATTGCAGTGTCTACTTCAGATAACAATAAAAACAAAAAAGTTGCTCATACAACCAGTCAGTTTTTGGCCGTTTACTTCTATAGCTGCTATAGGATATAGTGCTCTGATATTGATTAAATTGGACCTAGCTTTATGCAGTATAAGAAAACTTGCAATCGCAGATATCCGTCCAAAAAAGTTGCTCCTAGAACCAGTCAGTTTTCAGCCCATTGTTCCTATGGCAGCTATTAGATATAGTGGTCTGATTTTAAGCAAATTTAGTCTGCTTGTATAAGGTATATTAAAGTTTACAATTGGTGAGTTTCGACGGGATATCTTAAAAAATAATAAGGTTTTCATAGAATAACGAAATTTTCGACCAATCGTTTCAGTGACAGCCAGTTGATTTAGCGATACTGATCCGGTATTCCGACTTTTGTGCTGACTGTAGAAGAAAAGTATCTGTTTCAGCAAAAACTGAGAGATACAAACAGATAGAGCGACTTAGATTGATTAACTGGGCTGATCGTGAATATATATACTCTCTGAGGTCGAACACTGATATTTCACCGCGTTACACATTTCGTGACAAAATTATACTACCCATCTCAAGGGTATATATAGTAGACAAGAAAAACAAACCTCTGCGCCGCACATTGCTGGCAATCGCGGAAGTGTGAATTGCCGTCTTTGAGCAGTGGCCGAGCCGATGCACGCCCCTTGCCCCTCATTCCTCGCCGCTTACTGTGCAATTTATGGGCTGGTGCAGCTTGCAGCGGGTAAACTGCAGCATAATTAGGCCAATTAGCTGGCAAACTGATCATAAATTACTCGAATTTCAGCTAAAGGCGATCGCGTTTGATGTGAGTGGCATCCATCTGCTGGCCATGCAACGAGTTTGAGCGTATTGAAAGCATCATTTAACATATTCATTAGAAGTTTAACGCCGCCAAGAATAACACAACTAATTTATAGTCACATGCAGCGCTCAATAATAGAGTATTAATCAAAACACAGTTAATTTTAAATTGGTTAAAATGCTGGGGCACAAAGGAAACCGGTTACCAGATTCGTTTCCAGCACTTGCACACTCATTACCAATCCCAGAGCAGTTGAAAAACGAAACAAAATTTCAGAGTTTCAAAGTTTGTAAGCACTTGAAAACTCGAATTGCTGCGTAACGCTGCCAACAACAACAACAACTACAACAGCAGGAACAACAAGCAAATACATACAAATTATAACAACATGAGAACAGCAACAACAAGAGTTATTATACTCTTGCGGAGGGTATTACAAATGGGTCAGGAAGTCTGCAACGCATTCAAGGAGGTTATTCTAACCTCAGTATTACCATACATTCCTGAACAGGGGAACATTTTAGCCGGGTTCTCTAACTCTATGGTATCGAATGTTTCAGTTTTCAAATATATCGGATGGGTTAACTTTATCATAGAAACTGTGGAAAAAGAAATTTTCATATTAAGACTTTTTCTGTTTTCCAAATTCTATCAATAAAATTCCCAAAATTCCAAATTTTCATCGTAATATTTACTAGTTCACCAAATTTGATCTGATCATAGAAACATTCGGTCGCAAAGGATACATTGTATGGAAAACTCATTATTATTTAAACCTTACTAGTATACATAGGAAATTCGATCTTGAATTGAATCTTTGTATGATCAACTTTTTCACGTTTCTTTTCGTTTTTTTTCGTTAGAAGCACCTTTTAGCATCCCTGCAAGGGCATCACATTTTCGGCACCTCGAAGCCAGCTTGGCTTTCTTGTTTTTTATTTAAAAATCACTTTTTTGTTGACGGTCGGATGTGCTCGCCTCGCACTTGAGACTCTCCATATCGCGCACTTGAATCTGTTACGCAAATGTGCGTAATGCGCATGAATATGGCTTGAATACATGGAAGCAAACTATGAATACCATCGAGTACTGGTTAAATATATGTGCCCACAGCCAAGCAGCCAAGAGGCCAAGCAGCAACGGTAAAGCGTTCCGCTAGGTAGGCCTTCAGCCTCGGCTTGGGCTTTAAAGGCGCGTGGGCCTTGGCAACAAATCGCAGCTAGGAACTTGAGCTACTGCCTACAAAAGGTTTAACTACCAGTCGGAGTTTTTGGTCTGAAGTGCCTTGAAGTGGCCGAAACAAAAGTTACAAAATGTTGCCCCATAAACTTTAACAATTTGTTAAAGTAATGCTTAGACCAAGTTAGTTTCGTGCTCACTTCATGTAGCATAACTGGTATGTATTACATTAAACAAGAAATAAGAGTGCTGGGCCTAGCAGATACCCTGTACCCCAACTAACCTTAAAAACAGACAGGATCCTAAAAAACTTGGTTGCTTAGCAATCGATCGTTATGAAATTTCTAGTATACAAAGATTATATGAAAAGTTGCATTTATACCAAGAATCAATACCTTAACTTTTAAAATGCAGCTGAAATTAGCTTTTTAACTTGGTGGAAAATGGTAAAAATATTCCAAATATTTCATTTCCTACTAAAACTTCCCTTACTTTTTACTGTCAAAACTGACCTGTTGACCTTCTGTTCTGTTACGTACATTAACAAAACCTTATTATACCATATTTTTATCCATTTAATAGGTTAAGGGGAGAGAATCAAGACATTATAATTTACGGCTGTACTTGAATACTCGTAGTTTACTATACTCAGCAAATGTTTTGCATTCGATGTTCATAAATTAAATAAAACATAATATCTCATTAATTTTATAAGCATGTATTACTGTTAACTCTCTCGGAAACTAAAAGCATATCGCTGTGGTGGGGCTCCCAAAACGCATTAAACTGGACAAATTTATGTTCAGTTTTATGCGCGCGTTCAATTTAAAATCTCTGCTAACGATATAAAACCCCATGACGATTGCGCGGTTACTTTTCTCCAGTGAACCGCCTCTCCTATAGAAAGAACTCTGCCAGTTCAATGGTCTGACAAGAGAACAACTTTTCCAAACTGGCATTAATTGAGCGCTGTCGGCGACCCCAAGCAACAAAGTGCGTTCTTTTCTTTTTCCCCCGAATTGCGAAATTGTTGGGACTTCAATTGAGTTTAACTCGAGGCAAGTGCGGAGCTCTCACAACTTGTCGCTGCCTCAGTTCAATCACTGCGAATCAGCGCCGTCTGCCGGCTGCACATACTACATACACTTTGATTGACGCAGTGACGCAAAGCTGCGCATGCGCAGTCAATCAGGCGCCAAACTGAACAATTAATCCTTTAAGCTCAAGCTGAAGGAGCTGCAGGCATGCTACATAAACTCAATTTAGCGCACACGCTGTCACACAACTCGCAATCAGCGCCCAGACGCGCCTCACCGAAAAGAAAAGCAACGAACCAGATACTAGATACTAAAAACTATATAAAAGACCAGATAGTACTGCCCGGCGTTTCCCAGGCTAATTCTACGCTATAAAATCTTCTTTATATTGTTGAATTCAGCGTCCAACATAGCGGATTTTCAGCAATATTGACCAGGAGGTTTTTACCATTCTTGATCTTTAGTTTATCCGCAAAGGAGGTTGTATTTATCGAGTTGGTAATAGGTAACTGATTTGTCTCTTCTGAATGATTCAATCAATAAGGTTACTGTTGAATTAGCTTGGCCTGCTTTGATGACATATGTACATATATATACAGCTGATTCGCGTTCGACTTGACTATAAACTGAAGATTGGCAGCGCAATTACTAAATTATGAGTGAAATCTCAAAGTTCGCATTTGCAGTCAACAAAAGCAGCGGAAAGTAGTCAGCGTTTAGTTCTGCTGAACGAACTGATGAGCAATTTAAAAAAGATTGAATACAATTTTAATTTTTCCCTCGGACTCTTTATTCCCACACATATGTTTTAGTGCTCACTTACGTTAAAAACACTGCTCTGCAAAATGTTGTATCCTGCGTGGACCGTCAGTCAGTCTGGACAAAGAGCACAGACAGACAAGATATGTACCAAATGGCTGGCCTAGGCCAACTAAGCTTCGACATTGCGCGACGTGTTGGGTAATTTGGAGAATTTATGACAAGCATTATGGCAACACTGGTTCCACTAGAGCAAAGTATTATGGTATATGAACCATGTGTAGCTGCAACTGTAGTTGTTGTTGTAGTTGTAGTTGTAGTTGTAGCTAAGTTTGTATTTGTATCTGTATCTATGCCTATGTACCCATACACAGGCTGTGTAATTCTGAGCGAGCCGCCCAAACCAGTTTCATTATTGTACACATTTTTATATTTATGCAACGCGTTTAGCTTTCTGATTACTCACGCTCAACTGGCCACAAAACAAGAACCGCTGCTGGTCGTGAATTTTCCAAGCCAACTTCTAAATCCAGCTTCAGTTCCAGCTACCAACTCTATAATAAGTCACAAAGCCGCGCTCTCAAAGTGGTAGCCGGCGATTTCCAATGCGATTCAGCGATGTCGGCGCATTTTGAAGAGTTTGAAAAATTAGAAATGCCAATTATACAAATACTAGTCAGAAGTTGCTGCTAAATTGTCAAAACTGTTGATCTGCCAGCTTTAAGTAGTAACTGGAGGTGGCAGGACATCGATAGTTCTACCAATCTCTATGGTATCGATAATGATCCTTACTATCGATACAGTATTTAGTATATAAACAGAAGCAAAAGTGGCTTCGTTATTTGTTTATTTAGAAATTACTTTGATTTTTAATAGAATAGTTAAACAAAATTAAATTTGGCTTGAGATATTTGTTAAGGAATTTCCATATTCCCATACAATATGATATGTTTATAGTAACACAAATATATTTAAATCAAAGACTTTTGTTGGAGTTAAACAAAGCCAGGTTAATTCAAGCCTTTACTGTCGCATAAATCCATCGATAGTTATTTTAGAATCGATACTATCGCTAGTCACATCGATATTTGGCCAACTCTAGGAGCATGTAAGCAGTAGCTTGACTGGCCAGTTTGACGAGCCGCCAAAGGTGCGGCTAAGACTCAACCTCAGCCTCCGCGGCCTTAATACAGTTATGGCCAAATCCCTGCAGCTTTAAAATTGCTTTTGCTCTCTGCCAGTTGCCAGTTGCCAGTTGCCAGTTGCAAGTTCAAGTTGCAAGTTGCCAGTTTTAGTTGCCAGCTGCCTTTGCTGTTTGTCTAAATGTCAAATGCAATTTCAGTCCGCTTGGATGCACATTGGCGAGCCGCCTTGTGCCTTGTGCCGTGTGCTTTGTGCCCTGCTCTTGGGCGTTTCGGCCAACTCCAGCTCCAGCTCCAGCTTTAATTGCGCAAATCTTCAGATCTGTGGCAAAATGTTAAAGTGCAGCAGACAGCGACTTGGCTTTTTGGGTGTGTGCTTTGGTAAGCAGCCACAGAAATTAACAATTATTTAGAGCTGCGTACAAGAGCTGCAGAACAATCGATTGCTTTATCGATAGCATCAATTAGTGATGTAAGAAAAAAACAGAACATCGATGTTTGCAACAGCTGTGCTTATCGATGATTTCTCAGGGTTTATTTTTAACTTCTACTTCGCTCGTATTAATGATTTTTATATAGCCACTGTGGAGGTTATTCCACGATCTATATTGGCAAGAGGGATGCGTGTTAATGTCAATTCTGTAACATCTCTAATACATACATAGATCATCACAGGCAGTAGAGGTGACCCTGATGGAAAAGTATAGAAGATTAACAATGCTTAATCATGAAACTGTTGTTATATATCTGTCCAATGTCTAATCTGATCTCGCTTTATTACGCATCCTTAGGTTAGGTTAGGTTGTTTCTGTTCGTTCCAAGCTTTGTCGATTGATTCGATCCTTGCAACGATCACTATCGAGTGTACCTTCAACTGGCACAACTGTGAATGAGTTCAAGCTCTGGCCGCGATGTTCCGCAGCATTCTCTGGCATTGCGTATACGCCACCGTCTCTGCTGCGACTGCTGACTGCATTTCCCAGGCCTAATTCAATTAAGTTGTCGGAAAATTGGCCTGAGCTACGTGTCGCCCATTCTTTTAGCTGATTTGCTTTTGCAATTTAAATAAATCATCATCGCTTGCCACGAGGCCAGAAATAAAGTTCTATGCCATTTCATGCTGTCGATGCATTTTGAGTACGTGCCGCATGTCTGAGACTTGTACCCTGTACCTGCTACCCTGCACCCTGTATCCTACAGTACTGGGTACCTTCGTGTCTGCGCCAGTGTCTGCCAATTTAATACTTGTCTTGGGCCGGCTCCATGGCCTGGGCCTGCACTTTCCAATGTTCGTGTGGCTGCTCCAGTTTCGAGTTGGGAGTTGTTCTTATTTCTTTCAGTTTTAGTTTTTTCCTTAGTTTTGTTGTGCCTAGGCCAGGGTATTACCGTGCGATAATACCGCAATTCATCATTATTATATTGTGTCTGGGTTTTTGTTGTGTTCTTGGGCCATGTTTGCACGTCAGTTGCTGCGGCTCTAATGAAGGGGTTCCGCATTTTGATATATTGACATGAAATCGTTTGCGGCGCACAAAAAAAAACTAAAATACATTGGCAGCAAAAAACATGGAATAAAACAAAATGTTAATAGCGATACGAGTACATCTAATCATGGCTAGAGTTACGAGTACACAGTAAGAAAATCATAGCTATTTTAAAATAATTAAAATGAAATAAAGAGAGAAATGAAAGGAAAGACATTCTTACAGGTTTGAAAAAACACAAATGGGATTAAATATTATTAGATTAATCAGCTTTACTTTTTTCACTAAAATTATAAATAATTAATTTTACACCTTTCTCAGAGTGAATTCAAATACACAGAACGTTTAAGGAAAAGCGCTAAATGGAGCTAGAAGTTTCACAGAGTTTTATAAGGAAGTGTCTATTTTCTTACTGTGTATAGATAGCCAGATATATGTATTTATATTTACATGCAACTGCTAACGTGTTGCGTGCTTTGTGGGCGTGGTCAGGGTCTGGCATAGTTGCCGCCTCAATTAGGCGTTAACTGATTGGAATTCTAACGGCCATTCCACATGATTGCTGCAAATCTTTGTGCTCATTAGGCGGCGGGTTAACAAACTTGGCTGCCAGCTTGTTTATTTAAATCTAAGTATAAGCATTTGCCAAAACCAGAGCCACCAAATTACAACAATTGGCCGAGCTGCAGGCCCGATCTCAACTGAACTCAACTGAACCAAACCGAACCCCACTCGACTCTACCGGACTTTGAAAACAAATGCAAAAGAGGCTGGGCCGCAATCATTAGGCTTAGGCCCGGCAAATGGCCATGGTATGCTGGCGATAAGGAAACGCTAACGTTACGAATTTACAACCTCAAATTTAGATCAATAAAAAACACGCAGCGGCGGCCCCAAAGACCACCAAAAATACTAGCAACAACAACAGGGAAAGTTTCTGATTCTAACGCACCGAATATTTAATATACTTGCAGAAGAAACATAAATGAAGAGAATATATTTTTAAAATATTCACTAAATTCTAATCAATTCTATAAAAATAGTTAAGATAAACTAACCATGCAGTTTTTGATCAAATTATTAAAAAAATGAAGTCATTTCATGAAATGAGTTTTAAATGAATTCAAATAAAGATATTCTAAATTCTTTACCATAATTTTTAACAATAAGTAGTCTTACATATTATGATAAGCATCGATTCTAAAAATCATTTAAAGTGTTCCAATAATTTTTGAATTTGATATAATGCATAATGGGTTTTATTCAGGATATTGGGAGGAGTTGGATGAAACTGCGGAGGAGTTCACTCGACTGAGATCCGCGTCTGATTGCTCTCAGCAAATGTCATGCTAAGAGGTTTCAAATCATATTACTGACTTCTATGGTAAATATATGTCATCTATTATACATCCGGTAAATTGTTAATGGGTTAATCCCAAATACACGTTGCATGCAAAATGTTATTAAGTATTGGCAGTTTAATGATATTCTCTAAAATGCTTGCTTAAAAACCAATTTTTGAGTATAATTATAGAGAGGTTGCTTGTGGTTTTATGCTGCCTACAAACCGTAATTAAATTTAAATTTAATATCAAATTGAATATACCTTTTGGTGAAGGTATGCATACCACTTGGTTTCTGGCAGTTGGGGCAGTTGGCCAGAGACCAACCCAAAAAGGCGCACAGAACAATGCCAAAAGCGAGGCTGACCTCAGTACGAGCATGGCCTGAGTGTGTGGGTGTGTAAGTGTGTATAGGTGTGCATGGGTGTGTATAGGTGTGCATAAGTGTGCGATTGTGTGTTAAGCTTAACCCATTATGGCGCCTAACGTACGAAACGTTGCACACGAATCGAATAGAGGCTGGAGACTGAGGACTGAGGACTGGGACTGGGACTGGGACTTAGACTGGGACCGAGACTGGGACTGTAACTGAGACTGGAACCGAGACCAGGACAAGGACCAGTCCAGCAGCACAATGTGGCGGCTGCTGCATCGGATGCTCATCAAAATGATTGCATCACGAAGAACAAATTTAAACGGCGATTACCGCCCCAACCGCCCCCTGTTTGCTGTCAGCTCGACGCTGTCCACTTTTGGGGCTGGCAATTTCTATAAATGCAGCTAAACGCATAAGTACAACAACAACAACAGCTATGAGTATGAGTATGAGTATGAATCGCATTCGCATTCGAAGCTAAACTATGAGTAGTCGGAGCTGTTGCCCGGGCCGGATTTATGGGCTTTCACAAAATGCCGCTGTGATTAAGTTGCATGAAAATTATAGTTTCCCTAGAACTTTTATGTCGCTTTAATTGATGCGTCTCCGGATGCGGTCTACGCAGCCAGGCCAGGCCAGGTTAGTTCTTACCCGACCATCCCAGCAGTTTAGAGAGAGGGCCAGTTCGGCTACGGACAGGCAGTTATGAAGTCTGAGCCGAGTTGACAGATGAGCTCGCAGCATGCAGCGTGCAGCATGCAGCGTGCAGCGTGCAGCGTCTTGTGGCCAGTTGCACATCTTTCAACAAGCTCGTTAAGAAGAAAAGCAGCAGCAACTGAAGCATACAAGTCGGTAAGTATGTAGCTATGTATATTCCTATTACTCCTTGTACCCATAAAATGGGTAAAAAGGGGTATTGGATTTGTGCAAAAGTATGTAACACAGAGGAGACATCTCCGACCCTAGAATATATTCTTGATCAGTATCAAAAGAGATTTTGATTTGGCCACCGTCCGTCTGTCCGTCTGTCCGTCTGTCCGGATGAACGCGTCGATCTCAGCAACTATAAAAGCTAGAGACACCAAATTTAGAATGTAGGTTCCTGTATACCATACGCAGATCAAGTTTGTTTCCAATTTCAAATATCTTCCCAGTCGAATCGATTAAAACCGTTTCAGTAACAATTTCAAGATACAGCTTTAAGATTTGGCATGTTCAATACTTTAGTCTTTCTTATCTACTGTCCAATTTCAAGTCGATCGGATGTAAACACGGAAGTTATTCACGATAGAAGATTCAGTAATGCAGCGAGAGGGGGAGAAGAAGCACAGCCACTTTTGCCTCCTGTGTGCGTGCTCTTGTGTATTGTGTGTGTATGGGTAAGTGGACTTAGATGTGATTGGATGTTTTAGACCTGGGTACAGGAGTTCGTAGTCAGGGTATACTCGACTGTGCAGTCTCACTTGTTTATCTACTGTCGCCTATAGGTTTATGAATGCAGCTGAATCATGTAATTTTCAGCATTTTTGGTCATGAAAGCTTCATATTTTAGCAAAGTGATTATCATTATTTTACAATGGTTTTTTAGCAACACAATAAAATAGACTTCATGACTAACAGCATAATGTACAAATTTAGATTTATGGATTTCTGTGTTCTAAACTATATATTAATAGTAATAATAAATATAATATACTATTTAACAAGTAAGAATGCTATAGTCGAGTATACCCGACTACGAAACTCCCTGTACCCAGGTCTAAAACATTCAATCACATCTACGCCCACTTACACATACACACACACATACACAAAGACGCACACACACACTGTGCGGCAAAAGCGACAGCGCAAGCGAGGCAATTTAATTGGTGGCTGTGCTTCTCCTTCCCCCTCTCGCTGCATTACTGAATCTTCTTTCGTGAATAACTTCCGTGTTTATTATCCGATCGACTTGAAATTTGGACAGTAGATTAAGAGAGACTAAAGTATTGTACATGTCAAATCTTAAAGCTATATCTTGAAAATTGTTACTGTAAAACGGTTTTAATCGATTTGCGGGGAACGGGGGAGATATCTGAAATATGAAACAAACTTGCAAACTGGATCTGCGTATGCTATACAGGAACCTACATTTCAAATTTGGTGTCTCTAGCTCTTGAGTTGCTGAGATCGACGCGTTCATACGGACAGACGGACAGACGGACAGACGGACAGACGGACAGACGGACAGACAGACGGACATGGCCAAATCGAAATCTCTTTTGATACTGATCAAGAATATATATACTTTATAGGGTCGGAGATGTCTCCTTCTGTCTGTTACATACATTTGCACAGATGTAATACCCCCTTTTTACCCATTTTATGGGTACAGGGAGTAAAAATACAAATAAAAATCAAATTTCAATATAAGTAGTTAGATTTTATATTATTTATTTATTATAAATTTAAATGAAGCTTTTAATAACCTGCGATTATTTAACACTATATCTCCAGTTGTCTCAATCTTTAGTTTTCTTACATTATAAATAATTTATTATCCCACTGATTCTTGTTATAAGAAACACATTTGTGTATTCTCTAACAGTGCTGATAAGATCAAGACAACAGACAAGGCAAATGAAGACTTCAAATGCCCAAAAAAATATATATAATTATGCAAGATTAGGCGCCTTCAAGTTTAAACCATCAATTGCTATTTTGCACCATCAATCTATTTTAATATAACAAACATAATTGTGAATTTTTTATCAAATTTTTCTATCCTTCTAATACTAAAATTTATATTTTTTAGCAGACTGCTTTGACTGTTCTTATATTCTCAAGTTCCTTACGATTCCAATATCCTATCGATGGTATCGATTATCAGTCTATCGATAGTATCGATTAGCAGTCTATCGATAGTATCGATGAGCAATCTATCGATAGTACCGATGAGCAATCTATCGTTAGTAACGATGAGCAGTCTGTAAATAGTATCGATGAGACGTCTATCGATAGTATCGATGAGCAGTCGTTCGATAGTATCGATGAGCAGTCTATCTATAGTATCGATGAGCAATCTATCGATAGTTTTAAAAGCACTCCAGCTCGCATGCTCTGCATTTGTCGCAACTTGTCCGCCTTCGCTCTTAACTTGGCCGGCGCAAATTGGCAATTGCACATTTGAGGGACAAGTGTAAATATTGTGATTGCAAATAGGTTTTTTGATTTATAGCCGCAATTAAGTGCACATACTCGTACTCGTACTCGTACTCGCATATTATGTGCATAAGTATAACTATTTGTATTTGTATTCATATGCAAAATCAAATCGTGCGGCAAACTTGTAATTTAATGCGATTTTGTTGTAAGTGACGCCAACAACGACTCCACTCGGAGTCTGGGCCTGAGTCTGTCTCGGATGCAGATGGAGTCGGGGTTGGGAGAGGGGGAGACGAAGATACGCTCGAATGACAAAGTTGCACACAACTTTTCGCGCCTTTTATTGTCGGTGAGCTGCTCTGTGAGTCCAAACTGTCCCACCGTCCGTCTACCCGTCTGTCCGTCCTTCAGCCTGTCCAAGTGTCAGTTTAATGCTCGACTGACTTAACACGCAAATTAATTAAGTGCGACTGCGACTGCAACGGCGACAGCGACAGAGACTGCGACAGCGACTGCGACTGTGGCTTTGAGTGTGTGTTGCCAACAAATTGCTTTGCGTTTGCGGTTGCTTGAAGTGCAGCAGCAACAACAACAACAACATGTTGCATACAAATTACGGTAACATGCAACAATTGCACCTTACAACACTTTCATATGTTTGTGTGTGCCTGGAACGCAGCTCAGTTACACAGCTGACCCCAACCCCAACCCTGACCCTGACCCTGACCCTTACTCTGACCCTGACCCTGACCATTAAGATATTATCAATTGAGCTACCGATTTGCATTCGCTTTCTCTGCGAGTGTCTAAACTGAGGTTAACTGAACTTCAATGCCAGCAAAGTGCAAGCTTTGACTAATCTGAACTATAACTATACCATATCTAAACGAGTCTTACGATTTAAATGTAATGTGGTGTTCAAACACGCAGTATTTTGGGTGTTAGGAGCGACTGTTCTTGTCGCTCCATATGCCTTTATTCTTCTGTACTTACAATTAGGAATACAGTATACTTAAACCTAAGGTTGCGCTGTCCCCAGTGGCAGCGCTGCCTTTTGTATATAAGTCGTTTTATATATAACATATAAAAAAACGAATATATGTAACTTATATGTAAGCGACGAAGACGTCGCTGTAGGGAAAGAGCGTGCTGTGCATATGTGCAAGCGGTCATTGCATGGGACACATGCTGACGCGGCTTGTTTGTAGTCGAGGCACTTGTGACCGATCATATTTCGGTGCACTTGAATATGTCGTATGTTTAGGCAACAATGACTAAGTGTCATTGTATCATAATATTTATGTTTATTAGTATATATGAAGTATATACTGGACATAGTGTTGAGCACAGTGAGCTCTCGATATGTGCACACCACATCTCCCTCCTTTTGAAAAATAACGTAATTTTATGAAGTTATTTTATTTTTACTGTAGATAATATATTTTAAATATTATTTTATGTACTTCTTTTTTTTTTTATACTTTTTTTTTATTTGTATATGTATGTATGTATGTATTTTTTTTTGTTGTGTATATATTTTTTTTTGTGTATATATATATAATAATGTTACGGCTGATCAGACCTGAAAATTTAAATTTTATTATTGAATAATTTTAGGCCTATTTTTATTTACTGTTTGAAATTTATTTTTTCCTACATTTATTTTAATATTGTTCCTATCTTCTATGTTTACGATTTTATAGGGTCCTAAATATTTACTTTCCAGCTTATGCCCTGTATCGTTCTTTAGTAATACTAAAGTTCCTACCTCTAGTTCTATGTCATTTAATTTTTTGTCATATTCTATCTTTCGTTTTTCTTTTTCTAGATCTATTAAAGTTTTTGCTCTTTTATAAGCTACTTCTAATCTGAACTTAAACTCTTTTGCATAATCATCTACGTTATATATAGGATCTATTTTAGTAAGATTATTAAATTCTGTGAACTGTCTTGGTAATCTACCATAAACGAGTTCATATGGACAGTATTCATGTACTGTCGATGGAGTTGTGTTGAAACAATATGTGAAAAAATTCAACCATATGTCCCAATCGTCTTTGTCAATCGAAATATATGAACGAATATATTCATTAAATGTTCGGTGACTTCTCTCCACTGTTCCTAAAGTCTGGTGGTGATGAGCTGTTGTTGATTGTATATTACTGATTTTCATATACTTACATTCAGGTCATTTATTAGTGAATTTTTGTACTCAGTACCCATATCCGTTATGAACGTCTTCATAGGACCGTACTTTAGCACAAAAGATTCGAATATTGCTTTGGCAACTGTTTTTGCACTTTTGTCTGTTACTGGTATTGTAACTAGAAATTTCGTGAGATCACATATTATCGTGATTGCGTACTCATTGCCATTCTCTGTACGAGGTAATGGTCCAATGGTATCTATTAAAACAGTGTCAAATGCAGTATTTGGAGTGTCTGTTATTACCATAGGTGCTTTTGTATGTGTTATGGTCTTTGCCTGTTGGCATTTTACACAAGTTTTCACATATTTCGCAATGGTTTTATTCATTTGGGGCCAATAATAATATTTCTTAATTTTTAACAAGGTACGCGTAATCCCTGTATGGCCTCCTTCTATAGGATCATCATGGTATTTCGACAGTATTGCATTAATTTGACTTTCGTCATTTTTGTCTATTTGTGTCACTTTTGTTATTTGTAAGTCGCTACTTTTAATGTATTTACATATTTATTGCCCATATTTTTAAATTCATTTAGTGATACAACTTGTCTATGTGTTAACGATTTTATGTAATCCGGCTTCTGCATTAAGCCTTTGAAAGAATTGACCTAAGTCGAATTTTTCATTGGAGTACAAATCATTAACTGAAAATTGTGAAATAATTCTTTTTCCTTGCTTTAATAAGCAATTGAATTTTCCGAATTTTAGTTTCACAAATTTCTTTGCGTCATTATTGCTAATGACTTCATAGACATTGGGCTCTTTCTCTTCTTTTTGCAATTTTATTTTTTCATCTGCGCAGATGTTTTTCTGTCGTTTTGATGATCTCGTTTGAACCATCATTATTGTTCTATTCATTTCTATTAGTGAGTCTATGCTAATTCTAGATAATGCATCTGCTACGTGATTATCTTTCCCCTTTAGATACTCTACAGTGAAATTATATTCTTCTAGTTCAAGCCTCATACGTGTTAATTTAGAACTTGGATTAACCTGTTGAACTTATTCTGATTAGTAGTGCTGTGGTCAGTTTTGACAGTGAAATGTCTACCATAAATATATGGTCTGAAATGTATTATTGCCCAATGAATTGCTGCTAGTTCTTGCTCAGTAGTACTCTTGTTACTTTCTCCCTTGGTGAATGATCTGGATGCGTATGCAATTGGAAGTTGGAGTCCGTTGTGGTTTTGAGTTAAAACCGCTCCACATGCGTGCTTACTCGCATCCGTTATTATACAAAATTCTTTTGTGAAGTCTGGGTATTGTAACAGATTTGGCTTAATGAGTTCAGATTTTAGATGTAAAAATGCATTCTGACAATCATCTGTCCATTCAAAAGGGACATTCTTTTTACATAATCTAGTTATGTGCCGTGAATAGTCGGCGAAGTTTTTAATAAAGCGTCTATAATAATTGCAAAATGCAACAAAACGTCTAGCGCTGTCTGCGTCATGCGGGACTGGGTAATTTTTAATGACGTCGTATTTCTTGTCGTCAGGTAAGATTCCTTTATCTGTGCATTTGTGTTCCACAAATGTGACTTCATGCATGAAAAATGAACATTTTTCAGGATGTAGCTTTAAGTTGTGTTTCCTGCATTTGTTAAAAACATCAGTTAAGTTCTTAATCATATGTTTTTCGGAACATCCTATCACAATTAAGTCATCCATATAAAGGAATGCCTGAGAGGGTTCTAAACCCGAGAATGCTATAGTCATCATTCTCTGAAATGAATTTGGTGCTATTTTAAGACCAAATGGTAATCGCGTGAAGCGATAAGAGCCATTGCTCGTTGAAAAAGACGTCAAATCTCTTGAATTCTTTTCGAGTTCAATTTGGTGGAAACCTGACATTAAGTCTAGGCATGAGAAGTATTTTGCTCTACCTAGTTGATCAAGAATATCATCAATTCTAGGTAGTGGAAATTTATCGGACAGCAATTTTTTATTTATCTGACGATAGTCAATTACTAATCGCCATTTTTTTTGATTAGTATCAGGATTCGATTTTTTTGGTACTAATAAAAGTGGGCTAGTATATGGTGCATAGACAGTTCATATTCGGTTCGACTATTTTGTCGTTAATTAATTTTTGTACATGGGCTTGAATCTCTTCTTTTTGGCTATGAGGACTTCTATAATTTTTTATGTAGACAGGTTCATTGTCTTTCAATCTTAGCTTTTGCTTATAAAAATTATTCGTTGAAATTGATTCGGTTTCTAGTCCGAATATATCTGTGTAATTGGTGCATAATTCTGTTAATTTGGATTTAAATTGTAGCGGGAAATTTTTTGATAATCGAGACATGACATCTTCTTTTCTGGTCTCTGAGTTTGTTTGAACTATATCATAGTTCGAAAGTGATTCATATTTCAGACTGTTTATACTGACTAGTTGATCGTTACTGGTTGTGTTTAGTAATCGGACAAATGCATTTCTAGTTGTTGCAACTGTGTTTGCGACATAAATGCCAGTTTGAATTTCCTGGTTTGGAATTAGAACACTATCTTCGTTTGAAGTTAGATCGATTTTTCGGACAACTTGGGACCTTGCTGGAATAATTATTGTATTATTGCCAGAACTATGATGCTGTATTGGGACATAAATCGGAAAGTTTAGATTATTAGGTCTTATTATAAGCCAATCTTCTGATGGCTTGAAGTCTAATTGGCAATTGAATTTCTTAATAAAGTCAAGGCCTATTATTCCGTCACACTGTATTGCGAATTGCAAATCTACTATATGAAAACTGTGTGGAATTATATATCTGTCTGTCTGTATCTCGATGTTGGTTAAACCTTGGGATTGTATGACGCCCTGGTTTATTCCTTGTATATTGATTCTATTATTAGTTTGTATATTTTGAAAAGCATCAGAATTTTCCTTTAAAATTGAAATATCAGCACCTGTGTCTATTAAAAATATCAGGGTTTTCCCTGTTGCTACATGATTAAATGATACGAATATATTTAAGCTAAAATTGATTGCATGAACCTTTTGTTTTTTATTGCTGTGTATCTAAAGGTGGTTGGGAGTTTCCCGAGGTCTGAGCCTGAGTTACTCTTACATTATTATGGTTGTTGTTACGATTTCTATTTTGGTTATTGGCGTGATAAAGAATTGGTTCTATTTGAATTGCCACGTCCTCTATTATTGTTGTTATAGTTACGGCCTCTATAATTCCCACGACCGCGGTTTCCACCGCGTTGGGAGTAATTCTTGTAATACAGTACTGTATTAGATTGACCAGTTGCTTCAGTGCAACTGTTGACAAATTTTGATATGGCATCATTCATGCTGTTGAATGTGCCAGCTTGCATGATAAGTTTTACCTTATCGATAGCGCAGTTTTTGGTCATTGCCTTTACTGCTTGCGTTGTACTGTATTTATTGGCCAATTCTGGCGTTAAGCCATCGTGAATAAATGCGCCTTCTAATGCCTTTGTTAACTGCTCAACCTCTTGTGTATATTGGTTGGCAGTTTTATTCCTTTGTTGCAAGTTAAGTAATTTGGCTGACAATACTTCGACTGATTCGCCTTTTACTGTGCTTGATAATTTTGCAACGATTTCCGCAATAGTTTGCTCGTTGCTTATCAAGTTCCTCGCATGGCCTTTTAATTTTGTCTTAATGAGACTGACAGCTGTGTGCTTCATGATTTCTCTTTTAGTGAGTCTATAAGACTCAAAGCATCTTTGAAGCTTTGTAGGTTTTCTGCCTTTCCATCAAACTCTGGTAAGAGCGATGAGGCTAATTTGAGAAAACTTATAGCTGTTTGAGACATTTTGTTGTCAGTTGTTTTTACTTCAGTTTCCATTGATTTAATACCATCTGGGGATAAGAGTGATTTCTCGTCGAATGACGCTGAAGTGTTAAGTGAATTTGGAAGGAATATTGTTATTTTATGCCTATCCGAAATTCGCTTAATGTTTTCTCTTAAACTGCTTAGTAAGTCAATTGACTGTGTCAGATGCAAATCTTTTAATTTTGTTGCATTGTCACATATAAGCTGACGGATGGTATTGTAGGAATCAATGATAACTTTAACGTGTTTTGACTTTGTGTCGTTTGAAATCTGTGCACTTTTGTTAAGGCACTTGAAAGATTTATCAAACTCGGCACGTTGTTCTTTAAGAATGGTAACGATTTGTATCCATTCCATTTATTGACTTGCAAATTTATTTGAGCAAATGCACAACGTTGGAGTGTTGTTTTTTAAATACAACAAAATCTAACGTTCTGCCTAATATTGGGTGTTCTTTACGCTTTGTTCGTAGCCATTGTGATTCTTTAAAAAAAAAAGGTCAAAAAGAAATTATCGTTGTGTTTTATATTTTATCTAAGTCGTTTGCACGACTCATATATTTTTTCTTTATGCATCGATTGTGCACTTTGTATAATTTAAAGAAAAGGCTAATACACATTAGCACTACAATAATTATAAGTAGAATCGTAATTACTTTTAGGTCTGGTGTTTCCACCTCTACCTTATTAATTACGTTAGCGGTGGAATCCACCGTTTTTGTGTCTATAAGGCCCATAGTGGCCCAGGGGAATTTACTATATACGGTATATAACGTCTCCGTTTTGAAAATATAATGTTCTAATATATATTTATATTATGTTTTTGAATCTATAATTTGAATCTGATGGATAACCATAACATTATTATTATTATTCTTTTTTTTTATATACATACATACATATATATATATATATATTATTATTAATTTTGTTGTTGTTGACGCTTATCGCGCCGAAGTAGATAAAATGTTTATACGCCAATTGGCGGGAAGAAATTTAAAATTAATTCACACAAGGTGAATGTACATGTTTTCCTACCTAGTGTTGGCGTATGGTTTTCAGGCCATACTCTAATCGGGCAACTTTTATGTCGCTCAATTTTACAATTGTTTTATATTAAATAAGTATGCATCGCAGTGCAATCAAAAAAATTATGCACGCAGTGCAATGAAAAAAAATGCGTTCTTGGAAACGCTGTCGGTTCACTCATCGCTGGTCTGACTTGATGTGTCAAACGGGGCCGGTGCTGGCTGCACAGGCTGCTTCGTCTATGTTGGGGCACCGGTGCTGGCGGCACAGGTGTACTCACAATAAGGTGAGTGTAGTGGTCCCTCGCAGTCCTTGGGGCAGGTCGTCTGCAGCTTCGGTATCTCCTTTTTGTTGGGCGGAGATTTTATTAGTTTTTGTTTTGATATATTTGTAATGACATGACAGGGTAGGTGGATGTGTGTACGGCTGGTATTTGACTTTTTTTTTCGCTAGTAATGCTTTTATATGTTCAACTTCGGCATGTAATTTTACCGAGTTGTTCCAACATATGGCATTATTGCTGTTTAACAGCTTTAGCAGTTCAGCCTTTCTGGCCTTAAGTCGTTTTACCACACCGCTTCTTTTTGCACACATCACACTCTACTCACTGCGTTTTTTATTTGTTGTTGTTGTTGGTGATGCTGCCGTTGTTATTGCTTCCGCTGCTGTTGCTTCCGTTGTTGTTGTTCCTGCTGTTGCTGCCGTTGTTGTTGCATGCTGTTGTTGTTGATGCCGTTGTTGTTGTTATTATCGCTGTTGCTGCCGTTGTTGTTGCATGCTGTTGTTGTTGCTGCCGTTGTTGTTGTTGTTACTGCTGCCACTTTATTTTAGACATGATTTAATTTTTGTTGAGTTGCAGTTGTAGACTTTATATTTCAAATACTTTTAATGCATCCGAAGATTGTAATCTTCGTGACTATGTCACGGTGGTCGCCATGTGGTGTTCAAACACGCAGTATTTTGGGTGTTAGGAGCGACTGTTCTTGTCGCTCCATATGCCTTTATTCTTCTGTACTTACAATTAGGAATACAGTATACTTAAACCTAAGGTTGCGCTGTCCCCAGTGGCAGCGCTGCCTTTTGTATATAAGTCGTTTTATATATAACATATAAAACGAATATATGTAACTTATATGTAAGCGACGAAGACGTCGCTGTAGGGAAAGAGCGTGCTGTGCATATGTGCAAGCGGTCATTGCATGGGACACATGCTGACGCGGCTTGTTTGTAGTCGAGGCACTTGTGACCGATCATATTTCGGTGCACTTGAATATGTCGTATGTTTAGGCAACAATGACTAAGTGTCATTGTATCATAATATTTATGTTTATTAGTATATATGAAGTATATACTGGACATAGTGTTGAGCACAGTGAGCTCTCGATATGTCACACCACAGTAAAATCTATAATACTTAGCTGCATTTAACGTCATTTTTAACGTCAAATTCAAGTTAAACATCGATCTTTAGATCACTTAACTGAAAGAGATTAAGATATATTAATCATTGATGAATAATGTAAGAGCCTGTTATAGAAACTTTGAAAAATGGTCGAGAAATGCATGTCAAGACCTTATAAAGTATATAATTTCTTCAACACAGTGCATGATCCCTCCCCTTGAAAGAATACGCAGTATTCACCAAGGTAAATTTGCTCTAATATATAATGAAGTGTTCTTTTATCCGCAATTGTGGCACAAGTTGGCAGCACCTCATAGACAAGTTGTCAGGGCTGCTCGATTAAGTGACTACATCGATTAATATACACCTGATAGAAATTGATTACTGCCTTGAATTATAGATATCAATATCCAAAATATGTAAACAGATAACAAGCTAACAATTTGGAAGGCATACAAATATATTACTATTTATAAGAAGAGCGGCAAGCAACCCAAAAATTTGTTTTGGGTATGCTATAAATTGAAATTTCACAACAATCTAGATGACAAATCATGATAAAAAGATATTCTGCATGAAAATTGTTCAGTTTTGACAAAGTTATGAACTTGAATTTATTAAAAGGTTTTTTATGTTACATTAACCCATAATTTGGAAAAGATCAATATATTATGATATATAGCAAATATCAATCATGTAGACTAACTGACCGGTAAGTTAAGCTGAATATGGGAAAGCAGATTTGATGAAATTTGGTAACATATTATGGTGAATGTTGGGATCCACAGCTATAGTCTGATGCACCTTTCAATTGTTTATGTTTCTTTAAGTAATTACGATATTTCTGAATATAAATGTACGTTTTTACAACGAATTTCTTTAGTGTGAGTCAGCCCTAAGAGTCATGTATTGACATCATCTTCGAATATTTCACAAGGCGCGTCAAACTTTATAATTTGTTGACAGAGTACTCGTACTACTCGTATACCCCTTTATAAGTACTTGAACCACTTGACATTGCACTTCTGCTGCAAGGCAGCTGTCAAAATGAAACAGCAACGAGTCGGGAAAAAAAATACAAATTTAAATGTCGTTCATCTTCATGTCGCATTGTGGCATCGGTAGCTTTTTAATTGTTTAATCTATAGTTATTTCTTGGAAGTGCCTTGCACCATCAGGTGGCTCTACAAACGGCACAGTTTTAGTCTGTTTTTTATCGTACTCACACCTCCCTGCCCCGGCCCACCTGACGCTCTGTAATTAACTCAGGTGGAGCGAGCTCCACAAATTATTGATTGCATTTTATGCTCGCTCATATCTGCGATGTACACGTACTTCAATTGCAACCCGAACTGGCAACACGATATGCCCCAATTCCAGAGCAGTTGCAGTGGCATGTGGCTGACAAGAGGCGGGGCTCACTTATATAGAAGATATATATGTATATCGTAAGACCTGGCATCGTCATCGGCTCTAATTGGAGTAAATTATGTTTACACATTTAACCGTGCAATTAGGTCAGCCTGTGTTTGTTTTTGATACGATATGAAATGCGTTTCGTGGCTGCATTTTACATAATTAAGAAGAACGTGGACTGGGGCACGATAGCTGCAGGTCGTCTGGGGTCTGTTCCCCACTTCTGGATTTGGAATACTTAATTAGTTCTCGAGGCAGAGTTTATGTAGAACGGGTCAGTGTTACGACATAAGAAATGGCCTGACTAATATTTCCCAAAGTTTAAACAGTTCGCTGCATAAAACTGTCAACAGGGCAGTTGGGAGATTCATTTGCCGTCATGAATTGGAGCATTCCAGCCAGTTGCTTGACCAGACAGTCATTAATTGCAGGAAATCGAGAAATTATGACTGTCTCTCTCTCTCTCTCTCTCTCTCTCTCTCTCTCTGTGTCTCTCTTTGGAAGATTGCATTCTAAAAATAAGCAAACATTCAGCTGGTTTTTCTAACACGATGCATGATAACAGCCAGTTCGGCTCCAACTTTTGCGGCGACCATTCCAACATTCTCCAGCTCCAATCCCATGAGTCAGAGTCCCCCTAATCGCAGTTCAGATTGCACGTGTATCTAATGCAAACCCACGCGATTTAGCTGAAGAAGACAACGCCCCATTCTGCGGGACGGGGGGGGGGTGGCAACTTGCAAAAGCACTAACTTTACACTGGTAAAAAAAATTCATAAAAAAGGGAAATATTATATTTAAAAAATAATAATAAATATCGTATTAACAAAAATATTAAACACTTTCATTTCAAGTTCCATTTAAATAGAAAAAATGAGTTCTAAATGAACTATGAGTTCCGAAAATCAATTGAATATTGGGTTTTATAAGGTTTCGATTGAAATCGAAATATTGTGAATGGTAACACAATTGTGAATGATTCGAAATGAAAAGTAATCGCAACTGGAAGAAGCCTGATTGTATACTATTTTTCAATATGACTCATGCTTAATTGAAATAAATATTGAAAATACTGCGGATGAATATAACCACTTCTAACCAAGCTGAAATGTTGATTGTGATAATAAATAAACATATAACAAAATAGATGTATATTAATCATATTTTTACAAGCAAGTCCTAATATGTCAACAACTGGGATTAAATATGAATACAGTTGAAATATGCGCATAAATAAATGAAATTTGAATGTGGCACACTTAGATTAGAATAAGCCAAATGAGAGTAGTTATTTCTGTGAGTGTACGCCGTTCAATGAAAACGCTGGCAATCAACATCGGAAAATCAACGGACATGTTTGAGTGCCAGAGACAGAGAAGAGACTCCGACTGGCTCTGACTGTAAATCAGTAGCAGAGTGCATACTTTCCTTATGTAATTAGAATCAACAATGCCCGGGTTTTCCCAAGCTCAAGCTCGAACATACGCTGCTGGCAGAGCGTAGAGCGTAGAGCGTAGAGCGGACAGCGGACAGCGGACAGCGGACAGCGGAGAGCGTTTGTTGGCTGAAAGTGCTCGAGTGGCAACTGGTTTTTGCCTGGTTCTACGCTCGAGACACCCACTGTGCCGCGGGGCACTGTTCTGGACCGGTTATCTCATCCGGCACTGAGCGTGCTCACATTTGCCTTTGGCGCTGCTCGACACTTTTTGCGAGATCAGTTTTGTATTAAAGCTGCGCCCGAGCTGAGCTGCCAAACAGACGAACGCAGCGCGACAAATCAAAAATAATATACAACAATATATTGAGAAGAGCCGAGGAAACAAACAAGTTCCCAGCGACAGCCATGTCGTGCAAATATTGTAAGCAAGAACAATTGTGGCGCTTTCTGCTGCCCGAGTGCTAACTGCTCCAACTCTGCTCCACAGTCTCAGCTTCAGTCTCAGCTCCAGTCTCAGCTTCAGTCTCAGTCTCAGCCATGCTGCTACTCCTGGGCAGCTGCCTCTGCCTCAACCTCTGCCTGATGTGTGGCCCCGTCGCCTCCCATGGCATCTCTGCCAAATACAGCAACGTTGTCTACACCAATCGCGGCTGGGTGTCAATTGAGCCAGTTGCCTTTGGAACTAGATCTGGACCGATTCCAGCAACAGACGCTGATGTGCAGCGTGCGCAGACGGAAGTGGCGCCCACAGTGCAGCAGACATGGAATGGCCAACGGCCAGCTGGCGGCCAGCGTACAGTCCCAGCTGCCGCACCGGCTGCCCCGCCAGTTGCAGCTCCGGCCACAGCTCCGCGGACTGCACCCATTCCGCAGGCGGCATCCGCTCCCGCCGTCTCCGATTCCCGTAGCATTGAGATTTCAGGTCAACCGGCCAGCCGGCCTGCAGCTGCCGCGGCGAGTCCTGCCCGTCAGCCGGCGCCTTACAACTACAGGGAACGCTTCAGCTCCCTGCTCCTGCAGCCCATCTCGCGCAACAGTGCGCAGACCAATATGGTCTACTCGCCCGCCTCCATGCACTCCATGCTGGGATTGCTCTATGCCGTCTCCAGCGATGAAACTGAGATCGAGGTACGCCGGGCGGGTCAGTTTGGGCCTGACAAGATTGCTGTGGCCAGGGACTTTCAGCGCCTGAATCGACTGCAGAAGGAGCTGGTGAATGCCCAACTGATTGTGGCCAACAAGCTGTACTATAATCAAGAAGTGGCCAAGGTCAATCCGGATTACCCACGCTTTGCCAAGGAGTTCTACGGCTCCGACATTGAGCCAGCGAACATGAAGCGCTCGGCCAATACGGCCAGTAGGATCAATGCCTGGGCTTCGGATGCCACGCGGGGCATCATTCGCGAACTGGTCAGCTCCAGCGATATTGATGAGCAGACGGAGGCGCTGCTGGTCAATGCCATCTACTTCAAGGCTCGCTGGGCCACAGAGTTCTCCGCGATGGACACCATGCCGGAGAAGTTCCGCATCAACAACAATGCGGCCATTACGGTGCCCATGATGTTCAACGATGATGTGTTTGCCTATGCTGAGCTGCCAGAGCTGGATGCCACGGCGCTGGAGCTGCCCTATGCGGGCAACGAGGCCACTATGCTGCTGATCCTGCCCAATCAGGTGGAGGGCCTGGCACAGCTGGAGCGCCAGCTGGCCAGTGGGCAGCACGATCTGAATGCGATTGCCTCCAGCCTGCGCCGCGACACGGTCACCGTGCGCCTGCCCAAGTTCCGCATTGAGTTCGAGCAGGACATGGTGGCTCCATTGCAGCAGCTGGGCGTGCGACGCATGTTCACCCGGGACTCCCAGGTGAACGCCATGCTGATGCAGCCAGTGCGAGTCTCCAAGATCCTGCAAAAGGCCTACATCGATGTGAACGAGGCGGGCTCCGAAGCGGCCGCCGCATCCTGTAAGTGCTCCAAACTAATCCAAACCTAATCCCAACTAATCATACTCTACTCTCACAGATGCCAAGTTTGTGCCCCTCTCGCTGCCCGTTAAGTCGCACGAGTTTACTGCCGATCATCCCTTCCTGTTTGCCATACGCACCGCAGAAACGGTCCTCTTCATCGGTCATGTGGTGCAGCCTTCCCAGCTGGCTGTTGGGTGACCGATAAGTGCTCGTCCCTAGCTTTAATTTAAGTGTACGCATTTGATACTTGTAATACACAGGGACCGTATTGGTCAAAAGTAATATTCTCTTTCAATGTGATTTTCTTAGTTACAAGTTTTCAAATAATCATTATCTACGGTCCCTGGTAGGTAATACACGCTCGTAAATACTTAATACAACAACAATTGTTCTAAAATAACCTCAAGCTGTGTTTTATTCTCCTCCCTGATAACCTTTGGGCAGCTGATTGTTCAGTTTCTGTACCTTTTCCAGCGCAGTTTCAGACGAATGGTTTTTTGCCCGCTGCGAGAACCGGTTTTTTCCTTTTCTTTATTATTATTGGCCCCTCCAATAGGGAGCTGTAAGCTATAAAAACGTTCAAACAGCTTCTGACGCCAATGCATAATGAGCAAATGTAAAATTTCTCAATTAAACTTCCTCATTGAACCCTCTTTATTCCGGTTTGCTTGGGAAGTCCAGCTTCGCAGCTACAGCAATGAGTAATCTGAAAATCCCGTTGAAAATCCAACCGTTTAACTAATCTACTCGACTATTGCGTCATTAGTTCTGCTCATTATTGCAATGCCGATGAGCGAACAAAGAACTTCATCAAATTGAATGTAGAACGTAGTCTACTATACGATCTTGAAACTGAGACGTAAACATCCACAGCACGAGTTTATTTGTTTATTTATACATTCCAGTGATAAGTAAACCAGTTTCACCTTTTTCTATTAAAATACAAACAATCCAATGCAAGTAGTTGAATATTCCTAGCTTATTTATAACTAGTTGATCTCCAATCATCTGGTAGTCTTACAGCCCTGCCTATACTACCAATTAGGTCACTTACTAGAGAATCGTAGTTCGAAGACCCTTTCATTCAGCTGTCTATCGCCGTTGCTCTCCAAGCTATCAGCTAAGAATTTCAATTAAAAATCTTGAGAGCTTTTTGATTGGGCTAAACCGGCTCAATGCTGTTTGTGTGTAATCAACATTAGAGTTGAACATTGTGATTCAATCAGAGGAACAGGTTCAGTCTTTTATTTTTGTGAATGAAAGTGTTGATCTTTCAGTTGGTTTGTTCATTTCGTTCATCCGATCCTTTGTTCCTTTGTTTGGTTCCCAATCTCTCATTTCGTTCTTTTGAGTACTTCGTTCGATTTGTGGACAAGAGTCTCTTTAGCGACCGCTTTCATTAGTTATACTCGTATGAAAGAATATAAAGACATACAGAAGGCGCATCCCATACAACGAAACATTTTCCATGGGGGTACGTATTCCTAGGTACCCAGCAGTTGCTTGTTTAGCAATTATTTTTATTCTTTCTTTACATTCATATTATATTTAAGAAAAAATAGAAGCAAGCAACATTGAATATTAAATTACTCAAATAAACGGAGCGAAGCTTAAGTGGGGTTATTGAAACTGAGTGAACGTTGAACTAGATGAACGACAATCAGAGAAGTAATTTTTTCCTTCAGTGTATACAGTCAGCGAATTAGATGATCAAAATACACGGACGTAGTTCTTGGTGATCAGAGACTGACCAAGGAATATATTCTTTGATTCAGATTAGTGATTCGCTCATTTGAACCTATTCAAAACGATTAGAAAGAACCCTGGTCTACACAAAAATCCAGCCGTATGTGTGTGGAACGTGATCAACAGTTTAGTTGTGTGCGATCCGCAGAGGCAACAGCAACTTAAGTAGACAAAGCTTGGAATACCCAACTTTCAGCATGACCAGCGACAACTGGAGACGACTTCTCAATCCCGGCCTGCTGCTGGCGCTGCTCGCATTCAGTTGCCTTACTGCCGGCAATCCGGCAGCATTGAGCGGTTCCGGCGAGCGTTTTGGAGTGCGTCTGGCCAGCAGCCTGGGCCTGACGCTGCCCAGGAGTAATGTGGCCGTCTCGCCGCTGCTGCTGCAGTCGGCGCTGACGCTGCTCTACGCTGGCGTCGCTCCAGGCTCCACTGCGGCGCATCAGCTGCGTGTGGCGCTGGAGCTGCAGTACCTGGGCACACCCGAGCAGGCGCTGGGGAGCTTTAGGGAGCTCATTGCGCAGCTGAAGCAGTCCACGGCCGTTGGCTGCCAGCTGCGGCTGCTGAGCGAGTTTTATACAGAGCAGCGTTACACCTTCAACTATCGGGATGAGTTTGAGGCGCGGGCAGCTGCGCTGGGCGTTGGAGTGCATCGCCTGGACTTTGACAATGTGGCAAGCGTGGCACAGGCCATCAACTATGAGTTTCTTAGACGCAGCAACTACAGCGTGGGCGAGCTGGTCAGCAGCTCCTTGCTGCAGGCTGCCTCCGCTTCTGAGACGCCCCTGCTTCACATCTCTGCGCTAACCTTCCGAGCGCCCTGGGCTCAACGCTTTGATCCGCAGCAGACGCAGCGCATCAACTTTTTTAACGCCGCACAGAGCCACAAGCTGGTGGAGGCCATGTTCGTGCAACATCGCTTCAAGTACGCGGAGCTGCCAGCGCTGGATGCGTGTCTCATTGAGCTGCCCTATGCCACAGCCGAGCTCAGTCTGCTCATCATTTATCCCAATCAACTGGACGGACTGCCTGCCCTGGAACGCAAATTGCAGAGCTATGATCTGCAGCATCTCAGGAAGCAGCTAAGTGAGCGCAAGTTGGCCCTAACGCTGCCCAAATTCAGCTTGCTGGCACACACCAACCTGCGGCATATTCTGGAGCAGGTAAGTGCGGAGCAAGTGCACTTGAAAGTCCAAACAAATCACTCGAATAACTTGCCTGACCAAGCCAAGCAATTCAAGCTTCTCCCCAGCACTTAAAAGCTCTGATTGAACACACACCAGGTGCATATCCAATTCGAAGCTTGAAGACTTGCTCGAATAAGCAGAAACTTTGAGTGCCAAAAATCATAGAGAGCTTAGAGGACTTTTTCCCATCTTTTGCACTGCTACAATTTAAAGAACATCTATATATATATAGCGTCACAAATGAACAACCTTATATATAATCGTAGTTTACAGTATCAAGTAAGCAAGTGCTACGCTTTTACTTGCATCGTTGCATTATCATCGATAAATTGCTTGTTTGGCTTGCTTTGTACAAGTATTGCAAGCTACATTACTTGCAAGCAGGTCGAGTTGATTTGTTTGCTTGCCTGCAATTTTCACAAGTCACATGAAAAGAAATTTCAAATGCACTTCCAGATCCTCTGTGTAACTGAAACTGGCTTTTGTTTTGCAGATGGGCTTGGGAAAGCTCTTTACGGCGGACGCGCAGCTGCACAATGTATTTAGTGCGCTGTTTTCCGGCTCAGCGCCGCATTTAACTGCCGTGCCCCATACGGCGCTGCTGGAGGTGCAAGAGGATGGCGCCGAGGCGGATCAGACTTTTGGTAAGCTGCAGCGGAGTTTCTTTAGAGATTGGAGCCGTCATTGATCAGCTGCATATTGCAGTGGCTGCCTTCACCGATTTCTTTCGCAGCACCCTCTCCGTGGTGATCAATCATCCGTTCTTCTACGCGATCGGCAATGACAAGGCAACGCTTCTGGCCGGCCATGTGGTCGACATCTAGCCCTGGGACTCAATGCTGTATCAAGCGGAGGTTATCGCCTTATCACCTTATCAGCACCTCCATAAACATCCACATGCCAAAGGTGATAAATGACGTGTAAACAGAGCTAAATACATCAGCTCAGCTGCTCGGCTCGGCTCTGCTCTGCTCTTCCCAGCTGCCACTCAATTTGAATCTAAGTCTAAGTCGGGCTCCCAAGTCGCTCACAATTCAGTTCACATTCAGACGCTCAGCGAGGGCAATCATAAAGTGTGAGGCGCAAATTATCAATAAAGAAAACAGTCTCGACAGGCGTACATATAACAATTTAGACGATCATGACGATCATTGGACTGCAGCGCCTATTACGTAAGCCCCAATCATTGCCTATAGCTTTAAGTTCTTTATATTGTAGTTTTGTACTCGTGTCGAAAACCAGTCTGAAAATTCAAATGTGACAATGTTTATGGCTTGATTTCGGTAAGATTACAATAAAAACTGATCACTGATCACAAGTCTGTCAACAAACTCAAGGTTCAACGTATTCTGCTGTCATCAGAGAGCACAAAATATAATTATGTGTGAATTTTATTGAGGCCGGTTCCCGTTTCCGATTCCCAGTCGAAATAGCTAGCTGTTGAGAGTTTAATGGATTCAAAATTCAATCAGCTGAATTATACGGTTTTTAAATCCTACTGTAATCCTACTTTTCAGCTCTTAATATTCAATAAATTTGGGTAGATCTTAAGGTTGATTTATCTTGCAAAATACTTGCTTTAACTCAAAACTTTGATTGGGCAACAAAAACAAAACCAAATGAAATCAAATGGATATAAAACAATTGTAATTTTCTTCGGAAACTGGAACACCAAATTGAAATCGATTCGGAATCTTTTGTAAATTGTTCGAATGGAGAACAGGCATTTCCATTAAAATATGCGCATTTTTGACAGCTGATTATCATCATAAATTTGGTGAAAATGTTTTTCAGTTTCCCTGGCGTTTATCTGCGGCTGTCACGCGAAAACCTCGGCCAGCTTGGATGCCGCCGTGGATCGCAATTTGCTGGCTGCGGAGCTCTACAATGCGGTGGGGGCAGAGCGGCTGAATGAGAATGTTGTGATTTCGCCGGCGGCCATACAGAGCTCCATGGCACTGGCGTTCTATGGAGCCAAGGGCCAGACGGCCATTGAGCTGAAGGAGGGCATGCGGCTGGGCATTGGGGATGGGGAGCAGGTGGCCCAGCGCTTTGGCAGCTTCCAGCAATCGCTGACACGGGACAACAATCTGCGGCTGGCCAACAACATATACATCAACGAGAATCTGGAATTCAAGGGCGTCTTTCGCGATGTGGCACAGCGTCAGTTCGACTCGAACATTGACAAGCTGGACTTCCATCCGCCGTACAACAAGCGCACGGCGGAGAGCATCAATCGCGCCATTTCCACCAAGACGAATGGCAAGATTACGGATATACTGAAGTCGGAGCTGCTCAATGATCGCACCGAAGGCGTCATTGTGAATGGTGTGAGCTATTCGGCGCCCTGGCAGAAGTCCTTCAAGCTGGATAAAACACACCGATCCTCCTTCCGCACCGGCAATGGTCAGTCCGTCCAGGTGGAAACCATGTGGACGCTGCAGAACTTTAACTACGCCGAGGTGCGCAGCCTGGACGCCAAGGTCGTGGAGCTGCCCTATCAGAACTCCGACTTCGCCATGCTCCTCCTGTTGCCCAACCGCAAGGATGGACTGCGCGCCCTGCAGCAGAGCCTGGTGGGCAAGAACCTACTCAGCGAGCTGAGCGAGATGAGCCTGCAGAAGGTCGAGGTGCTGCTGCCCAAGTTCAGTGTGACCTTTGGCCTGAGCCTGGAGCAGCCGTTCAAGCAGGTGAGCAGCTGAGTACTGAGTCAAAATTCAACACTTCTTATGCATAATCTATGATTATCGACTTATGAAACATAGAATTAAGTACACATAAATTCTGTGTACGATATGAATAGTTATTCAAGGATAGATGAATTGTTTTCGCTTGACTTATGAGTATAATGCATAATTTAATACACATTAAACCTCCTTTTCCATCCCTTCAGCTGGGCGTTAGGACCATGTTCTCGCGTGAAGGCGACTTTGGTAACATGTACCGCATGTTTGTCAGCCATTTCATCAACAGTGCGGAGCACAAGGCTCATGTGGAGGTCTCCGAGGCGGGCGTGGAGCAGCCCCTGGAATCGGGAGGTAAGCGGCATCCTTAACCAATTTGAGCTGCTGTTAAAACCTTTTCTTCTCTTCACAGTTCTGAAGAATCTCTTTTCGCGCAACAAGAAGTTTGAGGCCGATCATCCGTTTGCCTTTGCCATCAAATACAAAGACTCCATTGTCTTTATGGGCCATATTGCCAACTATGCCTTCGTGTGAGACTCCCCCCCAACCGCCCTACAACAATATTGAGGTGTAAATTAAATACTATATATGCTTGTCTATCTTAATCAATGCAAATTTATTTAACACTCGAAACGAATAAAGTTTGACTCCGTTTGCGCAAAACTTAAAACAAAAATATAGTTTTTTGTTTGCTTATATTATATTTCTAATTATCGCTAGTTTCGACAAGTACTAATTATAATTTATTACAACATTTTAGCAAAGAATGGTGATAAAATCCAATTTCAGGCATTGAAATTTAAAGTTTTCATCAATTTTTAATTTTCTTTTGGAATAAAAAGGCTTGGTATTCCTTGAGTATTAACTGGATAGTGATTTTCTTATAGGTATTACATGAGAGTTTAAAAATGAACATTCCTTGAAGTCCCTATTAGGAAATATAAGAAAATATATTTTCTTTAAAATTTCCTAACTCCGAACTGTTTCTGTTAAAGTTTTAATAAGGGCACATATCTAAAATGGTATTATCTGTTGTATTCATTATTTCATTCGGGAAAGATAAGAAATTGCTTCTGAATATATTCTGAGCTCAGATCCATGCCCAAAGTTCTAAATATCTTTGAGTAGACTTTTAAATTTGATCAAATCTGCAGAAAATGACCTTCTTAAACTTGCAACTGTCATAACTTTGTGAAAACTGAATCGAATTTTAATACTTGTGGAATACCTTTATGTGGCAGAGTTATGGCAGCTGGATTTCCAAGATTTGTAGGTGTATTTTCTGTGTAGAGAATATATTGTTTGCTGATAATAATCAGCACTTGGGATCGCTGGAACTTACCTTTCGAGCTCCACATGCATTTGATTTGTGTTATCCATACTTTTGGGCAAATCCTTTTCGCAATCTCAGTTGTTTATCTGTGGACTTTGAGCCTGGCTTTGCGCCTGATTTGCATTTATATTTCACTCTGCACACTTTGCACACATCAATTAATATTAGCCGCTTAGGATTTCAACATATTTCTCAACATATTTCCCAGTAATTTGGGCTCCGAACTTTGAGGTTGGAAGGTGCGCAGGCGCAGCCTTTTTTCGTTTGATTTAAGGCTTTTGTTTATAAGCTTTTATAAAATTTATTTATTTTTTTATCCGTTGGATTTCTAAACGCGCACATAAATCAACAAAATGCGAGCATAGCCAATCTATTTTATTTATTTTTTATTTCTACTTTTTCTGTTGCTGTTTTGCCAGATTCCGAAATTTGCAAGTTTATGTGTAGTTAAAAAATTGGTCGGAAAACTGGTTCAAGAGCCGAATTACAGTTGATATTTTTGCCGTTAAGCTTAATTGTACTTTTATGACGTTTGGGATTTGGCTATAAATTATTATTGCAGGGGGCATGGGGGATGGGGGGCAACACTCAGCCAGAGCTGTTGGCAAATATGACAGCGTATTGATTAACACGTTGGATTAATTGACGCATTTTTTCCTTCTTGGGGGCAATCGTGCAGACATTTAAGAGCATTTAAGATAATTGATGCGCGTTTTCCACTTTTACTGCCACAATTTCCCACTGCACACACGCACACACACATGCACACACACTATTTAGGGGAGGGGGCCGGGGGGCCACAAACTGGTCACCTTTATATTTGTTGCATTTAATTCCTGGACAGGCTGCCGTTTTCTGAGGCAGCTACCGATGCGGCAAGCCAGATAAGAAACACGCGTGGGCGGCACTGGCGGGGGTGTGGGGTGTATAGGCTGGCAAGGGGGCGAGGGGGCGAGGGACGCAGCTCAGAAGCTGCAGTTGTTCACAATTTGCGCGTGAGACGCACGCGCTACAACAACAACAATAACAAAATACGCGATCGACAACAACGCGAAAAACTCTTGGGCCGCCAGAATCGTCTGTCGCGTTTGACACCAATACACAGACTGAGCGATCCTCGCGCCTATTCTGCGCATTCACAAGCAAACGCGCGCACGCTCTCTCTGCCATTCGCTCTCGCAGTCGCACGCTCTCTCTCGGTTGCTGGCCCCCAACGGCAACGCCAACTTCAAAACAACAACGCCAATGCAACTCCAACACTCGCTCTCACTCTCAGGCGCTTGCTCGCGACTTTGCCGCTCTCTCCCATACAAAAATACTGGTAAGCGCTGCTGCTGCGAGAATACTGGGCATGGTTCGGCTGTGCTTGCATGTAATTGTCGTTGTAATTGTAATTCTTGCAGCGCGCCCTCGCTTCGCTTGTGGTCAGCTGCATGCGTCTACCTTTCCCCGTTACCCGTCCCCCTGCTGTACCTTTCTTAGATTTGTTTGTATTGCTTGACAAGTTTTTCTTTGTTTCATGTTCGTTTTGTGACTGGAATTTAAAGTGGGCACCCAGCCCCTGCCCCTGTCCCTGCCACTGTCCCCGCCACCGCAGCAGTCCCTGGCCCAAGCCAAGTGCAGCAACAGGCAGCAGTTGCAGCAGGTGCAGGTGCAGGCGCAGGCGCTTTTAAAACAAATGCCACAAATGCCTAAAGGGTCCCCTATCTCTCTGTTCTGATCTCAAGCAGCCCAGGACCAGTACAGGAAAACCCAAAACCCGTTTATACCCGAGCTAACCGCTTTCCTAGCCGACCCCACTCCCCTCAACTACTTAGTGCTGCAATTAGATAAGTTTTAGATGACATCTGCCATCTCAAGTCATTTATTTTTATTTTCATGAAAACTAACCAAGATTTTTCAACACTAGTCTATGTAAAAAACAAATTTTAAGATGAAGTTTACGATTTTTAATAATATATAAAGATTTTCATATTCAACTTTTAATGGTATATAAAACAAAACAATCTTCGGGATTGTGGTGGAGAAAGTGTTTTTCCCATAGTAAACAAATGTTGGAAATAAAATTTGTAAACGACTTTTTCAACAATTAAAATTATTGTATAAGATTTTAAAATGTTCTTAGCTTTCCAATCCCGAAGACGAAGGAGGCGTTACTAGGAACATTTTTTGCGATCATAATAGATATTAGGGAAATAATTTAAACATATTGTGGTATAAATCTAGATGTTAGTTGTTGACTCTAAAGATTGAGATCATTTATAAAAATTGTATTCATTTTAGATTATAATTTTTAGTTATTACATGATAACAAATTTAATGGGGTTCCTAATGCATAAATACAATTTCGTTAACTCGAAACTAATGTTGATTATGAACTCATCCACTTTTGAGTAGACCTTTGTTTTGAGTACTCAGTTTGAAGATCGGAATATGTAAGCATGGAGAAATTGCAAAAGTTCTCATATTATAATATCGACCAGGGAGGTCTGTGAAAATAAAAAAGTACTTATTTATTTTTATGGAATACTTTAACTTTGGTTACTTGGCTTTAAAATTATTATTCCTTATTTACCTTTTGCTTTCGAAAATTTGTTGCATCGTTTTTGGGTCGCACGTAAGAGATCGAGGCATAATTTAAACAACAATTTCTTTTGTTTGCATTGACTGGAGTTTATTTTTAGCCTGTCGAACCATTAAACGTGTTCCAAGGTTCGTACATAAGAAGGTTGCAGTACTTTACATAACATTTCTGTCGAAGATAATCCATTTAGTACAGATATTATCCACGCTGCTTCCTTCTAACCAACTGCCCCAGTTTCTTAAGAGTATTCATTTGAAATTATTGCAAGATGAAGTGTGGTCTGCTACTGCTCACAACTGTAGGTCTGTACTTACCACTTGGCTTAACCAACCCAGGTATAAATATATTAAACACATCCTTTGCAGTCCTGGCAGCAGCCAAGCCATCGCCATGCAGAAGCACCTTGCCTTTTCTGGAAGTCTGCGCCTACAGCAGCTGTTTTTTCAATATTAACCAGGCTGATATGGAATATCTGAACTGTGATCGCCTGCTGAGAGGAAAAGCACGTGAGATATTCAAGAAGGTATTCAGATTTGTAGATTCTACTAACCTTCTTAACCACAACAGCTTTAGAGTTCCATGCGGAAGGAAAATGTGAGGCTATATTAATTCCCAAGTGCAAAACATTTGATTTTTAAATGAAACACTGCACAGCTTGAGGCTTAAGCAATTAAGTTTGAATTTATTAAAGTTCGCTGAAATTATGGTATAAATTAAAGTTCTTAATAAATGTGCAAATATGCGGAATGTGTTAGCCTAGAACTTGACGATGTGACCAGTGAAATAAACCGCATGCTGATCGCGAATGATGAACACAAACGGATGATCGGCCACAAAGGTCTTGGGATCCAATGGCAGGGACATGGGCACGCCAGCAGCATCTGCAGGAAATAAGGATAATAAAACTAAAAGGGAACATTGAGCTATAAGGAGCTGCTTACAACTGATGCCAGCGGCCTCGCAGCCAATCTCATTCACATCGATGAAGGTCTTGTGCTGCAACTTGGTGATGCGGGTGCCAATCGGAGAATCATCGAAGATGTTGCTAAAGTCAGCCGCATCCGAGAACATCGCGTTGATGCCCAGCTAGAAGGGGTAAAACATTGCAAGGGTTAGAAACAAAGCGTAGTACAAATGGAAAGTCAGTATCTTTTTAAGATCCTGATGCTGACATACTATTGATAGGAAAAATACTTTTCTATGTCACCATTTATAGTATTGATGATTTTTTTTGAGTTGTCATCGATGACAACTACTGTTTCCCATTTGGTTTCCTATGACTTTTTTATACTATCGATGAAATCGACAAGCCCGCCCGATAATACAACTATCGATGATACTACTGATATTGATAAGGAATGAGGTATCTACATATGTAAGGACATCGATAGTATCGATATCTTCAAGTACGGATGACTTTTTTTTTAAAAACCCCACTGAGATTTTTCCCCTACTGATTCTACCAATTGTTTCTTTGAGTGCCCCAGAACTCACCTTCTGCAGCGTGGGCTTCAGATCTGTGTCGAACTCAAACTTGAACTTGGGCAGGTAAACGGCGACGCTCTGCCACTGCCAGCGCTCCTCGAGCAGCTTGAAGTCCACGCCCTTGAGCTGCTGCTCCAGCTGCTGGAGACCCGTGCGCTTGTTGGGCAGGATGAACCACATGGTCATGTTGATGTTCTCGAAGAAGAGCTCGAGGGCCTTGGCGTCCAGCTCCGGATAGTCGGCGTAGTAGTACCAATTGTCCGTGAACATGGTGGGAACCTGGACGGCCTGCTCCTCGCTCAGCCAGAAGTCACGATCCTTGGTGTCGTCGTCATTGAAGGGGCGCGCCCAGCGTGCCTTGAAGTAGATAGCGTTGATCAGCGCCACATTCGTGTCGGGCTCCAGTGAGTCCACCACCCGCTCAATCTTGTCCTGCGTCTGCTGCTTCACCCAGCTGTTGATGCGCTCTACAGCCTGCGTTTCCTGCGCGAAGTCCAGGCCCTCCACCTCGGAGTCAAAGTACTTTTCGGCCACCTCACGGAAGTGGGGCGTCACCTTGAGGTTCTCACGCGTGTACACCTTGTTGGCGATCTCCAGCACCGTCTTGGACTTGATGTAGGAGTGGAGCAGTCGGTGGTAGCTCTCGGCCAGGCCATCCTTGCTCTCCTTGGCCGAGGCGTGCAGCGTCTTCTGCAGTTCCGTTGCCGTTCTGCCTTCCGCGCCGTAGTACGCCAGGCCCAGCGCCAGCTGCACGGACACGGGCGAGATGATCACATTTTCCTGCTGCCGCTCCGTGGCCAGCGTTTGAAAGAGTTCCGTGGCGAACAGATTGCGCTCCTTGATGGTGTTTGCCACACACAGCAGCGGTAGCAGCAGCTGCAGCAGCACTGCAAGTAGTCAAAGTAAGAAAAGAAGAAAACTAGTTAAGATTGGCTGCAAGTTCTGACTGCGGAACCTACAGTTCATCCCGCGGTAGTTCATTGCGCCTGCGTTGACACCTCAAGACTAAAAGTGAAAAGGCTGCAGAACCTGACATTTATAGCTGCGCAGGAGCTGAAATCACGACGCGACTGCGGCGGTGGCAGCGACGTGACGGTGACGGTGGCAGTGGCTGCGCATGCGCTTTGCATTTCAAGCAGCAGCAAACAGAGAAGAACAGAAAAGAAAAGAATTAAAGCAAAGCAAAGGAAAGAAAAGAAAGGCAAGGCAGGCAAGGAATCGTGCGCTGCTTCTGGACGCTTCTGGTTCTGGGTGTGAGAAATACTGGGAACACTCTCATGCTCGCACTCTCGCCCTAGACTGAGTGAAGCAGCCAGCCTCGGGTGAAGCAGGGTGTCATACAACCAGGTGGTGTCAGGCGAGCAGCCAGTTAGCCGTTTAAGACGCAGGTGAGAAAAGCAGAACAATCGATTCACATTTATTGTTGATCTGTATCAATAGACGTCAAACTCAGAGAGTATAAAAGCAGCAGGAAGTTATTGTCTACCATTCAAATTGTGTATTCCTCCCTGCAGTCCTGCAGATAAGAGTTGCTGATTATTGGTGAAGGTACGTATGTTTTAACAACAAAAACAACTTACAACAATCTTGGTAGTCCTAAGGTAATGAATGGAAAAGTAAAGGATACAATCGACAATTGGTAACTCAAAACTGGCACCACCTTGTGGCATTACAGCATGGGCTGAAGTGCCCCGCACTTGAGTTGCCGTTCGCCTCTGCACTTGTTTCCCTTTGTTTGCCTTTGTGTTTGTGTTTGAGTTTGATTTGAGTTTGTGCCTCGACTTTGCCGCTCGAGTGGATGCCCCGTCCGGGGGCAAGCTCTTGGCAGAGGAGAGGGCTCGACTTGATTCACGCGTCTGTCAAATTGGAGCTGGGCGCAGTGTGAACCACATAGGCGTTCCCAGTTGGAGCCCAGTTGACTGCGCGTTGACTCTAATTTCGTGTTTTATGCGCTGCATTTAATGGTTTATTTTCGTATTTGTTTAGATAATGCATCCATAAACAAAGAAAATCAGTCGGCAAAACAAACAGGCTGTTTCGTAAATTGTTTATCGACTCCCCAACTCCACACACGCGCACACACACACGCACACACACACACGGGGCTCCACACCGTTCCAATTAAACGCAACACGCACACATAAATTTTGGAATATCGAAACCCGAACACACAAAAACAAAAAGAAATTGAAAACTTGCCTTGTTTTGGCCTTATCCAATTTTTTATCATTAAAGGGAAGCACTGTGCACCGTGCACCAAGCACCGTGCACCGTGGACCAGAATCAAAGTCCCGAAATTTGTTATTTATGCAGAGTTTGTGTGAAATGCTAATAAATTTTAATGGAATTTTAAAAACATGCTTTATAGCCGTGTCCGCTGCGCGTCCTCTTCATAAATAAATCTTGGACAGCCTGGCTAACTGTGTCTGCCTCCTTTGCCAAATTGCCCCAACTGGTGTTGCCTCTCCTCAACATACCCTAGCAGGGGGTATTATTACTCCGTCGCGATATCTGTAACATATTCAAACAGATATTTCGAAGCTCGTAAACTATATATATAAGCATACATATATAAGCTCGTCTGTCCCATTGTTTCCTTCTTTCCAACTTGGCTAAAAGCAGGGAAGTAATTTCCTTTAACCGAATCGGATGAGCTCATATGATAAGATTAGGCAATCGGTTAAGTATTGGGATTTGCTATACATAACTTCTTTGTTTTTACAGATTTTTTAAACAAAGTTTGATTTGTAATGATTTTTTCATCTGTGATCAAAACTGGTGAAAACTTGAAACATTTGGTGAAATGCATTTTTGGTTTTTGTGTGAAATTCAGATAACTAATTATCATATTGATATAATCATATAATTTTTATCATAATTAAGTTCTCGCTTGATTATAATTTTGGTCAATTTTAATGTTGATCACATTAGAAATTAGATCTGTTTGATTGTTCAAACTAAGTTCAAATCTAAAACAAGCTTTAAGGCTTGTATTAATATCGAAATTTGTATTACAATCAGTCTTTGAACTTCTATAAGTGTGGTGAAGAATAAATCTGTCTCAAATCCCAACTACAGAGCTTAAGAAACAGGGCCCAACATCCTATCCATAAATTTAAACATGCAGCGGCTCATATATTGACTCAGACCGATTTTCTATATCATCTGCGGCTCTAATAGCAAATAGTTGAATATGTCTGGAAGGGTATTTGGTGATCGGCAGCTCGTAGAGAGTTGTTCCTTCATTTTATTATGGTATCATAAAATACTTGGCTACCGTATGAAAGATTTTATTAATTGTGGGTGAATGCAGCGCTGCTCAAATGTGGAAACACTTTCAGACTTTCGTGGCGTGTTTAAGCCAGATACTGGTTTGGCTTAGCCTTATATAATTTACGAGCGTGTGTGTGTGTATGTGTGTGTGTGTGTGTGTGTGCGTGTGTGTGTCCTGGCAACGACCGGAGCTGCCAAAGCGCTGACCGTTCTGATTGAATGATTTCACTGATCGGGACAAAACATGTTAAAGATCGTGATGTTGTGGCCAAGAAGGCTGTTGTCTTTATAGATACACAGCACGGCAGCAAAAAAGGAATGCCGATAAAAGAGTCTGCGACTGGACACAAGACACAAGCTGACAGGAGGCAGGGTCTGTGGCAGGGACAGGGGCAGGGGCAGGTGCTGGGGCAGTGCCCAGGGGCTAAAGCTGCGGCTCAGTTTGCGGCTTTGGCTGCATGCAACGGCAGCAAAATGCTGCTGATAAAAATAAACTTGCCACAAACCTTCTTTGAGCCGTGCGGGAAAAGCACAAGAATGATGAGCCAGCAACAACAACAACAACAACACGAATTATGTGATCGTTCCAGCATCTTTCAGAGCTCAGAGGCGAGTGCACAGAGTGTGGGTTTTGTCTGCGTGCAAGTAACCCAAAACCAGTTGATGATAGAGCAAAAGACAAAAGCCCCACAGCCCCAAAGTGAAAGAGACCGAGCCCAAAATGAGGAACAAAAACAATGGCTGCAATCGCTCCCCACCTCGCCCCTGGGCTTCTAAGCATAAACAATAAATTTTCACATAACTACACAAAATAATTGCAATTTGCATAGCAACAACCATCGAGATCATCTTCCCTGCGTGCGCACTCAACTGGCCCGCGGAGGTTGGGGCCTTTAGAACTATGATTGTCCTACTTAGAAGGTCACTTTACCAAACGAAGCCAGATCGGGGAGTTAGCCCCGAATAGCACAAGGCATTATGCCTAATTAGACGCATGCTGGTTGAGTTTCCCGCTGATCAAAATGGAAGATAATATGAATTCTTCATCCCGACCTAAAATTTGAATTTAAGCATTTCATTTGCTTAAGCGAAAGAATTTAAATTTCTTTCAAGATTTCAAGAACAGTAATCTTCGGAGTGCCGAAGCTGTATACCCTAGCAGGAATTAATTTTTATATAAATCTTAATTTGCGTCTAATTGGGAGCCATGTGGTCTGATTTCTAAAAGATTATAGGAAACTATCTGTAATATTTGTATAAACAAAAGTTTTTTAGACAAAAACTCATTTCTCATACGATCCTATGGCAGCTATGTGATATAGTTGTCTGATTTTGACCAACTTTGGTCAGATTGTATAAGCTTTCTAGTGACTCGATTTTGGTGAGTTTGGTAAGGATACCTTCATACAAAAAAGTTTTTCATACAAAAACCTAGTTGTCGACTAATCATTCCTATGGCAGCTATATGTTATAGTGGTCCGATCCGGCCAATTCCGACATATGTACTGCCTGCAGCAAAACGAAGGGTCTGTGCCAAGTTTCATTACTATCTTAAGATCCTTTAAATCCTTAAACTGAGAGACTAGTTCGCATAGAAATAGACGGACAGACGGACATCGCTATATCGACTCGGCTATTCATGCTGATTCAGAATATATATATTTTGTATCGTTTCATTTCGAGACAAAATTATAATACCCTGCTAGGGTATAATAAAAACTGAAACTTAATCATAAACATACCAAACTTCAGCTCATTTTCCCTAACCAACAACATCATAAAAATAAATACTACTCTTAACCAATGACCTTCCTTCACGACAGCCCTCCCAATTAACACACTTAGGAACCCATCAACAGACAACTTAAAATCAATATTTATTAATTTTTCAACAGAAAAAACCAAATTGAATTTCAAATCTTTCACTTGACTATATATAAATATTTATGTCTTCCCCAACAAGCTTCTTTGTTTGTATATTTATTTAGATATTGTAAGTAAGTAAATAAATATTTGTATGTAGTTCTTTTAATGATGTAATTCTGGCAATTTTGTTGAACAATCCAAAAACAAATGTTGCTTTATTCGAATTATTGAGCAAAGGTCTGAGTCCAACTCACTTTAGACATGCCTAGAAAGATTATTTGTAATATTTTATTGAAGTTTAGTAGTACAGTGTTTGCTCAAAATAAACAACTTAAAATAGTAATTACATTTCTTTTTATATTCTGACATTTTACAGAAAGAATGTTGTGAATAAAATTATTTAAATCATAATGATACGAGTTTTATAAATTATAAAACTGTTTGATCAGTTTGGTTTGGATAGGTTCATTCTATCAAGATTTTAAATAAGAAGATTTAAGTTAAGAAATTTCTAGAGAATACTCCAAAGTCTAATTAAAGTATCAGTTTAATATTGTTTATTCTAAATTAATATATTTTAATCATTTTAATATTTCCATAAGAAGTTTGAATATGAATAAAACAGTTTATTTTAAATATGATATTGTTGCTCAATAATATCTTCTCTGTTTTGTCAAGGGCTGAGCCATCACATGAATCTAAAGTTTCTTACAAGAGGAATTTAAGTAGATGACTGCAAAGACTTTGTAGGTTATCTAATTTATATAATACTCGTGGGCATAATAACAAGCCAATTAGACTTGAAATAATATCTAATATTTATTTAGCCATGTTTAAGAGCAGCTCAACTTTCTTAGGGGCGTTTACACTGCGCAACAAGCTGCGTAATTAGCCAAATGCAATGCCTGTGCCGCAATCTAATCAACAGTTTGCCAGCACTTTGCAGTGAAAACGAGGCAAACTTTCATTCAATTTCAACATCAATATCGACAAGTATTGACAGTCAATGCAACGCCAACAGCGCAACAGCAACAACAACAAATCAAGCAAATGGAGTTTATGCAAAACCAAAACTCGCCACGCTTCACGAAGCGGCGACAAACATGAGGCCGAGACACTCAACCACTTGACCAGGGCGGAGGATGGTGGGGCAGCGGAGCGGGATGGAGGACAAGACCCAGACCGAAGCCGCTGACAAGCGCAACAACAACAGCAACAACAGCAACAACTACACGACAACGCGGATGACACAAACGACACGTCAATCTTGCCGCTGCCCACATGCGGCATGCAACATGGAACAGGATTTTCCAATTCGAGCCGTTGCCGCGACAAATTAAGCTGGAAAAATGCAAGTACAACTGCAACATCAGCAACAACAGCAACAACACATTGCGTATTTAGAACTCGTTGTAGTTCTCGTTAATTAGCACTAAAATAAGTGAGATCCGAGGCCCTTAAAGAGTCGCATCAAGAACTTGGGATGCGTTTGGCGATCCTTTCGGTTTCTACGAAATCAGCGGACATCTTTTGGAGTCGAATAAGGTGATGCTGACGCAACATGATGTTCGTGTCCGTTAAGGCAGCTGACAGCCGCCCAGTCAATTGATAGCTCCATGATGTGCATTACAAGTGGGCATGTGGTACTGTGGCAGAGCACCGAGGGTGCAGACGAGCGCCGAGGGTCTCCGAAAGGGAGCAGTCTAGAGATTTGATGTTGAAGTGCGACAAACAATCGATAGCAGCTTCGATAGTATCGATAGTTGGTTGGGGGGCTAACTAAAGAGTCACAGTTCTGTTCCCATTTCCGAATACGATGGAAACGTAAACTAATTTAAAACTGTTGAAAAGTATTGCCTTAAGCGAGGTGAAAAAGAATTATTCGAAAATAACTTCAGAAAGAAACATTGTTTGCTATTTCAAGTGAAAGCGACAACACTTAAAATCAATTCCAATTGAATCGTTCTCGGAAAAGGGAAAGTCCCCTAGATGTAGGTATATAAAATGTAGGAATGTTATTGCTATTGAATTTATTTGCGTTGCTTTTTGTTGGACTTTCATAAACAAGAAACTTAATTTTTGACATACTTTTTAAATATATAAAGTATCAAATGAAGACTATCGATGGTATCGATGCTGCCTATGATCTCAAAGATCAATTCGGTTCAATATCGATAGTGGAACAACAGCAGTCTTAACATTAATACGTATCAATTTGACTGTCATTTTGGCAAGCTTCATGGCCGTGATCGTCAATTTGACTTTCCTATCAGCCGTTCTATCGCCCGATCGATGGCTTCTCCTTGAGTTATGTCGCAACTGTCCATCATAAAATGTCAATTAGCTGATTTCAATCAGCGCTATTATTTCAATTTATGGCCAACGGGACCATAACCAAAACCAAAACCAATGACAAGATCAAGATGCTGCTGCTGCTGCCCCATTCCCCATTTCTCAATCCCCATTCCCCAATCCCCTTTCCCCACTTCCCATTCCTGGGCTGCACCTACTTTGTGTGGTACTTTATGTTACGATCAGCCTTTCAAACGTCTCCCGCTTTGAATTGCAAATGAAAATGTTGCCAGCAGCAACAACAATGGCACACGCGATCATCCTCCTCACCTGGATGGGCCTTGGCTCAACAAATGATGCTGTCTGGATGCGTACCCCCCACCCTGCTTAGCCTGGTAGCCGCTGCTCCCCCTGGAATTCATTCTACTTCCCTGCGTATGCTAATTTTCTTGTCAAAACATCGATCAGAGCTCCAAGAGTTCAGCCCGGTCTACACACACTGCCAGCACTTCGCATGTTTGCCAGTCAAGTTCTTTCAGCTGCCAGACAAGTCTGACAAGCCTTTGCCAGATCTTCTACAACCTTATGTAAACAAAATATAGAAATTCTGGCATCACATGATGCATAAGAAATATATCTGAGCGCCTGATAAGTATTTATTGCCAGATATTTCTGAAGAAAGGATTAAAATAAGATGGACAATATATGATTATGGTTGTTGACGACTTTTCGAATTTATAAGTTGGAAATATAACTGTCTTAAGGTCAAGTGTCATAATAAGGAACATATTTAGAAAAGGTTAACTAAAATATTTTATCACTTTTACTAACAGTCGGGCGTAAAGGGTTGCCAGATGCATTGGCAGAGAAGTCTGACTATAATTGTACAGTCTAAGCCCGAACTTTTTACAACAGTGTGTAAATAAACAATAAACAAATACGAATAAAATATGTAAATGACAAAATTCGTCCGTCATCGAATATTTGGCATGCTTGTGTAAACTGGCTTTAGAAAGAGACAAACACAGCGGCGATTAAAAAACGAGCCCAAGAGTATGCAACACTTTTCGCCTGGCCCAAACTAGACAACCAATTTGGCAGCCACTCAACTAGCGCCTAAATTGAACTGTCAGCTCTGGTTTTTTGCACTCGGATAAATTTATTGACGTATTGGCAGTGCCAGCGCGGATTTTAGAACGATTTAGGCTGGCCGTGGGAACGCCAACAGCAGGCGGCAGAGGCGGCAAAGGCAGCTCCGATGACAGTCCTTGTGCCCATACTTAATATGCAAATAGAATGAAACAAAAGCCGCCTTGTGCCACACACTCACATAGCTACATGTGTGCACATGTGCGTTTTAAAAGCGGATTTTCAAAATTGCCGCTGTGTTTTTTTACGAGCCGAGTTGTTTTTTTGTGGGGTCTGGGGCCGAAATTTATTGTGCGACACGCCCGCGAAAATAGTTTTAGAGAGTGCGTTTTATGACGCTGATGTTGGTGTTGTTACCCGCTAAAATGTGTTAATGTGCGAGTTTCGGTTGGCGACTTTTTGCCGGGTTGACACCCCGAAATTAAAGTTAAAGCGCCCGCCTAAAAGTATGCAATGGAAAAGTGTGCGACTTTGTGTGGAGCTGCCTTTGGATGGGCTGTTGTTGCTGGATGTTGGAGGTGGAGGTGGGTGGTGGTGGGTGCTGGGGTCGTGGTCCACTCACACACGCGAAGTTAACAATTGCAAAGTGTAAAATGTGTTAAGCCAACTGAAATGGGAAAAAAACGACAACTGAGGGCGCCCCCCACTCACTTGAAGCTTAGCAACTTTTGTTGCTGCCCTGCGACTTAGTTTTGCTTTGATGGATGTAAGGCCCCATTGTGTGTGTGTGTGTGTGTGTGTGTGTGTGTGTGTGTGTGTGTATGTGTTGGTATTACTACGGGAATGCGTGTGTGTGTCTGTGTTTTCTTGCTGGATTTATTTGTGGCAACACAAAGATTTTTTAATGGCATCTTTTGTAGCTATTTTTTATGCCACACCAAAAACCCAAGCCCATTTCATAAGTGCTCACATGTTTGTGTGTGTGTCTGTGTGCGTGTGTGTGTGTGCCAGTTGAGCACTTGATATGGGTGCAGAGCTCAAGGCGAGGGTGGCTAGAAAACTCTTTTAAGCACAAATAAACTTGCCACATTGTTGCCCTTTCATCGTGTCGTGCCACCCCGCTGGCTTCTTGCCGCCTGCAGAACCTCCGGGGGGATTGCGAGGAGTGTGCACTCAAGCAAGGTGTTTGCCTGTTAAATTATATAACAATGCAATGAACTGTAAAATACGCAGCTAAGTGCTGCTGCTTAGTGCGCAGCTCTCATCTCAAACTGGATCCGAGCCCAAAGCTGCCACTGCAAAATGCCATAATGGACACACACATGTTGCTGGGGAGAGGCTCGGGGGTGGCTGTCACAAAGCCATTACATTGTTTAATTATGGCACAGGTAAGAAGCGGTGGCAATTGCTCCAAAACTAAGAAGCGGAGCTGAAATAGCTCCAAGGAGTCACATGAATTTTGTGGTTGCTTCACAAAGTTCCTAAATGAGTTTCGACTCTAAATATAAGAGCTGAATAACCTATACCACTGGGAAAATAATAAATAATACTTTCAAATACAGTTTTCTGACTAGCATTCAATTTGGGTTAGATAGAGAGATAGGATCATTTCCAACGCTATTTCTCCAGGCAACATAGTTACTATAAAAAGTATCTGTATATTAAAAGCAGTTTTAAATACTACGGATAAACACTTCTCTCAGTGTCAACTGTTCGATTGAGAATGTGGGAGATATCTTGTTATTTAAATAAGCTTCACGGGTTTGGTCAAGTCGATTTATGTTTTGTGAGAAATCTTGCTTGTGTAACTTGTATATGTGAAGTGAATTGGAGTTGAATTGTTTGTACCACGTGTTACATTGTGAAATTCTGTTGTTCCAGAATAAGTTGGACTATTTAGTAGTTGCTTATGTTATTCATATTGCTGGCTTGTGTGTGATTTAAAGGCATTTGAGTGGTAGTTTTGGCTACTTCAGCTAACTCATTTCCGTTGATTTGTGCATGGCCAGGGATCCCTATAAGCTTCACTCTGGGTAAGAGATTCATCAAAAATGATCTAATTATAAAGGGATAATGGTCAGGGATAATGAGTCTAAGGCAGACATAGAGTCGGAGCATATAATAAACTTTCCTTTCATGCTCATGGCTCCGACGGGCGTGCATTTTTGAAAATTTTTAATAATTTAATCTGACATCAATCGGACGATAGTTAAAATAGTTTCATACAACAGTTTTCCACGAATTTCCACGCTTATGGGTAGAATTTTCCAAAACTCCGCCTTAGTGTGCACTGGGAATCTACTCTGAAAATTTCAGCACTCTAGCTCTTACACTTTGGGCTGAGAGTTAATTATGAATCAGTCAGAACGAACTCTTTTATGTATATAGATAATACTATCTTACCCATCTATAATAAGTACAAGTTTACTGCTGAATTTCTCAGCTATTTTGTGGTCTACAGCTCCGTTAACTTTAAAACTATTCTTGAGCCACTTTCAGACTCGAAACAAACAAATTAGAATAAATACAATTCGTAGCTTAAACTAACAAGCACAGGCAGCAGTTAAGATTTCGTAATAATGATTAGTTATGATCTCATTTGAGTGTAACCTGATGATTAGCTGGGAACGTCTCCATTTCCTGGTTATTGTTGCCTGACTAGTGTCAAGGTCGACCACACCCAACACTAAACACACTCTCCACACATGCAATAATAAATAGGGAGAAAAGAAATGGCAGAAATTCCAAAAAAACACGCCACAAAATTGTGTTAAATAATGAAAAACTAAATTTCACATTTAGATAAAAGAGAATGTGAAAATTATGCAGTGGCTGAGCCTAATTTATAAAACAAACACAAAATGTGGCTTGAATGTGGGCTAAATATGAATTACCGAGAAAATAGTAGTAGTGCGCAGTTAATTAAAACATAATGAGCATTTAACATGCAGCCAAAAAAGCCAGGGCCCAAAAATCAATTAAAGCGTAGCACACTTTTGGGCTGCCTGTGTGTGTGTGTGTGTGTGTGTGTGTGTGAGTGTGTGTGTGTGGGGTGGCATAAAAAGTAACTCACACTCAGATACTTTGTGGTAAATGCTTAAATGTGTGTCAGCAAACGAGAAAAAGAACTGAATCGGCAGCCGCAATTTAAATTCAAATCGAAATGAAATGTCTTTACTTAGATATACTTATGTATGCAATGTATGAGGGGAGCAGCGCCAGGACTACAGCCAGGACTAGAGCCAGGACTGAGGGCAGTTCCAGTTCCACCCCCAAGGGTCGCCCCTTAATTTAAAGATTACTTTTGCGCTCCCCCCGTTTACTGTTTGCGTTCAATTGTTTTTATCAGTTTACATTTAAAAACAAAAAAAAAGAAACGACAAACAAATAAAAGCCATGATGCTTTTGCCGTATTCCGGCAGAGATTTAGCTGTGATTTAGCCAGCAATCGTTGGAAAACACATAAACTTTTTGCCTGCTTGCCTTCGTTTGTTGGCACTGGGGGGGTTCCCCCACGAGCGGAGTGGGTATCTGTTGGCTTTGTTTGTATTTGCTTCGATTTGTTTCGGCAGGGGCTCGGAAACAAGCTTAGACAGAGGCAAGTGCAAAGCTTCAATATAATTGAAACTTTGCTCATTAAATCCGCTGACGGAAATCGCTTCTAAAAACCTTTAAAAGGAAGGGTAGATGCCATTTGTGGTTAGTGACAGGGAGAACGGGGATTAAGCGATCCATTATTATAATATATCCTAATGTTCACAGACAACGATCTGATTATAATATTTATAAGGATGAGTCTTATGAAATATTATTCTCATAAGGAGAAAAACTCTATTGATATAAGTATCATTGGTATTTGTATACGCGACTTACTTAAATTTACTATTTTAACGATCTGACGTAAGGGATGGTATTATATCTACATACTGTTAAAGATAGTCGAGTGCAATTTAACAATGATGATTTATTCCTTGCACATTTGGTATTCCTTGCTATCCTGAAACATTTGTGCTGACATCAGTTCTGTTTTTGATCCATTCCAATACTTGTATTCAATGCAAGTTGCCAGACACTTACACTACTCACATATTTGAGCTACTTAAAGACAGGGTAGCTCATATGCAAACCTGCTCGTCATGGTGTTTCTGGATGTCAGTGACTGGCAACAGAAGTTGGGCTCCATTACTCATCTGGCAGCTCAGGGCCCCAGTTGTGGGCTGAGTTGGCAACTAAGACGTTTGCATAACACGCGTCAAGTCTGCAGCAATGAAATATAATGAATGATGTCGGCAGAAATGCGGCAGCTTGTCAGGAACACATGGGTTTGTCTGAGGTGCACACTAGACGGGATGGAGCACACTATATGCTATGAGTATAACTGTCAATGTGGCGTTTGCAGCAGTCAGCGCCCCTTAAAAGTAGACAATGATAATGATTGTTGTTTGGCCGGGCGGGCATTGAAAAACTTCCCTCTGATGTTGCTGTTACGCTTGCCAGCATCTGACGAATGAGACAATTTGTCATTTGATGCAGACGCGACACACCAGGAGCCAGGAGACAGGATACAGAAGCTCGAGCACTTGCTGACAATGGCAACCAACTAGTCCAGGAGTAACTGAAAAGGTGGCACAGTGCCTCGGCGTTGCAGCTCGTGCCACATGTGTGTCTCTGTTGCGGGCGTCGCATTGATTGGCAAGCTGGGGCCGCAGCTGCCGCAAAAAAGTAATAATAATGCCCAAGTAGCAACAACAACAATAAAGCTCAAGTGCGTAAATGCAAATAGCTGCGAGTCGTCTCTTGGCCGCTTTAAAGCGGCTTTAATAGCTGCCCAAATAGCTGCAGGCGAGGCGGCCACAAAGGCGATTATATCGCAGTGCGACCAAAGCGAGCCCTGAATAATTATAAAATTTCAGGGCAGTCACACAACAAAACGTCACACACACACACACACACACACACACGCACGGCATTCATAAAATGTATAAAAATGTAATGGCATTTAAGTGGCCGTTGGCGTCGTCCTTTTTTTGTATACTCTGGCCGAGGATACTCTTATTTTGTCACGAACTGTGTAACGCTTGGAAAGAGGCCTTTCTGAAACAATGAAGTCAACATCAATCTGTCAGTTTTTAAACTAATATAACTAGACTTGGCATAGATGCACCTTTGTGCAGCAATATGGGATTACTATATTATGTATTATGTATATACATACCATGTCTATGAATTATTGTTAAGAAATTGAGTTCTTGTATGAAAAACTCTTCTAATTTTCAAGATATCGCAACCAAGCTCGTCATCAAATCAAATCAAATTTAATCAAAATCAGAAACCTATAGTTCATAGCTGTCATAGGAATAAACAGCTTAGAATTGAGTTGTTATATGACAAAAATGCTGTTTTTTAAGATATTTCTGCCAAGTTTTGACTCCTTAATATTATATCCTTACAACCAGACCATAATAATCATAGAGTCGTAGGCCTAAACAGCTAGTACTCTTAATTCTCTATTAGATTTATTAATAACAATACAATTAAAGGTTGAATAAAAGTTTTTATGAAGATTTACTTTTAGATTCAATATTTCATATAAAATAAAATAAATAAATAAGAAAAATCAAATAACTTGAACATAAAGCTGTCATACGATCAGTCGAGGTTGAGTTGCTTAATAAGCATATTTGTTTTATATAGAAATCAACATTATAAGCATTTCTGCAGTGTATTAAATCTGTGGGAGCTGAATAAAGCATTTCTTGCTTGTTTTTTATTTGCTGCTGCGGAATAGCAAGGCGCAATTAATATTATGGCGTGGCACCAAAAGTTGATGTGCCAGCTCACACCACCTGCCTGGCGCACCGGGGCAGGCAGGGAGTGGGAAACTCCTGCCCGACGGCGCAGGAAGCACTTAGCGTCGCAACATGCGAAATGAAAAATTGTGTTGCCTACTTTTTGGGGCTGGGAGCCGGAGCCAGAGCTGGAGCGCAGCCATTGAACTTGGGCATGGCACAGAAATGAATAGGCGCATAAATAAGAAATGCTAAAAACTCATAAGTGCTTGCTATAATTCACCAACTGTTGCCCCGTCCAATTACCGTGTCCACAAAACTGCCTTTGTGCGGGCCCAGTCTGTTATCGGCTGGCGCGTTTATCATTACTGACTCCAATTGGCGGCAGCGGCAGCGGCAGCGCTGCTCTAATTGGGCTAATTCTTCTGCCAGCTGAAGCTGAAGCTGAAGCTTCAAGTTGCACGAGCTGCGAACTTCAAGCTTATGCAAATAAATATGCGAAACGTACGTGACCAAGTGCGTAATATGCAAAAAGTTGAGCGCCAGCAGCTCCTCCAAGGGCTCCAACAGCAGCCCAGTCATCATTACGCTGTGCGAATTCCAAATGAATGTCAGCCAAAGGACATACACACACAGAGTCCTGGCTCGACATGCACAATGCTTGTGAGACAAGGCAAACAGCGAGCGAAATGGCAGCCATGTAGGCGACATCATTTGAATTCCTAAACAGACAAACAAGCAGCGGAAATGTAAGGACACGAAGGACTACAACTCGCTCTCTCTCTCCCTCTCTCCGGCTGCCACTGTTTGTCTGGCTAAAGTAAAAGTTGTCGTTTAATTTCACAATTTATTTTAATTTGCAGCAAGTGAGCGACTTCCGTCCTGTTCGTCAATTAGGAGGCGTAGCGCCTGCTAAAAATAATATAGCATACAATTAGGCGACGCATTCAGAGCATAAAGGCAGAAAGGACTCGTGTCAGCGCTTGACAACAATTCCCCAGCCGAGCCTGCATCATGGCAATGCAAAAGTTGCCTTCCCAGAGCAACACGGTGCGTATGATTGATGTGGATGCCGCAGTGGTGTGCAGCAGACGCCGCAAATGTAATTTGCGGGCTACTCTGTGGGGAGACGAACTTGCTCCTGGCACCGACTTTGACTGATGAACTTTGCATAGTTTTCCGGGCGGCCACTTAAAGCGACTGCTGCTTAAAGCCAACTGAGAGCATCGATCTTCATTTTTGGTGCGCCTGGAATTCAATCAAGTTTTCCCATTTCAGCGCAAATTGAAAACATATGTTCCACGGCATTTCCTTCATGTGCTGCGACAAGTTAAAACAAACGCCGCCATAAAACAAACATACTTCAAGCACTGAAAGAAAAGCTACTTAAAAATGTTGCACACGTACAGCCAATTGTGAGCAGGCAAAAGAAAAGCAGCCCAGGACTTTCCCACACACACATAGAGAGAGTCAACAACTTTGCCGACAACGTCGCCAAATTCCCCAGAGCCTGTGAGTACGAGAGGACACCAGGATACGGCAACTTCATCAGGGTCTTTGTTATGGCCTCGCATCTTCATCATCATGATGAGTCTCATCAGCAGCAACATGTCTGAGGCGTTTGCTGTCCCTACAATCATTCACACACACTCGCACACACACACACATTCACTCTGTGGCGCCAAGGACTAATAAATTTCACGCAATCACGACTACACACACTCACACACACTCGCACACACATGCACAGTTCGTTTGCCGACAGCCTAATAAAATATTTAGTTGGTGCTCATTGACAAGTTTGCAGACACTGACAAGGTCCTGGCAGCAGAGTCCTGTGTGGCTTTGTGGTCTCTTTAATGCTCGTGTCTGACATTTGTGGCAGGTGTCGTTCACTCGCTTAGCTAATCATTTACATGGTGCCAGGATTGGAGCATCGTCTTTGGCTTTTATGCCCCATCAATTCTATTAAACGCACATCAAATGCCTGCGCGGAAATAATGAAAAATGCAAAACCAATATTTAAGATGCCATCAAATCAAACAAAGTGCAACAATGTGTGTGGGTCAAATGGTGGCACGTCCCCCAGAGGGAGACCAGCATAAATACCCCGGGCATCCTTTCTGTGGACTGGGCTGGGCTGGGGCATAAACAACGTTTAATATCTCATCAAGTGTTACGCTTTACGACTACTTAAAAACACATAAAAAATACCAAACAAAATCAACGTTGAAAGCCATAAATTCTTGTGTATAGAAATGAAAAGCCACTGAGCTCAGTTCGGGCCAGAAAAACCGAAAGCAAATGTAAAAGCGAAAAGGAAAAACCAGCAACAGCAACAGCAGCAGAGCAGAGCAGAGCAGAGCATAGCAGCCCACACAGCGAACAGATTTAATGATGCAGCATGATTTGCGCATAAAAAAAGAATGCCACAGACAGGACCAGAGACTCTAACTCCGCCTGCGACTCCGACTCCTCCCCCGACACCTCCTCTGACTCCACCTCCGACTCTGCCTCTAACTGAGACTGACAGCCATTGGCAACGGGCAACGGGCAACGGGCAACTGGGTGCTGCCATGCTTTGATAAACTGCACTCACTCACACACACACACACAGAGTTACACACAGATACTCACTCACACACGCTCAGACGTTTTAGTTGCGCATAAAATGTTAAAGGCGTTTGAATAACGGCAACACAAACTCCCTGGCAAACGAAAGTTATGCGAGAACGGGTGAATAAACCCTATGTCCACACACATACATAGATACAAGTACACTCGGACAAAATATGGCATCGCTTCCATCCAAGTCCTGTAACCATGAGTTTGAACAGCAGACCCCAGAGGAGCTCGGTACAATTTGCTTACCCTTCCCTTTGTGTTAACCTGGTAATATCTGTCCGACTGATGAAAGTCTTCCCAAGGGCAAGTGGGATAGGTTAGGGAGCACTTAACAGTTAGCTCATTTGATTGTGACAGGAAGTAAACATCACATTACCTCCTAGAAAAAGAAGCCCATATATATAATAAAAGCTATTGCAAGAAGGCTGAAGGATAGTCCTAATAAATATGCTGATACTATATGAACAAGATCTTAAGCTATTTATGATGTTGTTGTAGTGTACTCCCTACATTGTCATATGTTCTCTTGACTTACATAGTGTACTCCTCCCATATTACACTGCATTTCTCTATGACACAGTCTTCGTCTGGTGGTGACACATGACAAACAGTTTGTGAATTTCTAAACTCGAAAGACGCCAGTCACAGTCTGGCCATAAGCCAACCATCCATCTCTTCATGGGCAGCTAAACAAACCGACTAAATATTTAATTACACACATTTTGTTATAATGCTCGCGGCAGTTCTGTTGTTTAACTGTTTACCTCCAAGTTTCTATGGAGTATTTTGCAGCCTATTCAGAGTCAGACCTGGGTTCGAGTTGAGCCCCAAGTATCGGTCAATATGCTTAAATATTCAAACCGTAAACGCCAAGCGGTTTCTTGGATGCATAGTAATTTCACAGAATTGTTTGTTTTTGCTGGCGAAACTTTATGTCATAGTTTTTGTCTTAATATTCTATGCGATTGCATAAGCGCTTACTTCGAGAAGAGGTTAACAACCTTTCTTACTTTTACTTATTAGTTATCCAGAAACTCGTTATCTGTAATTTTAACCTTATATTTTATCAAATTTCATTCTGCTCTATGAGATGTCCATAGATTATTTTTGGGCTAACCTACCCTACATATGTTCGCGTATATTTAATAAACTCATTTTGCATTGCATCAGCCACACTCATATCAATTGATACATATCAATATGTTCGAGTAGTAAAAAAATGATAAAAAGTACACACTGTTATCAGCTCTATAGAATTATAATACTGTTGCTACCAACAGCTTTAGTATACTATAATCAATCTGAACCAGTATTCACGTAAAGTTCGCCCAAATTTCGAAATGCAAACAAGTAATCTATCATAATTCATTTTTGATTTTAATATTACTCTTCCGCAGGCAATTATCAATTTGTCACCCCGTCTGTCAACCAAAAACAATTATAGCAAAAATAATATTATCGCATGGATTATGCACTATGTCGCATGGCAAATTTAACCAATATTTTATTTTAATTAATTAATATATTCTTCCTTTTTTAAATTTTCCACAGAATTACCTAGATTTTCAGATCTTAACTGTGTAGTTAAATATAATAAAGCTATAATAATATATTTCTGATTTTGATATAATCAATTAATAGCAGAAGGAATGTATTTCACAATAAATAAATTTCTAAATCTAAAAACGAACCTGAAAAGGGAAAGCAACAATGACATATTATAACTGTTTTGTTCAATTGGGACCCAATGTCAGAACATCGTTATCAATTATAAGTAACCCTAGTCGATTAAGTTGAAGTGCTTGGAATAGATCATGTGCGCTACACTGAGAAAATCATGGTTACAAATGGTCAATAATGACGCAATAATTCCACATATGGAGCAACATGTTATTTTATAGTATTTAATCTATTGACGTGATCTTAAGTATGATAAGTTGAGAAGTGATACATAGTTTTGTAATTCCCATAGGCTTGTGTATTTACAAGTTGATCCAAATATAACTTCTTTCTTTGTTTAATTACATTTAACGTTGTCGCTTTAGTCGTGATCTTCTCAAGACCGAGCTTTTGAGCGAGACAAGCTTATGTCGCTCAGAAAGCTAAAAGCTCAAAGCTCAAAGCTCAAAGCTCATATGTGCTTACATGCTTAGTTGAAATGATTTCATTTGTACGTATGTACGTAAGTATATGTATATGAAATAATATATGAATAAAAGCTACATAACCTAATGTTTACTAACACATAATATTTTGGGGAAAATAAGTTATTCTACACGCTCAGATAAAATTCTAACAAACATAAGTGGAAACAAAAGAAGATCAAGACACGATAAAATGTAATTCGATATGAGAATACAAGCTGCTAAATAAATAGATTGGGTTTGTTTTTATACCCTTAACGCGTTGTAGAACGGGTGTAACAGCCTGAAACTTCTCACAGCCTTCAACATATATATATATTCTTGATAAGCAGTCCAGTAAAGATTGATTGAATTGTAAGTAAAGTAACAAAGTATTAGTTTCCAATAGATAACATTAAAATGTTGTCTGTAACAACTCTATCTACAAAGTATTTAGAGTACTACTTTGGAAATGGGTATTTTCCAGTCGAGAACTCTTGGATCGAGGGTTCTAACTGGTTTTGTTTGAGAGCGCAAGAGAATACCGGCAAAAAAAAATAAAAAATACACAAGATAACGAAATTCTCGGTTGGTTTAGTTAAAAATATGCTCACGAGACTGTTGTTTTTTTTTCGACTACCCACATTATCGCCTCTACATTTATCTGTCGGCACTTACTTATGTATATATACGAAAATGTATACAGATAATGTGAGTTCACTTATAACCATATATGTGCCTATGGTTTCTCGGAGAGCTTTCGTATAAATGCGAGCTCGCTCAGTTGTTAAAATTCAGTTACAGCCGAGTGTTGTGGGAAGAAACAAGTGTTGTACTACTTTATAATTCGGGGTTCCAGTCAATTGAATTTCACAATAATGGATCTGTTTGTCGTCTTGGCCTTGGGAGGCCTGTTGTTCTGGCTTTACAAGTGGCTAACGGACCGGCACGACGAATTTGCAAAACGCGGACTGCCTTTTGAGAAGCCATGGCCACTTTTTGGTAACACTGCAGATGTTATGCTGGGCAGGGCCTCGTTTCAGAAGAATACGTGCGAGTTCTATAGGCGCACACGACAACAGTGAGTAGAGCAGATAATATATAGTACTTAGAAATGTGAATGACATTGAATATATTGATGATCACAGCAAACTGGTTGGCGTCTTCAACGTACGCACGCCAATGATTCAAATCAACGATCCGGAGCTCATCAAGACCATAACTGTCAAGGACTTTGAGTACTTTCCCAATCATCAGCTGTTCGTTCAGACCGATGAGCGTCTGCTCAGTGACATGTTGAGTGTCATGAAGGATCAGCGCTGGAAACATATGCGTAATACCCTTACACCTGTCTTCACCGCGGCCAAGATGCGCAACATGTTTTCCCTGATGAATGAAAGTTTTGCCGAGTGCATGGAACATCTGGACAAGCAGGCGAAGGATCTGCCCAAGCCCGGTGAAGGATTCGATTTGGAGTTCAAGGAGGTGTGCAATCGTCTGTCAAATGATTTGATTGCCACCACCGCCTTTGGACTCAAGGTTAACTCCTACAAAACCCCCAACAACGAGTTCTTCAAGATCGGCCAAGCCGTGGCCACCTTCCGAGGCAAGCAGCTGTACAAGTTTTTGCTGGCCACTACATTACCCAAGCTCTTTCAGGTATGTCCTGTTATTGACCTTCCTTGAGAACCTAATCCAATTGTGTTAATAATATGTTTGTTATAGATGCTTGGTTTCCAAATCTTTGACGCGAAAAATACAAACTTTTTCATAAGTCTTGTTGTCGATGCCATGAAGTATCGTGAGGAGCATAACATTGTCCGGCCAGACATGATCCAGCTGCTCATGGAGGCCAAGAAGGAGTCCACCGAGAAGTGGACCGATGATGAGCTTGTGGCCCAGTGCTTCATCTTCTTCTTTGCGGCCTTCGAGAACAATGCCAGCCTCATTTGCACCACCACCTACGAGTTGTTGCACAATCCGGATATTCAACAGCGCCTCTACGAGGAGGTCAAGGAGACCCAGGAGTCGCTCAAGGGCGAGCAGCTCAACTATGATGCAGTTGCCAAAATGAAATATATGGACATGGTCATATCGGAATCCTTGAGAAAGTGGGCACTAGCCGCCACCACCGATCGCCAGTGCGCCAAGGATTACACTCTCCGCGACGAGGATGGCGCCAAAGTGTTTGATTTTAAGGCGGGTGATCGCATCAATATACCCATTGCTGGCTTACAATTGGATGATCGTTACTACCCCGAACCGTCGAAGTTCATTCCGGAGCGTTTCAGTGATGAAAACAAGGGTAATATTGTGCCCTACACGTATTTGCCATTCGGAGTGGGTCCACGCATCTGCATTGGTAAGACTTTAACTGAATTCAATGGCGAAGTAATCTAAAATTAATCGATATATTTTCCTTGCAGGTAATCGTTACGCTCTTATGCAGGCCAAGGCCATGCTTTACAATCTTTTGCTGAAGTATAGAATAGAGCCTGCTTCCAAGACCTCTAAGGATTTGATGAACGAGTCCATAGGCTTCCAGCTGACTCCTAAAAAGGGTTATTGGGTGCATTTGGTGCCCCGGTAGTGAATAAACCCAATAAAACAAGTTAAAAGCATTTTGTGTTTAGTTGTGTTGAGTTTACGATAAAATACACATATATATATATTTTATTTTGATTATGTTTCAATATACACTGACTTTAATTTTAATAATACGCTTACATATCTTAATTCAAGTTACAAACATAAATCTCATCATATCATCATCATATGTATCCGTTCCATGCTAACATCGTATTTGTAGGCTTATGCAAAACTTTCGACTTAACAAAATCTCGTTTTAGTGTCTTTTGCCGAGCAATTTATCTTGGGCGCATTTTTATTACAAAACTTTCAAAAATTCTTGACACATTCCTTTATATAACTCTTTCACTTTCACGCTTGGCGAAAGCTGAAAATTACATAAATCCATAAAACAAAAAACACAAAAGATTCTCAGCCAAAAACTTGACAACGCAAAGAAACCGCAAACTGAAAAGAAACCTTTTTGCATAAATACATATACGTGTATTTATACTTTATATGTATGTATATCTAAAGAATTATATATAGCTGTGTAAACTGTAACTGGGCGACATTTTGGAAGTTCCTTCATATTTCAAATTATTGCACATATTTTGTATTTTAAGACTTTCGCTTTTCTTCGTTGGTTTCTTATTGCTTATGACATTTACATATACAAATTCTTTTGTTGGCAGTTGCTCATTTGTTTTTACTTCTTTTATTAGTTATTTATTTATATATTTATTGTTCGTTGATTGCGTTCCTTTGTTTCTCGCGTTTCGCTGGCTTAAAAGTGGCAGATTCTTAGCTCTACAACTACAATACTTAATCAGTTAGCCATCTATAAATATAAGTATGTAAATGCAGTATTGATATATATTTTAGTTTTGTACAAAGTTGTAGCCAGAGCAGAGTTTTGTTTAATGATTAATCCCTGCTCCTAGCCTTATATGTATTTAGTTGTGGAATACGTGTAACTTACGGCTATATGACATTAGCTAAAGTGAGCTTGAAGTTGGAAAAACAGGAGAATTCAAAAGTATAATACACATTTTATACAAGAAATTGTTCGATTTTTATGCTCTCAAGCTCATTTTATATATTCAGGCCTGTTTCCCTTTCCAAAACCGATAATATCCTTCATAATCGAATTAGCTGTTCTCAACTACGATAATCGCTAAATTATTTGTTTTCAACTTTTAACCTGACAAATATTTATATTTAATTCTTTAATATTTTGAAGAGACAGATATTTACCTCTAAATTTGTATAACTCTGATATTGTTTAGAGAAAACTTTCTACCAACGATTCGGAATAGCAATCGCTTAACTTTTATAAAGCACTCGGAAACGAGAACAGGCCTGACTATGTCATGTCGTATGTAATTTATGCTTTGTGTATAATACATGCTTCGATATGTTTATTTACATTACCCAAGACCAGTCCCAGTCCTTGCTTCGAGTCTAGACGCTATACAGACGCTGTCCGTTGGTGGAACGAGGCTTGCCCAGACCAAAGAAGTTCCAGAAACGCCTCAGGCAGCCGGGCTTCTTCTCGGGCAGCAGACTGAGGCTCTGCTCCTCCAGAATGGTGTCCAGAATGTAGTAGCTGCTGAGGTTCAGGGGCGGCGGTGGCAGCATGGGAGGTGGTCATGATATGGTGCAGTTCTTGCTCTCGTGCATGATTGCCGGCATGCCCGACTGTGTGGCCAGGCCGCAGCCAGGAGCTGCTCCAACGGCAGCCGGATCTCCGGCCTGGGCGAGCTTCTTCTTGCGCTCGTAGGCGAGTGCATCATTGGGCACGTAAGCGACTCGGACGCCGCCGTAGTGCTTGCGGGCGGGCAGACGATAGACGTAGTCGTCCATGTCGCTGGAGGAGCTCGAGGAGCAAGTGGAGCAGATGCTGGCGACATCGCAATTGTCCAGATTGTTGAGCAGATTCAAGGCGCCGCTGCCCGCCTGGGTCTGGGCATTGTGCAGACGGAGATTTGTCTGATTGATCTGCATCTCGGAGGAGCTGCGGGACTGATTGCGACGCCGACGACGCCGTCGGGCGTTGGAGTTGTCCGTGTAGCTCTTGGAGCGCGACATGGTGTCCTGGACGCTGTGGAAGCGCACCTCCTTCAGCGGTGGTCGATTGTCCAGCTGCTCGTGCTCCTCGGGCGGCTCCTCGTTGCAGTTGCGATTGCTGCGCTGCTTGGCGGCAAAGAGCTGCTCGTAGCCATCGTGGGGCAACTCTAGCTCGCGCACAGACTCATTGTCCAGCTCCAGCTCGTTGCCCAGCTCCTGGGTGCTCTGCGTCATGTCCGAGTTGCTGGGCGAGTTGAGATTGATTTTGTCTATGCTTTGATAGCTGTGCGAGTCCTCCGCCTTCGACAGCAGCATGTCCGGCATGGAGGAGGTCAGCTGTGTGTCCCCAAAGATGGACTTGTCGCCCGCGCAGATGTTGTCCAGACTAATGCCCAGCTCAGTCAGGTCTATGGGCGGCGGATGGGCGGGCCGCGGCATGCCGGGCACCCCGCCCCCCAGCAACAAATCTGCCACTCCCGCCGCCTCCATGCGCTTGCGCTCCTGCCGCTCGAGCAGATCCCCCGCGCTGCCCGCACTCTTGCCCGCATGCTGACCCCCATAAGCATGGCCGTGGCTGCCGCTGCTCTTGCCGCCCGCACCACGCCCCCCGCCCTCCGCGGTGCGTCGAGGTGAGCGCGCTATTTGACTGGAAGTGGAGGCGCGATGCGTCGGCCGCAGCTGCGGCCCGGAGCTCGTGTCCGACGGCGTTGGCGGCTCGCCCTTGCTGCAGGCTATGGAGCAGTAGATGGTGCCACGACGCGGCAGGAACGGCCGGCCCAGCAGCGAGCAGCGGCAGGTGCAGCAGGAGAAGCACTGATCCGTCGCATGCCAGTGCTGCCCGTCGTGGCTCATCTGCCCCTGGTCGACGCCAATGACCTCCCCGCAGTAGTCGCAGTACTCGGCGAACATGGTGTCGAAGCAGCCCAGACAGTACGGCTTCCCCTCCCGCATGATGTACCGCTGTCCCCCCAGCTGATGCTCGCACTCCTGGCAGGCAAAGTGCTTCATGTGCCAGGTGCGACCTTCGGCCTCCGTGCACTCATCGGAGAAGATGATCTAGGATGGAGAAATGAAAGAGGTGAGCAGAGCTCGGATCAGTGTGGAAAGATGATTAACAAAAGTAAGAGATCGTTCAGAGCTGATATTCCCTAACAGAAACACAGATATAATAATCATATTATATTAAAATTATTTGGTGTGTTCACAAGCTCAATAAGGTTAACTGTTTAAAAACAAAAACCAAAAAATACTTATATAGAATTTAAGTGAAATACACCGAGACAGGCACCAGTGAACGGGTTATCTCATTATTTGCGTTAAATTGCGTTGTCGAAACACACCAAAAACAGCAAAGATTTAATGACTTTGGTTAAAATTACACGCTTAAAGTTCATTTAGCTAAACTTTCTTTTTTGCAAAAGTTCATAGCAAATTTGTATTTGTAAACCGAATTATTTAAGTTCATCAAACCATCGGAGGATAAACTAATTTTATATTTGTCAAAAATTAACCTGATTAAGCGGGTGACTGTAAAAATGAATTAACTTAAAAGATGTGTCTAGCTCTTTTCAATATTTTGAAAGATTAAAATGTTGTGTAGCTTAACTAAAAGTAATAGATCTCCCAATAAACCACAGACTCTAATATTCAATTGTCTTTTCACCAATTTTCATCAAACTGAAAGGCTCAAAGTGTTCATATGAATTAAGTGATTAAAAAGAAAAAGCAAAAGTCCGGGGATAAATGCAAGATGACTGAAAATGAGGTCTATCAATCAAATTGTGAACAGTACATCCTGATGGAAGGTTGTTGGAACCGTTTGTCGTACTCACCTCATCGCAGGCGGAGCAGCGCGGCTTCTGGGTCTCGGCATGATGGCGGCCACAGTAGAGATTGCCATCGCGCTGGAAGTATATCAAGTCGACCAGGAGCTCCTTGCAGACGCTGCAGACAAAGCAGCCAGGATGCCAGCACAGCTGGGCGCCCAGGCGCTGGGCGAAGACCACAATGTCGCCACCGGAGAGCTGCTCCTCGCACTGTGGGTAAGGTGAAAAGGGAGAAGGGGAGAGGGAGTGAGTATAAATAACAGAAATATGCTAAAGTTGTAGAGACGTCAGGCGATAGAAATCTGCAGCGTCTGCTTTGCTTGGCAAAATATTTAAGCGGCTATAAATGCTAAATAACGGTAATAAAACGCTTAAGCCCCCCAAGCGAGGACATGGCAACCAGCACGAGAACAGTCCGCAGTCCACAGACCTCCTGCCCTCCCTCCGTCGACCCCAATCCTGACGCTGCTTTGCGGTTCTGCTTTTTCACAACGGAAATAATGCAAAAATAGCTGCCGGCCATGTGCGAGGCGGCTCCCAAGTGCTCCCCAGAGAAAACTGAGACTTTAAACTGCTGGAAAAGCCGCAAGGAAAATTCTCCTCTTGGTGGTCTTGCTGCTGTTGTTGTTGTTGTTGCTGCTGCTGCTGCTGCTAATGTCACGGAGTCCAAACGGAAGCGCAGCTTTTAATGACTCAACCTCAACTCGTTAAAGTTAAAGGCATTCGCATAATGAACCCATTTACGTATAACTAACCAGGATCCTAATAGGGTCAGCAAGGCTGATGACTCTGTACATCGTAAGGAAGGGAAACGTTTTAAACAGGTATAAAGGATATAAGGGTTTCTTGTGTAATCGGATTTTTTGTAGAAAATCTAAACTGTTTAATCTTCACAGGTCTTAATTGATCTTATCAACCTTAAGAGGAATGATATGCGAATCCTCCTGGTTATTCCACAGAGCATTGTTGTTTAGGATAAAAATTCAATAAATTGATAGCAGAAATGGATGAGACGGATCTAGAAACATCAGAATATGTTTATCCTCACATTTGGAAGAGACAATTGTACGTACTTCCTCCTCATATGACTTAGGATCTTAACCCTAAATGGCTCACCCTCATGACAAGCCTGCAAGCAGGGAGATATCCGAAGTCCTGGAGGCACAATAGACCTGAATACTTGCTGTATTGCGGCAAGGCTATTATGATAATATAGCTTTCCTGTAAAAGCCTTGACTTTTTGCCATTTTACGAGCAGGGAACGCAATTAGCGCAATTGCCCTGATTTATGAATGCTTTTGGCCAAAAAGTTCAACACATGCGGCTGTAACTGCTGCCATTTGGTGGTAGCCGGTAACCTCCACAACCTACCCTTGCGGGCTCTTACTCTTGACAAAGCCTACGCCAATTTGCGCCATTTTCGCTTCGACTTCCGTTTCCTACCGCACCGCGGCGCTTTGCCCCCGTCCCCGCCCACGCCCTGGTTCATTTCGCGCACGCAAATTACCCAGCAGCGCCACGAAAGCCACAAGACGCCAAAAACGCTGCAAGGATGCGAAGCGAGGAGGAGTCAGGACATCGTTGCCTGCCTGCAGCTTCTTAACTTTCCAGGCTATTAAACCTCAGTCTGGCGAGGAGCGTTGCTGCTCCAATGTCCCCCGCAATCAACATTTACTTTTGCAAGCCATTAAACATTGACAGCGAGTGCCCGTCTCCATCCCCGTCCCCCTTTACAGGGTTGATAATTTCCATGGCAACGCCAGGAGTAAGTAGCTCCAAGTTGGCTCCACTGCATGCGTCGTTAATTGTTGCCAACTCCAGAATTTATCACCGAAAAAGAACTGCGCCGGAACTGAGCACTTTAATTAGGCTCAGACTCAGCCGGCGCTAATGATGTATTTGAAGTTGGCACTCGTCCTGTTGCGGTTATGGATTTCCAGCTCCTTTCTCCTTTTGTCCAGCACTTTGCTGTGGCTTTCCACACACAGACTTAAAAAACTTTTGCCGGAAAAGTGCTTTAAGTAGTTTCTGTGGTGACAACATTGTTGTCAAGAGTGCAAAACTTTTCCGGCAGCAACAACTTGCCTCCTCCTAAACAGCTGATTGGCCCAGCGCCGAAATCTGTCCACTTAAAAGGACATTTTTCACTGGTATTTGTTGCTGCTGCGCTAAATGTCATGTGAATAACTACAATCGCTGCTCATTTATCTTATCAATCCAATTAATCCCAGTCGCATACAGTTGAGATGACCCCGTACACGAGACGCCCTGACCCCTCCCTCCCTCCGGGGCACTGCAGACAATTATGCTATTGACAAATTGACGCTGGCTGCTTAAGGGGCAGCGCGGAGGCGCCACCTGACTGCCGGCTAAGGACTGTCTGCTGTGTCTGCCGGCCCCGGGACACGTTGTCGGAGTCCTTAGTCCTTGCTAACCCATTTCGTGTCCGTCCTAATCCAACTTTGGCGCTTTGCCCTGACAAACTTTGCTGCAGACAAGCAAGACAATTTCCTGCCCCAATCGCCCCACACTTCGGACTCATCCTCAATCCCGTAGCTCACCGAACACAGTGCCTCAAATTATTAATGACGCTCGTTATCGTGCCCTTTTCAGTACATAAACTTTTCGCTTAGCGGGCACAGGCGGTTCTACCTTTTTTTATATTATTTGGCAGCCAAGTTTTTGCTTCTTTTTGGCAAGCGGCAAAAAGTCTCCCTTCACCTCTCTGTGAGTACCATATTTCATGCACTCGGGGCATGCCTTACTTATAATTATTTTGTATTTCATCGTTGCCGGGACGACCTTTAGTGTCACATCCTTGTCAAGTTCTGCTGTCACATCCGCTTCAACTCTGTTGCCTTCATTGTTGTTCGTGTGGAAAATCGGGCCTGGCCAAATCATAGCCAGTTCTGACTCCGACTTTGACTTTGACGCACGTTTCTGGCCATGCTGCCGACTCATTTACGCTTCACTGAATATGAGTGCTTTTTGGCAGCATCATTCAGGATCATTGAGCGTTTTCATAAATTTCCTTTAAGTATAATTTCTGCATGGCTGTCCTCGCCTCCTTCTCCCTCTTTCAGAGGATAAAACACAATTCAGGGGGCGGCCTTTGCTTTGTTCGCATTTTAACGTCCGTTTAGCAAGTCAGTTATGGTTTGTGAATTTTAAGTAGCAGTCCGAGTGGGTTGTTCTGGTTCGTCAGTTTCTCCTGGCACGGAATCCGGCTTGGCTTATCAGATTTCATTAATAATGCATTAATCTACAGTTGGTTCTGATCGAAACAGTGTGCGGAGCTCCTTACACTCCTTACCCCGGATACCTATTACTTAAATGGTTGTATCCTCAGCTTTAAAATGGAATAAACCTTTCTTGTGTGCTGAAAGCTATCAGTTTATGGTGTGAAACGATATATCTGCACAGAACAATCTGATATATTTTTATACTCTGTTCCCGAAGGGAAAAAGAGTATATTGGGCTTGCGAAATGTCTGTCTGTCCATTTGAACGCAATTATTTTCCACATCCTTGAAGCTAGAGCAACCAAGCTTGGTACACATGTTGATGTATATCCCACCCTCTCCCCCTCAATTTGGGAAAAACCTGTATCTTCCACATTTTTAAAGCTATAGCCAGCAAATTTGGCATACAGACTAATGTTGAGATTCCTGACAGATCTGCATCGAAAATTTGTTGTATCTTATAGTTTTAGTTAAGGCTACAATAGTTCAAAGCTTTTTTGAGGCACATAGAAACTGAATTAGGGGTTACTTTTAACCTGATATGTTAAACTCTTTAATTCATTCTTGTTTTATATCAGTAAAAACAAAAATAAAATAGGTAACAAGGAGTTTAATTACACAAATAAATCATATAAGAAACAAATTCATATTTTCACAACTATCAAGAACTGAATTTGATTTATTTTCAATAGTGTTTCCCAACTCACTGGTTCTAACAAACTTATACTTTACAAACTGTTGACAACTTTCCAATCAAATGTCGCAAACTTTCAAAGGATGCAAAAAGTGCTAAGGAGCTCCATAAATAACGTTAGCATTTTTCAAAGTTAACCCTTGAGCCTTGAGCTGTCGGGAATCATTGATCAAACATATGAAATCAAATATTTGGCTGCACTTTGACATTAAACATGAACATGGCAAACTTAGGGAAAACCTCAAACAGTTTCTGCTGGTCTGTCTAATGTCTAATGAACTCTAACCCAGCCTGGCCACATAGCCGCAAGATCCACTTCCATATAAGTCGTAATAAACGCAACTTGGCTGCCAATTTGGCCTGTCCGCAAACACAGCCAACAAAATCACTGAAAACTTGGGCACAACTTTAATGTGGCCAACACCTCAAAGGAGCAGAACGCCCACGCACGTAGCAGACAGACAGAGACAGAGACAGAGACAGATGAGGACGGCGACGAAGATGGAGCCACTGCAGCGGACAAATGGACGCTGCATGTCCCTTTCCCCGTACTCCTCTGCTTCTACCCGCCCCGTTGCCAGACAGACACGCAGCCGCGTGGCAGGCAGCATGCGGCATAAACTTTTTAATAAGTTTTACGAGTGGCGAATGTGAACACAATAAAATCGAGCTCCGAACTAGTATCTGTGGCAGCCAGCGTGCCAGGCCAGGAACTGTGCATCTGGATGCAGACTGGCCAACTAGTACTACGCTGATGCGAGCCAGCTCAACTTGAGTTTAAAGTTGAGTCTGAAGTTGCAGTTGGTTAGCCGGCACGCACAGACTCTCGTCCAGAGACTGCCAGCTAATAACAATGCAAATTTTGTTCAGACCGAGTAAGGGGAACACTCGCAAAAATCGACGTTCCGAAATCTAACACTATTCTTAAATTTATACTATTTATTGCTGACAAACTGAAGTACGAGTAAATTCCGCGCTGTGTGCTTTGGAAGGATGTTGTCCCCCGACAAAAAATATCCCAAAATTTGGGATTGAATGAGTACTCAAGTCAAGCTAATTTTGTGCTTGATCGTTTTTTAATCATGATTGATTCTGTGTGCTGTATAGCTCTGAATACGAATTGCAACAAACTTCTACATAAATCGGAAAAAAATCACATTTAAAATATGTTTTTCCTTTAAAACAATTTAATCTGGAGCTGGACAGGACTAAGAACAACACTTACATTGGCAATTAATTAAAGTAACCCTTGCAGATTTTTGCGAGTGTAGGGCTATTGAAAGGGTAGCTCTTACTGGTGCTGGTGGTGGTGCTGGTACTGCAACAGCTACTACTATTTTATGGTACTTCCATTGTGTTTTAGTGCCATTTCACTGCGTTGCACAGTTTCTCTATATGCACATTCACTTTTCGCCCCAGCACAGACAAAAACGAAGAGCATCAACTTGCAACCCGGAGTCCGGAGTTGGCAGTCCGGAGTCCGGAGTCGGGGTCTCGTCTTTGTGTTACTGTTGCTGTTGCTGTTACTGTTGCAAAGCAAGTTGCTGCAATTGTTTTTGCAACAGCGTTTTTCATTTGCAGTTTTTCGCCAACTTGCAGCACTTGCCGTTTGCTAAAAGTGTACTTAATGAAATCTTTTTGTCATCTTTTATTTGAGCTGCTGCCAACGTTGCCTCGCGACGTTTGAAAGTTGCCACGTTACCCCATAACTCCCCCGCGCGGTTGCCTGCCCGCTTGCTTATTGTTTCTGGCAGGCGCCATTGTCAATTTTTTTTGCTTTGTTGAAGCACCCACACACAGTTCATAAGAAGCCCAAGGAACCTGCCGCATGCCGAGTCCTGTCAAAGTTTGCGCAAAACTTTGCCCTGCCTGGCAAAAAATAAAAGATGAAATGAAATCGAAACTCGCCATCTTGGGCGCCTTTGTTGCTCATAATAAAATGCAAATTTCGTGCTCACAATTAAGATGGGTTAGGGCTGGGTATGCAACTTGTAAACTTACCCCCTTGCAGGACCTTTCATCGGACAGCAGCCGCACCGCGCCCCGTCCGAGCGCCTCCCGTTTGCGCTGCGCTGAAAAGATGCGCAGCTCCTTGCGTTCCTCGTCGCTCAGCGAGTGGCAATAGCGCACCTGCAACGTCAATGAAAGCGGTGAGGGGCAGGGGTAGGGGAAGTGGCAATGAGTAAAGGAGCAAGTTTCTTGTATTGTAAATTTTAATTAAAATCTCTGTTATTGCAACTCAAAAAGGCAACGGCAACTTTTTTAATCTCGCCCTCGCCAAGGCTGCGTGGGGCGTGCTTTGATTTTTATACAAATTTATTTTATTTTTTTAAATACCCTTGCATTGTGTAACGCATTGACAGAGGCGTCTCCGACCTTAAATATTTTATGGCGCATTCTTGATCAGGTTGAGTCCATAAAGTCTCTGATTCTAGCAAGTTTCAGTTTCAATGACTTGAAACTTGGCAGAATTCCTTTATTTTTAGCTGGTAGCATATATTGAAGCAAACCTGAATAGATTACTATATAATGGAAAGATTTGTTGAAAACTGTCGTATATTTCCAGATATCTTAACGAAACTCATACGTTCTAAACTTTAAAAGATTCTTATTTATTTTCTCAAAATTTTTAAGCAAACTCAAATATTGGATACTATTTGATCAGCATCGGAAGACTATATAAGTATATCCTATAGCTACCATAGAAATAGCAATTTATTAGCATTTCCGCAAGGGTATTAAAACTTCGGCAACCCGAAGATAGTTTTTCTATCTTGTTTTTTATTTTATTTTTATGTTTTGTTGCCGTTGTTTTGGTTGCTCTGCGAATTTTTACAAGTTGGCATTAACTGCATTTTTATGCTCGACTTCTTCGTCGCTGCCTTGTGCTGTTGGGGAGTCCTGGTTCCAGGTCTTTTAACTAATACTCACTTCGTTATCTTGGGGCGGCAGCTGGTGCAGCAATTGTTTCACGCGATACTTCTCCCCGGGACTGTTGACGTAGGGCACTTTGTCGTCCGGCAACTGGCTGAAGTATAAGCGGACCTGTTAACGAGCAGAGAGAGAGCAGTAAAAACGAAATTAAGTATCTCAGTTATAAGCCATAAGCTGTCAGTTAAAGCTTGCTAACTGTCGCCAGTTTATGGCCACTTGATAGCCCCTCAAATCGTGACAAACTGCAGCAGCAAGTACATTCATTAGGGACAAGTCTATAACGAATTAATCAAAGCCACAAAAAGCAGTGACAAACACGCTTTCACAAACTTGGCTAAGACAACAGCGAACGCCCACAGCTGGACCACGAAAAGTAAAAGCCGCCTAAAAAAATTGCATGTTAAACGTGCGAAAATGGAAAATGTCGCTGAAGTCATGAGGCAGACAGAATGCAGGCAGAGCACAAAAACTGCCAGCAATTTTCTGTTTTTCCCAGAGTTTTTCCTTTCAGCCGAGCTGGGCGTTATGTAAGCCTCGATTTTGTGGCATTTGGGGCAGCGCCCCGACCACGACTGCTTGGGTCTTGACCAGCACTAATTGCGGCCAAATCCAGCAGCGATTTAATTACAAAACGCTTTCGCTTTCAATCGATTGCCATTCGATATGGACCGATAATTTTCCAAAAGCCTAAAAAGCAGCTTAGCCGCAATTAAAGTTGTCGCCGCATTTCCTTAAACGTGCATGTTGCCAGGCATTGAACTGGATTGGATTCGATTGGATATAGGATTGGGACTGGGATTGGGATACTCGATATTGGGCTGGCCATGAAGCATGCCAATCAGCGCTGCTCGTTAAGCCTTTTTCCCGTCAAAACTGGCTATTTAAATGCTGGATTGCTGCAAGAGCTTGGAAAAACGGCAAAGCACGATTCTGGCCTTGTACAGAGTATCTACGAATTCTCCCAAATTCAGCTTCAATTCAATTTCAATACATCAATGTAAGCAACCGATTGCAACCTTAATTGTTTAGTAATCATTTTGGGAAACCATTTGAAGCTACTGCTCCTTAATTTCTATAAAATTTAAAAATTTGCTTTCGTTTTCTTTTCTTTTTGTCACTCATTATACAAAGAACTTTAGTTTCTTAAGATTTTACATATATCTTTAAATAAATCAGAGCCATTCATGCCGTCTCTTTGTATCTTCCATATCAAAAAAAGTTCTCATATATTTACAATTGAAATAAATTTCGAGTTACAGCTCCACCGCATTATATTCTGTTCGGGAATAGACTGCAACCTTCTTATTTGATTAGCTATAATTTTGTTATTGCATTTTCATTATATTATTAAGATATAACAATTAATTGTGGATTTGTTTTTTATTACTTGTATTTTATTTTCTTTGTTAAATAAGAACTGAATATTTTACATACATCTTTAAATAAATCAGATCCATGCTGTATATTGCATCCTCAAGCTATCCTTACTGAACTAAGAGTTTCGCAATTAATAATTAAGCTTTAACACTGTTTTATGACATGCCAATGTAAAAGTAAATCAACTTTGAGGTAGGAATAGATATAGTATGTATAAACACACATTCATATGCATACATACACTTTCAGTATTAAAATATACGAACATACAAAGCAATCTATAGATAATCGAAATCAAAAAAAAAAAAAAGAGATGATAGAATAAATGAAAATCTCTAGAATTTGATTGATGAGATTGATTCAATATTTGTATTATTGATTTTTCCAACAAAAAAATAAGAAGGAAGTAAAATAATATTGTGTTAGGGCCAATAAATATGCCAAAAGTCAGACATTTGGAAATCAAATATCAAAGGCGTAAAACGTTTTTATTACATTGTTGAAAAACTGTATTTTTCTTTCGTTTTCCATCAGAAATATGTTTAAAATGCATTAAATTAAACGATCAACGTTTAACAATGTATATATAAATTACATCCTTGGATGCTCGGATCGGTCTCCCGCAGTCCAACGATATATTCAAGCATATTCTTACAGTCGGAAGTATTATATGCGAAGGAACATAAAACCAGTACAGTATGAAGAGAAGATCACAGGTCTGGTAATTATAATTATAAAAATAAAAAATCATTTGTGATTACACGTTCTTCCCGCAGTTTTCAGTGAACTTAGCATCTGAACTACCAACATATTTAAAAATAATTTGGGGTACAAGAATTGAAAACAAATGTCCCAATAATACGAGGGTCCAGCCAGCTACTACACTAAATCATTGCTTAAACTGTTTGGGAATTATATGCACCAGCATTTGAAAAATACTTTGTGTTGATTTTTGTAATGAAAATTGGGTTGCTTAGATACACACAAAAATATTTTTCGTTGGTTTTTACTCCCTGTACCCATAAAATGGGTAAAAAGGGGGTATTACATCTGTGCAAATGTATGTAACAGACAGAAGGAGACATCTCCGACCCTATAAAGTATATATATTCTTGATCAGTATCAAAAGAGATTTCGATTTGGCCATGTCCGTCTGTCTGTCCGTCTGTCCGTCTGTCCGTCTGTCCGTCTGTCCGTATGAACGCGTCGATCTCAGCAACTACAAGAGCTAGAGACACCAAATTTGAAATGTAGGTTCCTGTATAGCATACGCAGATCAAGTTTGTTTCATATTTCAGATATCTCCCCCCGTTCCCCCGCAAATCGATTAAAACCGTTTTACAGTAACAATTTTCAAGATATAGCTTTAAGATTTGACATGTACAATACTTTAGTCTCTCTTAATCTACTGTCCAAATTTCAAGTCGATCGGATAATAAACACGGAAGTTATTCACGAAAGAAGATTCAGTAATGCAGCGAGAGGGGGGAAGGAGAAGCACAGCCACCAATTAAAATGCCTCGCTTGCGCTGTCGCTTTTGCCGCACAGTGTGTGTGTGCGTCTTTGTGTATGTGTGTGTGTATGTGTAAGTGGGCGTAGATGTGATTGAATGTTTTAGACCTGGGTACAGGGAGTTTCGTAGTCGGGTATACTCGACTATAGCATTCTTACTTGTTATATTCTTAAAAATGTGTAACGCATTAAAGGAGACGTTTGCGACTCCACAAAGTATATATATTCATGATCAGCATCAATAGTCGACCGATATAAGGTTGTTCTTATGCGTTTCATCCAAACTAGTGTCTTAGTTTTAGAGCTATTGCGAGGAAACTTGGCAAAGATGTTTCCTTTTGATGCAGGTAGTTCATATGTCGGAACCGGCCTGATCAGACCACTATATATAGTTGCCACAGGAACGATCCTTCGACAAATATGTTTTTGCTGGAAAACTTTTATGCTTTTCAAGACAATCGGTAAAATATTGAGTTGTATGACAATCTTTTTGGTTTATGACCAAACCTTTTCTCCTTTATGTTTCTGTTATCTTAATTAGTTTGTAAACATATTACTTTTAGCATGATTAATGAATTTCTGCGCTTTTTGTTGCAAATGTAGCTTTTTTGTTCGGCCTTCCGCAGCTGAAACCACAAAAGTTGGCAACCCTGATGGAAAGCGCCCAAACGAAAGCAAAAGTTCAGCCCATAGCCCACAGCAGGTGGTTCAACAAGACGCCGGTGGTGCAGGCGAAAACAGAATTGGTTAACGAATTCAAAAAACCACATGGAAATCGACAACGAAATTGCTCCCCGTTGGCTACTTTTGATTTCACCTAATTAGTTGTGACAAATTGCTACATATGTTGCAAGTTGCAAGTTGCCAGTTGCCAGTTGCCCTGCCCCTCCCTACCTGATCTGGCCGCAGACCCGGTGGCACCCAGGTGTACTCCTCCAGGGCGCAGCCGCTGTCATCGTCCGACTGCGAGTTGCGCTGGAAGTCCAGCTGCTGATGGTGGCTGTGGTGGTAGACGCTGGCGGTGGCCGCCGTCTTGTAGCTGGCCGTGCGCAGCGGCGAGGCGACCACCGAGTTCAGTGGCAGATGATTGGGCGGCTGGCAGTGGCGCCTCTGCAGCGGCGACACAAAGTGCGACGGCGTCCCGCTGCTGCTGCCGGCCGTTGTCGTTGGTGCGTCCAAATTGTTGCATGCCGCGGTCGCTGTCGCCGTCGCCGTCGCCGTCGCCGTCGCCGTTGCGGTTGCCTCTCTGCTGCCAGCCAGCCCAGTTGATGTGGTGGCCAGCGTCTGCTCGCCACGATGTGGTGGAAAGGGCGCACCCCCGCCAGCCTCCAGCTGCAGCAGCTCACTCTCCGTTTGAGTGTAGTAGCTGCTGCCGGGCTGCTGCATCTTGTGGTGTGTGGTGTGGGTGGTGCTGCTGCGCGGTGCGGGTGTGGGCTTGTATTTGATGTTTGGCTGAATGCTGCAAGTAGAGAGGTGGGAGAAAATCGATAACTTTACTATGGAAATATGCACAAGATACGAGTCTACACTTGAGAGACAAGAGTCTCTTAAAGTAACTAAATATGTTGAAATCTGTATATGATGGTTTCACTTATAAATCAATTATAAAACCACAATAAATTTCCAGCTAAAATATGGTTATATATAATAACAGTGATCTCTCTTTACGTCTTAGAAAGGAGTTCACTAAACTCAAATGCCAACCAATATAACTAATTGCTGTTTCTGTTGTTACAATAATAATTATTTCGGAACAGTTTTTGTTTATTGGAAGCAGTCGTATGAATAAATCAAATTGCATTTAATTTGATAATTTATCCAATAAATTTGTCCATATTTTATGTGCTGGTATTTGGCTTTCAAATTAAACTATACAATGTCAAACACAAACCAAAAATGAATTAAAAGTTATATTTATAACATTTTAAATTATTAATATTTTTTATATCCTGCACTTTATACAGTTTCTTAAAGTTCTAAAAGCAGATATCAAAATTAATGCTTCAAATAAATTTGTATGGTTAGTTTCGAGATAAAAGAACTATTTAATATTGTAATATATGCTGCCAAAAACAACAAATATATTTTTACTAATGAATATTTTTAGCAGAAATTTAGGTCTGCTTGATTATTTAATATAGAAGCACAAATTATGGACAATTTTAGAAAAGTAACTTTGCAATATTAAATAATGAAGCTAAGAGCTGCAGCTCGGTTGTTGCTCTTGCCAAATTGCCATTGGGTTTAGACCAAGCTTATATCGTTGCCGCTGCGCTGTCTCAATCAGCAGACTTGCAACAAATCTTTGGGGCATGTTAATGTGCTGGCATGCAGCTTAAAATTGTTGAAGATAATGTTGCAACACTTGCTGAATATGCATATGAGTATGATGAATGCTGACAAATTCATTTGCAATTAGCCAGCTGAGCTAGAAAACTCATTCAAATTGAATGCGCCGGCAGTTTGTGATGTGTTCTGGCTGCAATTGTGGCCAAATTGCAGCTGCTGCTGTTGCAGTTGCAGCAGTTGCAGCAGTTGTTGCAGCTGCTGCGCCTGCGTGTAGTTGTCCAATTTATGAAATTTCGAAATGGCCAGCCGCATGTCGGGGCATCAGCATGTGGCCATCAGCAAATGGCCACCATATCCAGAGTCGACTCAGACTCGGATACAGTCATAAACTTAAGGCCTCAAATGACCGGTGAGCAGCCACTGCGGCATCTTCTTTGGCGCTTTCTGTGTACTTTCACTCGTGCTGTGGCACACTGAGCGATTATGCAGTCAAGCAGCAACAGCAACAACAACAACAACAGTAACAACAGCAATAAACAACAACTTTATGTTGGGCTTTAGAAATTCCAGCGGCAACTTTAAGCCCGTGTGTGCATATCGCACCCAGCCTGGTCATGTTTCAGTTTTAATTTGCCTCTTTGCCCGCTGGCTATAATTTTGTATTTTTCTCTTTGTATTTTGTATTTTTTAATTTTTGTAATTAAAGTCATTTGTGTGACTTAACACCAAGTGCCTTATGCGCTTCCTTCTCTATGAAATTAAAGACGCACTGCAGTTGCGTTATTTCATTCATAAACATTCCGATTTGTATCAAGTTGCACAACATTTGGAGCATGAATAGGAAACGTTTAATGGCCAGGCCTAGCTCGGGAAATGTGAGAAGCTTCACCAGTTCCACCAGTCCACCAACTTCACCAGCAGCAGCTGAAAGCAATTTGCCAGCGATCTATCTGCATAACCTGTAAATTTATGCAAATGATTAATAACAAAAGCTGCAGTTAACCTTCTGCTAACAAAGACGCACCAATTTGTGAAGCTATTTAGCAAGGCCCTTAAGTGAACCTGGTCGGAGGAGGTGTTTAACTATCGAGAGACCCATCCACGATACTTTTGACAGCAATACTCGCCGAATAGAAAGCAATTGACTTTGTTATTGATATCGAGAATATGCAATTTCAATAGTCTATTGAAAGCAATCTTTTCATCTGTAAATTAAGCAAAAAGTGGAAGCGAAGCGAAAAATGAATTTATTATCTTGATCGTACGTAATAGTGATGAGAAACCTTGAATTCAACTGAAATAACAATCGAGAGTTTCAATAGCAAATAACAAACATGTCTTAATAGTCTTTAAAATCAATTTATCGATAGTGATACTGATTATATCGAATATTAACTGGTTATGAAAACATTCTTTATCTGATAAACGAAATTAACCCAAAACTATTATTTCTTGATCATACGTTTTCATTTCATCTGCGTCCGCAACTTAGTTTAACCTGGTTTCGAAGCAAGAAAAACAATCGATATTATCGATTGTACCATTGATATTTTGTAACTTCTTTCGCTGTTTTTGATTAGTCATCAAGTGAAAGCAAGTGACGGCATCGATAGCTTGTAACCTCTAGAGGGAGACCTTTCGCTGTTACTGGTATTAATCAACTGAGAGCTTCTAAGTATTTGATCCATCGATACTATCGATAGTACAATCGATACCTTGTTACCTTTAGGGGTAGACCTTTCACTGTTTTTGATATTCATCAATTTAGAGTTACCATTTGAACCATTGATACCATCGATTGTAGCATCGATAGCTTGGTACCCTTAGGGAGCAGCCTTTTCCTTGATTTTGATTATCATCAATTGAAGCTTGCTAGTATTTGAACCATCGATACTATGGATAGTAGCTTCGATAGCTTGTTACCCCCTGGAGGCAGTCCTTTCCCTGTTTTTGATAGTTATCAATTGAGAGTTTCGTTGTACATGAATCATCGATACTATCGATTGTAGCATCGATAGCTTGTTACCTCTAGGAACAGCCCTTTCCCTGTTTTTGATTATCATCAGAGAATTTCCTAGTATTTGAATAGTATATCTTATCGATACTATCGATTGTAGCATCGATAGCTTGTTACCTCTAGGGGCAGCCCTTTCGCCAGCGCCATTAAACGGCCTCTCAACTCGCATGCCGAAGTGAATGTCTCCCAGCAATAGTTGAATACACACTGCAAGTAACTGATGGGCAATGCTATTAACATTTACACCGCGATGTGGTTCAGCTGAGATTAGCAGAGATACCCGTATTATCTATAGGCAGATCGTTAAAGAAGAAAACACGAACTGGCGTATGGGACGTGAGCGTGGACGTGAATTTGGCTTTGGAGCTAGTGAAAGTTTTGTGCTACTCGTACGCTTTGTGGTTTTCCAATGCAAATTCATTTGTTTTTTAGCGGGAGAGTGCCAAATGTTGTCGGGCATCTGCGTGCGATCAATCAAAAGGGGCCGGAGAGGCTTTCTAAACCGAAACCGATTGACGATCCATTCGCTGCGATTGTCGACTGCTGGCCAAACAAAGTCAAGGCATAATCTGTCACAAATGAATTGTGAGCCTGTTGATTGACTTTGATAGCAAACGGTGGCCAAGTGCCAGCCCAATTCAAATCTAGCAAAGCCAAAACCGATTGCCAAATACGGCCACAATTGTTGACATACTCACAGCTGTCCGACTCTTGGCCAGGCTTAGGCGGTTTTCTCTTTTCTGGCCAAAAGCCATAACCAAAAACCAGTTGTCCGCTGATTTTCTAAGCGGCATGCAATTTTATTCGCCAAACAGCCTGCGCTTAAAAATGCTTCAAGGAACTGACGTGCATCTGGCCAACTATGGTGCGATCTCTGACAGATGCATAAATTTGGGTTAAGAAGATTTTGAGTGTATTTATTTGGTTTGATGTTTGTCATTTCCTTGATGTGTGTATGTCACAATTGCACAAAGTATACGTATGAGGATAATTAAAAGTAAACTGCCTGACACTTATTGCAAATGGTAATGGTAATGGTATGGCAAGACGGCTTTTTATTACCCAGCTAGCTCAAATGCGCATATCTGTCAATTTTGATATTCTGGTATCTTATATTATTAGATTCACACATATCTAGAGGAATTTGAAACATTTGCATGCATTTCTTGCCCACTTTTGATGATTATCATCATTTGTAATACATTTATTGGTTGTTTCCAAGAAGTTGTGTGCCTCTAATTATACATCGTTGGAAAGGTATTATTCCAAATGCAATCAAATTGTAATCAGTTGGTTGTAAAGCGAGTAAATCGGGTTTCAAGTGCTGCAAACTTATGCTCATTCAAAGTCCCTCACTGAAACTCTCTCCAAAGAGATATCTATGCCCCAAAGAATGTTGTTATCATTAACCAATGCACTAATTTGTACATCTGTGAGCCACATAACTGCACTTAAAATTGACTTATCAGGCTATTGAGAAGATTGATCCTTATGCAATTGTATCTGGGGCTCATTAGCTAACATTTCAGCAAATGCGGCACGTTAATTCAAATGCCAATGCCGTGCCACAAAGCTAATAATATCTCAATTATCCACATCATCAACGCCGATTGGCAGGGCGCTCAGCGGAGTGCAGAGCGAGGAAAATGTGTTTCTCTATCCTATGTATAGTGTAGTATAGTGTATAGTTTATACTGGCTGCGATTTCATTAAATTTTAGACACGCAGTTTCCACAGAACTGGCCACAGCAGGAGCAGGCACACGTAACTGGTTCAGAATCATTTAGGCACACACACCACCAGGCAGGCAGCACACACAGTTGTTGTGCCGACTCCAACCAGTTTCCCAGAAAGAAGTGCACTACGACACGCAGACAACAGCGGCAATTGGAGTACGTGGAAATTAAAACGAAACATGCAATTCTTTGTAATTGAAAAAGCAGAAACAAAAAGAACAACTATGGAGCAGAAGAGGCATCTGAAACCGAATCAATCCGCATTAAATTACTTTCACAATTGGTCAAAAGATAAACGTCAGCTCCCAATTTAGCTTAGCCGGGTCTACGACTCTCGCAGGCCTCTGGTATTATCTCCATCGCATAGCACACGATCTCTGGCCAAGATTGTAGCTGCCATTTAAGAAGATTTCGCTGAGCACGCCTCGTCAGTGTGGGCTGCAGTTGCAGCATTCAGGATTCAGCTGGGCTCTGCTCTAGAATCGAACACTGTTAAATTAAAATGTTGTGCCGTAGGCGTGTCGCAGTCGAGGCACCCTACCACCCCGCCCCGCCTCCATTCCAGACTCCCAGCTAAACGCCTTTCCCAGTCCATTACGAAATCTCGTGCAATTCGGCAACAGACCCAACCCCAGCCCCCAACCTCAGTCTCGGCCTCAGCCTCAACCTCTGCTGGGTGCCCTGACCTTGTTGCGTGTTTTGGTGTTTCGGCATTTCATTGTCTTGGCGAAGTGCCTCTAAAATGGGCGGAGCTGCGTTGACTGTCAAAAAACGGAACCAGTCGCAGTAAAAAGCGAGCGTATAATATTTAAAAACCTTTTTCTATACCCTGTAAGCTATAAAAAAGCGCTTAAAAGAGGATATAATAAAGTTTTGTAATGAACAAGGCAAAAGTCATTTCCAAGACCCTATAAACTGTATACTATGTAACAATGCAACGAAATCTACAAGTTTTATATCATAAACCAAAAGAGCTAATGCTACACGAAGGTATAACAAGCGCAAACTATGTTAGTTTTCAATCAAACGCAGATTATGTACTCAATTTTGAAGATATAGTTTTGATATTTGGTACACACACATATTACTGTAATATGTATGTCTCATCCAATTTTCATAACAATCGGATAATAAGATCCCGAGTTATTCAGATAAAAAGCTTTGATAATAGTGCGCGGAGTTAACTGTTGGGTAGCTTGTGTACAGGGTATTTGCTAGTTAAGCACACTCGATGAGCGCATTCTTAAGAGTTTTTTATTTGATTTAACTTGGGGCAACTGCTGCATTTGACTGAGTTTACGTCACACGAGCAAAGGCCAAGCAACAATAACAACAACCAACAACCCACAAACAAGCAGCCGACAACAACGATAAGAGTCGTACATGCAACCCTGTCACATGTGTGTAGAGAGGTGTGCCTGTGTGTGTGTATAAATACGTGTATGTGCACAACACGTGTTGATGTCGCTCAAACTTTATGCATTTGTTATGAACATGCACACATTTTGTGTGTTGTTTGTTGCCTGTCTGCGCGCCTTTCGACTCTTTTGAGTGCTTCATGGCCCTGTTGCAAGTTGCAACCTGTAGCTGGACCGGCCGGGCCCGTTGCACAAGTTTTCCATGCAACAGCAACAGCAACGCCTCTTTAAGTACCGCGAGTGATTTAGTGCAATAATGCCGTTAGACGGCAAGGCTGAAACTGTTGCTGCGGCTGCCGCTGACTCTGCCCTCGCCCCCTGCTGATAAGCTGATGTTGCAGTGATGCAGATGCAGATGCAACATGCTGAAACCGCTGCAACATTAGCCACATCAGCCGCAGCATCAGCATAGTCAACAACATTGGCTAAAATGCATAATTAATCGGACTGGAAGGCCACGGCTCAGGATTGAAGACTTGAGACTCAAGACTCCTCGAGTGCTGCTACCATGCCACATGTGGCAGCCACTCCACTCCACTCGACTCAAGCCCAATCGAGTGATTTTCCTTTGGTTCGCTTGAGCCGATTCGCGTCTCGTCATTAACAGCTTTCGGTTAATTTTATGCAGACTCACCGCAAAACCGGCAATGAAGCTGGACTCTGCTGCAGCACAACTAGGAATTGACACACCCTTGCCCCCGCTGCGCGGCCGACTGCAGACCGTGCCACCACTGCTTGCCGCTGTCAACGGCTGAAGACACGTTTTAGCGATTTCCATGTTGCATGTGCTACGCTCTAATTTATGCAAAATGTTGTTCTTCTTCTGTAATTCAATCCCCCTCCCTCAATCCACACCAATCCACACCAATCCTCACCATCCCCCCTCATCGTTAACCGCTTCGTGTTTAGCTCTTTACACGCAAAACTTTTTGTTCGTCAAATTCGAAATTTGAAATTCGCCTTCAAGTTCACGTTTCGCCTTCATTAGTCGCAGTTGATGGCCAGGTTTTTATTGATTTACGTTTTAATAATAAAACAAAAGCAGAAAAACGCAGCTATCTTTGAGTTGCCGAACACATAATACCCTTACCACTAAGCTCTTCGGACAGCTATAAGATTAAACTGGAAGTTTCTCATAAAACAAGTTCAGCTTTGACCAATCCAACCTCCTATATTAGATATATAATTCTATTTATGCACGCTTAAGTTGAGTAGAGGATAATCAAACTGGCTTAGTTTGGATGAAATAGTCTCTCGGAAATAAAAATGTATTCTTACACAAAACTGAACTGATCTTTCATCGTTTAATATCATATATCATCGACTAACGATTACTTTTCTTGGGATATATAGAATTTGAAAAGTAACATCTCAAATTTCAACCGATTGCTCTTAGAGCAGCTTTATAGTATTACGATCTGATCGGTTCTGATCGCTCTGCAGCTGAAAGAAGCATCTGGAACTAGCCTCATTTAAAAACTGAGAGATTGGTTGGATTAGATACTGATAGCCTATACCTACACTTATGAGCTCCGAATGGTATTTTCCAATAGCCAGCACATTTTGTGGCTAAATCACAATACCCTCTTGCAAGGTTATAAACAACTTGAATAGTTTTGTATGCGAGAATGGCGAATGGGAGTTTACGAGTTTTAAATTGTTTTCAGCCCGTAAATGTTTTTTGACTTACGCAACTGGCTTTCAGCGGATATAGTCAGAGCTGTGAATTAGTTACCAATTTGGCATATTTTTGTTGTTGCAAAGCGAGTGTTATTGTGGCATTTAGGCCTTATTACGCTAATGGAGCAGGTTCAAGTGTAGCAGCTCGGTTCAGGAACTGGTTCCGTCCGTAAGTAACTGTTGCCTGAGAGAGTCAGTCGCTCCCATTCTCAGCATACAATTGAACCTTTCTGCAACGAAGCTCCTCCGGCTCAACTTTGTTTCGAATATAATTGCCGGAGATTGGGTGCCGATGATATGCGAGCCGAGTTGGATTTGTGGCAAGAGTCCCACAGTTCTTAAACATAAATTAGATATTTTCCTTAATTTGATGTGCTCTCAGTTACTTAGGATGATAATGATGCTGCTGATGGCAAATGTAGTCGTAATTGCGTTGGCTTCTCATCAAATGAAGGCACATCAAGATACACATGGAATCACATCAAAAAGATTACATTTTAAGAAATATAAAGCGACGACAAATAAAAAAGCGCCATAAGTTGATTAAATTAAGCCCCTGAAGAAAGAGACCAAATAGAAAACATTATTATGGAATGGGCAACGAAAATAATTGACACAGTAAGTAAGAAATTTTCGTAGAAACGCCAACGTCAAAGAAACACCAAAAAAATATAATAATAGAAATCGGAGATGTGGCAAAGAACCCGAAAAAAACACAAAGTCAAAACAAACTGCCATTAAATTTATTGTCTGGGCTCGTATGACAAACGCTGTCAGAAAAGCAACGAAGCGTATAACTTGGCTGATGGATGGGTCTGGAACTGGAACTGGGAGTCGAACAGGTGAGAGTCTCTCCGGCAATACCTGTTGAAACGTGGGAACTAAATGCGACCCTTAGAACAGACTACAATCACCAATCACCAAAATAGGAAGCTTCCTCCGGCAGCAGGAACCCCAGGGAGGCGAATGCAACCCTGTTGCGGTTGCTGAACTCGAGTGGCAGCAAGAAGTTGCAGCGTTTTGGCACCCAGATGCAGCTGACCATGAAGCAAGTACCGCAGTAGGAGTGCGAGGCAGCCAAGTATGACCAAATGGGCTGCGCATCGTGTGGCAAGTGCAACAACTGTGCGCCTGGGGGCAAGGTAAGCTGCACCTTTTGACTATTGCCAGCGGAAGTGTGGCATATAATTAATGATGGCATATGAATCATGACGCATCAATAGCTGAGCAGCGACTGGGAAGGCGAGAGAGAGTGCCGTACTTTCTCACACATGCAACGGCAATTGGAAATGCGAGTGCATTGAGTCGTAAAAGGATTAACTTTGCATGTTGCATGAACACACACACACTCACACACACGCAACACTTTGATACATGCCGCAAGCCCAGTTCAACTTCCTTGTTAACTGTAATCCAACTGGCTAAAGCCGTGTGGGTCCAACAGACTGACAGGCAAACGGGCTAACAGGCAGTCGGACAGCCACATTTCAATTAACCAAAAGGCCAAGGAATCTCTGGGAGAGTTGAGAGCGACATCGTCTAATCGCCGCCTGTCAAAACAAACTTCTATAGGAAGCTCACTGGCCAGACAGCTCAGTATCTGTGTCTGCCTCTATCCCTGTCCATATCCCTGTCCATGCCCATGTCTGTATCTGTGTCTGTATCTGTATCTATGTCTGCTAAAATGCGCAATTAAGTCATCATCATAATATGCGTTTCAAGTGTCTTGGACAATCCTCGGGACTCCAAGTGCATTGGCAGAACGCATTAGCAAATGCACAGTTGCCCAGGCAGTCAGAAACAGTGTTGTCAGCATTTAAAAAAAGACTCTCGTTGGTGTGAAAAAAGCCACAAAAAATCCTTAAACATTATTCAAAATGTGATATATTGCTAATATCTTAATTTTTCCCAGAAACAGTAAGACCAATAAAAAAATACTTCTAATTTTTTTTAAACAAAATAAGTTCAAAAACAAAACCAATATTACTGCGCCTTGGAAGCTGCTCAAGGAATGTGCGCTTGAGTCTCCCGAGTTTTGGATTCCTAACGTCAAATTCCAGAGCATTGGCCAGAGGGTTAAGAGTTAGAGTAGGAGTACGAAAATGATTTTAATTTAATTTAATTTGAATATTTCCAGCTAGTTTTAGGCGCATCGAAATGTTAATTCTAATTCTAATTCTAGTTCTTAACAATGGGTTGCACTTTTTATTGTTAAATATCGATAATTATCGACATAATTTAACAACGTTATAAGTATCGATAAATATAATTCAGAGATGGTTAAAAGTATCGATACATAGAATTCAGAGATGGTTTCTTCTACAAGAAAAGACGTACGCATTTTTAGAAAATGTCAGATTCTCCTCTGTTTGCTCTTAAGTTTCCCATAATCAAGCCAATAAAAAGCCAGAGTTGATGGCCCGTCAGCTGAGTTGGCAACACTGACCAGGAAGCCAACTAGTCAGCTGGTCAGAAGAGAACTTTTACTATTTGAGCAACTGGTACGAGTACTGGGAACTGGGCAACTGTTTGGCTAATGAAGCTTGAAGCGCAAACGCGAACAGTTCTGTATGGGAATTAGTGAGCAGGATCTTGTTAGCCAGGGAAATGCCGTTAGTGGGGAGCACTACTTCCTCGCCCAGTTGCTGGCCATAATTCGTCGTCGTTGTATGTTGGCCAACAATTTATCAAAAGCAATTGTTGGGGCTATATGGAGGCTCATTAACGCGCCACTTGCAGTACTTTTCAGTACTTTTCAGTACATTTCGAGCACTTTTCGAGCACTTTCAGCAACAGTTGATGCCGCGTGGGCGTCTCCAGGCAGCGCTAAGGAGCTCCAGACGATGTTGACCTGCCCCGCCTTTGGCTTTTGGGCATGCCACTCACGCCCCGTTGCACGCTTAGGTATCTGTGTACCTTTGTATCTCAGTATTTGAGTATCTCAGTATCTCAGTATCTGTGTATCTGTGTATCTGTGTATCTGTGTATCTGTGTATCTGTGTATCTGGGCAGTGCAGCTACACATGTTTTTTCAACTTAATTGTGACGCTGACGCAGTCGCAGACGCGGACATGAATAACAAATGTCAGGTAGCATAAAGATCTCTTGTGCATTAGGCTGCACTTTTGTGTTTTTGTTGTATTCTATTGGTTAGAAAGGGGGCTGCGGTGCAGAAGACACTTGTGTGCAGCTGCTGTTAACAATTTGCGCAAATCTTGGCCAACAGCAACTCAGTCAACGCTTGCCGCCAAGTGGCAGAAATATTTCAAGAAAATCACGATTTTCAGCTCAAGATCTTCTGGCTACCGCGTCTGAGTTGCGAATTGGACACTGAATCTGAATCTGAGTCGGAGTCGGAGTCGGAGTCTGAGAAGCTATGCGGGCGTCTGTATCTTGTTTTGGCTTGGACACTTTCACAAATCGCACAGCTTTGAAATTTAGTTTATATGACGTTTGTGCCACTTTTCGTGTTGTGAGCAAATAATTTGCATGAATTTCTTTTTGCTACTTAAGACAAATCGTCACTTTAGAATTGAGCTACTTTTATTTATAGACTGCGTTTATGCCCTGCTCATTTTGCAGACTCATTTCGCCAAATTGGGTCGACAATGCGTGCAACTTTAGAAGAATTTGAATTACAGAAGTTGTTCATGATTTCAGCGACATTTCGTGATATTACAAGGCGCAGCCAACTTAACTCTTTATAAAAAAGAGTGGATAATTGCGGCCTATATTGTGAATTTATAAGTTAAACATAAAAAGTATAAAGTTTCGCATTTTAAAAACTATAAAAGCATAAATTCTTAAGCATAAACGTAGCAAGTAAATTAAGAGTTAGTTCATAATATTGACAAGTGCAGCCAACTTAATAATGGGAACTTATAAAGTGTATCTTTGGTAAATTCCAATATTTTTGAATTTTCAATATAAAATCTTAGTCTAATCACAGTCCAACTGAGCACTTTTTATGAGTGACATTGAAAGGGACATTTCCAAATAACAATTCGAAGAAATCACGATTTGCAGCGCATAAACGAAGCAGCTATTAAAAAGTTGTACACAGATTGGCAGCTGTATAGAATTCGAAAATGCAATGACAAATCAATTTGTGGCTAGAAGGCAAAACATTACTTTCGCAATTATTTCTCAGTTAATTGACATAATTGTGTCTGGCTTTGGGCCAGGCAGAGCTTGGCTACTTTTTGGCCACAATTTGTAAGCGGCAAGAGCAGCATGACAAACATCAAACAAACAACACTTGAGAGTTGGCTTTAACATCAGTGGGCAGTGGGGGTAAGGTTTAGTGTGGGCGCCAACATTTTATTTTGATTTGATTTGGCAAAGTGCTGCTTACAATTCGGCTTTAATGTTACAAAATGATGGCCATTAAATTAATTAATTTTCGCTGAATGCCTTACCTCAATTTTCAATTAAATGTTGATTACAAAAGAGCGCGTCTTGGAACGGGTTTCTGGTTTTTGCGTTTTGTGTTTTACGCTTTGCGTTCTGCAGCCGCATAAAAATAGCCACATAATCTGAGCGTTTATCTTGCGGATACAGATACACGTCCTAAACAAGCCACGACCTCTGACTGACTTATGGCCACTAAATTGCGTGTATATGCGAGCTTATGTGCTATATGTCCATATATAATAACAATAATCAAAGAACAGGAAACATAATAAGCTCACAGCAACGCCCTTCCATTTTGCTGTTGGCTGGTTAGCACCCCTCACCTCGCACCCCGCTACAAGCCCCCCGACAACCAACTAACCAACTAACCACCTAACCACTTGCCCATGCGCCCTTTTCCGCCCTTTTCCGCCCTGTCCCTTTGCTGGCTTTTACGCTAATTTTATTTGCGGTTTTCGATTTTATTTTATAAACACATTTTTATGTTGCATACCTTTGCCAGAGGGTATTATGACTTTGCTACCAAGTGTGTAACGCTTTGTAGGAAACGTTTCCGACTTCGTACAGTCCCACACATAAGTATTGCCTCAGCAAGCATTTTCTACTTTGCACACGTTTTGGGGCCATTTCTGGTAAAACATCCATTTCAAATGCTTTCCCTACAAAACTCAGTTAAGTTAGGTTAGGTTAGTTTAGGTTAAGACGGCAGGTCATCCCCACGGGTGGCCCCACATAGATCATCTGGTACTTAGTGGTACCGCATATTTGACCCTTGCGACGTTTAAGATTCTTTGAAGATAACTTTCGCGAATTTTAAGAGTTTTAACAATATTTTAATTAATTTCATTAAATAAAAAATGTATGTACACTCAGAAAAATAAATGACTAATAAAAATTTAGAAAATCGCCATACTTTTGTAGCCAAAGACAGCTCAGCTTATTTGCTTCTGAATGTAAGAAATATATATCTCAAATTTAGAAAATATTTCTATTAAACAGAAATTATTTCTGGCTTTAAGGGTGAATTTTATTTTAGGGCGATTTTCTGCATTCTATGGTATTAATTTTTCTAAGTGTATTCTTCATCAATCTTCCCAGATTTGTCCGTCTCTCGACTGTTTCCAATGAATTCTCTCCTGGATCACTCTATAAGAACGGCTATTGAAATAAAGAAAGCTACCCAGTTAAGATCTGAAGATTCAGATCAGTCTGGTAGTTTAAAAAAAAATAAGAGAAATAAATAAATATATCAAAAGGATTACTATATAATATAGCTGATGTAAGAATGAGTTGTTGTCTGCACAAGTTTATTATATTTTTAAATGTATATAGTTCCATAAATAGCACTTAATACTATACCATAACAATCACTTTCTTTCTTCTGAATGCACATCAGATACTATATTATAATAAACTAGTTTTGTAAACATATTCTCAGCAGAAATAACAAAATTGAATGAGCTTTCTCAGTAGAAACAGATAAGTATATAAAGATGAATTCTTTAAAAGTATTATGCTAAATACTTCAAATTTACTATAGTTACGTTCTGTAGAGTATTCCCTTTTTGTAGGCACAACTTTTTCGTTTTCTCTAGTTTTTATCCGTGCAATTTGATTAGGAACTCTGCAAGAGCATTGATTCTTCGGCGCTCTGAAGAAAGCTTTCCTTTCCTGCTATTCTTTTTTTTTGCCAATTATTGTTTGTGCTGCTTCAGTGCTTGTTGACTTGACTGAATTTTTGATTGATTTTTGTGTGTTTTAAATTGAGTTTCCCAAGCCGACAAACTCAATCAGCGAGTTGTGTCTGGCTTTGATAGTCGCTGGCTCTATTCAGTTGTAAATTTGTGCTGTTCTCTGTTGTTTGGCTAATGTATTTTATTGGTTCTGTCTGCGAGTGTTGAGTAATAAATTTGCGACGCTTTGAGGCATTACATCAACCTCAACACCTGGCCAAAAGCCAATGACAGCTAAGCAGTTATCAGAGCCTGGTCACAATGTTGGGATTGCTCAGAATTCACTATGCTTTAATTGTGTAAGCGTGTTGGCTTAGAGAGAGTCGGCTCTGGCTGATTGGGGCACGTTTCTGCTTTACGATTGCCCATAAACCAACAGGCAATTATGAAATATGCGTAATTGAAATTTAGCTGGCTTTTTGTTTTGGCGAGTGGGAAACTGGCTAATTTGCTGCCTCTACACAAGACAGCTGATAAATGGCCAACAGTGAGGCAATGCACAAAGTGAACGCCCCGTTTTTGCAAGACAGCTAAAGAAATTACTCATACGCCCCATTGGGAAAGCCAAAAAGTAGAGAACAATTTATATTTATACTATATATATACTGCACATATAAAAATTAATTACAAAATGAATACTATTTGCGTTACGCTTCTTTTGGGGCGTTCATCTGATATGTCGGCAAATCAAGCCGGACTCCTCCTTCCCCTCTGGCCTCCTCTGGCCCCCTCTGCCGTTTCAATTAAAATGCCATATATCATGGCAGAAACTCAAAGCTCTGCGCACATCGAATGCAATTAAAATCAAATGCTTGGCTCCATTTTTGAAATCAAAGCAAATCGTAAAACGATAAGCCTGGCCAAGATAGCCGCCTCAGCACCGCTCACCGGGACCACCCGGCTAACTGCCGGGGTTCCATTAACTGTGGCTCACAGGAAGGCCGAGTGGTGACTGCCTCGTCTCGGCTGTGGCAGTGGCAGTGGCAGCTCCACGCGCTTATTTATATAGTGCTTATATTTTATTGTACACATTTCGCTACTAGAGAACAGAAATTCCAATGCAAAGTGCTCAGGGCTTGTGTCAGCGGTGCTGGTGGTGCGGCTGCGCTTAATTACGTTTTAAGTAGCCGCAGTCAATATTGGCATTGGTTTTATTTGACTTGAAGCCAGCAGAAATTCAATAGGACTCACCCAGCGTCCAGCAGAGTTGTACATTGTAGTTCAATTCAACAAATGAGTGAACTACGGAGTTCTATTTGTGATGAACGAACTAGTAGCTCATTTAGTTGGCACATTCGTTAAGTTCGCTCGTTTAGTTCCTTCTGTATATATCCCTAATATTTGCTTTTATTTTTGTATTTTTTAGAATTTATTTAATAAAACGATCAGTATTTCAATCTTAAGTCTTTTTTTATTCAGTCCGAACTATAGTCGAACTCAAATCGAAGAAACGAATTAGATGACCAGCAGTTAGAGATAGAGAGATTCGAGTTCCTACGTCCTCTCAGTAAAGTTCGTTTATTTATATTATGAGATCTTTGGTTGGGAACCCTCTTCTGAGGAATTCAATAATCAGGACAGACCTTAATACTATACTCTCGGTTGTTGAGGTCATTAACAGAACTTTAACTCCCTTTCACTCATTTAAGATGTCAACCCACAGCAATCCTTTATCTAAAACTTTGGAAGCTCGCTGGATTACATCCAGAACACTCAAACGTAGATGTATAAACATATTCGCGAATAACTTCCGTGTTTACTATCCGATCAACTTGAAATTTGGATAGTAGGTTAAGACTGACCAAAGTATTATACATGCCCAACATCAAAGCTATATCTTAAAAATCGATGGCGTAAAACGTTTTTATCGAATTGCGGTGGTGTGGGGGGGGGTACGCCTGCTATGCACGAACCAACATTTCAAATTTGGACTCTCTAGCTTCTATAGTTTCCGAAATCCTTGCGATCATACTAATCAAGAATAAATATATATACTTTATAGGGTCGGAGGTGTCTCCGTCTGCCTGTTACATACATACATACAGATTTTGTACCCCTTTTTACCTATTATATGGGTACAGGAAAGGTAGTTAGTTTGTCCAATATTTCCTTCCCATATGTTTGTCTCCCTCTTAGCCTGTTGAATCCGTCCAACTGAAATGAACACAGCTAACTATGAACGAACTCAAGGCAACTATATGAATGACAAGTTCCAAGTTCGCTCGTTAAGTTCAGTGAGCAGTTCAATTGAACTGAACGATTAGATGCAACTCTAGTGTCCAGTCAGGTCCAGTTAGGGTCCAGTGCTAATGAGTCGCTTTACATTTGGAACTGCATTTTGAACTCGATTTCAAGAGCTCTCACAGGCAGCTCGAATTACAGGGCACGTTTCGATTTTATCAGCTGGCAAATTTATGCAACACTTTGGCCCTTTCAATCAGCAGTTTATGGCCGGGCCGAAAGTCATTAAGGCGAAATCTAATTAACAGGCTGGCAGATTTATGAAAATCGCTCTACACCTGTTTAAATGCACAACTTTTGCCTGCATAAATCAGTTGTTGCAGCGGGGGGATAGGCGGGTAGGCGGGTAGGAAATCGGTGTGGCACGCAAACAAAAGACTTTCAGCTACTGCGAACAAAACCATGCAAATGAGGCGATAAACAAAGTTCAAAGTGGCAGATACAACGCTGCAAAGATGCAGATACAATGCGAGCTGGAGTATCTTATCGATGAAGCGCGTTCAGTCATGTGGCAACGAAGATCTCAATTTATAAGGAGAGGGCTTAAATATGGGGTTATTAAAACGACATATGGAATTTATGAGAGCAGCGCCTGAGGCGATTTTGAGCCGCCTTTCGCATTTCTGAGCCAGGCAATGCAAATACAAAATGACAAAGGAGAAGGAGGACACGGGGACGGAGACGGGGATGGGGTTGGAGATTGGGAAGGGAGCAGGCCAGTTTCTGTCCGTATGCTCAAAGTTTTGCCAACTTACTTAAGTCTGAGCAACTTTTGAACTGCTGCTGTTGCCACTTAGTTGCATGCAATTCATTTGCCTGTTAACAAAACTTGACAACAGGATTTTGAATGGGACCCAGGCTCAGGGCCAAGTCCAGAGACTGTAGACTGCAGACTGCAGACTGGACCCTGTGTCTCTGTCTGTGGATGCCACGTGCTGAACAGTTTGATAAATAACTCTTGGTGTCAGTTTTGCAAATAGCTGCGCATTAATAACGCCTTTTTAGTGCCAACAATGTCCCTGTGCCGATGGAAATATGAAACCTCACTCGCTCCTCCACATGACAGCAACAACAGGGCCTGAAGTCACTCGAGTTCAGTTCAGGTTGCTTCTAAGGTTGCCCCATAGGAACACTGGTGATTTAAGCGGCTATTTCTGTTTCGCTTTTGTGTATACAAAGTATGCATAAATTATTTAATTAAAAGGCGCTGCTTTCAGAGCTTCTTTTGTCATTTGATTGTTAACATTTCGTTATGCTTGATTGATCACAAATTCACAAAGAATTGGAACACCAGACTGTTGAAAACTAACTATATTAGTCAACATATTTGTTTCTTTCTTTTCCAGTCAGCGAAAAGACCTCCGCCACGATGAGAAAATTATTATTTTTATTACTACACAGGATTAGTGATCCTCCAACAAAACGCCCATTGGACGAACAAACTCTCTGTACCCAGAGGAGTTGCAACTTAAGAAGATAGCCAAACCGAAAGAGCCTGGCAAAGAAGCAAGCTGAGCATATCAAAAAAAGTTCCCATATTTACAATTGAAATAAATTTCGAGTTACAGATCCGCCGTATTTATTCTGTTCGGGAATGGACTGCAACCTTCTTATTTGATAAGCTATCATTTGGTTATTGCATTTTCATTATATTATTAAGATATAACAATTAATTGTGGAGCTTCAATTACAAGCGTCAAGTGACTGTGTGTTAATAAATATTGTGTGTTGAAAATATTGTGCTGCTCTAAGTCTTACGAAAGGTGAAAGGAACAAGTCTGAGGAGTACCGTGGATATCAGAAAATTTTTGCAGTTATGCCTAACTCCAACAACAGTAACAATGATCCCAGCGGCAATTCTCTGATAAGCGACCTGAAGATCATCTCATGGAATGCTGTGGAGCTTCAATAGTAGCATTAAGTAAAACGGAATATATTTGTATTTTATTTTCTTTGTTAAATAAGAACTAAATATTTTACATACATCTTTAAATAAATCAGATCCATGCTGTATATTGCATCCTCAATCTATCCTTACTGAACTAAGAGTTTCGCAATTAATAATTAAGCTTTGACACTGTTTTATGACATGCCAAAGTAAAAGTAAATCAACTTTGAGGTAGGAATAGATATAGTATGTATAAACACACATTCATATACATACATACATATTCAGTATTAAGATATACGAACATACAAAGCAATCTATAGACAATCTAATCGAAAAGAAAGAGATGATAGAATAAATGAAAATCTCTAGAATGATTGGTGAGATTGATTGAATATTTGTATTTTAGATTTTTCCCACAAAAAAATAAGAAGGAAGTAAAATAATATTGTGTTAGGGCCAATAAATATGCCAAAGGTCAGACATTTGGAAATCAAATATCAAAGGCGTTTTTATTACATTGTTAAAAAACTGTATTTTTCTTTCGTTTTCCATCAGAAATATGTTTAAAATGCATTAAATTAAACGATCATCGTTTAACAATGTATATATAAATTACATCCTTGGATGCTCGGATCGGTCTCCCGCAGTCCAACGATATATTCAAGCATATTCTTACAGTCGGAAGTATTATATGCGAAGGAACATAAAACCAGTACAGTATGAAGAGAAGATCACAGGTCTGGTAATTATAATTATAAAAATAAAAAATCATTTGTGATTACACGTTCTTCCCGCAGTTTTCAGTGAACTTAGCATCTGAACTACCAACATATTTAAAAATAATTTGGGGTACAAGAATTGAAAACAAATGTCCCAATAATACGAGGGTCCAGCCAGCTACTACACTAAATCATTGCTTAAACTGTTTGGGAATTATATGCACCAGCATTTGAAAAATACTTTGTGTTGATTTTTGTTATTAAAATTGGGTTGCTTTGATGCACACAAAGTTATTGGGATTTCTCTTCGGCTTTCTCCAGCAGATGAGACGAGTCCTAGAAAAGAACTTTGTGTGATATCTCTCCGAATACACATAGTTAGTCCTGTGAGGACTATGCATCAATAAACAAAATACGGGCTTGCTGTTGTAAGTATGAAAAAAAGAAGTCGCTTTTGAGTCAATTTGAAGGAAACAATAACCTTTCAACTGTTACGAGCATATTTAACCGGAAAATCGTTGGCCCGGGTTAAGCAATAAAGCCGCACTTGCTTGGGAGCTTTGTTAACATGGCCATCAATATTTGTGTAAGCGGATCTGTTGCCCAACCACAAACTACATCGGCCGGGCAATTGTTGAGGCTTTTACGAGCATTTAGAAGGCAGCCCATATAAAGCTATTAAAGAGCCATTAAACTGGCCCATAAAGTGCTCTATATGAACTGGATTGGAGTGTCGTTAATTCCATTTGCTATTCCCACAGGTTTTTAGGGCCGACATCAAAAGGGAATGTAAAGCGCGTCGAACGCATTTCGAATTAGTTTTCCGCTCTTGCCGCTCCAATTAAGCCCAGCGCCCCCTCTCCCTCTAGCGTATACTATCTGCAGGGTTATCTTAGGCTCTGCGGCATGGGTTCTTGCCACAGTGGGCAAAATAGGGATGCAGCTCGCTAATATTCAAATATTTTATATAACAATATTTATTATTGTAAAGAAACTAATTTGTGAATTCTAATTTCGAATAAAAGCAATAATATGAGCAGAAATATTAATACTAATAAAAATAATAATACCATTAAAAATAATATTAGAATTTAAATGTTTCTATGATAATTAAAAAAGATGTTCGAAAAAGATGTTCGAAATAATAATAATACACTCAGAAAAACGCCATATTTTTGTAGCCATAGCTTTTTCTGAATATAAGAAATATATTTCTCAAATTTCTATTAAACATAAATTATTTCTGGCTTTAAGGATGAATTTTATTTTAGGGCGATTTTCTGAATTCTATTGCATTTATTTTTCTGTGTGCAATAATATGACGAAAAACAAAATTATTATTTCGAATCATATTCAAATTAAAATTAAAAATAAATAAAAAATCATATCTGTTTTTTATGCATACTATTAAAAAAGGATCTCCGACATAACAATAATAGTAATATGAAGAAAAATAAAATGATTATTTCGAATAGTATTCAAATTAAAATTAAAATTAAAAAAAAGTTAATAAATAATATAATTTTTATATGCATCTGACCTTGATTATTTTGGAATATATTATTTTTAATTAGCTGGATGGCATAATTGGCCCACTGTGCAAGAATTATGGGACTCTCTAAGTGGACTTGAAAGTTGAACTCACGTTTTGGCAGCTTGTTGCTGTTGCTGTTGTTGTTTCTGTTGTTGTTGTTGTTTTGGTGTTTGCGGCGCCTTTGAATGGCCATCAAACTTGGCCAATTGTTCTTCAATATCGCTTAATTGTATATCATCAGCAATGGCCAGATTCAAGTAGCAGCCAGCTCCGGACTGAGTCGAGTCCGTGCTGCAGCCGCCGCCCAGCAGCTGCTCCGTATCCGTGGCATTCTGCAGCCAGACGGCGCTGCGGTTGCGGCAGACATTCAGATTGCGCAGGGCATTGAGGGGCAGCAGCTGGGGGGGTGCAACGGGTGGCATGCTGCGCGGCTTGTGCTGCTGCTGCATGCGTTGCAGCTGCGCCGCAGTCAGGCTGCCGGTGAGCATGGCCACCTCGACATCGTCGTCCGCATCCGTCTCGCCGTTGCAGGAGATGCCCGAGGAGTGGAAGTGCTCCTCCGCGCTGCTCAGCTTGCCCACGGGACTGTGCCCCTGGCTGGACAGATCGCTGCTGATCAGGCTGGACTGCTGCGAGTGCAGCGCCATCGCCAGGCTGGGGGCGGGCTGCTCCAAGCAGCGCAGAGCGGGCAGCTCCAGGGCGATCTCGTAGGGCGCCAGCGTAAGCTGCTTTGGCTTCGTTTTGGTCCTGACGGCAGCCTTGATCAGCGCACACCTGGGTGAGCTGGAGGGGGCGTTGGAGGGGGCCTGCGGGCGGTTCTTGGAGCAGCTGGGCTTGGGCTTGCGCGGCGTCAGCTTTGTGACGGTCGACTGGCGCGACTGTTGCCCGCTGCGCTGCGGCTGCTGGGCGGGCACTGTCAGGGGAGCGGTGGTGGGTGCGGGCGGGGCTTCCTTGCGCTCTCCCCCGGAGGCGCTGCGGCGGCGACTGCGCCGTATGCTGGGCATATTGCGTGGAAAGAGCTTGTTGCCCGCATCCGGCTGGGAGCTCTTGGAGGCGCTGTCGCAGCTGGGACTGGCGATCCCGCTGCCGCTGCCGCTGCCCCCGCTGCTGCTGCTGCTGTCTGTTGTGGCCAGCACCGAGGCACACTCGCTGTGCACGATAATTTCGCGATAGTTTTTGGAGGCATCGCCTTGACTCTGTGGCAGGCAGATCTTCCACCAGCGTTTCTTGGCCAGCAACTTGGCCATAATGGTCACAATTGGAGCTACTACTGTTGCCTCCAATTAGCACATGGCCCACACCCCTTGCTTGGGCCTAACACACGCGTCAATCACAGATCGTCAATCAATTGACACATTAACGAGCCGCAAGAATGGCATGCAGCATGTAGCATGCACCGTAATTACTGTCAGCTGCAATTAACGGCCAATCCGTTTGTTCTAATTACGTGCGCAAAATCAATGAGAAATCACTCGAACTATGGGCAAAAAGGCACGAGAAACGCGCGCGATTTCCTAAAACGCCACTCGCCAGACAAAGCGAACCGTTGGCTTCGAAGTGGCAGCAACAACTGAAGAAAGAAAGCAAAGCGGCAGCCAGGTGAGCAGCGAGCAGCGCTTAGAGAGAGAGCGAGAGTTGAGTGAGGCACACAACAACAAAAGAAAACGCGCCAGACAGGTTGGTGCAGGTCAAACTCAACACAGTGCCCGATCAGCGGCTCAAACTCACCACAGGCTTGCTCTCTCTCGCTCTGACGCTCTGAGCGTGTCGTTGCTTGCCGTGGTCAAGTGCAGCAGAGTTGAACAACAGGTGCCGGCTGCCGGTGTTGAGTGCGAGTGCGACTGCGAGTGCGAGTGTGAGTGGGTTTTGAGTTATTAGCCCGAGTTTTGATTTTCTTGTTACCTTTTTTGAGTGCATTTCTAGTTTGTGGCCGCATTCTCTGCGCTTATTAACAAGTTATTGGTGTGAGCTGCAAGCAGCAGCCAGCCCGATTGGCTGCAGGCCATTTGACACATTTCAAGCACTTTAGCGAGCTGACCCACTTCAAGCGCCACAGCGACAGCTGCAGGACTGAAGCGGAACTGCGCACTCAAGCGGCTCTGGCCCAGCTTGAGCTGGAGTTTGAGTTCGATTTGGATTTTGAGCAATTGCCACTGGGCGTTTTGTTGGCACATTAGCGACGTCATAGTTGATCATTATAATGTGGCTCAGCCGGAAGGGTTTCTAGGAAGCGAACACGATCGAGTGCGGTCAAGGAAAAGAAAATCGAGGCGGAAGATGATGAGATTTAGATTTTGCCTTTGATTTAAAGTGAAAAAAACTCGCAACTGTTTTACCGTTTTCTAAGCTAGGGAGACACAAGCGTAGTTCCGCAGTTCGAACCCCAGTCAAAACTTCTAAACTTCCCCCAAACACTGATTGTATACAAACGAAATGTTTCGAAATTAATTAATAAACATGTAGAAACTTACTTTCAAAACTTGCCAAATGGCGGTTCCATTTTGTTGGCCAGCAGCGTAAGCGATTCACAAATTGTTTGCCAAACTGTAATGAGAGCAAAATGCCAAAAGGCAAATAAATTAGAATGCGCTGTTCAAAGTTAAATATTGGCAAAGGAGCGGGTGCGGGCAAATTATCCAGAAATGTGCAACTAATTGTGAAAAGCAAAATAAACAAAGCGAGTGCGAAAGTATTTTAATTACCAGCATTGCAGTGTCAAAAACAAGCAAAACCTCGCCCCCGAAACACCACCCTACCCAACCACCACTCTCTACGCCCATGCCTCACAAAAAGTGCGTCAAAAGTTTATTTGACAGTTCCAACTGAACAATTCATGAAGTGAAATGCGCAAAACGAAACAATTTTGATTAAAACTGCGACACGCAGTTGCCAGTTGCCATTTGGAGCTGTCAGCCAAATGTAGTTGGCAGTTGCTACACCAGCAGGGGAGCAGGGGGATGGAGAGGGCTGTGGTACGTGCAAAAGCTCTGACAATTGCCATTTGTGCTAAGTGCAGGACGGGGGCAACAGGTAAAAGTCAGCGTCACACACAAAAAATATAAAACAAAACAAAATCAAGCAGGATAGTTACAGTCGGAAGCTCCCGAATGCGGTATACTTTGTTCCCAGCCTTTTTCTGTTGGCGGTAGTGGGCGTGGCAAGGATATTTTTAATCAAATTTATCCAGCAGATCATTTGTAATGCTCATATCAAATTTGCTGACTCTAGCTAGAAAGGTGTGAGAGAAAGAGAGTTGGGCTGACTAGAATATTTTCGGTAAAATTTGTCAAGGAGATAATTAGAAATCTTGAAATTAAATTTAGTTTCTCTATCTACAAGTTATGGCTATGAAAAGCTTATCTGCCTATGGCATAAACCAGCATGCAAACAAAATTTGAGATCTCTAACTTTAGTAAAGTCCGAGAGAGTTTTTGATTTGTGTGAGAGGGAGGGCTGACAGACGAGTGCTGCATAAACGTAGTATACTCATTTTGCCTTTGGGAACAGAGTATAACAAAGCAAAAAACTCGTAGGACACAGCAACAAGGACAGGCGACAAGCGTCAGGCGACAGGGCAAAATGTGCCCCGCGACGCCACTGCAAAGGTCGTAAAAGTTGAGATTTTAACGTGCGCTCTACACGTGTACTTCCCACTCGGAGAGTGAGAGTTGGAGTGTGATTGTGATTGTGAGTGAGAATGAGAGTGAGAGTTGGTGTCGGTGTCGCTGTCGCTGTCGCTGTCGCAGTCAGGAGTCAGAGGCGCGCACTTTGGCACAGCTGCTGCCAACCAAAGCAGCGCTGCAGCCGCCAGCGCTGGCAAGATGGCGTCATAAAGCACTAAAAAGTATTAAAACAATTTACACTATGTAAAAGCAGCAGCAACAACAATAACAACTACAGCAACAACTGTTGTGTGGCTTGTAGAGTGCACGTGTCCGATCCTAGAGCGAAAGAGCAAAAGCTCGGGATGAGAGAGTGCAAGAGTAGGGGTCCAGCTACGCTACGCTCTCCCCATAGTTGCGCTCGCACTCGACGTGTTATTAACTTTCTCATCTGCACAACATGGCGTCTGCTCCGCTCCCTTTGCTACTGCCGTGACATAATCATAACGGTGCTCGCATCCCAGCGCCAATATGGAGGCCGGGCGTTGACAATCGCGTTACCGTTATTCTTTTCGCTAAATTCAAATAGCATTTTGCGCTTATTTGCATAAACATCGCGAATGTCGTAAAGTGAAAAATTGCATAAAAAACATAATAAGAATGGGGAATTGAAGTGCCAGCGAGGGGCGGAAGAGTGGAGCGCCAGAAAGTACTGCAATTGTTGAAGGCAAAGGAGAGGCACCGTGGCTGACATAGATAAAATTACAGGAGAAATGTGAATAACCTCAAGAGAATATAAGAATACGAAAATATATAAAATTTCCCAGCAAATATTAAAGAACTGAAGATATCTGTTAAATTTCAAATGGAATAACAATTTTTGGATGTATTGTATTTTAAAGAAAAAGAAGAAGACTGAAAAACTATTAATACTAGCAGTAAAAATAAAACATTTCCGAATCTAATCTAAAGCCACATAATGATTAGCAAAATAAAAATAAGTCTCAAAATTAAGGAAGTCAAGGACTTTAATATTCTATAGAAGAACTATGGATAGTTATGAACTAAACTGCAGTTGACTCCATAGTACGTCATTCGCAGGCATTCATCCTCAATATCTCCACCGTTACATCCGTTTATCCGCTCATCCGTTCATCCGTATTACCGTTCCATATGAAAGGTGCGCACAGCATACGTGCCTAGAGCGCCCAGCCCTCAACCTCTCCCCAAACCCAGCATTTTCCGGAGACGTCCTCTTAAGACAATAAGCACCGAGCGTAAAATTCTGGAGTTGTAGCAAAAGCAGCGGGAGCCCAAAACAATCGCAGTCTGGAGTCTGAAATCTGGAATCTGGAGCCTGGAGCCTGCAGTCGCATCCAGCTCAGAGCTCCCGGCTCCAGCTCACAGTTTCCTGCGTGGGCGGCCCTAATGATGACGTCGACTGTTGAATTGTTTGCTGCTGGGGAAATGTGGCAAAAGTCTCAAGTGCCGCCTGCCCGCCCGCCACGCGCAGTTGAAGCCCCATAATATTTATGAAAAATATTCTTTTCATTTTTATATGAAATGTGATGACAAAACAAGCAGGCGCAATCATTGCGTTGATTTGCAAAATGGCGCTGATGACAGTCGTTGCGTGTGTTTGGGGCAAAGGGGGCAGCCTGGAGTAGATACAACCCACTGCGTGGTTCTACTGATTTTTAATTAAAAAAGCAACAAGAAGCAGCAGCAAAACGCAAACAAAAATCAGAAAGAAAAGCTGTCTTCTGGGTGCCAAAGATTTAATACCCTCATTATTAAAATTCTTCACCTGACAACTATAGAAAACGAAAAGGTTGCACATACAACAAATGAATTTCTAACCGAACGTTGCTAAGGTAGCTATATGATAATCAGATTCAAGATTCAGATTGAGAAGATTCAAGCAATCGATGCATAAGGTATGCAAAAAATTACAATTGTTGAGTATGCAGAGAGTTAAGACTTCTGTAAAAACGATAAATTCCTCCTACAACAACTGAATATACTATGTCTGATAGTAACTACGATAATGAAATTATATAGTGGTCTGATTTTGATCAAATTTGAGACTCTGGCATAGGGCATATTATAACTTAGAATTGGTGAGTTTGGTAAATCAAGAGAGTTTTTTAGAGACTTAATTTGGCAACTGTATACTGTATCATAAGTAATCCAATCTAGCAGGTTACGTATTATGTACTGCCTACAGTAAAAAGAACACCTTTCAGTCAAGTCTTATTAACATAAGACTATAGTAAAGTTAAGCTTACTTAGAAACAGACAGGTTAAGAACTTAGCTAAATCTGTTAGTAAATCTCAGGTCCACGTCCTGATCAAGAATATATATATTTTGGGGTCGGAAACGCCTGATGAAAGCATAATACCCGCTGCAAGGGTGAAATAAAACAAAACCGAGCAGAACTCAAAGTGCGCGTCACAAGGTTTCCTTTTGTTAATCGACTTGATTGTAAATATTTTCTTGTCCCACTCCGCCCCGCCTCGGCTCCCCTTCATCGTGTTTGCTTGTCATGGTGGCAGCGGCTGCTGCTGCGCTTCTAACGGCACATTCACCCAGTCTCTGCCCCAGTGACAGTGCCACAACTGGGCAACACTCCCCCCGTTCAGCTCCTTGCCTTGCCGCACCTGTCCCTTCACAGCAGCCTCCCCTCACGAGTGTGTCGCAACATTTTTGCCTTTGTTATTTATGGCAGCATTGTTGTTGTTCTTCTCGTTCTTGTTGTTGTTGTTGTTGTTGTTGTTGTTGCTGTTGCCGTCGTCCCTGCTGATGCGTAGCGCGTTTTTTCACGCGCCAAACGTCTGCTGCGGAGTGTGGCGGGGCAGCACAATCCAGGGATGGGGGAGTGGCGGTACAAGTTTATTTTTGTCATTGCGTTTTTAATTTTGACTTTGACGCGGCAACAACAATAATGTCACTACGTCTGTCAGCACCAGATGAGCAAACTTTGGTAACAAGTTATAGCCACATGTAAATGTTTGTAACTGATAAAAGTGTCTCCAAAGAGGCCTTCTCACAGCCGCTGCTGACTAGGAGATACCCTTTAGCCAGATCTAGTCGATAGTCTACCTGCTCTAATAAGGATGGATAGTATTCGATCCCAATTCCGCCCTTAATCTTTTCAATCTTTTCCCTTATCAATCAGATTTTTGATATTATCATGTCTATGCGGATTCCGATCAATTTGCTTTGTGAGCTTTTTTCTTTTATATAATTCAAGTAATATGTACTTTAGAGGTAAAAGTGAACTTGTATTGCCTTTGATAAACTGTATACCAAATTTGCTATCCCTAGCACTTAGTATAGTCTATCAGGCGTGTTCCGGTTTTCACTCTCTCTCTCGCCATTGAGCTTGGATTCAGTTCTGAAAATTGACTAGGTTTAGGATCGACAATCGGTTTGTGATCAATGTCCCCATACAGACAAACAATCTTCGTCAAATCACTCGATTAAGCTCTCATTAGTAAACCCCATTTGTTTTTTATATTCAGTGGTAATTTTTTTTTATAAATAAAATGATATTTAAATAATTATTCAGAACTATTCCCATAATATTTCCATAGTCAGACACTCAAAAATTTAGTCTATCAGTAAAATGAGAGGGATTAACATCATTTTAATAATTCCGTTGTTATTTTTTAGTGCTACGTGGAGTGTTCGTGTGAAGCTTACAGGATTTGAATGCCAAGTAGTGGATCCATCTTTCAGCGCCTTCGAGAACTGCGTCCTGAGACCGGTGAGTCGAGGCGTCAAGGAACTGAGTCTGGTGGTCAGATTGCTGAAGGTGCCAGTGGACAATGTAACAGTAGGTGCGACTGTAATGATCCTTGCAAATTGCTCCTCTGTAGCTAGTCTTTTCCAGATTCGTGTAGACATAAAGCGTCGTACGTACAGTGGAATAATGTTCAGCAGCAGCATTGATGCTTGCCAGTATTTTTTAAACAAGCGCAGAAATCCTTTTGCCACTATGATTTATAATAGCATGCATTGGGCTACCTATACCAACATGAATCATTCCTGTCCCTACAATGTAAGTGGTCTACGGTTTCGGCTAATGTATTATTTCGATTGCTTAAGAATATTCCTTTCCAGCATGACCTGGTTGTAGATCGCATGCGTTTCGATGAGAGCCTTACAATGCCTCTCCCTTTGACAACTGGCGAGTATGTCTTCAAAATGTATTGGCTGGCCTACAATGTCGTGCGCAGCACAGTCAGTCTCATTTTATACATTTGAAACTCACAAAAATATGTATACACTCTTACTAGCATCAACAGAAAATAGTATAACTAAAATCAGGATTTAAAATTCACTGACACTATTATGTACAATTGAAAGCAATTTAAATAACCTCAAACATTCCTCTTTATTTTATGTTAATTGGAAATTCGCTGAAGTAATAAAAAAGCACATTGATCTTTGAAACAATTTCTGTAACGTCCGCAACGGCACTCAACTTTCAATAAAATATATTTTGGTAAGACAAGTTTGGTAATGTTTTTAAGGTCGCGGTAACGCTCAAAAAGCTACTTAATACTCTGGGAAAATGTTAAGAATTTCAATTAGGGCATCAACAGACTTATATAGTAAGTGTTGAAATGTAACGTCCGCAACGCAGGATGATAATACATACATACATATATAAACTATGGTGTGCAGTCGTCAATAAACTCATAGATACTATTGCTTATATATGGTTATTATAATAGTATTTATATTTAATTATCTCAGTGGCCGACACAATGTATTGTTGGGTGCTGGATTCAATCAGGTGTGGCAAATGATTTGTGTATATACTATACTATATATTATTCCGAATCAGTTACTGTTTGGCTTATTGTTTTTTAATTGCCTTTACAATTATTACACAGCTTTCGTAGTAGTTTCAATTCAATTGTAGTGGCGAACAGACAAATCTTTCCAATAATTACGCATTATACTTTTATAGAAATAATGTCGATATTTATACTAATATTCGCGGTATTTGCAACACCTACTGGGAGTGCTCAAATCAGGTTTACAGGAATCGAATGCAAGGCTGTGGATATTTCTTTCTGTGAGTTTGAAACCTGCGTCCTGAAACCTGTGAGTCGCGGTGTCAAGGAGATTTCCACAATTCTTAAATTGCTGAAAGTACCAGTAACAAATGTGACGGTAGGTGCGGCTCTACCTATCACCTCTATCATCTATACGGCTGATTCCTCTACAGATTCGCGGGGAAATCAGACTTCGCAGCTACTTGAAACATCCTTTATACAGCTTCGATATAAATGGCTGCCAGTTTTGGCAATCCAAGCAGCGTAATCCCGTTGCCAATGCCATCTATAAGTTTCTCCGCATGGACTTCTACACAAACATCAATCATTCGTGTCCCTACGACGTGGGTGAGTCAACAGTTCTGCTTGTAGCTATGTACAATGGATTGTCATTTACAGCACGATATCATTCTCGATCACCTTCGGATCGATGATACCCTCAAACTTCAGCTACCGATCGCATTGGGCAACTATGTTCTCAAAACCTATTGGCTGGCCTACAATGTCCTGCGTGCTACAGTCAATATGAATATTGAGATTTCTGATTGAAGCGAGCTGGACTTATAGTATTCCCTTAACCCCACAAATAATCATTCAAAAAAGAAATAATAATAATTATTTCTCGATTACAATAAAAAGAAAATCATTTTTCTTCACTTTGATATACCAAGGTATCTTGCCATTTGATTATTTTTGCAAAATATAATTATTATTTTGGTTTCTTAGTTTTCAATCGTCTATCAATCGATGATGATGCAGCATACTAAGAAAGATTTCGTTAGGTGCATCATGACCATACAATTTTTAAATAAGAGAGGTCCTAACTATAGGTAGGACCAGTCGGAAAAACGCTTCCTGCCGTCAATCTATTCATCTAGGGAGCATAATGAATAAAACAGCTATGAGGAAACTGTCTGCCATGTCTTCACTATTAATGTATTGATAAACCCAAATCCACATTCATTTTGTTTTATTCATCCTCTAAATTTGTTTCCTGTCAACGACCTGTCACGCATTCGATTTATGATGCCTCAAGGCAATGACCACTTCCCAAATAAATATTTATTTGAAAAATTCAATAAACTGTATAGTTTTTTAGGCAATTACCGATCGATTGAATCAATTAAAAGTAAAAGCCATTAATTTTTAGTTGAAGTGATACCATGATGATATTTAATGACCCTAAATAGTTGTTTACCATGCGATCAGTGAGTTAATCAATCGGAAAAATTCTCCGGTGGAACATAAGCGTTGAAACTGTTTTGATCACCAACTTTCACCAAATTTGAATTATGTTGCATACTCTTGGGCTTCACATTGATGACTAGTCATCAGTATAACTCAGAGCATTGTTTGCACATTCATCAGCAACTTGTTGACAGGTAATTTACGCACTTTTTAGTGCCAGAAGAGAAAGCGAAAGGCAAAATGTCACTGAAATGACAAACGCAGGCAGCAAACTAAGAGGCAAGTGTGGCTGTTGCCACACGCTTTGTGTACATAATTAAATGGTGTTGCATGCCCCAGTCCAGTGACTTCAGATGACAGCCTGCCTGGCTCAATAAACAGTTAAACAGGAACACCCTCAATTAAGCAACGTTGAAGGCAAACAAATGAAATGGGCTTTGAGCCCAAAGGCAAACAGTGGGCTTTGTTAGTGGGAATGGAGTGAAAAGTGCAAGGCACTGAAAACTGCACAGCCCACACATCCTTTAGCAGGACTCCGGCTTTAACGAGTATGAAGTATTATGAATATTGAATGTCCACACTCCCCTCTAAAAAGCCTTTGCACATGAATGTGTCTAGGCTAATACTCGTAAATGTCTGCCTGTGTTCCTGTGTTCGTGTGTCCTGAGTGTGTGTAAATAATTAAATTCTTAATTATCTCATGCCACACACACCCACACACACTCGTTAACTCTCGTTAACTTGGCTTGGGGCACATGATTAGCCGCATTTAACTTCATTTGCAGTTTTCGCTCCGCCTTCGCATTGGCCAAAAAATCTCAACTGACATTGCCATTTAATTAACTTTAATAATTCATATGTCAAAATCTCACATACTTATATGTTCTTATATGTAGTATGGTGTGTTTAAAGCCAAGCGAGAAGTAGAAATAATGTTTTGTCGACGGTGTCAGAGCGTTAATGAGCAAATTAGTATTCATTATTAGGTGTTGCCTCAGGGCGATAAACTTGCAGCCTTGTGGTACTTGTTGTTGTTGTTGTTGTGGTTTTTATACCTGCATTTGCATAATTCTTGCTTATCTTAGCCTCAACTTGATGGCCCGGCAAGCAGTGTGAGTAAATTAAAATAAATGTGAGCAACATTGTCATTTTAATGGTTTTACTTGTAGTTGGTAAGTGTTAATGACATACTGCGACTTATCTAACTAGTTCACAAAAGTTGCGTGCCACAATTGTCTGGGGGCACATACGCGCACCAACAAGGACCTGCCCATTTGATGTAATGAAACTCACTCGAATCCGTATCCCAATCATCAGGTTAACACAGAAAGAAGCCTGTTAGTATTGACTGTCTTGGAAATCGGAAACTGGCCAAATTAAGCATGCATATCACGTGACACCTTCCTGACTCATTACCCCCCAACCCCGTGGCAATTAGCCAGCGTTCAACCTTGGACAACCTTTTGTCTGTAAAACGGTCCACTTGATAGACGTTTGGTGAAAGGTGGAAAGCCCACTTGGTCTTGAAGTTCATTACGCTTACCTTGCTGCACAGTTGGCGGGTTGTTGACTCCTAATCCAATTAGAAAATTTACTACCAGCACGTAGTTGTGTCTTGGACTTGGCTTGTTAGGCAATTTAGTTAACGAGCCCAAAATAACCTCACTGACTCGGGGAAACAGTGTAAATTCAATTTGTTAACATTTCAATTTTCACCTACGTTATTCAATTATGCATAAATGCAGACACACGCGGCTCACACTTGGCACTCGTCATTAGAAAATTACCACGTATAATGATATGCGAGACTTCAATTTGAACGTGAACTTCAACCCCTTTTCAGATCCGCTGAACTTGAAAAATCAGCACAAAGGCAAAACTCAAACTCAAAATGCATCGAAGCGGAAATTGTCGCGTCCTGTTGCTAAAGTGCAAACAATTTTGATCGAAAGAAGGCACGCGAACTCAGGAAAGCAAAAGCTGGCGAGATTACGTTAACGAGAACGGCCCCAAAAAGATCCGGATCCGCTTGCACGTTGTGTTGTGCCGCGCTTGCAAACCGCAACTGATTGCCAGGACCCAAATGCCGTACACAAGGACACGCTGTCTGGCAGCGGCAACTTGCCTGGAGCCGCCAAGTCTGCCATCGAACAAGCGTATATTTGCCACAGTGTATGTGTATGTGTATGTGTGTGTGTGTGTGTGTGTGTGTGTGTCACTGTGTGGGTGGTTGGGCTCATTGTTTTGGTTTGCCACACAACCGGCTTCAAACCGCGTTGCATACGCACAGGCGCACTGCGAAAATTGCTCTTCGCTTGCCTTGCAAACGAAAGCTTAAGAGAGACTTTTGTGTTGCCGTTCTCTTCGGTTTTTATTTTGCTTTTCAATTGTTGCGAAAATTGCAATTATTACCCTTCTCTTTGCTTTTTAGTTTGCTTTTCAATTGCAATTATTGCCGCTGCGGTTATTGTTTGCGCCAATTAAATATTATTAATTTAATAAGTTTTTCAGAACGTGATGAATCTGAGTTATTCCAACTAAGATTATGATTTGTTTTGTCCCATAATTTTTATTTAGAAATTTTGTACTCTCTGCCGATTTTATTTTCTTAACCATAAACAAACAATATTTATAGAAATTAATATAATATAAATGCCAATTTAATATAAAGGAGAAGCCACGAAAATCCGCTTGAAGGTCGATTCAGTTTTGTTAAAATATGGAGGTTGGAATTCTAGGAAGAGCACTTAATAAGGATACTCGTAGGAAATTTGCAAATCGAATATTTTTTTAAATTTTGGCTAAGTAATTTTGATCAAAAATAAACTAACACAAAACTAGTTTTTTCTTGGAAAAACTGCTGAAAAATTGAACAAATCACCACTAACAATTTGACCCTTTGGTGGAGAAAGCCATTGGGAAGGACCTACCTATATAGATCTATACAGATATATTCAAGAGGTGCTCAAAAAGCAGATGCAGCAACACAACCCACACAACGAAAGTCCAGAATAGAATTCACAACTGATGCGCCTTAGAATTCTCAACTGGTTCTAGCCCAAAATTGATAGAAAGTGAGTGGGACAACTCCCTGCATTCTAATTAGCTGTTGAGCATCAAATAGTTATCTTAAGTCTTCGAAATGCAAGAAAGGACCGTGGCAACATATGAGGTAAATAACAATATATTTATTAATGGAAGAATTATTATTTGCATAAGTTATTAATCAAGTCAATCTAAGAGTAAATCTATGTTTAATAAATTATAAAACAGTGTTATGAGATCTAGCTCAATATTCCTTTTATTTAATTATAAGCCATATTATTTAATAGATGGAAGACAGGATAAGCAATTTTTCAAATAAACTCAATTATTGTAGTAGATTGTCTGTCAAAATGCACATCATTTGTTATTATGAACTTAAATTAATATCTCGCAATTAAATGCAATCCATCAAGCTGCGAGCTGAAGGCACTTCAAAGTCTGGCCAATAAAAGCTAATGAATGTAAATGCATGAAAATTAAAATCAATCAGTTTTAGTGTTAGTTAAACCCCGGCAATAATGCAGCCACTTAAGCTATCAGCCAGGACAGCATCGAAAGGACAACAACAGAACGGCAATAGGAACTAGCAGAAGTGCGGCCATGGCCAGCCAAGTTGAAGGACAACATTTATGCCACCCTTGAGAATTGGCATTTACGAGAGGCGACGTCGACGTCCTTGCGGCTACCCCCAAACCAAGGCAGCGATGATGATGATGATGGGGACAGGATATGCTGTGGGCCAGTGTCTGGGAATGGGAATGGGAATGGGGATGGGGACGCCTTGTGGCCAACGCAGTTTCGCGGTAACTGGCCAGAAAGACAGAGAGAGAGCTTGAGTCCTTGAGCTGGGTCGTGTGCCGGACAAGTTTTGCTTAAAGTTATTTGCAATTCTTATAAATGTGCATGCGTTACGCACCGTTGGCCAATTTGGGTGCCGGAGTGAAGCGAATAGGGCCATGAATAAAATGTGAGCATACTTAGCCACATTGGCTGATGATGTGGCTGATGATGGCAAGGTGAAACATCCTTGTGCCAGGACACCCTCGAGGCAGTTCAAGGTGCATTTACCCCTCGTGATTTGAATGCTTTGCCCTGACTTGCCAGCTCTTTTATTTGTTTCTTCTTTTGGGGGCAAGTGGGGTGGTTTCAATATATCGAGGGGTTGTTTTTCGATTCTTAAATCTCAAATCTGAAATCTGAAATTGAAATTACTTTGCGTTTGGCGACTTTTATTGGCAACTAAAACCCTCAATATCGCTGCAATCCCGCTGAGGCTGGAAAATGCTGGCCATGCTCATCTATGCAGCTAAATGAATGTGTGAAATACGCACAACAACAAAATGGCCCCCGGCCCGCTTGTCATAAAAGCCCTGTGCTATTAAATGGTAATAACGATTGCCAGTCCAAGTCCAGAGAGCACACAGTAGTCAACACTTCGCTGGCATGTGTCAGTCGCAATTTTACGAGCGAAATACTTTTGGCCAAAGTTTTTACGTTCGCATTGGCAACAAGCGGAAATGGCATTTTTACTGGCCATCTAAACAGCTCCAAATGCCGCACAGATTGTGTCCAGCTTCAGCTCCAGCTCCAGCTTCAGCTCCAGCTCCAGCTGTGTGGGTGGTTGGGCTTACTAACTGGGCAGCTGATGGGAAAATTGAAAACTATGAGAACAGCAAAAAGGGAAAACTTTTCTGTGTCGTCGCTCTGGTTGACAGGGGTTGGATTTGGACTGGACCCAACTGGGCAGCATTTTCTGCTGCAATGGCACAAAAATTGATTTGTTGTCGATTTCAGTTGTCCTGCCCTCTATCCACTGTGAGTATGGGGGGGATAGGGGCACTGTTACGGCTTCGTTTTCAATCTAATTTATGGCACTGCAAGTGCAAGTAAACATGTGCGACAAACGACCTCATGAAGCCAAAGTTTTGGCAAAGCTGTTAAATAAAAATACTTTTTGGTTTATTGGAATTTGAGTTGGCAGTGAATGTAGCTGTAGCTGCAGCTGGAGCTGATACGGATGCTGATGCCAATGTCGAGGCTAAGACTGGACATGGCCAGGATGCGGCAATTGCCGATGCTGCGTTTGCCCTGTCAGCAGCAGAAGCGCATGCCATTTGTCTTCCTTGAATCGCTTGAGTGCTGAAAACGAGTGTTGAGTGTTGAGTGCTGAGTGCTGAGTGTTGTGAGTGCAGGGCGAATCGTCGAGATTGAGATTGCAGATCGTCAGTGATCGATTGGCCAGCAGCGACAACAAACACAACAGCCCCAGCGAAATCGATGGCATATCTCAAATATGCATCCATCTGCGCCTTTCTACGCGATTCTCACAAGTTGCAGCTGTCGAGGCTGGCCAAACTATCGATTACTCTGCCGATAGTATCGATAATGCGTTTTTTAATAATCACCACAGATTTCTTTTTAATTGTTCTGTATTTGAGTAAGCTAACCTTGCTGAAATTTGTTATTCTATGAATTTCTTTAAAAGGATTCAATTCTAATTTGAAAATGCCAAAGGAAAATAATTACTCTATTAGAAAATGGTGCTGACTACTGATTTCAAATTATAATTAATTTATTTAGAGCTAGATAGATTTATTAAAACTATAATATCTAACTTGTTTGATATATCACTGGCTAATATGAATAATGTTTTGAAATTCTGTTTTGTTTTTAAATAATTTTATTTTTCATTTTTCATTTTTATGAAGTTCTTCCTGGTTTCTTGCAGTTTATTTTTAATGTATTGCTTGTAGAAAAAGTGTAAAACGGAGCAAGTGACCCCTTTCCTTAAAACAAATACTTAACAAAGGTAATTCATAATGTAAACATTATCGTAAAATCCAATCTACAAATTCAAGGGAAATTTCTTTTTCTACGTTCAGATTTTAATATATTTTTTAAGTTTTATATTGTAACCCAAAAATGTTTGTTTTTAAATTTTCATATCCCGCCGTTGACTATTTATGGCTTATCTAAAAATTATCATTTACTATAAATAGATTTTAATATATTGATCTTATGATATGTGGAAATATTGAAAGTGGGGTTCCCCCTGGGTACATTTCCAGTCCCACTCTCAAGGCAGTAGGCGATCTACATTGCAGCAATTCTAGTATGAACTTTAAGTATTCAGTGCTTTTCATTAAAGTGCCAGGCATATGCAGGATTTGAAGCCACAATTCGCTGGCATCCGCGCTATGTGAGCCTCTCTACGCGCTTCTCATTAGCCAGGGAAATGGCATGCTCGCATGGTTAACCCCAGAAGTATGCGCATTCATTCTCGGCTCATGACATTGCCCTTTTAACTCATTTACCAATTTCCCGGGCCAGTTGGTAGTTGGCAGTTGGCAGCAATGCTTTTCCACATCAGCGTCCACCTACTTAGTTATTTGAAGCATTCGCACAATTTTCACAAACATGTTCTTCTTATTCACTTAATTCACTTTTTGCTGGCTGTCAGGGTCTGAGTCTTGGCCAGTTGAGAACAGGTTGCCAAGGTGGTACACCCAATACATATATACACATGTAGATATATATATATATATACACAGATACAGTCTAGATAGCAGCCGCACATTCTTTCGCTGGAAGCTTCACATTTATGCCAAAGTTAAGTGAACTTGAAGCCTTTTGCCAGTGTCTTAGCTGCAGCTTCTGTCTCTGCCACTGCCGCTGCCGCTGCCCCTGCCCCTGCCCCTGCCCCTGCCCTTATCTGCACCCCCTTCGTTGCATAAGTTGTGAGGTTTTTTAATTGCAGTCTAAATGGACTTCAATGAATGCAGCAGGAACAGCGGCGACGACTACAAACTGGCAACTTGCAACTGGCAACTGGCAACTGGCAACTGGCAACTTGCAACTGGCGACTTGCAACCTGCGACTGGCGGCAGTTTATCTTTTGATTGTTGCTGCTGCCGTTGCATTGGAAGCACTCGAAGTGCTCTCTAAATGCGAAACAAAGTTACAAACGGAAGACGACGACGATGACGACAAGGATGACGCCTTTTTTAGCCAAAGATTTTAATTACTGCAAAATGTTTCTGCATCTACAAAGTGCACTCAAAACTCAACGCTCGAGTGCATTTTTATATTCTATTTGTATTTTTCTAATTTAAAGGAAATTAAGAGTTCTGCCGGACAGCCGGTCGGTCGTCATCGGCAGGGCTTAATGCAACGATTGATATGGCACATTAAAATCGCCGGCAACTGGCATTCGTAAGGCCCCAAGATTGATGATGCCGCATGGCAGTCGCTCCGCTTATCGGCAGCGGTTGCAACCGCAGCAGGAGCAGCCACCAGAGCCACCAGAACCAACAGAACCACCAGAACCACCAGAACCAACAGTTGGAGCAGCAGCTGCCCAAAGTGCACGTACTTTGTCTAACTGCCAATGCAGCCAATGTCTGGCACGGCATGACCATTGGCAATGGCATTGCGTTGGCCACATGCAGCGCACGGCCACAATTCGTAAATTTATTAAACGTCAACACGGCACTGAGCCAAATAAACTTGTCTCACGACAACTCTCGGATCCCAGCCACAGCTCTAGCTCCAGCTCCAGCTCCAGCTCCAGCTCCAGCTCCAGCTTCAGGTTCAGTTTCAGGTTCAGATGCAGCACGCAGCAAACGGTTAAAATTAATAAAGCATCTTTGCTTTCGCCTGCTTGCAATATTCTAGACAGAGTCACAGAGTGAGAGAGAGGGGTAAGCGAGGCTGGTAGGGGGACACAGCCACAAGACGAAGACGTTGCCAATCTATGGCTCGTCTTACCATTTGCTGTTGACCACTTTTTCCAGAGTGCGCGCAAACAACGTCAACTTGGCCAGAAAGTTGCCGTTGTCGTTGACCAATCTCCATTCCCTCTACCCGCTACCCGCTACCCGCTACCCGCTACCCACTTCCCTGCCCCCCATTCCCCCATTCCAATCTCAATTGCAGTCATGTGGGTTATCTAACAGTGATATTTATCTGCGAGTGCAATTACCGTTGTATGGACTCGATTAGGGTTCGGTGGCATACTCATAACTCGGAAATGAGAAGCGGACCCAGCCTGTAATGCATATATATTATGTATCTGTAGCACAGCCTTGGATGTGCAAAGAATTTAATACGCTTCTCATCCCATTTATTCCATGGACATTACAGAATAGAATGTGTCCAGAGAGAGTCAACAAAGAGTATGAATAAATTGGTTAAATACCAGTAGATACGACTACTGAAGGGAGAATGGAGAGAATAGATATATATATATATATACACACTAGTTAACAATATTTGTTAAATATAATATTCAAATTTTCACCAATTAAAACAAAAAAATAAATATATAAAGAAGTAGATTACTAGTGGTTCTAGTGTGGTTCTAAACATACTACGGCTGTTAAAATAATTTTAGTTTACCCTGTTATTAACTCAATAAAAAGATCGATCTAATTTCAATTTAAGTATAATAAAGCTTAAGAAAAATGTTGTATATTCAGTTTCCGCAAGTATATTTACATACTTTTCCTTCATCAAAAATAGTGAGAATTTTATTGTTATAATAGTTTTTTATCGATTGGTATAGTTATATAATTTTTTTATTATTTTTTATTTTTTTAATAATAATACTAATATTTAAATATTGATTAGACAAAATAAGGGGCTAGGTTTTAAACCGTCACTCGGAAAGAATGTTCTATTCTGTATAATAGCCGGCAAACCGATCATGTTTAACCGAACTTAAATTCAATGCGTCTCTGCATGTAAATCTTGAGCAGTGATTAGAAATTTAATAAAGCAACTACAACGGTTGCAACAACGAGTGCAACATAATAAGTGGCAAGGAGGAGAACAAATGAAAACAGATCTTAACTTGTTGCCTGGGCTTTGTAATTGCCTCCGAGACGGGTCTCCGGTCTCAGGTCTCGGCTTGCTCCCCGTCTTGTTTATGCAGCTCGTTTTGTTAGTTGTTGTAATTAAAGTACGAAAATGGACGGTTTGCCAGCAGACATAAACACACAAACACACAAGCACACAAGCACACGGACACAAAGGCACACGATTAAAAGGAAAATTTCTGCAGAAGAGCGAGTTGCAGCGACGAGAGGCGACTCCAAGGAGTCGCGTTGATGATCATGCTGATCAACGCAACAACAAGCAGCAGCAGCAGCAACAATTCGTAATTAGACTAAGAAGCAATTTACAATTTCAACTTTAATCTTGTTAGTTTAATACGCTGCAGAGTCAACTTCAACTCCAACTCCAACTTGAGCTTCAACTTCAGCTGAAAGTGTGAGTGTGAGTGGAGCTGGGATTGCGTGTCTGGCCCAGAGGATGTGGGTGTGGCCCGCCCAAACACGGCCAGCGGGCACGCCCCAAGGCAAGCGCATCCAGAGATGAGGTCAGTCCGCAGCTGCAGCGGCGAAGGAAGCTCATCGAGAGTGCTCGACTAGCTTGATACCCTGTACCCTGTTCTCACGCTTCCTGGCACTCACCCCTTTGTTAATATATTCAAAAAGAACTTTAGTTTCTCTTATACAATTGCTATGAAGCTTTTAGGACTCAAATATGGAATCCAAAAATTTAAGCTGTAATTTTAAAAACAGCTTATGTTGAGATTCCTGACAGATCTGCAGCAAACATTTTCTGCTGTCGGATAAGTTCGACTGCAAATTTCTTTCTTGTTTTGATTAGTTTGGAGAAGTTGGGGTAGTATAATAAACTTTTGATATACTCTTTACTCTCTGAAATCGACTCGCTCATACAGCTCATTCAAAAATATCAGACATGTTCCTATTTTTACTTTCTAAGATGTTTAAATATCCCGTTTTTTCGTTGGGACACAAAACTGAATCTTAGATCAATCGAAAGTGAGTTCAATCCTGGTAAAAATGGTAAAAATAGAATCTGATTTCTGAAGTGATACTCGGAACTGGGATCCATAATTTAAGAAAACGGAGAAGCTCCTTAACTCGCTTTTAATGAGTACAGGGTATATAAATTGAGCTGTTGGTTTTGGCTGCCGGGCAGACTGGCACATTGACTCTTACGTTGGTTGACTCTGTGACTTATGTGGCAAATTACAGCGCCTTGGCTTCCAAGAAATTGAAAAAAGCGCCAAATTATCTGCAATGTGTTTTATTGCCCAGGCAGCAGCAGCAGCAACAACAACAACAACAACAACTTGCAACAACTCTTTCGCCTTGATGCGCAACGTGGCACGTCATGGGCGCCTAATTGAATTTCGCATGACGTTCTGGCTGGGTCCTTGGACTAATCCTTGCCAGCTCCACGCTCTGCGTGTGTAAGTGATAGCTTTGTTTTGGCTTAAATGCGGCTGCTCTACGAATAGAGCCGGAGCTGAATAGACGGCCCACAATTAATTTCACACAGACACTTGAACTTTTTGGCTGCACAAATCCCAGGCACTTGCAGCTAACTCCCCGGCTAACCAAAACTCCTGTAAAACTTTTCCCAGAGTCTTCCAATGAGTGCGGCATAGTTTTGTGTGTTTTGTGGCTTGCGCCAGCTTTGGCCAAAACAATTTACAGGCTTCCCAACTTGCCTGTTTATTGTTTATGGCATCATTGTGCTCCATTGTTGTCCCTGTTTCTGTTTCTGTTTCTGTTCCTGTTCCTGTTCCTGCGGCTGTTGCTGTTGCTGTGCCAAACTTAAATCCTTTTAGTGCTTTGTTTATGAACTTCCATATAAATTCAAAATTTTGCGCTACAACAAAACTTTTTGTGCTCTTTTTCCGTATTGCAGCTAATCCTCTTGGCTGACACTGTGTGTGTGTGTGTGTGTGTGTGTGTGTTTGGCATGTGTTGCATAACTGAGTTGAAATTGCTTTATTAAAAATTTGTTGAAAATATGGCATAAATTGCCTTCAAGCATTATCATCAACAGAATTATTCAAGCACTTAGAAGGTTTTGCTCCACAGCCTTATTAAGTTGCCAACCCTGACAAGTGCAGGCAGTGTTAAGCAGTGTTTACCACAGCTTGACAGTGTTGCTTAACGTTATGTGAGTGAAATACATGGCGTTAAACTTCAAAACAAATGCTATAAAATGCAAGAATACACAAAGTTTGTCTTGTTTAAGCATAATTATTGTTGTTTGAAGGAATATTTAAGCACTCTCCTTCATTGGGTGGCCCAATCTTTCACATAAAAGCTCTTAAAAGGCATACAAAAGAAGAAATCTAAGTTGTCTTACTATGTCGATTTTTCTAGTTATCCTGAACTTCGTATAACTTCTAATTTTATTTCTCAAAAAAAAAACTAACTTGAAGAGTTTATCTTATTATTTTAACTTTAATTTTTATCTCAGCAAACCAAACTTGTTTCTTGAAGCATCAAGAGCATGTTTACTTGTATATTTACTATTCGTAGTAGCTTATAACTGAGCTTCAGAAGGAGTACCAACTTCGAGGTTAGAAAGTTAACTTGCAGTTTCTCTGGAAGATCAGCAGGGAGCACTTGCAGCAGGTGCATCATCCCCACTGGTCAGCTCAGTTAGTGCTCGATTGCTTTTAGCATTCCACTCGGTACTGCAGTTCTGGGGGCCCTTCGACAGCGCCATCAATCGGTTGGAGGTTGGCTGGGCCGCTTCGGGCATTAGCATAAACTTGGAATGCATTTGCCTTTAAAGAGGACATCAATCCGCGGATCTATTTCTCCCTTGCATTGCGTCGCAAGGATGTCATCTACTTCATGGATAGCCAAAGAGTCGCGGCTCTATCAAGGCCAGGTCGCACCCTGGACAGTTCTAAACACAATCTAGTATGTAATTTGATGGTTCCACGCGTATAAAGCTGACAAGCCCAAGTTGTTGGCCATTGTCGCTCGTTACTTTCATTAGGCATCCAGCACTTGACAATGATGTATCCGAGAAGTATGTGAAAGATTGAAGATGGCTGCAACAAGCCGCAGCAGCAGCAAATAACAGAGAACAAAAAACAATAAAGAAAATACAGAAAACAGAAAACAGAAAACAAAACAGACGGTCAGTCGCAACCGGCTCGGCTCTTCATGGTCGAGACAAAAGGCTTGCAACTTAAATTGGGCTCCCGGCTAGCTTTTTTGTTGTTGTTTGTTTGCTTAAATGTTGCATTGTGCACTGGGCCGGGCTCTGGTAACCGTTGACTGCATTTAGCGTTCATTTGATGAACAATTCTGGCCCGCTCTTTGCCTTGCACTTGTTGGCCAAGGCGTGGGCAAACAAACGGTAGCTGCCATCCAGCCAGCCACAAGTCGCCATCTCCATCTCCATCTCGAATGTATCTGTCCAAGTCGTAGTCGTTGTTGTCGTTGTCTTTGTCTTCACCACTCCCCGGCCTAAATGACTTTGACATTCTTGCTCCAAGCTTCTTTGATTCATACTCTTGCCAAAAAGCCGAATAACTTTCACACCGAATTTGCCAGCTGGCAATGTAACTAAAATTATGAAGTGATAAGTTTTGGACAGTCAACAGGAATCAAATTCCCACAATTTAGTATGTTTCTAGAGATTCAAGAAGTAATTTGCACTTGCTTAGCTTGATACCACATAATTTAAGTTCTTAAATAATTTATACAAAATGAAATTAAAGAAAAATCTAAATTTTAAATCTTGTTTTTTAGTAAGAAATAATGATGATACATTGTTAATATTAAGTTTTTCTTTTGATTTGTAAGGTTTCTATAAAGCTCTATTCGAATTCAACAATTTGTGGCACGCTTTCTGTGAGTTTGAACCAATGTTTGTACTATATATATATGGGAAGGTCTGTGAAAAATAAAAACATTGAAATCGGTGGAGTATAAGGCGCATAAAACAATAGAGAACACAGAAGAGCAAGCAAGTATTGCTCCAAATAAACAAATGAGTATATTTAATAGCATATTTACTGCTTATTAAGTCAAATTTATGCTGTAATTTGAACAAACTAATAAGTTAATTTAAGCCCGCTCTAAACTTAGTATACAGTCAAGAGTATTTAGTATTCGACGTGCTGCAGTCAAGTTTTCTGTTCAGAGTTTTTTGCTGTCTGCTGTGGCATGTTATGCGACTGCGATTTGAATTCAATCAAAATGAGACACACACAGTCACACACACACACACACACACACACACACACACACACACAGACACACAAACCCACATATATGTAGTTACTTTTGTAATGCCGCTAAATTGGCCGCTGGCTCTTAATGTTTCCTGTGACGATTCTTTGTTTATTAAACTAGCAATTTCTACTTTTATTTCACAATTTAAATGGCCCGATATGTGTGCATATATACATATATATATACTCGTACTCCTACGGGGAACGCGATAGTCATGTCAGAAATGAATACATGAACTCTGCTGACCGCCGCGCCAGAGATTTATGCATGGCACAATGTGCGCATGCGCAAACTGCAGCTCTCCGTGATCTGGTCGACTGCGTCTGGTCTCTGGGCCGCCAATTGACGTTAATTTATGGCATTGGCATGCACTCGAGAGCCGCGATCCTAACAAGCCCAAAATGCAGCTAGCTCCGAATCTGCCAGCGCCAAGGAGCAGAAACAAAGCCACAAACGCAAAAACTTTATGAACTGCTTATGAGTATTTATTTTTATAGAAATAATCAGAAAGGCAGTCAAATTTATGGCGCTCGCTGCCCGGGCCCCAACAGTTGTCCCATGCCCCCCGACTGGCCGGGCCAAGGCTTGCGCAATTCTCCTCCAATCTGGCAATCCCAAGCCCCGAGGCGGCTCAGACCTGCATCGTGTGGCAGGCCACAAGGACTTTGGCTTATCAGGAGTCGCTTAATGCGCTGACATGTTTAATTTTCGGGCGTGTTCGATAAGGTATTTGCTGCTGTCAAAGCGGAGTTCGTTATGCAAACGAGGGCTGCTTGTTTAGTTCGGGATATGAACTGATTAAAACTGACTGGAAATTGTTAAAACTAATCATGCTTCAGGATGATGCAGTTGATGTTGTGATAATTATGCAGAAATCGTTTCGAAAATAATACAAAATTGGTTAAAAAGTTTAAGAATAATACAAAATTTCTCAAGTCTATGTAACGTATAAAACTATAAGATCATGTTTTTGCTAGAGAAAAGATCATCTTAAAATCCATTTTTGAAAGATATAAAGCTCTTCATCACCCATAAAGATACTAAAGTAACTAAAGTAAATACAAAATTTTTTGAGATATAACCTAGTGGAACTGGCTGTACCCCGATTGAAGGCACCTTCTTGAACTATTGTTTGGTTAACTAACAGACCTCAAATAGTATGAATTATACACACAACCCTCGCTGTACCATCTCGATCTGAGCTTTGAGAGCCACCAACTGGACCACCAAAACTCACCTTAAATCACGTTAATGGAGTACAAATGGTGATTACAGTCGTACGGCAGTTACTTTACGGTTCCTCAGTTGAAGTGATCTGAAATTCTGTTATCACTCGACTGACTTGAAAGGCTCTGGTGCAATGCGAGCTGCTTAAGGCGACTCGTTAATTGAAATCGAAAGGAGTTTAAAGTGTTTTCGATAGGACTGTAAGTGCCACCGACTTTTGGACACTTTCGGTGGCACAAAAGGCTATCAAGCGACTCCTTATGCCACCGAGTTGCACAACAAGCCAGCAAACGTCGTTTTAGTGTCCACTTGCAATGGCTTTGGCCAACAAATGCCGTCAATTGCACATAATTTATGCCAAAGTCATTTATCGCCTGCTTCGCGCTAAGAGTGGAGCGAGGGGTGTTGTGGCAGTGGCAGCGACAGGGGCAGGGGCAGCCGTTTAAGCTGTTTGACCAGCCATCATTTATGGCAATTGCAGGCAGCTAACATAAACATAAACATTTGATAAGCCAAAAAACTAAATTTGTCAATGGGGAATTTGGGCAACATTTTTGGCGCGTTTCAAGCGCGTTTTTTGGCATACGCATCCTGCAGATGCGATTTGTGGTTGCTGTTGTTGTTGTTGTTGTTGCCCGCGCTTATCTCAGATGCTGGCAACGTGCAACAACTGCAACAACTGTCGATTTTTTCAATCTGGACAGTAAAATTACATGCAAATCCAATTAAGTTGTTAACTCTTCGTTCGATGCCGCGACTTTTCCTTTTATTTTGTGTTTTTTGAGTTTTTGGATTTTATTTTGCTTTGCAATTTATTTTAATTTTTTGTTTCACTTTTGTATTGTCTTTTGGTTGTGCCAATCTGTGTGTGTGTGTGTGTGTTGTTTAAGCTCTTTAGGGTCACTGCGGTGCAATCCTTGCGTTTTTAATGAGCAAGTGCTCTGGACTCGAACTCGGGCTGGGTTTGGGAATAGGAATCGGATTGGGATTGGGATTGGGTTCCCTGGCTGCTGGCAAAGTGTTGGCGTTTGGGGCTTTTGCTATTGACCAGCTGTGATTAAATCACAATCCTTGTCAATGTTATTGCTGTTGTTGTTTGGCTGTGGCCAATTACTCGTTTATTTACAATGCAGCAAAAGCCAAAAGATTTTTGCTTTAATTTAGCTTCGTTTTATTTGGCTTTGGCTTTATCGCATATCTGTGCAGCGTTTATAATTGGCAATTTAGAGCTAGCCACAAAAGCGCTTATTTAAATCAATTGACCACATAAAACTGTAGGCCATAAAGCCGGCGATTAAATGGCCTAGATAGACTACTAGCTTAAAGTGATACCTTAACATTACATGTATTATGCAGTCCAGTGAAGTTATTCAGCAAAATGGACAGCCAGACAGAACACTATTAAACCTGTCTAGTCCAATTTAAGTATTACTATTGCATGTGCTATTTATTGTATTTAGTCAGAGCAATTAATCCAACAGGAAGTTTTTATGTACCATTAAAGCTGCACAGATATTTGTCTTGCTTCTCGACCTTTGACGATTCCCTAAAATGATCTTCAAGCCTACTACACAAAAAAGAACATTTCCTTTGAACTTCCCTCTACTTTCAAGATCAATCCAACAATTAAGTTCCACATTTAATCCTTCAATTCTTAGCGTTATGTGATATTAGTTCTATTTAGTCAGTTAAATTTATTTCACATTAAGCTTTAATCTCCTTCTAAAGCTGTCCTTTCAAGCTTTAGATTGTTTGTTCAATTACTATTGACAATTTCATAATAAAGCTCCCAATACGATAATAGTTATGCTTTTAGGATTAATCTTGTATTGAGCTATTATCATTAAGCTATGCGAGTTATGCAAGCTATATATATATAGTCATTGCAATTAATCTACTTTGAAGCTTTAATGTACTTTTAAAGCTTCTGTTGCGAATGTTTGTTCGTTTTTCCTATACAATGTGAGTGATTTTATATATTAAGTTATTGCAATTAATCTACTTTAAAGCTTTAATGTACTTTTAGAGCTTCTCTCACGAATGTTTGCTTGTTTTTCCTATACAATGAACGATGAAAAGCTCTCTCAAAAAAGCTCTTCTTTTCACTCGAGCTTTCAGGATGAATTCAATGTACAGCTGCCACATTAAGCAAGTGTCATTGCGCCATACAAGTTATGCATACTGTTAATGCTAGATATTTGTGCTCTGCAGCGGCGCTGCAATTGCTGGGCACGCCCTTGCCATTAACAATCTACCTCCCCCTGCATGCTGGCCGCATGAGAGCGCATATCCACATGGATACTCACCCGTGGTTGTAGTTAGTAATCCAAAGTTGCAGCTACTCTATAATTGAATTCACATAACTAATGATCCATAAGCAAGTCGTTGTCGGCAATTATCCAGAAGATGCACACAAGCACACACACGCAGCCTTATGCGATGGTTTGGAATGCATTGCAATTGCGTTAAATGCACAAATTTATGAGAATTTAAACAGTGATTTTCACGCTTTAATTACCCAGCAAAGCGGCTAATAATAAGTTAGTTCCCGACCGGGGCCGAGGCCGTGGCCGCAACCGAGGTTGCATAGAGAAACGCGTCGACGAGGCATCCACGCATGCGCACTGTGGATGCGTCGACCGGGCTAACCGGGAGAGTGGTAACTGCGACGGTCTGGATTGGGGTATGGGTTGGGACTGGGACTGGGACTGTGGCTGAAACTGAAACTGGGGTCTCGGGACTGGGGACTGGGGTCTGGGGACTGGGGTCTTCCTGGCCGCAGGCGGAGCTTGCTACCTTTCCAAAAGTAGCCGCCAAACGGAACGCGAAACTGCAACCGTGTAACTGGTAACTGCTGCGAATGGCGTTCACAAATTTCATTTGGCCTCGCGGCGTTTTGGCTTTAATTTATTGCAGTTTTGTCGGCTTGGCACTGGTAGCTGCTAGTTTTTAATATGCACTCTGGTAACTTTTAAGTAGTTAAAGTTGCTTAGCAATATAGCTGATCTTGCAGATCTCTCAGTTGATTTCGCTGCACTGCATCCGTGTTTTGGTTCTGCACGCGTTCAGCTTTGTTTTCGCACTGCCAATGTTTGTCGGCACTTGTGCAGTCGCCGTCGGCGCTGGCGTCGCGGCTGACGTCTGCGTCGCAGTCGCAGTCGAGTGTAACGAGTTTCGAGTCTGCAGATTGGGAATGGGAATGGGAATGAGCTTGGCTGGGGCTCCAAGCCGATGCATTGGAAATGCGCAAGTTCTTCTACTCGCCGTGCAAGTTTTTGCTGTTGTTCCATCAGGTTGAAATTGAACTTGGAATGCGAGAGCGCAGCGCAGCGATAGAAGTGGGAGAAAGGGAGCGTGTGGTTACAGCCGGCGTTGCCATATGACAAAATATTGAAGAGCGACGACCATATACACAATAAAAAGGGCAATACTGTAGGCTAGAACCTCTTTTATTGAAACAGTTCTAAAGCTATCATGTTGAAATTTGGCACTCATATACACTGAAATATAACCATTGTGATTCCAAAATTTTATAGAAATCTGACAATAAACACTCAAGATATTCAGGGTATTCAGTGACTGCTCCGCAAAGTTTAATAAACGCCACAATTTAAAAACTAATTTATTAAAATTTGGTATATCTATATAGATATACTAATATATTGTTCTGAAGGTCTCCTACAGATCGAAGATCTATGTGAACTAATAATATAAATATGTGATGGATATTTTATTGAAATTCGGTAGACTTGTTCCTTTCCTTTTATTTAAACACCGCTGATATACTGGTTATATGGTTTACAGTTGCAAACCTAAATAATCGAATTAAAATTTTAATTTCAAAGCGATCCTTTTGAAATTTGTTACACATATAAGTAAAGTGACAGCTCTCAAGATATTATGAGCATTATATCCTTGGCCAGACTAAGAAAACCTTGCAGCTCACTTCTGCCTGAACAATGATAATAATATTCTCCGCTAAAGCTCATTTAACAGCCCAGAAATGAACCTCCATCTCCATCTCGTGGAAGTCGGACCGGTAATGCGCCTGTCAGCTTAGCACCAGGCGAGCAATGTGGCCCAAACGCAACAGTTGGCCATAGTTTATAGCCCGATCCACTTTGGGGCTATCTGATGAGAGCGGTGCGCCTTGACGCATCATATTTCATATGCAATTTCAGTCCAAATGAAAGCAGACAACCACGGAGTAGATAGAGCCACTAATGGCCAGATGAACTCCGCTGAGCCGAGCTGCTCCCCATGTTGGAGATCTGCCCCACAGCCAAATGCGCTCATTAAAATTACAAGCTTTTATGCTATATAATTTAATTGATTTTCAAGCACCTCCAGATACCTAAACCGAGAGTTATGCGTCTAGTTCGCCCAGCCTGTGAATCGATTTAAGCCTGGTCCGCACGCAGCGGCACTTATGCTATTAGATAAATGATAGTGTTAATCATGGCCCAAGCGGCAGGAGCATGTCATAAAAATGTAGCGGAGATCGTCATTGTCTGCGTTTTATGATGTAAGTAATTAAGCCATAATCGTAAAATACCGTTGTATTCTCATTTAAATTAACATACTAAATGCCGTAGGCCGAGCCAACAAACTGGAGCAAATCGCTGCAACTGAACCTGAACCTGAAACTGAACCCAAAGCTGTCGCTGCTAACGGACCTGCTAACCAGTCGCCTTCGGCTATCCGTCTACGTCCTCGTCACTGATCTTGGCGACAACAAGAACGACAAGCACAACACCGACTGCATCTGGATCTGGATGGGGATGTGGATGTGGATGTGGATCTCTGTCTGGATGTGGATCTGCACTGATAATGATGTGGAGCACTCAGCCTGTCGCTGTCCGAGCTGTGAGTTTAAAAAATTCAACGCCATTGACTGGCCCGGCTACATAAATTTACAGCCAACAAGTTGTCGATTTTGTATACCCTGTGACCAGCAAATTACCTAAACGGGTATACTCAAGCTGCAAGAGAAGTGAGAGGTGTCTGTCCGTCAGGGTGAACGATTCGACTTCGAAGACTTTAAGACTGGCTTAAGGCGATGAAATTTGCCCCTTAAAGTTTCTTCGTTAACATTTTGTTTACTTGGGACACCTGCTCCGCCTTACCTCTCAACGAAATAACTTCAGGATGAAACTTTATCATCCAAGTTCAAACTTTTAATTCGAACAATTAATTTGGAATAACAGAAAATAGCAGAATCTTTAAGGATAAATTCTTGGTTTCTACAAGTTTTACAAGGTTTGGGTAATCAATACAGAACTTATTTAAGGCATTATATGGCTTGCAAGGTAGAATAATATTATATAAGTACACCTAGCATATGATAGACTTGAAATACAATATTGGTATACCTAAGACAGGGTATCTTTTAGTTTAGTCTTGCTACACTTTTTCTTTTTGTTTTGCGGTCGGCAGGTGCAACCCACACCCAGTCTCATTCTCAGTATCGAGTCTCGAGTTCAATTGCTTATAACAATCATTAGCATAAATGTTTGAACATACCCATAACATTTAATAAACATAAACATTGCTGGCAAAGATTCCCGGGGAGGCCACAAAATGCTTCTCCTTTTCCGCTCCTCGCCAAATACAGGGCAGCAATTTAAATTGCTTTCTAATTTTACAAGCTGCAGCCTGTTGCACAATGTTTGGCCATTTATGGCCCGCTGCTCATTAGGCTCCCATCCCCCATTCCCCATCCTCTATCGCCTAGCCCGACCCGACTACCAGCCATTTTAATGGGCAATGTATGTCGACTTCTATTGGCAGTGGCGATGGCGACTTCTTTGGTGGCAAAGCTGCCAATTTGCAGGTGCATCGGCAGCTGAGAAACGCGTAATTACAAATTGCAAGTGAGTGGCTAACAATTTGGCCTCTCTTCACTTCCGGCTTATTAGGAGACAGTTTTTCCAATCTCATCAAATGCTATAAGGATGCCAAAAACATGGGTAATTTTCTTCCGACTCCCATAACTTTATCAAAACTCATTCGATATCTATGCAGAATATCATTTTGGTCATGGCTTGTAGTCTATATTGATTTGGCATTTCAAATTCAAGCTATTCATGATAATGATTTTGACTTGTAGTCCCTCGCTTCATACTAAAGTCTTCCTAGATTTCCAACTCCCATAACTTTGTCATAACTGATTCGATTTGCATGCGGAATTTATTTTTGTTCATGGTTTCTCCCTAGTTATATTTGGCAAATTATATCATTATATCAAACGACAAGTTTTTTCCGATTTTTCATGATGATGATTTGACTTGTAGCTCCCTATTTCATAAAAAATGTTCTTCCTACATTTCAAACTTCCATAAATTTGTTAAGACTGATCCGATTTTCATGAGGAATATATTTCTGATCATGACTTGTCCTTAATATGGATTTGTCATAAACAATTTACTTGTATGAAACAATAAAATATTTTCCATTTTTCATGATTATGATTTTGACTTGTAGTCATTGTAAAAATTCTTTTGGTAAATTATCAGCGCTGGAATTTCACTTAAGCAAAGTTACGCTAATCCCAATTTTGTGTTTCGGCTTACAGTTAAACTTTTTCTCCGCGAATCCTCTTGCAGGTGCGCACCTGAAATGCCGCTGGATCTTGAACGTGAAAAGGCTCCGCATACGTCACGTTTTTTGTGACTGGCCAAGGAACGGGGCAGGGACGAACGAGGTTGCAGGCATTTTCATTTCTTTTATCGCACATTAAATTTACAAAAATAGTTTTAACACCTTTTAAGCTTACAAGCATGTGTTGGTCTGCTTTTCAGGCCTCGTTGCCCCGCCGTTGATTTATCCTTGCCCTGGCGTACATGATCTTTGCTGGTGAGACATGCGCTGACCATGGCCAACAACAACAGCAGCCAGAACAGCAACAACGATGATGATGATGAGGACGACGACGACGACGACGACGACGACATGATTCGTACATAATCCAGCCATTATTTCTGCTCTACCTCTGTGCCGGGCTGTGGTTCATCCTTAGCCGGGTCTCTGGACGCGGCTGTCGACTTATCGCAGAAATTGCGTCAAGATGTTTTAATGCTCCTCGTCCGCCGTCCGCCGTCCGCGTCCGCGTCTGGGTTTTGTGGCTATAAAAATGAAAGCAACTTTGGACAGAGAGCGACGCTCAGAGCCAAACATCCTTTTTAATTTAAAACATTATCGTAAATTCTCTGGCAATTATGCGCGATGTTCAAACGCTTCAGCATCTTCCTGCTGGCAACTGAGCCAAAATACTCACATCGCATTCACATTTTGCATTGTCTGCAGTCACAACACATGTCCACGTTAAGTCTCAGGCTTCAGTTGCAGTTGCAGTTGCACTTGCGGCTAATGAATTGTTGTTGCCCCATCGGCTACTCCTCGGGCGTGTTGCCAGCAGATTAGCGTACATTCTCTCAACTTACCTTGCCTTGCCTTGCCTTACCTTTGCTTTCTGACTAACTAGACAGCCCATATCTTATCGCCGGGGCCTGTCGACACGTCGTTTTGGCCAAAAGATATCACCATTTCAGCTTGTGCGTGCATTTTTATTATAAGTCAAGCCCAAGTCCCAGCCGCTCAGCCCTTGAGTCTAAATCGACAGCTGCTTTGGCTATAATCGAAGTGAAGAGTCAGCGAAAGAGATCCGCCTTATACATATGTGAACTTAAAGGCTGCATAGAATTACAGACAGTCAGAAAAAGAGTCGAGTCTCGGGATTTATAATGTTGAGTTATTAGGAAACATTCTTGAGAAACAATGTGTGACAACAAATAGTAGTATAGAGTTGTAAGCCAAGGTACATATTTCCTTTAAGGCATTAAGGGTATTTTGTCTTAAATTTGAATTTTGGTAACTGCTTTTGTATAGGAAATGAAGAACTGAAAAACCGATCTAATAAAATCCTCCCACACATTTGACCTTAAGCCCATTTCCCGTAAATGGTGATGGCTGGGAGTAGATTTTTCAAGTTGCATGCAACAGTTTTCCGCCCTTGGGGGTAAATAAAAGCAATCCTTTAAGCGAACTGTATAGAACATTTTTATACATATAGATTAATATAAAGTGAAGCTATATCCTTCGCAGAAATTACAGATCGGAGTGAATAATTTTAATTATTATATATACAAGGTTTGCAAAATACACATAAATTTCTTTCCTTTCGCGTATTTAAAACCCAACTGAAAATTAGCGTGGCAAATACAATCAAGCAGTTAAAACCGCATTCAGTTGGGCCAACAAAAGTTCACAACTTGTTCGATCGAAGGAGTGCAGATATCCCAGTGTAGTCTGTATCCTTCCACTTTCAATATGTAAATGCCGCACTGTCTGCATATTTTACGAACTGCAAAGTAGACAAGTTTTGTTTTAAAACTGTCAACGCGAAGGCTCGCAACGCCTACAAAGCGTATTGTCCTGGCGAAAAAAGGAATAAAGATAAAAGTAAGAAGGAACAGCAATCCTTCGTTGGAAAAAATCCTAATAAAATAAATTGTTTCAATGCACGGCAAAAGTAATCCGCTTTTCCGGCGCTCATTCCTTGTGGTTTAAGATTTATGCACTGCAAAGTCGCTTTCCATTGCGTTTTCTTTGGGGTTTTCCTTCGGCTTTCCCTGGCTGCGAAAGTGAAAGGGGTGCGCGCGGCACGGCATGTCTATAAATTAGCTGCGCGGAATGTCCTGCCGGCGCTCGGCTTTTGTTAACCCGCCAGTGGCACTTAAACACAGTTAATCCCCGCATTGCCGGCAAACAAAGTTTGGCAATTGCGAGCGTTCAGCAATTTTCAATTAAAGTGTTGAAAATTTAAAGTCGCCCAGGCACATGACAAAAAAACACATGACAAATTAGCTTCCTAATGAGCTGAGACATAAATCTTGACATGCTTTTGCAACGCACTCGAGCAAACAGCGCCCCTGCCCCGCACCTGATTCTGATTCTGGCCCAGGCCCTGCCCCTGCCACACACAATCCTCAACAATAAGCAGGAGGCTGCCTCCCCCCAAGTGTTGTACACGTGTTAAGGCAAACATGAAAGCCAGGCGCCGGCATTAAGGCTTCATTACAAGGACTTGCCGGCAACAGCTCCTGTGCTCCTGTGTAAGCCCGGCCATTATTAAAATGAACTGTTAATACAACGACAGCGCAACGCTTGATTTAACTGCACATCACATGAAGCGGGGTTGGCAACCGAATTGATTCCAATTTCAAATTAAAATGAAGAATTCAAAGAACTTCCGAACTAATTGAAGCTTATGAAAATATACTTTAAAAAAATATGAGTAAACAAAAGGCCTGCTCCGAGAAAAACTTATAAATATTTAAAAGGCCTATTATATTTTGGTTGCCCTATCATAAATCGCTCAAGCAGCTGTTGTAAATAATAAAAGCATATATATTTAAACGCCCATAAATTTGCAATGCGGATTTAGGCCATTAAACTGTAGTAAAAGCATCAGGGGCCAGGCCAGAAAATCAGTGCCTGCTTCTAGGCGCACATGCGTGTGCTTACTGGAGTACAGAACATAATGCTCTCCTGGCTGCCATAATACTCCAAGTTGGCTGTAAAGGCCCCATTGGTAAGCCCATTGCCTTGCGTATTATTAGCATAATAAAAACACACACACACACACACACACACTCCCAGAATGATGGGGGCTAAGCCGGCAGAGGATTGGAACTGAACTGGACAGCAGCGAGCACTGCGTGGACAATATAATTTTATGGGCACACTTTTATTGTGGCAAAGTGTCTTGAGCTTTGCTTTAGAGCCAATATCATCATCATCATCATCATCCTCATCATATGTGGCATAGGCGTTGAAAGCCTTGGCATAACATTTAAATGTTATGGCCCGTGTGGCATCATACACGAGTAGCCATAAAGGCCATAACAAATTTTTGTTTCAGCTATCGTTTCTTATGCATATGGCGTTGACTTCCAATGCAGCCAAAGTTTTATTAAATGGATCCAAAAACACAAATTGCAAAATGCCGTCCCACCTGCTTTCGCTAGCTCCCACCTGGTTACAGGTGCAGCTGCCGGATGCTGGATGCTGCTGGGAACCTTTGTCTGCACATGTTTTAATTAAATATTCCATTTGCCTAAACCAAAACCGAAATGCGGCAGTTAGTTCCTGCACTTGTGTTGTGGGCGAGCAGTGCATAAATATTGCAGTGCCGGTGGTCAAAATGGTCCTGCTGATACCTGTCCAGGTCCGTGCCCTTGCCCAGCTGTATCCTGCCTGTTTGCATTCTGGATTATGTGTGACTGCTCACGGCCGCAATCAGAGCCGGAGCTGGGGTCCAGCCAGTTGTTGGTCGAGGCGGGGGGCGGTCCCATTACGGCCAAGTCATTAACACATGCTCCCGTGGCTGTGTGGCAGACAACTTTAAGGCTTAAAGTGCCAGCGACAGTGTTTTGTGCTCTTCCGTCATATTGAATTTCAATTAGCCGTAAAATAACATTTTATGCAAATGTGCATTAAATGTAAATGCAACGCGGCCAATAATGTGCCACAAACATTTTACAGCTGAATAAATAATTTACCCATTAATTGCGTGTATTTATTTTAAGCCTTTAATTGCGCATACGCCACGTTATTTTTTCTGATTGGATAACCAGGCAAACGCCAGAAGTGACCCAAAAATATGCAACTAATTGAAGAGGCCAATCCACAAATTACATTATTATTATTTTGTGTAAATTAATTAAACATGACTTGGTCAATGAAACTGAACTGTTTGGGAGTGAGTTTTCATCACAAATGCTCCTGCAGTTCTATTTCAATACATCAACGTGAGCAATCGTCGAATACAAGCCAGTGGTTATAGCCATTTCCTTCTCCTTATGTAGGATAATTTTTAAAAAGACAAAACAGTCGCAAAGCTTTGCAAATATTAGGTATTTTGAATGAAGTGTGTTTAAAGTATAAGTTGTTGTAGGTCGCTTTATCTCGTTGCGTGTTTCCATCAAAATAAAAACTCAAAATTCACTTAGTTCAACGATCAATTAATAATAACAATTATCTTAATATATATAAATCTTCTGTGCGTGTGTTTGTCCTTGCGCTCCTTCTCCTGGACCGATTTTGATGAAATTTTGTGTGTGCCTTCAAGTAGATTCACAATTCGGTCAACTAACATACCGGCGACCGCGAGAAATTAAGTGCTTACGTTATAAATAACATCCGTAAATGCTCAGATTAGTCGCGCTCAATCCAGTCAAAAGCCATACTGCTTTAGAGTAAAATATCTCGACCAAGAAAAAATTGGAGAAGGCTGTACGAAAGAAGAAGAGTCTGAAGAGGGAAACGCGAATGTCTGCTAATAAGAGATGAAGTAGCGGAGGAAGACCCGAGGAGATGAGTATGCAGAGAAGACTTCGAAGAAGATGACGAGGAGTTAAGAAACAAGAAGAGCATGAAGAGAGAAACGCAAGTCTGGTAATAAAAGATATGAAGTGGCGGAAGAACAATATCTCGACAATAAGGAAAGACTGGCGGAGAAGACTGTATAAAAGAAGAAGTCAGAAAAGCAGAAGAAAAAGATGAGTATGCAGAGGACTTCGAAGAAGATGACGAGGAGTATAACAAACAAGAGCATGAAGAGGGAAACGCAAATGTCTGGTAATAAAAGAGATGGAGTAGCGGAGGAGCACCCAAGGCGATGATATGCAGAGAAGACTTCGAAGAAGATGACGAGGAGTATAAGAAACAAGAAGAGCATGAAGAGGAAAGCCCAAGTGTCTGGTAATAAAAAATATGAAGTGCCGGAAGAGGAACAATATCTCGACAATAAGGAAAGACTGGCGGAGAAGACTGTATAAAAGAAGAAGTCAGAAAAGCAGAAGAAAAAGATGAGTATGCAGAGGACTTCGAAGAAGATGACGAGGAGTATAAGAAACAAGAAGAGCATGAAGAGGAAAGCCCAAATGTCTGGTAATAAAAGATATGAAGTAGCGAAGTAGAAGACTTCGAAGAAGATGACGAGGAGTATAAGAAAAAAGAAGAGTATGAAGAGGAAAGCCCAAATGTCTGGTAATAAAAGAGATGAAGTAGCGGAGGAGCACCCAAGGAGATGAATATGCAGAGAAGACTTCGAAGAAGATGACGAGGTGTATAAGAAACAAGAAGAGCATGAAGAGGAAAGCCCAAATGTCTGGTAATAAAAGAGATGAAGTAGCGGAGGAGCACACAAGGAGATGAATATGCAGAGAAGACTTCGAAGAAGATGACGAGGAGTATAAGAAACAAGAAGAGCATGAAGAGGAAAGCCCAAATGTCTGGTAATAAAAGAGATGAAGTAGCGAAGTAGAAGACTTCGAAGAAGATGACGAGGAGTATAAGAAACAAGAAGAGCATGAAGAGGAAAGCCCAAATGTCTGGTAATAAAAGATATGAAGTAGCGAAGTAGAAGACTTCGAAGAAGATGACGAGGAGTATAAGAAAAAAGAAGAGTATGAAGAGGAAAGCCCAAATGTCTGGTAATAAAAGAGATGAAGTAGCGGAGGAGCACCCAAGGAGATGAATATGCAGAGAAGACTTCGAAGAAGATGACGAGGTGTATAAGAAACAAGAAGAGCATGTGAAGAGGAAAGCCCAAATGTCTGGTAATAAAAGAGATGAAGTAGCGGAGGAGCACACAAGGAGATGAATATGCAGAGAAGACTTCGAAGAAGATGACGAGGAGTATAAGAAACAAGAAGAGCATGAAGAGGAAAGCCCAAATGTCTGGTAATAAAAGAGATGAAGTAGCGAAGTAGAAGACTTCGAAGAAGATGACGAGGAGTATAAGAAACAAGAAGAGCATGAAGAGGAAAGCCCAAATGTCTGGTAATAAAAGAGATGAAGTAGCGGATGAGCACCCAAGGAGATGAATATGCAGAGAAAACTTCGAAGAAGATGACGAGGAGTATAAGAAAAAAGAAGAGTATGAAGAGGGGAGGTCAAATATCTGATAATAAAAAATGATTGTTAAAAAGCAATTTAAATATATTAGTTTAAATGGTCGAACTTTTATGTTCGTTAGTATTTTCTTGATGTTTCAAATGCATCATTTCATTTTGTGAAGCCGTGCACATAACATTGATTTTGTTAAAAAAAAATTATAATTCGACACGGATATATAAAGTATGCTAATAGTAATTCTTCATTTCATTTATTCTTAAGATAAAATCTTACTTTAATTTCAAATGCTGTCTTTTCCCTTTGCATTTTCCAACCAGACAAATGATTACAATTTATTTAGTTAAACGATTAACGTTTAAAAATGTATAAATAACATCCTTGGATGCTCAGATCGGTCGCCCGCAGTCCAACGCGCAAGCATATTCTTACAGTCGGAAGTATTATATGCGAAGGAACATAAAACCAGTAAAGTATGAAGAGAAGAAGACCAAAGGTCTGGTAATAAAATAGATGATAGAATTAACACGCATGTACATAAATTATGTAAATGAAATGTTAAGAAAAATGTGTCGAGAAAATTAGATCAAGACTTACAAGGCGAATTACTTGACTTGCCGCGTTTAGTAATAAGAGAGATGGTAGACTTAGCAGAGGATGGTACTCTCTTCTGTCTTGGCAAAACCAGAAATTCAATTGGTTTAGAAATAAAAGGGAATTATTTCCTTCCCGCAGTTTTCAGTGAACTTAGCATCTGAACTGCCAACGTATTTAAAAAAAAATTAGGGTACAAAAATAATATAGAATGTCCCAATAATACGAGGGTCCAGCCAGCTACTACACCAAGTCTTTGCTTAAACTGTTTGGGAATTATATGCGCCAATCATTTAAAAAGCACGTTTTTTTAAGTTCTTGTATATGGCCATGCCAGATCCATGCTGTATATTGCATCCTCAATCTATCCTTACTGAACTAAGAGTTTCGCAATTAATAATTAAGCTTTAACACTGTTTTATGACATGCCAATGTAAAAGTAAATCAACTTTGAGGTAGGAATAGATATAGTATGTATAAACACACATTCATATGCATACATACACTTTCAGTATTAAAATATACGAACATACAAAGCAATCTATAGATAATCGAAATCAAAAAAAAAAAAAAGAGATGATAGAATAAATGAGATTGATTGAATATTTGTATTTTAGATTTTTCCAACAAAAAAATAAGAAGGAAGTAAAATAATATTGTGTTAGGGCCAATAAATATGCCAAAGGTCAGACATTTGGAAATCAAATATCAAAGGCGTGCGTTTTTATTACATTGTTAAAAAACTGTATTTTTCTTTCGTTTTCCATCAGAAATATGTTTAAAATGCATTAAATTAAACGATCATCGTTTAACAATGTATATATAAATTACATCCTTGGATGCTCGGATCGGTCTCCCGCAGTCCAACGATATATTCAAGCATATTCTTACAGTCGGAAGTATTATATGCGAAGGAACATAAAACCAGTACAGTATGAAGAGAAGATCACAGGTCTGGTAATTATAATTATAAAAATAAAAAATCATTTGTGATTACACGTTCTTCCCGCAGTTTTCAGTGAACTTAGCATCTGAACTACCAACATATTTAAAAATAATTTGGGGTACAAGAATTGAAAACAAATGTCCCAATAATACGAGGGTCCAACCAGCTACTACACTAAATCATTGCTTAAACTGTTTGGGAATTATATGCGCCAATGACTTAAAAACCTAACTTTTATACCCTAGAGGGATATATAATTTTGTATAGAAATGTGTAATGCTATGAAGGAGACGTACCCGACCCATCAAAGTATATATGTATGTATGTACATATATTCTGAATCAGCATGAATAGCCGAGTCGATATAGCGATGTCCGTCTGTCCGTCTGTTTCTATGCAAACTAGACTCTCAGTTTTAAAGCTATCATAATGAGACTTGGCATATACCTTTCTTTTTGCTGCAGGCAGTAGGTATGTATGTCGGAACCAGCCGGATCGGACCACTATAACATATAGCTGCCATAGGAACGATCGGTCGAATATTATAGAATAGACGATGACCAAACTTGATCAAATGTACCTACCCTACCTGGTTGTTTGTTAATGATTTTAATTAGAAACAAGTAAGAATGCTCTAGTCGAGTATATCCGACTACAAAACTCCCTGTACCCAGGTCTTAAATTTCCGATCGCATCTTCGTGCACTTGCACCCTTTTATGGGTACGGTCACATAAAGGAGCCTGAATTTATAACTTTACAGATTTCTTGAACCTTTGTTAACATGCATCAATATGTATGTGAGCGATGTATAAAGATAACTTTGGTAGGTTACCTATCTAAGGACTCTCCCTGCACGTTCCAGCACTAAATTATTAACGCCCGAAACTTGCGTTAATCTTAAGTGCGAGAGTAAACTAATTTGCACTTTCCAATCAACCTGAAGCCACAATTAATGAAATAAAAATCCTATTGCATTACAACTCATTAAAATTCAATAGACGCAACCATAAATTTTGGAACATTTAATTTGAAAACTGTGCGCCATGCAACATAATTCACTTTACGCACAATTTTTAATGAAAATGTCAAAAGAAAATGAACAGCGGAATGGAAAACGAAAAACGAAAAGCGAAAAACGAAAAACTTTTCTACCGGCAACAATGGCATAATGCAAATAGCTGGAGCAACACTCGATGATGATAATGGCGACTGGTGGCAGCCAACGGAAGCGGAAGTAATGCCAAATAAGAAAACGCACGGCGCACTGCAAAGGAAAGTTGGTGAAGGGAGAGTGGGAGTGGGAGTGGGAAAGTGGGAAGAGGAGCAACAACAAAAAAGAATGAATGAACAAGGCGCCAACACATAATAATGCCATCATCAATGCCAAACAAGCAACGGAAACGGGAGCCCAATCCAATGTATCGACAATGGAGATATTCGGGGTAGTGGCAGTGGGAGGGATTGAATGTGCGGGGGCGGTTGGGGGGTAGTAGCAACAACAAATGATGGAAGATGCTTTAAATTAACAAGCAAATGCAAATAAGCCGGCGCTGCCAAAAGGGAAATAAATTAGATAAAGGCAAAAGGCAACAACGCAGAACAACGCACAGGACAACGCCGCGAGCCGCAGCACGCGCAGGATTATTACAACAGGACAGCAGCAACAACAGCAAGAACAGCAACAACAATGGCCTAAAAAAGGACAATACGCAGCGCCCCTGGGCCAAATGGAAATACATACACTCGTATTTCTTTTGTATCGGAGCAGAAGATTTTGCTGGTTCGTTAAATATACCAAAGCCATTTGGGATGTGTCTAAGGACGGGCCGGGCCGAATGTCAATAAGTTAAGTGGGCATGGTCACGTTAAATGGGCGCCTGTGTGACTGGCATGCCAAAGCATTGCCCAAGGATCTAGCCTGGGCATTAAACTTTGACTTATAAATATGATTAAAACATATTTCGAGGCAAGTTGATAAATGTGCAAAGTTTGCTGGCTTAAAGCTCAGCAGGCAGCTCAGCTGGCAAAAGATGCCGATATAAATCCAATTTAGTAGCTACCATAAAAGTAGCAGCAATCCCATGCCCACACCCATACCCACAGCCACGCCCCTGCTCCTGCCCTCCAACTATTTGCATGATAAAAATCTTTCATCAAGTCAAGCGCCAAAACAATCTCAGTCGCAGTCTCGGCTCCTTCCTCGATTCCTGCATAATTCGACGATTGCAGCGAGAAGCGGCGGCTTTGGCCTTTGTGTGGTAAACACCTAAAGTAGTAAACTGGGATTTAAGCACACACACACACACACACACACACACACACACACACACACATAGAGCACACACCTACGTGTCTATAAAAATTTTACGTCGTTGGCAACGGCAAGGACAAAAACTTTTGCTTGGTCCTGCCAATGGCAACAGCAGCAGTAGCAGCCAATGGCGAAGTATTTTTCGATGGTTGGGGCTCAGGATAAAACGTTATACAGGATATGCCTTTTATTGCCGTGCGAGCATGGGAAATTGTGATGCCTGAATACATACATAAATTCTCGGCTATACTCGTAGTGGAGTAAAACCCAATAGGGACATTATGTCGTACTCCTGAATCTATAGAATATGTAAAATACTTTTCAAAAAGATTAAAATTTTTGCAATTTTAATACGACTCTGGGCAAAAGGAAGGTGGAAGGACACACTCACGTGGGTTGCCAGCAGAACTTGTAGACGTAGACAAAGTCGCAGGGCAAACAACAAAATTTAAAATTGCTCAAAGTTGCACATCTCTTTATAAAGAGGAAGCAATTCTGTTTGTCCATGTTTGCTCTGTAATTGTTTTTGGAAAAGTTTTATAAGCAGCTGTGTTTATAGCAATTCCTTTGGCTACTTGAGCAGCTTGAAAACAGAATATGCAAAAATATCCTTTGGGTAGGTAGTTACCTCTGTTTCAGTTAGGGAGGCCAACTCTAAAATTTAAAAGAAATAGATTTAGTACTTCATGTACTCACTCGCATTTGATAAAAACCAATAAGCAACAAAATATTATTAAAGACCAGAAGAGTCAGGCTTTGAGTTTACTTATTCATCCTATGTACAGGATGGTTTTAATTTTCTAATAATAATTTTAACGTTTTAATAATAAAGTTTTTTTAAATCCGTGAATTCTTATTTAAATTTCTAAAAAAAATGTATTTCCTATAGAAATTTCTCCGAACATTTTTTTCGGTTTCCATTTTCTATACCACATATAAACACGCGCCACCTTAAATCATTCTTACCCTACTAAACTCATTGGTCACGCTTTCCCAACCGGAATCACTAATAACTCAGCCAGGCGTTGTCCTGCGCTTTAAAGCCGCTTAGGCTCAGGAGTTTCCACGTTGTCCACTTTCGCCGAGGCGTCCGCTTATTAAGCAACCCGCGCACACCTTGAGACTTCCGTTGCCCCGAAGCGGCGCTGGTTGCCTAGCACATGACCCCCAAAAAGTAAAGGTGCCCAAAAGAAGACGTTAGGACACGCCACACAAAGAAATGGAGCCCCAGCTCCTGGCTGGCTGCCGGGTGCTGTATACTTGTAGTATACCGTATACTGGCTACTGGCCCCGGCCCAAGACTTGGCATTTAAGATAAATGATCGCCTGCCAACAATGCACAAAGAAGAGTCACAAAAAGTTTGGTCACGTTTGTGCTATTTGGCGGCGGAGGCATATGCTCCACCGGGGTGGCTCTTATGAGGGGTTGGGATTGAAATTGAGCGTGGGTGTGGGTGTGGGCAAACGTCTAGGTTGCATTTACCTTGCCGCAATTTTAATATGGCGTTGCCTTGGAGCTGGAGTTTAAAATTCAAGACACATGCTGCAGCTTAAACGTTTTAGAAATCTATTTTTCAAATGCCAAGTCCGGACAGGACGTGGCCGGGGGGTGGGCGGTGCTTCGCAGTCACATGTGCGCATTTAATTGAAACGTCTGCTGAGAAGCACCAAGCAAGTAAGGAGCAGGTGAAAGTGTTTGACGAAACTTAACAATTGTCGCTTATTTTATTGGCCGCTCAAAAGAAAAATAACTTCAAATGAATGACAAGTACAAACACGAGCGCATAAAGGACATACAGCTCCTGGCGCTTTCCGCTTTTCCCTTCATCAAGCTTAACAATGGAATGGTATGCATTATCCAGCTGGACGCAGTGCTTGTAGCCCAGCATTATGTGCTGGATGATGGTATGCTCCAACACTTGTAAGGATTTTAGACGTTTGTAGAACTGGCCAAAGCTCAGTCGCACCATCTGATCATAGGTCCTGGTTAGCACACTGCGTGGAATGCTTGTGTTCATTTTGGAGATGGCGTGTATATTCACTTCGGGCAGCTGCAACTCCACAACCATCCTTTCAGAAGCGATCCGCGAGTCCAATTTCTTCAATTTCTTCAATTTATTGATCACATATCGGAGGGAGTGCTCGTGGGGCAAGTACCCGGATGTTTCCTTCAGCGTAGTCAAGGCATGATTGTACTGGCCACGGCAAGTTAAAGTGATGACGCGCTCGGCTATGCGGCGCTGCAGCGGCGGCAGTACTATTTGTGTATAGGACGGCGCCTTATAAGGCCTTTCGATTCGCATTGAGCCAATAGTTTTTAGAACACACTTAACGATGTTTTGTACTATGTTCTGAAATGTGCGTAATTTTCTATACGTACACTGCCAAAGTTGAAATGTTGAAATGTAATTTGACGTTGCCTTTCCGACTACTTCAACTGCCTTAGGCTCAGGCTCAGGCCCAGGCCCAGGCCCAGGACGAGGCCCATAAATCGAGCCACATATGGCGACATTACAAGTGGCGCTCGCGCCGTCTGTGCGCCCAATTCAAATGGAAATCAAAGTGGGCGTTCATGAGTTAAACACTCCAGTTCAGCTCCAACTCTCACTCCAACTCCAACTCCAACTCTAGCTCCAGTTACAGGTCCTGGCAGGATGTAGCAATGTGACAAAGTCGCTGGCAATGCGAGCACTTGTGGTTTACGACCTGGCCCTGGGCTTCAGCTCTTTTCTACTTTCTACTTGCCGCTGTGGCACATATAAAATCACACACCACCGCCAGCTCAAGTGGTGGCAGGCAGGCTGCATTCACGGTGGGTGGCGCGCCATAAAAATGGCGTAGCATTTCCGCTTCTGGCTGCCACATTGCTCAAAAATTTATTATTCTCATCTAGATGAGTTCATTATTTTGCAGCGGCTGCCAATGCGTTGAATGCGAAAACAATTTAATTTTATTGTTTTGCACATAAATTGTTGTTTGCCATTCAGTAGAATTATGCATTGTTTTTCATTGGCAGCGAAAACAAAAAAATTCTTTCCCATATGAAAGCTGAGACACTCGCACATATGTGGGCAGCATAAAATGTTGGGTGGTGCTCTGGTACAGTGGTGCTGTTGCCCCACTGCTGCACACATAATTGAGTCACGTTTGCCTGGGATTATATGCGCCTGTGTAAAATATTCAGATTTATGCCGCGATTCTGAATCGCAGTAGCTGAAGCAAAATCGTATACCAAAATATAAACAAATTGCTGTACGAGTATGTGATTTATGCGAACAATATTCCTACTTGCATATTAGCAAAACATGGAATTGGTTTCTGGATACAACACCAACTATTGGACGTGAGGAATCTTCCAAATAGCTGGGCACAATAAACTCGATTCCAGATGCACACAAAACATAGATTTGGAAAACTAAGATAATTAAGATGATAACAAATAAAATACAGCCACAATAATTATAACTAGCTCCATTATAATGAAATACATAAAATATGAGAATTAGGTTTTCGCCCATACAACTTCGAAGTCTCATTTTTCACCCGGGGGATTCGATCTTCTGAATGAATGATTTTTTTAGAGCTTGTTTAGTTTAAAATTGCGCATTGTATATAAAAAAAGAAAAAATGCCGAAGCAAAAACTTAAAATAAATGAGATTTTCAAATGATTGGCGCATATAATTCCCAAACAGTTTAAGCAAAGACTTGGTGTAGTAGCTGGCTGGACCCTCGTAATATTGGGACATTCTATATTATTTTTGTACCCTAATTTTTTTTAAATACGTTGGCAGTTCAGATGCTAAGTTCACTGAAAACTGCGGGAAGGAAATAATTCCCTTTTATTTCTAAACCAATTGAATTTCTGGTTTTGCCAAGACAGAAGAGAGTACCATCCTCTGCTAAGTCTACCATCTCTCTTATTACTAAACGCGGCAAGTCAAGTAATTCGCCTTGTAAGTCTTGATCTAATTTTCTCGACACATTTTTCTTAACATTTCATTTACATAATTTATGTACATGCGTGTTAATTCTATCATCTATTTTATTACCAGACCTTTGGTCTTCTTCTCTTCATACTCTACTGGTTTTATGTTCCTTCGCATATAATACTTCTGACTGTAAGATTATGCTTGCGCGTTGGACTGCGGGCGACCGATCTGAGCATCCAAGGATGTTATTTATACATTTTTAAACGTTAATCGTTTAACTAAATAAATTGTAATCATTTGTCTGGTGGGAAAATGCAAAGAGAAAAGACAGCATTTGAAATTAAAGTAAGATTTTATCTTAAGAATAAATGAAATGAAGAATTACTATTAACATACTTTATATATCCGTGTCGAATTATAATTTTTTTTTTAACAAAATCAATGTTATGTGCACGGCTTCACAAAATGAAATGATGCATTTGAAACATCAAGAAAATACTAACGAACATAAAAGTTCGACCATTTAAACTAATATATTTAAATTGTTTTTTAACAATCATTTTTTATTATCAGATATTTGACCTCCCCTCTTCATACTCTTCTTTTTTCTTATACTCCTCGTCATCTTCTTCGAAGTTTTCTCTGCATATTCATCTCCTTGGGTGCTCATCCGCTACTCCATCTCTTTTATAACCAGACATTTGCGTTTCCCTCTTCATGCTCTTCTTGTTTCTTATACACCTCGTCATCTTCTTCGAAGTCTTCTCTGCATATTCATCTCCTTGGGTGCTCCTCCGCTACTCCATCTCTTTTATTACCAGACATTTGGGCTTTCCTTTTCATACTCTTCTTTTTTCTTATACTCGTCATCTTCTTCGAAGTCTTCTACTTCGCTACTTCATCTCTTTTATTACCAGACATTTGGGCTTTCCTCTTCATGCTCTTCTTGTTTCTTATACTCCTCGTCATCTTCTTCGAAGTCTTCTCTGCATATTCATCTCCTTGGGTGCTCCTCCGCTACTCCATCTCTTTTATTACCAGACATTGGCGTTTCCCTCTTCATGCTTTTGTTTGTTATACTCCTCGTCATCTTCTTCGAAGTCCTCTGCATACTCATCTTTTTCTTCTGCTTTTCTGACTTCTTCTTTTATACAGTCTTCTCCGCCAGTTTTTCCTTATTGTCGAGATATTGTTCATCTTCCGGCACTTCATATCTTTTATTACCAGACACTTGGGCTTTCCTCTTCATGCTCTTCTTGTTTCTTATACTCCTCGTCATCTTCTTCGAAGTCTTCTCTGCATATTCATCTCCTTGTGTGCTCCTCCGCTACTTCATCTCTTTTATTACCAGACATTTCGGCTTTCCTCTTAATGCTCTTCTTGTTTCTTATACTCCTCGTCATCTTCTTCGAAGTCTTCTCTGCATATTCATCTCCTTGTGTGCTCCTCCGCTACTTCATCTCTTTTATTACCAGACATTTGGGCTTTCCTCTTCATGCTCTTCTTGTTTCTTATACTCCTCGTCATCTTCTTCGAAGTCTTCTCATCTGTATACTCATCTTTTTCTTCTTCTGCTCTTCAGACTCTTTTATACAGTCTTCTCCTCCAGTTTTCCCTTTTTGTAAAGATTTCCTCTTCATACTCTTGTTTCTTATACTCGACATCTTCTTCGACGTATTCATACGTCTGCATACTCATCTTTCTCTTCGTACTCTTCTTCTTATGCTCTTCATACTGTTATCTTGTCAGCTTCTCGTTTCTAACTCGATATTTTATTCGAAATGTGTAAGCCGTTTGGACTGTGGGCGACCGATCTGAGCATCCAAGAATGTTATTTATATATATATTGTTAAGCGTTGATCGTTTAACTAAATGCATTTTAAACATTTTTCTGATGGGGAAAATTAAAAAAATGCCAATTTAATTTTTGTTAATAATCAATGGATTGCAAACATTTTTTTAATTGTTAATTGTTAAGAAGACATTAATTGTTTCCAAAGCGAAAAGATATAACCACAAATGTTATTTCGCTTTTACAGTTTTAGATACTGAACTTCATAAAATATGGCAGCGCAGTATCAGCTGTTTATAATGTTAATTTTTAAACAAAGATAAGAATTACTTAATTACAATTTTTTACTATTTTTAAGTATGATTATTTTCTTCATGGGGTGATAAAACCAAATCTGTACCCAAATTCTGCCAAAATTTTCAGATTTTGCTGAAATAGTTGGCATCAATACAACAGGAATATACAAGGGGTTAATATTTTATTGAACTCTGTTTTTTATTGATATAAGTATTTGAAAAAGCGTACCGAAGATATCACAGCACCCGTTAGTACCACAAATAAACCTATTTTGTACGTTGTTATTAAAGCAATATGCAGCACGCTTGCTCTCATTTTGACTACGTGCTTATAATGTCAATAACCCGACAACCCCACACGTCGCACTCCCCGCCCTGCTCAGGACAATCGTCAATAAGGAGAAACTAATACATGGCAGACTGAAAAGCAGGAATCAAAATTCGTGCTGGCATCCAAGTTCAATGTATATCTGCAATTCCTGCAAACGAAAATTTAATTTATCTGTATCAGTTCCACTTGCCCTGGCAGCGAGTCCTGGCGTCCAAAGTCGGATGACAGGACGACGACGTGTTGCCACACTGCCACAGCTGGAGGAACACATGTTCCGACAAATTCATCTGCCATGTCACAATGCGCAACGGTATGCAGAATTCTTTGGGGTGGCGGCTGCCGCTTCAACCCACAGATATCGACATGGATATGGATATAGATATGGGATTAGGCAGAAGAAGGCTGGCCCTGCTAGTTTGCCAGGCTGCACAGTGCACGTGACAGGACTCAACGAAAAGTGAAACTTTCTGTGCAAATATTTTTCGGGCAAACAATTTTTGGGGAGCGAGTCGAACTTAAAGCGGGTGCCAGGCCCAGGCCCAGTGCCAGTCCCAGTCCCCGCCTCCGACCGCCCCCGTCTCGCCTCTAAGCTGTAAGTGTCATTAATCAAATGGAGCCCAATAATTTAGCCAGCGCGTCAGCGGCTGCCAACCCTTCCTGCTCCTGCCGATGTCTCATCCTTTTTAGGTATTTTGGTATTGCCTCTGTTTCAGCTTGTTAGGGAGCCATTTTTGAAATATGAACTTTTGCGCTGACGAATGCCGGCAGTCATTAATAAATTAGGGGTTAAAATGCCATAAAAGCAGCGGGTAGTGGGTAGCGGGTAGCGGGGCTGGGGATGCGACGAAAAGTTGTTTATTTAATTGAAAGTGAAACGAGCGAAAACAGATTTGTTTAACTCAATTAAACGGGGGAACGGGAAATTGCTTTGATTTTACGATCCAGGCGGCTGCTGTCAACAGTTTTAGTTTAATTTCATTATTGAAGCACACACAATTTTGCAGTTTTCAGTTAAAAATATGAATAAATTTATAGGCCCTTGGTACAAGGGCGAGTGCCGCGCCCAGGGCTTGATCGGTGAGGAGGAAAGCGAGGTTATAACCGCCAGCGAAACCCTTGAGGATGCGGAGGAGGAGCCAGATTTGGACTTGGCCTATGATGAACTGGAGGCCATAAAGCAGCGCCTCAAGCAGCTGCGCAGCAAGCTCATTATAACGCCCTCAGATCCCTGTGAGGACGAAATACCATCACTCCCCGAGGATGCATCCTCTCTAACGTCTCAGCAGCACATGCTGCTGCAGTTGCGGCGCCGCAACTGCGTGCTACGCTGCCAGCTGAAGAAGGTGGCCTTGCATCTACATGCCACACGCAAGGAGATGAAGTTACTGGAGGCAAGGCGCTGCCAGCTGCGCAGTCGTCTCAACAAGATGACCACCGAGCTGACGAACTTCGAGAAATTCAAGGAGCTGGCCATCCACCACTTCGGGCTGTGCATTGAACGCAACGAGCAGATCAAGGCTAGCAAGGTGTACGTAAAGGACTTCACCACTGTGGTGAGAAAAATGATCACTTACATCGATCGAAGGACGCTCTACGTGGTGCCCAAGCGATGCCATCACCAACTGCGCTATGAGATCAGCATGGAGCTTGTGCTCATCCGCGTCTTTCTGCACACGCTCTTTAGCCAAATGATGGAGAACTGGAACTCTTTCAAGTGTCGCCTATTGCTACTGTGAGTAAATTCATCCTATGTCCTGTGTATATTTTAGTGCTGCAAAACTATCTGACTGCAACGATCTTCATTCTTGTTTGTAACCTTTGCTTAAAATTGTCACTCGGTAGTTTTTTGTCATACTAAAGCTTGTTCCCATGTCCGATTCCGCTCAAAACGTTTTGAATCGAAATTGTTAGCTGTTCTGAATTTCGAAAAACGACTAAATATTCGATTTGAAAAGTATTCAAATTTGAAAACGATTCGGAATGAAAAGTACTCTAAAATGAGAACAAAAACATATACTCGTATATGACTGTTTATATTTTGAAGCATAAATGTTGCTGAAAGTTTCTCTCCTTAACATTTTTTAACTTTATGCTACAAACAATTAATTTAAATGAATATTACTTAATTTGAATAATGACTGCGGTAGCTCCTAATATATTTTTACGCTCCAAACTTATGATATAAATATGAAAATCATGAAAATGTTAAGAGCTATCGATTGTATCGATTATTTTGTCACTATGGATAGATTTTCATCGAGTACTACATTTTGAAGGAGCTGTGTTTATTTTATGAATTTTATTTTATATATTCAAGTTACAGAATTAAGATTTAAATGAACAAGTTTGCAAGTATTTAAAGCTATCGTTTATTTCGTTGATGCAGTCTATCGAAATAATCGAGTGTTTTGCAGCACTGTTTATTCTATACATTGAACAGCTAAAATAACAATTTAAAATCTTGCAGAAAACACTATGGCTGCAATAATTCAACGATACTTCCGCTCCCGGACCATTCAAATCCCTGGCCCCTGCGCGATTAAAATGTTGACTCAAGTTTCGGTCATTAATGTTTTTAATTTTTGTGTTTTTTTAATTTGTTTCGTTTTATTTGGATGGCTGCTGCAAAGTTGGCCGCTTCTAATTGCTTCTGAAATGTCGCTCAATTAAGATTATTGGCGCTTGGCGGCCTTTATGGCACTTTTGTGGCCCATTCCTTGCAGGCGCAGTCGTAATAATTACAAAATTTCAACTCGGCCCGAAATTGCCTCAGATTAATGACGTGCGCTGTTATTTGAACGCGTTAAAGTTGCAATATCAAAGCGGCACATTCAGAGCCAGATTCAACGTTGCCCCTGCCGGCACATGCCACAAATTCTAATCCGACTTTGGACGCCATACAAATGTACGCATTCCCACCAGGATAAGACGCTCCGGCTAAATACGGAATGGCATCAGATAAAAACAAAGCAGATTTGTCTCTCCCACACAAATAGACGAAAATACCCTAAAAACGAAAAAAAGGACTTGACACAAACCATGGAGCTGACAGCCCGGAGCTAAGCGCCAGCCAAAGGCAATGGCTCCACATCCTTTGGAGCTTGTCGAAATGCGTAAAAACTCAATTTCTGCGCATTGGCAGACAGCAAACTACGGATTGAGATCAGGCTGATTCCCTGTGCCCTTTTCCCCTGTACCTAGTTCCCAGTGCCCAGCTCCCAGCTCCCAGCTCACAGTTCCCGGGGCTAAGGCAACATGGGTTAAATGCGCCTCACTCGTTGTTGAGTGAGATAGCGCCAAACGGCAAAAGCGAATTTATTGGAGTCATGTGCTGATAAGCGTCCTCTTCAATGCCATGCCAAATTACAATGTTACATGAGAGCAAGGACTAACAGAAGCCCCACGAATTGCTAATGCTCTACGACTTAGTTCATTGAGATGGGTAATATAATAATAGAGATTTTATACTGTCTTTTTGACTACTGATACCCAACATGTTTCTTGATGATTCCTCACATTCTTCAATTTAATTTAATTTTACTAAATACTTCTTCTTCTTCACCAAAATATCCTCCACAAAGTCGCTTCTACCTGTGCACCCTAGAAGATTAACCTAAGGATACAGTTTCCGATTAAAGACTATCCTTCTTGGTTATCCAGTTTATTAATTATAGGTACTTTATATTTATAATATACTATATTATACATTAAACATTTAAGTTCTTAATAGCCTTTTCAGTTTTTCTAACTGCTGTTTTCACTTCAGTATAGTATCAGATACGTATTATATGTAAGTGCTAAACCCAACAATAAAGTCTCCTTGAATTGTTCTGCGTGGCTTAGAGTATAGAAACACGGATAGACATAGTGAGATACAGGCAACAAACACATCAGACAACATGGCTGGAACACAGGAATCGCATTAGATACTTTCTGGTTGGTTAGTTGGTTTGGGCCAACCATGGTCATCTGGCCAAACTCCGTGGCTGACGCGTTGGCTGTGCGATAAAAATCTGCGTAAAATGATGCGGCAATTTGATGAGCAACTAACTTCGGGCAATTAGTTTGGTAGAATCGGAGTTGGAGTTGGAGTTGGAGTGGGAATTGGAATTGGAATTGGAGTTGTCGTGCGTGTTTCTGTTTAACTAAACTGTTGCAATAGTCAATGAGGGAGCTGGAATCGGAATTAGAGTTGGAGTTGGAGTTGGAGTTGGTATTAAAAGGGGGGATCTAATGGCATTTAGTGTTAATGTGTTTAGCAACTGTTTGAAGCTTTGCTGATTTATTTGTATAGGTGCTTAAAGAGCTAGGGTGAATGTATTGAATGTATCTGCATTTATAAAGGTATGAAACTCACTCGCACCTGTGCAAATTCCTCTCCAGTTCCCAGACATATAAGTAGCCCAGGGCCATCGTTTGAAACGACACTCAAATCGAAGTATTTCCAAAAAGAAAACTTGCTCAAATTGCCTACCAATTGGGAAGCCTGTCGTGTTTGCTACTCCACTAAACTCTTTGACAGTGGAAACTGTTACTCCAACTTACATATAAGCCTACTAGGAAAGAACGCTGCCGCTGCCGCTGCCGCTGCCGCTGCCTGCGGGCTGTTTCTGTTTAGCAGCAATCTCAAAGATACATTCAAGTGCCCAAGTTTGCACTGTGCTTGTGTGCCGGCCGCAAAAGTACAAATAATTTCCATTTGGCCAAAGCGACAGCAGCGCCAACATTTGCATTTTTCTTGAGCTCGGGCTCCACCAAATAGACAAACATGCCTGCAAGGCGGTAACTGGAACTTTACTTTGCTGAGAGTATCAGAGTAGAACTCCAACGACTGCGAGTGCTCGTATTTGAGCAGCCAAGAGATATGTCTACTTATAAATACTTTGCCGACTGGGCAAACGATACGGCACAAGTTGTAGATAAATATGGCATAGATTACATAACTAGTTCTGCCGAACAATAAAAGTTTTCATCGCAGCGAAGACAACACAAGCATCTCTATAAATACAAACAAACATATCTATTTTTATTTTGCTTTTCTCCACACACACACACGCACTGAGACTTATTTATGTATTTTTCCGAACTCCACACGGCAATTGCAGCTTTTGTAGAACATTTGGAAAGCGCATCTGGCAGGGCGCCGTGGCTTAGTTGGTTAAAGCGCCTGTCTAGTAAACAGGAGATCGTGAGTTCGAATCTCGCCGGGGCCTTTGGAACAGTGCAAATGTTCAATTTTTTATTGTAATAATATCAAGCATATTTTCAAATTACAAAATGGCAATTTCCAAAGAGTCGCCATCAACTTTCACCTTCTGGCTGCCATTGCTATTTGCCCTTTATTGTTGTTTCCTTTTCCGCCCGCGTTGCCATTACCGTTGCTGTTGTTGTTGCTATTGTTGTTGCTGTTGCTGTTTGCACGCCAACTGACGCACTCGCCATTAACATGTTTCAATTGCCGCAATAATTGTTTCAATAATCGTTAAAATCAGGAATATTGCGCCGAGCCATGAACTGGCAGCAACTGGAGCTTGTGGCCGTAAAAGCTGCGCGTGTGAAAAAGCTTTGGGTTGAAAGCTTCGTTTATTTTAGTGCTTTTTTTAGACAGATAAATTGCCAATCGCCACGACTGCCGATAAAGCCAAGCTATATTTAAACCTAATTGTATTTATTATCAGCATAAAAATTAATAATAAATATACTCGCAGAGTGCTCGACTACAATATACCCTGGGCGAAAACTCTGAATAGAGGCGCATAAATATTATATTGAAATCACACTATGATATCGGTATATAGGGTACTCAAAAATATTAGGTTCTCATGTATGCTCAAAATATATTTAAATTATTCGCAATATGTATCCGTAGGCCTGAAATTCTTAAATATTTCAGTACTTGAGTGTTTTTAAAGAAAAAGCAAATGAACTGTTTTCATAGTGCACATTTATTTAATGTGTATATATTCATTATATGATTGCTATTCAATATTCTATGAATTGTAGTTAATTATCTACGGAAATATCTCTACAAGTCTTAATAGTTGTTACATAAAATAAATATATAATACAAATTAAGCGAAAACCATTGATACGTAGAATAAACAATACTTTTACTTCGCTGAATTCCCAAAAATGTAAAGAACCTAATACTTAAATTATCTTACAGCTCTTGAACATCAAAAGCTGTTCCGCGCAATGTTTTTAAACGCCTATCTTTGCTAGAAAACATTTGAACAAATATTAATTTAAACAATGGACTTTTTAGGTACCCCGCTATAAATAAACAAAACTCTTAAGATCTGTTCTCTGAAGTTGACTATTTTGAAAGAAGAAAACACAACGGCGCCGTGGCTTAGTTGGTTAAAGCGCCTGTCTAGTAAACAGGAGATCGTGAGTTCGAATCTCGCCGGGGCCTAGGACTGGAGATAGTTCAGTTCCTTTAATGAATACTTTTTTCTGGTTTTTTACTACTATCTTTAATACATACTTGCTAATACTATGGAACAGGGCTTAACTAAGTAACAATAGCACAAACATTTACAACGGGTTTGTGAATAGGCTGAGCTTTGAAAGCTCTCAAGCTTTTACAACTTTCACTTGCTGTTAATCCTTATAGACCAGATACAGGACGACAATCATGAAGTACGTGGGCCGCTCGAAGACAAGCTGGGTAAAGTTGTCGCGCTTTTCGTCCATCAGATGGCACATCCTCTGGTAGATGCCCTGGTTCTGTTTCTCCACAATCGACAGCAGGCAGACAATGCGATGGCTGTGGGCAAAAGAATGGGGTCATTTCGATTGCATTGTGGTGAGCTGGAATTGCGAGTTGCACCACTCACCGCCTGTGGTTTAGCTTCTTGACCCGGTCCCGTATCTCCGCCGCGAGACCCTCCACCAGCTGCAGCGCGCGCCACGAATCGTAATTGCGGCTGAAGCGATCCCAGAGGAGACGCTCCTCGATGCAATCTTCAATGATTTTGTGCGCACGTTCCATATTAAAATTGGTGTGAAAGAATTTCCAATCATTTTTTGGCTTCTCCTTCTGCTCGCCGCTACCCTCGCCGCCGACAGCTGCCTCGCCCTCGCCGCCATTCTGCAACGCCCGCCGCCGGCTCAGCATGGACTCCGAGAGCAGGGCATTCATGCGGTTGGTGGTGCGCACCGAGGCGGTGATGCTGCAGGTGAAAGAGAAAGTTAAGTTAATCAGGCAATCAGTTAAGCAGTCAAGCAGTCAAGCAGTTGATTATATCAGACAGCAGCTAGACATACCGCGTCTTCATTGAGTTCCAAGTGGACATCGCCCCAGCCATTTTGTATATATGATTTTCTATTAATCGCTTGATCTGAAACTCGCCGCCAGCCGGCAAAAGGAAAACAAATTCCTTGCACGGCTATCTGCACACTGACAGGACAGCGACGTCAACAACAATGACGACGAGCTCGGAACACTGACATGCTGACACGAGGAGAGCCTGCCTATCAACGACCCCCTACGACCCGTGGCATCCACATATCATGAATTGTTTGCTGGGGCTTTGTTGGTTTTTGCCAACTCTTCAGCTTCGTTTTGGCCTTCCGCTCGCGTGTCGTCTATCATAAACCCAAAGACAGCGCTCCAATTGCAACAACGGCGACGGAGACGTGGGTGTCATCGCCACAGGCCAGGATACGATATGCCGATACGCCGATATGCCGAAATGGGGGAGGACCTGGCAGGACAGCGGGGCACAGTCAAAGTGTTGGCATATGGACGCGCCCTACTCTGCTAAATTACTCGGGCTCTGACAACACGCGACGCCTTTTGAGTTTACGGCTTTTGATCGGTTAGTTTGCGACACCTGCGAGACGGAGGGTCCGGAGGGGCAAGCATCCCGGCCATTGTGCGGTTTACAGCCAAAGTTCAAGTAGTTTGATTGCATTTACGACACTTGATGAAACAGAGTTTCCATTTAACACACAGCCCCACAATATTCACCTATCACTGTATCAATAGAGCCATTGGCTTTGCAGCGTATGCAAAGTTCGTGTTCCTTGTAACTGATAGTTATAGTTATATTTATGAAGGTATTAATTTGATATACCCACAGAGTCACGTGCGGAGAGTTACTATTTTCTCATACGCGTACGGCCCGGTAAAGTTCTCTAATTGTGTTGAGGTAGTGCAGGGAATGCATGCAGAACCCTCGACACAGCGCCCGCCAGGTAAATAGAAACAGTTCCCTAATGGTCTTTCTAAGGTTGCATTTGTTTTGTTCATAGTTACCAATTTATAATGATAAACAAGTCAGCATTGAGTTGGGTTCCTAGAGAAGCTTTTATCCTTTTTCTTTTGAGAAATTTGTATATTTTAATAGTTTTTAACAGAATCTCTAGCCTGAAGGCCATTTCAAGAAATTTAAGACCCGGCTTGAGTCCATCCGACATGAAAATGTTTAATGGAAGTACGAACAAATGTTATGTAGTTAATATAATGATATTTATTCACCCTATAAATAAAAGTAAGTCTTTTTAAAGGCCTCGACGCTAGCACTCTTTACATATAATTAATTAGAATATTATTTTTTGATTACCAAATAATAATGTATTATTAATAATATTTTTATTAATTTATTTCTTTTTAATAATAAATAATAAATATTCGCACTAATCATTGACCATACTTAAATCATTTTACTCTACCAAAATATCAACAATTTTGAATATTAATATTTAAATTAGAATCTTAATTTATATGATTAAACATAAAATGGTTGTATATTACATAGTTAGAGTAGAAAGCTTATATTATTTTATCTGTGATGCCCCACATGCATAAATAGGTACGGGCTTGTTGACACCACTTGGGAATATAGTTCCCAAGCTAGCATATGAATGAGCTGCCGAAAAATCGATTATAATGCGGTTACCACTTTCAACTTGAGAACTTATAAGCAGCTAAACTGAATTATCATAACATAGCTGGTACAAAATAATACTATTTAATATATCAGCCGAATATGTCAGAAAGAATATGTTCTTCAATGTATTTTGTTCACTTCACTGTAATTATTATAATAAGTATGTACTTTTAAGATTACTTTAGTCAGTATTTGAGCATTTGATGAGTATGTTTTGATGCAGTTTGAAGTAGGATTTAAATTGAAAATAACCAAAAACGACCAGACCACAATCCTAGCTGTAATCTAAAACTTAGTTGAGCGTAATATGATCCAACCCATTTTAGTTTTAATGTACATAAGTTTTAAGGTGGGGGTACTTAGATAAGGATTATAACTCATCAGGAGGATCGGAAGCGAGGATAATGCATGAGCTGCTGTAAATCTTTTATTACTTGAGTAGTAAAAGTTGGCAAATGGCCAAGAGCTGTAGCAGAGCGGGGAGGCACAGGAGCATGCTCCTGTAGATACAAACTAATCTTGATGTGTGCCCAACAATAACTGGTTAGAACTTTAACTGTAATGGCTGCCAGCGCCAGTTACCTGGTTACTAATTGCCAGGCACAAAGTTTACGACACATGAATATGTGCCAAAATTAAGTAGCAATACCGTCGTGCCCCGACCCGCAATGGCAACAAATTAAGCACTTTTTAGGGGGCGCCTCCGGCAATGGCAACACCTCAACGTCTGTTGCTTTGATGCGCCGGGGCAGGTTATTAGCACGCGGTTGCACGAATGCTGCTGCCGCATAATAACAACCGTAGGCGGAATGAAAACCAAATAAAATCAAACAAAATAGAACAAAACAGAGCACAACACAAGCCTTTATTTACATTAACTTACGCTTGCATGCGACTCATGGAGGCGCCTCAAATTATGCTACGGTTTATTAGAATTCCCGCTCCAGTTGCCGTAGCCGTTGCCGTTGCCGTTGGTGTTTACCCGTTAACCGCTCAGAATATTTGGCAAAACTGCACGTACGCTCGTCACAAATGAAACTGGCTCCGAGTTCTAAAACATAAAAGCGCAAAACTATCGGCGCCCAAAGCCCAAAAACCCACTAAGAGGAAGCAGCCATGTGCTGCCACAATTCTAACGGAATCCTCCGTCAAGGTGTACGCTCCAGAGGTGATTGCTTCACGATACACGGAGGCACCCCTGCCATCCAGATGGTATCTTCATGGTTCTCCCAAGCTTCAGTTTCAGTGGCATGTCTAGAGACAACTCTGATTTGTTATATTAGCAGACCCATCCAAGCACTAAGTACATATAAGTACATATGTCTGTGAACCAGCGTTGTGTATTGCAGTTCAATTGCAGAAATAAGTTCAGTAGTTCTACTTTCTGTGAATGAACCCAACTGGAACTACAGTTCGTTCTTTGAAAACAAGTCTGTTCAATTAGTTTGTTCTTTAAGTTTGTCTTACTGTTTGAATTGTCTTGATTTGTTTCTCAGCCAAAGAATTGCAACAAGTTATTGTTGTTTCCAGAGTGAACTGGATCTTTACATCTCAACTGGGTAGATTTCTTCCTCCTAGATTACAAACTCCCATAACTTTGTCAAAACTAAACGGATTTCCATACGTAATGTTTTTTTGATCATGTTTTGTACTCTAAATTGACTTGGCATTTCAATTTTCTTAATATTCCACAAAAAATAATTATGTGACATTTTTCCCCTTAACTTATTTTCAAAAATTTTCAAAAATTAATATCTTGAAATTTCAATTATAATCGATTGCTGACATCAAAATAAGTATACAAAATATTTAATAACTTGTTCACTTATTGGCCAAAATTCATGCTAGGAATACAAAAACTTTCGACTTGTAAAGTTTTAAATACCACAGTACCTCTACCTCCTAGATAACCAGTCTCCCATAACTTTGTCAAAACTTAACCGATTTCCATGCGGAATACGAACTACTTGATGAGCGGTATTCAGAGACTGAGTCCGTTCGTTTAAGTCGTTCTATGGAACTTATTCTAAATGATTCGATACAACTCTAATAATAGATATTATGTGCATATTCGAATTTGCGATATATGTGTGTGTGTATTCTAAATTGTATTTATTTTAAGTAATTTACTTTATATTTGACACACATGCATGCCAGTCCAAAACACAGATACACACACACACACTCATGCACAAACACAACTGTACTTATCACAGGCAGTGGGGCAATTAAAAACTTAGGTTACAAACTGTCGACACGGCTGCATGCAAACTCTTTATTCTGACAGCCTTTCTGAGAGTGTATGTGTGTGTGTGTGTACGTGTGTGTGTGTGTGTGTGTGTGTGTGTGTGTGTGTGCGATCGCGTGCCAAATTCGCGTTGAACATGTCCACTTAAGAATTGCATTTAAGAATCCACAGGAATCGGAACTGTGCATGTGAGCCCCGTTTAGCTTTGTTAGCCAAATTGCTGGGCCAAGTGGCATTTGACACATTGTTATGGATATGCGAGTACGTCAAAATATAAATAAGATGAAAATTATGAAATGACGCTATTAAAGTATATATAAACTATGAGTATGTTGAAAACAAAACCTAAATTAAATGCGGTTTGACGCTATTGAGGTTATTGCAAACGACAATAACTTTTTTATATTTATATTTTTGTGGTGTTGATTTATATACTACAAATGGATGTCGATAAGAACTTACGCATAATATAGTATACTCCTATCGGACACTATATACACTATGAGTGAGGCACGTAGTTTTAGGATTAGTCAATTAAGGTTCGATTTAATGATTCATTTTTGCATATTTTTTGCGACTAATCCATAATATCTGATTTAACATTCAATAACATTGCGAATAACCAATTAAATTAATATGAATTTCCATTTAAATTTAAAACTTATTTATCAATAACTTCGGACTGGTATTTGGAATCGCCTAATTTCCGAAACGATTCCGATCACTTCTGATGTTGAGGGCCAAAATAGTGGAACACAGGAAACCAGCTCCCTACACAGAACGAAGGTTGACTCAACTTAGTTAGGTATTCCAAGAACTTAACGTAGATTGGTTAACTTACCTCAACGACAATTAAAATCCAACCACAGATCCTAACGTTTTTAAAGGTCCTTCCAGTGTAAGCGATCAATTTTTGTAAACAACCTTCGGGGTAAGCATTTGCCGACTCATCGGCAAAGCAACTATGGGGAATGGGTCTTTCGGCAATGGTATAATCCTTGGAACCATTGATGCCGCAGCACTTGAACTGAAGATTGCAATTGAAGATGGTTAAAAATACCAAATAACAGCCAAAGTGCAACTTACTTCCTTCTGCCACATAGACATGGTTGTATTTTTGGAATTTTTGCTTTCATTGTGAATTTTAAAGGCCTCTGTTATTTCAGCTAACACTAATTTATCCACATTGACTTTTTTCATAAAGACAAACATCAGTGTACAAGATATCACCAGAAGGATCAGCATAACGATGGCGTACTGTCAAGATAGTTCAGATTGATAGTACTAAATGTGATTATATGGTCAATTAAGGAGTTACCGTCCAGGTCAAGCAGAGGTTTTCCTTTGCGGCGCCGCAGCAGCCAATGAATGAGATCAAAAATATAATCGATCCAATCATAATGAACAATATAAGTTTGGGGCGTAAGTCATTTTCCACACTTTTGAGTGCAAGCACGTTGTATACAATAGCTCCAATAGCCAGGAACTGCAAAAATACACATGGAATATAATGTTTAAAAAAGAAACTCCTCCTTTAAGGAAGTATTTATTAAGGATGAACTTACCAAACACACAGTATTGAAGAGGAATAACGTACATTTGAGCGTTGACGTTGAACAACACATTTTTAATCAATATGTTTACTGTTTAACGAAGAGGACAGAAAATAATACTGGACTACAATTGGATGTTCACCCTTGGAGGGTTTTTACAAGACTGAGTTACCACAATCCCGCAGTTAATCCACCATCCTAAAGCTGCGATAGTAATAATGTGCGGAAGTAATATTATGACGGCTTTTAAAAATAAATACAAATATTGTATGATGCAATTATGAATTATGATGGCTGCTGTACGTCATTATTTGTCATGCTTAGCTATTCAGAAAAACAATAAAATATCAATCGATTACTGACAAACCAATAACTGTTTAGAAGATTGAGAGCAAAACTGCAAGACTGCAAGCACAAATAATCGTTTCAAATTATAAGTAATCTCCTTACCCGATGATGATTCGGATAAGTTCCTAGATTTTCAGCCAGTGAGACTGCGAGATAAACTAAACCCAGCTCTGATATCGCCAAACATCTCTTCGTTCCAGTAGTGGACTGTTGAAGCAGTTTAACGGCAGCACAAGCAAGCAGGGCACTTCATGCGAAAGCCGCAATGCTGCTTGCCTCTGCATTAATCACTTAAACAGTAATCAGTTAATAGTTTTTCCGGTTCTGCGGGTGTATGGGAAGCGGAAACAAGCTTAAAATTATCGAAACTTTCAGATAGATAGACAGGTCTAGATAGAGTCAGCTGTTTTTGTTGACAATGCTGGAATTTAGTGAGTCACTCATATTGCTCATTCAGTTTACCTAGATCTTGAGAATAACCCACTAAATCTGATTATTCTCTTCATATATTATATGGCTAAAATGGCAATTAGTAACATTAAACATATATAAGAATTTCAATTTTAAATTAAACATTGTTTATTAACTTATTATTGGTTTACTTTTGTAACATTTCGGGTATGCAGCTGCATTATATTAAGAATTAAAATTGTTTATTAACTTATTCATGAGAGTTCAGAGTATTGAACTGTCATGTCTGAGCATATACATGGGCTTACTTGAAAGCCCCTAATATCTGGAACGACGTGCCTCATTGTTGAAATTGATGGCCAAAATAGTGGCGAACAGGAAAGCAGCACCCTATATAAAACAAAGGTTGACTCAGTTTAGATATTCCAAGAATTTAATAAAGATAAGTTAACTTACCTCAACCGCAATCAGAATCCAGCCAAAGACCCTAACGAATTTAAAAGCCTTTTCATAGAAATCGATCAATTTGGGTAAGCAGCCCTCGGAGTAAGGGGTATTATTGGTATTGGTACTGGTACTGGTACTGGTACTGGTACTATTGCTATTGGTAGCATAGCAACTGTGCGGAATGATCATGTTGGCATTGGTGTAGTCCTTGGGGCCGTTGATGCCGCAGCACTTGAACTAAGGATTGCAAGGTAAGAAGATAAAGATCAAATATTTGCCAAAGGATTGCCAATGTGGAACTTACGTTTGTCTGCCACATAGACATGGTGCTATTGTCGGAGTTGCTGTTGTTCTTCTGATGGTTAAAGGCCTCGTTTATCTGAGTGTGCGCCAACTGGTTCTCATCGATGGGTTTCAGATAGACAAAGATCAGCACGCAGGAGAGCACCAGTATGACCAGCATAAAGGTCGAGTACTGGAAGGATTGTTCAGATTGATAGTACTAGAGCTGATTACATAGTCTAGTAGGCACTTACCGTCCAGGTGAGGCATACGTTTTCCTTTATGGCACCGCAGCAGCCAAAGAACGAGATTAGGAACACAATCGATCCAATAACAATGAAGAATATGAGAATGGGGCGCGAATTGGGATCCACATCACTGAGTGCAATCGAATTGACGACAATCACTCCAATGCCCAGTAACTGAAAGTTGAGTTTGAGTTGAATACTTATGAAATACACTGTTCCATATAGATACGCTTGGGGCTATGACAAACACCTTTTAAAAATATCTAAGGTGCCGCACCCAGCCGCGTATCTTTCTATATGTTTGCCTGTACATTGAGCTCATACATCACACGGTCGACTGCCGATGATAATTTTGAACAATTCTAACTCAAATTAACTGAACTTTGACGCTGACTAACTACGCCTCGCAGTTCTGCAGTTGTTCACTCACCGCGCACAGAGCATTGAAGAGGAATACTAGATATTTGATCGTTGAGGTTGCACAACCCATTTTTAATACGGTTAATGTTATATATTTCAGTAATACCGGACTACAGTACGATGTTCGCCCTTTGACGGTTGTTTTTAGACTGAACTACTAAAAACGACCAGGCCATTCTACCACCAGTTAGTTGCGATGTATGGGAAGTTATTTTGTGACGCTGTTGAACAATAACAATAATAATGATAATAACCGCTCCATGCACAGCGAGAAACGCGGTAGTGCTTACAAGTCAAGCGATTATCTTATCAGCTTGCCGAGCTCCGATAGCAGGTTAACTAAAACAAATAGTTTCGACCTGGTAACTGTGAGTCATTTGAGGTTTGAGTTATGGTAATTGTGAACTGTCTGTTTTAAGACACGCCCATAAGTATCAGTAAATCAAGCAAACAGAGAAAACTTATTACATTTTTTCTATTAGCTTCCCCCACAGGGTGTCTCAAGTTTTCTTTAATTGGGAACTATTTGAATAATGGCACAGACAAGATTAGATAAATTGTGTATGGAGCACAGCCCAATGCCTCACTCTGACCCTGAGCCGATAGCTGAGTATATTCTAGGCTAATTTGCTGATAACAGCTAACAGCCAGCTAAAGCTTATCAGCTTTGGTATCAGTTGCCAATGCGCACTAACTTAGATACTTTGACTCATGCCCCTCGTCTACTCTGTTGGCTGTTGGCAGCTGGAATTCACTTTACAACTGCAGCTGGCACGCTCGAGTGCATATCAAACACGCTGCCTGATTGATTGCTGGCTTATGCAGGAGAGGCGCGGAACGGAATGGAGCGGAGCGGAGCGCATGCAGATGCACTGATAACCTGGGCAGCGCTCTCCGCTCGTGACGCTGCCGCACAGCTGTTCCGAGTCTTATCAGGCAGCTAGAGCTGCTATTTGTTATCTCAATGCCTCTAAGCTTCAATGGACAACACACACACACACATTTGTGTGTACTGTTTGAATTTGGCTTCTTTTTTATTGGCGCTCAGTTGCCTTAAAAACGCTGCGTAGGTTCGACACAGAAAGGCGAAATAATAATATTCAGAAAATGAGCTGCGGTACTCAAACGCTGAAAATCAGCTCCTTCGTTTTGGACTTTCTTTGCTGTGTGAGTTGCCTTTGAATGTTGAGTTATCAGACTGATATGGCTAAAACTCTTGACTTACAGGTGTTTGCCGCATTAACAATTGCCGCGTGCTCCTACGCGTTGATAGTGTTCAAGCACAGTTTGGCCATTCGCATACCCTGTATCTTGGGCATTGTATTGGGTGTGCTGCTCTTTGGCAGCACCATCTTAGGCTGCATTGCTGCGCTGCGTGAGAGCATTCGCCTCAGCTGGATTGTGAGTAGCCAGATGGCGTTTAGTTTATGTAAGTTCCCATACTTATTTCCATTTCGCCCAAAAGTATGCCGCCATTTTGTTGGCCTTGATATGCGCACAAATAACCGTTATGTTCGCACAACCCATCAACTTTGAGCTGCTGGCCAATGAGACCATCAGCATTGCCTGGCAGCAGCAGGTCTACCAGAATGACAGCATGTCCTACTATGAGATAAAGGTAGGACTAATCAAAACTGAAATTCCTTGAATGTTCCAACGTTCATTATTGTCACTGAGCGAGTGAATTGAATCCGCAAATTCTTATGAAGATTGAGAACATTTAAGGGAAATTCGGAATTCACAAACTGGAACAGGTTTGAATATTTCTTTTAGTATTCCCATTCCTTGAAACCAATGCTTAGCATATAAGTACAGTTAAACCAACATTATTTATGACTTTATTAACAATACGCGCCATTTATTTTTGTTTGGATTACGCTGACAGTTGATGATAATGATAATTGGTAAATTGTGCCTATTGATAACATTTGATACAAAAGTGTTGACTGATTACATTGAAATGTGGTCTGGTGAATGTGCCCAATGAGTTGTCATGATTAATTAATATTTAATTCCTTATTTAGTACCACTGCTGTGGCAAAACAGGACCCCTGGACTATGCCGCCAGTGGCCTGCGCTTGCCGCCCAGCTGTTATTTGAACCAGAACTCGACCATAGCTTCGGACCTATTCACCGTTGGCTGTGACAAGCGTCTGGCCGCTGCATTTATCACGGGCACGAGGTATGAGCGCATCAGTGACTGGTCAGTTGTGGGTCTGGAGGTGAGTACAAATGCTACCTATTCATTTTCTATTTAAAGCCCGTTTTCTCATGGTCGTGACAGCGTTCAGGGTAGCTGTCATAACGGTTCAAGGCAATGATCTGTAAGGAGTGCTGATCGATTTCAAATTTAACTGTCAATTCGAACCGGTTGGCTCTTCAGTGTTGCCATTTGTGCATATAAATGCATTTCATTCACGTTGGCAGCACTTCACAAAATACCTCCCAAGTCACACCAACTCCCAAGAAAGGGAAAACGACTTCAAAAATAAACTGAAATATGATCATGAGAAAACAACCTACATAAACTTATTAAATATATTTCACAGATACTCACTGTGATCGTTGCGGGCCTGCTTGCGATTACATTACAAAATGCGGAGCGCAGACGTCTTTATCGTTAGTTCACAATAATAAATAAGTCCCATTGTAAACAGTATTGAATATTGTACAAATATACAAGTTTGCTAATATTTTTGCATTGTAAGTTATATTTATGAATACAATTTTTTCAAACTATAAATTCGCCACCTGTTGTGAATTTTCAGTACTATAATCATTGCACCACAGCGCTGCCACCTGTGCTTGCAACAAATCGCCCGGCCGCCACAATGTAGCGGTGGTTAATCGGTGCAACGATATATTGCTCTTGCATGCTTACAACATTTACAAGCTGATAATGGAAAATGGAAACTTCTGGGTGGCTGTGCGACAGCAGGGCGAGGATTTTGAAATTTAGATTGGTAAACTTCCTGCCGGAATTTCGGTTTTTGTCCAATACCTTTAAATTGTCGATCATTTCATTGGAAAGGCTTTTGGCAACGCATTTCACTCCATTTTGCTTCAAAACTAGCGGCCGTATAGAACAACCTTTGAATTTAAACTACTATTTACACAATTTCGCTAATGCATCAAAAACAACTTTTCAAAAAACGGGCAACCGTTTCCCTGGAAAACTTCCATCAGTTGTTATTACAACAGCTTACAAATTTCTGGGAAGGAGTGAAATGCAAGAGATAAAATTAGACAATCGGTATAATAAATTGCTTTCAGGATTCGGTCACACTGCAACCAAAATATAAACACCGCGTATAAAAAAAACATGTTTTCGGAATAAATAATTGAATTTCGAACAAGCGTCATGCAAGTTCACAACACATTTAGCATAGTTGGCATTTAGAGCAAACAAAGGCCGCATTTTTAAACGGCAACCAAAGTGTTTAAATGCCGTATTGGCTGGATTTAGCAGCGGACGCATCCGATTTGGCGGCAGCCCAACAAAACAAGAGTTAAATTTCGCTTAGCTGGCATTTAAGAGAGCTGGCGAACTGGCGAGCGATCGCCGATCGGGCTTGGACCTGGGCTCTGAACTGTTGCCGGTCATTAACACAGCGTAGCTGAAGGCAACAACAACGCGTGCAGACGAAGACGGACGCAAGCAAAAGACATTGGGTGTCCAAATAGTAATTCGTCAATATGGGTCTGCGGTTCCAGCAGCTGAAGAAGCTCTGGCTGTTATACCTGTTCTTGTTGTTTTTTGCATTCTTCATGTTTGCAATTAGCATAAACCTATATGTGTCAAGTATTCAGAACTCCGACGCAGAGCCGCGGTGAGTAAACAACAGCCATAATAACAATAAACAGTGGAATCTATTGTGCCATCTAAGCGAAGGAAATTGAATCCGAATTTGGCATGAAGATGCAACCAAGCCTGGCTTTGGACTCCATAAGTGTTGCGTTGCAGCCGCATTGCATAATTTCCTTTAAGGCAACGTCTGTTGGCCAGTGTTAACACAGCGTAGCTGAACATTGCTCACTTTGGTGAACACTGGTTCCATTTGTTGTGAATCACTCGTATTGCTCAGTTGCTCATTGCTCATTGGTGAATGTGTTCTTTGTTCGAAGTGAGCTAACTCGCTCACTTTGGTGAAAACATTTATACTGTCTTTTGTAAGGGAGTGGCATTGCTCACTTGCCTGCTCAGTTTCTCAATTGCTCATATGCTCATCAACAGTTTAATACTCAGATATTGCATAATTTCCTTTAAGGCAACACTGGTTCCATTTATTGTGAATCACTCGTATTACTCAGTTGCTCATTGCTCATTGGTGAATGTGTTCCTTGTTCGAAGTGAGTTTGGTGAAAACAGTTATACTGTCTTTTTTAAGGGAGTGGCATTGCTCACTTGCCTGCTCAGTTTCTTAATTGCTCATAAACAGTTTAATACTTAGATATTCACGAATAAAACATTACTACTGATCATATAATAGATTATCTCAACAAAATTAGACACTGAACTGCTTAAAGTTTAATCTTTACAGTTGCATTTAAAATTAATTCAACAAAATTGTTTTGAACGTTAAATTTGTATAATATTTTTATCACAGTTTTAATTTCCATACTGATTGCAAGTAATGGATGGCATTATACTGCCTTATTATAATAACGTTAAAACATTTCTAAAAGTTATTTATATCCTCTCCGTGCGGGTTTTCTCATTGATATTCGCATGCAAAGCACAGATGTGATCAAAACTGAACTGAGCAATCAAGTTCACTTGCACTGATCTAGTGAGCAACTTAGAGTTTTTGTCGACTCATTGATGAATAAATAATCCAGCTCTAACCGTTGGATGGTCGATGGTGTTGCAATTGGCGTTGGCGGCGTTGTCGCTGCCGGCGATGATGTTACACTCGAGTGACTTGGATGGACGGGTCTGAGGTCTTGGGCCTGGTCCAGCCTTGCTTTCGATTTTTATGCATAGCTACTTTGCATTTTTTTATGGATTTTCTTCTCATTTGTTTTCCTATCAATTTTCGCTCGCTGCTGATGATTCGATTTATTGTTAAATACTTAGCATTATTGCCAGTGTCATCTATTGTTTTGTTTTCTGCTCTTTTTTATATTTTGTTGTTGAATTTTTTGGATCATTTTAAAGTGTACCAAAGCCGCCGCCCAAACGCCGCTCGCTCTGGCCGTACAAAAACATTGTGGCTCACTATATTGGCAAGGGAGACATCTTCGGCAATATGACTGCAGGTTATTAAGCCACTTAACCAATGACACAATTCAGCTCCATTCAATGACAACTCATTTGCAGACGATTACAACATTAACCAGTTCGAGCCTAAACAGGGCGAGGGCGCCGATGGGCGACCCGTGATTATTCCACAGCGCGATCGTTTTCGTATGCAGCGCTTCTTCAAGCTCAACAGCTTCAATTTACTGGCCAGCGATCGCATACCCCTAAACCGAACACTGAAGGACTACAGAACGTCAGAGTAAGTGCCACCCACAAAACCCAACAAATATGATTCTACAATATATAATATTGCAACTTTCAGATGCCGCGACAAGAGATATGTAAACAGCTTGCCCACCACATCGGTGATCATTGTATTCCACAACGAGGCCTGGTCCGTGCTGCTGCGCACAATTACCAGCGTAATAAATCGATCGCCGAGACATCTGCTCAAGGAGATCATACTGGTGGACGATGCCAGCGATCGCTGTAAGAATTGATTATCATTTTATATATTTAAAATCCATACTAATTACTCTTCCTACATAGCCTTTTTGAAACGAAACCTGGATGCATACATACAAGTCCTGAATGTGCCCACGCGCTTGTACCGCATGACGGAACGCAGCGGTTTGGTGCCTGCTCGCCTCATGGGCGCCCAGCATGCGAGAGGCGATGTGCTAACCTTTCTGGATGCGCACTGTGAGTGCTCCCGTGGCTGGCTGGAGCCACTGCTGGCTCGCATTCAGGAGTCGCGCAAGGTGGTCATCTGTCCGGTGATAGACATCATATCAGACGACAATTTCAGCTATACGAAGACCTTTGAGAACCACTGGGGCGCTTTCAACTGGCAACTGAGCTTCCGTTGGTTCTCCTCGGATCGCAAACGACAAACTAACACTAAACCGAAGGATGGCACTGCGCCCACAGCCACACCCGGCATGGCAGGTGGCCTATTTGCTATTGATCGCAAGTACTTTTACGAGATGGGCGCCTATGACAGCGACATGCGCATCTGGGGTGGTGAGAATGTCGAAATGTCGTTTCGCATTTGGCAGTGCGGCGGACGCATCGAGATCAGCCCCTGCTCCCATGTGGGCCACGTATTTCGCAGCAGCACGCCGTACACTTTTCCGGGCGGCATGAGCGAGGTACTAACTGAAAATCTGGCTCGAGCTGCGACGGTTTGGATGGACGACTGGCAGTATTTCGTCATGCTGTATACGGCCGGGCTATCGCTGGGATCACGGGACAAGGTGAACGTCACTCAGCGCGTAGCACTGCGCGAGAAACTGCAATGCAAACCGTTTTCATGGTATCTGGAGAACATTTGGCCGGAGCATTTCTTTCCAGCGCCGGATCGCTTCTTTGGCAAGATCATCTGGCTGGATGGGGAGACAGAGTGTGCCCAAGCCTACAGTAGGCACATGAAAAATCTGCCGGGACGCGCCCTCTCACGCGAGTGGAAGCGTGCCTTTGAAGAGATCGATAACAAAGCAGAGGAGTTTATGTCGTTGATCGATATGGAGCGGGATAAGTGTCTGCGTCCGTTTCGTGACGATGTGCCGCGCTCCTCGCTGCAGCCAGTTACAGTCGGTGACTGTACATCGCATGCACAGACCATGGACATATTTGTCATTACGCCCAAGGGCCAAATAATGACTAATGACAATGTGTGCCTTACTTATCGCCCGCCAAAACAGAGCTTGAAGTTAATAGTAAATCGCAATACAACGACTTCGAATGTGATGCTGACGCCGTGCGCCACTGACTCAAGTCAAGTGTGGAGCTATGACATGGACGTGAGTAATCAGCACAGCCCAGTTCGGTGCCTATCGCATCACAACGCCACTCTCTACATCTTTTCTTTACAGACGCAACAAATTTCACATCGTGATACGAAACTTTGTCTTACGCTCAAAGCCGCCAAGAATGCGCGCAACCAGAAGGTGGAGAAAGTTGTGCTCAGCATGGAATGTAACTTCAGGGACATCACACAGAAATGGGGACTCATACCACTGCCGTGGCGCGTGTAATGCTATCCACAGAAAAAACCCTGCCAGCGGTCTAACACAATGTGATATTTATTGAAATTGTTTAACGCCACCACACGTTTTTACGCAGAACACTCTGTAAAACACCCCACACACCGAAACACGCCCACAAGAATTGTTTATGAAACATTATTGAATGCCTGGGAGCTTTTCTCCGCTGCATTGCGACTTGATGGAACTCTATGCAATTCTATGTCATATTTATTAAGCAAATTTTTAGGCAATTTTAAGGCAACGAGTATTAAGCACTTAATACTTTTAACATTTTATAATACTTTAATAAAAGGCATAACGTAGAAAGTCTCGCTATAACACAACAGCCATATCTACTCTCTCTCCCTTCTACTCGTACATATTCCATATATTCTTATATATACTGTCTGAACTGTAGCTTATCGGCTATGCAGGTCAGCAACGCTGCATCTGCTTTAAAGCTGACGCATTTGCCAAAGACTCCAGCATTCTCAACATGATCGTCTATTATAACACAATCAAGTACACCGGACTGTTGTCCAATTTTGTCTATATGGTGAGTGTATCTCTATAAGTAGTTCACTTCTTTAGCCACTAACACATCTCAACTTACAGCTGCTGGCCATTGGCGTCATGTCCGCAGCGGGTTTAGGCCTGCAAATGGCCCATCCCAATACGCCGGAGCACACTTACTTTGTGGAGAGCCTTGTGCTGGGCGCCACCATCTGCATGATTGTCATTTTTGGCTGCTACGGTTTGGTGTGCAATCTGCTGAGCGTCAATATCATCGTATGTATCTATGAAACATTGCAAAGAGCTTGTGCTAATGTCGCATTTGCATGTATTTCAGTTCACCTGTTTTATACTGATCGTGCTGGCCGTGGAGTATCTGCAGCTGCACAACTATCAGCCGCATAGCCGCTACAGTGGCGCCTGGCAGCAGCTGGAGCTGACATTGGCCTGGCAAAGCTTGGGCACGCAGCCGCAGCTGATGCAGCAGTACGAGCAGCAAGAACACTGCTGCGGTTACAACAATGCCGAGGACTACAGCAATTTGCATTTGCCCATACCCACAAGTTGTTATCAGCAGCAGGCCGATGACAGCGGCAATGGCAAGCTCTTCTCACGCGGCTGCCAGGCGACATTGAACAGCAGCCGGAGCCACATTCAACACCGCGATAAGCTGTTTATGTGGTGCATTATTGGCCTTGAGGTAGGCAGTTGACCGCAGTTCAATGAACTTCAATAACAAAACCAACTGCATTCACACAGATCTTCATACTCGTGCAAACCGTGGCGCTAAGTCTGCTGCTCTACAAGCTGCGCCAGCGGGAGAGACGGGCACACCAGCAGGTGCCACCAGGTGTGCGCCGAGAGCCGCGCGCCAACCATGTGGGCTCGCGGGCCCAGCTGCTGGACAATGTGTGACTTGAATGAATTGTGTAGTTTATTGTACAGCAACAGCAAATGCATGGTCTAAATCTAAGTTCTAGTAGGCATAACGACGTGTCTTTGTGGTCAGCTGACAGCACAGCGTTATGGCCAAAATGATGCACACGATCTGCAAATACAAATAGATACATTAAAAAGATTATAAAAAGTGTGGAAGTATAAGTGTCGCTCACCTCATAGCCAATGAGTCCACTGTGTGCATACTTCTCATAGCGATAGAAGTGCAGATGGGCACGCTTGACAGCCGCCATGCAGCCCTCGGCATAAGGATACAAGGCGTGCAGGCCATCCTTGGTGTGGAAACAGCTCTGTGGCACCTTCAGGCTCAGGCTGGTGTAGTCCGCGTAACCCTTGTCGCCGCAGCACTCGTACTGGCCACAGCAAGAGCAATTTAATAGAAATATCCTTTAATTATATTTGATATTCACTCACCTTTCGATGCAGGTGATACATGGCACCAGGATGTACCAGTTCCTTCATCCAGATGCCCATTACAAACACTTCAGTGGCATCCAATTGCTTGGTCTCATTGTAGTGTGCCAATTTATAGATATGAGCGCCAATCAGCAGAACCAACAGCACCAAATGCTGAAAATGTGCAATATTATATTAAAATTGGAGCAGTTTTGGAGCTCCGTTCAATACCCACCACCACCAGCACTTTGATGGAGCCCAGAAAAGCCCCCGAGCAGCCAATGATGGCGGCCAGGATGAGCGTGCCGGCCATTACCAACTGCAGCAACTTTTCGATGTCTATATGGTCCGCGAATCCTTCATTCAATGCGTTCAGGAGCTCATAGACGCCAGCCAGCGCGGCCAGGCTGCCGATCATCTATATACATAAAATAATCGCAAATCATTGGGGATTAATTTGCTTATTAACTACGTCACTAGGAGCATAAAAATAAAAAATAAAAACAAAAGCTGCCATACAAAATAAATAAAATAAAATTCGGTTGTATTTGTCAGGGAAAAGAAACCAAAATAAACATGAAAACAAAAAAAGAAAATTAAATTACTTTCGGCTTTATTTTTAAATGGCAGGCATACACACACACACACAGTTCAACTTCTCGTTGTTGTGCAAAAATTCAGCAAGTCGCAGCAATAATTAAAAATAAGTAAAGTGACATATTGTCTGGTTGAATGGAAGCAGTAGATTTGTTTGCTGCCAAATTGGTCATATAGAAAATTACATTTAGCAATTAAGAGAGATCAAAATATATTGAAGAATATATGCGTTTCCTGTGTGTGTCTAAAAGTCAACCATATATCACATCTATACACAATAAATCATACGTCTCTTAATGAACTGCATCAGAATATTACTCATTCGCACCGTGAATCGGGCGGAAAACTACAAAGTGCTGGAAACTGTCGAGCAACATGCTGAATACTAATGACAGGTTCACTTAGGCCAACAAAACAGTGTCATCGTCGTTTTTACATCCAACTTGGTTGTAAGAAACATACAGTTTTTTTATGCCGGCTCTGTCCACTCACAAGTTCTCTTAATGTTTTGACCAACTTACCAAGGTAAATGTATTGAAAACCACCGCTGTCCATTGCAGACACACCTGTACTGTGGGCATTCTGTCCCAGGGTCTTTGAATAAATGCTGCTAAAAATTATGAAAATATTTTTTATTATTTATATATGGGATTCGCTCTTGTTTTTCAGTCCCCAACGTTCAGCGACGGAGACGCGCGCTTCTCATGACCCAAACTGTTAATGTTTTTTGGCTGCTGCTGCTAAGAGAACTCAACTCGTTCAACTTGAAGAAAAACTGCGAAAATGTTTACAAATCCGTTGAGTGGTTGCCGCCGTCTCGGGGCCGGTCCGGTCGGGTCCGGCCGTTACTCAAGAGACATCCCTCCCTGCCGCGCGACAGGCAGCAGCAGATGGTCTCACCAATTTCACATGTATTTTTAAATACGCCTTTATAGGCAGCCATATATCTAGCTACTTATCTGCTTATACGATATATTGTAGTACTCGCATAGGTCGTTTGCAAAATGCACACACACAAAAACAAAAAAGGAAGGAAATTAACATTTTATAGCATTTTCCAGCGCACATATTGCCCATTTAATCGTATCAATTGTAAAAGTGCCGTAAAGTGTTTTTGTGTTTGCAACAGTTTCGCACGATTTATTTTGTAAAATACCAACACTTAGGGATGCTACGATTAGTTTTACAGCATTACGAGTGTATTGACTAATTGAAAGGCTTTTCAGAAACGCTCCCGCCGTAGTTTATTCCGCACTGTGATCCCCAAGTGGGTGGCCGAGCCCAGGGCGCAAAGCTATACAGATGGAAAACAGAGAGAGAATCGATTAAACGCTACATTATAAATTATTGGAAAATATAAAAAAAGCACAAGACGCAAATAAAAAAGTTGCAGCTAGCCGCTTTCGACCGTATTATACTCTGTTCCCAGCTCATTTGGAATTTAATCCTTCACGAAGCTCAATCAATAAAATACTGTTCAGACCTTTAAAAGTGTGGGAGATATACAAGTCGGCTGGCATTTCCGATTCCCATCAGAAGATCATTCGGAATAGTGTTTGTTGTCCGAAAATCGATTCGGTTTTAAAAATGTTGCTCTTTTCAATTCAATGCAATTCAAAAAGGAAGAAAACATTGCTATTTCATTCAAAAACAATATCAGAAAATCGAAAACGATTCCAAGTGATCGTATTATTAAACAAATTTAAGAAAAAGAGATTCCAAATGACAAGAATTCCGAAATAGGGTCTGTTCCTATTTGTATATGTATTCTAGATTTCTCAAAAACCAAAACACTTTACGATCTTGTATATTGTTTGCGCAAGCTTTGCATAAACATAATACACCCTCTATGCCTGTGCGAAACAGAGTATTAAATACTATTCTTAGATTGCCTAAGCTAGCAGTAAATTATGATTTATGACAAGGTCATTGCCTACAACTTGCCTCCACCACGAACAGCAGCCACTTGATGATCAGCCCGTTAATGACATTGTCCGTGGCATGTGCCTCCACAGCCTCCAGGCAGCCGCCTCCAAAGAGCTGACTGCGGACGCGCTCCCGATCTCTATAGCAGCTGAGGGGAAAGGCGCCGCCCTGGAGGATATAGTCCTGTGACCCGTTTTGTCCACAGCATTCGTACTGGCAAGTATGTGTATGTATGATTAGTTCATTATAAGGATAAGGGATCAGCTTTCAACTGTAGTCAGCTCACCTTCTGTTCCAGGTAGGCAATGCGCTCAATGCTGCGTCGCTGATCCGCCCAGAGCGCCAGGAAATCACTGCGTGCCTGCTGCACATAGTCCGTGGAGTGGGCGGCCGCAATTATATAGATTTGCAGGCCGATCAATATTAACATGCAGCTGACAAACTAGAAAACAAGATACTGGCCATGAGCAACGATTGACTGCCTTTGGTAAATCCATTCAACTTACGCTCCAAATGAGCCCCAGAGAGATGCGCCCGGCTGCAAAGCAGCCCAGAAACGAGCTGAGCACCACAAATGAGCCCACAAAGATCTGCACCACAATGGCGATGTGCTCGAAGGTTCCCGGCGAGGAGCTGTTCAGCTCGAAGACGGACAGTGCAATCAGCGTTACGCCAATTAGCTGTAAATGAGTCGAGCCGTAAATGCCGAGTGCAGTGCCAAAAGGTAATAATCATCACAATATCACGCATACGCACCGATAGCAGCACATTCAGTATGATGAGTATGGCTTTCAAGAAGGATACGCGACAGGCCATGTTGTAAGGGAAAGGCTGAAGTCAAACCAATCGATAGTGCGTCTAAACGAGGTTTAGTAACTGCGTTGGCTCCTCTTAGGGTTACCGTGCTGCGCAGTTAGACAATGGAATATAAAATATAAACACGCTCAGCCAGCTCCAGCCCTTTTGCTATCCACGTTGAAGTGCGACTAAACGACTCGCATTTATTTTGAAATTATGGCGCCCCAAAAGGCCAACAGCCCTCCCAGACAGTCAGCTAGCTATTTGTTATTGGTGGGTTTTCACAAGAAATCAACGTTCCAGTGGCTATATTTTGTTGTCATACCCTCTATCGATAAGAATGTGAAATAGGATTAGCATTAAGTGTAAGTTTATGTTACATGCACCAAAGGACTTCTTACACACCATAAGGTTCTCAATGTTCAACAAGTGAGCTGATCCAGTCATGTCTTTTCCTCCCTCTTCATGTCCTTCTGTAGTTCTCAGCAGCAACACATATTTATTATTACAAATTTATGATTTTCTTATATATTCTCAAGATTTAATACCAGTCGTATAATAAGCAGACGAGTAAGAAAGTTTTTATATATATAGATATAAGTATATCGGTGTTTTCAAGAAACTGGAAACTATTCTCGTATGTTAAAATCAAGACATAGTTCATTTATCTTATCCATATTCCATTTTTACTATCGATACTATCGATATTTTTATTTTTTTTACTACCAATGCTATCGATAGCGCTATTTTCCAGCTCTTGTAGAGATATTATGTACATATTTCTAGAAATTAAGTGCTTTAAATTCAAATGTATTTAGGTATACACCATATACTCCTTTGGCTCGTTTACAGCGTATCTTCTAGTCGGGCAATTGTGAGTAGGGCACGCTTACTTGTTGGGCTATTAATGCTATGTCTGTTCGCAGTCACAGAATGTGTGGGTGGTATGATGTCACTATGTCGGCAAAGCTTTTTCGCATTTCCGTTACGCTCGGGCCCCGAAGGAGCTTTTTCTTCAATGTATTCATTGATAAAGTGCGCTTTTGCATTACTCTATTTGATAAGGAGCAGGATAACAATGATGTAGCACAATTTCGAAAAGACTGACATGTCAATGGGAAGGTTTCACTTTACTATAGAATATCTTGTCATAAGCATTAAGAATTACAAGTTTAACAAAATATATCTCCAAAATGTTTCTAAAATTTCTAACTTTCTCGCTGTTTTTTGTTGTAGTTCATGCCATTGGCGAGTTCAAAGTGCTGCATTGTCCCGACGCGTTACAATTCTCTGATGGGAGGAGGCCACTGGATAGCATCTATGTTGGGGATGTTATCCTTGCCGCCTTGGGCAATGGCATCACCAAAGCAAACAATTGGACGGGCCTAACAATCAAGAATCCCTTTGACTTGGCTAAAATTACCGTGATTGTCGTATACGTACGTGGCATATATAGAATACCAACTCAAGACCCTGTCTCGGTCTTTGAACTGTTAGACTCCTATACTGAAGACTCCCTTACTGATCTGGTCAAGGAGCTACCGAACAATACTGTGCACGATGTTAGCTTCCTCCAACACTTGGATGGAGTGAAGGCGTTCCAGGCCACCTTTGGTAACATAGAAGGGCAGACAGTCAGCCCGATGAAGCATTTAGTGCCTTCCCAATACGTGACTCACAAGCAGTTACTCGAACAAATCGGCTTTATGAATGCTGCCGCTGACAACGTGCAAAATATTCTAAAGCCATCGAATGTTTTTATCTTTCACTTTATCTTGGATCGCATTGCACAAATTAACAAATTTCGAGTCCTTAATGAGGCCAAAACTCTTATCTCAGCTGCAGTTGCCCGCTTCCTGACTGCTGCCCAGGATAAAAGCGACTCCTTGCTCTTTGTGCTGACCACAGACAGGCGTACCACTGTACCAACACGCGCCAATCCATCGGGTAGCACAACTCCCTTCGAGGATGCCATAATGGATCACGAATATCCAATTCTAATCAACATAATTGTGTGGTTCAGCATATCCTTTGCCCTATCGCTAGCGGCTATTTGTTATATTATTGCCACCATGGATCCGGGCAGAGACTCCGTCATCTATCGAGTATCCACCACCACCATGATGAAGAAGCTCCACTAAGCCTATAATGCCTTACTTATTTATGTTGTAATATTTACGTAAATGTTTTAATATAAAAGGTAAAAGTTGTGCAATTTATTTTATTTATGGAAATTATATAATAGCCTTTACCTGCAGTAATCTTTACAATCAAAGACGAATATATATTTCAATTTTAAAAAGAATTTCGGCTATAAATCTATTAAGAATGTGTGCCTTCCGAGGTCATTAAAATTCTTTTATTTTTTGTTATTTACTCATATCATCCACACTGATATAAGGCGAACTTTTCATACAGATCTGAGAATGACAGCCTATATGATTCATATGGCTCAATAATTGATGGCACGCGGCGTTGTTAAGTGGGTATCTTAGATCATATCAAAAAAGAATCAGATTTTTAAAAAAATAATTATCTTGTGAATTGGCTTTAACGAATTTAGTAAGGGTAGTCTTTCAAAAATATATTTCATATTCGAATTACCAATTGGCTTTTATTTTATTTTTTTCACATTTAATATATATAATTATTTATTTAATGTATGTTTTTTTATATGGACAGCTTTTTAATTAATTATTACAAAGCTTACAAAAAATATGGAGCTGACAACGGAAACAACTTGGCGACTGTAATAATTAGCCAAATATTACTGGCTCACATTAGTTGGGTTCATCATTCCAAACATTCTCCAAGTTATACGTGCCTTGTTTACCAATTAGTCAGCCCTCGTTTAGCCAAATTGCATGCCAAGAAAACAATACATAAACATTACGAATATACATTTTTACATACATATTTATGTACATATTTATGAGACAGGGAGATGAGCAACAAGTTGTCTGGCATATTTACACCCTGTGCCCATAAAATGGGTAAAAGGGTGTACTAAAACTGTGAACATGTATGTAACAGCAAGACGGATAAACAATAAACTCCAAACTCCGATAAACTCCAAACAATCCGATAAAAACGAATTATAATGAGGGTTTTTAACATTTCTGATCTATTGTGAACATTTCCAGCCGGTCGAATAATAAACACAGAAGGTATTTGAGAAACCACCTGAAATGCTCTGCTTGCTTGCAATGCCGCTGAACTATTTGATGTATGTATTTGTACAAAGATGTGTTTAGGAGTTTCAGGCGAAGAAACCACATGAAATGCTCTGCTTGCTTGCAATGTCGCTGAACTGTTTGATGTATGTATTTGTACAAAGATGTGTTTAGGAGTTTCAGACGAAGAAACCACATGAAATGCTCTGCTTGCTTGCAATGTCGCTGAACTGTTGGATGTATGTATTTGTACAAAGATGTGTTTAGAAGTTTCAGGCGAAGAAACCACATGAAATGCTCTGCTTGCTTGCAATGTCGCTGAACTGTTTGATGTATGTATTTGTACAAAGATGTGTTTAGGAGTTTCAGACGAAGAAACCACATGAAAATCTCTGCTTGCTTGCACTGCCGCTGAACTGCTTGGTACATATGTGTGTATTTCTACGGAGGTGTGCTTAGAAATTCTTAGTCCTTGGTACAGGGTGTCTCATAGTGGGGTATACTCAACTAAAGTACTTGTTTTATTTGGCTACTTGTCAGGTTTTTCTTTTTGGCCCTGAGTACGTGACGCTGCTCTATTTATAAACAGGCAAGACAACAGTTTGGGCCTATGAAAACCTGGGCAATGAAAAGGAATCGTATTTGAGGGCGCGTTCTAGCCACATTTGAAAGACAAACAAACAAAAGAGCAGAACTTTCAAGACACACATATATAGTTATATTTGCTTTATAAATAGTTAGAGCTACATAAATTAACTAGCTTAAATGTTGTAGCATTTGTAGTAAAAGGCTTGCGCTATGAATGCTCAATGACTGGCGTTGAATTTTTGGTTATAAAATATGAATTGTGCTCGAATAGGCAAAGCACAAATCAAATACTTTTCAATTATCCTTCACATAAGGTGGCACTCCTTAGCCCAGTTTTGTACTTGCGGCGTTCCTGCCCCTCCTCTGCTGGCCATTAAAATTGCAGGCGCCGCTGCTTGTTGCGGAAACTGGTGGCCAGAAAGACGGCCAGGGCAAAGCAGAGCAGCTGCAAGTTGTACAAAATATTCACACGTTTATTAATGTATGCAACGAGCAATGTGCGTCAATACTCACCTCAAAAGCCACAAGGACCCAGGAGACAATCAGGAAACGCCGCTTGTCACTCTCGTAGTACAGTTGCACCTGCTCAATGCAGCCCTCGATGAAGAGGTTCTGCTGCAGCTGCTGCCGATCGGCGTAGCAGCTGGGCGGTATTAGCTGGTTGAGATGCACATAGTCCTGGGCGCTGGTCTTGCCACAGCACTCGTACTGCTGCTGCAGCCCATCCATATTGTTGGCCTCCCAGGCCAGCTCGACGGTCGTCTGGGCACTCTGTACCTTAGCGCCATGCAAATACAAACAGGTACCCACAATTTGCGGTATGGCCAGCACCAGCAGAAACACAGCACTCTATGGAAAGAGGGTCGTAACTCAATATAGTCACATGTACTCGTCATTATATATCAGAGCATTATCCTACCGTTGCGGTTAGACAGACCGATTCTCGTATGGCAGCAAATATGCCCAGAAAGGCAAAGAGCAGTATTATAGAACAACCCACATAGGCGGCGATTACAAACTCCTCGCTCTCCGTTTCAGCATTTACGGCTATCCAGGCGATGGCGCCGACTGCGAGGAACTGAAAGATAGACGGTTATGAGTAATTCCGAATAGAGTTTCAACCAAGAGCACAGTTTGATAATTGTTATTGATTAATGTTGTGAATGCACATACTTTAAATGTACTCTAAGTTGTATCGCCACCAATTGATTTTTTCCCTATGTGTACCAGAAAATTAGGATTATGCCTGAATCTTTATATCCTTGTTGCCAAAATCTATTAAACAATGCTTCTTTGAAAGAGTTTTTTTTCTTCAAAATATTATTAATACATATTTAACAGGAACAGAGAGAGAGACAACAAACATGTAACGTCCGCAACGCTGTTGGTATGTAATCAATTTTGAAACCCTTGAAAGCTGTTGTTATAGGCTCAAATCATCCTCTTTCTCTTATTATTCGGTATTAATATTTTGTAAATTTGTTGTGTATACTTAAAACTTTGCTGAAATTAATAAAATGTACTACATAAGCCTCCAAAACTACTTAAGTGTTTTGTAGCGTCCGCAACAGCGCTTTTCGCTCTATTATATTGATGATAGGACCACTTAATCAATGTTTGTTCAAGTCATTTGAAGTGCACACTCTTATAAAGATACTAAGGTAAACATTTATGTACAGGACTCATATAGGACTAAAATACCTAAATAAATAACGCCTGCAATGCTGGATTGACTCATATATAAGAGGAAACACCCAGATCGAGTCATTTGTATGACAATAAGCGAAAACAAGGTCCAAGTGCATTGTAATTTATCACTACTCGAAACGAGATGAGTTGAAATCGAAACGCTGCATGCACTTTGAATATATGCGAGTATATAATATTAATTGCGGCTTTGACAATGATGTAGAATATGGGTGTCACAGTCCAGAACTTATCATTTGACTGATTTTTCCATGGGGGGTGGCGGAGGTGGTGGTGGTGGTGGTGGTGCTGGTGCTGGTGCTGGTGGCGCCAGCACACCCCAGACTCGTTATTGAGGGTTCGGGCTGGGATTCGACAGCGGTATATAGGTCAAACTACAAATATGCGTTGTGGCATGACATCATCGGGCAGCCAGAAACTGGAACAATCGAGGGTACAGGCGTCCGTTTCCTGCGAGTGCCACAATACTTGACTTCAGCGCCAGTCAAAACAAAACAAAGGCTGAAAGTGTAAACACGCTTGCCATGGTTACGTGCAGGAGGTGTGTTAGAGGGGTTTGCGGGGTTTGCGGGGGAAACGACCTGTCGACGACGTGGCTATAGTGTGTGAAACAGACAAATGACAAAATATTAAAAATACAACACGGCCAGCTATATTCTCGGACAAGTGGGGCAGAGAACATTGTGGGCCATGTGCATGGGAAATAGAAATTTTCTAGCGTCTTGCAGAACTTCTGTCTGAAAATATTATATGGTTAAGCCTCTAGATTGCCTCTATACTTGTTTGAAAATGATTTTCATTAGCCTTTTCGAATTGGCTTTCGCTGTAGCCATATGACATCATGCTTGCAAGTGGCTTATTTCCTTTTTCAAATTTAATGCATCAGTGCAATAATGTCAATGAATATATATATGTAAAAATAAGATGAGGTGTATTTGTATAGGTGAATGTGGATTTGTTTTTGCATAATCTGCCAATTATCCATATATGAAACTTACCGCCAAAATAGCATTCAGCACGATTGAGGTAATCTTAACGCTGGTTGTGGCGCAACCCATTTTCGAAATTGGCTTTGACAATCTACAAATTGGGAAAAAAGAGCATATAGTTGCGGTTTTAATAGTTAATAGGGAACTCAATAATAATAAGGCAAATACAGACACACAAATTACTCTTAATTACTCGAAATTGAATTATATTTGTGTTGATTTCAATCGTAAATTTGTTCACAATTAGGCACACAGTTTGCATATGGAATTTTCCCCATCTCACATATCACAGCACACAGTTTCTTAACCTTTTGACTTCCAACAATAAAGCGCGCTTGTTTTATTTTGAAATAACAAAATAAATGCCCGCTGTCCGTTGCCCCGTTGAGAAATTGTTCTTATTCTGCGAGTAGTATCCGTTTCAGAGACTTGCACGTTCCGCGTTTGCTTGCAAACTGAATCCAAACAACAGAAATTTTGTATATTGTACATTGAACGCGACTGAGGTACTCACACACACGCGCTGTCAGCCACAGATACAAACCAACACACACAGATACACACCAATACACAGAGAGAGTCAATGCGCTCGCGCAGATCAACGCTCCAAGCAATGACGTCACTAGCGATGCGCTGGATACGTCATATCTTCAAGCGTAGTAAATATTCTCAGCCCTTTCAGATTTAACCCTACAATGCTATTTAATCGTGTCAATAGAAGCAAACTTAATGTAAATTTGGAGTTCTTTAAATCGAATTTGTTTATATTTATTATTATATTTATAATTTATATTAAAAACAATACAATATATTATTGAATAGATGTTTAAACATTTTGTAACTTTAAGAGAACCATATATAACGGTAGTAAATTTAATGAAAAAAACTTGAACTTCATTTAATTATGAGCTATTTTCAATAAATTGTATTTGAACATACTACATACAATATAATAATTGCATTAATAAAATGCTGTTCAATGTTTATTAATATTGCAGACATTAATAACTATTTTGCTAAAATGAATTATTGACCTGTTTCAACCATTGATATGACATTTTGTTTAAGTTTCTTCGCTATGTGTCTGGTCAGAAGAAATTGTGCAATCTATAGTGAGAATGCTCTTATTACTATCCCCACAAATACAAATCCATCCGGATATCGTCAAAATAATGTTTTTAGCACTCCTTAGATAAGTGAATATATATGTTTGATGTTTCTGTTGCTCGCTGTTTAGTTCCAACCAAAGAATAATGCTCCAAAATGCATTTACAACTTTCAAAGCAAGTATAAGTTCTCCATTCTGAAAGTATTTTTATTGTAACTATTTAATAATATAATATAATATAATTTTAATGTCCAAATAGTAAAATATTAAGTATACGATTTATCATCGTATATAAGAGTAGTCCTAATATAAGTATATCAAATTAACATACCCGTAGCATCCAGAACTTTGACTTTGCTCTGCCATTGCGCACAAAACTAAAAGTGTCGCTATAAAGAACAATACTGGAAGTTGGACGGGATTACGACACTGTTGACATAATCGTGTAATATGACAAGGCATGAGAGGACGGTAATAAGATTCTGTGCAAGAAGTGAAATTTTTAAAAGTTGGTTAGAAATTTCTATTTGATATAGACTTTATACATTTACTTACCAGCCACACTGAATTTAATATGACAGCAGCTGTTTTCAATTGACAAATCATAGATTGCATATCTTGTTGATTAGGTACTTCTAGAACACATTATATTAAATATATTTAACAAATATATTAATTAAAGTCATTGAGTTTGCACCAACTTTTACATTTTGTTTTCATTTAACGCTTGACTGGAATATTCCCTGTTCTTAGGTCAAAAGCACCGTAACACCTGTAGCACCTGTAATTGTCTAATCGATGCGACAGTTAAACTACTAGTTAGACGGACAATATACAAATATCATATCGGCTGTGTAATTTGGTCAATACAGAAATACGAACACTTTATTGAATCGATGATGTCTTCCTCGTGTAACGCAATTGTGATTAACTTAACCCCTTGAAATTAATATAATCTGAATGTCAATTCAATCCAGATGAAAGTTTAATTCTGCAAAATAAATAAACCTGGGAGAGCTACAATAGATACAAACTTAACAAGAAGGAACGGCCATCTTCGGCGTCCCGAAGATACTACTTATATACTCTTGCAGCAACGTTTTTCATACAAAATTCCGATTTTGAAAAAATTAATGCTTATGTTGTATAAAAAAACATGCAATAGAGGATTTTAAAAAATGCAATTGCGGATAAAAAAATAGTTCTAATACAAGAACTTAGTTGTCGACCGATTGTTCCTATGGCAGCTATATATATATTTATATATATACATACAAAATATAATGAATATTCGATTTGGTGAGTTTGATCAAAATACGTTCCTATGGAGAGAGAGCATTTCCTATTGAACTGGAAAATTTAGAATTAATTTACAGCAACAAAACGCTCACAACGAAACTCAAGTGCACAATTTACAACTTTTGCCCCTTATAATTCCCAACTAGTTCTAGCGCACCAGTGGTCTAACGGGTGCTTACGCAGTGATGTTGACAGCGTTGGTCGCTGATCACAAAGTGGGATTACTTCCGATACGTATCTTACGACCCGGCCCCCATTCCTTGTACCAAGTGATTGTGTTGTGATTATCTACGGTATTATTAGTGTCACCCAAAATGCGAGAAACGCAAAGCCCGTCGTAAGAGTGAAATAAAACAAGTAAGAATGCTATAGTCGAGTATACCCGACTACGAAACTCCCTGTACCCAGGTCTAAAACATCCAATCACATCTAAGTCCACTTACCCATACACACACATATACACAAAGACGCACGCACACAGGCGGCAAAGTGGCTGTGCTTCTTCTTCCCCCTCTCGCTGCATTACTGAATCTTCTATCGTGAATAACTTCCGTGTTTATTATCCGATCGACTTGAAATTTGGACAGTAGATTAAGAGAGACTAAAGTATTGTACATGCCAAATCTTAAAGCTATATCTTGAAAATTGTTACTGTAAAACGGTTTTAATCGATTTGCGGGGGAACGGGGGGAGATATTTGAAATTGGAAACAAACTTGACCTGCTCCCGCTATACACGAAGCTACATTCAAAATTTGGTGTCTCTAGCTATTATAGTTGCTGAGATCCTTGCGTTCATACATACGGACAGACAGACGGACAGACGGACGGACGGACAGACGGACAGACAGACGGACATGGCCAAATCAAAATCTCTTTTGATACTGATCAAGAATATATATACTTTATAGGGTCGGAGATGTCTCCTTCTGCCTGTTACATACTTTTGCACAAATCCAATACCCCCTTTTACCCATTTATGGGTACAGGGAGTAAATATGTGGTTTTTATTTAGACTCACAGAAGTTTGAAAAATAATCTTTTCGCTGTTTTATATTTTTATAAAAGTATTTTTTGTTCAATTGTTTTTGGTATATACAAATAAAATATATAGATTTAACATCGAAATGCCAAAATATAGCTGCCTAAGATTCAATACGATCCAGACAGTAAGTCCGTACATATAATTGATTCCTTATTAATATTGTAATATTTGAAAAGTCAGCCTTAATGAAAGCTATAAATCTATTATTGCTACGTATCACTTCTACAAGCTTATATAGTCTGTTCGATTTGGGATTGACAGTTTTCCTATGTCGCCCGAAATAAAGGACGCCCTGTGTTTCAGAAAAACCTCCAAACCTCCTGGTGATTATATAGGACAACTGTCAGTTAGTTAAATGTTAAATGTTAGTGTATGCCCCAAACCCGCCTCTGTATTCGTCTTCGTCTGTGGCCTTGGTCTGGTCAGGTCTTTAACACGATTGTTGTCTTCGGGGAGATTAAGCCCCAGCGCATTTCCCCCTGTTGTGCAGCTGGCGGGCATAAAAGCATAAAAGCAGAAAGCTTATGAAGCGTTTCGTCATTTGAGCTTAATATTGTTTGAGCATCGTTTGGCTTTTTACCCCCACGCTTCCAATAGTTTGGCTAATTGATTTGAAGAGCTTTCGAATATTGAGCCATTTGCACAGTGGAACAAAACGCAAATGCAGTAGTCAAAAACAACTCCATTTTGTAATATTCGATTTTAGTTATATTTTAGGCATTGGATTGCTTGGCAAGTGAAGACATGGCGCTTTGTGCGGCTCACAATTGCATAAGTAGGTACATTGGTGACACTTAGAGATGAGGTACGAGTACAAGACTTGACTTAAGTTAGCGTAAGTTAAGTAGATGCTAGTTATACACTAATAGTTATAGCGGCGCCTCTGATTCGTATAGTGTATGGCCAGTATGATGGCCAGGCCGAGAATTATTAGCTGAAAATAGACAAATTGTGAATGCAACCACTTGTAGTACAACTGCCACCACACAGCGGGTGGTTTGCTGACTTACATCGAATCCCAGCAGGCCCCATTCGCAGTATCGCGTTGTGAGGGACTCATCAGCGAAGGCCGCCTCCACTTTGGTGAGGCAACCATCGATGTAGACATTCAATGGGTTCAGACAATTGTTGCCCTTGCAGCAGCTGGAGGGCACCGTATCATTTCTGTGGCCAATGCCAATGTAGTCACCAGCCCCATTACGTCCACAGCAGGAGTACTATGTACACAAACGGGTTAACTGGGCCAACAAAAACACCTTAACACTTACCGTCTTCTGTATCAGATCCATGCTGCCCGGCTTGGTCAGCTCTTGTTGCCAATGATCCTCCACAGTCTGCATCGCATACCTTTTGAACACATCGCGGGTATTGCAGAAGATGAAGACGGATATTAGTACCAGCAGCACCAGCAGCAGCGTCACATACTATAAATGCCACTAAAGTTTAGACTCCAGTTTGTATCTGATAAACGCTACTACTAACCGTCCAGAGCATCCGCGACGATTCACGTATCGCGCCAAAGCATCCAAATATCGATATCAGCAGAATAATGCCGCCCAGAACCATAATGCCAATCGCATACTGCTGGGGCATAGCGCCCCAGCCCAAGCCGCCAAATATTATGACCAATATGCCAAGTATCTGAAATTTTAGACAAAAATTGAATAAAAATATGTTTTATTATTTTTTAAAAATTTATTATTAATTTTTGTTACCAGATTTATCTGGACTTACATCGAAGTCGAAAAAAATAAAAATAATAACAAATTATTTCATTTATATCTCATTGAAACAATCTTTAAATAAGGGGCGTATAGCTACACCCCCCATTTTTAATCGTAAGAGTGTACAATTTGTTATACTCTTTTGGACAACATTAGAGTATAACAGGCTTGTGAATTTTGTTCCTCAACCTTGAAACTACAGCCCCCAAATTTGCTACACATATATACTCGTCCTATAAGGTCCTAAGATCTTTCTGATATTTTTCTAGTTTATAAGAATTAATTTCTTAAAATTTGTTACAAAAAAATGCAAATTAGTCACAATTTTTTAAAGTATTCTGTTGTCTTAAATGAATACAATATAAGCAAATATTTTGTTCAATCAAAATATAAATTAATAAATTATGTATAGTTTGGACAACTTATTTAGACTATACATAATATGACTAATGTATGCATATTCAGCACTTCAATTTGTTGGTTCCTTACAGTAAGTGAGTAAATTACTTTACATATTCAACTTCGTGTGATATAATATATTATAGCTGATTTCAGTTTTTGGTGAAATATGAAATATGAGAACATACATTAATTTGTACGTCCGATTGTCGCTTAAAGGCCAAAGTCAAAGTCTTTGGCTGCTTTCATCGCCAGGTGTTGACATTGGTGGCTTGTGTGTTTTCTAATCCGGTTTCTAGTTTTTAATTATTATACTAAATCTGAAGGCATGACGTCGTCGTCGTCGTCGTCGTCGCTGGCTGCTTGCTAACAAAGAAGCTTTCCAAGCGGCTCAAGGAATGCAAAATGACATAGACAATAGACACAGATACACACATACATACATACTTATGATCACATACTAAGAGCAACAAAACGTATGTATGTATGTGTGCTTTTGACTAACAATAATAGCCATGAACTAAGCACGCAAGATGATATCATCTGCTGCTACGTAGTGCTCCAAAAGGTTTCAGTTTAAAAAAACATATTTGCAAAAAACACAAATGCAATTTAGAACTAATTTACATCATCGTCCAGGCTGCCATATGTTAGATTTTCAAAAAATAATGCCAGAATTCAGAACTTACCGCCCATAATGCATTGAACAAAAACAATGAGTATTTAATAGTGCCCGTGGCGCAGCCCATTTTTCAAAAATTGTACAATTAATATTGTAAGATTATTGTAAATATGTATTATATGTTGATGCTCGACACGTGCAACAGTTCGTACTGGCCAGAAAAACAATTACAAAAACCAGGCAAAGTACTTGTATCTGGCGGGCAATTTGTCTATTTTCAAATCCAGAGAACTGCGAGCTACAGCGGACACGGTCACGAACGAACTGAAACAGAAACTGAAACTCTGGGGCCAAATCCGAAGCTGGCAACGAGCGGCGAGCAACGTTTGCATTTGGCGCTCCACCACCACAGAGGCACAACAGCACAACAACACCACAGCCCCACAATGCAAACAAAAAGACAGTAAACAAACATGAAAAGCAAAAGCAAAAAAGCCAAAATCAAAAGTCAATGTGTGCTTGTATGTGCGCCTCGTATTTATGTTTATATACCAAAGCCCCAGCGATGTCGGAAGCCAAACAAACAAACAAACAAATAGCCGGGCGGTCTGACCCAGCCGGAGAGCCCAGCGACTGAGCGGGCATTGCGTCGGACAGCTCCTAAGTGGTGTACTCTGGATCTGGGTCTAGGGTAGAGTTGGGAGCGTGTCGTGACAGGAGAATGCACGACCCAACACGCTGCGTCGTGTTCGTGTGAACACATCACGCTCGGTAGAGTAAACTAATTGAAACCAAGGCTAAACGAACGTAGTCAAAGAAACCAGTTTTTTAAATAAGTCCCGCATATAAGAAATTATGTTAGAAACTCTCTGCGATTCTCAACATTTCAAGTAAGTGCTATGGAATTGCCTATTTTGAAGGTCTACCGTTCTGCGCCCTCCTCTGCGATTCTCAACATTTCAAGTAAGGGCTATGGAATTGCCTGTTCTGGCGTTCTACTTCTGTGCGCCCTTCTCTGCGATTCTCAACATTTCAAGTAAGTGCTATGGAATTCCCTGTTCTGGCGGTCTACTGCTGTGCGCCCTTCTCTGCGCCCTTCTCTGCGATTCTCAACATTTCAAGTAAGGGCTATGGAATTGCCTGTTCTGGAGGTCTACTTCTGTGCGCCCTTCTCTGCGATTCTCAACATTTCAAGTAAGTGCTATGGAATTCCCTGTTCTGGCGGTCTACTGCTGTGCGCCCTTCTCTGCGATTCTCAACATTTCAAGTAAGGGCTATGGAATTGCCTGTTCTGGAGGTCTACTTCTGTGCGCCCTTCTCTGCGATTCTCAACATTTCAAGTAAGTGCTATGGAACTACCTGTTCTGGCCGTCTACTGCTGTGCGCCCTTCTCTGCGATTCTCTACATTTCAAGTAAGTGCTATGGAATTGCCTATTTAGGAGGTCTACCGTTCTGCGCCCTCCTCTGCGATTCTCAACATTTCAAGTAAGGGCTATGGAATTGCCTGTTCTGGCGGTCTACTTCTGTGCGCCCTTCTCTGCGCCCTTCTCTGCGATTCTCAACATTTCAAGTCAGTGCTATGGAATTCCCTGTTCTGGAGGTCTACTGCTGTGTGCCCTTCTCTGCGATTCTCAACATTTCAAGTAAGTGCTATGGAATTACCTGTTCTGGCGGTCTACTGCTGTGCGCCCTTCTCTGCGATTCTCAACATTTCAAGTAAGGGCTATGGAATTGCCTGTTCTGGAGGTCTACTTCTGTGCGCCCTTCTCTGCGATTCTCAACATTTCAAGTAAGTGCTATGGAACTACCTGTTCTGGCCGTCTACTGCTGTGCGCCCTTCTCTGCGATTCTCAACATTTCAAGTAAGTGCTATGGAATTGCCTATTTAGGAGGTCTACCGTTCTGCGCCCTCCTGTGCGATTCTCAACATTTCAAGTAAGGGCTATGGAATTGCCTGTTCTGGCGGTCTACTTCTGTGCGCCCTTCTCTGCGCCCTTCTCTGCGATTCTCAACATTTCAAGTCAGTGCTATGGAATTCCCTGTTCTGGAGGTCTACTGCTGTGTGCCCTTCTCTGCGATTCTCAACATTTCAAGTAAGTGCTATGGAATTACCTGTTCTGGCGGTCTACTGCTGTGCGCCCTTCTCTGCGATTCTCAACATTTCAAGTAAGGGCTATGGAATTGCCTGTTCTGGAGGTCTACTTCTGTGCGCCCTCCTCTGCGATTCTCAACATTTCAAGTAAGTGCTATGGAATTACCTGTTCTGGCGGTCTGCTGCTGTGCGCCCTTCTCTGCGATTCTCAACATTTCAAGTAAGTGCTATGGAATTGCCTAACTTGAAGGTCTACCGTTCTGCGCCCTCCTCTGCGATTCTCAACATTTCAAGTAAGGGCTATGGAATTGCCTGTTCTGGAGGTCTACTGCTGTGCGCCCTCCTCTGCGATTCTCAACATTTCAAGTAAGTGCTATGGAATTACCTGTTCTGGCGTTCTACTGCTGTGCGCCCTTCTCTGCGATTCTCAACATTTCAAGTAAGTGCTATGGAATTCCCTGTTCTGGCGGTCTACTGCTGTGCGCCTTTCTCTGCGATTCTCAACATTTCAAGTAAGTGATGGGATTGCCTATTTTGGAGGTCTACTGCTGTGCGCCCTTCTCTGCGATTCTCAACATTTCAAGTAAGGGCTATGGAATTTCCTGTTTTGGAGGTATACTGATGTCGGCTCTTCTCTACGCCCTTCTCTGCGAAGAATTCGAAAGATCGCTAATAGTTAACGCAATATCTAATATACTTAAACAATTTTTCTCACAATGGAATAGACTATATTCTCTCGTGCTATTCGCGCCCATCTCTAGTCGATGGGACCGTGTTCTACAATAAATAGCTCTGGCGCTAGCTCTCATAAGCGCCATATGCCAGGGAGCGGAGAGTCTTCAATGCGATCATTACTCTCTAGAAACTAATGCGTTGTGATTATCGAACACATTGCGTCATGATTGAGAATGAGTAGCACTGAGTAGGAGAATGACGCCAGCACAACAGAGATTTGACATTAGATAATTTGAGGAATTGTACAAGCTATTACAATATTTATTTGTAAATGTTTAACAGTTGAAAAATAATATTTATATTTGTATTGTCTATTGTAAATTGAATATTAAATTATTGAATTTTAAGCATGTAATTGTTTTGAAAAATCAGTTCGTTTTAATAATGATACGAATATCTTTGGCGTTCCTTGCGAAAACGCCGCACTAAGTAGAAAGTACAGAAACACAACAGAGCCTAGAAGGGAAGAGAACAAGTTGAGTTAGTGATATTAAGTAGTATTTATTAATAATTATTATATTATATAGAAGGTCTACTCACCGTAATCGGAAACGAGCCCCATTTTCCATTATTTGCATAGTTAAAGAACCTCAGGAACTCATCGGCAGCGGCATTCACACAGCCCACAGAATAGTTCAATGTCTCAGTTCTTCCCTCAGGATAACAGCTTTCCGGTAGAGTTGAACGACCAATGCTCACGTAATCATCGGGACCGTTACGGCCACAACATTCGTACTGAAAGATTGTTGAAATGTTAAGATACTTGGATACTCAAACTGAACAGAACTCTTACCGTTCGCTGTATCTTGTCCATTGCACCCGGCTCCACCATCTCCAATTTCCATTTGTTATCGACATCCTCAGCCGCGTAACGCTTTATGTAATCCTCGTCAAAGTTCTTACCAAACAAGCCAAACAATTGCACAACGAGCAATGCCAACAATATGAATCCATACTATGCGTGGTTTGGTTGGGTGTGCATTGAAAATCGAGATGTTTACCTCAGTGTCAGCCCCAGGCAGTTTGTTTATCAAGTTCACTCACCGTTGTGGTCAGACACACACTCTCCTGGCAGATGCCACAGCAGCCGATAATAGAAGATGCAAACAGAATGCCGCCAATGACATATAGATAGATAACATATGCCGTAGGTGCCTGCTCCAGACTCAGGGTGGCTATACCTATAATCAGCAGGCCAAAGAGCTGAGAATACAGAGATATGCATATTTAATTAATTCTGTATGCCTGGCTTAGAACGAGCACAGCATCGATTGGATTTTCCAAGAAATATAAAATATTAGATATTTTCAAAATATACGAAGGGTACGAAACCTGAAGGCCAAACTTTGTAGACCAGAATTACACCAATTAAACACAAGTAAGAACGTTGCAGACGTATTCGACAGCAGATTACTCTGTTCCCAGTTCGGATAGAGACGCGAAGAAAACAGGTGTGGGAGATATAGATTTTGCTCATATTCGTGGAAGGGGGTGGGGGGTCAAAAATTTGTTGATGCAGATTTGTCCAGTGGATCAACATTAGTCTGTTTGCCAAATTTGGTGACTCTACCTGTACAGGTGTGGGAGATCTTGACACTTCATAAATTTAAGGTATAAACCAACATGTGTACCAACTTTGGTTGTGTAACTTCAAGGGTTTGGAAAAAAAATTGTGTTCATACGGACAGACGGACATTTCGCAAACCCAATATACTTTTTTCTCTTCGGGAACAGAGTATAATAAATTATAATAATAAACGTTTAAAACACATTGAATACAATATGAAGTGAACAAATTTCTCTAAATATTTTTAAATTGGCATCGGCTTTTGCTGTTCATTAAAATCAAATTAGAAATTTATAAAAATAACATTTCCAATATATTCAAAAATTGCAAGTAAACATATAATTTATTGTATTGCTCAAGTATTAACATAATATTTTTATTTTCTCTTTTAAAATAATAATGCATTTTTTGGCATAACTGCCATGAGTTTATGTACGACTATACAACCCGTATGTATACATATACATACAACATGTCCGGCTGTACATCTGTACATTGTTTAGCCTAAAACCGGCTATAATTCCGATGATACATTCCCACAAAGAAAGAAGAAGAAAGAACATATAACAAATATATAAGCGACGACACACTTCTTGGCACATTAATATGTATAGACGTTGTCTGTCGAAATTTTCGATATGTATACTTTATAAAATGAGCAAAAAGAATGATACATTTGTTTTATTTGTCTTTATGCACATGTTATGCCACTTCCGAAGTACAAAACTTACCGCATAAAGGGTGTTTAGTATGTTTAGGAAACACTTAAAGCAGCCGGAAGTACAGCCCATTTTGACTGACAATATTGAAACCGCTTTGGGGCGATTGCCGATTATAACACAACCGATCGGATCGACGTCGAGTTCTCGAATGAATCTAGTCGAAATAATGAGATGCCCGTTTGTCTCTTCGGAATACGGATTTGCCAATTGGCAGTGCCTCTGTCAAGATTCTGGAATCATATGCATAAGCTCAAAGTGCCAACAAAATGTTCTCGTATGTTAACCAGATATCGGTGCTGTTTATTTAAAAACCACTAATTAACTAATTTGACTAATTAATTTGGCGTTGCCAAGGCTCGAACTACGATGTAAACTGTTAAATTGGACTAGGAATTTGCTGCTTCGGGCTCAATCTATGTTAATGGGTGCCTCGTCGTCCTTTATCTTGACCAATTTGCGCGCTTTGCCCATGAGAAATCCTGTCAGCAGGCCCAAGAACTGTAAGAGTGGTTTACATATGTTAATAAGAATATAAAACTAATTTCGATTCTGTGCTCGATACTAACCTCAAGTGAAAAGATAACAATGCACGAGTAGTAGTTGATGTCGGCCTGAAATTCTAAGGAGCTCGTGGCCTTTATGGCACAGCCCTCCTCATAGACATGGGAGGGGTTGCCGCAATCGAAGGCATAGCAGCAACTGGCAGGCAAGGCGTGATCCTTTTCCAGATAGTCCTGCGGCCCCTCCAAGCCACAGCAGCGGAACAGGCTGTGTATAGGCTGCATGGTATCATTATGTTGCGACTTCTCCTCAAACAGCCGCTTGATGCGATCATCGAACTGCCGCAGAAGTTGACTCTTCAGGTTCGAGAAGGTGTAGAAGTAGGTGGCCAGCAGGCAAATTACCAAAATGGTGCTGATCAGATACTGAAAGATAGTTTTGCTTAGCCATTGGACTACCAGTTAACAATAGTTCAATACTCACATATATGGAATACTTGTAGGACTCCTTGAGGGCCACGTAAACGCCCAGAAAGGCGGCGGCAAAAACCGCAACGCCACTCAAGGCCGCCGCATAGCCCCCGTAGACGGAGGAAGCCGAGCCCCAGGTGACCACCCCACAGGCGAAGAAAAATATGTTACAGGCCTGTAATGATGATGAAATGAGAACATTTTTGGAAACAAGAATCACCACTGAAAGGTTTTATACATAAGTATAAGACAACTATACTATGAATATAGAGTCATCCTTAGTTCGGGAGAAAAATTATAAAATTCCACATTCGGATTCCATTCACAAAAACTATGGGGTTTTTGAAAATCAATCTTAAATTAAGCTAGACCATTTTCATTTTAAGTTTTGGAAATAAGTTTCAATATTTAAGAGCATTCGATTCTTTTAAAGCTTAAGTTTTCATAAAAAAAAATTAGCTTAAGTTTAATTAGGAAATGCTAATTCCTTTTTATAAAATAGATTCTTTGGATTCATTCTATAAACGAACAGAACGCTGTACATTTGTTGTTAAACATTTTTCGTAGACAAATATAAGAAATATAATAAAAATGCCAAAAGCTTAGGCAATTTTAAATAGTATCAACAACTTGTAATATTGGCTCTCTATATTTTTGTTTTAAAGACCCAAAAGCATTAAAACGTTAATGGATTCGACACAGAGCAAAGAATTGAAATTCAGGAGAATGAGAACAGACACATAAAGTGCATGGTATGTGTTGTATAATATACAAAATGTACACTGACAAAACAAGTTAGTTAAATTGAAAAGAAACATATTTAAATTTACTATGTTTAACATCAAAAGTGTAAAATATTCTTGACTTCACACCTTTATTGAAGAGTATGTACATTTAGTTTTAGTATGTGGTTTTTCTCTCAGTGTAAGCATGTTTGCATGCCTGATTGATTCGAGAGGAGCGGCAGTATCACGAAACACAATAACATTTAATTTAATGGCACACATTTTGAAATGAAACAAAAATGTTGAAAAAATCACAGCAGAACTTTCCCATAATTTGAACAAATTGGCTCAAAGCGCTGAACTGACATAAATAGCTTAACAGTTATGACTGTGAAAAGCTAAGGGTAATATAAATCAAATATGAAAATATTTTGCCACATTGCGTATACCACATGTGTGCCAATTAATCGCAAAAGTAAACATATCCAATTAAATCCAATTGATTGCAAACTATTGACAGCTGTTTATGGCCGAGATACTTTTCCTCCAGACCCCATTGATGATAATATCGATTTTTTTATTTTCTGGCAGCGGAAATATCTTTTGGCTACGTTTTGTCTGCATTGGTAGTGCACGGGTCAGCACACGGCCTCCGGGAACTGGAATGTTGGTCAATGACTTACGTAGCCAAACTTACCGCAATTAAGATGCATGTTGTGAACAGTGCATATTTCCAGGGTGTTATGGCGAACGACTTCTCCATGTTGCAAGTAGAGGAACTAAATGTTAAGTAAAAGCCATTTTTATGCTCTTAACTCATTTTATGTTTGTTAATTTGGCAAATATTTGTGAACACTTACGACTGTTTTTTGACTAATTGAAACTGTTCAGCTATTACGACTATGAATTCTGTCTATGCTGCAGTTGGGGGCATTGTTTACACGCCTCCGAATAAGCCAAGTGCGGAGCTGGCAACGTCGCTTTTAGCCCGAATGCTGGCAGTCGACTGACAGCTGACACGGTTATAGTTTCATAAGAGTTGAAAAAGCTGACGTCGCTCTGCGCAGGCGCTTTACATATACTATACAGGGTGCCACATTACAGGGTATATACTTGGCAATTGAACAATTATAAATGCATTAGATGAGCACGCGCTGACACTAATTTCTTGGCACTAATTTAAGCGCGTTCAGGCCATCCAAATTGATTTCAAATTATACATTTGCCGCGTGACATTCAAATGGACAAGTTAACTAACAAACTATTTTGGCTAATACAGCTAATATGCCTGTTGAATATTACCAGTGTGCATGTAAGTGTTAAGAAAGCAAGGAGAACAAGACACGAGGCGCGTTCACTGTGCAATGGACAGCGATCGATGGCTCACAACTATTTAAGGCCAATATAGTATCTCAAAACTACCCCTAAACCAGTTTACAGCTGGTTCAGACCAACAGGTAGCTGGCGGTAGCAGGCACAGCTGTCTTTGTGTACCTTCCATGCAGATATCATAAATAACCATTTTAGCCATAAACAATATCCAAATCTAACAATTTATTGCAGTGCCTGCTCTTCAAATTCACGAACATTACCTGTGAGAGCAAGGACAGCAGCCTTTGTTCGGTGGAGTATTGCCACATCAGGCAGGTGAATCGCCTGGCTAACTATATGAGTCTGCGTTATATGCTGTTCAAGCCGATACACCAGGATGTAGACGTAAGTACCCTTAGCTCAAACAAAAACACAACTAATTACATTTTTCATTTTAATTTGCAAGCGCAGTTTCATTTGAGTTTTATGATCAATAGAAATGGCTGGAAATCATTTCTGTATGCCCTTGATATAGACATGTGTCGCTTTTGGACTATACGCTATAATGCCATAGCCAAAATGGTACTTGGCTTTTTGGATGATCGCACAAATTTAAATCACAGCTGCCCCTATACGGTGAGACTTAATGGGATAATATTTAACATATTATAGTACACTGTGGTACTTCTAGACTGAAAAGTTCTTGACCGTCGATAAGGTAATGAGTACGGATATAAGCCGAAAACTACGTGGCATTCCGCTGGGCAAAGGTAACTATGCACTCTTTACCAGATGGGCCTGGAGAAATGTGACTCGCGCGGAGACAAACATTTTCTTTGAGATTGTTGACTGAGTAGCGCAATGCATATAAGTAACATTTTGTGGCTTTAATAAACAGTTAAAAATTAGTTTGTTTTTAATTTAAATAATACTTAAGTCTTAGGGTTAAATTGGTTTACATCCAGACAGAATTGTCGCGACGGCCTTGATTCTTCAGCCCGGTGAAGAGCAGCCAGGCCAGGGCGGCTCCAATGCCCTGTAAGGATATGTTCTTAGTATTGCTTAAACAGTTTAATGAAGAGCTCTTACCTCGCCCACAATAAGCAGCCAGCAGACAATCTTGAATACCAATAGCCTGGCATCCAAGTACTCCACAAATTGGGACTTGCAGCCCACATTATAGACACTGGAGCTGTCCACGCACTTCAGATCCACACAACAGCTCTTGGGCACCGCATGATGTATGACCCAATAGTCCTCGGAGCTGTTGACGCCACAGCAATGCAGCCAGGACTCGTAGTAGGAGAGGGCGCCGCTTTCATTGCGTTCGGCGTCCCACAAATGCTCAAATCCCTCGTTAATGCTGCCCGAGATGCCATCCTTGGTGCCGTGCGAGACCATGCTGAGGAACAGCAGCTGTGTGAGTATCAGCAGCACCACGGCCACAATGTACTATGCAGAGGAGCAAACAAGTTAGTTACATTAACCAAGTTTCAGTCAGTTGTACCTACGATCAAGAGCCGCCTTGGTGCCTCGTGCATGGCGGCCAGGCAGCCAAAGATGGCTATAATCACTATGACAACGCCCAGGGCTATGATCAAGCCGCCAGCCACATTCTCGCCAATGCTCACCGAGGTAACATATGCTCTTAAAAGATACAGATATTAGTTAAAGGATAGATGTTGGTGAAAGGCAAAAGTTGTCTCACAGAAAGAAAATGCCAAAACCAATCAGCACCAGACCAAGCACCTGCGAAAATAGAGACAGGTGTGCGTCAGAATTGTTACAATCGAGTGAAATACGAAAGATACGTTTACTCACCGTATAGACAAAGTTCAGCAGCAGCAAAAGATGCTTTGCTGTAGTATCTGAGAGGCCCATTGTTGTTGTTCTTGCCAAGGCAATGCAACTATTCAAACTGAGCGCTCAAGAAGGCAGCCAAGTTGGCGAGGCCTGACTGACTGACTGGCTGGCTGACTAACTGACTGACTAGCCCACTATTTGCTATTTAAATCAGCGAAAATGAGCAGAGTGCATTAAGTAAGTATTACGTATAAGGCAATAGCCAGTTTTGGACTGTTGCGAGCACGGATACGTGTATCCGACAGATACAAAAACTCAGCTGCTGACCGCTGCCTTTCAGTGGCGTGAATCAACTGAAACTGTGTATTTTGTTTCTGAAAATGCGCGTAGTAGTACTACATTCTACACACACAGATTTTCTTGTTGTTGTTTCACTCATCTATGGATCTATATATATATATGTATATATATATGTACGTATATATAACCCGCTCGAGAAAATCGAGAGCGTCGTTTCGCCCACATGGCTGCTCTTATTGGGAAAGGCGGTTGGCGCTCCTCAGGTCTTGTAAATATATATTTGTGTTTTTCTATTTTATCTCTCGTGTCGGCTTGTTATTGTTGCCGTTTCCATCAAAGCCCAATCCTACTCAGATATTTTGCTGTGTTTATTATATTTATCTGGCAGTCAACAAGAAATTAGTCAATAGCAACAGGTTTTATTATTGTTATGGTGCGTTTTTTAATTTTTGATTTTTTATTCTGTTGTGTGGGAGTTGGTTTACAACCCCGCAACATTTGCTATTTAATCGATGCGCTGGCATTCATATTTTTATCAATGAATGAAAACAGTAAAATATTTGTAACTAGCTGTATTTAAGTGTACTTAATTACAATCACAATTGCACAAAACTAACTAGGAATACAATAATACGCGTACAGTGACAATAATCAACAATTCAACTTAATTATAGAAGCGCACACGATCCCGATGGTTTCGTATGCTATCCACCAAATAACAGGTAGCCACAGAGCCCAAAAACTATAATTGAAAAATCAATGAGTAAATAAAAACCAAATTTAATAAATACGCACCTCAGTTAATATTAGCATCCAGCTGAGCGTATGGAAGCTGGCTGTTTTATTGCTGATATACTGCTTGAACTTGCTCTCACAGCCCTCCATGAACAGATTCAGGGGCTTGGTACAGTCCCGCTCAAAGCAGCAGCTAGGAGGAAGCTCCCGCTCCAACAGGATGTAATCCTCAGCGCTCTTGCGGCCACAGCAATGCAGCTAAGAATAGGGAACCAAAAGAAGAGTTATTTTCAAAAAGAATTGTAAGATGTGAATACAAAAAAATTACTAAAAAATTTAGCTTCTAAATTTGGAGTACAACTACTTAAATGTAAACAATTTATTCCCTATGTTTTCATGTCTTTAAAAGCCATAAGTTTGATTGATACTTGGGCAGAAATGGCTATGAAGCCTGAATTCCTTATTGTAATTAATATAAGGACACACAAATATACATAATTATTTTACTGTGAATAAATGAAATGAAAAGAATTAACAACTTCTGAAATAGGTTCAGCTTAACAATTAAAAATCCAATACCCCCTTTTTACCCATTTTATGGGTACAGGGAGTAAAAATGGAAAAATAAAACTAAATAGAAAACCCAGATCAATTTGCTAATAATGAGGGGAAAAAGCAATTATAAAATGATGTATCGATCAAATAGTTCATAATATAATTGAGGTCTTAAAATAAATAATGACTGTTGCGATAAGCTCAAAGCCTTTGAACTTATAGCAGTTGAAAAACTAATGCGCAAAATAAAATAAAATAAATAAAAACAATTTTTATTATTGATTTTAATAGTGCAAATCAAAATTTAATGACACAAAGCGGTTCTCATTTCCGCGAACTCTTCATGCCGAAACGTTTTCAACGTTTTTGTTTATATTCCGTTGTTGTTTTTGCTTTTTAAAGTTATGTTTCTCTAGATAACATTCTAGTCTCAAAGGAAAAGCTTTTGAAACGGACTATTCAATCTTTTTCGGAATTGAGAACCGATTTGATCGGAATCGGAAAGAGGAACAGACCGAACAAAATATCAATTAACTTAAGGTAAACATATTTGAAATAAAAACACTCTTTGTAGCTTTTTGAATCCTAGAAGAATGAGCTTAAATTACTTACCCACTCCTCGTAGCTGTTTAGAGTGATATTGCTCCTGTGGTGCGCATCCCAGAGCTCATCGAAGCCCTGTTTCAAGTTGGCCGGCAAGGCGTCCCTGCTGGCCGCAAAACTAAAGCTAAACATAATAAACTGGATGACCAAAAGGAGCAGCAAGAGCACGGCATACTGCAAATACAACTGATGAGTTAGCTGATAGGGCAAAGAGTCCTGCAATACGCACAGTTATCAGCATTCTCTTGCACTGCTTGAATAGGCCGACAGTGCCAAAAATGCTGGCCAAGATGATGACACTGCCCAGCAGAATGCAGAGTATGGCTGCGAGTTTCTCGCCATGATCAAAGGCATTTTGCTGCTCCGTAATGCTCTCCAGCAGCCAGGTGCCATACCAGATGAGCAGACAGCCGTTGAGCTATTTGGGTAAGGGATTTGTTTAAATTTCTGCTAGACACACTCAATGTCACACACACAAATACACACACACACAACAGATTGCAAAATATTGAGAATTTATTTTTGTACGCTTTGTTGAACTTACAGCGTAAATCAAATTGATGACACACAGAATGTATCTGAGCGGTCGTGTGGAGCAGTACATTTTCAGTTAGAACAAACTACTTAGGTTAAAACACATGACACACACGACGAAACGTTCAATTCCAAATGCCACTTATAATTAGTTGCGTTTAACGTTTCACACAAAACTAAAGAAAATATAAAAAATCGAATATAAACAAAATTTTCAACACTTTTCGAGCGGCGCACCTTGAGCACCGGGCAATGGTCGCACGGCAAATACTCGGAACCGACTCATAATCTGATTTTGTTTGGCCGCATCTTGCGATGTCTCCGTCAGTTGGACGATTAACCCACAGTTCTTGTCGTCAGTCGACGGTCGCCAATGCAATAGCCAAAATATACAAAACATATACCATCGCAGAGAGCCGTTTGTATATCTATCTGTGTGTGTGTACATAAAGTCAATATCAAAGAAATCTCAGCACAAAGAACTCAGATGAAAATTAGCGTAAAGCGCCCACGCGCAAGCACACACACATGTATCTTCCCTGTATAGACAGAGATACAGATACAGATACAAATATAGATGGATATGAATGCAGATGCCACAACGCGACAGGCGACTGACTAACGGAAACTGCGGGCGTCTATTTGGTCAAGATACAGATACAGATACAGAAACAATGATGTCAACAAACAAATTTGATCTAAGAACCAACTTTCCTGGCCATTTAGTTAGCATTGAAATTGTTCTCAATGCAGCGGGTGGTCAACTTTTGAGCACATCAATTTAAAACTAAGCTGACATTTTGTATATTTTATGCATAAAATGAATAAATCATGGTATAACAAGGTTGTGCAAATGTTACATACAATCGGAAGGAGGCTATGTGATCTCAGACTCTATAAAAGCTAAAGTTACCAAACTTGGTATGTGGGTTCTCTTATTTCATGTGTAGAACAAGTTTCTTTTAAATATCTTATAAGTCAGCCTCCAAAGATAGAGTCTTGACTTTTGAAATACGTATGTTTCTGTACGTCACCTTTATATCCTGAAAATTTCAGAACGTTCTGATAATAAATACAAAAATTATTGAACAATCTATGGCATTTACTCTTATGTATGTTAAGTCCAGTGCAGAGGGTATGACTTAGTCGATCATTGTAGACTAAAACTTTATTCCATTTTGTTCTTTCTGACAAACAAATTCGAGCAAATGATTCAGTAGAAATTTATTGTAATTTATACAAATCTAGGGATTTGCTTTATTGCTTGAAATTTTACAAATTGCATTGACTAAAAAACAGATTCTTAATGTAGACACTGTGAATCGATCAAAATGAATATAGTAAACACATTTGTGACACTCTTATATAAATAAGTTAAGACATGCATATAAATATGGTATTTTATATAGACATCGAAATCGGCTTGAACACTTGCTTTTGGCACCTGTTATTGAGCTCTCTTGGCTGACTCAGAAACGGATGTTTTATAGTTTCTTTAATGTTTTATTTTAATATTTTGTGGATGAACATGAGGTAGACTAGCAAACGCCGCAATATTTGTTCTGGAAATTCGATTGCTTAGTGTATTGTAAGTATTTGCACAGTATTGAGAATTCTTTGGCCTTGAGTATGCGCATTACGAATGAAGAGTGTTGAAAAATGAACTTATTTTGGAAAGTATTTGGAGCGTCTCCAGCGATTCACAATACTATGAGCCAGCACATAGGCGATCAGGGCGCAAATTATCTGTAAATGAAAAACACAAAATTAGAATAATGTACAATATATCCGATTAACAGTCTACACACCTCTACGCCCACAAGTATTAGCGCGAATATATTGAATGCTGTCCAACGATCAGCAATGTAATCGATAAACTTCTGCCGACAGCCCTCCTCGTTCAGTTTATCCGTTACGCTGTTGTAGCAGCTGCTTGGCGGCAGCAGATAGTCCTTAAAGCCCACATTTCCGCAACAGTCGAGCTGTGGATGAAAGGAGTAAGTAATTAAGATTAAAATTTAGGAACTGCTGCTGGTAAACTTAATGCACGAATTTGGAATTCGTTAGTTCTGCAAAACTATCGAAACTGATCCATTCCAACACTATAAAAGAACGATACCATCGATAGCTTTAACTACTTTAACCCTAATGATATTTAAATCGAAGCTTTAGAGCTTGGATAATCAAAAAGAAATAATATTCCCTTGCCGGTAATAATTGTTCTATATTTTACCCAATATGGAGCTAAAGTAAAAGCAATAAAGTAAGATAAAAGTCTTCGATATGTTGATGGATAAATACATGAATTCAAAAGTATCGATATTAATCCACTCCATCATTATCACAGGCGTTTGTCGGCACTATCGATACTTTTAAATGTATTACAATAATGGTATTTAAATTGGATAACAAAAATATATGTATATATAGTATTATATCGATAGTACTAACTCTTTTTCGCTATTTGGTATTCAAAATCTAAATTAATTTCGATTTAGTTTTATTTTCCCAATTTGACATAAGCAAAGGATAAACAAAATATAACAATATTTTTAGTTTTCAACTGCTTGCCTAAAAGCTTCAGATAGTTAATAAACAGTCGTTAAAGATAGCCATCGATTCTATCGATATTTATGCAACACTTTATTTACTTTTATTTACTTACACCTACTCGATACTCACCCAACGTTCTAGGCTGGCAATTTGACTGGCATTTCCGGGCTTGATGGGCACAGGCTGATCGCGCCAGAGCTGATCGAAAGTCTTGTCCACATTGATGAGCAGCGATGTTTGGAACAACCAGAAGAAGCCCACTGTCAGCACTTGAAATATGATCAAAACAACCACAACGGCCACAAACTGTTGTCGTTTCCGGTAAGGGGAGAAGTATATGTGTAAGTATTAGATGTTTATCCATAGCTATAGGTATATTACTTACCGATTTTGACATGCGACTGCTCTCACGTAGAGCGCCCAGAAAGCCAAAGAGCGAGGCCAGCACAACAATGATGCCAAAGGCGATGATGATGAAAGCGGCTGTGTCGAAATGCTCGAATTTTATAATGATGTGCACTCCAAGGCCAATGACAATCAGACCGGAGAACTGTAAGTAAGCGGAGGATTTTACGATTATTTTAGAATTAATCAGATTGGAAATATGATAGTTTGAGAGTTTGATAGCTTGATTACTCAAAGGTTGCATTTTATGGTCATCAAATGCGGCTTGAATTTTAAGTGTCGGCTCTATTGATCGCCATTGATCGCCATTGCACGCCATATAATAGCATACTACTTATGATTGTAAACTATACGAATTTTGACATAAATTATACCCACGAGGGTGGACTGATAAGTTATCAGCTTTATCACCAATAAATGACTCGGCTGTCATCAAATTTATATTTCTTCCTGATAATAAACATAATCTTTAGCAGTGCTGCTACTTATCTTATAAAGTTAAAGGCATTAATATATTTACATAAATAAATGTAGACTTGGCAAATACATTACTCTGCTACATTTGCAAATTCATTTCATGTCAAAAACACACTTTAAACAACATTTCTTGAATTCCACTTGTTCCCGAAAGTCCATTGTGAATTCTGCGTCATTTCGTCATGCGCAGCCAACTTAACCTCATACCTTTCGTTTCTATTTTGAACATGTGGCAACTCTCTGCCGTTATCTTTGCAAATTTGTTAGAGAGCGACACCTTGGTACCTTTGAAGTGGGTTTTACTTTGGTACGAAATGTATAACTCATTGAAAGATACATTAACGAGTCCATAAAGTATGTAAATATATTATTAATCAGGATTAATAGCCGAGTCTCTCGCATGTCTGTCAGTTTCTTTGCAAACTAGGCTTTCTTTCTTTCTAGAGCTACCTTAAATAAACTAGGACCAGTTTCTTTTTGTACTATAGCTGCTATAAGAACGATCGTTCCATAATGTAGTTTTGTATGTAAAACACACTCTGCAACAGTATATTACCTTCTTTCTTGTTAATTGTGCAAATTGAAGACATCATGGATCTCTAGTTAATTCGCAAATATAATAAATACGTATCTTCTTCTACAGAGTGCTGTTCAATGCCAAATTTGCGTTCTATACACAACTAATAAACATTTAAGCAGTTGTGCAAGCCAATCAATAAAACTAGTTAGCCTCTATAGTAGAAAAACCGCATGTATTTATTATAAGCATGTGAATTTAGCTGACATCACTCATACGCAGCGTTGTCGCTCGCAGTGCGTTCGGCTTTTCGCTTTCACTAATTTCGTGTTGACTTTTGCCTGCACAATTAGCTCAAATTTGTAACATGCACAGCTAGTTGCACTTGCTGTTTTAATTTAAACAATGAATCATGCGATCACACTGAGTGCTAAATGTAAACACTTTCAGATTTGGCACGCGGCACACTTGGCGAAAAATGTTGTATTGTAAATAAATACACCGGCAATCAGCACATATACACAAAATACTTAAATCAATGCGCAATTATTATTTATACATTGTTTTCCATTTAGTTAGTTAATATTGACAATCGGCAAACTGTTGACAATACAATTGTGAATACTATTACAATTGTCAGAAACCAGTTAAGAGGCTAGGCAAACAAATCGCCTGTTGCCACTTTGAGATCTACCAAAACTTCCGCTAAATGGATGTCACGTTAAGTAGCTCCACAAATGGCTTTCAAATTTTCCAAAGCCCGGTAATTATGACGGATTTCTGCGATTTATCATGTTGACAAAATGTTATTTCTTTTTTGTTGCTATTTTTTTGGGTTTGTCTAGCGTAAACGCATTTGGCATTTAGTGTAATTTGTGTCCATAACTGGTTTCGCTGTCTTCATCATTTCAAAGTTTATCTCTGCCCAGCTGCGCCTTGTAAGGCTCAATAGTGTAATTGAATTAAGGTCGGCGATTAATAAATTACTCAACAACATTATCTGACTGTGTCGCACTCGCTTGAATTACAATTATGCAAATTATCGAATGGCCAGTACTGAGAATTGTAATTGCTGAAGGCCCACAACTAAATATGGCTATGAAAAGTCTTACTACCATTTGACTGGTCAGAAACCATTAATAGACTTGTATCAAATGGCTCAAAAACCAATTTGTATGCCAGTTTAGTAAACAAACAAATGATTAGCACCACTGACAAACTAATAAATTCACTTTTGATAAAGAGTTTACAGCGCGCTGTAGATAACAACTCAGCGCACACTTGACAGCATGCTCAGTTGGTTTTTAAGGGCTTAGGATAGACATCTGGAATTATGTTAAGATACAACGCCATTTAATTGTTATTTATTACGCATGGCGCCCAATTGTTGTTGCTCTTTAAAGTGGGGACCAGCGGGCGCTGACATAAGTTTGGAATGTAAAGTAGGCCCCACTTGCAAATGGGCGGGAGACTGAATCCACAGAATCAAAGTGGCAATGACAATGAATTTATGTACATCACGCCTGCCACATAAATCAGTCTGGATCTTTGGCAGGCCTCTAACTATATCTGTAGAACCATAAATAGTGCGATCGCTCAATCGCTCAACTATCGATAGTATCGAAAACCATACATATAGGCAGAGAAGAAACAATGAAAAATAAGATAATTTATCTCCATTGATAGCTGTTTTGTAAACAAATCATTTAATTAATTGTATGGCAAAATAAAACTAAAAGAGCTCAAATTAGTTTGTAGTAAACATTTGGACTTATCATTGCATTTCCTTAGTATAATAGAGTACTTGTGAGCCAGTTTCAAGGATTTATACTGAACTAACCTATAGTTATTGGCAACGATTATTTTTTTATGAATTAATAGTCAACTTTTTAACTTTATATTGCATTTCCATAGTATTTTACTTTTTATTAATTAGGGTACAATATGCAATATTGAATCTAAAAGAACATTTAGAACATTATCCATAGTATCAATAATGGAATATTCTAAAATATGTATCGTTATTTGCAATGTTTGTTTTCCAGCTTTACATTTAAATTAATTATAAGACAACACTTGGCCTTATTATTATTATTGCATTTTCATAGTATTTTATTTATTATTAATTTGAGTAAAATATGAAATATTGAAGCTAGAAGAAAATTAAGAGTACTAGGGGGGCTTAGGCCTACGACTCTGTATAGTATCAATAATGGAATATTCTATCAAATTTATCGTTATTTACAATGATTGTTTTCCAGCTCTACTTTAAATTAAACGTTCTGACTTAGCATAGCCTTTCGATAGTATCGATAGTGGTCAATCCTTGATACACGAGCAAAACTATCGATACTTTGCTCGATTGCTTCCAGCTCTATATCAAACAGAAGGCAACTAGTATGCTTAGACAGCTCTGAGCATATTTAAGTGCTCATTCGCACAATCACAAACAAACATTAGGTAAGCCACAATGTCACATGTTGTATCTCTGGTATTTAGCACTTGGTTGCTCAGTAATAAAAGCGATAAGAGTTAAAAGTGTCGCACAGCAACAGCAGCAGCAACAGCAAATAGATAAACATATATTTAATATAAGCTAAGTAATAAGTATCATGTATGAACTTAAATAATTTGCTCCAATTTGTCCAGTAGACAAACAATTAGATGCAATTACAGAGTATACAGAGTAAACAAGGTCAGTCTGGTGGCAAATACCTATTTGCATATAGCTGATAAGCCCATAACGGCAATGCTTATAGACACTAACTGATTAGAGTTTGGACAGAGAGGGAGCTGCTAATCATGTATAGAATGCAGCTGTTCACACCCTACAGAACACAGTTCGAATGGGAATGCTAACCGCATGGGGTCTTTAAACAAATTCACATAAAACTAGAATAACTACACAAATGTCATTGGGCGAAGCACTGCTGAGATTTATGTGGGTTTACAAAACCCAGACTAGACAACATAATTGCGCGCCTGTACATTTGTTGCTTAGCAAAATAAAAATAAAAAACAAAAACAAAAAGGTTGTGGCCCTACCTCAAATGCATGGCAGGCCTATAAACACAGCTGTCATTTAATTAAAAACACGCGGCCGCACCGAATGAAGTAATTTTTATGCTAAAAACAACAACAAATTGGGCTGCTCATCAGTAAATCAAAGTTTACTCGCTTGGAACCAATGCGGAAAATTGCGCATACGCCGCGTTGTGCGCTGTTTCTTCTGGCATTTCCTTTGGCATTTCCATTTTGTTGTTACACATTCATTTCGCCTCCAAGATGATTGCCGAAAAATATAGTATTTCTTATTTTCATTTTCATTTTTATTTGTATTTTAAATTTGAATTTGAATTTGGCAATGCCAGCACGTCTGAAAATGACATCAACATATTTTTGAATGCTATTTTCAACGCAAAAGTGAAATCAACTAAAAGTTCTACAATATATGGCTAGAAGCTTTAACTCAACTTTATGTGTGTATGTTTTGACCGCCTTTTGCTCAGGGCCAAGATTTTGTGGCGTGGGTGACCAAGTTTTTAACATTTTATTTTTAACACTACGCGAAACGGCAACAAGTTTCTATTTTAAAACAAATACAGCACATAAATTATTAAATAAATAACTGTAGCATATTTGACAGTTAGCAAACACAATTAAGGCAAATACTATAATAAAAACAAAAGTATTTATTTTGCAATATTACACAAAAGGCCTGGGCAACTTCTAGAAAGCTAGAGCCCAGTCATCGGATACAAAATCCATAGAAACCCACAACGTGTCTGATCATAAAAATTAACTTGAGCATTTGTTTCAAATGCTATGCATGAATTTGATGAGCTGCGCCCAGTCTGGCAAATTAACATAAACATAATACAGGGTATTATATTATGGCATAAACAAGACCTTCAAATGCAATTGATATACTGCCAGAACATAAAGCGATTCAATCAAACTGAAATACTATCTGCAACTGTTTATATTATCAGTAGGAACACTCGATCATTATTTATGGTACTATATATAGTTAAAGTCAAGGTAATGTTATGTACTTTTATCAGATAAACAATTGGCCATGTTTGGGTGTAAACATCAAGGCAGTGCCTGCCCGGGAGTGTGAACAAAATTGTGTAATTATAAAAACAAATAATAATATTATTCATGGAGTAGCTGCTGCAATCAGCTATTATCACTAATTGAGCACTTTTGAAGACCTTCAACTAACTTACTATTAGTTAGACTGAGTAGCAAGTTTAGGGCAGGGGTTAGCAAACTTGTAGCTAATGAAACTAGTCTTTTTTGATCTGTGTAATTACACGCGGCTTTTAATGCTATTATAATTAAAAAGTTGAGAGGCTTTTACAAGACTCTGACAGGCCACAGTGTGAAATAAGTCATTTACATACGATTAAACTTTAGCTCAAAACATTTCCGGCAACACACCAAAACTAATCCTCTTTGGTCAAGCACCAGCTCAAGTTTCCGTTAACCAAATTTATAATCATATTAGTTGCAGACTCACCAGATAGATTAGATCCCAGATCAGGGCGAATACTTTTAGAAGCTGTGTGGAGCACGCCATTATTTTGGTTTTGTTTTCTTTTTATTTTATTTCCTTGCAACGTTCTGCACTCTTTATAAGCTATTTATAACCAAATAGTTCTCGAATCTATCCAATGCGATTCGCCAATGAATTCTGTTTTCTACTTTCTTGTTTTGTTTTCACTGCTGCACTTCGTTTTGGCCAAAAGCACTTGGCAACGCTTTGGCTGCCCCCGAAAATTGGACGGACACTTGTTAGAAATTCAAAATATTCAATTTAACGGTTGCTCTGGAAACCAAACCCGACATGTTCGCGCACGAATCTTAACTGATTTGTTGATAGCGAAAACTTTTAGCGAAAAGCAAAAACAACTTTTCGAATACGAAACGGCCGCGGAATGTTTCGAAACTGAAACAGAAACGCGCGCGTGCTTTGGCCGCGCATGGGCGTCGCTCAGAGGGTTGCTCACCGTTCCGTTTCCATTGTTGCGCCCTGTAAATGTATGCAGCACAATGATTGTAAAAATACATACATATCTATGTAAATAAAAAATGACAAAGCAACAACAACTTTTGCGCCACGCTATTTTTGTTATCGTCGTTTTTTATTTTTCTTTTACATACTTTTCAGCGCACTTGCGGTGTTGTCGGCGGGAAGCGTGAAGCGGAAGGGGTGTTGTAAATGCTGTTTATAATGAATTTGCTCTCAAGATGATTCATCGGTATCTTGGAACATTAGATCAGCAACGAAATGACTAACTAAAACAAAACAGAGCGACTATCTTGGGCAAGATATATATGTATTACTTTGTTGTAATGTTTATTATACAAAATCACACTTTTCGAGCAATTGTTCCTATTGTAGCTATATAATATTGTGGTCCGATGTTGATCAAATTATAGAAAACTACACGAAGTATAAAAAAACTCGCAATTACTGGATTTCGATGTAATATCTGTATAACAAAAATGTATTTCATGCTAAAACTCATTTGTCATCCGTTCGTTCCTATGGAAACTATTTGATATAGGGATCTGATTTTGATCTAATTTGGTCAGCCTGTACAAAACATAATAAATCTTCGATTTGTCGAATTTTTGTTGGGATATCTTAATAAACAAAACAGTTTTTCATACAACAACTCAATTATCGACCGATCAGCTATATGATATAGTGATCCGATCAGGTCGGTTCCGATAGAAAGCAGCTTCTGTGCCTAGATTCGTCATGATAGCTCTGACAGAGTAGTTGGCATAAAAACATCGCTAAGTCAACTTGAAGCTGATCAAGAATATATATACTAGTTTACTTTGTGTTGTCGGATTCAGCTCCTTAAATGCGTTACAAATTTTGTGACAAGAAACGCTCTGCAAGTTTATAAAACATTAAAGTTGAGTCTTGAGAATTGTTAAATTCGTATTTATTACAAATAAATTCAAATAAATTAATTCAGTTTTCTAAAATTAGGTGTACATACAAAATGTTGTATAACTATATAAAAAGCACATAAAGCATATTGATTGCTATTAAATATGTACATCTAAAGCAATTTGACCATTGTATTTTCTAAAGAAAATCGCAAGATTAAATGCCTGAGAACTTGTAACGTTTTAAAAGTGATTTAAAGCATTAACAGTGAGGTACTTTTATAAGGCTACATGTTTGGGTTTAACTTGCTTTTAACTGTACATAATAATAGTATAATAATTTAATTGTCATATAACAAAATGTTTGAAGCAATTCAATCTCAACAAATGCAATTCTGAGCAAATATATCCTTAGTAGTATGAGCGACGACGATCATTGCGAATGCTGTTGCACAGACGGCAGGATACAAAGCTGAGGATCAGCTGTAAGAAACAAACGATCAATTAATATTTATAGGTAAGCAGATAGTGTGTGGCTAACTCACCTCAATGGCAATGAGAACCCAGCCAATAATATTGAAAATACCCAACAGGCGATCCCAATAGTTTTCAAATTCCACACGGCAACCTGTGTGGATCAAGTTGTCCGGCTTGCTTCTGTCATGATCCTTGAAACAGGTTGCCGGTGGCAGGCGCTCGTTGACAATGTAATCCTGAGGACTACCGCGACCACAGCAATGGAACTGTAAGTGAATTTAGAGATTTTAAAATTGTAAAATTTGCATTAACGTAAAACTTATTGTTTGTTGTCTGACACTTACCCAATTCTCGTACAACGACATGGCGCCAGGACTATTAATCTCCTCCTCCCAAGTGTTCTCCAATGAGTTGGCCAAATTCGAGGCGGCTGTATTCTGAGCTTTGGTAAGCAAAAACATTACAGCCAGCTGGGCAATGATTACCAGACACAAAAAAACGATAAACTGCCAGGTTGAAAGCAGGTGGATACATTTATTAAACTCTAGCTTCTTGTCAATCCCAATTACTCACAGTCACTGTGCAGCAGACATTCTCACGCCAAGCAGCCAGATAGCCCCAAAGAAAGATGATAATCGCGGCCACGCCTACTCCAATATAGGCAATGGCGACCGCACTGCCAATCTCATTGGTAGCGTAGGAGGCCAACACATAGATGCCAAAGGATATTAGCACCAGCGCCACCAGCTGTAAGTAAACAAAATCATCCCATAAATAAAAATAAGGAACAACATTATGACAGTCACAATAAATAATAAAGGCCATAGAGAACTTCGAACTAATTTAATGTTATTGACCTTACACAAACACTAGATACGCACTATTCCTATGTATCTATCAATGTGTGTGCGCATATTAAAGGACATCCAGGACACGGGATATATAGGCGTCCGCCAGGCTAGACTGGCTGGCGTCAAAAAATGGGACATCAGCAGAAGTAAATAGTAAATGGGAGGCGTCAATAGGAAATAGGAAAAACAAAACTCATAAAATGGGACAAGGTTGAGTGGGTTTTGATTGCTGTGTGCTTATCCTTGTCAGATTTGTTGTCCTACGAACAGGAATGCGCATGTCGACAAGGTCATTTCATTAATGCTAACACACATACTAGGACTTCAAATTGTTTACTTTAAGCACAATTAAGTCCAATTAAACTTGTCAAAACAATGCTAAGTTCACAAGATTGAATAAACAAATTAAATAATATGCGAATACTTTATATTGCTCATGATTTAATTGTTTTTCGTACATTAACCCGAAAGTACAAGTTATACTAAGGGTTAGTATTGCCGACAAGGTCACTGAAGACCATAATATTTACACATCTCTATATATGTTTAACATTTTCATACTATATCTGCGAAAACAACGAACGCGCAAATTTGCACCATACGGAACCATAATGGTTACCATGAAGATATTATGGAAGTTTGAAATCTGGGGAAAACATTTATCATGAAGTTAGGGACTCATGAAAACATTGAAAAACTTTATTGCTTCATATAATGAAATGTGTAATGTCAAATCAATCTAGGGGACAAACCATGATCAAAACTCGATCAAAAATCGGTTAAGTTTTAACAAAGTTGTGGGAGTTTGAAATCTGGGGAAAACATTTATTATGAAATTAGGAACTTCAAGTCAAATCATCATCATGAAATATCGGATAAGTCTTGTGGTTTGATATAATAGAATTCAATGCCAAATCAAACTAGGGGACCAAAAAGTTATTCCGCATGAAAATGGGTTCAGTTTTGGCAAAAAAGTATAATCTTTAATCTATCTATTTAACATCTGGGAGTTCCGACAACTGAGGCATACCTAGTTTTATTATTTGTAGAATGCAGTCCATCATTAAGCCTATCGAAAGATCTGCAGCTGATGCAAGCCATATTTCACTATTTTTTGAGGCCTTACTAACATCTGTTTGTTCTCAGCTCGTGCTTATAATCAGATTTTTAAAATAAACTAACAATCGCAAATTGGCTATGAATTATTGAATTGTAATAATATCGATCTATATAGCTATATATTGCAACTGGGTCTATAACACAGTTCGGTACGCATGGCAACAAATAATTACGTGGGAAAGTACATACGATACATATCGAAGTCTATTAAACTCCTTCAGATGATATTATAATCCTCTTGCTCGATGTAGAAGCAGTGTAAATTAAACTTGGCACGTTGCTTTTAAGATTATAATCTTTATTCAACTATGTTCGTATATATGTAACGTTTAATAAATGAATAGGGATATGTATCAACTATATACATATATGTTTAATACAATTGATAAATATATCTGAGAATGTTGGAGACACATAAATATAAATGTTATTAAAATATACTCAAATGTCTGCATTCTCAAAATATTGTCGTTTTTATTATTACCAGACATTTTGATAATATGGACTTCTTGCATTTTTCAAAAGACTTCTTTCAAAGAAACTGCGAAAAGTATCTATATACATATACTGAAGGCCAAAGACGTTGGACAGATTATTAAATAAAAGACTAGCAATAGATTGGGTTTTATTTTGACAAGCAAAGATTTTTCGCGATAATGTCTCGAATTTGCGATAAAAAAATGTGGCGTAGCGTCATCGGATCGTATAATTGACTTTAGACAATATAGTACGGAAAAGTTCCCTTAAGTGGTCGGTAATATTTACGCCAATAACACGAACGGGCCAATTGAAGCCAATAATGCAATCGACACAGTAAAAAAAAAACATTTGGGGGGAAGGCCGTAAGCAGACTTCGTAGACGACACAATTATCCGACTTACCGTACAGAATATATGGAGGGCGTAAGCAAACACCTTAAATCCCGATGTGGATGCCATTCTGAAGCCGCAAGAGTCTGGAATGCTCTTTAGAAATTCCTGTGTTGGGGATGCTTAGAAAAGCACACTTCAAAGCAACTTGCGCAGCGGTAAAATACTTGTTTTTGTATTCTTATTCGAGTAGCTTTCCTCTCTCACTCTCTCTTGTGCCGCGTGCTCTCTCAGCACATATGACAACGATTGTTGTTATATGAGATCATGGACAACCTTTCAATACAAGCAAGTTTGATCTTAACAATTATTTACTGAAATGGCACAAAATCGCAAAATATGACGTCGACCGTATATTTATTGCATTACAAACTGGCGCGCTCACTACTCATATATGCATATATATATACATATATGTAATTACCATATTAAATAGGTGCGTCTATGTTCAAAATAGATATACAGAGATGTATACACAATTGACGCGACGATGCTTAAATCTGTGCGCTCCGCAACATTACTGTTCCGCGTGCGGCGAATAACTAAACTTGCGAGAGCTTCTCTTCGGGCGCATTGCCAGCCAGCAGACAAGCCATTGTGGAATTATGCCAGGTGGGGACAAGCGAGAGCGCAATGTACCTGTTGATCAAAACGTACATATGTCAGATTGGTTCGTTAGACGCTATTTTAACGACTAGTATGGTATTATGTGTGCAAAAGACATGGTTATGTACTATGACAAGAAAATACATTTCCATTAATCAAACTGACATTCTAATCATTCACTACAACGGCAAGTAATGACTAATGATGAATTTATGCATATACTATGGTGACTTTCATTTCTTCTCTCAGCAAAAGATCGCGTGTGAGACATAACTTTTTTTGCTCTCTTTGTTTTATATAAAATCTGTAAAATAATATATTAAAAAGAGAGCAGCGAAGCGTAGTCCGATTTATATAAATTCACCTTGTATTTGGTACCTCAAAATTGGGTTACATGATTTTATACCACCACGGACGCCATAGACGCATCATACTCAATGAGTGGCCCCAAAACTCAACAAAGCTCTCCCACGAAAGCTGAAAAAAAGCTTAGCGGCGAAAGCTTCCAGACCGCGCAGCAACAGCATTGTACACAAATTTAACATCAGCTTAATTATCTCCTAGAACCTAGGCGATTGTGATTTTATTTGAAGCAATAAGAAATTCAAGAAAATAATTGGATACCACATAAATGGAGCTAATGCCAAATACTGTTGAGAAACCAGATTAAGAACAATCTATTAGATACTCATACATACTTAATGCATACTTGGTCGTATTACCTTTGATGAAAATAAAAGTGATCACCGCATATTTATCGACTTCGAACATTTCCCGTATTAGATACCAAATATTCCAACTGATGGAGATGCCAATCATAAGGCTCGCAAGAAGAATCCATACTAATATACCAAATTTTATCTAAATATATAAAAACATATCTTACTAGATGCATAATGTAGTGTTTCAGATAACAAACCAAACCTGGACTTTAAAGCACACCAATGTTAGTCCATAAATTGCATTAACCGATTCTGTAAAGGCTTGTAGACTGAACATGGATTCAATGGATTCTGAAAGGAAAATAAAACCTAGTAAAAATATATGTATACTACTTCAATCCTACTTCATTCCTACCTGGTTCTTCGTATTCATGCCAGAAAATATCATTATTAAGTTCTATTATAAAGTAACATGCAAAAAACCCGTTGTGAAGTAAAAATCCTAAAAAGGACAATATCAAAATCACCTGGCACATCTTCACTGCAGCAGGTCTAAGTTTAAATGGCGATGTACTGAATATATTACCTGCATTTTTGTATACCTGTATGTATAACGACTAGATAAATTACCAAAGGTAGATACAATTAAATGGTTATGGCCATAATTAGAAATATTGCCTATACTTATGGGACAATAAAGAAACCACACTTTATAAGCACGTTCTTGAATACCATTTACAAATGAAGTTTAGTTTTCATTTTAGATATATTAAGTATTTCCTAGTTCGTTCTCAAATCGCCAAAAACACGAATAACGGCCGCGGTTTTTAGAGATAGGGCCTTGACATTTGAATTTGTATTGTATAAAAGTCAGAAGGTTAAATAATTCATATGATAACATTCTCATTTAATGCTTACTCAAACTAAACCTGTTTATAGGGTAGACAATGTAATCGTATTAATCTTTTTTATTCAATGTTAAGAGAATTTTTAATTCTTCAGTATGAGAATAGCTTGTTATAGTTTTAACAATCATGATCTCGATTCTTAGGCAGTAGATTCCAAAGGATTTTGAGTATCATTTCGTGCAGAAGTACGTCGTATTTGGATTAGATGATAGGCAACAAACGCAAATGCAATGGTAAGACCAGCTGTAAGATAGTATAATAGTACACACATTTATATATAAATACATACAATTATAAATATTTCATCAATCTTACCTACGCCAAGTGCATTGAAAGCATTAACCATAGGATCGGTATAGAACTGATTGTAACAAACGAAGATGAGGTAGCTGCAACATGTGAGGACAGCATGGAGCAGTAGCCACCATTCCAAATAGTATGTGTTCTAAGTGAGGACAATTCAAAATCTATAGCCCAGCGTATTTTGTCACAACTTACTCGAAAATCGGCCAGCACAATAAATGGAGTAGCAACCATTGTTGGGGCGTAGGATGTATATATAGCATATGTGCCGTAACAGTCCTCGGGATATTCGTCTAAGCGATACAATTATTAAACAATTTAGAATGATCTAATCGAGAGTGCTCGACCAGGATATATCCTGAGCAGTGTACACAGGTCTGAGTTGCCCAAACTTACGTACATAAGTAAATACAACCCTACAAAACTTAAAATAACTTCTACGTTTATAAATTTAAATGCCATTATTAGGATAGAAATATGTTCGATGTTATTTATAATTTTGTAGACGTTTAGTATTTAAGAATATACATACCAAATTTGCGGTCCCTATCTTTTATAGTCCCTGAGATCAACACGTTCAGAAAAGCAGACACTGTGATAGCCGAGAATGTAGGCTATTGGCGCGGATCAAGGTTATATTCACTTTATAGGGTCGGATATATTTCCTGCTAGCATTTGCACAACTGTATTATGTCCTTTTTATCCATTTCATGGGTACCGTTTATGAAACCAATTAAGCCATTTGATATACCAATAATAATAATACCTTGCACGCCACCATTGCAGTCGTCGTAGCATCGAAGCACGAACGTAACAACAACGAAGAGCATTAAAAAATTATAAACTAATGAAAATGATAGCGCTGCCACGCCCACAAATTTCCAAACCGAACACATTTTCAGCCCTGAGCGACTGCAATCCAAGTTGTATCAGCAAATGCAGAATATTGTACAATTTTCCATGCCAGCTGGTACTACATGTAAAGCAACGTTATATTAAATCGAGTACATTATATTTATAAATGATACAATTAGTCATTTTTGCCTTTAACTTATTTGAGTGAATTCCAATGTAGTATTACTAGTATCACGTTCTGCAACTTCATCGTGCACTTTCCGAAACTCTTTGCGATAGTCGTTGACATGTTTCAGGGCCCTTGAGAAAATTACTGAAAATTTAAGAGACCAATTAACAGTTCTTATCTGTGTGAAGTTGAACACCTACCATATACTACAAAAGACACTAATCTATTAATGAATAATAGATTCTTTCCACATATCCCTAACATGATTAAATCAGCAAATATGAAGAGCACGGATATGAGCAACCATGTGTTAATAACACATATTACCTACGGTTAAAGTAGCATTCATCAGGTACTTCGTTCACTCTTGCAGGACTTAATATAAGTATTAACCTTAATCTTTTGCCAAACCAGAAGAACACCACCACAGCCATGAGCCAAGAATGCGAAATTCAATATAAAAGCAGATACCCTGATCATCACCCTCCTGTCAACATCTAGAGACAGATATCTTGAGAGTAAGCCAATTCTCTGAATTTTAATTACACTTTTAAATATTCTCACCGAGCTCATCTTTTATAAATCCAATCGCAAAATGCAGTTCTACCACAAACATGAGCAATATTATAAAAGAAGAAAACCCAAGAATAGTAAGAGCTGTTAAAATAATTAACTTTCGCACCATACACATTATGCACTTAGTTTCCAATGAAAACTACGGACGAGCACCAACTGTCAGACCTTACAAAAAACAAGTAAGAATGCTATAGTCGAGTATACCCGACTACGACACTCCCTGTACCCAGGTGAAAAATTTCCAATCGTATCTTCGTAAGCTTACACATACACACACATACATACACAAGGGCGCACACACACGAGCCACAGCGCAAGCGAAGCATTTTAAATGGTGGCTGTGCTTCTTCTTCCCCTTGCTGCAGCACTGAATCTTCTTTCGTGAATAACTTCCGTGTTTATTATCCGATCGACTTGAAATTTGGACAGTAGATTAAGAGAGACTAAAGTATTGTACATGCCAAATCTTAAAGCTATATCTTGAAAATTGTTACTGTAAAACGGTTTTAATCGATTTGCGGGGGAACGGGGGAGATATCTGAAATATGAAACAAACTTGATCTGCGTATGGTATACACGAACCTACATTTCAAATTTGGTGTCTCTAGCTCTTGTAGTTGCTGAGATCGACGCGTTCATACGGACAGACGGACAGACGGACAGACGGACAGACGGACAGACGGACAGACAGACGGACATGGCCAAATCGAAATCTCTTTTGATACTGATCAAGAATATATATACTTTATAGGGTCGGAGATGTCTCCTTCTGTCTGTTACATACATTTGCACAGATGTAATACCCCCTTTTTACCCATTTTATGGGTACAGGGAGTAAAAAGAGCTATACTTGATTAATAAACGCACTATTATCATAATCATAAGAAATGTTAGGGCGCCGTTACAGAAAGTAACAATAATGGACAAGCGTTTCCGTAAATATAGTTTCCGACCACATTTTGGTAAACTTGCACACTTAGTAATCGATTGGGCTTCAGGCTTAAATGATACGAGTAAAATACGAAGTTCGCTTAACGATTTGGAAATATTGTACAAAAGTATTAAAGAATCAATTGTTATGTGCATATGAACATTCCAGGCAAAACAGGATGTGCAACAAATGGTAAAATCCAGCCATAATATATATATTTTACACACATCCTAATTCATAAAACATGATCTCTGTCTAGATGGTCTAGATTGATTGCATATTTAATTTCAGATTGGAAAGTGTGACTGTTATTTCTTTAATGCTGTCGAATTTCAAAGAGTCATCAAGATTATTGTACCTAAGTACTCGCCACAACCGAATCTTAGTTGAACTGCAAGCCATTATAAAAATGATTCATAAAATATACAGGCAAGTATTACTATCATTAACATAGTTTAAACACATACTACAAAATATCATATAGATGTCGAGGGCTTCCCGCATATCTTTAGCTTTATCAACATAAGTAGCTCAGTCCTGTTCATGAATTCATATGTTATGTACACCTTATGATATCGTTTATGGTTTCTTTACAAAGTAATACCTTTTGCAAGGGTATAAGTACGCCAACATACATTTGTTAGTATTTACTTGGGGTGTATGTGCATACAAACATACACACCCCAAAAGGCCTCCACCCCAAATGAATACACAACACTCAAGCTTATAGCTCTGGTAAACATGTCAACCGTTCAGTAAATAAGAGTTTTGAAATCCGAAGGTCAGTAGACCGCTGCTATGCCAACGGCTGGAGGCACAACAAAAGTGTTGCAATGCGTCCACAATTTGCATGCCAATTGAGTACAGCCATATAGTCCTTGGTCAACACAAAAGGCTATAATTAGATATAATACAAGTAATAAATACACTGATGGTTTGTGTTTTGTTTTTTGTTTTTATTGTATATGTATATAAATACGTTTTTAAATGCTTTATTCATTCACGTTGCATGTAATTCGAGTTTGTCTGTGGGTTTATTATATTCTTGTTATTTTGCATTTTATAATATTCAATTGTTAAAACTTCACGAGATTCCAATTTACAAGTAAATGATGAACAGCTTTTAATGTATACATATAATAATATATTCTTTTGGACACTTCTTTTTGCAAACTGGTACAAATAGAGCAGGACTTTAACATTACATAGTACGTATGTATAAATTTATAAAAATTTTAAGCATTTAAACAAAGTTTTAATTATAACATTGAGATTGCTCTTATCAAGTTGCAATTTCGTTGTTTTTTGTGTTACTTTTAGAGCAGTGTTTATTTATTGTTATTTTTAGCTTTGTACAACGATTTGGATTCGTTTTTTATGAATTTATGTCGACTTTAAGAACAATTAGATACGAAAGCGATGGTTAGACAACAAGTAGTAAGCGTCTTACACTAGGTATTTGTCGGTTTTGTTGTTGATTTATTTTAAACAGTTTTTTAAACAAATAACTTAAATAGTTTTCAACCAAATGGTTTGCTTCAATTATATTCTCAAAATTATTTCATGTTATTTATGTGCGTTCTACGACAATACATATTAAAGAATTAATGCGAATGTGTATGTGTTATGTATGGTGTTGGTGTTTGTGTGTGTGTGTGTGATGTAGGTTTTGTGTCTTTTGCTGTTTGATTTAGTAGCCATTGCGGCGCTTGTAGTTGCGCACATTGTTGGCCAGACAGCAGGCAAATATGAAGCCAACCAGCTATAAAAATAAGGAAAGGAATTGATTATTTATTGTAAAAATCAACAGCTTATAACTGAGGCAACTCACCTCAACGACAATCAGTCCCAGACCGACGTATTTAGCCTTCTCAGAGCTGCCGGACATGAGATCGACAAACTTTTCACGGCATCCACCGTAAATGTTCAATGGGTTCAAGCAGGAGCCATCACAGCAGCTAGACGGCAATCCAGTGGACAACAAAGTTGTCGAATAATCCTGAGGGCCCACGCGACCGCAGCACTTCATCTAAAAGACAAACATCACAAAAGTTTAGCAATTCGAAATGACCAACTAACTGAATATGCAGTTAACACCTACCGATTTCTGTATGGCATCAAAAACACCGCCCTCACGGGACTCGCGCGACTCCCAAGCCTTGTCAATAACCTCGCCCATGGCCGAGTCAAACTTATCCTTGTTGGTGAACAACAGCACGACAATGGTCAATTGCAGAATGAGCAGAACCAGCAGGCAAACGGCATAGCTCATAGTCATGCACACGGATTCACGAATGGCACCACAACAGCCCAGGAATGAGATGAACACCACAATCGAGCCGAGTGTGATCAACACAATAGGCAGCATTGCCTGGGGTGGGAAACCGACCTGTCCATTTACCTCGATGGTGCCAATGCTCTGCAGGATGAGCACGCCATAGACAATGCCCAAAATGCCAATAATCTGAAAGAATAAAAATAAATATTTGTTTAATGGAATGAGAATCGATCGTTCTATAAATAGCACTAAATTTCAAATGAATCTGAGCTGTTCCGAATTCCACTTTCGAATTAATTTCATATGCTTTCTTTCAGTGGAGATATTTTGAAAGTGGAATTGGAAACAGGTCTGTATTCTTGTAGTATATAATTTCTATGATATGTAGACTTGAGAGCAAGTGGAATTAATAAGTTCTTTACATTCTTAAATTCACAAATGTTACAAATTCACAAAATAAACTCCATTGGTAATATGGAGTTCAGTTGGCTGACCATTTCATGAAATTACGCTGAGCTCATTGTAAATTCTAAGTACGAGTAATTCTATCGGTTTACTTTCTGTGTAGGACACAGCAATTACCCCATGGTATATATTTGTTTAGCGATTGAATCACGTTCAAGACATTGCCAAGTATTGTATAGGTTGTTAGCATGGACAGGTTATATGAGTTATCATGAACAAAGTTGATTCAACTCAGTCTTCTGACTTAGTAGGCATGTACACAGATGAGCTATATATGGGTGGCCCCATATAAGCGCTAAAGTGGACCTGGCAACAACACAGATTGCAATTGCGTAAGGCCAATGCAGCAGTCGCATTGACAGAGCAGACTGCAGACAGTTGAATTGAACAACGTTGCGCTAATTTTGTTTAATTGAAAGACTGGCAGGCGCATTTAACATGCTAAAGATAAATTATAACAAGTCTTAATTACTGCTGGGCCCTCGGAGTGACCTTAGGGATAAATGCTAATGGTTATTAACATCAGAAGGCGCGCAGAGCTTACGTAATGCAAGCGGGTAGTTTTATTTCAACTCAAATATCTCATTAAATGCGCATAAAACACGCAAGTACATAACATAAGTATGTATATAACATAAATATGTATATTTTAAAACATTTGGCAAACACTAGTTCTGAAACTTGACCTATTTCATGAGTTAGGAGGCGCAGCCAACTTAACTCTGTACTTTTCATGTGTACATAATGCAAAAACTGAACCTTTTTTGAAGTTCCTCAAATAAATATTAGCATAAGGGTCCAACTAACTTTTCTTTTACTCTTCCAACCAACCTGCTTTATTACTAAACATCAACTTTACAAATATTTATAAACAGTACAATAAATTCAATTCTGGCTTGACCTCATTTTGTTTACTGTTCTTTCACAGCATTTTCGCGACATCCTCATAGATTTGAAAAGAATGTACTTGTTACATTCGTTTATGCGTTGCCACACTGTTCTTTGCTGATACGCAGATGTGGCAGCACTGAACATTGTTTGTAAACAAAACACAGCTGCTTGCGATACGATTTTCACATAAATAAACTGAACTGAAATATTTAACGCATTTCTCATACACAAACACTTGCCTTGCATTGGGTATAAACTTATCTTCTTCTCCGCCAGTTATGTTTCCTGTTCTGTTTCTAGATTATTCTCGGTATTCAAAAGATTGTTCTTTTCAACGAGCTTGAGCAAAACGATACGAACTCGTGCCTTTATTTCATTTCCATGTTCAACAATTATTTCATATTAGTTTTTAGACAGCAGTCAAACCATTTTTGATCAGCATTGCCAACATCTTAGCACATGGCGTTGCCTGAAGTTCGCACAATGTATATGACTATAAAAAACTAGCTATTTTTGAAAACAAGGTACTTATTTAAGAGTCTACTTTTGTTTCTGATAGACTTATGTTTATTGTAGTAAGCAATTATGCACAATTAGTCTTAATTGTGAGTTAAATAAAGGCACAATTTGTTTGCTTAACAAACAGCAGCAGAGTGAGGAGTGTGAGGATGCTTGCTGATAAGATATGAAGCAAACACTGTTTGATAAGTTCAGAATATACTATTCTTTATTTGTGCACTGCGGCATAAAATGTAATTCTTGATGAAGATATATTGTTGTAGAAAGTATCAAAAATAAAATACTGTTTCGAACCTCGAACCTGATGATCTTTAGAACACCTGATCTTTAGACAATGCGCTTCTCACTTAAGTATCTTATAGGAAATCCAGCTGTCGACAATTGTAAGTACCAAAAGTTCAAGGTGCAAGGCAATTTATGTCAAATTTATGCAAATTGTGAAATTTATATTGCTCTCAGTCATTGTTATTGTTACTGTCAATGTTATTGTTGTCAGCGGCAAAGATTTGCACGCAAACTCAGTGGCTTTGATATGTCTGAGAAGAAACTGCAACAACAATTGTTGGCCAATTAATTGAGTTTACTTGATTTCATTATGCACACTTGCATGCTCTTTAAAGTGTACACATTTGTATCTGTATCTGTATCTGTATCTGTATCTGAGAGATTGTTTGTTTGCATCTTTTGTGTGGGCTGCTGTTTCATTTCACTCATTAAGCACAGACTGTCTCAAATTCGTATATGGCTCTTTGTGGGCGTCCAAAATTAAATTTTGAATTGAACTCAAGCAACGTCGTATGCTAAGAACACAATTTTGACAGAATCTCTAGAATAATTGACCCAAATAAACGGTAATGGGCCACACAAAAGCAGCACTCGCCTAAACAAGCTCTTAATTGTGCCACTTTCCTTAAAAACAAAACGAAGCGAAGCCTAATGAAAACATCACGTGCCAAAAGCACAGACAAATGACAATTTTGTTGGCTACTTTAAGGGGAAATACCAAAAGATAATCCCCAGCTAGGCATGCGGAACTGAGAACATAACAAATTTGTTTTCATTTTAAAAGATAAGTTTCAATAATTATACTTGATCATAGAACTGGCAACACATTGATGGCGTTATCTATAATAACCACAGTTTTTTATTCATTATTTCAACTAGTTTTTTAAACTGCCAAAAAGGTAGTACACAATAAATATTAAAAAAAATATCATTGTTTAGTTTTAGTTACATCATTTAACAGTTTATCTCTAAATGAAAGTTGTCAAATTAATTAGAAAATCATTTAAGAGTTCAAATAATAAATATTAACAATAAACCATTAAATATTTACAGGTAAAAAGTGGCCAGATATTTTTGATAAATCTTTTCTCAGAATCGCATGAATTCAACTTTCAAACAAGACTTGATTCCTCAAGATTTAAAATAAATATTTAAAGAAGCCTGTATCACTTTTATTTCTTACGAAGCTCTGCAGCGGCAATATTCTTTTTTATTCATAAAATCTGAATTATTTGCCACATGACGTCATGTGTCTGAGAATACCTCAATGCAAAGCAGCTCGACGAGCAGTCAAGTCAACCCAACTAACATCTGACTTCAATTCGGGGACGTATCCAGCAGCAACCCCCAAGAGCATTGAGGCAAACTTAGAAGTTATATACATATTTCAATTGCAATGAATAAATACGCACAAAACGGGAGAAAAACAAAGCAGGCGGTAAAAATGTGGGGCCACACCCAAAAAGAAACCCGCAGTGAAGCGAGGCCCGACCGGGCGGCGCCGAATTGTGGTTAGTAGCTTGTCGCAGTCGTTGTATCTCGCAGATACTTATTTATCTCGGCGTACAACAAGTGCCAATAAGATACGGACTAGCACATACTAACACTACTACAAGCTGCTGTTGCTTGTGCAACAGGACGTATGCGTGCTACAAGCAAAACATGTGACATTTTGATTGAAAGCGTATCGCAATTTAGAAAATAATTACACACGTCCCACACAAAAAACAACTTCTAAAATGGCAATTGTTGTTGCGAGTGCGAAATGAAATTAGATAAAAGTTTCATTCAATTTGAAATTACGCAGAACTGAACACACAGTCTGGTCAAATGTCAGCAATTGAAAGATATATATATATATATATATATATATACATATGTGCAACATGACAATTGAGCTCTTATTATGAAAACGGGAATGAAAATGAAAATGAGAACGAGAACGAGAACGAGAACGAGCTCACACAGCTGCTTCTCAGTAAAACTAGTATTGCATTCGATGCACGGGCATTATAATTTACTTGCACATAGTATTTATTAGTGTAATATATAGTTTCCAGCTAGTTTAGCAACAAACGTTGTTGCTTATTCCAAGTATTGCTGCTTAAATACTCACAGTAGAAAAAGTTGTATAACTTAAACAATTGTGTTACCTTTAATGCTATTGAGCTCAGGATTTCCTCATTTTACGCATTATTTACTATTGAAGCCCATTAAAAGTTCAGAGTTAAGATAACACAAGAAACAATGGCTTTCTTCAGAGTGCCGAAGCAGCAATGGTTTTGTACAAATCTCAATTTTCGTCACATTGCTCCTATGTGGTCCGATTTTGATCAAACTATTTCAAGTATAGTAAAACTCCCAAAAAGTTTTTCATAAAATCACATTTTTCACCCGATTCTATGGTCCGATTTTGACCAAATTTCGTCAGATTTTATAAACTCTCTAGAGACTCGGTTTGGGTAAGTTTGGTGAGGATATCTCGACCGTGGTCCGATTCGGCTGGTTCCGACATATGTACTGCCTGCGGCAAAAAGAAGGGTCTGTGCTAAGTTTCATTACGATAGCTTCAAAACTGAGAGACTAGTTCGCATAGAAACAGACGGACATCGCTATATCAGAATATATATACTTTGTTGGGTCGGAAACGTCTCCATTACACATTTCGAGACACAAGTCAAAATACCCTAGGGCATAATGATGTTAAAGTATAAACTTTTCATTTGTAATTGCCTGTTTGACTCTGAGAATACGTGACTCATGCTCATTCTATTATCTACTTCTATTTCCATTACCAATTGAGCGAAACATCCACAATTGAGTCACAGCAACTTTCCTAAACTTGCAAATTTATATTTGAAGTTTGCAGTTCATAAATGAGCCAGGCCAGTGCGCAGATTGATTAACTAGCATTACTGACGATTATTTGTTAACCTTTCTATCTTATTAACTTAATATACGATTAGATGAAAACTATCTCCGTATTTATGGCTTCTACAATATATATTTGAATTCATATTACAAAGGGAATTTTAACAAAATTATAGTACCCTCTGTTAGGGTATAAAAACTATGACATTATTTCATCACATTTCGTAACTTTTTGTCAAATGCAGTTCATCAATCTGTGCACTGAACAGCTCAATTATTGAGTCACAGCAGATTTCCTAAACTTGCAAATTTATATTTGAATTTTGCAGTTCATAAATATTCGGAGGAAGTTCAAATTTACTTCCTCTTAGAGAAAATCTTATATGATTATAATGATTAATTCCTATTTTTAGCAAGCACTTTAAAACTGAAATAAGCTACTGATTTAAGACTCCATTTCAAGTATATCATTTTGTTATGATCGTACAAATGTTCCTTAAGTTAACTAACGTCAGACAAAGAACGAATTTTACAATTTGTACATACACAGGTCAAGAAACTGGTTAAATCGGGAACATTGACTCGGGTTAATAACACATTTGTAACAAAATGTGTATTTCAAAATGGAATCTTTATAGCAATATCATGTCAATTAAATACAATTATATTATATCAATATATGCATACTTATTTACCAATGGAAGCCATGTTTTACGTTTCGCCAGGTTAAGATTAAATGAATTCACTTCGAATTAGACACGAACAGCCACTAAAAGCCATTCAGGTTTGTCATTAGCCACGCCATAATACAATCACCTACTGCAGCTCAGGTTCTAGCTAGCCCAGTGTCAGACGTGGGTAGAATACAAAACACAAATAGTATAGTATATACTCGAAATGAGTACCTGAATCTGGGTAAAACACACACGACTCTATAAACATATAGGCTACGCACGAGTATGAGTGTACCTTTAGTTTCCCTTTTGTATTTAACCAACCGAATTGCACAATGTTTTTGCTGCTTTCTCGACCGTTGCGATATTTTTATAATTTGTTTTTTCGTAATACTCTCCCAAAGGGTATTATAATGGAGTCATGAAGTGGTTAATGTATGTAGGAGTTATATACATTAGTATGTAAACTTTATATTATTATATTATATTATAAAGTATTCTTCAATCAGCATCAACCAGCATCCGTTTGCGTGTTTCTAAATAAGAAAGTCTCTCACTCTTAGGACCTGGCGGTACTTGTCTTAGATCCAATCATATTGGATCACTCATAGCTTCTAAAATCCATCAAAAATTAAGTTGATGTGTGCTAAACTTGTTTGTTTGCAGTATTAATTAAGCATTGCTAGTTTTACTATAAACTTTTATAGTTTGTTTAACTTTTATGAAAACCGGATTGCTACAATATATGCAAATAAAATTCCCCTAACGTAGTCAGTATCTTTATAAGTATTCTATGTAACTTCTTATATTGCTTGTAGGATTTATTTGTATACTTTTTATATTTAAGGCAACAGCTTTGTTTCCAGCCAAAACATGTAATATCATAAAGCTGACAAAGGAACAATAGGTTAACCTAACCTAAACCTAAGTCTAACCAAGCCTAACCTAACCTAGCCTATCCTAACCTAACCTATCCTAACCTAAACTAACTTAACCTAACCTATAATTAGTTTAAATTTAATCAAAATCAGGTTACTATTCATCTAGTGTACTATATTTGGTATACTTGCATAGTTTATCCTGTTACTGTTACCTCTGCAAGTGTATTAAATATTCGGCAACCCCAAAAACAAGTTTTTTTTGTTGCTGTTTTTGTCTGGCCGAGCGACGCTCAAAGGCGGCTTTTTGTTGTTGGCCTGTTAATTTGCTTGCCTTAACTGTCAACTGTGTTATATACACACTCACACACACTCACACACACTCACCCACACACACACAAGCTGAGCCGAGGCTGCACGTGTAAATGTGAACTATGTAAATAACTTGTACTTAAATATTCCACCAGTTGCTTGCAGCGGGCAACGCAACAAGTTTTTTGTTGCTGACTTATCAATAATTTTGAGCTTGTAAATGTATTTATTATTATATTATGTATTTGTTTCAGTTTTCTGATTCAGATGGCGTCAATTTGCAGGCGTTAAACAATGGCTAACAACAAATATATAGTATGTATGTTTAATATTAGATACACATGTTTCCTTATATGTATGTTTATTATATTCAGTTTAACGATTTTGAAGGTGTGCTGCTTGCTTGTTTTTTTTATGTGTATGCATAAATATTTGCCTGAATTAATATTTCAAATGCGAAGCCATTTTGTCTAGAGGTCTCGAACACGCAACAACAAACAAGGTTGTTGTTAACAAATACTTTACTCAGTTGATGACGTTGAGTCATCCATCTGTTGATCAAACTAATACGCCAGTTTCCAGAAATTCCGTACAGAACGTGGAACGTGTGTAGTTCATCTTATCAGTCACTTTTTGGAGAGCAATAGAGCTGCATTGACGACAACTGATTCACTCGACTATTTGTTGACTGGAATGACATCATGCGACATCACTCGGCACTCGACACTGGCAAATGAAATTACGTACACGCTGGGCAGCCTACAAGCTGTGTATATTATTGGTAAATCTCATATATCTCGAATCCATAACAATGTAGGCTATGATAAACAAACATGCGCTCCGTATAGAAGCTAAGAAAAACAAAAACACGCTTATGACTGGAATTGCTCAACTTGAAGATACTTATATTCAGAATACAAAGTGCTTACTTTAATTTATACAACAAATGCAAAAACGCATTTTTTTGGAGTGTGTATACAAAGCTTAACATTTAGCATGATCAGCTTATTTTAGTTCAATTGAACAAGGTCAAGAGTTCAGTAGCTCAATTTGCGCTGAACGAACTAATCGTTCATATAGTTCGTTCGTTTGTTTAGTTCATTTCTAATAGTTCAAAAACTCTACATACTTTGTAGAGTGTCAAAGGTGCCGCTCTCTAGCTCTAACATTTGATGAGTACAGGGTATAAGAAGAAGCAAACAAAGCAATGAAAGAAACGCTCATAAACATAGATATTGATTAAGCCGCCCCATGCCTCCATCTTTCTTTTCTTAGCCGCACAGCAGCTCAAAACAGCAGAAGCGGACGGATACAGATACAGATACAGATACAGATACAAATACTAAGTGCTGAGTGTGTGTGTTCGTTTTTGTGTTTGTGCGTGCGTGTGTGCGTCTCTTTTGTCGGTTGGAAGCTGAATACATATGTATGTATGTATGTATGTACATACATATTATAAAACGATGATGTCATAGCCGCTAACCATGCCAAAAAACAAGATGAAAAATAAAACAAGTTAGTTTCGCTGCGATCTGTATTTTAAATTTCGACTGTTTTGTATTGCAGGAGAATTTATAACTTTTCATTTCCTCCGAATCATAAGAACAACAACAATAAATACAGTTTACAGTTTGAAATTCGCTTTCAATTGGTTATACATATGAATAAAATTCAGAAATATTTAGTTGCCTATAAAATTTCATCAAGATTGTGCTAAATTCTATTGAATTTCGCTTTGTTATGAACTAGAAAAGGCTTTTGTTGATGTTTTCTTGTTATATACCAAGATATTTTACTTACCGACACGATCGTATTAAATATAAAGAGTATATATTTAACCATAGACGTTCCGCAATCCATTTTGTTGTAGTTTTAGCTTCCTGCAAATGCATTAAACAAATTAAATAATAAGAAATATGTGTGCATAAAATTTGGATTGGTTTTAATCACATCAAATGTATATAATAGACCCATTAATAGAAACGAACTCAAGCCGGATACGATAAATGCATATAATTAACGCGATTTGTAATTTAATTTCATTCAGGCAATTAATTTTATGCAGCAATAAAAGACAAAAGTTCAAGTCACAAATAAATAATAATTTACATTTGTGTTGATTTCTTTTCTCTTCGCTTGTTGAGCAACAATTAGGCCTATAAGAAAACTCATTTGATATTACCCTTTGTGGGATTTCCTTTTGTTTTCTTTATAGATACATACATACATATATGAAATTCGTCAAGTAAGACGCACTAAATTCATTTGAATGCCTCTGTTCTTTATTTTTGTATTTCCTTATTTTTCTCACGTTTTATGTGCATTAGTAACCCCTTAAAACCGGTTCGACCCTGTGGTTTGCTCCGTGTAGACCTCCGATAAAATAAGTCTTTAGCAAGCTAAGTACTTTTTTTAAAAACTAACATTTAAACTCGTAATTTGTTCGTGTTGTTATTCTCTTAATCTTTTGCGCGTCACGGCTACAATTAATTAGAAAAAAAACATGCTAATTTAATAACATTATCTCTACACAAGCCAAGTGAACCACAAGCTAAAGCGGCGATTAACTTTAACCTCAACATGAGATAACGGGCCTTGGCGCGTATTACACGTTACATTTATTGCTCAAGTTCTTCGTAGATTTCCCTTTGAAGCTGCTCTCACAGCCCCGGTATTTTTGACAGCTCACCCAAAATACAACCCTGCAAGCAGCGCGGCAAAAGGAGACGAGGCAAAAGTAAGAAAAAATTTGAATGGCAGATTCTTTACGTCCCTTACACCTCTAACCAAAAACCAAAAAAAATCATGAAGTAACTTTAATGTGTGAATGGCAACTCTTTGAGGCCGCCAAATTCTCGCTGCCCAGGTTCTGTCCGACTGAGCAGTTGTCACAGCAACCACAAGAACAACAACAAAGTTACCACAAAGACTAAGGAATTTCTAGAAAACAACATAAATACATACATATTGTGTATGTAAGCATGTGTTATATTGATAGGAAAATGGAAAAGTTCACTGCACTCGTCACAGACAATAAAGCAGCAATGACAACGACAGCAACAACAACAAATGACAAACCATTGTCATTTTCATTTTCATACAAATTTCTTGTGTTTTTATTCACACAGAAGCTGACTCTTTTGCGTCGTATGTTGTGTGCTTAGTTTGTTGTACTTTTGCACATTCCGCTTTCAACCACTTTTTAATGCGTCGCCAGCTGCCGCTGCAGCCGCAGCATCTCAGGTAGTCAAAGCAAATCAAACGAGAGCAATGTATACATACAATATGTATGCATACACGTATGTATATGCATTAACATAGCGCATTCACTTATTCGGTTAGCTGCACAGTGTCATTTAATACTTAACAATTACCTTCTTTGATTTTATATTCAAGCACACGCGCGCGTACACGTCCGATTCGACGAAAAACTGTTTGAGATTTGACTCGCAAAACGGAAGAGAAAAGTACAAAACTGGTTTACAGTGTGACCAAGCGCGAATACCATAGATATGTCAGCTATTTAAATCCACAGCAGTATTTTGCAAACGTGCTATCGAAACGCATTGCGTGGTATTTTATTGATCGATATTTGTTGCTAGACAGAAACCCGCCAAACTGAATTTCTTGAACTTTATCATGAAAAGTAAAAAACGGCTTTTAAAATTACGAATATTTATCCAGCGATGCGTATATTTGTCAACTTGTAACACGAGCTAAGAAAAATGTATCTGAATCTTTAAATTTGAATGCTCCTGTTCTTATATTCTAAAAAGCTATTCAATTAAATCAATAGCTTATAAAACTTATGTAACGGCTGTGCCGGTAACTGGAAGTGATGACCACATAATAAAATGTAAATAAATTGTTAATCAGTATGACAAGCTTATTGCTACAATCAATTTCCTCATTGTGGTGTGCTAGTTTTATTTATAACAACTTAATTGCCAAGTAATAACAACAACAAAACACATGTGTAAATAAAAAGGAGATACATTTCAAAATAGTATTTAAATCATCTTAAACAATTATAAGTAGATTAATAATTCTGTCGTCTCTGATTGTTGCGGGTTTGATTCGCCAAGCAGCAGGCAAATATGAAGGCAACCAACTGAAAGAATTGAAATATCGTTATTATTGCCAGTTCGAATCAGTTTGAGTATAGTATTACCTCAACCGCAGTTACACCCAGACCGGCATACTTGATAATATTGGCGTTTTTGTCCCACAAAGAGTCGACTGCGCTCTTACAGCCAGGCCGGGTTATCACAGAGGCTAGACCACAATATCCGTTTGATGGTGCATCACAGCAGGATGCAGGATAATTGGTTATGCCATAGTCCGCGAATCCGTGCAAGCCGCAGCACTTAAACTAGAATCATGATATATGTTTAGCAGAGTAGTCGCATTGTTAAATCATTTCAAAGCTTACGGATTTCTGCAGGGTATCCATAAGCAAAGTATCCGAAGTTTTTCGTTGATCCCAAATGGTTTGCACAACTTTATCCAGAGACTCTCGAATTTGCACATGATTAATCCAAACGTACACAATCAAAGCGATTTGACTCAAGAACAAGCCCAGCATGACAATAGAGTACTAGAAAGGAACAAATCTGTGCTATTAATACGAGTGCAGTTGGGAAAACTCATCCCAGTTTACCGTTGTCAGGCCGCAGGAGTTCTCGCGTATGGCACTGCAGCATCCGATAAATGAGACCAAAAAGATGAGACATCCTAGGACCAAAATAATAACAGCCACGCTATTTGCCGTGAATGTTTCGTCGATGCTCGAAAAGTCCTTGATTTCCGCCACCATAAAGGAACCAAGTATGATAAGCAAAATTCCGCATATCTGAAACAGAAATTCCAAAAATATATAAATATACATGTATTTAAGAAAGAAGTATACGAGCATGTCCGATAACGAGGCACCCTTCGTACACACAGTTCAGCGGCACTGCAAGCAAGCAGAGCAGTGCTGAAACGAGTTTCTTGAATAACTTCTGTGTTTACTATATGATGAACTTGAAATTTGCGAAATAGATCTAGCGGTACCCAATAATGAAATGTCTCTAGCGCTTACATATATTATAGTTCCTAAAATCCTTCCGTTTATACATACGGATGGTCTAGCCTTGGATAGACTCGGCCTTTGAAGCTGATCTAGAGCATATGTATACTTCATAGGGTCGCAATTTAGGGTATAGTGTATACAAATACAGAATGAGACATCAGATTCTCATTATTGCACTTTGTTGTTAAGTAGCAAGAAAATTGCTGTAGTGGTCCAGTCATCAAAACAATGCAAACAAGTACATACATACATAAGTACTATTAGTCATTGCGTTATCACCCAGGGGGCTGTTTCGAAACATCTGCTCCAGCTCATTCATTAGCTGTAATTTAGCTCATCATCATCGACATGTAATGTACATATGTAAAATCACGACATTCCTAACCACTTTTTCGATATGAGGGCTTTTTTTGTGAACATTAGATAAGATAAACGGCGAACCACTTTCCAAAGCAGATATAAATTTCACGAAGCCCTAACTCGAGACATACATACATACTCAAGCAAGAGATCTGGAGTACACATTATATTTGCTTTCAGATAAGATAATATGCATTACTTTATTCCAGTTCTATTATTGCAAAAATACTAATGATATTCACCAAAAACACCTCAGGAATTCACGAAATATCCACTCAGAATGCTTACCACAAACAATATATTAAATATAAAGAGCACATATTTAACAAACACTCCACCGCAATCCATTTTGACGTTTGTTTTCAGTAATATCCGTTGGTTCGCCCTATGTTCCGGATAGTCTTAGGTGCAGCCGCTAACTGATATTTTTTTTCGAGCGAATACGTTTCTTCTATAAGAATCGTGGAGAGAGCTTTTTGTTATCGCTAACTGCCGTAAGCTTTTTCAAACACGGCGCGAGCTTTCAAAACCAAGCATACTTTAGGGCTGCATATATACTTATGATTAAGAAATAGATCTGAAGATGATCTTAAAGAGGAGAAATTACATAAAAGCCCGAAATTCAGATCTCTACCGAATTCCATTTTCGAATCAATAGATTACAAAATATAAGTCTATAAAGTATCGATCTATATGTTTTATATATTTTTCTCAAACCCATTTTAAATTCAGAACAGACCTGATTATGTATGTATGTTCTATATTAGATTGATTATTTGCAACATTTTCAGTTTAAATGAATATAATTTATATTTATAATGAAACGGAAATTGGAAACTTTTCATAGTTGAATATTGAAGGAATTGGTACACAAATTTGTATCTCAAAAGTTTAAGGATAAGGTCAAAAGTTGATATAAATGAATCAAACCGGGCTTGCTTTTCCACTACCATACAAATTCTTGTGATATTTGATATGTCTAGGCTGGTTTAATTATAAACTTTAAGCTTAAAAAGCTTAGAGGTCCAAAATCAAGTCCACAATTTATTTTCAATTCAAAATTGATGTATTAAATATTAATTTATTTACATGTTTTTCAGCTTTTATTTAAGTTTTTCGTAATTAGAACATATTTTGCAACTAAAGAACTCTTAGGCCGGAAGATGTCTACCAGTGCGCATGCAGTTGGCCAAGACAGCGGCCAGGATGAAGACTATAAACTCGTATATGCAAATACCCAGTCCAGCCCAGCGTATAATATTGGTGTTGTCGGTCCAGAAATCGGTAAATTTAGCCCGGCAGCCGGGACGGCTCTGGTAAATGGCAGGTGAGCAGACCTGTGCGCGATTTGTGTAACCGCAGCAGGTGCCGGGCACCTGGCCACCACCGGAGGTATAATCCAAGTAGCCCGTCTCGCCGCAGCAGTCGAAAGTGAGCTCCAATACGCCCATTGGATATTCATTCGCAGCGGTGTTCTCATTCCAAACCGTATCCACCAGATTGCTCATATCCTGCAGGAAGGACGTGCGGTTGACGGCGACCCAACAGGTGAGAACCAGTTGCAGCACGAATAGAAGGAACATCATGGTAGCATACTAAAATATACATTTCAATCAGTTATCAAATATATATTTACTATATGGCTTATAGCTTTAACCTACCGTGCCGGTAAGACAGGCGTTCTGGCGCCATACTCCACAGCAGCCAAAGAAGGATACGATGAATATAAGGACACCCAGAACGGTAATACATATGGGTATGGTATTTGTGCTCATCAGCTGTTCTACGCCAGAGAACTGATTAATGTGGGACAGCATTATGGAGCCCAGCACAATGAGCAGGATGCCAACGACCTGTAAAAAGAAAGGTAAGAAAATGATTATATAAGATTCCATCATCGATTAACTTAGCTTAGTTTATGTAGGTACTGTCATCCCAACAAATGTTGATTAATGCTTAATAATAGCTGTGCTCCTTTCGTCCTTATCATTGTAACAAATCAGACATAATCCATCATTGATAACGCTACACATGTTTATCGTTCTACATTTATCGTATGTAGAGCTCAATTGCAAAGAATGTTTGTGTGTATTTCCCAAATGACTCAAACCCATTAATATACTTCTTTTTTTTCAGCGTTGACAATGATAACTAGTGATAACAACAAAGTCAAAACGATAAAAGTATCTACTATAGAGGCAATAAATAAGCCTATAAGCGGCAGCGCATGAGCAAGGAATACGCAGTAAGTTTATTTTAGGTATGTATTGTTAACTTTGTTAACTCTGCAATAAGGGTTTCTTATAAGAATCCTAGGGACTTACATACTCACTATCTAAATTGAGAACTTTGGGTAATAAAACTTTGCATTATAACACTTCAATTAAGGCCACAAGACCTGCCGGACAGGATCTTGACTTAAAGTCCCTGCATAAATAAATAATTATCTCCCTAATATGTAGTAGTATCCTGCAAACCTGCCCTAATAATAATAATATTCCTCTAGCACGCTCGTACAAGACCTAAATAATTAATAAATATATATTGATAATATATATAATAATAATAAGTAACAGAACATTACTCAACTATTCACTAATTCAATAAAAAATAATAGATAAAAAATAAAATAAATGTGTTAAGCAAAAACTATTATTATTATTATTTTGGAGTGCATACTTTCTGGAGCGTTTGAAAATTAAATTATAATAAACCTTTTAAACAACATTATACAGTTCAAATTTTTTAAAAATATGCTCCAATATTTCCTTTTTGTTTAATTTAAATTTCTTATATAATATCACTTTAGTTATAATCCAAATAAGTTTAAGTGTAAACTGTATTATTAATATTTGACCATCTGACTGCAATCTCACATGCTTCAGGCTTATTATATTTTAAATAATTCAGCTTAGTTAATGTGTTATGTATATATCTATGATCAATTGTAATTAACTCACCAAAAACACGACATTTATAACGTAAAGTAGGAAATTGAGTATTCCCGCTAGGCAATTCATTTTGAAACAGTTTGTTTATTAATTCCTTATTCCTTTATGCTGTTATATCCTGTATGTAAATAACTATAGACAGTTTGTAATTAACTTTTTATGGTTTTATCGCGCTTTGTGTACGCGTCGTTTACTGCCGTTCGATTAGACTGGAGGCCAAGTAGTGCTACCGTTTTTAAATAAAAAGAGCCTTCGCCATATCTAGATATGTATTCGCATTTGATTATCTTATCAAAATGGGCAGTCGGGGGCTGATAAGACCACAGCAAACCTTGCTGTAGGTCTCTCTTCATAAAAAAAAGAATTCCCAATTTGGCCAATAAGCAAATATTTTGGGACACATGTAGGCGGTATTGATACATTGATAAGCTATGAGTCAACTAGTAATGACCTAATACGCACCCAAAGCTAGCACCCAATCTGATAATGAGTTCTGGGAACTCTAAAGTTGTACTGAGAGTTGATATTAGCCATGAAATACTATAAATAATATAGAACGATAAGATATTCCGCCTGATATGTGATAGATCATAAAAACGACAGTTGCGATGTAAGTATCTCTAGTCTATGTATTTGTTTGTTTATGGCTGTGATGATCAGGTTGACAGGTGAGGTTGAAACTAATTAGAAGCCTCCATATAGATTAGCGTGATCTCTTCATGGCGCTGGCCAAGCAACAGGCAATAACAAATATGCCCAGCTCGAAGAGCGCAATTATCAAACTGCTCCAGCGAATCAGATTTGTGTTGGATTTCCAGAAATCGGTGAACTTGTTACGGCAGCCAGGACGCTCGCTATAAATGGATGCATCGCAAGTTTTCGAGCGATCCCCATAGCCACAGCAGGAGGCGGGCACTTGGACAGTATAATCCATAAATCCGGACTTGCCGCAGCATTTGAACTAAGTTGAGAATGTTTCGATAAGTATAAGCTTATAAATGATCATATTTGTACACTTACAGATAGCTGGAGTGCATCCATGGGATAGCCATTAGCCGAATCATTCTCATTCCAGGCCGTGTCCACCAATTCACCCATTTTGTCCAAAAACTTGTCGTTCTCCACAAAGATCCAAATGGACAGGGCCAATTGCAAGGCAAACAATATAAACATGCAAACGGCATACTATATAAGGAATAGGGTTATTAGTATTTATGTTAGAGCATTATTAACTGATTACTTACGATTGTGGTGCAGCAGGAATTCTCACGGATAGTTCCGCAGCAGCCAAAGAAGGCAACCACAAATATAACAGATCCAATGACGATGATGCAAATGGGAATGGTACGGGCATTGACCGTTTCACTAAATGATCCAAAGGTGCCCATGCTGGAGAGCATGATGGAACCGACCACAATTAGCAGTATGCCACCGGCCTGAAAATTCCAAAATAAATAAGTATTTGTTATGAAAGGGTTCTGTTAAAAGGTTTTTCAAAATACACGCAAGATATAATAAGGTCTGTTGCCTTTTCCGACTACTTTTCATTCCGAATCGATCTCAATTTTGTTTTCCCGTTATCGAAGGAAACAGTTTTTCATTGTTTGAAGTTATCTTTTCAATCACACTGCACTGGCTCAAAGGGAAACCATTTTCGAACGATTTTGTCGGAAACAACCCTGATTGGGACTGTTCTCTGGGATTTCCGAACCATAAAAAGGGTGTTCCGGAATTCGCGCAATATACTCTTATTTTTAGCGTGTGTTTTATGGCACCTTTTGGCAATACCCAGGTCAGCAATCGGCACTTACCACAAAGATTATATTTAGCAAGTACAATAAGTACTTGAAAGTCGAAGATAGGCAATTCATGATGATAAAGTTGGTATTTCGTTAATTATTTCGTGGAATTAGATTTTAGTCCGTTCGTTGGGACTGTTCGAGTCGAAGTAAAATAACGCTGCCGAGATCTGGGCATTAATAATGAAATTTTCGGCCCAGCCATTTGGATTGCCCGACTTATCTTGAAACTTATCTGCAACTTCACATAACAACAATTCGCGTGCAATAGATCCATATGAATAACGTGCTGGCTATGTACGAGTACTATGGGTCTTATCAATGGACCTTATCGGATTGTACCCAAACGGAATATACCCGTCGGTCTGTCAACTGTACTCGTATTGGACAACTTTATTGTTAGCACCTAGCACCTAGTACTATATGGTAGTACTAGTAAAGTGGCATAGATAAACAACATCTGTGACTCACTGAAGAACTTTGATTGCTTGTCATTTAGGGGCGTTGGACATTTCGAGGCTGAGAATGATTCACCACAGACTCGTCACATCCGAGATTCCAAGTTCATTGCCACAACTATGCTAATTTTGATATAGCGTTCAATTATCAATTTATCAAGTAATCACAATATACTAAATATTTTGCGATAGCTTAACTTTCGCATAACTTAAAACCCCACCGTCAATTAAAATGATTATTGTTGGAAATCACAAAAGTCATCGCCGCGGGAGTCCCCAAAGTTATCAACATGATTTATTGCTGGCCCACCAAAAATAAACAAAATTAAATTGGCGAAATAGAGTTTCGATTTTTTGAGTAACTAAGATTGCCTTAATAGCAACTAGCTAAAAATACTAGGCTTGGAAATAACTGAGTCTCTGTCATAATCATAATAAATAAATAATTTCACAATGTGTCTGTGTATGTGTGGGCTATCAGTAGCTTGTGTGTGATAAACAAAAATAGCCCCATTTGTTTTAGATTATAGGCTTATAGTTCGAACGAATAATCTTAAAACAAAGTTAAACCTTTCTGTCAAACCTAAGATTAGCGGATTGTGTAACCTTGGCATAGAAATTCATATTACAAAACATATTATTAAATTACGCTTTTATTGCATTTTATATAAATAAAAAAATGTTACATATACATACATACATTTCATTTGTACAGTAAAAAAATAGCACAATTATTTGGCAAACAGTGCAGATTATGAATATAAAATTTCAACAGAGATTTGTTATAAAAATGTGCGTAATTAGAGAGTCGATGTCGATATTTAAATGGCCATCTGAATCATCAGTTAGAAGTGTATATGATTTGTATAAAATTGGGCAACATAATTCGTACTTTCGGTTTCAATTAAAATTAGCAAGGCCTCAATGTCGGTCCCTCACAGGACTCTGTACGCGAAGAGTCCTTGTGGGACTAATAGTCCGCTCGGCGTCGATAGTTTCGAATGCTGTTCGCCAAACAGCAGGCAAATATGAAGCCCACAAACTGCAAAGGAGTTAAGGTTTGGTCAGCAATTTTCATTGATAGAGTGGGATCCTTGCAACTTACCTCAATGGCGGCAATAACCAGGCCGGTGTACTTGATAATGTCGCTGTTTCTGTCCCAGAATTCCACAAAGGTCTGCTTGCAGCCGCGACGATAGACGGTCTCCTGGCGACAGTTGTTGGTGTCCTTGCAGCAAGAGGGTGGGAAGTATCCCTGGAAAGCATAGTCTGCATAGCTGGTGCGACCGCAGCACTCCATCTAAGAACGTCAAAATAATCTCAATAAAAACTGGATAATTGCGAAAAGTTTGCACCAACTTACGCTTATCTGTATGGCATCCATGTAGTCAGCACGGCGTGTACGGCGATCCCAAGCCTTCTCAACCACATCGCCCATGATGACCAGATATTTGTCCTTCTGCAGCCACATGTAAACGACCAACGCCAGCTGGCCAATCATCAGCACGAACAGCAATACGGAGTACTGAAATTGAAGCCTCATATTAGCAACTGTCAACATGCCAGGGATAATGCACTCACCGTCATGGACATGCAGTAGGACTCGCGAATGGCGCCACAGCAACCAAACCAGGAGATCAGCAATATGACCGTGCCCAGGACAATCATGGTAATGGGCACCTGTTGGGTGCGCAGCGCATCTGCAAAGTCATCGATGTTGTGGATGTTGCTGAACAGCAGGGCGCCAAATACAATCAATAAGATGCCGCATATCTGTGGAAGCCAAAAAATAGTTATTCACTGAGGTAGACATATTTAAATAAGGTAAATAAATAAGATAACAGGATGTCGCTTTATCTACCGGACAAAATAATGATAAAGAATAATGGGAGCTTAGTAATAAAGCTTTTAGTTTTTGTAGATTCAAGCGTCGAACTAAATGTTTGTTGGGTATTCACTAGATATAAAAAGCTTGCGCTAAATATAAAAGCTTTGGGCTAGTATAAAAGGCGCTCAATTCAAATGAGTATACTGACAGAAACTAAAGTATTTTATGCCAATATAATATTAAAGAATAGCAATTATTTAGATTCTTCACAGAATCACATATCCATAAACTCCTGGCGAACATATTAAACAACTCTCCCAAAAATTTCGAAAAGCACCAGGATTGTGGATATAGGATCTTTTAACCAAAGAAAAATCTGATTTCTTTTATAAGACTGTCAAAACCCTAAGTATATCTTATAAAGATCTATGCAGTTGTCTTTAAAAATAAAAATAAAAGCCCTTTTAGCTTAATATCTGTAAAAATTAGACTTGGGTCGACAACTTGAGGGTGAATATATCGTACATAAGCACAAATGCTTTATAGTGAAAATGCTTAAAAGCGGAACACCTTTGGCAGGTCCTAAGTGGAATATTAAATGAATGAATACCATTACTCTAATTTACAATAGAAATAGATTATCAAGACAAATTACAATTATGCTTGACTGGGTTAAAATAGCGAATATGTAGAATTGTTTAATTATTATCTTCTTTCTGTTTTAGTATAGCTAATGGCTATACTCGTATATGAACTGTAAGGAACCGTATTGATGGGACCGGCTATTTTGATTGGTTACCAATGCTTATCAATGGCAATATCTAATCAACATATGCAATCCAATTAAGCAATTAAGATTAAATGATAACCATAATCAATAAATATGCTAGCGCCAACTGTTTGCATTGATTTGATATGTGTGAGATACGTCAGCAAATAAATTGGCAATTTGGAATACTATTGGTGAAAAGATGAGCAATATTTGAACAGGCTTAACTTAATAAACTATAAATGGTACCCCTAGTAAAAGCTTTTTATCAAAGACCATATCTCTATATAGTCTTTATTGCAAACCATATGATAATCCTAAATTAACTTTATTATTTACTTATAATAAAGTGTAAAGTTCAGTTGTAGTAAAACTCAAAAGATAATCTCCATGTTCACCCACTTCCGTAATAGTATGTGTTCAAGTTTACTTCAAAATGTAAGGTTTAATTAATAATCCCAATATTAACCCACTTCCGAGGCAATTAACGAGAGCGCTTGAACTCGCATATTGACCTATTTTAATGACGATTATTCTCGACTAATTCACAAAAGTCAACGAGCGAAGGCAGCCATTGAATTTAGATCAGACAGAGCCCTAATAAACGAGTACTCATGAATGAATAGCTCCGACTATATAGCACATAGTATACGAGTATGTGCTATAACCCAACCCGAATGAGTTCAAGTGTGCTGTCAGCGCTGTCCCCCCATTTTCATATATGTTTTCTATTTCCCCCAAACCATGGCGTGTGGAAATGCAAAGTTTTGGAATGCCAGACTGACGGACTGTGCGCCAAGTTCAAAATTAATTAAGTCGGCTATTTTAGTCGTTGACGCGTCACAGACACCCTCGCCCTCGCCCTCGCCATCGTCTTCACCCTCGCCGTATATACTATAATTGCGCAATTTCCCATTTTATATTACACAATACATATTTGGACGGGCGCTTGTTTGCGTGACTAGACTACAAATTATTACCGTGAATTTGCAATTCCATAAATCTGAAATTTTCCAACCACCACCAAAAATATTTGACTTGAAACTTGTTGGGAAGTACAGTTCTCTATTATAGCCGGGCTACATGGAAGTTATAAGTTGGCCAAACAATTGCAAATGGCTTTGTCGAAAGGTGAGTTAGAAACCTGTTGCGGTTACTGGTTAACCTCGTGCAGCTGGCCATTCTGAGTTGTTATAGAAGCCCAAGAATCAAAATAAACTATTCAAAACCCGTACACACACCACTACGCTCGCTATATATTCAACTATTGGGTATCCCAATTTACAAAAAAAAAAGTTTTGCATTCTGATGATCTCAAGCCGTTTATCCAAACAAAAAAATGTTGTGACTTGCTACATTTTTGGTAACCGGTTTTTTAGGCCTGCACTTTCCTAAAGTGTTACCAAAAACAATATACAGTGAAACCTGTCTAAGTTGGCAACAGACTTTTGTGTAGATGAAATATTTACTTATTAAAACATTCCTAACTGCTGAATTTTCAATGCTGATTCAATCACAAAAATATTCCCATATATTTAATCAATTTTCAAGCACTTTAAAGCTTATTATGCCTGAGATTTCCAGGGTTTTCATGGTGTAGTACACTGTATAAGTAGTATACAGTATATATGTATATGAAAACCTGTTTTCCCGTGAATTGAAAGCTGTGAGTAAGTTATGATATCATACCAACAAATTGGGCTTGACTCGCCAAATGAATGAGCGTACAAACATAAGCAATATATAATAAGAAAATGAACAGTTTACTCACCGAGCACAGCAAATTAAATATAAATAGTATATATTTGACCATAGAGATTCCGCAGCTCATTTTGATTGAGATTGAGATTCGTTGGGACGGCTAAAGAACTGCAATTGTGGTTTTTATATACGCTGTATGACGGAGCGCCGAGGTGTGTGCGAAAGAAAAGATCAAGTATACGTTATAAATATAATATTGTATCATTTTATTCTCAGGCACACACATACTACAGACACACGCACCGATCAAAAGATAAATAATAGCAACATTTTTTGTATAAGAAAATTTGTTCGCGTTCGTTTAGTTTCAATTTTAGCGTTCCTGCGAAAATTAGCTGAAAAACACGTACAGCTTTGCATAGATTGGGATTTCTTTACGTGGAAGACTTAGAATTAAATTAACAAATATGAACGTTCAACGTTAAAATATGCAGAGACGTGCTGAGTATTGTCGGTGGGAACGGCAGCTCAGCGCACTAGCTCCGGCAAGAGCTGACGCTTTGGCAGCAGCGATGCCTTCAGTTGATTAAAACGCTGCCAGATGTACGGATAGCGAGCTGCCCAGGCCAGCCACGCTTCCTTGGTGGCCGTAGTGCTCTCCACCTGGCGCAGATGTTTGTAATATTTGTTATTCTTCTTAACAGCCGCTGCCACATCCTGCGCGTATTTGGCAAAGCGCAGCTTGAGCAACATCTCGGATACATCCAGCAGCTTGTTTCCCCTGGGCGGATGCACCAGGCACAACTGGCACACAACATAATCCTGCGACTGGCTTTTGTTAAGCGGTATAAAGGTGGCCTCACGTCCCACTAGACACTGCTGCAGCCAGGAATAGCCATTGGCATTGACACGCACGCCCGGCAGCTTCACGGGCAGCAGGCGCTCCCGGCTGGTAAAGATTGGTATCAGCGGACGATGTTTGATCAGCAGCAGTGTATCCTGATCCCGTTGCTGTACGCCGCGTATTTGACCCGTATGCATGATGCGCTCGTTGATAATGCGCTCGGGTATGTGCGAGGGCTGCTTGAACTGGCGCACCAAGTAGGCCGGCTTGCGCTTAATGTAGGCCACCAGCAGCATCAGTGTGGAGGTGCCATAGATGGCGACCTCAGTACCCAGTGTGTCGCGTTCCATGAAATTACATAATCCGTGGTACTTCTCCAAGAGATAGCTTTTCGATGTATCCATTTTGTTATTGTTGTTGCTATTCTATTAAGTAGACTTGCGCCTGGAATTATGCAGGGGGGGGAGTTTGTAACGTTGAGTGTATTTTATGCAATTTTTATGACATCATTTTACTTTAATATATCGGCAGCAGCAACAACGCAACGTCTTCCAATGGCCTCGCGTCTTTTGGTTATATATTATGTACTATAATTATATATGTACATACGTTTGCGACGCAGTGGCTAATTTTGTTTGGGATTTTGTTGTCATTCGTAGGTTTTCTTTATGTTTTGCTACTAGGAGAATTAGAGAATTGGAAGAAGCAGCCAACAACTCTCACATCAGACGGACAAGACTTTGACATTAGCACTAGCCGGCGACACCTAAGGAGCAAGCGAGATGGCATTTGTGTGATTGATCTAGCTATACTTTACAACACTCTAAAGTTGACGTCTTGCAACACTTAATGATCTATACAAACACACACACACTCACACAGATGCAAATGGTATTCAAAAACCCAAAACACACACACACACACCTTTGTCGTTATATTTTCCGTTTCGTTTTCCGTTTGTTTTTTGCGCGCGCTACGTTATGAACTGTTGCCGTTGTCGTTTCAGACTGAGATCGAGCTCCACAACAACCGCCTGTTGCTCCATGTGTTTGCTTGGGTCGCTCACCAGCGCCACACGAGCACGTTGGCGTTTTTGGCACTCAGCTCCCACTACATAAGCATTGCCTACGTTATTGGCCCGTTGTATTTGTTTTGTTAATGGCTTCCCCAACCCCGACACATTTAGATGGCGTTGACATCGCTGCTGTACATTATAATTGCATTAACTCAGTTTTTTCTCTTATAATATATGCATAAATATTTTGTTCACTATTCAGCTATTTATATATAAGGTTGTACGTACTTGTTGTTTGTTTTGAACGTGATTTTTTTACGCGCCAAGCTTCAAAACGTGTTTTGAGCTTGGGTGTTTTTGTTGTGATAAGCCTCGTAGGGTTAACCAATACCTTGCGTAAAAGTTTTAATTACAATGTCGCCCACGAACTGGGTTTTTAATTTCAGCTCTAAGCTTCCGCTATTAACTACTTGGGTTTCGGCGCACTGCACTCGAATTTGTTGTTTTGAATTCTTTTTGTTATTTTGTTATTACTTTTCCTTGACATCAAAACAACAACAATGGCGTCAGCAGAAACAGCAACAACAGCAATAACCAACAACAAAACTGGTTTACATGCTGTTGTAACTTACGTAACCCAGTTGGATAATTCGAAAAACAATTCTCACTTGCAACTAGTAGGAATTCTCTAGTCGAGAGCTCGACTAGGAACTACCCTGCAGCGGCAGCGATGCTGTATTCCTCAGCCCTACAATATATTGAAAAGTTTCCAAATAATTTAGTATGTTCATTAAAAAGCTGACATACAAATAACTTATACTTCATAACCATAGATATGTACATATATAGACGGAAGCGGCTTATCCAGAATATATGCATATGATTTATAGAGTCTAATGTGCCTCCTTCTTGTCTGTACTTACATTTGTACGACTTTGTTGTACGAGTATATATCCTCTTTTAACCATTTATAATAAATACAGGGTATTGATTCAATAGTACATAGCTTTTCTTATATGCTGTGTGTGGCGCCGACACAGTCACCAAATCTAATTAAGAAGACCGTCGTACTGTACAATTAACCTCGGGTACACATACATATATAATATGTAAATGTACTTCCAGGCTGACCACAGACAGAACAAAATTAATAACAAATAATATACACATGTGCATACATACATCTACATGAACTTTATGAATCATTTGTTGACTATTCTTAACAAAATACGGAACATCTGGATAGTGTAACGACGTCTATCAATTGAATTACCGTTAGTGTAAGCTTAAATGAAAATGACCGTCAGAGCATTTTGCAATTTTCCCAGCAATTAAGTTAAGATTTGCCGTTTTATAATGAGCTTACGTCAAATGTGAATAATTTCAATTCGCTTAATAGGAAAATTGAAAATTGCCTATCCACATAGTATTTACGAGTAGACACGTACGTACATCTGTATAGATACGAGTATAAAATAAGAGCACCCCATTCCCAGTTGTTTTTATTAAGAATATGAATTATATCCGAAAAATTTCAAACTTATACGCGTACAGCTGAGCAAACAGTGCGGTTGTGTTGGCATTTGTGGAAATAAACAAAATACCGATCTTTTCATGATTTAGTTATATGTTTGTAGCGAGCCCCTGCAGGTAACAAAATTTGATTTAAATATTCTTTGTTTGAATTTGCATGTGCATTGTATCCAATAAGCGACTTTCGCTTTTACGTATGTAGGTTTATGTGTCCATATGTATGTATCTCATATGTACATACATATGTGTGTGTGCTGCAAGTATCTCCAAGTCACACACTCGGGCAACCGGTTCCTTAAATGAAAGCTTACCTAACACTGCACATGGACGCTGGCTGACATTTCGTAAGCTCGCATTGCTTATCAGGTAAAGATGCACTAATACATGTACACATGTGCCATTTATATAAAATATATATAAAGTTAAGTTACCACTGATAAACCCAATAATTTACCTGATGACAGCTGTCCCTTATGACCTCATTACTATATACTATATTATAATGAGCTTAATACTTGATACATGCGATTTGACTAAAGTCAAAACAAATTGGAGCATTAAGCTCAGCTCAAAGATTTCTTTCCTGTTATGTTAATTAGTATGTAAAATAATCAGAAAACGGTATGCAATTGGTTTAATAAATAAATTTCCCGAATTTCCTTTGAACTCCTTTTTAAATATAGAACGTTAATTATAAATGCTCGAAACATTAATAAATTGACTTTTATTGCTTGGAAAATAGGGACGCCATTGTTGTGTGCTTTATTCTGAGCTACTGCAAGGCAGCATAGTCAAAAATCAAAATCAAGTCCAGTTAAAAGTGTAAAATTATCAGTAGGCTTAGCAGATACTTATTAATGGAATTAGTACAAGCGTCGCGTGTACTGCTGCGCTGAACCAGAGCCACCGCCCGATTGTCCTGGCAGCATGGACAGCTGCTGCCTGGCTATTTGCTGATCATAGGCAGTAGTGGCGCGTCCCGGCGCATATCCTTGCGTAATGCTGCCCGTTGCCTTGGGATTCTGCAAAAAGCAACAAAGAAAAGTTAGCATGGTATTAGCATAACCTGTGCAACTTGTGCTCACCTGTGCAGCAGTGGTGCTAATTTGCAGTACATTAGGATGCATCGATAGCTCGCCTATGGCTTGTAGGCTATGTGGCTTGTAGATGACTCCCTCTGACAGTAAATGTGGCGGTGGCGGCACATGGCCTTGTGTCGTTCCCTCATGCTTGAGCTCAATATTATATCGATCTGCTAGTTTCTCCATGGTCACCTGCGGCTTGGACGCTTGCACGGTCAGAGTGCTCGTGCCGGCCTGCACCTGCACCAGGTCAGACTGTGAGATGGGCGGTTGATCCAGATTAATGTGCAGCACTTGCATGGGCTGTGCCTTAGGTGACGGTGACTGCGACCCGGGCGCCTTGCTGACCGTTGCGCTGGGCCCGGCCTGCAGCTCCACATGGTATGCGGGCCGTAACGGCAGACTATAGTTATATATGGACTGTGTGGTCGGCGGCGCTGCGGTGGTCTGATAAAACAATGTTCCTGTACTCGGGTACTGCGCCGAGGACTCTGCAAGAGATAAAGAGATAACAGTGTTTATTAGTTGGTCCACTGCATTAAAGACATAGCTCAGCTGGGATCAGCCTTGTGTTAACTACTTTAGTGTATCGATTAATGTTCTTACTGTTCCATGACATTTTAGCATAGTCCGCGGAACGACGGTAGTCATCGTGTTCTGCGAATCAATCGTAAACAAATAACGAAATGAAAATAAATTGTGTGTCTGTGCATGTTAGAAATTAGTGCGCGCTATTCAAATGAGTGAGAAGGTCTCATATATAAGAGTACGTATCATATAAACAGGTTAGTAAACTGAAGGCGTTAATCAAATCAAATATAAACAACCAATAAGCCCTTCAGCTAGCCACTGTTCACGGCCCGGCTTACTCTGTTGCTGTGGTGCATAGCTGGCGGGGCTCTTGTAGTACGCCTGATGCTGCTGGTTGGGCGGAGAGGGACTGCGTCCGCGTTTAACGGATGTGGGCTGACTCCCGGGCGGCGGCTGTAAGTGAAATTAAACAGTTTAAAAACTTTTCTTTAAGGGTACGAATCTTCGGGAGCCCGAAAAAGCTGTTATTAATTTGAATACAGATTGTCTTGCCTTTTGTAGTAGTGGCAGCTGATGGTGCTGCAGGCGCACGGACGGCAAAAATACCTGGGGCAAGGACCCGGTGCCCGCGTGCTGCATGACTTGGGCCTGCTGCAGGGCTAACAATTCGTTTTCCTTTTCCTGCTTCTTGCGCGTCTCGTCGTCGTTAAGCACTTTCTTGAGCTGGACCACCAGCTGATGCTTTTTCTGATGCAAATCAGCCAGCTGCGCATCCAGCCTGGTTATCTGTCCACGTGTGTCCTCCAGCAACAAATTGTTCGCGCGTTCGAGTGCTTCGCGCTCCCGTCGCAAACGCAGCTCCTCGCACTGTCTTTCATACTCTGTGTAAAGATTTATGCTATTATTCTATAAAAGTGCGCTGTTAATTTTATTTACCCTCCTGCTTGCGCTTGCGGTCAGCTAATATGAAACCTTTGAGTGAACCTCGCAGTTTTTCTGCTCGTTCGGCTGCTGCCGCTTGGGCAGCCGCATTGTTATTGTTTACCGCAGACGCTGGCGGCATCTTTGAGTTATGCCTACTTATCTTGCCAATTTTATAAGCTTTTACACGACAGCCTTGCAACACGAATATGATGTGAAGTAAACCCAAAAATAGCTAAAACGCAACAGCAATTAGATAAACTGAAAGTTAACTTTTTTATGCCCAAATGGCTGGGGGTTCTTGTCATGCCTTCCAGCGTACTAATTTGGTAGTCCTCAGCCGGTGATACAGCAGCAACATTCAGTAAGCTAGAACACGCGATTTACTTGAGCTTAAGTTGACTTTTATGCACTTTTACTAAAGCTTTTCACTAAATAATAAAGAAAGACCGTGCCGTCTTGTGTTATTATTAAATAGGCAGTGTGACCGAATCTTGAAGTTAGGTAAATACCGCATGACTTTTTCTACTTCCCGCATTTATATTTTGTTTTTAAACTATTATATTTGGCAATAATGTATTCTTTCAATTCGTTTTTGAACTTTTAAAAAAGTTGCTTACTGCCTATGAAATTTGGTGCGAAATTTCAATAAATCTAAGGATTAATTCAAAAGAATTGTTAGTTTCGCAGCAAAATGATAAAAAAAAACTTGCAGCTTAAAAATGCCGGTAAAAATTCATTAGATATTAAATTACGAAAAACCAACGATTTGTAAACAAATTGAAATTCGGACAAATAATTCTTAACTTTCAATTTTTTGTTTTGCCTTCCACCGGAAGTAGTTGAATAAATAAAAATAATAAGCAATTTGTTGTAGCCAGTCTGGCAACTCTACGCGAGATATTGCATGTCTGTCTCTTTTTATAGCCGGTCGCTTAAATAATTGGTTCAAAAATATGGGCACACTCGGGCTACTATCGACAACAACTTTTTCAACTTTTATTTTAATATTATTTCTTCGCTTTGTTTCTTCAATTTGTTATTTTGAGTCACATTAGCTTTCGCAAATTACTAATAATTGAATATACATATTGTGCTCGTTATGGTTCTGTTATGAACTGATAAAGATGAGAAAAGCATCTCAAAATTGGCGGCTAAATTAAAGTTTGAAATTCCCTTGATAAGTTTTTCTAACCAACAACTGGGTAAGCAACTTTTTGTTATGACCATTCTATATGACATTTTGGATCAAATTGCATTAACAAAATCCATTTTAAATATTAATATTAGAAACCAGATGCTTATAACAGTTCAGCCAAATGTTAAGTGTTGGATACCATAAAAATAACATTTTGGTGGGAGCTAGAACTAGATGAACTACAATAAGGGGACTAGTTCAGTTTTGTTATTCATTCGTTCGTACGAACTCTTTTCGAGCGATTCACAAACTCCACGGTTGAGTTTTCTTTGGGTCGGTCTTGTTGACGGTGCGCGATAAGAAATTCGTCGGGAAAATAACTTAAACGCAACAAAGAGTGTTTAATAATAAGATATATGTATAATAAATATACAGAGTAACCGCAAATAGTGCTGGTTTATTTTTGTGCAAAAGCGCGGCCATAACGCATATTGCAAGCTTTAAAAAATACAAATGCTGTGAAATGTGTTCAGGTTTTTGATTATATTGTGATTATATTAAACGCAGTGCTACTTTATTAAAGATCAACTTGTGCCTCCCAATAAGTATATCATAGCGTCGGCCATTGGAATTAACAACATAAAAAGGCGGCTATAAGAAGAAGCACAGCAAAATACAAGCGGCAGCAAGCAACTACAACAACAACAACATGGCGAGTGAGTAATAATAGCAATAGAAAAGGAAATTAAACTGTTTTACAATTTTATGCTCAACTCAAGCATAAAAACAGTTTGCGAGCAGCTCGAAAATCGTTTTCAGATGCACGTTTATTTGATTTCTTAGTATAAACAAATGCAACTCATGCGTGTCATTGTGTGCGTAATGTTTGCGGGTGTCGGTCTATCTCTGTGTGTGTGCGTGTGCAATCAAATATGGGAGTATGTATGTATGTATGTATGTACATAAGTATGTGTACATTTTATGTGCGCCTTAATATTTTACGAACTGCTCAGAATGTACAACAGATACATTGGGCAACACCAGACCAGGTGCTTGAAGTCTTTCTCTGTCTGTCTCGCTGCCGGCTGGAGTGGTGGGCGGGCGTGCGGAGGGGGCTTTGCAGTCGCGACTGCATCTGCAGCCGCCTTTGCGTGGAGAGACATGTGTGAAAAATCAATACTTACGCGCCTTTCTGTTTGTTGTTGTTGATGTTTTGGTCTTTACTTGAGTTGTACATAACGTTGGTCACACTTAACCATTGATCGTCGGTACATTTACTGTCACTCCATTGTATGTATGTAGTCTATGGTCACACCTAATGAGTGATCATCGTTTCAAGTTAAGCTCTTTAAAGTTGCCATTTTCATTTAAGATTCCCTCGTTAATTCACTTGGTTTGCTCTAACTATAGTCATCCTTCCGTAGCTTCGTCTGTGACTCAACCTGGTACTTTTAATAGGACGAACGATAATGAAACTCAAACCATCCAAAGAGAGACAATCAAACGAAGGAACAAAAGGAAGAGCAAAACGAACTAGATGAACAACAATAAAGGTCTCGGATGATTTGTTTGGTTTTATGAGTCGTTCGATTGAACTTATTTTAAATTACTCAATACAAGTCTAATCTCGTGTATGCAATCCAATCAGAATTTCATTTCTCATTCGGATCCATTAACTGACAACCACCTTTCAGCAACCAGCCGAGCGACGACGACCCCCATTAATAAATGAATATGCCACAGTGTGGCATGGGGCATGGGGCATGCGGCATGCGGCACATGAGGTGCCAGCTTTACCGGCATTACTAACATGCAACCCCCTCTGGGCTGATATAACAACAATAACAACAACAAACACACACACACACACATAAACACAACTTGTACGTGCCGGCGCACATTTACGACAAACACACCACCCACCCCCCGCTACAGAAAGCGCAGCTGCGCCCCAAACTCACTTTAGATTTTAATTGGTCCTTTGTGTCTCGCGTCCTCCGACACTTCCGCAGCCACCCTGCCCTCACTCAGCATGGGCACACTGATAAGGCATATCACCCTGCGCCCAAAGAAAAAATATTTCCCTGAGTTCCCTTTCTTTATTGTTATTATTATTATTTTCGGGCTTTTCATTCGTTTCACGCAGCTTTACCCAGATTAGCTGCCAGTTTTTGTAGTTTTTCTCCTCCAACCGGATTTATTGGCCATCTGCCTTTTGACTTTTCTTTTCCTTCCATTTAGCTTGCTTGGCCTTCCTACAACCTATTTTTCTTTACTGCTAATAAGATTTCGGTCTGCTCTTAATGGCCTTGACTATGGCTTGGGGCAGAGGTGGGGTGAGGGGGCCGCATTTTAATTGAGTTCGGTCCCTATTCAAATTGGCATAGAAATTAATTTCAATTAACTCGAGTTTTGACTAACAGACGAGGGCACGTTTCTGCAGTGTTTCCTTCAGTTCTGCCATGTGAAGCGAAGGCCGAACAAGTTTGAAGCATACTCTGGGGACTTTTGGGGAGTTCTGTCAGCTGTCAGTTAGTTGGGGAATTTGCAATCAACCTTCTTTTGTTTTTAAAGTGCCTTACATATACGCGTTTAAGTCCAAGTACTCACTTAGGAAATTCCAAAAGTTTTTGGGGTCAAAAATGTTAAAACTGTTGGAAATTTGTTTGAAGGACATGGTTATTTTGCTTACCCATTCTTAGGGCAGTTATATGGTATAGTAACATGATATGCGCCTTGAACAATAACTTGCCTAGACTCGGCTTATTGTTCTGCTCAAGGATATAATACTATAACCCTTTACATATACTCGTATATGCTTTTCAGTATGTAGTACGTTCTTCAAGGTCGTAGAGACAAGATATACAGTCGATCTATCCTTTAAGGAAATCATATCCATCCAAATGATATTCTTAGACTTTGAACTCTCATAAATCGACCAAAAACGCATTAACTTTTATCCCTGGTCATGTGTTTGCTTTAGATTGATTTTCCGTTTAAATTTAGAAAAAGTTTGGATCGATTTTTCTTGTATATTTTCTATACCAAGTTCCATAGAGTGATTTAATGTAAATCAAGGGTTTTCCGGAAAGTGTTTACTCCATGGATTGTCTTTTAGATTGGCTTTTTACTCACTCTACCCATAAAATGGGTAGAAAGCGGATATTAGATCTGTGCAAATGTAACAGGCAGAAGGAGACATCTCCGACCCTATAAATTGGCCATGTCCGTCTGTCGATGTCAGCAACTATAGGAACTAGAGACACCAAATTAGAAATGTAGGTATACCATACAAAGATCTTTTCCGCACCCCCGCAATTCCATAAAAACATTTTACAGACACACTTTTAAAGATACGGCCCTGTGATTTAGCATGTGTTATGCTTGGGTCACTCTTAATCTACTGTCCAAATTTCAAGTTGATCGGAAAATAAACACACAGTTATTTACTAAAGAAGATTCAGAGCATCAAAACGGGGAGGAAGAAGCACAGCCGCCACTTAAAATGCCTCGCTTACGCTGTGGCTCGTGTGTGTGCGGCTTTGTGTATGTGTGTGTGTATGTGTAAATGGACGAAGATATGATTGGAAGCTTTAGATCTGGGTACAGGGAAACTCGTAGTCGGGTATACTCGACGAGAGCATTCTTACTTGTTCTTAATGAGTCCGGCATATTTATACCTTAGATATATTTATGAAATATGTATATTTCTGTAAGAAATAAACTGTGAACTCTTATGAGTTGTTCGGATAACCGGCTGTCCTCCCTTTGGAACGTGCAATAAGACTTTTATAAGGTCCCTGATTTCGAAAGCTCTTTAGCTTTCGAAAATGTCTGTCATCCAAAGCATTTATAATGCTTTAAGTTGCCAGACACAAGTCAAACAAATAGTTAACTACAGAGTTAGAGCAAATGAAATTGGAATTGAAATTGAAATTGAAATAAGCCACGGCAACGAGTATGCTACCTTACCGAAATTAAATGTTTGACGTTATGTATATACTGCAGCTTATACATTTGTATATCAAGTCCAAATTTCTGCTTATGCACGCTGCCACAGGACGGCGTACCAGCAAGGATAACAGCAATGCAGCAGTTGTGGCCCAGGGCCAGAAGAAACATCCGGTTCTGTCCAGCTACTTGAAGAATGTGGTCAGCGAGCTGAGTCTGGGTAACTATGATCTGGCCATGGGTCTGATCAACAAGGGGATGGCCTGGAGCGAAAACAACGGCAGCAATCACGATGAGATCATGTGTCTGCTGGAGCTAAAGAACATCATTGTGCGGCTGCGGCTCAAGTGCGAGTCGCCGGAGCAGCTGATCGGGCCCACAAGCAAATCGAGTGCGCTGCCCCACAGCTTCAGCATTGAAATGCTGGACGTGGTGCAGAAGGTGCTCCGTTGCCGTAGCCATTATGAAGTGCTGCGTATCTCGCATCATGCCACCTACTCGGAGGTGAAGCGTGCCTACAAGCGGCTGGCGCTGCGTCTACATCCGGACAAGAATCGGGCGCCCGGGTCCGAGGAGGCCTTTCGACGCATCAACGAGGCAACCGACACACTGACGGACAATCAGAAGCGCATCGAGTACAATCTACTGACGGCCGCGGGCGACTGTTTTGGCGGCAAGGCTAGCCTATATGGCAATTACAGGAAACTGAGCAATGCTGCCACTGAGGAGGAAGTGGAGGAGGAGGAGCTGCAGCAGCAGGAGGACGAGGAGGAGGAACTTGCTCAGCAGCCGCGGCGCACCTATCAGCCGGCCAATCAGCGTGTGCCGCAGCGTCAGTCACTCTACCAGACCGAACAGCTTGTCATTGGGCTCGTTGCCGCGCTGGTCTTCATAATGATAACGCTGCATTATCTGGTCACCGCGCCCAACTACAGCTTCACGCCCACCAGGTGAGTGCCAGCGTCGTGACAACAATCAATCAATCAACGTATCAACCCACCATCCATCGCAGGACCCACAGCATACGGCTCGTGACCCGCTTCAATCAGCTGTCCTTCTTTGTGACCCCGAAGTTTGCAGCCAGTCAGTCGGCGGAGCAGCTGCTGCTTTTGGAGCAGGAGATTGAACAGATATATCTAGCGGATCTCAAGTACAACTGCAAGCAGGAGCGCAAGCTGCGTGAGTTGTCCTTGTTCATTAGTGTTAGGCGTGAATTGCTCACTGGAACTGAACGATAAATAGGTTTCCGCTTGGGACTGGATTTAAACGATAAAGTTTCATCGAAACTGCATCATTTAAATCCATTCCATATTTTCATTTTTAGCTCAGTTGTTCACTTTTGCTCAGTACTATTTGAATATGCAACCCCAAAATTCATCATGCCTAGCAATTGAGTAATTTAAGTGAGCAACTGAGCACTATGAGTGAGTAGACTCACTTTAAAAAAGAAACTAGTGAACTATTGAATTTTCACCAAAGTGAGCAATATTTAACCAACACTAGTCTGGTCAGTTTTTGTGTTATCTCTTGTACTTCACTTTCATCAAAGTTGTTTTTGCCTTTGCAGGCGACAAGTTGCTGCATCGCGCTCGCCATGGCAAGAATCTCAATTTGCGGGATCAGGCACTCAAGATGCCAACGCCCGCATGCCATGCTCTCGTCAAGTTGGATCAGTCAAAGCATAAGACACAGCTCTTGGATAATAATTCGGATACCAATGAGCCCTGGGAAATCAAATCAAACTAATCCTGACTGCGATCCAAAGAAAATGCAATGAAATTATATATTTTCAGCTTAGGAGTCTCCAAATTGTCTTTAGATTATAGTATTGTATTGTATTTATTGATGGTATGAGTGAAATGACAACGATTCGGAGAATGTTTATTGTAATAATAAAGGAATTTTTCGATCTAACTGAAATATTTATTACTTGATTCAACGATTCTTAATGTTATTTGTCAGTTAATTAACTAAGTCAATACGAAAACTACGCTTTATTGTTAAGTAGCTTATATTTCATGTCTCCTTGTGCTTAATTAGAAATAATTAAGAAAGTTCATAGAAGGTTGGCTGTACGGCAATTTCAGACAATCCATCCGTTTCTACGATAACTAAAGAAATTATAAATTTTCGATGGTAATATCGAAAGTGTCGATAGTTTAAGCTATTCCATCGAATTTATCGAATCGTGGCATTATTGTTTTGTCAACGGACGATATTTCTTAAAAGTGGGCTTTTGGAATTTCAGCAGACCAAGGATAACTTTCCTTTTCTTAGGATGATTTGTGCTGTTTTGAATATTCTTTCTTTGCTGAAATGCTTTTTTACTTGCTTTGTGAATATACTTAAAATATATATTTAAAGCTATAATTAGACCATATTTTGACTGAAGTTCGAATCTTGGAACTCATGCTTACCTACAATGTTATACCAAAATGTGTAAGAATTATAATTGAACGCTGCGGTTGCCATGTGCCCGTTTACTTGCCACGTGTCTTGTTCTCCGTGTAACCCAGTTTTTGGGGTTGGCAACAGTACAAATTGCACGTGAATCCAATATGCAATAACGAGGAAAAATAAACACACGCCCACAAGCAGTAAAATTGCGGGAGGAGCTTTGGTAAAAAGAGAATGCCAAAAACATGGCCCCAAAGCAATTGGCCCACAATTTTTGAAGCGAACGAAATTCCTGCAGAGCCATAGTCAACAAACAGCCAGCCCAGCCCCTGGGCTACGAGAGTGTGGAAAGTTAACGAACTTGCCACATCGCATCGAGGCATACTCTGAATACCAACGAGTGCCAGTTACAGCAAAAATCCAAACAAATACCAAGCCACGCGAAAGAGGCAGACGGCCAGCAGCGTCGCGTTCCACACACACAGAACCACAACATAACACACGCACACACATAAAAGAAGTCACGGGCAGGGGGCAGACGACAGAGGACAGGTGACAAGGGGCAAGGGGCTGCAGCATGTGAGGCAGCCAGGCGGAAGTGCCGCTGCACCTGCCATGTCTGTCACTCCAAATGCGGCGAGCGACCATTGCCATTTCCAATTGCAAGTTGCAACCATTTTCTCAATGGATTGCATTCAGGGATTGTCGTCTAAGGGTTACATTTCAATGTGCAACAAAACTCATCTGTGGCACGATGCTGTTTCCATGCCAAATGGAATCCTGCCATAATGTTGCACGCAGACCCCAGACCCACTTGAAGAAGGGTCTGTTTTCAACGTTTCTGTTTTATTCAACTTTATATTCATTATTTATGCTCCACAAAAGTTGCCTGAATGCTTTTTCTCTTGTTGTTGTTTTTGTTGTTGTTATTGTCGCCCACTCTATATAGTTTTTGTTGTTGTTGCCACTTTTCAACTTGGCTCCGGTTTAAGTCGGACCCTTGCCCTTCGGCCCGCTGCAGCAAAGCTTATCAGAATGACATTAGGCGGGATTTTAGCCATGTGTTTGTTTTAATACCCTTTAAAGGAGTATAAAAGAATAGTCAACAAGCGAGGGAAAATAACTGCGACTCTATTAAGTACTTATAATCCTGAATAGTCATATCCCTCAGTATAAACGGGGCGATTTCACTACAGATCTCAAATTTGGTATGTGGGCTCTCGAATATATGTTTTATTTATTAATTACCTTAAAATCAAAAAAGGTATTATAAACGTAACTGATTTTTGGTATACACATCCATAGGCATAATATCCATATATCCTGTAAATTTCACAAAGATCGGACAATAAACATAGTCAAGTTATTCAATAAACTAAATGTGTATACAGCTGTTAGTAAGGTTAGTCCAGCTCTGGTTCCAGAGCATTTCCTAGTCGTGCACTCTTGCATAAAACTCTCTTACTTGCTTATGTATGTCCAAGCCCCTTCGGGCTAAGGGATAATCACTTGTTGAGAGAGTCATTTGCAGTCTTGTGAGGGAAATAATTTCATGAAGGGACTACATTTCTTGGTGCAACTTTATATGTGGCATTAAAACAGCTTATACATATTTGAAAAAGTGTAAATTAAGAGCAATTTCGTGACATTCACAAACGAGCACTTAGTTTTAAATAATTCAACCTTTTAATCAGCAGAAAGAGAAGTAAATTCGTGTATGATATTGTTCCAAAAATTGATATATTTATAGTTTCTTTAAGGCGAATGTTTTCAAACAGCATTTGAGTAGAATAAAGGGTATTTATTATTTGCTTTACCTTTTCCCCCTTTATATCCAGTATTTCCTTTTGTTTTTGCTTTTATTAATGCCAGCTGCTTGAATTTATGCAAATTGACTGTCCGGCTGTTGCCCGAGGACTTTTCTGGCTCAATCCTGCTGAAAATGAGCATTTAATGTGGCATGCTTAAAGCATTTGCACATAATTTTTCAGTAAATTGCGTTGTCTGACAATTCGCAAATAAATGGAATTACTTTTTGGCCTGTGCACGAGCAGGAGCAGGAGCATGAGCAGGAAGCCAATAACCGGAATCGTCAGCAATAAAGTAGGCAAGACAAACAATGGCCAGGATATGCTGTGCCTTGCGTGCCATTGCGCCGCATTTGAATTCATGTCATTGAGCATGGCCCAAATAATGGCCAAAAATAGAATATAGTCATTAGAACATATTTACGGTTTACTTTAATGGATCTCCTCGCTCTTTATATCCTTTTGCAGCCGAAATGGACGAGCTCATCGAGCAGCTGAAGACGACTAGCGTGAGTCCGGACAATACGACGACGCTGCTGTGCGAGATCTCGGCGACAAAGGATCCCAAGTTGTTTGACAAACACGAGCTGGCCGAGTGCTTCCTGCGGCTGACACAGTGCGAGGATACGAATGTGCGCAAGGAGGCGGCCAAGTGCATTGCTGAGATAACCAAATCTGAGGTGCAGCGCAAGAAGTTCACCAAACGGGAAATTATTGCCGCCTTTCTCGAGTGCCTGCGTCATGTGCCCTCGGCAGATGGCAGCATTGAGCTGCCCATACAGATTTGCCGGGCGCTGGGCAATATTTGCTACCTGAACGACGAGGCGCGTGATCTCATATTGGAGCTTAAGGGCGACGCTGTGCTGTTGCAGCTGCTCGACATTGCCAACATTGAGGATGTGTCCAATGCGCCGCAGTTTATTAAAGTGCGCGGCGGTCTACTCTCCAATTATCTGCTGGGCGGTGAGGGTCTAGCCAAGCGCGCCATGGAGCTGGGCATTATGCAGCAGCTGCAGCGCATTGTGGACACCGGCGCCAGCAATGTGGAACAGCATGAGGATCTCTTGCTCAACACGTTGCCGCTGCTCAGCATACTCACCGAGAATGTGGCCGACTTGAACTTTGAGTCACAACTGAATATACAATTATCGCGCATCTTGGCCGCCTCCACGAACCCGGATCTGGCCGAGATGTGCCTGGAGCTGTTGCACTATCAGGCCGAAAGCGATGAGGTCAAACTGCTGCTGGCCAAGGACGGACTCTGCGAGACCATTTACAATCTGCTGGAGAAGTACAAGACGTTGGCCAGCACCAGCGAAGCGCGCGCCCTCATGAAATTGGCCTGCGAACTCATTGTGCTCATACTGACAGGCGGTAAGTGTGCCAACCAGACAGATTATGTATAGTCTTGAACTTGTTCTTCATCCTATTACAGATGAGTCCATGCACTATTTGTATACAACGCCACTGCTGAAGAATATGGTCGACTGGCTGGATTCGACGGATATTGATCTGCTGACCACGGGAGTGCTGGCGCTGGGCAACTTTGCGCGCACCGACAGCCATTGCATCTACTTTGTGGAGCAGCAGACGATGACCAAGCTGCTGCAGGTTCTCGCCAAAAACAATGGCGTCAAGGACGATGTGCGTCTGCAGCACGCGCTGCTCAGTGCGCTGCGCAATCTCGTAATACCCAAACCGAATAAGAATGCGGTCATACAGGCGGGTCTGGTGCAAACAATACTGCCAATGCTCGAAATACATCAGCCGCCGGTGGTGTTCAAACTGCTGGGCACACTACGCATGACGGTGGACGGTCAGGGTAGGTCCAAGATGATGTTTACCTTATTATGAAGCTCGTAACTAACCTCGTATTCTTTTGTAGAGAAACTGGCGCTGGAGCTGCTAAAGAACAAAACCCTCATTGAGCAGCTAGTGCACTGGAGCAAATCATCGGACTATGCGGGTGTCACTGGTGAATCTCTGCGCTTAATGGCCTGGCTGATTAAGCATGCGTATCTCAGTAAGATTGCATATGCGCTGCCGCGCAAGGGCGATGCACCAGCCGAGCAAATAGCGGATAAATTGCCACTGGCCCAGGACTACGATCGTAGCAGCTTGACAGAGTTTCTGGCCAACGAGGGCACCGTGGAGGCCATGGTCAGCATGCTGACAGCACAGCATCTGGTCATGCAGAACGAGGCCTTGATTGCCCTGTGCATACTCTCCGTTGTGTATCTGTCGCAGCCCGGCGAGACGGCGCAGCCGCAGCGCCTGCAAGATGAGTTGATCAATTGCAACGTGGGCGCTAAACTGGCAGAGCTCATAACCAAGTCATCGGATAGCATGACCAAGGAGATTGTCGAGAACTTGCAGAACTGCATAAATCTGCTAAAAACAGCCAGCAAACTAGTGGCCCATCTCGAGCAACACAACATTAACGAGCTGCTCAAATCCATACCCATTCTGACAGAATACTGCACCTTGTAAACCATGCGGCAGCATACAAGGCACAATGCATTTATACGAGTATCTACCCATTGCTGTCAAAGAAGCACCGCCAGTTGCCTATCTCAGCACACTCACAGTTAGAACTAACGTGACCAGTTTTTGGCTCAACATGTAGTTTCCACCTTAGAGCAACGATTCAGATTTAGACTTGATTGTAGTTTTGTAAGTTGAATGCGCAAATGAAGCAAACGAATACACACACAAACACACAGAGCTAAAGAAAACTGAAAGAGAAACAGATACACAAACATAAACATAAACATAAACTTAAACATAAATGATGAAACGGGAATGTATTTTTTAGACGCAAGCGTATTTTTACTGCATTTACGATAAACGTATTGTATAATTAATTAAATATACATACATAATATATATTTAATAATTTAGCATATAAAACTTTTCTGTTACATGATTTTTAAGAGCACAATAACAACAAATCGTGGTGATATCGCTAAATATATTAAATAAATGTATTTTACGTATTGTACTTTTTATTTATGTATTATCGAACATTTTACAAACATTTGTTGGCACACACCAAAACCAAATACAAAATGATAACATACAACAAATTACTCGCACAATGCATGCAATTTTAATTAGACATTTTATTCTTGCACACTTTAAATTATTATTGTACAACTCGCCGAGGAACTCAGAAAGTTCAATGCAAGTTTTATAACATTTTATGTGCATAACAAAACAGTAACTCAATAACAATCAGTGAAAATAGCTTAAACTCTTAATGAAATATGCAAATTTTACAAAGTGTAGTGCTAGAATATATTTCAAATTTTAACAATTATTATTGTACTCAATTTTGTGGTCACCAAACAACAAAAACATTTCTTAAACCTACCACATAAGGCAAATTTAAGCACAATTTAAGAAAATATTTATATAAAACGTTGAAACACACAAATATTTATAAATTCTAAACACAATAATGTACATTTAAATAGTTCAAATACAATTTGAAATGCATGAGAAATAAATGAGAGAGAAAACCAAAGCAAAAGTCCATTCGAATTTTTGTATAGACAATGTTTTAAGTTGGCTTAAAATACTTAATACTTAACGACATAAAAGTTGGCTTGGGGCACACTGCCGTTTATAAGTTTGTACATATTATATTGTGGGAGGCTTACATAGCAACGTTCTAAGCAGCCCTCGCAACCAGAAGACGGCTTTTTCTTTGCTGTGAACACCGCGTTTGTCTGGGAGCAGAAACCAGGACGGTAAAATTGAAGGTTAACATTTTTACATTTAACAATTTGTGTTATTTTAATCAGTTTTGTGCTCACATCAAAGTTATTAAACTATGCAATAAGAAAATATCTAAATAAAACGCGCCACACAATTTTTAAATTTAATTGAAATTGTAAAATCCAAAGTTGTTCACTTAAATTTTAAAATACAATGTACAAAAGAAAACCACAAACCAAAGGCGTTTTTTTAAAGCAAGCGGGGCCTGGCAACGACGCTGTGTGAACACTTGTCTGTTACAAGTTGCAATAAAAACTTCAGCATCGGTATAGCCGTCCTTGTCGTGCCAACGATATCAAAGCGAAGACGTCTGCTGCATGATGCAAATATTCATAGTGGTGTCGTGAGAGAGAGCTCCCAAATTTTGGGTACAAATTGGTAGGTGACGTACTCCATTTGGCTATACTCTTTTCATTTCTTATTTTTCAGTATGAAAGTGAACTTTATAGAAAGCGGTTGTGTTGTGATCAAATATTGTTTTAAACAACCTAATCATTTGTAGTGAAAATATAGTTTTGAGAAAATAGTTGTAGCAATTAAAAAAAACGAAATTAATATTCCACCATTTTTGAAAAATAAATAATAAAATGTCTGCTTTGCAAGTCAATTTGGATTTAATACCAATGGAAATAAAATTAAACTCTTCTCACTTTCAATTTATGTACATAGGAAGAGTGGCTCTTTGATGTAGGTACAGTCGACTCAGCATACTGCATGCTGGAGCGGGGCCTGCCATTGAAGAACTGGAACGGTTGGCAGGGACTTAGAGAACACTTTCGACAGCTATAAAAGAAGACTGCAATCTGAGAATTTTGGCAGTCGCGAACAAAAGTGCAATCGGTCAACAGCGTTAATTAAAAAAGTTCGGCTCCCTACATATTTACAATATTGACATTACAACATATGTACATACATACGTACATTGTTGACGGTGATACCGATAAAAGATGCCACCCGCCAAAGCAGTTTTACATCGAAGAATCATGATCCCAGTGGGTCAAACACTAGCGGTAAGAGATCGCAAAAATTTAAAACTAATAGGGTTTTTATTATAGCATGTAGACTGACTGAACTAATAACCGTTGTATGGGTATCAAATACTTTCAGATTTTAAAAATTTCTTTCTACACATTTCTGAACTCCATACTACCGAGCAAAAATAGCGTAGGCTACAAATATGACGTCAAATTCCTCAGGTTTTGCTTCGAAGTCTCCCACCAATGTATTTACATATTTTTGCGTTTGGAAAAAACGGTAACACTGATTTCTAAAAAAAAAAAGTCCGACGCTAACGCTACGGAAAGTTTTAGTGATTTTTGTTATTTTAACATGCTGAGAAGGTGTTTATACTTAATCTGTTTACGAGTTCCGTACGAGTGTTATTGAAATCGCATATTTTGTGCTGCATTAAAATATAAACAAAAATTGTAATGCGAAAAACCCGCTCGCAAACTCAGGCGGAAAATGCCGCTTCTACAACACAGCAGCAAACATCTTCGGCGCCAACAGTAGTAACTAAATTTGACGCTGCTAAATTCAAGGTAAACTTATCATTCTAGGTTTAATTTAGAACATGAATGCTTTCAAAATCATCACATTTTATTGTAAAAAAAAAACAATTGATAAGTAAGAACAATGTGACCACAGGCAACAAACATAGCATTCAGCGCCACCTGGCGGAAACTATCGAACCCTTAAACCAGACAAATAATTACGTTATACAACACTGTCATCCGCCATATTTCCTACGACAAAACAAATTTGTGCGATTAAAAAGATAAATGCGGGGAAACTAAAAGTACAATATTGTACATCAACTCCTAATATCCATAGTTATTACATATAGTATTAGCAGTACAAAGTAGCAGTCTCGTTTCAAGAGATGGTATTTGTTTTCAACGCCATTTTTGCCCATGCCATTCAAGGTAATGTACAATTCTGGGCATGCGATTTTTTTTGTCCACTGTGCGGTCGGTCGGTGTATTTCTACAAATTCGTGGTGCTATTTTTTTTTTTGTTATCAAATAGCCAACTGAATGGACGGGCTGCGTTCATTTAGTGCTTAAATATTGACATCGACTTGACGGAATGCATATCCCTTTAATATTCGTATGGCCATGCACATGTAAAAAGGTTTTAATACATTTTGGTATATGCACACAGACATACACACACACATAATGCATACACAATTGTCATTGCCCGCTTGCATGTGTGCGTGGGACTGTGACTGTGTGTGTGTGGCTGTGTATGTGTATGTGCAGCGTCCGTCCATTTTGTAACTGTGGTTTTATCGGACTCGGTTCCCGTTACTACCATTAGATATGGATTTTTTTTTTTTTTGTTGGCTAAAATGGAATGCGGAATGGTTTCTCATTGCGAACATCTCGGCGGTTCAGAAATCTCCTTGGTGGTCCCGAACTAGTTCGGGAACGAACGAAACATTGTTGTACCAAAGTCTGGCTTTAATTTTAAAACGTGATTATTCTAAAATTTAATCTGTTTACAGGAATGTGAGCAGATGGTGCAGATGCTACGCGTCGTAGAGCTGCAGAAAATCTTATCGTTTTTGAACATTTCCTTCGCTGGACGAAAAACCGATCTGCAATCTCGAATTCTATCATTTCTGCGCGCCAATTTGGAGCTGCTCGCACCAAAGATACAGGAAGTCTACGCTCAATCAGTTCAAGAACAAAGCGCCACGCTGCAGTACATAGACCCAACCAGAATGTACTCGCACATGCAGCTGCCTTCAGTGCAGCAGAGTAATGCGAGTCTCGTTGGTGCACCTCCCCAAGTGCAGCAGGTTGGCGCTGGCAATCCTGGCCAGATGCAGGTGGGTGGCGGCTTGCCCTTCCTGCACACGCACAGCATGAACAGCCAGATGCCCATACATCCAGATGTGCGCCTGAAAAAGCTCGCATTCTTTGATGTACTCGGCACCCTGATAAAGCCATCGACGTTGGTCCCGCGCAACACGCAGCGCGTGCAAGAGGTGCCTTTCTACTTTACGTTGACACCACAGCAGGCTACAGAGATAGCCACCAATCGCGACATACGCAACAGTTCAAAGATTGAGCATGCCATACAGGTGCAGCTCCGCTTCTGTCTCGTGGAGACCTCTTGCGATCAGGAGGACTGCTTTCCACCCAACGTCAACGTGAAAGTTAACAACAAATTGTGTCAGCTACCTGTAAGTGGTTTACTCATCATTTTTCCTTTCTTTATACAATTCTTAACAATCCGATCTGCTTACATATTTATATTTAGTTTATATCAATACTTTTAGTATATACCAATAGAAATCAATTTATTTACATAGTTTAAACACACAAGTTTATAAATAACGAAAGTGACAAAAAACCCGAATGTGTGCTTAGCGACGTATAGTTTAAAACTGAAATATTTAGCAAGCTTCACGTGACCAATTCAGGACGAATATAGAAACATTGATTTGAATAGTATTGGCTGCTGCCCAGCATCCTCATCAGTGACCTTGTTGTTCAAATTTTTGTCCAAACTTGTTCGTAGTCGGATAGATTCGAACCCGAGTGCTCTGACCTCTAACCCACATGCTGTCCGATCGTGGCTTGAACTAATTACTTTCATCAACAGGTCCATTTGAAATTCCAAGTCCGCACTAAAGCTTAATCCCTTTATCTAAGTTTCTAACCCTAACAGATCTATTTTGATTTATTTTAATACCTTGCAGGGTAATTTAGTTTTAAGAATACGCACTATATTGAAAGATCTGCACTTTAATATAGTGCTGACTATACAATCCGTTAGTGAGATATGATTTGAACCTTAAACTTATTTTTATTACATGAATAACAGTGCTCAGCAAATTCTTAGCAAACTATTTTGTTCATACACAAATTTGTTGGTTTTTAAAACACAAATGTAATCAGCTATTGAAATGCAAAACCAAGAAACGTTACGTAGTTTCAATAAATTAATTGAGTTTTGTTTATTTCTAGAATGTCATTCCTACAAATCGGCCAAATGTGGAGCCCAAGCGTCCGCCTCGTCCGGTGAACGTAACATCAAATGTTAAGCTGTCGCCAACGGTGACAAACACAATAATGGTGCAATGGTGCCCGGACTACACAAGGAGCTACTGCCTAGCTGTTTATCTAGTTAAAAAATTAACATCCGCTCAGCTGCTGCAGCGCATGAAGATTAAGGGCGTGAAGCCTGCGGATTATACGCGCGCTTTGAGTAAGATATAAGAAGGTTTTCATTAGCTCGTATTTACTAAAATTGTATCTTTCATTCATTTTGCAGTTAAGGAGAAGCTCACAGAGGACGCTGACTGCGAAATAGCAACAACCATGTTAAAGGTGTCGCTCAATTGCCCGCTGGGAAAAATGAAAATGTCGCTGCCGTGTCGCGCTTCAACCTGTTCTCACTTGCAGTGCTTTGATGCCAGTCTTTACCTGCAAATGAACGAGCGCAAGCCCACCTGGAATTGTCCAGTCTGCGATAAACCGGCCATATATGATAATTTGGTCATCGACGGGTAATGTTCTAAAAAGTCCAAAGACTAACTCTTAGCATTAAATAAAAATGACTTCTATTGGCTGCAGCTATTTTCAAGACGTATTAGGCTCGTCGCTGCTGAAAAGCGACGACACTGAGATTCAGCTGCATCAGGATGGCTCCTGGAGCACACCTGGTCTGCGCAGCGAGACACAAATTCTGGACACACCATCAAAGACAGTCTCTAAGGTCGAGGTTATTTCGGATGATATCGGTGAGTATTCAAAAGTTTGTCCAACCAGTTAAGTATTTAAATTAAAACAAGTTATTTTTGGAACCATACGATAACAGAACATAACTAAAATAAGTTTTTTTTTTTTTTTTTCCTAAATGTATTTATACTAAATATGCAATTTGCGGTATTTCCATATATTTGTGCAGAACTAATCGATGATTCACTGCCGATGAAGTCGGATTTGTCTCCACCACCCGAGGAGCAACCAACCTCCACGTCCAACAGTGAAACAGTGAGTTTCAGGTGATTCATCTGAGAAATATAATGCTTATTTGGTTACTCTATTCGTATGGCAGGTGGATCTGACCATAAGTGATTCGGATGATGATATGCCGCTGGCCAAACGGCGGCCACCAGTGAAGCAAGGAACTCCCACGTCCACATCGAATGGTACGAACGCCGCTTTGCGTGCATATTCCTCCTCGTCGCAGCAGCAGCAGCAACAGCAGCCGCAAAAAACTGGTACGTTGGATCCATTTATGTAAGAAGAAGCCAGACAACAGGCAATAGCAACATGTTGTTAACTTTGTACAGCAAAAGAGAAGTTATTCCTAAATATTTATAAATCACTGATTAGGTTAATATACACACACACACACATGCACACACACTAAGGCAACATTCATATACATACGCGTACGCACACACACACACTCACACTCATTTTCATTTAACCTAAAAGCCCATAAAACTCGAATTTTTAGATAGCTCATTTTACTGCGTTTCCTTAGACGTTCCTCTGTTCTTTTTATAAAAAAAAAAACAAAAAAGATAGCATTCGAGCCCAAAATTCCAATTTTTTTTTGTTAAGAACGCAATTTTAAAACATTTCTCTTGATTTATGTGTGAGAAGTAGAGTATTTTACCTCGAAAGTTGTTCAGAGCTTCTTAACCTTGCCGCGTCAAATTGCCACAATTAAGGAAGCATAATTATTCGTTACGAATTTTTTGTAACTACACGCGCAATATTATTACTATATATAATTTTTATAGATTATTCCAAAATTTACGAAGTCTGCGTGGATTTGCGTATGAGGCTGCGGCCACGGTACGTTGCTTGGCTGGTATTTGTTGTATAATTATTATGTATGCATATTTTTTACAGTAAATAAGATAACCAGCGGCCTCGATGCAACTTTGGCAAGGCATTTGATAATTTGATGTATTCGTTTATTCTTTATGTTTGTACAAACATGTATTTGTTAGTATTTATTCCAATGTTATTTATCTATCAATCAATGTCAATCGCAAATGTCTCAAGTAAATTCTTGCCAAATCAAAAATTTAATTAAATGTATATTTCAATATATTGTTTTTTAGGAAACGAGATTTTTAAATTGAAATTGCGTTCTCAGTTTCTGAGCCCAAAACTTGTGGCTTGCCCTTGATGCGTATAAAGTGACAAATAGTATATGTTTTATATATATATATATAAAGAATTTGTAGTAATTTGTGCATATCTCTGTTTTTTCTTCTCTTCCCTTCTCTCTCTCTACTCTCACTCTCTTTGTGTACATATGCATATATCAATATGTGTGTATATTCTTATATATGTATATGTATATTCTATGCTCTTCTCTTCTCTTTGTGTGTTTCTTCGACCAACGACTCTACGAAAGATTCATCCGAGCAGCTAGCACAGCATGAATCGCAATCACCTGAAATGCAAATGCATCTGCAACTGCAACAACAACAACAACAAATGCTAGCTGGGGATTCGCCATCAGCTGCTGTCCATGCCATGCTATTGGAGTCCCTGGCTGCTGCTGTAGCGGATCAAAAGCATTTTCAACTATTAGATCTGGCTGCAGTTGCCGCCGCTGACGCTGCCACGGCTTCTGCCTCAGCCCACAATCCAAATGCGGCCCCATAGAGTCCTCCATCGACTTGCTAACAACAAACAAAACAAAACAAAACCACACAAAACACAACTGTAACAATTGAAAACAATTCCCAAACACAACAACACACAAAACAGAAATTATGCTCCTTTGATTTCACACACATTTGTTTTGCTTTTTTATGTTGCATTTGAGTTGCCTTCCTTGTATTTGCTTCGATTCTTGTTCTATATATTCGCGGCTGGCATTTAAGCGCAACACCAACACTCATTTCACAATCCCAGAGGCTATTTAACTCAATTTTCATTGTGCATCCAAAGAAACATTCTGTTGTTTTTTCAGTTTTCATTATTATTTATGTGGATGTGGCACTGTTGAAGTATTACATTCTTTGCTTTTGCTGCTGCCCGGTTGTTGCTGTTCCTATTTATAACAACAAATAGAAATTCATGTCGAATTTAGACTACACTTCTTATTTATTTTGTTGTTTTTAGGCCTTTTAACTTAATTGCATTTCACATTTTGAGTTTATGTATTTCATGTTGTTTATAGATGTGCTTGTCTCGATTAATGCTTACACACACACGCTCACATACACACACACACACACTTCTTAGCCACAATTTTGCAATGCGTATATATTTAATTTAATTAGCCACGAAAAAACTACAATACAACACACGAGGATTTATTTATTGGGTTGTATGGCAACAACCTGCTGGTAATATATATTTTATTTAAGTCTAAAGATACACACAACAACAAATAGACCTATGTATTACACAATAGCATAATAATAATAAACATAAATCAAATGTTAGTGTTTAAGTCTACAATAATTCCTAATCATATAAAGCAGACGAGAGGAGAGAGAATCGCATCGATTTTAAGTTATATTCGTTCATAACTTAGAAGCTAAGTTATCATTATTATCATTCTTGGAATGCAACCTTCGAGTGCATTCAAGTAAGTTTTTATGTTTTGCACATAAGAACACACATTAAATTTCAGTTTATCTATAATATTACGTATGTATATGTATTTAAAGCATCTCTTTTTTTAAAGAGAGAACAAAAAAATATATAATATACAGCTGACAAAAGAAATAAGATTACAAATTCACTCAATAATAAATAAAGCTAAATTTATCGTATATGTGAAATCGCCGCTGCGTCTTTGTAATTATTTATTTAGGCACGCTGGACAACTATTTTAAGCCGTTGAATGGTGTATTATAGTAGGAGGATCATATCCATAAAAAACAACTGCACAATGCACACATGTACAAAACATAAATGTCTCTGCGAATGACCAAATGAATTTTACCTAAATTATAACTCTTGTAGCTATCTATAGTGATACGCCCTGACGAGTTTGTTTAAAACAAAACGAAACGAAACAATTATTGCATGAGGGAATAATAATACATAATGTATAAGCCAATAATAATCTGCATATTAAAGCTAAATATTTTACAAAAAATTATGTGTTTTATTTGTTGCACAAACAAACGGGAGAGCTGATTTATTATCTTAATTCGTTTAACTTATAGTTGTAAATCCCTTTTTGCACTTTCATTTTTGAGTGTGTCTTGTTTTGATTTGAATTGAGTTATATATCTATGACAACCTGTTCTTTTTTGCAGATGAAGATGATGACGACGCGGATAAGAAAGATGCTGTAATTGAACTTTCTGACTCGCCATAAGCATTAGCAGCCGACTAACAAAGCTCCAAAGATTTAAGACACTACATAAACGTTATGTTCTGTTGAGCCCATAACTAATTTCGCTTAGTTTTATTTAGTAATTAATAAGTAAATTACGTTATGTACACATTACAGTTAGTTAAGTACAACAAAAACAACAACTTGTGAATAAAACACGTGGATTACAATATTGAATTTGAAATCACAGCTCCCATTTTTTTTCCGTTACTAAATGCCGGTGAACAGCTGATCGGCGAGTGCTGCCAGCCATTTTAAATTTTATTTGCAAGCAGTTGGCAGTGTTGCAAACAGTGTGACCAGCTCGCTTGATTATAAAATAAATACGTACATATGTTTCTTGCTGTGTGTTTTTAGTGCGCACTTTGGTCTTTCTGTTTAACTTCTTTTGATTGTAAACGTAGCTTGCAAAATGTCTCAAAAGCCAATTTTATATTATGCGCTGTTTAGCCCGCCGTCCAGGGCCTGCATTATTACTGCCAAGCTAATTGGCTTGGATTTGGAGCTCAAGTAAGAGCTGAAATTTATTCCATACCTTTTAACTTGCTATTTTTATTTCCCACAGAGCCGTTGACTTTTTAAAGAAGGAGCAAATGAGCGAGGAATTTCTTAAGGTACAAGTATACACAAATACCTGACTCTTATTAAGTAACATTGCTTTTATAGCTTAATCCTCAACATCAAGTTCCCGTCTTCGTAGACACAGACGGTGAGTGTATGTGGACAGGTGTGTGCAAAGCAGCCATTTAAAAAGCTTTTTTTAAATTAATATTCTAAACAGCCATGCAATTATCTGCTTCATGGTGGGCAAGTACGCCAAAAGTGATCAACTGTATAGCAAAAATCTAAAGCGTCGCGCGCATATTGATCATCGCCTGCACTTTGAAAACGGCGTGCTCTTCCAGGTAATCATTGATATTGCAGCGCGCAACGTTTATGGCGGTGAGACGGAGTTGAATAAAAGCTCTTTGACGCTGTGCCACAATGCTTACGCCACAGTGGAGCATTTTCTAGAACAAGGCAGCTTTGTGGTTGGCAATGAATTGAGTTTGGCCGATATATCCATAAACACCACGCTCCTTACCCTACACCTGATCGTGCCCGTGGAGGAGCAGCGATATCCAAAAATCAGCGCCTGGCTGGCTCGTATGAAGCCACTGCTGCCAGATTATGAGGAGATCAATCTGAAGGGTGCTCAGGCTGTGCAGCAGCGCGTCTTAATCTGCATGGCGAAGCGCAAAGAAAATGCATTAGCTTAAGTAAAACATTTCAGAGATTTTTCTTACAAATGGTGGTGGAATTTAACATTTTTGGAACCTCCAAATACACGTTTACTTAGTCGTTTAAATGAAATAAATACATTTGTTTATTTTGTTTGTATTTGTATATTGAATTTATTTATTGTTAAGCTAAATTGGATTAAATTCTCGCTATATTAATTACTCATGTCTCTCTTTTGATTTGGAAGTCAAATGTGGTTTCTATTTTGAAATAGTTGCTCGTTGTGTTTTTCTTTTCTGTTCATGCATTTTTGATAAGCCGCTAAGATTTGAATGGTTTTTATTGAACCGGCCACTGAATTATAACTAGAATACGTTTTAAATATGTATATGTATGTATATAATAATAATAATAATAATAATAATAATATTTAAGGTTTTGTCTGGTATCATATGTTATCGCCTACGCCTAGCTATATACAACACAATCATAAACCTAATCACACTTATTTTGGTATACTTTCTAGCAAATGCTCTTTCTACTTAATCAAAGGTCGTCCAGTTATTCATGCGCTTGCCAACGCCGGCGCCAGCAGTTAAAGCCGGCGTTGTGGCGGCGCCTTGTCCCGTCGCTGTGGGTGCATTCAAGGAGAACTGATCCAGTCCGTATTTGCGCAATAGTTCAAAGTCATCATCCGGCTTGATGTTCATGTTGCTGCGCTGGATTTGCGGTGGCAGGGGCATGACGCGGTTCGTCACAGCCGCCACAGTTGCCATGTGCTTGGGCGCAAAGTAAGGATACAGCGGATTATTGATGCTATTGTTGGCCTGGTTTATTACGCTGCTGTTAACACCGACGGGCAGTGTGCTGGACTTGGATTTGTGGCTGTTAAAGTTTTTGCCCAGCGGCGGCAACGGGCGTGCATTTTGATTGAGTGGATCAAAATCCTCCAGATCGAAGCTGGTGTTGTTGCTATCGTCCAGCGATATCAGATCATTCATGCTGTCCTCCTGCTGTGGTTGACCGCTGCTGTTGCTGCGCGGCGACTGTGCGTATATAAAGAGAAATTGTTGCTGGTTAGTTAGGATGGAACATGCGTATGAGTAAATGATATAGGATGCTAGTTAGGCTACTACAATGGCAGGCAAATGCAAGCGGGTTAGTGATACGCTGGGACTGATATACAAGGGGATCTAGATGTATTAGTATTTGATGTGAGGACCGCAACCAGGACGTTCTTAGTTAACTAGACGCGCAGCGCTGCTGTACCTCTCTCTTAGCCCGCGGCGTTGGTATGGGCGCCGGTTCGGTGCCCAGCGGCGAGGAGACATTCAGCTGCGAAAATCTTGAAGCGGCCGTCACAAATGAAGCGCCCGATGAGCAGGACGACGAAGAGGACGACGTTGTCGATGCTGTTGACGTGTTTGAGCTGCGCAGCGAATTACTCTGCTCATCCTGCCAGCAATTGCGCTCCAGTCGATTAATGCCAGCGCTGACGGCGGCCGCGGTGGCCGCCACCACAGCATTGGCGCTGCACTGACGTCTTGGCGGTATGGGCGGCGATTGCACATCCGGCGGACTGTCAAAGCTGGAGTCTGTGGTGGCCAGCGTGCGCGACTTGGTTGGCGTTGAGGTATGCCGCGGAGGCTTCGACTCCACTTGGGGATGCGGCGTTGAGCTGCTGCTGTTCGCGTTGGGCGCGTATGGATGATTGTAGTAGGAGGCGGGCTGAGTGCTCGGCGGCGGAGGGCGTGCGGGCGGTGCTCCATTGGCTGGTAAACGCGAGCGTGTGGTGTGGTGCTCGGCGCTTGGCTTAAGCTGCGTGTTCGAGTGGCGGTGGCAGTGGCAGTGATTGGTGTTGGTGCAAGTTTCAAGAAGATGAGCAAACAATCAACAGACAGATACGACAGACAGAGAGGCAGGCAGACAGACACACGAAACGAGTACAACACACAACACAATAGAACACATGAAAAAGGCAATGAAAAGAATGAACGATACATCAATTTGATTCAGATTACAGATACATATAAGGCCAGAGGCACAAGCGACGCAACCAACGCTCTAAAGTTGCAGCAGCCGCAGCCGAATCTCGTATGCACGCACCAGGCTACTTACGCTGCGATCAACGGCGGGCGTCATAAACAGCGGATGATTCTGCAGCTCCTGCGATAGATTCATCTCCGATGAGCAGATCGAGCTTGCCGAGCTAACAGCTGGAGACGCACCCACATGATGATCAAAATGAGCATTATTTGGCGCGCCCAGCGCATGGCCATTTGGCTGTATATGGCTGCTCGAGCTAGACATGGCCAACGGCAGGGGACCACGTCGCGGTTGTGCTGGCAACTGCAGCGAGCTCTGCTCCCGTGTGGCGCCGCCATTCAGATTAATCTCACGCTCCAGCCGCTTGCTGCACACCGGCGAACTGGGCGCCGAACGGTGCGTCACTTTGCGCCCGTACACCGAGCTGTTGTGGCTGCCGTCCGGTCGATCCGAGTGCTGTGGCGAACCCAAGCCAAAGTGGAAATTGTGGCTGGGATTTGGATTGTGGGTGCCGTTGTCGCGCCACTTTTTGTAGGCGGTCTTGACGCCACGCGAGCTCTCCTTGACCTTGGGCAAAAGGTTAAACAAAGTCAAGTTAGTTGAAAACTTATACACTACACCCAACACACAAAATAGTAACCAGTTAAAGCTACCACTCACCGATTTGACGGCAGACTTAACAGCTGGATTAGTCTGCAATAGTTAGGCGCATGTTTTGATAATACAGTAGATAGGTGGATTCGTACGAAATACGGTTTCATAAAGCACAGAAGCACAACGTGAGTTCCAAGCAGCATATGTGAAAGAGACGCGATTCGACGGCAACGCACAGAAATTAATGAGATGTGGTAGCGGCAATAAAATACAAAATTACATCTAACTACAAATAATGTTAATTGTTAGGATGGCAATGCTGATAAGTTGGCGTTAATGCAATGAGGCTTGAAAATATTCATGGTTATAACAAAACTAATTATAATAATATACCAATAGTATGTGCTTTGATTAGTATAGTGTGCAATTAGGGTCTGGATTATAATGCTTTTTGTTTGCAAGTGTAATTTGGTGTGTTTGGTTTGTTATTTTATGTATATGTCTAATGGAGTGGCGCGCTTTTACTAACACTTGCTTTCTATGTTAAGCAGCTGTAAGTAAATGTTACTAGCATGAGCAGACACTGTTATGTTAACACTAACAGCAGCACGTTAACATTTCGTGCCATTAGACATGTACATAAGGTGCCCAGGATTAGATATAGTATGGTATCTCTAACGAAAACATTGAGCTAGGCGGCCTACATGACAAATAAAAAAAATATACAAAATTTGATAAACACTTTTTCAAAAATAAAATCAAAACAGTTTTTAGTTTTGCCGCGTGTAACAAAATTATTATGTGCAATTGTTGGTTAAGGAAGAGAAAGTAAATCAATTAAACTAACATTTGTTGTGAAAAGGTGTTTGTGTGTGTGTGGAAATTCTACTCGTATTTTGGTGATGGGCGATGGCATTCAGTCTAAATATAGTTCTTGGCAAACACTCGCGAAACACTGCGCTTTCCCAAATAATACTGCGGAATAAATCAAATCAAATTAAAGAAAAGATAATAATGTTGATCATAAACAAAATTCAAAATGTGTTGGAACAAATCTTAAAATTATACGGCATCTACAACATTTATCGGGAATTTGTTGCGGGACAGCGCAGAGGGCTCTTTCTCCATGTAATGCACTCCAAACCAAAATATACAAATACACATAAGTATATACACAATTTGACCTAAGAATATTGCACAACTATAACAATGGGGTGAGGAGTGTGGAGTGGGTGGATGTTGGTATAGCACTATGAGTAGGGTTAAGGCACTTGGGATACCAGATATGGCCATGACTAAGGCTAAGGCTAAGGCTAAGAATAGATGCATTCTCGATTCGGCTCACCTTGTCCTTGACATGCTTTAGGAACACATAGTTGCGTCCGCGTTTCTTCATCTTCTCCGCGTAGCGAACCGTTTCCAGCTCAAACTCATCGGAGAAACCCAGGCCACTGTTCAGCATTTTTAATCGATCGTCGACAAACTGTGCAAAGATTTGTAGCTCCATCATTTTGGTCAGAAACGGACGCAAGTGCGCTGGCCGAGATTCAATGAATTTGTCGTGATTGAATGTCTTGCTGGTATCGTGAAACTCAACAGCATCCCGATAGCCACCAATGAGCTGTACCAGTGCGCCCAGAAATATCTTCGATACACGGTCCCCAATGTGATCCTGTGTGTGACTTAGGTATTTCTTAAGCTGTGACACTATCTCCGGCGGCAGAGCGCGCACATCGTCAAAGGGACTCTCGAACAGCTTCGTATCACAGTTTAAGATCACAACCTCGCCGAGTTCATCAGCGGAAACCTGCAATATAAAATAACACATAGCGTTAGTATAATAGTTAGCAACAACTGAACGATAAGTTGGCAGGACGGATTGAATGTATATTTAACTGTCAATGTTGCCATTGCATATATTTGCAATGAAGACATTTGTCAGACAAGCTTAACTAGCCCGAATTAAATCATATTTGATCCTAGGTTTAACTGGACGATAACATTATCGTAAGCCCAATAAAACAGTTCCTAAACTTACAGTTTCGAGCACCGGCTTTGGCACACCGATCAGATATGGCATGGGTGCGCCCAGGTAATCCTTAAATTCCCAGGGCAGCACCGGAATAAATATGTGCTGCCAGACCATGGGATAGAGGAATGCATTGGCCGCCTGTATGCAGGAGGACAGACGGTCCAGGTGACTGGAAGTAAATATAATGCGACGCTCGGCCAGCATTGCAGCAAACACACAAATCATCTCCTTGGGATCCACAAAATTATAGTACAGATTCAGGTTATGCTGTAACAGATTGAATAATTAATTTCAACATTTCATTCAGCGTTCTCGAACTTACATTTTCAGGTATGCTGGGCAGCTGAAACTGCAAAGGCCGCTCAAATGTAAAATGCTGTAAATAAATTGAATAAGTGTGAGCTACATTCAATGTAAACAATGTAAATTCTCAATATTCGATCCTTACGCTCTGCCCGCTGTTGTAGAATACCGTTAGGCTGCCGCCCGAATCGGGCACGCCTCTGTTGTAGGCCTCCGACAGGAAGGTGCGAAACCCATTTCGATCCGTTCGCCTCAGCTCCGCCAGCACGATCAATAGCTTGAGGAAGGTATCGTGCCACGGCAGATAGGTGATAAGCACCATGGCCGTTTCCGTCTTGGGATCGTGTCGGCAGAAGCCAAAGCGCCATTTTGAGTCGCCGGTGGTATGCACAAATGAGTAGGATTGCACTGAGCCCCTGTATGAAATAAGAATATGATATAAATTAAGCCATCGCGTTGTTAAATATGATACATGTTTTACAATATCGCAGTGGGTGATACTTTAACTACTATATATATGGCGTAGACTTCTTTAAAATAGTCCAGAACAACTGCAATCTAACTGTTCCCAAAACTAAACTATTTGCTGCTATTTTTTGGCTCATTTGAGCTTGATTGTATTTCTTTATTTTATAGCAAACAAGTAGTTAATAAGATATATTTTAGATATTGATTAAACAAAACGTAGGAGAAGAACTAATACGAACTAAACGAATAAACAAACTAATGGAAGAAACAAACTATGTACTATACTATTTGAGCGATTCTAGAAGATGGATTCTAAGAATTTTCACATGTAACTGAAGGCAATTGAATTAACTTTACAATAAGGCACTAATCGAATGATTATTTAAGTTGCTATTTAAAAACTTATCGACAAAATATGAACATATAATGTATGCCTTTGCAAACTTAGCAGATGACTATACATGTGTACAAAAAGTAATCATTTTCAAACGTCTAGGAACGCAATTAATCTTGATTTGTTACATTTTGGGAATCAAACGTCAGAAGAAACTTGATTTTATTGCTTTGCTCAGTCAGTCTGTGGTCAGGATTGGATAGTTGTGTGTGCGATATATGAATACATACATAGATGTATGTTTATAAAGATTATTATGGCGTATCCGGTCGGCAACGGCACGAACCGTATGACCTTGACAACAACAGCTACCCATGCGTTTTCAAAGAAATGCTTCATCGCATTTGGACATACTCGGGTTTATTTACTTACATACATGTACATATGTATGTATGTATGTATGTGCTTATGCACAATTATATAATCTACTAAGTATATACCTATTATGAAGACGTTTGGCTTAAGGCCTTACAAATGACTAATGCCCATTGGCGCGGAAACTTGATGATCCGGTCTTCTTCTTATTTGCCTCTTAACCCAAATTAAAAACATTTAGAGGCGATTTAACAACCCAAAACCGCACAACAAAACAAAACAAAAAAACGAAAGCAACAAAAACAATTAAAAAGCAACTTTTGATGTGATGTCACGGCAGTAATCATTGAGATTTTAGAACCAAAGACCAGTCACTCTCTGGTCGCAGTGCCTTTCCCCTGATTATCTTCTAGTAAGTCTCCCTTTTTAATTAAAATTCTTTTACTATTATTATAGTGAACATATATTTAATAAGAGTTGTGTGTTCTCATCTTGGTGATAGCGACTTGTAGAGATTGTGTATAATCTGTGTGAATAGTTGGCAGCACCTTATCGATAAGTTGACAGCGCGGCAGTAAATCATATTTAACTGCCAATTAAAAGCTTTTAAACGCATTACAAACATGGCGTTGCCATATGGTGCACCATAGGAAAAAAGTGATATAGAATATTTTCAGTCTATGAAATGTTATTCCAGTGATCCCTGGATCAGTACCCGAAAAAGCTCTAGGGGCCAACGGCTTATACCTACAAAACTAATATCCTTTATTATTGGTGAAAATACGAAGCTAAAACCCAAATTTAGGTGAACCGTTCTTGGGCAAAATCTTTTTTTGCGGTTATGTTAACATACATACATACATATATACAAATGTACATACATACATATGTACATATGTACATATGTACATACATACATATATACATATGTACATACATACATATGTATATATGTACATACATACATAGTTACGCATTTAATTACAAGAAACTGGTTATGTCATTTTTAATTACTCATGAAGAGTTTGAGTTTGACCACAAGACAAATGTGAGCGGCAACGTAATGCGCAGGTGGGCCTTATATGCATGCATAAAATATTTAAATTTAATAAACGATTTTTAGTAAATAATTGAAATTAAATTTGCTTTTGTCGGCTTTGTGCCCTGTGTGGCAATTCGTGTGTGAAAATATGTAGCTTATTAGCAATTTCAATAGAGCACAATTTGCAACAACAAACACTGTATAAGCTGAGCTTCAATTTCAATGCGACGTCACTTGGCCTCCATACACATACATATGTATGTACGTGTAGGAACTTTTTTGCATTTGAATTTCGCGGGCATTTTCTTGTTATTGCCTTTTGCAGTGGGCGGATTACGTAAAGTCGTTAGATGCGCGCATTATTTAATAAGTAATAAAATATGCAAAGCAGGCCAGCGACAAAATCTCAGCGCGCGCAGTTTATGCGGGCAGTGGCAAATGGAGAAGGAAGTGTCAGCTCTCTCCAGCTTTGCATGTCGGTGCATTGACTTGGGCGATATCACTTAATTACTACAACAACAATGATAGGCAAAGTCGAGAGACAGAGAGCGAGAGAATCAAAGCTAATAAATAGAGACTATTGTGATGGACATGGTGTAATAATATTAGGTGTGTCATAACAGCAGCCAGTTAACTATTGATAAAATTTCTTAAGCGCCAAAAGAAATAGACATAATATTCTTTTCAATTTGGCTCGATTTATATGCTAAAGTTTTGTCATGAAAGGTCTTCCCTAAAAGCAAAAGCTTAACAACGAAAATTTATAGCAAACAGCTTATCATCGTCTAAATTTAGTCTTTGTTTGTGATGACTTTTGATTTTTTGGCTATTAGAAATTCAAAAATAACGCCACCTAATGTAATTACACCATGTTTTTGCTGTTATTGTTTCACAGCGTTCCATAACGGTGCTTCGCGTAGCTGCTGGGCAAATTTCCATATGTGCCGTTTTTTCATCACATCGTTGCTTTGGGCTAATATTTGCAATCATTATGAATTTTACTTTGAACTTTGCATTTCTACAACAAATACATTTGTCAACGCTCTTGTTCACTTTCCCAAAACTTTGTTTATCAGTGTTTGTCATGCGATAGTAATATGGGGGAGGGGATATGTGAAACTAAAGACAACTTGTTGCCCAGTTTTAAGCAGCTGCACAGATAAACCAGAAATGTTTTCGGCGTGACTAACAAGGCACACAGAAGACAATTCAATTGACGTATGTATGTATGTGTTTGTATGTATATGTAACTGATACAGTGAGGAAATACTTGCTATAAAACAACAAGCGTAAAGTGCGAAAATGAACAAAATGCGAACGAAATATATTACCCAATACAAAACAGGCGCGTATGTAAACAATAATAAAACAAGTAACAATGCTCTAGTTGAAAGTGCACGACCAGGAGTTACCCTATACCAAGATCGGAAACGTACTCACTACACATACGCATCAAGCAGTTCACTTCTTGCACTATAAGCAGTTCAACCAACGGCTGCTGCCATATGTACATTGTAAGCTTTCAAAACAATCGATGTTGATAGGTTGACATTATTAGATTATTGGATAGCAGACTCTTTTTGCTTTTGTTACATTCTTTTGTACAAGTTGATACCCATTTAACACATTTTGCACGGGTACAGGGTATAAAAACTATACAACAGGTTATACAATTCATGGACAAACTTGAAGTGGTCGCTGCCGCTGCTGCTGCTGGCATGAATCATCGCCTCAGCTGCAGCGTCGTCGTCGACCATTCACCCATTGAGACAACAAATAACAAACTGAACATCCAAACGGTTGTACTTGTTATTGTTGTGGTTCTGTCTATTGCCTGTTCTGCCATGACTAACAGAGAATAACCGGAAGCGGGCATGTGTAATGTAATGGGGAATGTGTAACAAATTGCATCAGAAACGCACCTTTCGAGATCGCATGGAAAGGCGAATGATGGTATGCCGGTGAGCACCTCCTTATCGCGAAATCCCTCGGGGAAGCTTTCGATAATGACGCCAGCGGGCGTCGCAGCTGATCCTCCATTCCGGCTGTTGGTACCACGATCGATGCCGCGTGTGGGTTGCACTTCGCACCAAAACTCAAAGAGTTTCTTTACGTCGTTTCTGACAATAAACAAACACAAGCATACAATATAAAATACAGCTGATGTAAATTTCACTGCTCAGCCAAGCGTTACGCCCACTGCATATATATACTACACACATATATAGTATACATTATATTTTTCCCAGCAGCGCTTGGAAATCTCATCAGCAGACAAATAATACTCACTTGATACGCGAACCCATTTGTATGTGTTTGTTGCTTTTTCTAGCACATGTTTCAATCAATTTGATTTGTGTTGATCTATTTTATGCTATTGAATATGCTATTTTTATATATACTATATACTTTTGATTTTATTTGTAGTGTCAACTAGCAGCAGCCCGCATAAACACACAAACATTCATATATACAAGCGGCTGTTGCCCTGCTCTTGCTCTTTCTCATTCCCTTTGTCGATTCACAATTTGTATTCGCGACGTCATTGAATCATATCAGATTCATTGTTTTTCAGTGGCTTTTGCGAAATATCTGCAACTATTTAAAGACCACTGCATACTAGATTCTGGGCGTCGTGATTGGCCCCAATCATTAATGATACACTTGGCACACTTCGTTTTATGCAATATTATCGAACAAAAAAACACTTTCAACTAGAAAACACCAACAACGCAGCGACGCAAACGAACCGACCCCGACAGCAGGTTGCACTTGTACTCGATGCCAATACTTAACTACTCGATAACCGACTGAAACGATCAGCTGTGCGACTTGGGCTGTCGGTATTTTTCTATCGATAACGATAGATCCTAAAAGTGATATAACAAAGTTAAAAGTTTTTTCGCTTGTGTGCATGTATTTTTTGTTGTTAATATAGTTAAATAAGGTGATTTTGTTCAGGTTGTTGTTAGATATAAGCTGTGATCTGTTATGTATCTGTTATAGCTCTGTTATCAGCTGTTAGCAGCTGTTAAATTCAAATTCGTGGCTCCAAACTAACAAAATAAATTTATTAAATCGTCATGATGATTTTCTATAAAATGGCACAATAATATTGATTTTAACATTTTTCTAAAATTTGCAGAAAGTAGGTACAGTTTTTTAGTTAAAAACACCACACTGCTAATAACAGTTCAGCAAAATGTTACATTTTTGGCTGCCTAAAAAGTATATTCAGCAGACTAACGGAACTAGAGTTGCACTTTCCAGTTCAATTCACTGATTTAGTTCAGTAGTTTATTTTTCACTGCACGAACAATCTTTCATTTGAGTCATGAATCCCCATTTATGGTTCATTCTAGTCATTTAAATAGCCATTTCGTTCAATTAATTTGAATGTGCATCGTTTATTTAGCCGATTTTCGATTTAAATGTGCTTTTAAAACAGTTTTCAATATTTATAATTCTGGCAGCTATTTATTTCTTATTCGTATTTTTAAATTTTAACGACTGAACGATTTTGCGATTCAAATATGAACGATATGACTCAAATGACTAGAATGAACGATAAGCATGGATTTAGTTCACTCGTTCACTATGAAGATTAGTTCAATCGAACTAAGTCTGAACGATTCGGTACAACTTTAAACGGAACTAGTTGAACAACAGTTCCGCTCAATTGTTTTTGTTTACGTTCTTCGTTCGTTACACTTAAAAATCAACCTCAGCTGTGAAAACACGTTTAGAAAAACTGCATAAAATGGCCGTTATTATATAATTATAGTTGCTTGCCATGTAAATTACTAATAACTAACAAAACGTTCCTTTTAAATAGACGAATAGGAGAAGTCGCTGACAAGTAAGGGCCTAATTGCTTTGCAACTTGTTTAGGCAAGTTCAATACATATTGCATATTGTGTTATAAAATGCGTGCGTCATAATTGGCACGGTAATTACACCACCCACCTTAGCATTCACTAAAATAGCACAAAGGTTCAAGTGCCCAAACCTTCCCCCCTGGGTCCTGGCTATCGATTTTGTTGTTGCACGTGAGCTGCCAAAACAAAACAACAAAAACAAAAACAATAATATGTATGTCTGTATGTAAGTATGCATGTTTGTGTGTGTGTAAGTATACGCCATTGATTCAACGGTAATTTATGGTTTCGAACGCGACCTGCCGGCCTAAATAAAAGAACTATGGCTCATTGCTGGTTTGTGAGCCATTGGAAACACACACATGTACTTTAAAAAAATAATCAAAAACACATTTGTTTAAGTTGTGTCATACTAAAAAAAATTATCTAAATTATTACATCAAATTTTTTGTATTATTTTACATTTCTTCAAGGTAAGCGCACAAGCACATTTTAATGGAACATTATTATGCAAGTCAACAATAAATTAACCGAGTACAATACATACGTAGTAGTAAACGATAAAAGAATTTATTTATGCTAGTATACCTGGGCTAGTACCTGATACCTGATAAGCGTTAGTTGAGATAATTGCCACTGCTGCCAAATCATGTTGCCTCTCAAGGCGGCAGTCCACAACCAAAAGCTGAACTTTGAGTTCATCTGCTTTTGCCGATCTGCGCTTACCGTTAGTCATTATGACAGCAGAAGTGCAGGTGAGGTGTTTATTCACCAACAACAACAGCTACAGCGATACCAACAACAACAACCACAACAACAACAGCGACGAGATCTACAATTTAAACCGGAACTACTGTGAGTGGCGACCGCATTTACACGCTGAAGTTAGTTCATGAAGCAGAAGCTTTTCCCTACTATGTTGAGATTGCGTGTTCTGCTTACTTAGCTAACTGATAAATTTGTAACCCACAAATAAGAGTGCTGGCATGCATGGACACCCTCTAAAATAGTTATATCATAAACTCGTAATTAACAAACGAAAAACTTCAAGAACTAACTTCATCGCGTAAATGCAGAATTCGAGATAATTTTCTGTGTGTTATCTGCGCAGTCATCTTATGTCTTGTGCTGATAAGGATTCCAGTTCGAGTGTCCGCTAAGTGTGATCCAGCATACCAGCTGTTATGTCGCCCCCTCAATCAATACTCACACACGTACATTGTAGGCTATACTATAAGCCAAAACGATAAGATATGCCCCACAGTCATAGTATACCTTTATACATGTGTACTACAATATATCATATCAACCTGAGTAGTTGAGGACACACAGACAGTTCCATTCAGCAATTCGAATTTGCAAGCTTTTGTTATAAGTTGAATTCCACATTGTAATTTTCACGCCTTTCAAATTGCAGCCGCCCTCGGGTTCAAAGTGCCACATTCGCTGTCAGAAGAATACACACGGAGACAGTTTCAGTCAGCATGTTCTACTCTATGTACGCGTATCTGTCGCACCTGCCGCGCTTGCATGCGCTCGGTATTGCCTTATTTGCCTATGTCATATATTACCTGATTCAGGTGGTAAAGGTGATTATCGCATTGCGTCATTCGGTGTGTTAATATCTCGTCTAATGTGATCATCATAAAACAATTATAGCGCCCAATAATTGCCTGCGCCGATGGTCCATTCAAACAGTACCTGATAAAGAAGATGCCTACGCTGGAGAACAAGTACTGGCCAACCTTTTGGTGTGTGGAGAGTCGTGCCCAGACCGTTCTTGCGAGCCTGCTGCGCTCCAAGAGTCTGCCTCGCGTCAACTACCGCAGGTAATTTCACAATATGGCCTGCAATTATAATAATTATTATGGTATTTCTCTATGGGATACCACAAATTTCCCTATACGCATGAATTACTTTGTTTAGTTTACTTTAAGAAAGTTATTAAAAAGTATTCAATAGACTGAAAGATCTCTAAGGAGCAATTTACAATCTTAACCTAATTTATGTATTATTCAACGCATGGCTCACAGATTTAGGAAAATCACCCACACTGTCGGAAAATGGGGGTCAAGGTTATAAAAATTAAATTAACCCGTTGACTGCGGGCAATACCAGAAAGTATTGGATGTGTACAATTATGGTATTTTATAGTATACTATTCAAAAGAATATATAATACAAGAATCTTTTTAAATTTAGGATTCTTGAACGTAGTAATTATCAATTAGTTAATTATTTTTGATATTATTAAACCGGTTACTTTTCAAGATATGATTAATAAACATTTGGTCACATCTCATTGATTTGCAGCATTAAAACATAGTATATCGGAAAGTACTACGAGCTATTTGAAGTGCTTTTTATAAGGTCAAATATCATCCCCGTTTTAAATGACATCTTAGAAAACAAAACTTATTAGCAAGTCAACTATTTTTCCAATCCAATCGAATCGCTTCATAAATATTAATTTTTTCATTTATTTTAAATATGTAAATTGCATTTTAAAAATTGAAGCGCAGCTTAGCCGGAGCATTTGTAAGCAAACGTCTGCCTCAGTTTCAATTGAAATAAATGGCCTTGTCAGGGTTTCTCGTCAAGTAGGAATTTGCACATAGCTTTGGAATACGTGTGGACCCGCGGTCTAATTTGAGTCCATCGAATATATTTGTATAAATAGATTAATGGTTCTTTTTAACTGTTCCACTTAGAGAAATACTGAGCCTGAAGGATGGCGGGGAGGTGGCGCTGGACTGGATGGAGGAAGGCTGCGACGAGCGCGCACCTTGTGTGCTCATATTACCAGGCCTGACTGGGGAATCACAGGCAGAGTATATCAAGTGTCTGGTCTTTGCCGCCAAGCAAGTGGGCATGCGTGTGGTGGTCTTTAATAATCGAGGACTGGGCGGAATAGAGCTGAAAACCCCGCGTCTCTACTGTGCATCCAATTGTGAGGATCTATGCGAGGTTGTGAAACATGTGCGCCAATCGCTGCCTGCCCACTGTAAACTGGGTGCCACCGGCATATCCATGGGTGGACTCATACTTGGTAGGCACTTGTAATTTAAGTATTTATTGTTATTTAATTGATTTATACCGCAGGTAACTATTTGGCACGCAAGAGCGACGAGGCGCGTGATAATCTGTCTGCTGCCAAAATAATATCAGTGCCTTGGGATGTGCACAAGGGCAGCGCCAGCATTGAGAAGCCCGTCATCAATAACTTGCTAGGACGTCATTTGGCAGGCAGTCTGTGCCGCACGCTGCGCAATCATTTAGAGATCTACAGGGATATCTATCAGGATTCGGACATAGATATACAACGCATACTGCGTGTAAGTAGGAGTAACAATGCCATTGAACGATATTGAATTAATAGGTTATGCTTTTATCTACCAGTGCAAGACGATCAAGGAGTTCGATGAGCTCTTTACGGCAAAACAATTTGGCTATGCCCATGTGAATGACTATTACACGGATGCCACGCTGCATAATAAGCTGGATCACATATCGGTACCGTTGCTCTGCTTGAGCGCAGCAGATGATCCCTTTCAGCCATTGGACGCCATACCCATCAAGGCGGCCAATCAGTGTACACATGTCGCAATTGTTATTACAGCCCGTGGCGGTCATATAGGTTTCCTCGAGGGCTGGTGGCCATCCACCAAGGATCAGTATATGTGCCGGCTGTTCACTGAGTATTTCACAAAGGCCCTGTTTGATGAGGACGGTGAATTTGAGCGCGCCTCTAACAAAATGCACGAACGATTCTTGGCCAAGCAAACGTTGGAGCTGGATACTCGTATCAATTTGTCCACAGAGGTGCTGCTCTTGGAGAAGCCGGTCGAGCAGCTGGAACACCATAAAGCGAAGATAATGTAGATCAATTAGTACAGCCAGTCGGCGTCAACTATACTAGAACATATATAGAAAAATAACTGCGAATGTATTATCAATTGACAGTGCTAGACGCCAGCTGAAGACTTGTGATATGAATTTGAACAAAATCCAAAGTGTTATTATAAACAATTAAATAATTATTCGGGAAAATATTTCGACAGCTGTTAGAAACTGAAATTATTGCTAGAACATGTATTAGTCACATATCAAATTGGAACAGTGAACCAAAAGCTTTATAATTATTAATATCTTAGTAGATAAATGCAAAATTCGCAATTAAAACTATGACACAGAACAATAAATATTACTCGAACGATATTTTTTTTATTAAATTCTTATATTTAACTAATAAAAATACAACGCTTAACAAAATGAATCAATTAGTTATATATTTGCAAAATAGCGAGTAATTGAAAACCGATTACATCTAAAAACGTACATATATGTAAATATAAAAAATAATGTATTTTGGGTATTTTGGATGCGAGCCTAACTAAATGGGCTTATAGAGCAAGGTCGTCACGTACTTCTTGCGATAACGATGGGTGGCACTGAGCACCATGACGCCGTCCTTGATGGAGAGCGCGTACAAATGGTTCAACATGACATGATTCGGCTCAGGCAGCAATGTGGGCTCGCACTGAAATACAAACGAAACTTTTATTTATTACGTGCCATAAACAATATTAATTTTATAGATGCGCAAATGTTATACAAGCATTTTTCCACAACCAACTTTTAATAATAACAAATCAGCTGACTAATGTTCATATTGTAGAATATTCAAGAAAAGTGAAAACGATTTGGAACTGCAATCGTTTTACTTTTAAAAACTATGCGAAAACAGGAACAAAGGCCAAACATTTGATAGGGAAAAATGATTGCTCTTTTTACGGAAACGGGAACACCTTAACAAAAACGATTCGGAATTGCAATCATTATATTGTAGTACTTTGTAAAATAGTTTTCAGGCAAGGAACATGTGTAATATTGTACTTTCTTAAAGTGCACCTTTAAGTTTTCAGTGGAAAAGCGTTTGTATAGCGTTGTCGCATCTAGACAAGTCACGTTGATTGACTACCTACCGATAGTGGCGTATCCTTGTTGAGTATGACCTGTAGCAGATGTGGGGGCAGAACTGGCGGTCCGGAGACCTTCTCCCAAGGCTTCACCTGTGGCACCTCCTGTGAGTACTCCTTTTCGGCATAGTTAGGCACATTCTCGCTGTCTTTGGCTAAGGCTTGGAATACCTCAAAGTCTGAGGCGCGCACCGATACCAAATTGTTTTTATCGCCCTCGTCGTTTTCCACGCTTTTCTGTAAGTGTAGAAGTGAGTGTCAAAATCAATTGATAATTTCGAGAGCTGCCAACTCAAACCGAAGCCCAAAGCTGATGTCTCTCAGTTTTTGTTTACAGTCCAGCGGCGATTACACAACAGTATAAGTGAAAAATAGTCTACTGCGTCATCAATTTGTAAACATGCTCGCGTATCGATTTTCCACTGGAATACTGGAACACTTACCAGCCTGGGATCGTGCTTCCATTCGCCATCCACGCAGAACTTGTACTGATGATCGCCCTCGGGCAGATCGATGATGGTCACAAAGTTGCCATGGCTGCGCACCATTTGGATGGGCTTCCACTTGGAGAATGTGCCCGATATGGTTACATTCTTGCCACCATAATCCCAACGTAAGACTGTGGGCAGCGCTGTTTTCTTACGCTCAATATCCTCATCCAGTGATCCTATTGCCTGCGCCTGCTCATCATCGTTGTTCTCATCCATTGTGTTATCTCGCTCAGCTGCTGCTGCTGCTTCCTCTGTTGCTAATTCGTTATCAACAACTGCTGTGCGCTTAGCTCCCACTCTCGTATAATACGAATCGTCGAATGCCGTATGTTTTTTATCGAACGAGAAAGCTTGGCCAACGCCGCCGCCTGCTCCAATGCCGCCCAAAGCTGCTGCGCCCGCGCTACCGCCCCCGCCACCCGTTCCCGCTGCCGTTCCACCACTTACCACTGAGTCGCGAAAGTGTGCGGGAGAACTTGGTGTCGATAAATCGGTCGACTTGTGGCGCTCTCGATGCATGTGCACAGTGGAGCTGCCCGCGTTGCCCATATTGCACTCTCTTTTGTTTTTTTTTTGTTTTCTGGAGGTTACTTATAAAAAAGCATTTAAGATGATTGGACGTTTACTGTTTTTGGCACTTTGTTTTCCTTGATATTCGTTTTTGTTTTAATCGTTCGTTTAGTCGCTGTGTTTATCCCAAAAATTTCAGTTTAGTAAAAATGGTTTATGTATCAAAATTTTTGGCATTTAATTTTTAGTCTTTATTATTTAATAGTTTGTTTTCGTCGTAAAATGGCTAATTATAATTACAACTATATATGTATGTGTGCATATTTATGCAGTATATTTGTGTGTTTGTATATATGTACGTACTGTATGTATATTCGCAGTTCCAATTGGATTTGATTCATTCGGTGAGAACGGTGCAGAGTTGCATATGTGGATGTATCGACCAGGGCTAAGGTCAATTAGAATGCAATTTGTTTTGGTTCATAATGAAGTGCAACATTCTGCGTTTGCGCTATGAAACTAGCTCGTGATTTTTTATTTTGCACAATCGGTTATATCCCTAATCGATCATATTTCGGCTTAGTTACTGTTTGCCAAGAGGACGAAAATATATATATATATATATTCGGCTGTGGAGGTTGACTATTTTGCAATAATTTGTATTAAAATATTTTAAAAAAATTGATCCCACACAAGCGAAGCGATTACTGGTTTGGTGGGAGCATCGATAAGCTATGCGAGTATGCGATGAATAAGTAGTGTTGGTAATTGGTGCTACCACCATAGAGCGCGCAAATTGTTATTTTTAAATTATATTTGAAAATAAAATAAAATAGCCAAATGTTAATTTATTTTTTTTGCCTGTTCAAAAGAGCATTTTCAAATCAATGTAGTATATTAAAATTACGCGTTATTAATTAATTATTGCCACATACATATTTCGACAGAGATGTCTTTTAGCGACCCACATAAAGAAAGCAATGAATTTTAAAAGTATAAGTCAAATTAAATGAGTTTACTATCCAATTAAAGTGTATGGCAAAAATTACATAAGACAAACGTTTAGTGAAATCTCCGTTTTAACGAATTAAGTTCAAGTCATATAACTTTTCATTTAACCATATTGGCGAAGGATATTAATAAATGAGCTATAAAACGAAACTGCCAAGTCCAATTATCCACTTATTATTATTATTATTGTGAAAGTCAACCACATTTCATAAAATAGGGAAACTGTTCGAATCGGTTTTTATAATACAAAATTTATTAATTAATGTATACAAGGTTTATAATTCAGAAACCCTTAAATCTAATTTTCAACATTTTGCTGTTAGTAATTAAAATCTTTAAAATTAAAGGTATTGAATGAAAGATTAATTTAATTACACCAAATTAATTCTTTTTGCATTCCTTGCATTTACTATTTGACAAGCTTTCGGTTAGATTGCTATCTATCGTCAATCGTATAACTTCATATCTAAACTTCAGCTCTCCGAAGAGTTCTGTTATTTGTTGTTGTTACGCAAACTACATAAATAATGGATAAGCGATTCAATTTATTATTTTAAGCTCCGCTCAAACTAAAACCCCACAGCTACATACACCAAAATTCGCGCTAATTTTTACGCTTGAAATTCTTAAAAATCAACAAATTGCAAATGTCATTAGTGCGGAAAACAAAAAAGAATATATGCGATGCATAGGCGTTCGAACATATGTATCTAAATCAAAAGACAAATTGGTAATAACAAATGCAATTTGCGAACTTTTCTGCTGCTGCTTATGGTCAAGTGGCAGCAGCTCCTGGAAATGCCAAGAACAGACTGCAGACTGAGGAAAAGTTAGAATTAAAGCAAGAAAGAGAAATTGCATCAACTATGATGAGCTTATCAGTCCTTTACTGATGCGGATCACACAAGACGGGGCACAATTGACAGTAATTATTAAAGATTCAACACATCCCATATGCCTGGAAATCTTTAAACGATATATATTATCACTCCTTTTATGTGAAGCCAAACACTCGTAGCTTGTACGAATTTCAATTCGGGAATGAGAGTGAGTGAAGAGTTACTGCAGAACTTTCAACTTATGCGCAGCCTTTAGATGAAAATGCCGAGAAGGTGATGACCGAAGCCAGAAATGATATTGCGCCAGGCGGCAAAGAGCAGGTCCAGGAGCAGGCCACCGTTCGCGACCGTAATTACAATTCTGACGAAAATAACGGCAACTAAACTGTAGTACTGAGCGAAAAGATAGTCCCAACGCAATATTCAAATTCAATATCCTATCTCGTATGATTTTTTGAAAATAGTGAACGTTGATGAGGTGGTTAGGCAAATGCAGCAGGAAACACAGTACGCACAGATGACCAATGCATGTAAGCAAGCTTTCCTTGAGGCTTTCTACCAGACGCCGCAGATACGTAAAAAGTACAACTAAACTCTAAAGCCTTGCGCGGCACTCTTAAAAGTTGCTACAAATACCTAAGTGCAGAACCCGAACCTCAACCACTACAACTAATGTTTTTGGAACTGTTGTACAAACAGTTGCAAGCACAGCAGCATCCACAGAGGTAACTACAACCGCCAGTGCCGTTGCCGCTGCAAAGATATTGGAGAGCACAGCTGAAGGTGCCTCAAGCATGCCAACAATAACAGCGTCAAACACTGTGACAAAAACGGCTAGCTCTGTGACAACAGGTGCCTCGAAACTAGCATCGACATCTGCTGGAACGACGGACAATTCTAAGGTTGCCTCTATACTAAGCACAACGACAGGGTCCATGGTAAACGCCAATGACAATCACCAATTTTTTGGTCCACAGCAGCTAGGCATTTAAGATCTGAGGTATCGCAAAACATGACCGATTGCATGACCTTCGGTGTCGTCAGCCGCTAAATTGATGACTTGATATTAATTCACAATTCAAATCGTTACTCGAGTTGTTATTGAGCGAAAAACCCACCGTTGAGAAATTTGACAGGCTCCTTTTTGATTTCATCTGGATCAATTGGAACAACTATAATGCGCTCGAAGAGCGGATCATTTTGACTCACTGCCATTTCCATGTCTACGAAACTGGGTTCACAGTTCGATGCATCCAGTTGTGTGGGTGACACTCATATTGCGGCACGTCCACTGGAATAAAAGCAAAACATTCTGTAGTCAACGTTTAACTTTAACACTCAACAAGGCTTACCCTCGCCGACATTCAGATCTGTCACGTCTTCCTGGCTCTCGTCAGAATCGTCACTCTCGGCTGTCTGTCTTATTCTGAACTATATAGAATGGCACTAAAATTAGAACATTAGGGCTGCAAATCTATATACATGATATAATGATATTTACATTCAATTGGCCTTGGCGGTACAGCTAGATTAGCATTCCAGTTGATTGACTAAGTTAATCTCGTATTACTAAGCTGTGGCATTGTCTTATCCAGTCCCTGCCATTTAGTTTACAATTTGTCCAACTGAAGATGCAAATTAAAAGGCCAGTTGACCCCGAGCAGCACATGGTGATAACATTGACCCAAAAAGGCATCATCCGCATAGATCGACGTGGCCTTATACATGCACGTATACTTCTTGAATTGCTGGTAGCCCAACTGGAACCGTATCAGCCAAATGGTCTTCAGCCCATGACTAGTGAATAGCTGGTACTTCAGATTGTGCTCCTGATATTAAAATAAACAGTAGACAATTACATTTGAAAAAATTAAGTAATGTATTTGTGAAAGCTTTGTAATTTTTGCAAGCATTTGACACAGTTTAGTTTAGTATAGATCATATCTTTCCTATATTAAAATTTATTCATCCCACAACAGCTATGAGGAATATGTTTTATGAATAGCATAAAAACAGATGCTTTATCAAATACATCGGCCCGATCACAAATAAGTATGCCAATTTTGAGCAACTGTTTAAATTTGTGAGAAAGTTCTAATGCCTTTTGTTTGGATATAAAGCAGTGGAACAGATTCACAATTCTTCTTAGTTCATTATAATGGTTAAAAATATATAAATCAGTGCTCATTTATGTAACACAATGTAAATAGAAACATCAGCCTTGTAGCTCGTTAAGTTTGGTCAGGAAAGACAACAGAAAGACAACAGAAAGTTAAACTAAAATGACCTGGCTGCTGTGGGTAAAAATTGGTGATTGTTATTGGCGTTGGGCTTACCAGGGACCCTGGCGTTGTACTTATTGTAGAGGGAACTTTAGAATGGTCCGGCGTTCCAGCAGATATCGATGCTGGTTTCGAGGCACCTGTTGTCACAGAGCTAGCCGTTTTTGTCACAGTGTTTGACGCTGTTATTGTTGGCATGCTTGAGGCACCTTCAGCTGTGCTCTCCAATATTATTGCAGTGGCAACGGCGCTGGCGGTTGTAGTTACCTCTGTGGATGCTGCTGTGCTTGCGACTGTTTCTACAACAGTTTCGAAAACATTAGTTGTAGTGATAGTGATATTTGCAGCAACTTTTAAGAGTGCCGCGCAAGGCTTTAGTGTTCAGTTGTACTTCTTCCGAATTTGCGGCGTCTGGTAGAAAGCCTCAAGGAAAGCTTGCTTACATGCATTGGTCATCCGTGCGTACTGTGTTTCCTGCTGCATTTGCTTAACCACCTCATCAACGTTCACTATTTTGAAGCCATCATTATACGAGATGGCATATTGAATTTGAATGGTGCGTTGGGACTATAATTTCGCTCAGTACTACAATTTTGTTGCCGTTATTTTCGCCAGAATTGGAATTAAGGTCGCGAACGGTGGCCTGCTCCTGGACCTGCTCTTTGCCGGCTGGCACAACATCATTTCAGGCTCCGGTCATCACCTTCTCGGCACTTTCATCTAAAGGCTGCGCATAAATTAACTGTTTCTGCTTAACTCTTCACGCGCATTCCCGAACTCGTACGAGATGCGAGTGTTTGGCTTCACATAAAAGGAGTGAGTATTATCGTATATCGTTCAAAGATTTCCAGACATATGGGATGTGTCGAATCTTTAATAATTACTGCCAATTGTGCCGGTCTTGTGTGAATCGCATCAGCAAAGGGCCAATAAGCTCATCATAGTTGATGCAATTGTCGCTTGCTTGCTTTAACTCTAACCCTTTTCTCAGCCTGCGGTCTGTCCTTGGCATTTCTAGGAGCTGCTGCCGCTTGAGCAAAAGCAGTTTGAGGCAATTGCAGTCTGTCCTCGGCGTGCCACTTGACCCGAAGCAGCCGTAGACAACTGCAGCAGCGTCTCCTTGACCGCAAGGAGCATGCTCTGTCTGAATTTGTATTTCGTGCGTACTGGCGGCTCGCTTTAGAAAGCATGGTAGTCTCGTTACGCTGTACATACATATATTATATCTGAAATGTAATATCCGTCAGGTTTTCTACAATATTTCCAAATATCTTGAAACTGTTGAATGTTGTGAAACTACGTGCAAAAGTTCACAATTTTTATTTATATATTACCAATTTATTTTGGATAACCCATAATTTTTTGTTTTCCGCACTGATGACATTATTTGCAATTTATTAAATTTTATGAATTTGAAGGTTAAAAATTTGTGCGAATTTTGGCCGCCAAAATATGGCGTATGCCGCATGGGGTTGCAGTGTGACCGGAGCTTAAAATAATAAATTTAATATAAAGGCGGACCTCCACGCTTTGGCATTTTGCCATATTTCGACCACTTTTTGCTGAATTATCGTATACGCAATTTTTTACGAAATTGAGTTTTTGATGCAAAGTTCTAAAGTCACTACTCAACATCTGGTAAAATATTATAATGATATTCTCTATAGTTATAAAGATTTAAACTAAATTGATTTTGGCGTATGTGTCAGGGCAATTTTCTTTGATTTTCTTTTAGTTTTACCGATTTGAACAGTTTTCCTATTTGATGAAATGGGTTCATAAAAGGTTATTGTACTTGTCAGTCTCGTTTTATAGCTTATTTATTAATATCCTTCGCCAATATAAAATACATACCATGACGGCGCATTATAATGTAACGAACTGAAGCTGCAATCGGGTTTTTTTATGTTGTTTTATAGTTCAACATATGAGACATAATAATTATTTAATTCGTTCATAACGAATTCATATATCATTAATTAGGCTATTAAATAATAAACTGGTTCCGCTAATCTAATGTTTCGTTGCGCCTGCAGCCCTGCGCAAAATATGCAGCTGTTATTTGCGAAAGTTGCAATAGTACCAGTTCCTAATAAAAGTTGAAATGCGCGCAAGTTGAAAATAGACATACGGTAATATCTTGCTTTCCAGATTTGGCCACACTGCCTTATATATATGTAATTTATATGTGAAAAGATTAGGAGGGAAGGCGTTTAGCATATTAATTAAGCACTGTTAATACATAATAATGGCCGAATTGGTGAAGGACTGGCTGGCGGACTATCAGCGCGCTCGCCGTCAGCCAGCGGACTCCGAGGCATTTGTCGTGGAGCACGAAACAGATCCAGAAATTGCCGAGGCCATCTTCACAATATTTAGCGAAAGGCAGCGCAACGAGGAGCTGGTGCATGATATTTGCCAGCAGTTGTTGGCTTTCTACCGTGCGCCGGAAGTAACGTTACACAAGTATCCATTGCAATTTATACCCGTACTGATATACACGTACCTCCATGCTGTGGCAGCGGGCGACAAAAAGGCGTCCCGTGGCGTCGAAACGCTGCTCATATGCATTTACAACGGCGAGGTGTCCACCGACGATGGCGGCCAAAAGGTTGTTGCCTTTCGCATGCCCATTTTGGCACAGGCATCTGTCTACCACGAGATGAAGAATCTGCCAATACAAGATCTGCGGCGCTGGGAGGAGAATTGCAATCGTGAGGTCAAGTGGGGGCCACATCTGCGCATTGAATCGATGAATGCTCAAAATCGTATACGCATCATGACCGCCCTGCTCTTTTGCTACAATCAGCAGGTGAGCCTCACGCAAAAGGCATCGCTGCTGCATCTCTGCCGCGTGACGTCACAGTTGGTCAATCAAGGCTTCACAACCAAATCTGGCCATGGGCATCGTATGAGCTATGGGTAAGCGAAGTTAAAGTACCTTTTGTTCCTTCGTAGTTCCCCATTCAATGTCTCGTTAATTGTGGTTTTAATTATACATATGGTTGTATACTGTAATTTCAGCTCTGATCCAACGACGGGTGCTACATTCCCCAAACCCTCCGCCCCGCGAATACCGCTCTCAGCGTCGTTCCTTATCGAACTGGTGCACGCCATCTACTATGCAATGTTCAATGGATTTGGCACGGTTGCCATACAGACACTGGAGGACATACACAATCGTGCCAGTTACGAAATGTACACGGAATTAATTCTGGTCACAAATGCCGTGCGTAATTCACTGCATGCGAACCCATCGGGACAGCCCAATGATGGTCCAATGGGCTTGAGCGTGGCACTGACACCGGCTACAAATACCGTGACGACCTCAGTCTCAAAATCGATGATAACGAACGCATCATTCCGCACGAAAAAGTTGCCCGATGACATACCAATACAGGTGCAGGATCTCACAATGCCACAGGCGCCGCAGCAGCTGGCCAGTGTTATGGAGGAAACGGAGCCGGTTGCTAAGGAATCGCCGTCGACCAAGGAGAGCAGCGGTACGCGCACTTCCATCATACGGCCTAGCATGGAGGGCATAAAGGCGCAAGCGCACAAGGCGGCGCTAATTGCTGGCTTTAAGAAGTCGAAGGACAAGGAAAAAGAGAAGGATAAGGAACCGCCGAAACCACCGCAGCGCAAATTTGATAAGCATACACAGCGCAACTCGCTGCTTCAGCTGCAATCAGCACCGGATATGAGTCTCGACTACGAAAAGAATCCTTTGACGGTCAGCAAATCGAAAACATACGATGCCGTTGCAGAATCGCAACCCACCGATATGCTGCCAATGCAAACGCTATCGCTGATCAATGAAAATGGCAGCAATAGTTTCAGCATCGATAGCGATATGAATGATGGCATTGCCGTCCTGGCTGGCCCGAACAGCGGGGGTGTTCCGGCTAGCACGATGACCTCGCTGAACAGCAACACAACAACTTCCATCACGAGCAGCGATTTGCTGACCAAGAGCTTTGACTCCAGCGTCGAGATGACGCCAATGGGTCACAGCAGCAGCAATGGGGGCAAACTGGCCGAGCATGGCCTGGAATAGTGTGTACCATTCCGAGTTCAACAACAAACCAATTAGCCAAATTCAAGAACATACATATATATATATATATTTATTAACACTAATATATTCGCACGTTACCTTTGGGTATTAACTGATGAACAAAAGATAACCAGTTGGGATTGGGGACTAGGGCTGTATTGGCGTGTTTTGAACTGTAAAATGTACTGCAGGAATACTTAAAAACGTTTGAATTTGTTGAATTTTATTGTCGCTCTTCGTTGTTCGTATGTATTAATTGTATTGTATTCTAATTGTTGGTAAAATGTACATTACTAATTATGTAATTTTGGTTTAGGTTTAAGCGTTTAAAGTCCTACACACACATAAATACCTAAAATATAGAAAATATATAGTCAAGAAACCAGAATTCCAGAACAATAATTGAAGTACAGAACTATTTCCAAATGCTTTAAGCATTCAATTTTGATTTGAAGTGTAAAACTAATAATTAACTGTTCCGGTTCATTGTGTGAGAAAAATGTCCTTTTCCAGATTCTGGTTTCCTTGGTCTGCATGTTGGTTTATTATATGTTTAAGCAATATGCAAATATAGCTATTGCAACATATACACAAACATACATACCATACAAATATGTATACAAATAAGTAAGCCTAATATATACATACATACATACAAATATTTATTGAACGTTGACTTACAACCAATGTTATTATTATTGATTTAAACTAAAAAAAAAATATATACATTAATGAAATTGGATATGTTTGTTGAACATGGCTCGTTGTGATAAAGCTGTTCACAAATTGCTCAGTTGCTCACTTCAATTACTGTCTCTGATACTCAGTTGTTCTTTATAAACAAATAATTAGCGCCCCGAGATGAAAAATAAACAAGACAGAACGGATATCTTCAGAGTGCCGATGTACACTAGCAGCAATGTTTATATACAAAACTCAATTTTCGTCTGATTGTTCAGTTATGTGGTATATGCCAAGTTTCATTACGATAGCTTTAAAACTGAGAGACGACGGACAACGCTATATCTGTATCATACTTTGTTGGGTCGGAAACATCTCCTTCAGTCCATTACACATTTTGAAACAAAATTATAATACCATCTGCTAGGGCATAATAACTGAGCAATATAGAATAGTTTTGTCGAGCTTGTTTACTTCATTAGTTCAGTGAGCAACTGTTTCAGTTTTACTCATGAACAACTGGCGACAATGGTGAATTGCATTTCGATATCCGCTTTCTGAACTTGCCTTGCAGAAAGATGCGTGGCACGTCAATGCCCTCCTTTAAATTCAAAGTGCGTCGATGCACATAGTTGTTGGCTAGGACCTCAAAACCGTTGCTGCTGAACAGCTCTGCCAGCTCCTGCTCGGCAAAGTAATAGCTGCGCGTGCCGTCCTGACGCATGTACAGATTCTCAGCGATTTTGTTGCCCGGCTTGAAACGCAGCTGCGCCATATCATAGAGGCCGTAATCTCTGAATAGCACCAAGCCGCCGGGTTTGAGCAGTTGCCATAGATTTCTTATCACAGCGCCATATCTATCCGGATGTATGGCGGATAGCACGAATATCATGGTGCACACATCTAGGCTCTCTGTGGCAATGTGCTCGTGCACCTGTTGCGTCGTAATGTCGCATTGGAAGGCCGTTATATGTTTCGCATCGTAGAGCCCATTGGAACGCACAAAATCAACGGCACGTGGCGAAAAATCGCACGCATAGAAATAGAAACCCGTTCTCGTGATCTCATCCTCCTTCAACTGTTCCTCTAGCAGCGGAAAAACCAGATTGCCCACACCGCAGCCAACCTCCAAAAGGGTGCGTATCTGCCCTGGGCTCGTGGACTCTTGGTCGGCCAGCAGCTCCTGGAACTCACGTGTCGTCCAGTGGCGATCCTTAAAGAAGCGCGTCTCGTTGCGTTTGTAGAATAAATCCCAGTGCCGCTGTGCATCAATCTCCAGCTTGTTCGCTTTAAATTCAGGTACCATGCGTTTGTTTTGCTCTTCCAGCTTAACTAACTCGGATGCGGATAGCACCTTCGCCTGTGTTGTGATTATATCTGGTTCCATAATCCACAAATAACGACAACGCGTGTTGTGTCCAAATCTTAAGCATTCATTTTATCAGGGGTATTCCGTATATTAAAATCGATTTCGTAACCAGCTGTTTGCTTTGAAACATGGCGCGAACGTCCGTTATCGATTTAAATTTGAATTGTGTGACGTAACCAATTGTAACAGCTCGAATGCAGATATATTTGCTCTGCGTTCTTAGCCAGGTGAAGATCTCTCGATGACATATGTCAAATGATTAATGGCCAACCAATTTAATAATAGGATAAATTGATAGTTGAAAGAAAGTCTATTTAAAACCTTGTTTAAAACGTTTTTCTAAATTCAACAGAAGAATGCTTGAGAAAATAAATGAAAATTATGTAAACGACTTTATAATCCAAACAAGCTTAGAATAAAGATAATCCTAAAAGTTTTCTGTTCCATACATACCATGACCGTGACCGTCAAGGCGGCTGTGAAGGATTTTAAGCTATAAAATATGAAAGTATTTAAATTGGCAACAGTTTGTTAAAATTCGTTAGAATATTTTATTGATCAGTTTGTTTAATTTTATATTTATTTTCGTTTTAGCGCGTCACGTTTTGCAGATTTGAAAGAACAATCTTATCTCATGGATTCATATAAATTGTATGTATCATTTGTATAATTACTAGGGAGTTGCAAAAATATTTTACAATAACAATACGATAGTAGAATTGATAATGAATTCAATAGTTAATTTATAAGTTTAAAAGTTTAACAAAGGCATAGGCCAATAAAGCATAAGGATTTGTCAATTTTGGTTACACACAGAGATTTTTTGCTTATATAACTCGTATTTTAACAAATCTGGAACATTGGGCATATGTCTATTGCCATTCGAATTATGCATATACTGTTTATATATGATATATTTAATAAATGAATTGAAACCACTGCAGCGTGCATGAAGCATATTTGATTTTTCATTTAATGCTGCACTTTATTCTTGAAATTTGATATTCTTTTTTGGGTTCTTTTGGTTGTTGTGGTTAAGAAAAGTGGAAATAATTTTTAAGCTGCTGTGGCTATAGGTTTGTTCTTCTTGTTGTTGTAGTAATTGCGCTCTCGTTGCCACACAATTTGAATTAAATCTAACTACAGCATTCATATTGCCTACACATACATGTATATCCTGCCAAATAGTGCAGGATCGTATTCATCATCAGTTTCATATTGCAAGAAAGTTATGCCTATATACATAAGTACACATATGCATATGTGTATGTATGTTTCGTTTAACTATATTGTAACTCTAGGCATTTAAGCTTATTGTTGTTTAACACGAACTTTAGTTTAACGGGCGCACACAAATCGAAACACTTTGAATTATTAAATATGTGTGTCCTTTGTTATATAATCAAAAATAGCTGCGACTGTATTGGCTTTATAAACATTCATCGGCCCCCGTTTCTAATTTTGTTTATATTTTTATTAATATTGCTTACCTAATGCCAATTGCCTGTATATAAAAAAGAGTAAAAAGACGCAGACATTAAATACTAGCGTCCAAATTATCGGCTTATCGTATATGTATATGTAATATATAATATTTATATAATTTTTGTTTGCATTTGTTCGCATTCGCATAACGTCTTTAACATTATGTATGTCCAATATTGTATGTTATTTATGCAATGTATATTATATACGGTAAATTTGAGTAGAAAATTTGGAAGAGAAAAGTGTTACACATATGCTAAGTACATAGAAATATGTATGTACGAGTATTTATATAATAGTTATGATACTGTATAATTGATTTTTTTTACATCTATATAATTTTCAATTGTTTTTGTTTTTTATTTTTTGTTGTTGGTGTTGCTTGTCAATTAAACATTAGTACAAAATTGTAGCCATGTCGTTGATAAACAATTGATTTATGTTTCGAAGAAAGAAGATAATGAAAGGTAAACTCAAATGAAGTCGGGGCGTTGCGTTTTTTCTTATACATAGTATTGCAAATATTAGTTTTTGAAATCGTCAAGTGACGTCTTTAACTTTGAATAGTTTTGTTTATTTTTATAAATGTTTGCGTTGAAATGTTATATGCTTATCTTCTTGTTTCTTTCCATTAAAGATATATAATTAAAAGTTTAGGTTTAACTTTGAGACTTTGCACAGCATTTTATATAATATACATTTACATTTATATATGTGTATTTTATTTTTGTTTTATTTTTTTTATCTATATTGTTTTCTTACAAAATCGAGTAAAAATTTGCTTATAAAAAAAATATGAGTATCGTTTACTAATCGAGTGTTAAACAGTTTCAAAATAAGACAAATGCGAAGCAAAGTTTCGGAAGTTCTCGTTGCAAAAAGTTTAACAAATTAAACGTAAATACATTTAATAAATCGGAAGTTATAGAATTGCGTGGTTCGAGTTTTTCGGTTCGTGAGAGTTTCTAGAATGGGAGTTGAGGTTGTTTTTATGATTTTTTATATTCTTTTTTTTGTCGGCTGCCTCTGCTACTACTGTAGAGCGTATAATGAATCAGTCTTTGCGTGTCACAAGTATCAAACAAGGAGAGATACGTAAATACAATATAGTATATATATAAGTATAAACCATATAAAGCATACACTACGGGTATATGAATTGGATCTTCTGCTGTCGTGCTCCGTGGCATACAAATACATAGTACAAAAACTAGCTAAGATGTGTTGCATCGTTGTAGAAAGTTCAAAAACATTCCTTGTACGAGTTGAACATATGATAGTTGTTAATGTAAATGATAAAACAAGTTAACAAGCTATAATTTAATTAGGTATGTGGTAATTAGATTTAGCTATGCTGCGAGTTTTGCTTTAAGCTAAGCCGAATTGAATTATAGAATTACAAAGCGTAAGATGCAAATAGTTATTTGTATATGTATGTTTAATTTGTATATATGAATTAATATGTATGTTTATGGTTATACTTTATTCGTAATTGGTGCGTTTTTTTTTATTTTTATATACGTTTTTTTTTGGTTTCGTTTTGGTTTGTTGGATAAAATTCACAAAAGTTCTTGAAGTAAAGTAACGAATAAAAATCTCAGTTTTTGGGTTACTTGGTTTCGCTTACTTTGAATAAATATACATACATACAATAAAAAAATGTATAATTAGATTTTAATTTGTTTAGAATCGAATTTGAATACAAATGATGTTTGAAGAGCCGCTAGTTGCAGACTTTTATTTATTACTTATAGATTTTGTTATCGTTTTATGTTAACCTGAATACAAAAATACATTAATATATATATATATGTATTGTATATGTATATATAAGTATATATATATGTAATATGTATGCAATTTTTAATTAACTGTCTTGTAATTTAATGCACAACGTTTGTGTCGACAAGTTTTGCAAGAACACAAACTTTTATAATTCAGATTAGTTCAATTTTGGGTTTCCTTTCTTTCTTTTTAGCTGATATCAGTGAAAGTGCCTTTGCGGTTAATGATCATCTACTTGTTGTGCTGCGCCACCACATGGGGTGATTTATAAAAGTTTTGCACGAACTCGGAGAGGCTGTAGACGGCGCCGGGTCCCTTGCCAGCGCTCATGCATATAAAGTCGCCCAAACAGTGCATGTTGGCTGTAATAAAATAAAGAGTTAGTTGGATGTTTAAGTTGATTTTAGTTGTAGTTAGTTACTGTTAGATAGAATGGGTGGATATGAGGGCGGTGGCTTAATCCAGCTGCCATCCGGTCGGCGCATGTGGCGGCGATCCGATGAGAACTCAATTAGATATGTATCTGCGGGTATAACTCTGAAGAATCTGTAAATAGATAAACATTTAGCCATCTGGCAGACATGATTTAACGCATTGCTCACCTGTGGTGCTCCGGTCGTAGCGCCAGATCGGAACGAAAAGTCTCTGTAACGTATTTGTGGAAATATGTGGGAAACGGCAGCGTAGTATCCAAATCGAATACCAAACAGCGGTTCGGCAAGGGATTGTGCATGAAGAATACATGATAGTCCTGGGAAAACAATCGCATTATAAATCGAATTTAAGATGCAGCAACTCGATGTTTTCCGAGACAACATACCCATATCACAACTTGATCATCACCGCGTCCGGCTTTTTGCCGCCAGAGTGGTACAGTTCGTCCTTCGTTGGACACAAAAACCGCATAGCACGTGGCCAACTCCTCCGGCCGTGTGCGTTTCACCTGTTCACATAGTTTCCAAACGTTCTCCTCACTGCAAAAAATAAAATAAATCAAATATAAATACGAATCAGTTTGTGAATAATGAATGGAAGAAGTGTGGATCAGAGGAGTCTTGGCACTATTCTCTAATTCGAAATATCAGCTCAAAGCAGTTAGTTACCAAATATCTTAGAAAAGATCAGAGAAAACATTTAATCTTTGACTGGCTTGAAAACCATTTTCCAATTCAAAATAAATGATTAAATTGAAACTATCAGGTCCAGTAAATGGAATTGATATCAATTTTAAACTAGATTAAGATCCTGTAGAAAATGTCCATAAATCATTATCATTATTTCGAAATCTACTTTGGGAATCAATTCTGCAGAAAAGTAGGTAGCCTACTTTTCGGAGCAGGATAAAATAGAATATTTGAAAATTTCAAAAGTGGTTTTTGTGGAATTGGTTTGAAAGTGAGTTTCGGAACAGGTCTGAAGGGTTCTTCAAATTTCAACTCTGGTTGACTGTCACGCAAGGACCAAACAAGGCAGCTTTTATCTGATTTGAATTTTATTAGGTAACAACGAGGTCCACAAGGACCAGTAAAGTTGCAAATTATAATAATCGATTTTGGCTTTAAGCCAGAGTATATAGCGGAAATATATGCACATATGTATATGTATATGTAAGTGGCAAGCTTGTTTCATTCAAATTAATTTCAATCAATTGAGATGCCACACATTGTTGCTCGCATGTGTGCTGACTTGGGCCAAGGGATACAAGTGGGCGGCAGGTGCATGCTAGTGGGGCATTAAAATCAGCGACAAGCGTTTACAACAACAACAATAACAACAACAAAGCCATATCAACAGTTCCAACAGCCACTCAACTAGCGCGGGGTCACGAAAAAAAAGAAGTCGTGAATCGCGCCTGGCAATAAGAATAACGTGCACTCGGGTTATTAATGCCTGCGAGATATATAGAGAGAGAGAGAGGGGTAAGGGAAGGCCAGTCAGTTGCGCAAGCCTTGGGTTGAGTGAGTCCTGTTACTGTTGATCAAGTGGCTAGATAATCCAATGGGTCGCCAATTGCAGCGGATGCTCTTAAATGCCAGAAGGTGACTCGCCGCCAAGGCTGCTGCCTGCTAACTTATTCTTCTAACATGCCGCCTGCGAATCCTGTGACTCACACACACACACACACTCACACAAACAGAGAGCAGTGTTGTCAACTTTTGAGGAACCAAAAGTGAATGAGACATACAGAAAATCCCTATATTTTGGGGAAACTTGGAAACTGAAAAGTTAATAAATTTAAGTGTCAAGTGTTGAAAGATTCCTAAGTAGCGCCTAGGCGCGCAAATATCCACATAAAAAATTATGTATTAAGATAAAAACATGTAAAAACGGCTGATATTATCAATAAACTTAAAATATATTTAAAATTTTTGTATAATCCATTTTATTTTTACCAGATTCTCAACAGCGAAACCACTAACATATTGCAGTGGGATTCAGCGGCTGGCCCGTCAAGTAGATTGCGAGAAATGTCTTTAAATTTGTTAAGGATGCCAATTTATTTTTTATTTCTGAAAAATGTACGCTGCTAGTTGATTTAATTTCTCTAGGAACCAAGCTTTCTAATACGCTCGGATTTGACGGGAAAAAACGACAAGGGCAACACTGGCAGAGAGTGAGAGAGAGAGACCAAGAATATGGGGGAGCGCGCGCATTGCAAATTCCACTGTAATGGAAGAGGAAGAAGTGAGAGATGATGATGAATCTGAGTGCAAATGTGAGTGCACAGGCATTTGGCAAATTAATCAATGAACATCTCCTGCGGGCTAAGGGAGAAACGACGCCAATATATGAGGCTTTTATTATGTTTTTGTTTGGTATGTGTGCGTGTGTGTGTGTTTGTGTGTGGATGCGTGTGCGACTGAACATGACATTTATATTAGGAGCGCTGCAGGGCTATATGGTGTCCTGCCAGCCCGTCATAATTGAAGTGATGCACGTTGTGTTGTGTTGTGTCGCCGTCGCCATTTTTGCAATTAGCATTTTTAATTGTAACATTAACACATACATACACACATACATAGGTACATATACATACATATGTACTAAATATGTATACTAAATAATGTGTATGTGTGTGTAAGCAAGTATATTGTTTAATTTTCGCCTTTTGTTATTGTTGCCGTTGGTCGTTTGTTTTATAGTCAAAACGCGCCTCTTGCATGCGGCAATAAAAATGAAACGAACAAAAAACCCGCCACCCCCATCCACACCCCCAATGCGCCAAGCCAATCCCTCAACCCGAGCAACCCACACACACACACACACTAGCCCGTTATACTTGTTAGCAGACATGACCGTTTGACCTAATTTTGGCGCTGCGCGACGGCGCCTCAACAGGAGGAACCCCTAGCTTATAGGCAAAAGGGGGCAGCCGCGGAGCGCAGGCAGCTGAGTAATGAGCGAATTTAAATGCGAAGCAAGGAATATCAACGAGCATGAAGCACGAAATGAGTACGGGATAAATGAAAAGCACTCACACTCACAGTCGCACACACACAGAGAAAGACACTCACACATACATACATACATATGTACATACACTTGCACAACAGGAGAATTGTTGGAATAGCTGCTGTTTGGTTGATGGGCGGCGAATGTGGCTGCCAAAGGAGATAACGCACAAAATAAAACACACACATAATTTACAATAATTTCAACGGTGCTTCCCGCAAGCAACGTGACATTTTATCATTCACAGCAATACACCAAGGTTGATTCAAAGGGAATTAATAGTAAATCAGTTCAATTATGACAAGGGTCCTTCCTCAGTTATAAAAGCGACTGAACAACGAGGTCCTGGCTTAACTCACAAGCTAGAAAATGACTGGACTGTGCTGATGTCGTAGCTCATAAGCTAGGTTGATTGTTTTTAAATCTAACATAAATGATAAAATTAATAGAATATAGAGCAATAAATTGAAAGAAATCTGAAAACCCTGACAGCCACTGCTTATACACACTTAACATATAGTTCTAAGTATATTAGTTTTGAAATAAATAAATAAATTAAAAGAATTTACAGTAAGGCTTGTGACTGGGCACTTAGCATTCTGAATCGATTTGGAATTTTAATTTATATATTTCACTGAATAAGCAATCATTTTTGATTTTTGGCCGCGACCCGGTATGAGCTTTAAAAATTGTCCGCGACCCACCTAATGAAAAAATACCGAACGTGCCCATTTCAAGCGCTATCTATTTTACGAAATGGATGCTTCCCTTATGCCATTATGTTTTACTGCGTTGCCCATCTTGTTGTATTGTAGCCTTTGGTTTATCTGATGTAAAAATAAACTATTTAAAATTTTTTTTCGCGACCCGGCAATATTTGTCTGCGATGCGGTACCGGGTCGCGACCTATACTTTGGAAAACACTGTGCTATACAGTTATGATCTTTCTACGGATTCTATTTATAAGCAAAGCTGACAGTCTTATAAACCATAAAATGAATTTTGGGCTTGTTCTGAGTTCCACTTTCAAATCAATTCCACACAAAAGTCCGTAACATACTTTTTGGCGCAGGATATAATTAAAAACCTAAGTTTTGTCAAATTTTAAATTTATTTATGTGAAAGTCAGTCGAAAAACAAGTCTGGAACAGGCCTGCTTGTAATGTTTGATTAAGTGCCAAAATCAAACAAAAGTTTTCAAATATTTGAACAGACTGAAGAAGAGCGATTTTTGTTTTAATTAAAATTCGAATATTTTGTTTATTTGTTGTTGTGGTTGCTGGGGCTGCAGTTGAGGCGTTAAGGATGCTACTCACCAGTAACAGGACACATAGGAGCAATCCGCTATTTTAGGGAACAGAAAATCTGTCGTCATTTTGATGCGTTTGTTTGTGTGAGTGAGGTTGTTGCTTCTTCTCTTTCTACTGTTATACTGTTGTTGTTGTTTTTCTGGGGTTGCAGAATCGCGTGTTGTTGTTGTTGGTGTCAACTGTCAATCGGAATTTGCACACTAAATAATTATCGCTGCCTATTGCGCCTGAATTTGGTTAGGGTTGAGACGTGGTGTGCGGGTGTTTCAGGTGTTTCTACGGGGTTTATCATTTAGGTGGCATTAAACGATACGATTTCGATTGTTGTTGTTGTTATTTGTTGCTGTTGCAGTTGCAGTTGCGCCTCAACGGCATCTCATTTTGTTGCTGACTGCAATTGACAGCGACATTTTATTGCAATTTGTTGACAATTTATTTGATTTCAACTGCTTTTTGGCCAAACAGCAGGCGACACACACGCACACACTTGCAAATATTTATACACAGCAGCGCACGCTCTCACGAGACGCAGCGACCCGAATTATTGAAGCGTCTTTTTTTCTAACTTTCTATCTTTCTTTGATCAAATGATGTTGATGCTGCTCTGAGTATCAACGAATGATCTCTTATTCTAATTAATTTGCGACAACGACACACTTAAAAAATAAACACGAAGATGGCTTTTGCTATTAATTAAACGCTGCGGCCTCTTTCTCCGCGTCTCTCTTGTTTTGATGTTTACTTTCACAGAAGTTGCCCAGACCAATGAGCTTTCCATGTGTGTTGCTTCCTTGGGTTATTATACATACATATGTATGTGTATGTATGTAGGGAAGTGTGTGTGTGTGGCTTTTAACACGCGCGCGTTCGTTGTGTACGCTTTCCCGGTTCTCCACAGACTTTGGGGGCAAATGAAAAATCTCTCTGCTCCAACATGAAATTTTCCAACACCTTTTTCAAATGTCATCTCTCTCTCTCTCTCTGCTCCAACAGACTAAAATAGTACTGAATCGTTCAGAGTTAGTTGAATAAGTCATTTGAATCAAAATCGTTCACAACAAACAAACAATACGGTCTCACTTAGTTGCTAGTTCCGATAACATCGATTGCAACGCTGTTGTCGTGCATCCGCCTCAGCTGACTTTAGCTCGCTGCTGTAGCACTCGGTCTGCTAACGTCTTTTCAAATCAAATCGTATCAGCTTATAAATAAAAACGTTGTTATCTAATCTATCTAAAGCCTATGGCTAAATTATGAGGCCTGGCCTTGAATGTTTTAGCAATGTCAGTTAGTTAATAATTAGGTAATCTGTACATTTTCACGCAAGTAATGAAATATTTGTTTAAATTTTCTTGAAAAAGATAAAAGATTATTGTGCTAGTCACCTTTGTTTATTTTAATTTAATATCCTCGAGCTGTCTCCAAAGTAGGTAATGTACTTAACTTACTAACTTTATGCCGATAACAAGAGTTGTTATAATACGCAGTAAAGTTGTGCATTGTTTGTCTATTTAATATTTATTGGCATATAATTTGAATTGCCTTTGAGGGTCGCGCCTTTGACTCCCGTGATAAGCCGCCAGTTAGCAACTATTTATAATTATAGTATATATATATATAACTACACACGATCCCACATCTACGAGCTAAAGACTTAAATTTTGATATTTATTATTGAACTTTGCGTTTGATAAAAACAACTTGTTGCCGATTAAAACGATCATGACATATAAAGAAATCTATTGGCTGATGACGCTTCCTCTGGCTTATCGTCTGTCGCAGCTCATATCTGGTTGATAGGGACAGAGAGGGAGAGAGAGAGAGAGATTGAGCAAGCTCTGCATACAATTGTGATGGGCTTAATACCCTGTAGTGTAATACACTGTGTAGATAATGTATGTTCGCATGTTTTTGATAAGATATCACAACCAGACTGCTTAAGATATTTGCCCTCAGACATGCAAAAAATGTATTTATAACCTAGATATACCTACTTATTTATATTTTTATAAGATAAGTGCAGCTTTATTTTATGATAGTCATATAAGTGCGCGACTACATAATTTATCTTTTACGCTTATATTTATTTAATAATTTAATTATGTAGTTGTTCGTGTTCACATACTAATTAGATTGTATTAGGGAGCATTGACTGGGGTGGAAAAACTATCGATGACACTTTCGATACTATCGATGTAAACAACGATTGTTTTGTGCCATTTTCGATAGCTTTTAAGCACAGATATAACTGTATCAACTGAAGAAATTGCTTACAAATTTAATTAATATAATAAAGGAATATTATGAAATATAAGTTGTAGTTATGAAGTGCTTAAAACTATCGATTTTATCGATGGTGTCAAATATTGACGAACCAATTTTGTTGGAGTTGCAGCACAAACATGTTTGAGCTTGCTACAGGGTATCCTGTAGTCGTGCACTCTCGAGTAGAGCACTCCCACTTGTTGCAGCTTGAAGCGCGCTCAATGCGGCAAACGATTTTCAGTTGTTTGGAGCGTGTCCGATTGCCAAGTTGGGTCCCAGCCTTAGCCAACAGTTAGCCAACGCCAGCGTTCGCGCCTGCGCCTAGTAAACTAGAAAATATATCAAAAACAAATCAGGCAAGCATGTTTTAACGTTGTTGAGTGTTTCTATTGAGTGATTTTTGTGCGGTGTAGCGTTGTCTTATTTTATTAGCCGGTTCTTCGATTCTTTCGGCTAGGAAGTGGCTAGAACCAGTTTTTGTAGAATTTCGACAGTTTTTGGTAAATTTCCGAGCACGTGGCATTCTTCTAATTAAAGATGCTTTTTTTTTTTTTGATATGTGTTAATATTTACTGACAGTTCAATTTATTATTATCAAGTTGTGTCCGTTAATTGGAATCGCAAAAGAAATACGCACTCCTCTTTTTATCACATTGTTAATTGAGTTGATTGGTTCTTGAGCTATTATTGAGGGCCTTAAATCAGTTCAAAACAAGCACTCAAAACTGAGCTCGCATATCAGCAGTGGCTGTAGTTCCATTTATAATATGTATTTGTGAACTACAAATATTTTTTCCAATTTGTTATCATTAATTGTATAATCTGTTCGCCTCACCTTGAACGATTTTCAAACAAAAGCGACAACAATAAGAACTTGAAATGCAATTATAGAATTACTGCAATCAATGTTTGTCTTAAGCTTGTTAATCAAATTGCTTAGCCAAAAATGTGTCACAAATTACAAATAATACACTGTTTAACTATTTGTTTAGTGTAAAAGCTCCATAAATATACTTCCTGATGGCTCTGATTAAGAACTGTAGTGTGTATGTTTATCTCATAAAAATATAGTTACAAATATGACAAATTAAATATGAATCTTGAAATGGCATGACAAGGCCGTAAACAACTAGAGTCTAGTTGTTTTTGAATAAATATTGTTGTAGTTAGTTCCGTTATCTAAATATATTAATAAAGTGAGCAAGTATATTGAACAAGTGAGTAACTTTCCGTTTAAGTACTAGTAACTAGACGCATTTTCTTGAAAGACTATGTAAATTAGGCCAATAGACAACAGTTGACAGAGAGTCGCGGTTTATGACTCAGCCGCATGACTGGAACTGTCTTTTATAGTAAATACCCATACCAACATGCTGAATTTGAGCAAATTGACATAACACTAAAGATTGTAATGATCTCTCGCATGTTTGGGTGTTATCTGTAACTATATATATAGCAAAACAGTTTGTCCTGACTGACTGATTGGCAAACCATGCAGAGCTATAAGAAATTCAGCACGAAGACGGACCTTAGAAAAACTTCACTTGCATTAGGAAAACTGGGTGAAAAACTGTTGTAAAATACGTTTTGCTTTCATTTAAACTTATTTTTAAAGTAATTTTCAAGAACATTTTTTCAGAAACGTTTCTCAGAACTCGAAAAGTTTACCCGATCCTCATAAAAACTTAGATATACTTATAAGTAATGTCTAAAAGCTGTTAAATGCAACTGGTTTCGTTTTTCGTATGGATATTTCATCTTAACTGACAGAAAATATGAGAAACTCTGGGCTTTCCAGTGCTCAAGTGTGCTGGAAGTAAGTTATAGTTTAGAGCAAAAGACTGGATCCGAGCAATGCTGGGTAATACGGGCTGCTAATTTATGAACAATACGTTTGACTGGTGATAAGGCTGCTATGAACCTTTAAAGCATTTATGATAACTCGTAATACTTACATAGAAGTTCATAAAACGAGTCCATATATAATGAGCTGTTCTTCACACTTGCCAGCAGACGAGCAGAATGGGCGACGCATCCGAAGTGAAGGAGCAGCAAGAGCAGCTGCAGAATGGACATGGCAAGAAGAGGGACAAGCGGAGTCCACAGATCCTGGCTGGCATGGATCGGCCGCTGCAAAGGACGCCACTGGGCGAGCAAGCCCGCGCAGTGCGACGCCAGGCACTGATGGTTATCCTGGCCAACATGGGCATATTATCAACTGGCATGGCCCTGGCTATACCCACGATTGTGCTGCGTCAACTCACTAGCGAAACGGAGCCGGTGCACTTGACTGCCGAGCAGGGTTCGTGGTTCGCATCCATAAACACTCTGTCCTGTCCGTTGGGCGGCTTATTGTCGGGCTTTCTGCTGGACAGGATTGGACGCAAGCACACGCTCTTTGTAGTCAATATTCTGGCTATTACAGCCTGGACACTGCTTGCCACAGCGAGCTCCACGAGCTTATCATCCTTCTACTGGCAGTTGCTTGTGTCGCGCTTTATTATTGGTAAGTACTCGCATTACTTAAACTTCAAACTAACGATTGGAGGTCTGTGTAGGTCTCCCTTAGGTCTAACAGATAAATCGTTCTTGTCTTTTTACCCAGTAAAAAATGCATAAGAAGGGTATTATAAGGGCAGAAGGATGCAATTTTGACACTATGAAATGTATGTTTATTTTCTTGATCAGCCGAACCAATCCGTTTTCATCAATTTCGACTTGTAAAGTTTAATATACCACAACGGCTCCACCTCCTAGATTACAAACATCCATAGCTTTTGAAAAATTTAACCAATTTCCATACGCAATGTCTTTTTGATTATGTTTTGTACTCTAAATTGACTTGGCATTTCAATTTTATTAATATTCCAGGAAATTTTGTTCATCTCTTATTTGGGATCCATGGTTAAAACTCTAGATCTGTTGATAAAATTATTATTATTTTATTATTTATTATTATTGATATTATTGATTATTGTTTTTTCAGGTATTACCATGGGCTTGGCCAGTGCTCCGAGTGGTGTTTATGCGGCGGAGATTAGTATGCCGAAGTTTCGGGGCTGCCTTATAATAGGCCCTTCTTTGTCAGTAGCCCTTGGCATAACAGTCCTCTACAGCATTGGCTACTTTATACGGGATGATTTTCGCCTAATTGGACTCATTTGCTGTGGCTATCAGATAACTGCGCTGCTTTGTGCATTGCCTCTGCCGGAAACACCTAGCTGGTTGTTGTCCAAGAGACGTGTGGACGAGGCCAAGAAGTCGCTAAACTTCTTTCGGGGACTCGACAAGTCACGTAAGTGTAATTATACTAGAAAACTAGAGGATCTGACTTATCTATGATTCGTCCAAAACTATAGCACACATTACACATCCCGAGGTATTGGAGGAGTTTAGTGTTCTACACAAATCCCTGCAGCTGCGAGACGGGGAGAGAAAGCCCTCATTTCTGAGCTGCCTGTCCTTGCCGGAGGTCTACAAGCCTCTACTCATATTGATGGGCTTGTTTGCCTTTCAACAGCTTTCCGGGATATTTGTGGTCATTGTGTATGCCGTGCAAATCTCAAAGGAGGCCGGAGTTACCATTGATGCGTTCCTGTGTGCCGTGCTCATTGGCACCGCAAGAGTGGTGACCACCTGCCCCATGGGCTATGTGCTGGAAAAGTGGGGCAGGCGGCGTGCTGGCATCATTTCAACTTTGGGCATGTGCGTCTCCATGCTGCTACTGGCTGGTCATGGTTGGACCGATATACTCAAGAGTGTGCCCTACCTGCCAGTGATAGCCATTGTCGGCTTCATTGTACTCAGCACATTGGGCTTGTATACGCTGCCGTTCTTCATGATCTCGGAGCTGTTCCCCCAGAAGGTGCGCGGACCGGCCTCAGGACTCACTGTGGCCGTGGGCATGTTCTTCTCCTTTCTGTGCATCAAAATGTTTCCGGATTTGCAAATGAGCATTGGCATAAACAACTCATTTGTGTTCTTTGCCTCAATGGCACTGCTGGCCACGGTGTTCATCTATTACGTGTTGCCAGAAACCCGTGGGCGCACGCTGATTCAGATCGAGGAGCAATTCCGCAGTGGAAGACGCAGGAAAACCCCCGCCGAAGTCGAGATGCAGGAGGTCTTTGTGCGTTAGGGTACGGAGGGAGACGAACGAGCAGATCATATGGAAAACACGAGTGCTTAGTGCTGTGATAAACATAAACCTAAGGTTAATCAAATTTAACCAATTTCCTTGTAAGTCACATCAACAATTGACGTCTCAGTCTTAGCTTTAATATATCCACTCTTACTTACTCTTTGGAATATGATTCTGAAACACTTTTAAGCAGGGACTGAGGAATCGGTTCCTAATCGATTAAAAAATTAAAATGGGTGGGGAATATTCCTAGGTAAATGTAATATAAGTATGAATATATGTTTTCAATGTTGTTAACATACAAATATTTGATTAATGATTGGTTATGTATAATTTTATTTTAAATTTTTTTTATAGCACTTTAATGTATAAACTGTTACATTTTAATGTGAACAATAATCATTTTTTACGAGCTGGAAATTTGTTTAATTTTCGATGATTATAATAAAGATCAATAAGAAATTATTAAAGGTAAATGATTGTAAATATTACTCACCATCGCTTCGGTATATTATTATTATTATTCTTATCCTTATAGACAGCTTAATGATAAACATATAGATCGATTAAGTAATCTTATGTATTGGCCTGTTCTAATTTTCGAATACGTTTTAAAAGTAAAATCCTTTTTGATTTCGAATGGTATAGGGATTTGTTTTACTATTAAATGTTTTAATCGTTATCATTCCGATTACCTTCACAAAGAATCTCTTTCGTTGCCACTAACCGGAATAAAACCTAGCCGGAAAGCGAGACGCGTTGTTGTTTTCTGTCTCGGATGCTCTTGCCAAGCAATTAACTTGCATGAAAACTTGCGTAATGGTAATGGTAAAGCTAATGTGGATGTTGATGAATATGACGGTAATATTAGGCTGCTGCAGCATGTCCGGACCCCCCCCCTTCGAGCCTCTCATTATGTCCAGATTGCGCCATGGGCAGTATCCCGGCTCGCTGGGCTGTGTGGTGTACTGCCAAAAAAAAGAAGATTTTCTGCAACATTTTGCTGTGGTTATTAAATGTAACGAGCCTGCCGCATAACGAGGCATGCAACGTGTGCCTGCTGCACCGAAAATTCGTATGGGTTTCTGGGCGCGCATACAGAGCGCGCTTGGGGCGTTGAGGGCAACGTTTATGTAATTATATTAAGTTTTCAATTTTATGGCTTAATAATGCGGTGGTCAGCGGGTCCAGGAACGGGAACGGGAACAGGAACAGCAACAGAAACAGCAACAGCAACAGCAACAGCAACAGCAACAGCAACAGCAACAGCAACGGTGGCAGCATCAGCTCCATAATGTTTTTGGGCGACAAGCGTTTAAGCTGCACAAGTTTGGGCCCAAACAAATTGATCGCGATTAAGTCAACAACACGGCGCTAAACATGGACCAAAAACCACATCAAGTTGAATGAACTTCTACACTGACAGGATAAACGAAAAATTGATGAGCTGCAAATGTGCGAACATTAAAGTTTCCGCTGCTGTTTTCGGATGCCACATGCAACTGCCACTGAATCTGCTGCTTACACTGCAGCATTTCTTCAATTACACTAGGCAACAACATATTCAAGCCCGTACAGTAACTATAACTCTTCAATGAATTCGTCCTAGAAGAAAGTAAAGAAATAAATATTGTATATTTATCTTGAATGAAATTAGTAAAATTGGTTACAAATCGGATATCAAATTTCTCGTATAAAATATGTACAAATATCTTACTTAAAAGCGGATAAATTTTAAGATATGACAAAGACTTTACAAGTACAATTTTAGGCATATTCATTTATCATTTAAACGAATGCTATTTATTTAATATCGTTTGTCTTAAGATCTCTTATAAATTTATATGTATTCTTAATTATTTAAATATTATAATTTTGTCTCGAAATGTGTAATGGACCGAAGGAAACATTGGCGATTCTGAATCAGCATGAATAGCCGAGTCGATATAGCGATGTCCGTCTGTTTCTATGCGAACTAGTCTCTCAGTTTTAAAGCTATCGTAACGAAACTTGGCACAGACCCTTCTTTTTGCCGCACTCAGTACATATGTCAGAACCGGCCGGATCGGACCACTATAACATATAGCTACCATAGGAATGATCGATCGACAAATATGTTTTTGAATGAAAAACTTTTTTGTTTATTAATGTATCCTTACCAAACTTTCCCAAGCCGAGTCTCTAGAGAGTTTATACAATCTGACCAAATTTGGTCAAAATGAGACTCTTATATCACTATATCAAACTTTTTATTTATACAAATATTTCATCCAAACTTAGTGAGAGTTTTATAATACTTCAAATAGTTTCCTATAATTTGATCAAAATCGGAACACATGGATCCCCTAGGAGCAATCAGACAAAAGTAAAGTTTTGTATAAAAACCATTCCTGCTTCGGCATCCGAAGATAGCCGCTCTTTCTTGTTTTATTATGCTTTCCTAGTAAACTTTTTCTCTGTCGGAAAGAAAAAACGATGCATCGCCTGTCCAAAAACTCTACAAATAAACTTCAAGACGGAACTTTATTGTCCTAATTTCTAAAATCATTACAAATAATGTATTTATGCTTATATACTTCTTTAAAACGTGGGATGATAACCTTTGTTTTTTTTTAAGTAACTAAATGGAGTTAGCCTAAAGTATTATCAATCACATTGCTTACAAGGATTTGGACGATAGCCTACACTGAAAAGAAGATGTTAGTATAAGGAATGCGTGCTGGATATGCAATTTTAGAAATTGTTGGTTGAACAGTGTAATTATTATAATCTGTCAGCTTGGCAAAGCTGACACCTGTCGCCAAATTTTGCACTTGGGTGCATCAATTACAGCAGATTATTGAGATGTCAGCGGTTGTGTCAACAGTGGGAATCGAGTTAATGACACGTAACGTTGCAAATAATAACAATTGAATCCGAAAGTGAAAACCGCACACATTTAGGGATGTCAGCGCAGCATATGCGCATTCTAATAATGCCAATCTGTGCCTATCCTGGCCATCCTGAGTGTCCTGGCCAGCCAGACAGAGACACCTTTTGGGGTAGTCAAGCGGAAACCGCAAAGCGAGAAACATAAACAAGAAATGTTGAATGGGAAGTGGGAAGTGGATTGCGGATCCAGGGATGATGATCCTGATCTAATGCGGCCCAGTCGATCCTTTGTTATCCTGCTGTTCTGCTGTCATCATCAGCGCAGCATGTGCTTGTGTTTTGGGTGTGGCTTGGCTTTTGTTTTGATGCGATTTTGATTATGTTTATAAGCCAATAAATTTGAAATTTTCAACATTGCAGTTTGTGTACTCTTTTGTGTGTGTTGACAGCGAGTCATTTAAATGGGTAATTTATGGTATGCAGTCGTTGAGTGACCTGGAGTTGAGACACCCCCCGTCCAGGACTTGGCCAGACGTACTAAAATGACATCCTTAAGACACCTCAAGTGCAGCGCTGCTGGCAAATTTGTAAGTGCTTAATGTAGTTATGTATTTAAAGTCATATATAGGGTTCCCGGACTAACCTTAACCCTTTTTTTTTGCTGCAGACACCCTAAAGGCACTCGATCCCAAAACAAATTCACAAAATTTAACAGATCGCCCGTGCTGATTGCACACCTCGCAAATGGCCATCGACATCGTCAGTGGGTCCTGGTTACAGACCACATCTCCTGATCTGAGGGGGCCGCAGGACGCAGGGGCAGCTCAACTGCAAATTACGAGTGCGCTGCAGCTGCGCACGACGAACGCGTGTGTCAAAGTTGTGATCCAACGATCCATCGATCCATCGACCCATCGATTCAACGATCCAACGATCCACCTATCCATTGATCTCGACAAAAACCAGAAGTGATTTTTAAACGTACTCAAATTCAACTTGCTGCCAGCGAACCTGTGTTTAGCTGGATGCGATTATCTTTATTGTCGGTCCAAGAAGTTACTTTTTCGCGTATCCTTAACGTGTCTGCCAAGGTGTGCAGACTGGCACATTAGCCCAATCCTCACAAGAAAAGGATGCACTGAGCCAGTGGGCAGACAGCGTTAAATGATGCCTAAATATATACAAAGGTAACTTTACGGACTGAAAACCTTTAAGATTTCACAGAAGAACAATGTATCTGAACAAAGAAATATAACTCTTTCAATTATTGGCCTCTTTTAAATTGCTTATAGTCCGATAGAGGCAATTGTAAATGTAGTATGGAAAAAACAGGATGTTGTGTTTATTTCGTGAACCTGATTTCCATACACTTTTAGTCTCGGGAGGTTTACAGTATAAGGCTTATTTACAATGCTTATAATGATAATGTTCCATTAATAATAGTAAATAACGAAATGTTTACCATTCAGTTTCTCTACGTTGTAAAAGCATATTTGCAATGAAAATATCATTTTAGTGTTGACATATCTTAATCACAAGGTTCATAAACAAAATCAAGTGAAGAATGCTCGAGTTGAGCACAGCCGACTACAAGACACATCAAGCAGTTTAGCGGCAGTGCAATCAAGCAGAGCATTTCAGCTGTGAACTCTTGAAAATACAAAAGGGGAAATAAAATTTTAATTTATTTCACAAGGATTAAGGATTAGGATTAAGTATAGTTTAAATCCGATTGATTAATCTTCATATTTTATAGTGCCTAATATAAATAACTTCTAGTTGATAACTTTTATTCATAATGATTGGCTTGGAAGATTGTTGAAGTATAAAGCATTTGGGAGTGGCTTAAAATCCTCTTTGTTAGTCAATTTCCCAAAGCAATTATTTCAGTAAATGCTTTTTAAATCCGAGCACAAAGTATGTAGGTCGACATTGGCAGCCTCAAACTAGAGATCAATGAAGGCAAACGCACAAATGTCAGTGCAAGGATTAACAGTTGCCAAGTTGGGAATGCAGCAACATTTATTATATGGCCAAGAACGAGGCGGATCTGAAGCTCTGGCCGGGGAGTTTAAGATCAGGGACAGTGTGAGTACCGCAGTCTAAGTTGCCGTTCAACTTTAATTTTTCAATTAGTCGAGCTACTGTATTTGGTATTTGACTCAGCTCCTTTCTGCCGCCAAAGGGGCTAACGAACTGAGATTGGACCATTTGGGTTAAGCATTTTGGAGAGGCGCGGCTGCGGCTCGTAAAAATATTGCATTTAGCCAAAGATACGGACAGCAAACGCTTTTTGTATTTTACGATGCTGGCCCGAAGGAGCCAGCTTTTTACGATTATTTTAACACTTCGATGGGGAACTGGAACTGCAGTACGTCGGCATCCACCGAGCTTTGTGCCTGCCAGGGCATAGACAAGCGTAAAATTGAATTCGTTTCTATGATGCACTAGACCATTTACAGAGGCGTTTCGGGCCTTTAAAATGCAATTACCATCAGCGGAAGACCGAAAATCAACAGCAGCAGCATCAGTAACAGCAACAGCAACAGCAACAGCAACAGCTGCTATTAGTTGAGGTAAGACGAAGGAGGCTTAGAAGTACCAAACTTGGTATGTAGATTCTTGTGTACGAGCACTATACGCAGCTAAGATTGTTTTTGAACAATTTGATAACTAACCCACGGAAAATCAATTTAACACATACATATTTCTTAACAAGTAAGAAAGCTATAGTCGAGTATACCCGACTACGAAATTCCCTGTCAAAAATTTCCAATCGTATCTTCGTAAGCTTGCACATACACACACATACATACACAAGGGCGCACACACACGAGCCACAGCGCAAGCGAAGTATTTTAAATGGTGGCTGTGCTTCTTCTTCCCCTTGCTGCAGCACTGAATCTTCTTTCGTGAATAACTTCCGTGTTTATTATCCGATCGACTTGAAATTTGGACAGTAGATTAAGAGAGACTAAAGTATTGTACATGCCAAATCTTAAAGCTATATCTTGAAAATGTTACTGTAAAACGGTTTTAATCGATTTGCGGGGGAACGGGTGGAGATATCTGAAATATGAAACAAACTTGATCTGCGTATGGTATACAGGAACCTACATTTCAAATTTGGTGTCTCTAGCTCTTGTAGTTGCTGAGATCGACGCGTTCATACGGACAGACGGACAGACGGACAGACAGACGGACATGGCCAAATCGAAATCTCTTTTGATACTGATCAAGAATATATATACTTTATAGGGTCGGAGATGTCTCCTTCTGTCTGTTACATACATTTGCACAGATGTAATACCCCCTTTTTACCCATTTTATGGGTACAGGGAGTAAAAAGTTTAACTTTATTTTATGGCTTCTTTGTATACTGAAAGTTTCCTAAAGCTCGGATAAAAAACACAACAGTTGCTCTGAAAAGGAGCGCATGTGTCTATATTGTTATAGAATGTGAACATTGAAAATCAACTGAAAGCGCAATTTCAGCTTTTTACGGAGTTCACATTCTTGTAGTAAGAATAGCGACGTCACAAGCGTGAGTCTGCCTAAGTGGCAACGCTAATTACAATGCAAGGCGTTGAAGTATGAGGTTAAGTAGAGACATGGCATTAAAAATGCGTTGGTGAACTTTAAATTATAACTGTACATGGATGTTTAGAATGATATTAAATAGACAATAAGATTGTTTGACTTTAGAATTCATATACAAGTAGAAGAATTTGACTTTGGATTACAATTTTAACATAATTTAGGGTATTGCTATAGAAAGAATGAATATGAACAGCAGCAGCTGATATTGGTTAGCGGTACGGCTTAAAGCACCCTGTATTCTTGGCTTAGCTTAAACTTAAAGCTGTTCGCTGTTTTGCCCGTGCTCTATTATTAAGCTGTCAGCGGTTTTTATGATGTTAGCTATCGTGTTTACTGTGTTTAATAAAATAATTAAGGTTATTTTTATGGCGTCGCCTATAAATGTGGTATTGTCTTTGTTGATCAGGTCGCTCCTTTTCAATTTAGACATAATTATGTCAGACATTTAATTTATCGCGAGTCCGGGGACCCTTTGAACACGCAAAGTTCCTCTAAACGAGGAGCCACTCACCCTTGGCTGTGGCGGCCATTTTGTGTGCTGCTCAGTGGAGCGTCCCGTTTCGTCCTTAAATGTGAGAAAATGTTACAATTTCGCTCGCCGTGCTGTCAAAGTTCATTGTAATTGTTCATGTCCTTATCTAGATTTGCTGAGCCAACCGTCCCACTCGAGCAGGCAGGTGTCGCCTGCGAAACTCTGTGGAAATTACGGTTTTTATTAATTGGCTATTTGGAGTAGATTGTAATGGAGATGCTGCCCCAGACACAGACAACGCATCCTTGACTGCCTTACGGTTTTTATGACATTTGAAAATCGCGTGTAGGCGGCCAACAACAATAAAATAGGAGTTTTTGTGAAATGCGCAAGTCCTGTAACAGAGTTTGAGGACCTGTAACTTTATCTTATCGTTTGTCGGCAACTGTTTACAGGATTGCCTAATTGTCCCATCGATTGTCTGCCTGTCTGCCTGCCTGCCCCGTTGTCCTACCCGCTAAGGTGTTGCTGCTGGCCTGGGCGCGTGTCCTGTCGCAAGGTGCAGCTGTAAGCCTGCTGCAACTTGTACTGGGCTGCCTGGCTGCTTGGCTGTCCGTGCTGCATCCATCAAAGGAACGTCGCGTGGAATTACTGCCACATGCGGCAGGGGAGACCCGAACCTCAATGCTCATGATTTCCAGGCACATGCGTAACCTGCGCCAATTTGGCCCGCACAAAAATCGTCGTGGTCGTCTTTGTTTCGACAAAAATTGTTGTGGCTGTTGCATCTGCTGATTGCAACGTCCAACGCAGAGTCCAAGACCAACAAAAAACAGCAAAAATAACCGAACCCTCAATTAGACCGCCCCTGAAATTAGAAAATATATATATACACAGTCTGGCTGCTGAACGTCTCAAAAAACTATAGAAATACCAAGTTGCCTGGACAGCTAATTTTGTCTACTGCTCCAAGGCACCCACGCAATGAGCGCCAACTTTTTGCGACTTTCGGAGCATCCAATTTGCGAATTCCTGGCCAAAAGCCATAGCCCCTGGCACTGGCCAGCGCACAGAAGCGACAACGGCAGACGCTCTGCCTCATTAATGACCATGAAATCTGCCTTGGAGTCATTTTGGCAGACTACCTGTCCCCCAGGCACGAGCTGTTAGCTTGCCTAATTTCATATAATAATATTGTGCACCGTTGGCAGCCTCACTGATCATATTAAAAAACAAAAAAGAACAGCTATCTGTGGCTTGCCGATGCTCTATACCTTTCCAGCAATGTTTCTTATACAAGAACCCAACTTTCAAGCTTAGTTTCTAGGGCAGCTATAAGTTATAGTCATTCGATGTTGATCAAATTTGTTGAAGCTATTTAAAGTTTAATAAGACTCACAGTTTCTGAGTTTGGTTGCAAAATCTGTATCAGCAAAAAAGTTATTCATACAAAAGCTAATTTTTCATCCCTGTGTTCCTATGGCAGCTATAAGATATATTGGTCAGATTTTGATAAGATTTGGATAACATGTAAGGAAAGTAATTAAACAAAGAATAGCTGAGTTTGGCTGCGATAAGAGTGGTAAAGAGGTATTTCATACAACTCAATTTTATTATTATTATTTTTATTTTTTATTTATTCTTTAATAAATTTGCTTAACTTGTTATACTGCTACCTTTTTGGCAGCTTAAGCTAGTTGTAAAGTACACTTTCTTATGATTTATAAGTTTTATTTTTAAGTTTAAGGGTATTGAATTTTCGGTGTTTCATCAGGGTTATATTTGAAATTTTTTGCTGATGATTTCTAATGAGCTGGAAGCACGCAGTCAGGAATGCGCTAGCTCTGATATTATGGATATATTGGCGAATAGAAAAAACTTATGCAGTATTGAGGATGTTTGTCGGCTTGGCAGTGGCTTTAATTTCAATTACAATATAAGCGAGTGTAATTTCGACGATAGAAATCGCGACAAGGAGTGCGTAGAGGACCCAGTCAATTGGAAGAAGTTAAGCCGATTTGCCGATTTGACGCCCCCTTTTTGACGGGGCGTTCAACAAACTTCCACTTCCGGCTGCTCATTTTTTGTGCATTCAATGGATTACAAAGTGAACTTCCCACACAGATTTGTGTGTCGACCTTAATTGGGGCGTGTTTTTGGGCCGGGCTTGGGTAATTGCAGCCACTTGAAAAGCCCATGGTCACATAATCGCATTGTCAGTCTGCCAAACAGACAGCAGAACAAGCCAAGTGCCCGCTGGGTGGGCTGTGGATTAGAGATGGGCGAGATTTTTTTAGGATAAGGACTTTACATTTTTGAGATACTTTTTCTTCATACGAATCACTGTGGACTTAGAAGCAGATATAGAAATATTCTATCTTGAATAAAAAATGCAAAATATCGATGTAGTTATAGATATATAATTCCTTTTGATTCAGGTTATGGGTGCACAGTTATTCTTACTTATAGTATATTAAAATTAACTATAATAAATGGAAAAAAAACAAGTAAGAATGCTATAGTCGAGTATACCCGACTACGAAACTCCCTGTACCCAGGTCTAAAACATCCAATCACATCTAAGTCCACTTACCCATACACACACACATACACAAAGACGCACGCACACAGGCGGCAAAAGTGGCTGTGCTTCTTCTTCCCCCTCTCGCTGCATCACTGAATCTTCTTTCGTGAATAACTTCCGTGTTTATTATCCGATCGACTTGAAATTTGGACAGTATATTAAGAGAGACTAAAGTATTGTACATGCCAAATCCTAAGGCTATATCTTGAAAATTGTTACTGTAAAACGGTTTTAATCGATTTGCGGGGGAACGGGGGGAGATATCTGAAATATGAAACAAACTTGATCTGCGTATGCTATACAGGAACCTATATTTCAAATTTGGTGTCTCTAGCTCTTGTAGTTGCTGAGATCGACGCGTTCATACGGACAGACGGACAGACGGACAGACAGACGGACATGGCCAAATCGAAATCTCTTTTGATACTGATCAAGAATATATATACTTTATAGGGTCGGAGATGTCTCCTTCTGTCTGTTACATACATTTGCACAGATGTAATACCCCCTTTTACCCATTTTATGGGTACAGGGAGTAATAATAACATGCTAATTAATTATATGTAAAGAGCGCTAGCGATGAGACCTTCAGCTATGTTAGAGTGTACTGATCAATATTGATGTTTGAATAAAAAAGAACATCGTTATGAGAGGTTTTTATATTGCTTGTGATAGATAAGTATATTGTCTGTATATTGATATGTTAAAACGTTTTTTCCTTGATAGATCGAACGTTTTATCATAACTACATATGGATTCCTTGAGTGTCATTCTTGGTTTGGGACATATGAGACTGGCCAAATGAAGTAATATTATTTAAGTATATTTAAGAAAACAAAAAATTTAAGTATAATAATTTAAAAATGCAAATAAACACTAATTAGAATTAATAGTCAAATTGTTATCCAGCGGAAGGCCCTGGCAGCCATTGCTGATACACACTTATCATATAATCTTAAGTATATGATTAGTTTTTAAATAAATAAAAGACAATTGAAAACTATTGTAAATTCTTTCTCTATGGACAGAAATTGAAGCACAGTTTTTAAAGTTTCGGTATCATTGACATTTCTAAGATAAATAATAAGTATCTATTGCTAACCATTGGCTATATATCTAAGTATATATGTATCTTATAAGGCTGGGTATATAGATAGATGTTGTTATTATAATGTCGACTTAAAGTAGACTCACGACCACATCGTGTTGAGTTCGTGTCACGAGGGGAGGCACGACACGCGCTCATCTTCAGCAAGGACTCGTGTGTTGGGCGTCGCTTTCATACGCACGGCTGATTCGCTTGATCTTATTACCCCGCGCTTGGCTGAATGAGAAAAGTCAGGACAGCAGCTGGTTGCTGGTTGCTGGTTGTTGGTTGGTTGGTTGGTTGGATGGTTGCTGGGAATCAGGATGTGTGTGGCAGAGTGTACCAGAGGCGAGGGCCATTGTGTGGGCCACTCGACTCGGGCCTTCTGCTCTTTTGACAGTTTTATCTCTGCCTTGCAGAAGTTTCGGTGACGGGTTTTGTTTGTTACAGAGTCGTCTCACCCCATGAACTTTGAGCTTTGACCTGTGAGCTGTGAGCTGTGCCTGGGTCTAAGAATTTTGCATGTTTGAAGTGTTGGTTGTTGTGGCATCAGGTAGATTTGCCACATGCCACGCAGCTAAGGGTTAATCACTTGGCCAACTCAAGTGGGCTACAGAAAGGACTTTCACCTTGCTTTTCGTTTCGTTTCGTTTCATCGATTTTCTAGTCATGCCATAAAAGCACCGAGCTAAATTCTATTTACCAAATCGAGAACGCCATTTTATCATCAATTGCCCCCGTCCGTGCCCCCTCGGTGCGGCACCTAACACCAACAACCACTTAACAGAACGAATATGACAGTTTTATCTTTAGTCGCCAGCCGTCGCCCATTTGGCATACAATTTCAATTGAAATGCCAGCCGACAATTGTTATATTCAATTAACGCTTACGCCACCAAAGCGTTACTTAATGCCGCCACCCAAAAACGCAATTTACCCACTCCAGGAGCTCAGGCTAAGCGAGAGGGCAACCCATATCCTGCCTGCCACCGGCGCACGCCCGTAGCCGTTGCTGTTTCGCCCAGGGTAACGGCTACGCCAACAGGCACTACCACATTCACACACACACACACACACACACACACACACAACACGCACACACACAAACAGTTACAGAAGGGCTATGCCACATTGTGGTGGGTATACGTTGAGAATCGTTCGCGTGCTGCGTTGACGCTGCCGATTGGCCGGAACGCGACTGCAACGGCAACGGCAACGGCAACGGCTACGGATACGGCTGCCGCAACGCTTCAACATCGCCGCACAGTGGCCAAAACTCTCACATTTGCGCTTATAAAATATCATACATATACATAGATAAGATAAGATATAGAATTTCTCAGTGCATATCATAAAAATTCATTTAAAAAAAAATGTTGTATGGTGTTTCTTTTTTAAAAAGTATTTCGATTATTTTCTTGTATGAATTCTTTCAATAAGAACGTCTATGATATGTTTAGTATTATGGAATCAATACAGGATACGGAGTCATAAGTCTGAACTATAGTTCCTTTTTATAAATTCTTAAATATAGAAAAAAAGGAACATTTTTAAGCTTATAATATAAAAAAACATCACAAATACCCTAAAATAGAAGCTGTATATACACTCATAACTAATAGTTTACTTAAAAAATTTAATTCTGCTGATACAGGGTATCTTCTAGGGAACACTCTGGTTTAGAGAATTATGTATTGTTATAATAATGTGAATAATGATTGATATTAGGTCAAATTCATAATGAGTAAGAATTAATTAATTTTGAACCTTTACATATATTTATATGAAAACGAAGCTATAAACTGTTTAGAAAAGAGCCTCCAACCTTTTCGTTATTAGGAGAAGTATTTTATTGACGAACTAACTCTAATATTCTATTAAATCTTTACACTTAACATTGATGAATTTAAACAACACGCTATCTGTCGAGAATACGTAACACCATATGTATCAAAATTGGTTGCTCGCTATTGAAGGGTGTTGGAAAAATTGCGTTCATACAGACTGACAGACAATATGCTCCTTAACCTCAAAATTGATTGGAAACAGAGTATGAAAATCAAGTAACGTAGATCGTATTAAAACACTCATTTATTTTATGCGTGAACATTTCAGACTCAGCGCCATTGTGTTTGTCATGCCAGCGCAGGATGTGTGCAGCGAGTTCCACGGTGCGCTGGCCTGAGAGCCTTCCTGGCAGAGCATCACAGACGCTGCAGCCGGAGGGCGCTGACCAATCGGAGGGCGCGCTGACGACACCGCAACACATGCGCAATGTGAGGCGAGCGCTGATTGGCTGACGGGTACGCTGAAGCGGGGCTGTCGCTGTTGTTGTTGCTGCTGGCGGCTGCCGTTGTTGTTGCTGCTGTTTGCAGTTGCCGTGAAACCGGTTACACCAGAAAAACGTTTCGTCCGCCCCGTGGCCGTTGAGAGGCCGTGAAGATTTGTCGGTGTGTGTATGAATGTATATATGTTTCTAGCTGTAGCAGTCGCCCAGAGAGCTGGCTGGACGGTACCAGGCAGGGCACCGGACACGGGTGGCAGTAGCAGCAGCAGCAGCAGCAGCAGCAGCAGCAGAAGAGCAGAGCAGATCATCGATGGGTAGTGCGTTGCCAGCGCGTTTCGCATGCATTAGTCGATTTTTTGACGGTCGAGTGACAAGGTGAGTCGCGACGCGTTCCGAAACCCAAAAGCCGTCGTGTGTCCACGTTACGTATACGTAACTTGCGTATAACTAATGATCCATGCAGGATATTGCCGCTGGCAAAAGTTGTGTGCTGTGTTTAGTGCAAGTGATTAAAGTTCGATTTTAACTAAAAAAAAAGAAAAGAAAAAACGAAAAAGTTGCAAAGGTGAGATGCGCAGCAGTTGAAAACAACATATATTTACCATAAAACTAACTAAAATGTCTAAGTAATATTATTGTATTACCATTCGAAGTCATATTTATGGTCCCTAAGCCAATTATTCAAATGTTGTTCACAATTTGTGAGCACATTCTCAAGTTGAATATTTGATCGGGTTGCGGCATTATCTTAAAGACTCTTAACTATATTTTGCTATCTCGTTGAACACATCAATCAATGGCCATTCGGCTGGGGCTCATTCTCTTAATGAACGACAATGTAACGGCCCGAACTGAAATGTATTCAAAACATTTTATCTTCATTATAAATAAATGAATGAACATTCAACGGATATTGCCTTCATTTAATGGCTCCAAGGAAATTTGCATTGCAAACAACGCTCGCGAAAAGTGGCAACGATATTTGATTTGAATTTCCGCCGCTTCGGAGCGCTGATAACTCATAAATGAGGCTACCAATTTTTCCCACGAATTCGAACGACAATATTCAAAAAATCGTATGCTAATTAATTCTTTGTCATGCCGTCAGCCATTATAGAGCCATTCATTTTGAAAGCTTTCTACCAAACAAGCCGCTTAACAACTTTATTTAACTTATTTAAGCGTGGCCAACAAAACCCAAGCCCCAATACGATATCGATCGTGATATTGATTCTGACTCGGTTTTCGTGTCTGGGCTTAGGCGGCTGCTGTTTCCTAAACTGTTGTTGTCTGTTCTTCTTTTTGAAGTTTGTTGCACTGAAAAAGCATTAGTCTATAATCATATTCAAATGCTGAAGCGTACGTTTTATTATAATTTGTTATTTTAATTAGCGACTCTTAATGCTCGTCAGCGCTGCGGGTTCCCTTTTGCCGAAACAGAAGCTCGGCCAACCTGTCGGTTCCACTTTCGACAATCGTACTGATTTAAATTATGTCTCTTTAACTAATTTCTATTGATTTTTATATCTGCTACGCTTGACAAGTGTATGCCATATGCATATTGTGCTGATTTATGCATGAATGAGGAGAAAAACAACCTTCTGTCGCTTCGTTTCACAGTTGAAACTGTTCAGGAATTAATTAATAGAGTTCGCTATAAGCTATCTCAATTAGCAAGCAGCTTTATATTTTTAAGTATTCTATCTCTGAATATGGCTACAAATGATATCATAAGGTTGCGCAAACAGGCAGAACCCTATGAAGCACAATCAACGATCAGCATCAAAAGTCTCATCGAGTTTTACCCTTTCCGACTGTTTGTTTTTCTTCCCCTGAATATCAACAATTGCCAATTTCAGACACAATTGTACTTAGAAAGTAGATTTGAAAATTTATATTTCTTAGTTATGTATTCTAAATTGTAGATATTAAATTTCATAAAGATCAGATGATAAACACAAAAGCTATGGTCGGTAGAGCATTATTCATGCGAATTTCACACAAAACTGTACTTAGGAAGTAGATTTGATAATTTCTATTTATTAGTTATGTATTCTAAATTGTAGATATTAAATTTCATAAAGATCAGTTGCTAAACACAAAAGCTATGGTCGGTAGAGCATTATATATGCAAATTTGAAACACAATTGTACTTAGGAAGTAGATTTGATAATTTCTTTTTATTAGTTATGTATTCTAAATTGTAGACATAAAATTTGAGAAAGATCAGTTGATAAACACAAAAGCTATGGTCGGTAGAGCATTATACATGAAAATTTCAGACACAATTGTACTTAGGAAGTAGATTTGATAATTTCTATTTATTAGTTATGTATTCTAAATTGTAGATATTAAATTTCATAAAGATTAGATGATAAGCACAAAAGCTATGGTCGGTAGAGCATTATACATATTTCTATACATAGGTATAAATGATTAATAGGGTACTTTATATTTGGAATAAGTATATTTCTTATTCAAAATCTCTCAGAAGATCATTCTTACACCTGCTAAAAGCTTCAAAGCTTAATTTTGATAAATTTATAATATGGAAACCCTGCCTATCACCAAATTATTTAAATTAGGCTGCCTACAAATTGAACATTTAGCAAATACCCAAAGTTTCAATTGGAACTTTAGCTTGTGTTTGCCATTCAGGAAGCTAAACTAAACTATAACACGCCAAAGCTCAAGTAGAAGTAAAAGTAACCCTTTCATTAAGCAGAAAGAAAAATGTATTTTCCCAAAAAGAGTTTAGCTTGCAAATAAATGCTTATCGCGGCTTAATGTGGGCATAAGTCAGCGGCACTTAATGACCTTAACGGCTGCCACGAGTTGCCCCAAAACTGAACCAAAGCAAAATAAAAAAACAAAAAAAAAAAAAAAACAAAACAACTAAAAAACAACTTAATTTCGTGCCTTTGAAAAGCAGCGCTGCACTACACACGCGTATTAAGTAAATTTTACGAGCTAAAAAGTAGAACCGAAATGTCAAATCCAAAGGACTCTGGGCAATTAAATCTAATGTGAATTCCATAATAACATGGCCATGACAAAGTGCAAAGACTATATAGATCTGAGGGGTAGTTAGACATTTTGATTTATACGGTTCTTCGTAGCGCGTTTTCATGCCTCTGACAGGCTGGCGACAGGCTTATGCCGGTTTAGGCCAGCACCAGGTATTACCCTATTTAACTGGCGGCCCATTCATTCTAATGACAGGAAGCGGAAACCGCAGCGGGGTGACCTGACCTGTCGTCGAGCTAAACATTTGCATATATATATATATAGTTGTTTTTTGGTAGGTTTTTAACCAAATGAGCAATTGGCCAAAATTTATTTTAATTGTCGAGCAGCAAGCATTGAGGCATTTGCATATTGCCAAGCTCGGCGCAAACATGCAATGCGGCTAAGGACCCAAACTCTGATAATGGGTCAGTTCACGCTGCGCCAAGAATGTGCCTGATAAGCAGCTAATTTGAGATACAACACAGGCAAAGGCGCAGGCACTGACCATTTGGGCATTGGGCATTTGGGCACAGCACATAAACCACTGCACATTAAAAACCAAAACCAAAAAACGCAGAGAGCCTGAACGGGGAATATCTTAAAACTAGTACTACATACAAGCATACAAGCATTGTCTTTTAGTGGCTGCCTTGCTAGTTTTATGAAATAATTAAGTTTTATGTATTTTCCTTACTAGTTTTTCACCGATCTGATTCCCGGTTGAAGAGCGTGCGCGGAGATTTCGTGGAAGCCGTAAAAAAAAGACCATCTACCCGGCTACCAAGTCTGTAGACGGTAGAACGTCTGCACCAACAGCACAGCAGCAACATCCATCAACTGCAGCAGCAGCAACACCAACATCAACAGCAGCAGCAGCAGCAGCAGCAACATCGACGACAACAACAACATTTACAGACATCGACGTCTCGTCGCGTAGTTTTATGGCGTTCTTGAAATTTGATTAAAATTCGACGATTAAGCAAAAGTTTAAACCAAAACCATACCAAAACCAATATCACATAGTTTACGCAGGCGTCGCAACTCACTTTGGTTTAAATAGTTGTCGAAAAACTCAAGTTGGATTTGGATTTCAATCATGCCACATACGGGTGAGTTTTGGAACTCTTTTATTTCTTCGACCAGCTAATGAGCTGAAAGTGCTTCAATGAAAGCGTTCGATGTGATCGCAATCAAACAAAAATAAACAAACAAAACTAAGCTAAACTAAAAAACCAAACAAAAGTTAACTCGAAATACTCATTTGGCTCGTGATAATCGCGACACCTCAAAATTAGTCGCTGCCCTTCGGGCTCAACTCTTTTGCGTTCCATAAAAGAAACAGAAAACATAAAATTCGCACTTCATTAAAGTCGAAAACAACGCCCGGAGGAGTTGGCTACGGCTGTTGGCAAAGGGGTAAGGGGCAAACGGTTGACGGGGTGACGGGGTGACGGGGTGTCGGGCTCAAACGTAAAAGACGCCTCTTGAACGGTTATTACGAGTACTCACTCATAAGTATGAGTGCACTCGTCGCTCAGAGCGGGACAGCATCAGTTTAATGTCTTCTCTTTATGTCTGGACGGATGTGTAAGGTATCCACAAAAAATTATGCGCGGATCTGAAGCTGGCTTGAAGTTGATCAAGTGATGGATACCTAACTGATAGTTGGAACTTATTCTTGCAATACTCTAAAAATCAACATACTTCTATATAAGTAGATAATTATTAGATTGGACTTAATAATATTGCATTTTAAGATTCTTAACAAATTTCTTCAAAAATTGGTTACATATTTAGTTCTCAATCATTGTTTCTTTTAAGGTAGCGCTTTGTTAAAAATAGCTTTATTACTAAGTAAAAATTTGTGCTTAGGGGGTTATTATCCTCCTTCAGTATATATGTTTGAGAAAGGTTCTTCGAAAAATGTCCGTATAATGAATAGACCAAAAGCAAATAAGTTTTGTTCCGCGACTTTTTCCACTTCACAGAACCGATATTGTAAAAATTGCGTGCAATTATGAGAAATCCATATTAATAATATGATAATACCTTGTCGAGAACTTGACAGATCAGTACACATTTCGCATTACTGACCCTACTTGGGATATCGAATCAATGACAGTAGACTACATCGCGTTACGAATGTTCCCATTGACAATGTCCCTTTAACTCCCCTAAAATGTGGAAGGCCTTATCGAGAAACTTCTTGAGCATTTAATCGAATGATATGTAAGGTGGCAGCACTGGAATTCTAGCTTCATTGCAAATCATATATTATCACACTCAGGTAACTTAAGAAAGTAAAATCGCATTTGACTACAAGTTTATGTAGGTGATATTACAGTCGTGAGCTAGGGGTCGACTTCAGACTTACTTTCAATTTGTAATATTGTACTATAATTATGATCATAATGTTTTCTATTTGCAGGTCAGGCAGGTGTCAATCAGCTGGGCGGAGTCTTTGTCAATGGACGTCCCCTGCCGGACTGCGTCCGCCGTCGGATTGTCGAATTGGCCCTGTTAGGGGTTAGGCCCTGTGATATATCCCGACAACTGCTGGTCTCCCATGGTGAGTGTGGCAAGCGGACGAGACGTCTCGAATTGAACCAACTAAAAGGCTTTTCTGCTTTGTTTTACTTGGTAGGCTGTGTTTCCAAAATACTGACGCGCTTTTACGAGACGGGCTCCATACGGCCGGGCTCAATTGGTGGCAGCAAGACGAAGGTAAGTGGCAGTGGAGTGGGAGGGGAATTGGAGCTGGGGCTGCGTGGGATGTGGGCATGTGTGTGCGCCGTGAAATCAACAAACGATTAGATGTGTAAAAATCAAACGCAGAGCAGTAAATCCATAAAGTATCACAGATAAAGTCAGCTACTAGTTTGCATGTTTTTTTGGGATGACAGCTTTTATGGACTGTTTGAGCATTGGCGTGGGCTGAGCGCAACAAATCAATCTCATTTGCTGCCATTGATAAGGCAGCACGCTTCTGCCTCTGCCTCTTGTTGTTGTCACTTGTCAGTGCAGGTACTCCACTGACTGACTTCAGTCACCTGCTCAGATTCGCACGCTCAATCAGCCACTGGCAGCTACCGTGCAGCGGCTTTAACCCACACAATCGAGGGCTTTACGGGGCCCTTCAAAATCTGATAGTGGCAACAACGTCACTGAGGAATGCGATAATAACTATGTGGGGACCGGGGATAAGCGCGAATCACGGTGCACAGTGGGGCTAGGGATTGTTCAAGTCCACAAATTGCAACTGGTTAACAAATTGATGGCGCTATGCATAGTATCGTTTATAGAAGCTAAAGTATCAATATTTCCAGTAATGAAACTTCAGATTAATTTCTCACTAAATATCAAAGATTTTTTGAGCAAGACTTTCGAGTTTTCCTAGAAAATATTTCAGGACATGAGCTAATGGAACTTCATTGTAATTACGTTAAATTTTGTTGTGTAGGTCCTGAATCATTCAGTAGTTAGAAAAATATCATAAAATATCGATAATATTGACAGATACGCCTTTATTTTTCCAGTTTTTGTATCACGGCTGTTTTTAGTCACTATTATTTTTGTTTGTCTTATCGATATTACCCAGCCGAAGTAATATAGAGAATAAAGATATAAGTTTCGCTATTTCCATGAGTTGATTTAAAGTCCTATATGAATTGTTTTATTTATATAAATAAACACATTCCTACTATCTAAATCCGTTTTATAACTTCCTAAGTTTCCCAAAAAACTCTTTATATTTCTAAGGAAGTTTCTCGATATTATCGATTACTACAGAAATGATTGATTCGCGACACTATCCATCATTTTTCCAGCTCCAGTACAACATATTGAAGCACTTACACAAATTCCGGTCTAAACAAGTGTTCGGGTGCCTCAAACTGTTTGCCGACGGCTAGGGGAGTGGAAACCCCACCCTGTACTGCCCTGCCCCGTGCTGGGGCCCAGTGCTCGTATAGTGATTCAATAACTGCCTGCACTTGCTCAAACAAAACGTGCATTTAACACCTACAACGGGTCAATAAAGAAGTGTCGCCCTGGGGACGTGGTGGGGGTGCAACGGTAACCGTGGACAGGGTAGGGGCTAGCAGGGGTTAGTTGTCCGTCCGGCCGTACAAAGCGCGTTCGTGTATCGTGGTTCGATAAGATCTGTGATGTAAATGTGGTGTACCTTAGGGGCGGCTGTGCAACATGCAAGTTCGACTATTTATGAATTTTTAATGAATTGCCGCGTCACACGTGAACGTTAAGCGGGGGCGACACTGGCGGGGGAGCAGCGCTTCAAATTGCACTGCAAATTAACATATTGCTTGAAAAAAAGAAAGAAAACCGATTCGATATAAATCTGATAAAATAACAACCAAGTTGGGCGTGGTCAAGTTGCCACTTCAGCTTTATACTATATGTATGTGCCCCCGAACTCGGCAAATTTATATAGTTTTTTGCACTTGCATGCGTTGCACAATTGAATTTCACGGCAATTAATGTTTGGGACATGTCAGTGCCTTTTGTTGTTTATGTATTATAGATGGAATAATACAGGAAACACATGCATAATCCCACCCGTGGGGGTGGATTTTCCACAAATTTTGCAAGGTGCTTTATTCGGAAGAATAATTAACTCTTGATCATGCAATATTGTAAGCCATTTCCTACCAGTCGGGGTGGAATTTATCAAAGCTGTATATTAGTGCTTCTTACACTCAGAGAAACTCTTGCCCTAAAATGTAAAACTCGCCATTTTTGTAGCCATAGGCATCTAAGCTTATTTTTTCCTGACTTTAAGAAATATTTTCCAATTATTTGATGTTAAACATAAATGATTTCTGGCTTTTAGGGCGACTTTCTGAATACTATGGCATTCACTTTTCTCGGTGTACCGCTAAAGAACAACTCCCCTGGGCCATTTAGTCAGTCAGGACAAGCTCTGTATTATACATAGTTTTATACCTAGTGGAAGAAGTAAGCTTAATATTATGTTTTCTTTTAAAGTATTTTAAAGACATGTGAAATTTAAAAATATATATACAGTAAAAACAAATGAGATTCAATTAAGGGCAGACCTAAATAATTGTATTCTAGGAAGCTGGAATTTTATTCAAATTTTAGTTATATCTAATGATATCAGATATTTGAATGCGCCTTGGTTTCTAGCCACAGTTTATTAAGGGAATGCTCTTGGTCAAGAAATTGGCCCAGATCCAGTTCTTACAGGTAGTACAGAGGTATGACCAATAGGCAAATTGGCATTAAATTGAATTGCTCGAGTTCAGCCGTTGATTGATTGGTCTGGCATAAAACAGGGTTTGGGCCAGCTCTAAAAATGCCACATAAAAATTGGCAGAAAAGCGAGCGGGTCTCTTCAAAGCAGGTGCCCTTAATTAAATTTGGCTGAGAACCATAAGATGAAATATTAAGTTGCTTTTGTTATTGTTATGCAAACAAAATTTGTGCACAGTGTCAACTGGATGCTGCGGTTTCTTCAGAGTTTCTTTTTTTGTTAGATAAGTCAATTAACGATAGGCCAATTAGCGCAATCAAAAACCAGTTTATAAGATACTTTAAGCAAGAACCACTAAGCTGAAACACAACTTTGAGATAAAGCGAGAATGGCCAGTCTCTAAACCACAAAATCTTGCCTTTTTTCTCAACTCTTCCACAGCAAGTGGCCACGCCCACTGTGGTCAAGAAGATCATACGCCTCAAGGAGGAGAACAGCGGCATGTTCGCCTGGGAGATACGCGAGCAGCTGCAGCAGCAGCGCGTCTGTGATCCCAGCTCCGTGCCCTCGATCAGCTCCATCAATCGCATATTGCGCAACAGCGGACTTTGGACGGACGAGATGACCTCCAGTCAACAGAATGCGGCAGCTGCAGCCGCGGCAGCAGCAGCAGCCGCAGCCTCTGCGGCGGCACATCAAATGTCCGACAGCGGTGTTTCCAGTGGCTATGGCACGCCCACACGGCTGTACGCCAGCGCGAGCAATGTTGCAGCGGCTGCTGCAACGCGTGCAACGCCCGCCCCCGGCACGCCGACCACTTCATCAGCGGCGGGCACGCACACACGCTACGGCAGCAAGCCGCCGGCGTCGCCAGCATCGCTGGGCGAGGGGCTGCCTCTGAAGCCGGCGCCCAAGCTGCCGCCCAGTCACAGCCACGGTCACAGTCACAGTCACGGTCACGGTCACAGTCACGGGCTGGGCAGCGGCGTGTCCAGTCAGCTGGGTGGCTTGGATCTCAGCTACTCGGCGCTACACAAGCACTGGCTGTGGAACCCCTCGCTGTTGTACTACACCCAGGCGCACATGCAGGCAACACAGGCGGCCCAGGCAGCAGCCACGGGCGGCCAGTTTTTGCCCTATAGCAGTGGCGCCTACTTGCCACATGGTGCAGCCAGCATGGCGGCTGCGGCGGCCGCTGCGGCGGGCAGCTGTGCGGCTGGCGGTGGCTTCACCAAGTCGGAAAGCTCCATTGATCTGACCAAGCCCTGCGCCATGGGCGATCCATTGAGTGATTGTGATTCGGGCAAGTCCTCGCCAGCGGCGCTATCGTTGGGCTCTGCCAGCGCAAGCCTAACGGACACGCTGGGCAACAGCAACAACAGCAACAGCCGCAAGCGGAACCCCTACTCCATTGAGGAGCTGCTGAAGAAGCCGGAGAAGCGCTTGCGGCTCAGCAGCGAGTCACAGGCGAGCCTGGAGCGTGCCACAGCCAAGCGTGATAATCTGGAGTGCATCAGCTCCAGTTCCAGTTCCTGTGAGAGCAACAGCAGCAGCAGCAGCAGCGCTAGCAACGGCAGCTGCTCTGAGGATGTGGCAACAACGTTGACAAGGCCACAGCTGGAAGTCGCTGACATCGAGGAGGATTGCAGCGTGGAGGTAGTCAACTAAGACAGCTCCATTCACAGTTCTTCTCTTCGAGTCCCAGTTTACACTAGAGCCCTTAATCGTGATAACTAATTAATCGATATAGTATAAGCAGCAGCGAGCTAAGTAGTTGTGATTAATCCAGTACTTGCTCCCCTATTCCCAGTGATTGTGATCGATGTTTATACAGGCCTGTTCCCATTTCCGACAAAACCAATTGAATCCTAAGTTGATTGCATTTCCAGCTAATGTATACACTTTTCAGCTGCCAATTAATTGCATTTCAATCTTCAATCGATTTGAAAAGTATTCGGAAATGAGAACAGGCTTGCTAATTCACGTTCACGATGAAGCTACGCATAAATGCTGCAAATTTAGGTTTACACGTGGCAGATATCGGGCAAAGAATATTTGAATTTTGTATATTTAAATGAAAAATGTTTAGTTTTAATAGACATGATATCTGACACGCTTAATAGTCCCAATTGTACACAGAACTGTAAATATATGACATGTGAAATACTTAATTATTTAAACTAGCAGCTAATGCATTTGAATTAATTATTACAATTATTATTATTATTACCACAATATGAGTATTTAAAATAAAGTGTGTATGAGTACTTACTTGTTCTGGTTTTTCAATGAGCTACCTGGTGGTCCCTGGGCCTGACCATTCGCAATGTCTGCCAGGCGCTCTTTAATTAACTTGCGCGCCACTGAAGTGTCAACAAGTTGCCAACAGCAGCAGCAACAACACTAACAACAGCAACAACAACAACAAGTGACTACAACAATGCGCTGCAAAGTGCAAAATTACAGGATGTCTGACACGACCATAACTATCGATCGCCCGCGGTGCCTGCTGCCCGCTCCCTCGCCCATCTTCCGTCCGACGATGGCTGACACACTGTGGTCCAAATGCCAACTCTAGGGATACAAATCAATAACAACTTTATAAATTTATGGCTTTATTCAAAATATAAGTACTTATGTTTTAGCTGCTTATTCACACAAACATTTCATTCATATTCTTGTCCCGGCTTGTTCAGCAGAACTAAGCGCTGAGTGATTTACGCTGCTTTCTGTGTTTTATGATTGCGCTTTTAGCTAAGCTAATAAAAAAGTGCACTTCTTAATTGAATCATTAAGAAAAGTTAAATCAGCCATCGCCTGGCAAGTCAGCGGAAATTAGTAAGCGCTTAGTTCTGCTGAACAGGCTTTAAGCATGTGGTTAATTTTAAGTAAATTTAATCTCTTAGCTCATTTTAAATCACATTAGGAAATATTATGAGCTCAATTAAAGCGCTAAGCAAGTTTTGGGTTGCCAAAATATATATTATATCAATTTTGTACTATAGTAATCGATTTTGGCCCCACTATGCGACGCTTGCCAAGTTGTTGAGGCGACAATGGCATTGGAATTGGCACAACTTGGTGTTGTGCGATGTGGTGTGCCTTGGTGTGGTTGCATTGTGAGCAGAATTCATAAGCAGAGACGGCAGACAGAGATCACGAGCCGCCGCCGCCGCCGCTGCCGCCGGGGGAGGAGGGGGACTGCGTAAGACAGAGGTGTGAAGTGCTGCCACCTTATGAGAGGACAGGAGGAGCCTGCTGTCAACTTTCCCAGGCTGTGTACTCTGGATATGCTCACTATAAATCAGCGTATCTCCGTTAACTCCAATTGCATCAACTTTAACTACATTGATAATCTTAACAATTTTGCAGCAGTCAAACAAAAAGTGTTAGCCATGGCTAAATTGGGAAAAGCGAAAAATTTATTTGAAAAGAAGTTGTTAAAGTTAAACAGTTGATGTGAGTGGAGAATACAAATAAAATATAAAATATACTTCATTTTGTAAGATGTAAATTCAGTTGAAGAGTGTAGAACACAAATCAAATATTTAATATTTAATTTAAGAGCTGGATATATATTTTAATATTCAAATTTCATTTTTAAATCAAGAAACGCTTACTTTTAGCTTAACTTGTGGTCATTTTCAGATATTCACTTTACTTAGTTCCTTTACAATGTAAATAGGTTCAAAAACTATAAAAAAATCTGTCAACTTTTCGATATGGAGATGGGACAACTGTAATGAGCGTATAAGGAAGCAGTAGATTATTATATTATACCCTTTAAAAACAGCAAACAGAATATTAAACAGTTGAAACTTAACAATGTCATTAGATATTCAATAAGAATGCTGCCTTTTTGGTTGAGTTACCAACTTGATGATAAAATTTGAGGGCCTGACCAAAAGTGCAAAGCTCGTGAAAATTGCGTTAAATATGCGAGAAACGTACATTTCGCAGCTAGAGTTGGGGCAAAAAGGAGAGATATTTACGGGCGAAATGGGTAGCTGGAAATTAGCAAAAACAGCTGCCATAATTGTATCACGTGAAGGGTTTGGGTTTGGGTTTGGAGCAGGAGGAGCATTGCACTTCATAAACAATGCTAAAAGGCGTTGAGGATGCGCACAAGAAAACTGGTGGTCAGGAATGCAGTACAGTGTGAAGGCTTTCCTTCCAGTGGCCTGCAGCGGCCAGTAGCATCCAGGAACGAGCACCCCAGCCCAGTTCAGTCCAGTCCAGATACAGTAAACAGTAAACAGAACAGGCCGAGCTCAGAGCGCTCTGAGCCCCGTCTGATCGTGGCCAGTTCGGAATGCCCAGGCATGACTATGACTGACAGGCTGGATGCTTGGGCTGGCTTGGACTTTGGCAAAAAGTTGCCTCTCTGGACGGGCACTGATTGCAACGCTGGACTGTTCACGTTGAGCGGACATATCGATCGTTGATCGGTGATCGCCTCGATCATAAGCTGGGGGCGACACTTTTGGGCCAGGCCACATCGGGACAACAGAATATTTTTATACGGTCGCGTTCGAAATATCAATGAGGCACAGTAGCAACAGGATCGTACCGATCTTCAATGCGAGATCTCTCTGAATGCGCCGAGCCGAGGCGTTTTTTGCAACGCCTTGCAGCGTTTGGCGCGACAAAAAACGCGCGCGCCGTTCACGTTGCTGAGCATTTGGATTTCGCGCTCGTTTTTGAGGTTTTTGTGCAGATACAGCTACAGCTACAGATACAGATACAGCTACAGCTACAGCTACAGCTACAGCTACAGATACAGATACAGATATACAACATGAACTGGATGCTGAATTGTGTCTGAGCCAGGAGCCTGGCCAGGCAGGCCTCAGTATCGAGCGGACTGTCGCAATGTTTCGTCGCGCTGTTTGCGTTTGATTTGTGTTTTGGTTTTTGCGACTTGGACGTTCTGCGTTTTCGGCATAAATCAAAATCTTGTTGGCTGAATTGGCCAAGATGCGCAAGGAGCCCTCGGCATTTCTCGCAGTGCAGTGCAGTGCAGTAGCCCAATCGCTGCGACAGATATTATGGCAGAAAATTTATTTTATGGCGGTAATGGTGTTATGTTTTACGCGATTAGCAGATCCAAATGTTTGACAATGCACAGCAATGCCAATGCCTGGGCTCGATCGGGATTGGGACATTGACAGTGGCATTTCCAATAATAAATGGCATTCAATTAAGAGTTAATGCCGTATTTAGACATGTCTACCCGCTTATTTATTTATTTTTTTCAACTCACAAGATAAACAGACAGAATTCTAGATCGAAACAGATTACAGTAACATGCTAAATCTAAATATATCATAAATTACAATGTATAGGTTGAGAGAGAGAACTTACACTTATATAGAAATATAACTGCCTAAATAAGATCTGTATCTGTCGGATCTGAGCTTGTGCTCTGCTTTAACTTACCTTAAATTTTCGAAATTGCTTTTGATAGTTGCTTTCAAGGAATCAAAAGTTACCAAACTTAGCTTGTAATCGATTGTGGACTTCAAAATTAATTTAATTTTTTTCACTTTATAACTTTATTTATTTATTTTATTAATAGTAAGTTGGCTTAGGTAAAACTATGGCCAACCTAGGAATAATTAGCACTGGCTACTTTATAATTTTCAATATAATATGAAACATTAAATCTAGAAATATATTTTTAGAAAGTACTAGCAACTATTGGGCCTTTAACTCAACTTCAAATTAAGCATAAGACTGACTTTGTTTTAAACTTCCCTAGTATTACTCAATAAATATATTCTGAAAGTTTCCACTAATTTTGAGCTAGTCTGGCAGGGAGAACTTTACTCAATGTTTGACGGGGTAATACTTTATCCATATAAAATCAATATCAATAAATATATTCTTAAAGATTCCAGTTATTTTGAGCTTGTCCGGCAATAAGAATATTACTCAATGTTTGACAAGGGAATACTCGATTCATATAAAATCAATATCAATGTACGTATATGTATATAAGAAAGTGTATCTTGTATTAGATATATACATATGTATGTTTATAATCTGCCGCTGAGCTAAAGGTAGAACTATATTGTTGAAGTTTTTAAGGGGTGTTGATTAATTGCATGTAATAATTATTTAATATACTTATTTCTTTGAAGCTTCGCTTGGTATTGTTATTTGAGTTAAGTATATATTCTTTAAAATTATGAAATAAATCAAATATAATATTTAACACTACGAAATATAATGTCAAGCTCTTAAGATTTGGAGTATATTGTTGTACGAGCTTTGAATCGTATTCAAATGTAAGTAATTCATATATTTCCAAATGTTTTGAAGACCTAATTATGTAATGCACTTTTATATACTTATGGTCTAATTTTGAGGCACCGCCGACTTCCGCTTTCTAAGCCACTGCACTTTGGCCTCATGCAGCACTCTGACTTGACATTTGGATTTTCTTTTCTCCACTCGAAGATTGTGGACATCTCTCTGTGTCAATCTGTGTGTGTGTGTGTGTGTGTGTCTACTTGGGTTGTTTTTTTTTATATGCGGCGCTGCCCTTGTTAAATAAAGCAATTTTTTATGGTTAATTTCTTAAAGGTTCACTTAAATGCACCCGACCGAACCTGAACTCGAGATCTTGAGAGACCTTTGCGATGAGGCTCTGAGTTGTCAACACATTTGGAGATTGATTTCTCTGTTTCTTGTGGCCAACTCCGACCGCTGTGAGCGCAATTAAACCGTAAAAAGCGGCAAACCCAACAAGAACAACAATGGGAAAGGGTTAATTGGCAGCCACCGGCAACTGGCAACTGGCAATGGGCAATGGGTAACCGGCAACAGAAGCAGTTATGTTCTCATTTAAAACGCTCGACAACAGGTTAAGACCAAATGTGAACCAATAAAAATTAAAATGTTTTCCTGCTTTCCTCATGCGGTGGCTCCACTGGGCATCATCATTAAATTTGAGATTCGCCGGATCGATGAATAGTCATCGAACGAAACAGTAGCAATCCCCAAAAAAATACATACCTACCACAAGTGGCCAATAGCTGTGACATTTACATAATTAGCTTTTATTGTTTGTTGATCGCTCCCACGAACCCAAAACCCCAAGAAAACTTAGGGCTTCATTCATAGGCGGAAACTAAGACAACTCGAATGTGTGAACTTGCCTGCGAAAAAAAGAAAACGGCAAAAATCGAAATGAATAATGGATACTGGCTGCAATCGGGTGCAAGTGAATGACCTGGCCCTTGATTTGCATCCGGGGACCTCTCAACCTCTTTGGGCATAATCAAAAGCAGTAGGCGACTGTGCGGTAATAAAAATAGAGTTAACAACTTTACAGGGCCCCAACGCCGCACGGCACACGTTATTGTATATGGTATTATAGCTCCGACATGGACCTCGACATCGATATCGTTGTGCAGGCATCTCTGACCAAAATACATAAGTCGCCCCGTTGAGTTGACGAGTTGGCGATGGCATTCTTATGGCCATGATGAATGTATCAGCCTACACAACGGCTAAATGGAGGACGGGCATGGTCGTAGTCAGGACTTCAGCTAGACATTTGGGTTAACAACACTGCCCAACAGAACTAGACAAGTTTTTAAAAAGCAGAACAGAAACACGATATATATATATGTTTCTTTCCTTGCTGACTATTGTTTCAATAATATTATAATATCTTTAAAATTATAGTAAGAATGAAATGTACCCAGTTGAGATCTGAAGATACAGATCTGATTACAAAAAAAAGAAGAACATTCAATAAGATTTCAATTATCTCTCAACTGTTGATGTCGAGTCAATTAAATATTGAATTGAAATTTGTTTTGGAAGACTTACCCGGACTTAAGGCCTGTTCCCATTTCAGATTACGATCAAATCAATCGGAATGGAAATTGTTAGCTCTTCTGTCTGCCAAAAAACGATTGAATATTCGATTTTTAGAAATTGCCCCTTGAGGGAATCGAAAGAAAACTTCTAAAATTATCAAAGTATCACTTACTATAAAAGTGATCATCCCAGATTTCGAACACGCAAAACTTTGTCAAAACTCAATCGATTTTCAGGCGGAATATCCTTTTTAATTTATGAAAATAAAATGTTATCTTTTGTTTTTTTAAATTTGTATATTTTATTTCAACAAGTTTACTGCTACCCTTAGCGGCTACTTAATCTAGTTTTACATTTAAGAAAGAAATAAAATTAATCACAGGTGATACATATATAGTATTAATGTTACATATATGGACGAAAAGTATATATTACTTGCAATATTTACAAAAATTATTTGAATAATAAAAATGTAATCGAATTATTTAAGTTTCAAGAGCAAAATCGATTGATATGTTATTCGGAAATGGATTATTTGGATTGAAAACACTCGGAAATGGGTAGGCCCTTCCGATTGATCTGTGTTGGGTAAAAAATGTTGTTGGATAGTGTAGTTTGTGGGCTGTATTAGTGCTTAAAGCCCCCTGGTCATGGCTTGAGCTCAGCCAGGCAGTATCAAGTTAAGAAGCAACAACCAAATCAGAAGCTCTTTAAATTTAAGTCTAAAACGCTCCTGTGCTTTGGGAGCTGCTCAGTTAATTGTTGGCTTTTGTTATGACATTTTGTATCTGGAATGCGCGTCGACTCACCTGGCGAGAGGTGCGCTCATGATAATAAAAACCACGACATGAGCCAACACACAAAACGTGCACGTTATTTGCGTTGTGGGGGCTGACCAAATTGATCGATTTGGAGTTTGAGTTGGAGTTGGAGTTGGAGTTTGATTGCAGCTGCAGTGAGTCCTTCTAATTGGCACAGGCGTAACGAGGAACAGAGGGATAGAGTGACAGAGGGAGATGCAGAATTGTAACTCAGCTAGAGAGCCAGAAGAATCCGTCAAATCAAACGAATAATGCATACTTCCGCATCCGACTTAAAGGGACAACTGATTCACCTGCTCCTGAGTCCAATTGACGCGCGCGCTTGCTTACATTAGCTGCGGCTTGGCCCGGCCCGCATTATCCTTGGCCTGGACTGGCGAGTGTCCTGGCAAGTGCCCACCATCATTAGCTTGTTCGCTCTTTCAGCAATTACGCCACTCGAATTGCCTTTGACACGACTTACACAGGATCTACAGAGGATCTGCAAGGTTTGCTCGCTGCACCTTTCAAATCGCACTCTGTTAATTTCCCTTTCCTGCGTGCCTCTTTTTACGAGTCCTGCGCCGATGCTGGTGCACACTTGCGACTCCTTCGCCCGGCAATGGTAATGGTAATGGAATTATAATTATAGACCCAGCTCCCTCGCTGGCCTGACCTGGGCTGTCCTGGCCTGTCCTGGCTAATGTTGTCAGCGAGTCTCGTGGCCAGTTTGTGGTTGCAGGTTCTGATGTCGCCACATTAAATTGTCAAATTGTTTGCGCCTCGCTTATCGTGATGCTTGGCAAAGGGGGCACGTGCTCATCATTTTTGTACTCTCTACCCACTAAGTGGCTTAAATGGGTATAATAAGCTGCTGCAAGTGCAAGTAACAGGTAGAATACATCCTTTATCGATTTTTTTTAAGAATGCATGAGAAATACATATTAATTTGACCAGGCAAATATCAGATTCTTGATGAAATAAGTTAAAAGATCCTTGCATATTATAATAAATTAATTACTCAAAAGATTGCAAACCAACTCAGATTCTAGGTTAGCAGCAAGTTATGTTTTGTACGCAACTGTACATTGTTATTAACACATATATCGAAATGGTACTTACAGCACCGAACAGGGTAACTTCTAGTCGAGATCTTTTCACTAAAGAACTTTTATTTGTTTTTTACTTGTTCTGCTTATGTTCCTTCCATATTTACACATGTATTTAGCCCAAAAGCAGAGAATGTTCAAAAGGATAACGGTGATTCCTATAGCCTAGTGGGGACAAGCAAAAAAGACCTCCTGTAATTATAGCAATGTGTAGTTATGTATGTAGGTAAAATACATAATATGCAAGTATATTAAATAATGGTCTTGTAGTAATTAACTTACATAATTATGATTATTATTATTTAATTTAAGGCTCAATCAATTTATTCAACAATTGTAGCATTAATTGTTTTAAATTTGATCAACAATTTAAATTTAGGAGTTTCGAATGAAGCAGAAATTTATTTATAAATTTCAAATAAATAAATATTTAATTAAAGTATAATATTATGATCCACAGATGTCAGCATCAAAAGTGGATTCTAAAACCAAATGACAATAGAATCCACAACAGCAGCTATCATCCACAAGCACAGCGTCTGCCGCTAGGCGGCGTATTGTAGCATTTGCGCTGTAGCCAATACAACCACCATAAGGTAATTGTATTGTATTTAGACGTGCAGTGTAGTCAGCTAGCAAAAGCTGACTGATGTGAAACTATTTAGTCTGTGCTATAACCACTTGGTGTAATAACTTAGCCTGTGCAGCCACCACATAATTTTGTTGCCGCGCAATTTCGATAGTTTTTATTAACAGTATCGATAAGATTCTGAGGATATTCAAAACTTGGAAGAATTTAAGGTAAGGCGTACAGCCAGGACTACCGGATGTGAGAAAACATAAAGGATGTTAAGCTAATGTAATCGGCAAATCAGTTTATGCCAAGTTAGCATTTGGATAATATCAATCACTGTTTCAAAATGCTGTAGTAAATATTGTTTCAAGGAGTGGAAAGTGCAGAGGCGTCAGAAAGCGTACGACAGACAAAACCCAAATAATGCGTAGCGCACAAAATGTCAAAGGGCCATTTGTGCTTAATTAAATTTCATTTGTTGTTGCATAGCCCACGGCAGTCAATGTGAATGGAAAAGAAGCTCTGGGCTGAGCGGGGAGAGGGCGGTGGGTGGGTGTGGTGCTGCTGGTGCTGGTGCTGGTGCTGGGTGCTGTGGGGCCGCCTAATTCAATTATTGTACCACTGTAAATATGATTTACACTCGACAGCGCCACCCGATGACACTTCAGCCGTTTGCAGCGATGCCAGGGCAACAATTCATACGCACATTTGTTCGGCTCGGGGTCATAAAAAAGCGACTTACACCAGAGAAGCAGCGCCAGATCAGCTGGAGGCTGTGGCATAGACCAAAACTGATTCTGGGGCATCACGTAGGCCACCAAGGGGTGGGTGGCAGCTCGTAATTCACTTGCCCACCCATAAGATGAGCAGGGCACGGGAGCAGGCAACAGCGCAACAGGGCAGGGGGCAAGCTCGTAAAGTAGCTGCAAAGATATTGTTGCAACAAATACGCCGCCTGCCGCCGCTTGGCGCTAAAAGCTGCCTGGCTTTCAGAATGAACTCAATTTATGAAATGCGGAGACAAGGCCGCAGCTTTTTATTTGACCATTGAATAATCCACGAAATGTTGTCGAATGCCAGACAATTTACTAGGAGTATGTGGCCCAAAAATAGGCATCTATAAAAGCGTTAAGAGATTACTTAATCGCTGTCTGGAAAACAACAAAATAAGCAGCCGAAACGTGTGTGTTTTGGCTGAGTGTAGTGACCCACATAAGTATGCTTCGGATTTTCTGGTTTGCCGAGGCCTTGTGGCCATTTCAAGGATGTTTGCCTAATTTGTGAGCGCGGGTGACAAAATTACAACTCAAATTATTGCTCGTTGTTAGGCAAATGCCTAATGAAAGCTGTCTCAATGAGTTCCTGTATTTGGATTGTTAACAATGCACTTGGCTTGATTGCCGTCGGGGTTTCAACAGGTGTTTTGGGGTGAGAATTCGCCAGTTCAGGCAGCTCATATCCTTATTTAACGATTTGTCTTAGCGACTCTCACAGCTCATCAAAGATGGTTTCAAGCGGATTTCACAATAAGTTTTTCAGTATTTTTCACTTGCGTGATAAACCGCATAATAGATGAGTCTGTTTATTTCGACAATGCTCAAAACTTTATTTTAATTTGATATATAAATATTATTATTATATTAACTAAGCTGATGAAAAAATAAATGATATATACGTCATATAATGTGTTGGTGTCGCATTAACCAACAAGCTTCAGCCAGTTTTAAATGGAGGGGAATTGTATTTTTAGAAACATACATGAAGAATCGAAATTCACTGTAAAAAGCCTAATGTAGCTCGGAAGAATATTCAACATTAAACCTTTTCCTTCCCTTTCCGTAAATCAACCATCCAGAAGGGTGAAATTTGTTACTTAATCTTAAATCATGAAACAACTCCAATAATACAGCTCATTAGCTCCCATGGTTTAGGTTATGAATTGTTTATAGGCAGTCAGACAGGATAAACAGTTTGAAGCATATTGATAAGTAGTTCCTCAACTACTATCAGAAGCGTAATATCACAAGTGGTTGGTTTTATTGATACATATTTTGTACATCATCATTATAATCACCACCTAAGAAAGTTACATCAAGTTGGGTTGTAAAAGCTGATAAAGAAATCCTGGGAAGGGTCTGCCACACAACAGGCAGGGCTATAAAAATAATGCTACTGACATATTTTCAAATGTAAAAGGTGCACGGGTAAACACACGGAATTGCATTAACATAACTATTGAATTTAGGCAAATGTCAGGGGTTTAGGGGCAACTCAATAAGAATGCAAAACAAGCTGAAATACTCACATGTTGCAAGTGTAAAATTGGCAAAAGTCCTTCTCTGTGCACGCATGGCAGGATATATTGTTTGTTGTTGTTGCTGCTGCTCGCTAAGAATGTGAATTTGCCAAAAGTCTGCAAAATTGTCTGACGAGCAACAAAAAATCAAGCTTCTTCGGTTGCCAAAGAAGAAATACCCTGCCAGAGTTGTTTTCTATACAAAACTGTAGTTTTAGAAAGAGAACTAGTTTATCGATCAATAGGATCTTAAAAGACACACTCAATAAATGAACAAATCAATAAATAACTAAATAAATTATGTAAGTAAATAGTATAATTAGAAAATTATAAGTCAAATTTGTTATCTTCTATAGTAAATCCATGTCTTAATTGTCTCTAAAAATGAATAAATATAAACTATTTAATATTAAGATTGACATTATGTATTCGTGACTATCGATATCGACTATCAATAAATCAAATTGAATAGCTACTTTTATGATAAAGTTATCCGATTTTGATCAGCTGTGAAAACCTCACAATTGCTGAGAATGGTTAAGATATCAGTAAAAACAAAAAAGTTGATCACACAAAAACTTAATACTCAATCAATATGACAGCCATAAAGTGATCCAGTTTCAATAAAATTTCTTAAACCTGTTAGAAAAGATATTGAAACTGAGAATTGGTTAGTTTGGTTGTGATAGGTTAAAAAACAAAAAAGTTGTACATGCAACAACAGAATTTGCAGCCAATCGTTCTTTTAGGATATATTCAATAATATCTTTAATTTCAGTATATTCTTGGCGTTCTTTCGGAACCGAGCCAGTTCGTTTTAAACGAACGTTCCGGACTCGGTTCCTGCTAAAGATAATAGATAATAATAGTTCCAATGACAGCTTTATAAAGGTAAGTTTCCCTAAGATATCTTCAAGACTGAGGGACAGACAGACGGTCAGGAAGACATGACAATAAAGGACTATACCTTCTAAGATCAGTAAAGTCTTTATCCAAAGACAAAATGAGAGCACCCTTTGGAAGGGTATCAAAAAATAGAAAAAAGGCTGGTGGCAAAATATGAGTAAAGTGAAGTTTTGTGTGTTGCCGCTGTTGCTGCTGCCTGTCGCTGTAATTTATGTCAAACAAACTGTGAAAAACTATGAAAATATTGTGGAAAAAACAAAGAGGAGCTCTTCAGACACACGCATAGTACGTACGTATGTATATATAGAGAGAGAGACAAAGATGCGGCCATGCGGAATGTTTATTTGCTGTGAAATTTGAAGCATGCAACGTTTATGAAATAGAATTTTTCGTCGACATAACATTGGAATTCATTTTCACAAGGGCCAGCAGCACTTGATGTTATGGCTCGTAATAACTCTATTTGATATCCAGTTGGGCAAAAATTTCGTAAACATAAATGTAAATTGCTTTAAACGTGAAATATGAGCAAGCCGAACATCAAAGTAAAAATTGGCCATTAAATATTAACCAGTTCTTGCATTTCAAACAAAATACAAAATATTTTCGGGTCATAAGTCAGGGAAGTCGGAAGGTGGGACGGGGAATTTGTCGGGGAAGTGGAACCCGAGCGAGCCATTGCTGCCAATTAATTTGACTTTTATTAAAGAAATAATGCAATTAGGCAGCGCAACCAAAAAGTTGAGCACAACTGAAAACGGGGTTCAATGGTTAGGGGTTAAGGGTGAGGGGTGAGGGGTGAACCCTTCATTGGCCCTTGATTGATGAAACCAGGCAGCAATCAAGCAGCACTCGACTCCTCCAGCAGCAGCTTCATAAAGTTTGTGGCTTTTTGTTAATGAATAATAAGCATTGGGGCAAAGGGCCACATGTGTTTGCATTTGTGTCTCAGTTCACCCTGGCACCCTGACACCCTACTTCCCTACTTCTATACTTCCCAGCCCTGCCCCACTAGCCCTACCAGCCCTCATTTGTGTTGAAAAGTGAAATTGTGTCGTTAATTAATTAAATTGTCTTCCCTTTGGCCCTTGACACTCGAGCGGCTCAAATTCTTGGCAACGCCATCCTCAATTGAGAAATCTTTTGCCTCGTTGCCATCTGAACTTAACTGGTTCTCCTCTAGTTAGTTCTGAGCTGCTTTTGGATTTCCATTTCTCTAAATAAACGAGTTCGGCTTGCCAGCTTAATATCACATTGAATTTTATACCCAAGAGATATTTAAGTTTGCTGCAAATCAATCATAGTTGCTGGTACAAAATTGTTAGGAAGGGAACAGAAGACAGATTAATCCTAAATTACTAATACAACTGTATTTTTCAAGCATAGTTTAAAGACTGTCAACGCTGTCTATAATATAATAATTTAAAATTCGTAATTATATTTTATGTTCGCCTTCAATGATACACATTTTTCTCAATTGTTTTTTTAGGCCACAACAAATACAACATCGAATACTACACGTTCATTGAGTGCTGCATGATTCATGTCATTCATAAAAAGTCGAGTAAGTAATCCAATTTAGATTCAATGCGTCAGTTTTGTCTTAATTAAAAAGAGGCCAGGCGAGAGCAACAACAAATTCTTAAAACAATAGTATATAGTTATTTGGTTTCAGTGTAGCGCTCTAACTGAGTCCCCTACAGGTAGTGGGAAAGTAATAAATACGCTACAAAGTGGAAAGTAACGGAGGAAGATATGGTAGAGAGGAACAAATGGAATCAGTATTTGTGTCATGCATGCAGCTAACGTTCTAAAGTAAGTAGAAACGGAAGTGGGAGACAAATTTCAATACCATTTCCGCGCGTTCCTATGTTTTCTGAACCAGTTTAATCCTGCAAAATCCAATAAGGATTACTTCGAGTGTTAAAACGTGTTTAACTTCTGCTAAGTTGTCCTATTTGTCTACCAATTATTTATGCCATTCGAAATCTACAAATTTCTGACTAGGATGCATGTTTGGTACCAATTTGGGATGTTCCAAGTCACAAAATTTGTATCAGAACTGTAACTGATTGCATGCTGAAATTCCATATGCTGGCCTCAATTGATTGTAGGGTATGCGGGCAAAACAATAAAATGAAATTCAACGAAAAGAATTGATACTAAACAAAGTCAGACGAATGCCATGGCAGTCAGTCAGCCCTCTTGCCGCCACACCCCTTTAACCAAACGAGTATCACCCATATATTCCTGTGCATGCATTTGACGTCATGAAGGTCAAAACACACACTGTGAACACTGCGAGCACACACAATGAGATACACACACCCATTTTACACAATCGACTGGTCAATTGAAGAGGTTAAATTTGTGTGTTGTGTCAGGGCTTAGTCATGTCTCTGGGGTGTTAATGTTAATGCCCCAAATGCCACAGGCGGCAAACATCAGCTCGGCTCGGCCCGGCTGTGTGTGTGTGTGTGTGTGTGTATGCGAGGCTCTGCTAGAAATGGCTTTGCCAATTATAATTTCAACAAATTAAAAATTAATGAGAGCTGGTCATACGGTCATCAAAGCATAATTGTAATTGCTGACTTATACGGGACTGCGACTGTGACTGTGACTGCGACTGCGACAGCGACATCAGTACTTATTAAAATTTAATTAACATCCGAGTGTGAGTGTGTAATGGTTGACTAACATGTCAATTATGCGGGCAGTTTGTTGCTTTTGGTAAACAATTCTTTTATAATGCGCGGTCAATCAAATAAGTCAGCAAAGGGTTAAACGATTGCCCAATGGTGACTTTATGGGGTTAATTATTAACTAACAATGGCTCAAAGCTATTTGCATATTGGCTTAAAATAGAGAGAAACTGCAAATTTGGTGGTTTGACTTAAAAGTACCCACTGTGTTTGTTATCCGAGTTTCAGTATATGTTTATATTTATTCTTAATTATGGTAGGGCGGGTGCAGTTCACATATATTGCAAATAAACTATAAATGCGTGTGCTAAATGGAGAATCCACATACCAAATTTGGTAACTCTAGCTCTTATGGTCTATGAGATCGATGGGATACAAAAGGTGAAACAGAATGCTCATCAATTATACATTTACTGTACAAGTTCAGTCGGTACACATACATTCTCTATTAGACATTTTACGCTCTTATCAATATATAGTTTTAGAGATTAATAAAATGTAAAATCCTATGTCTAAAATGCCAATCTAATCTTATGAAATCAAAAGAATTAGCTCATATGTTAATTTCATTTGTAAATTGAAACATTTCTGCTAAATCAATATGACTTTTTTAATTAAAGTGTTGAAAGGTACAAAGATGTGTAACTTAGTTACTTTGTTGTTTAAAGTATTTATTATAAACAGACTGATTTGGTAGAACAATTGGCACATTAACTGAACAGGAGGGTCGGACTCGAAGGATGCCTAGGCCAGTGCTGTAAAACTAAGTTACTTTGATAGCTTGTAACTATAAACTGTCAATAATTATATTAATAATATTGTAAAATCGATGCTCGGTCAAACTACAGAGTTGATTACTGTCACACCAGTTACTGACATGCTGGGTAATGAGATTTCTCCCAATAATAATATGCAGCCTGTAAACGTTTGCAACTGAAATGTTTGTGGACTTCTCACAGAGAACTGTTGACTCATGTGAGGAACCTGCACAAATGTTTATTAAGCCCTGTCAGAAATCTGGGCTACATTTTGATAGCAACTGTAGAGCCATTACCAACATGAACTCAGCTTGATATTGCCGAAAATAAACAGTTGAAGGCCTACCGAGTGAGATGCAAAGTGCATTAAGGCAAACAAACCGAAACCGATAACAGAAATTGATATCAGAAACTGTGAACTGTCGGATATACCACAAATGGTTCATACTATAGCATATATATATATATATTGTACAAAAGGCTGGCATGTTGTTTGTCTCATGGCAATCAAAGCATGCTAAGACACATCCTACTATATTCAGGCCAACATCTGCGTATTATGTCTGGCCCAAATGTCTGCATAATCTTGTGGTTGCTTTTGGCCAGTGACTGCCCAGTTGCTGATGACAGCTCATTGGGCTAGGTGCCAGTCCAGCTGGCTCAGGTGTGAAAGTGAGCGCGCTTCACTCTGCTGCTGCTGCTGCTGCTGCTGCTGCTCTGCTCGTTGGCCATGTGTGTCGGTGAGTGTTGTGTGTGTGTGAGTGTGTTCAACTGCACAAGTGACAGATTTTGACAATGTGGCTTGTTGTTGGAGTCTGGCTTTGCATTTGATGGCTGGCAACCGCAGCACGAGCCGAGAGTTGTCCGTTAGTTGGCCAAGCGGCTAACATGACATGGAAAAACAGCGTTAACCACACATGTCCTCACGGCTCTTAACAGGGTTCCTACACGCTTGACAGCTCCTGTCGTCCTGTGGGGGGCAATAATGTTTGTTCTAACCGTTTAAGTATTCGTTATAAAAGTTTCTCATACAAGTATTCATTATTTGATTTTTGATAGACTTCCAGCTGTGAAGACAATTTTACCATTTGTTTGAAATAATGTTTTCAATTATATTCCCAATAGTCGAACTTTTAAGCAAACCAGTTTATTATTTGTTATAAATGCTATAAATTCATCGATGCTGTCAAATATCGCTTGGGTATTATAATCAATTATAGCGAAATATAACTTAGATTAAGCAAAAATAAAACGTTATACATTTCCTGACATTTTAAGGCTCATTTTACACACAATGGAATATTTGAAGACTTTCAGCTGGCATTAGGCTTATTATTATTATTAGTGGGGGGAGGGGCGTTGCACTGCGACCATTGAGATCTATTGTGCCCCCTTCTGAGCCTAAAGCTCACTCATCAACCCTATTTCCCGCATGAATGCAAGGATCTTGGTTGGATCTAGAGTACCTATAACGTTTGTCTGAAGGAAAAACCCACCCAGGTGCCTGTTTCTTCTTCTGGCAAGTGTAGTGCAATCTGTTAGTATGTGTGATGAGGTTTCAGCCTCCATTTGACAGAATCTGCATGTCCCGCTTCTTACAATTCTCAGCTTGCTGAGGTGGCTTCTTAGCCTACAATGCCCTGTTAAAAGGCCGGTGACTATTCTAAGTGAATTCTTCGCCAATGGTATTAGTTGCTTAAATCTTTGAAGATCGTAGAGTGACTTGGCCTGTCTTACACCTGAAGCGTTTATCCAGCTTGACTGCCTTCTGTTGCCCTCTTCTGTCCTAAGATGTTTAAACAGAGTCGAATTTCCAATTTGATCTGCTATCTTTTAAAAAATATCATCTTTTTTCTGTTTTAGTTCACAAAACTACAAAACTTGGGATAGGTCAATAAATCAAATTAAATTAATTAAATTAAATAAGCGCTTGCATACAATAGCAAAGGCTTGCCAGACTGCACTGGCACAACATCGGAAGATCTGGCAACCCCTTACACTTGACAGCCAGCAAACATTGTCGAATATTGATAATAATATGTTCCTTAGAACTAATTCTCTCTAAAAAACTAGAACAAAATCAATTTATTAGATTATTCTTAAACACCCAAAACTATTGAAGTGAAATAGTTGAGCCGACTTGTGAGCTCTTCTATATAAAGTAAATATCAAGAGTCTTGGATATAGTATTTTCAGCAAGCAACGAGATGTTGCCTGGCCAAAAGTATTGCCTACATTTGGGCGTTGCATTTTGCTGCAAATTAAGTTAATTAAAAACTGGCAAGATTTGTGAAGTAATTACCATAAACAAGGCAACTGTGTTGCTGTTTCTCAGCTCAGCTCAGCTCTGCTGCGGTTCCTGCCATTTTCATGTCTGTTCTGTGTGAGTGTGCGTTTGTTGGGCTGGCGCAGAGGGGGAGGGAGGGCTGAAAAGTTACCGGTATGGAATACAAACACTTGAAGTCGTGTCGCCTTATGCGCTTGGGCTTGGGCTCGAAAGAAGCAAACACGTGAGGCAGATGCAACACGAGGATGGCAGTGCCACTTGCTGAAGGCAACTTGAAGCATACTCGAGTTGAAATTTAAAACCTTTCAGCACAAAAACAAAAACTCCCCCCGCACAACCAGGGGTGTGAGTGTGTGTGTATGTGTGTGTGCTGTGGAGATATGCCAGAACAAGATGAGAAAAATGAGCAACTAAAACGCTTGCACATGTGTGTAACAGGTTGAGTTGGGAGCTATAGAAGTTACATCTATGTCAGTTGCAGCAGAAGATGAACAGGAGGCCTGCCTGCCACTCTACCTCCCTGCCACCCTGCCACCCTGCCTCTCTGCTTGGTTGGAGCTGGACTCGTTCCTTGTTCAAGCGGCGCTTTGTTATTGCCGACAGTTGTGGCCAACGTTGGTGACACTTGAACATAACTGGGTTTGGTTTTGTGCGCCACTTGAGTTAGCTGATTATGCACATAGGTAAGATACCACAGCGGGAGATATACATATATCTATTTAGAGAGGCTGAGTTGGGCACATATCGCATGGAGGCTGCAACGGCTACAAAGCGCGTCAAGATTTACAGCCTTTGTTGGAAGCAAACAGAGCCTAATGACAAGGGGAGTGGCAATCTTAAGTTGTTGCCTCTATGTCAAGTAGCTAACATACAAGCGCCCCTAGAAGGATAAACTTAAGAAACTTAAATAACATATTTATGAAAATTAGGGATCTCTTTTTTAAAAACCTGAGTAGAGTTTCTCAAAAAACAACGGGTATCTTCGGTGTGTGCATGATATATACCACAGCAGCAAAGTTTTTTTTATCTACAACCTCAATTTTCGCCTGATTGTTACCATATAATGTGCTTAGATTTTGATAAAATTATAGGAAACTGTATAAAGCATAATACAACCCGCAATTGCCGAATTTGGATGTAATATTTGTCATTATAAGCAAATCAGTTTGTCATACAAAAACTCAGTTTTCATCCGAACGCTCGAAAATTTGGAAAAGAGGGTTCCTTATCAAAAACTTTACCCTGGAATATGAATAAATTGAAATGCCAAGTCGATTTTGAATACAAAAACCATATCGTAAAGATATTCCGTTTGGAAATCGGATGAGTTTTGATAAAGTTAAGGCAGTTTGTCATAGAGGAGGCATGGCTACTGTGGTTTTTAAAACTTAAGAGGTCGAAACATTTTTAATTTTCTAGCAAGGATTATGAAAGCAGAGTTTGCTATTTCCGATCCTATAAATTGTATACAAACTTGCTTATTATCAACAAGGAAGTCGCTGTCAGACTGTCTTTCCGTCCGTCTATCTTTCCGGAGGCACCATATTTGGTAATTAAGTTCTCGTATACCTTATACACATTTATAAGTATCATCGCTCTCCGAACTTTTTTCTCCTCAGACATAAGAGCTACATAACTTATGATAAATACTATGATTTTCTTCTTATAGGATGCTAGTCTTGAACCGATGTTGATGAGATTATATACGATTTATATAAGTACTACTTCTGGTGATCACTTTATCCGTTTGCAGTCTTGTTCTAATAGACTGTGGGGTTGACCACAAGAGCTGTTAACGCTTTTCAAACTGCAGATTGTTCAGTCAACTGTTTTTGAATTGGCCGCTAACCAAAAGTTAGTTAACATTTAAATAAGCGGTAAATTTGGAGCGTGGCAAGTTTGTGGCTGCTTGGTCCGTTGGTTGGCCAATTGGAAAATGCTAAATAAATTTGTGGCTAATTGTTGCCAAATTGGCTTAAAATTGACCGTTAAGTACGCCAGTTAAATGTGTGTGCATGTGTCGGAGTGTGTGTGTGGTTTTACTGCCGATTCTACTCAGAAACTCACCGGTATTACAAAAGTCAGTTAATAGTGTTGCAAGCCACAACAATTTTTAAAAAGTTTTGAAGTTTGAGAGTACAGAGTAAAAAATATAATACCAATGTAATGAACCATGAAATAGGTCAGTTTTGCTTATTGTTTCTGTTTTCAGTTGTTTTATTATCTAGAAAGAATCAAGGTTCAATTTCAGGATGTGGTTTTAAGAAGACTGTTTAGTTTTCTTGCACTTTTAATTCTTTTAAAAATTATATTTAGATATCCCAAAAAAATGATCTTAAATATGGAATTCAGAACTTATAGACTTTATGTTTTTATTTATATTTATTTTATTATAGTATTTATTGAAACTAACAAGGCCAAATACTTTTTTATCAACTTGAGCATTTTTCGTAATATTTTCTCGCTGTGTAGAAAAAGGTTGCTCATTGAAAAGGAGGGTTTTGAGAGGCTAATTCGTACTTCACCAGCATCTAAAGTTAAGATTCAAAACCAAAGCATTAAAACATGCAGCGAGTGCAAGGCAAGGACACTTTTATTTCTTTGTTGCATGCATGGTAGAGTCCTACCGCAGAAGAGCTGCAAATATTTCTAAATGCTGCCAACCCACACACAATCACACACATGCATACACACACACACACACACACACACACGCATACACTCATACACATACATAGACATTTTGGCTTGCGGCTGGCGGAGTTATGCTAACTAGAACTCAAAGCAAAACAGAGCAGAGCAAAGCGCGGCAAAGCTCAAACGGTTGGACATTGTTGTTGTTGCTGTTGTTGTTGCTGTTATTGTTGTTGTTGGCAGCTTGTAACAATAATTTAAGCGATTTTGCACTTTTTGCGAGCGGGTTAATGGCATGCCAGTTGCCGGCAGGCTATAGCCCAGCCGGAAGGTGGTCCGAGGATTTTGGGATCGCCTTTGCCGTGGCAAAAATGCTTTTTGCACAAAGAGTCTTCAACGGCGGTGGCGGCGTAACGCACATAGCTTATGAATTCCACAATTCTCTGCTATTGCTATTCCCTCAGACTCAGCTACACTCGCCTCCAGCGAAGCATGCACCATGAGGCACCACACAAAGTAAAAATGTTGAACATGTGATTGGTGCCGAGCTGCGGCTTGGCCCACACGGCAAGCCAGCAAAGCCCAAGCATCCTGGATGACACATTTGTTGAATGCCCCTTGAAAACACGAGTAAGCGCATATTGAAGGCATTTCCTGAGTTTTTAAATAAAGATGTGTAAATCTATTTATGGAACAGTTTGTCCGAACTGACTGGCTATTTATCAAAGCAAAGCCCACATTGATAGAGGTAGGAAGATGAATTTTAAGCAGAAGACTTTGGCATTTATGAATATCCACCCGCAAGTGAGGAACTTTGGGAATCTAAGGTTGTGATGACGAAAAGTCTATCTATGTTCGATCTGAATCAAACTTATTCTTAAAGATTTCATAAGAGATATAATTTAATTCCAGAAAATCCACCCTCTGTGGGTGGACAATGGTATATTTATATGGAAAATGTTATAAGGAATCTTAGGTTTTCAAAATTCTATCTATATTCGATCTGATACAAACTTCTTTTTAAAGATTTCATAACAAATATAATTTAAAACGTTTTTCAGCGATTTCAGAAAATCCACCCCCTGTGGGTGGAAATTGGTATGTGGAGAAATGTGAACTTTCGTTGGATCAACTTTGAATTCAGCTCGGTTTTCTAAAGTCTTGAGTCTGATATGAAACCTAGTTGAATCGCATAAAATTATTCTCGAATTTATGGCAATTCCAAGCATTTGACATTTTCTTGCGACTGTCTCTGACCTGTACATTAAAAGAGAATTATTTTAAATCATAAAAACGCAAGACAGCTTGATGAATGTGTACAGTGTCGTGCAATAATTTGTGAGCCTTCGTTTAGAAATTCCTTTGGCATAACTCGTCTTGAGCAACCCTTTGGTGGACACGTTCGCTCACACACTTTGGACGTCTCATATTTCTGGAACACAAGTCTAATGCGCTTTGTCAACTTGTTCTATTTTTGTTGAAAAATTTTATACTCATCAAGTTGACAAAGAAAAAGTTTTTCATTATTACATTTCGCTGTCATTTGGGCGCAGAAAATAGCTCTGGAAAGTTTCGTCCTGTTTCTGTGTGCTGTGTGAAACTCGAGTGCAGCGCGTAAATGAGCTATGCTTACAGCATCTTCAGCTCCAGCTCCAGCTCCAGCTCTTGCTCCTGCTCCTGCTACAGCTCCTGGTCCTGCTGCTGATCCACGCTTCAGCTACAGCACTCATCAGATAGATTTTCATGCCTGCCCAGTGCGTAGTTGACGTAATTTTCTCGGATGTCCTTCTGCCCGTCGAGTCGCATCCTTGCACATTAATCCATTGGCTGGTGCTTCATCCAGCCAGTTTTGCTGGTGTCGCCTGCTGGCTGCACGCAAATGAGGGTACGGTCAAATCACTCACTGTCACCCAGTGTTCCAGGGAAAGAGTCGAGCGTGTCCTTTAATTTTTTTCCTTTTCTCCATTCTTTTACCCCCAGCAATTGCTATTGCTTGACGTTTGCCCGACTCCCTTGTCCCTTGTCCCGTGTCCCTTGTCCTTTGTCGGAATGTCCAGCCTCAGCCTCAGCATCGGCCTCAGCTTTAGTCTCATCTTCAACTTGTACTTTTCTATGTACTTCCTCGCCTTGACTGCTGCCTGTCAACGCGACTTAAGATAAGCGCTGAAAACTTTCCACTTTCCACTTTTCCACCAAAAAAAAAAGCAAGAATAGGAAAAAGGGTTGCTCTGACGTTTAGCTTTCGCATATTTGCACACCCCAGCCAGTGCGGGGTATCTCAGACTCGCAAATATATATTTTATAGACTTAGACGCTGTAAGGCGAAGACATGACAAATTCGAAAATAGAAATTCTTCAACCAGATTCTTGTCGAAAAACTTAAGTTCATTTTGGTTATATGCGTTTTGGCTTTGTCCCTCAAATACAAAGAATTCAAATTAAATGCGATGCCGACTTTTCTTGACTTCCCTGTCAATTGCTGTCAATAGCATTTTACTCTGCCTTCAATGCTACCCCAAGCCTGCCCCTGCCCACACCAGCCCCCACAAATAGTTGTTAGTCGGATTTGAATAAGTTTGTGGGCGACTTGAGCTTGTCCATTGACAATTGACAAAAGTGTAATAAAATTATTGAGAACCTCTTGACCATCGACCATAAATGTTACCTAACACAATCAATATTAAATAAACAAAACCCATATTTGTTTTTGAAACCTCTTATCCACAGAACCAAGTTGCCATTGTTATATTAAAGCCCAAAGAATTTAATGCTTACTTTTATTTCGCATTTATAGAACGCAGCATGTGATAGCTAAAAGCTTGTTGCATGAGTAAGAATGCTTTAGTTGGGAGTGATTGACTGTAAGATACTCATTGTAAGTGTATTAAGTATCCGTTCACATACTTACGTACAAGCACGCTGTTTCCTTAGTCCTTTGTTCGGCACTAAATAGTCTTTTTAATAGTTCAGGAGTTCAGACTTCATAGTATTTTCTGCCGAAGATCTTTTAAACAAAATTATAACTATTAAAGATATGAAAGGATAGGAAAAAAATTGTTTACAAAAACCTATGATGAATATACAAGTGCATTGCTTAAATCAGACCTGTTCTGATTTCCTAGGAATCGGAATCGGAATCAAGTTATTTGGAATTGAAACTGTTAGCTCTACTGAATTCAGAGAAAACATTGTACAAATATTCGCTTTGAAAATATTTTACACTGAAAACAAAACCATTCGAGCATAACTTCGAAAAGCAAAAACGATTGCAATTTTAATTAAAATCGATATGAAAATTTCTCGGAAATGGGAACAGCTCTTACCGCTTCAATTCAGATCCAGGAACATTTTCTGATAACTATTTCAACCTCAATGCACATAATTGTATCAAAATCAAGCTTTAATACCAATTTAATATTAATTTATGCAGGATATTGTAATTTTGTTGAGTTAGGAAGAGTTTTTAGAGAACTGTCCTGGAAGTGCACTATTTCTATGGCCATAGAGAGAAAATTAAATGAAAAGATTGCAGCAAGCGTGCAAATCGCAAAATATTCATTCATCAAGCGCCAAATTTACACACAGCCGCACACCCGCACACCTACACAACTACACACACACACACACACACATACACGTAGCTGTTTTTGTTTTATCCACACAACTCACTCACCCATTCATATATTTTATGTTTTGTTTACATTGCCGGCGTGCGCGTCAACAACGCGGCAGCTGACGTCACATATACCATAAAAAAAGGACATCAAGGAACATTTAAGAGCGCAGGCGACACAGACAGCGCAAGAGAGAGAGAGATGGCGAGTTAGAGAGCGCTGTTAAAGAGCGCCAGACTGTTATACAGGATGTTGTTGTTTAAAGAGCACTCGAAACACAACAGCTCCTAATTTCGAAACCTTTATGATAGAGAGACAGAGAGAGAGAGAGAGAGTGGAGCACGAGGACTGCCTGGCAGGTTGCAATTAAGGAAGGAACTCGCAATTTGGCTGCTCATTTCGAGCATTTTGCGGTGAGTTGAAGTTTCCGCAAAAAACATTGTATGCTGAACGAAAGAGCAGCGAGCTGGCGAATGTGCAACACGAGGCACAAACGCCTAACCAACGAGTCGACAACGGGGCAACGTCATCGGCAGCCCGTAAGGACATTCGTCGATAGCCTCGTCTCACTTTTGATATATGTATATATAAGCATACAATTCTTTTAGTTTTATAGTATGTTTCTTCTGTCGTCATCAGGCAGCGACAAAAGTTGCCACCAAACAGAAACAGAAACGAGTCAACGTTCGAATACGTCGGGTCGGGTCATTGCGCTCTGTGTTGCACTTTGTCGGCCAACATACAAACAAACAAACACACACACACAGATACAAACGGGCAAACAAAAGCATTGCATACCAACAGGCGCCACAAACACAGCGCGTGTGTGTCTATATATATAGTTGTGTGTTGCGTGTACGTGTGTGTGTGTGTGTGTGTGTGTGTGCGTGTCTGCAAAGCCGGCTTATTTCCATTATTATTATTATTACGTGCTTAACAATTGCGCCTAAAATTAGGCAACGCTTTTTGTGTGCTGCCTGGCAGAATTTACAACCTGCGGTAAGCTGTTTCAAATTTTGTCCTTTTGTTTTGTTTGACTATTTTTGCCGGCTTTCCTGCGCTCTCTCTCTCTCTTCGCACTGGCGCTCTCTTTGCGCACAACAAAAATACTTGCCATACTATGAAAAGAGCGCTAAAAATAGGAAAATAATGTACAAAAAAAAGGAATAAGGAAAGCAGGCAACAAAGTTCAAGTGCCGGTTGTACTACTACGCAGGGTGGACATTTCACCTGCTCGGCTACAAGGACTTCTCCCTAGCTGGCACGTTGTCTACTTATGCTGCTTGTAATATCATTAAAATTCCATTTGAAGCGACGCAACTTTTGCATCTTTTTGGTTATCATAAACGCGCTCAGACTTGGCTTACTCTAGCCTGCATATATACATACATACATACATACATATGTGTATGTAGTCGCGGATATATACGCTATATGTGTATATATATTACATTTTTTTCTCAGCGTTTGTTGCACGTGTCGTCCATTGAAATTTCCGCCAGGCGTGCAACAAAAGCGCAAAATAATGACCGACTGCCTGTCATATGGTCGACTGGCTGTGCCTCCTGGCTGCTGCCAGAGTTGCCAGGCTCTGTTGCAGCCTTGCCAGTTGCCACTTGCCACTTGCGCCTTGCGCCTGGTAGCGCCAGCTGCTGCCAACTGTGTGTCCGCTTTTTGTGTCCCAACCGGATCCTCTGTCTGTAAAGTTGGCCAAACAATTTGTTTGCCTCTGTGCACAGCATTCAGACCACAAACAGAGTTGTCGCACACTGGCTGCCTTGGGGCTTTTACTACAGTCGCTGCTGGTTATTAAAAAGAATATACAGCAAATTTCAGCTACAGCTAAAAATTATTCATATTTTATTTATTTTTTTTTAAACTTGTATATAATTTTGTAAGGGAGTTTTCTGCTATCCTATTGTAGCAGCTTAAGCAAGTTGTACATAAGGGGGAAAAACCAGAAAATATGATCACAGGGTGATAGGCAATTTACAAATGTAAATATGTAAATATATTTACATTACACGTTACTTACAAGGACATTTCTATTTACAATTAACATCAAAAAGAGGTGAAAAACTACTTGGACTATATGAGGATGCAAAAATTGAGATCTTGGGGATGAAATTACTTATCTAAGGTTTTAAGGTCTATCCTATCATATATATGTATGACCTGTGATCAATTTGTTCTCCGTTAAATGTAAAACTAGATTAAGTTGCCAGTAAGGTAACGGTAACGGTAATGTATGCAACATATGTTATTATTGATTTGAAGAGAAAGTGAATTTGAGAACAGGCTTTTTTGTGTGAAAGAATGTGTTAATTTCTGCGGCTTTCTTGGGTTTAGGAAACAATTTCGACTGTGTAAGATTAAAGACAAACAAAATTACAAAATTTCAACTATTTTTGTAAAGTAAAAAACAAAATGAGAAACACTTTAAAATGTTTGCAGAAGATACTTTAATATTCTAAGCCACATAATGACAGCTTAAAGAAACAATTTCAATAGAGCTGGTTAAGGCTTTTAGGTGTGTGCAAAACTAATTTAATAAAGCAGACAATCTCTGTCAAGTGTTTATTCATAATTTAAGTCTTGGCAGCCAAAAAATATACTTGATGCAAAAAGTGTGTGAGCTGTTGTTGCTTTTTGCACAATATGGCGGGCTTAAAGACCAAGCTGCCAACAACAGCGAGCCGTAGCTGGCTAAAAGGAAGCGCACCGCAGGCCAAAGGCAACGCATCAGCAGCAGCAGCAGCAACCTGGCTAAAACCCGACAAGGTAAATGGCAAAATCAAATCAAATTCAAGCGACTAAAGTTGAATGGATGCGAGCGACTGTGACTGAGATGATGAAGCTAGATAGACGAAGTGCGGGGAGGCTAGAGGAGCAGATCAGTCTAGCTGGGTAATGGACTTGGTGACAAGGAGTCTGAGTCGGGTTCAGGAACAATGCTCTTTCCCAATTTAATCCTTTGCTGTGGCTACAATTGGGCTTTGAATAGTTCAAAAATAGTATTCCTTTATTAACAACAAATACAATACTATTTTGTTTCAATGCAATTTTTAATTTAAGCTTTAGGCTTAGCGATTCTCATATATACAAATATAATTGTTTTTATATTCATAGTAATACTCGCATTATTGTTCTCAACATTTGTTTCAAATTTCATATATATGCCTCAATTTATTTTAAGCAACGCTCGTTTTTCTGAACCTTAAGCGTTCTTTTTTGACTTTACAATGTCAGATTTCATTAAACAAAAAATTGAATTTGCGTAGTCAAAGGCGCAAGGCGTTTAAATATTAGTCAGTCAGAAGATACTCTGTAAAGTATTACTTGAAAAGTATAAGACGTATGGAGCATAGAGTTATCTAAAGTCATGGAAACTTCAAGCAAAAAGCATCAATGATACTATCGAGGTTTTTCGATACTATCAAATCGGAATGGTTAAGTCAAGATGCTTAGATGCTTAGCAGATTTTATAAATTATATAAGTATCTTAATTTGCCATTTAATAAAATATACGTTTTATTTTTAATCATTAACATCTCAATCTGTATAAATAAGCTAAAATCCATCGTGCTTTCAAATTTCAAAACTTTGTAGTTAACGAAATTTATCGATACTATCGCTATCACTATCGAAGCTATCGAGAGATGATCATATCGATGCTGTTACACATATCCAGTCGATAGTTTAGAGTATTGCTATCGCAGCTATTGAGTTGCTTATCTATCGATGCTAGCTCCAACAAATACTCACAAGCAGATGCAACAGTAGTTGCTCGCTTCAGCTGAGTATACCCTTGCGGCAGGCCATCAGTAATGGGTATAGCAGCAGCAGCAACAACGTTGCCAGTGCATTTTGAGCCTGGGCGTTGCAAATGCAATAAATTAAGGGCCATTAACAAAAGTGCAAAAGGTTTTACATTATGCGTATATATGAGTAGAGTTGTTGTTCTTGTTGTTGTTGAGTGGGGCATGCTGCATGCTGCATGCCCAACATATGAGCTGGGACAACATCTACAGCAACAACAACAGCTAATTGAATAAAACCTTCATGCGCAACAAATTATTTTAACTTGTTGCAAGTGATTAAAGTTCAAGCAAAAATTCAATTATGTTTATACGATTTGCATTTTCCTGTAGATTGCAGTTGTTGCCGCTTCCCCCCACACCCTCCCCGCAGTAACGTTTTGTAAATATTTTGACTGCAGTGGCTTCATAATTGAATTAAATATTAGTCGGCAGCTGAAAGGGAACTGGGATCAGCTTGGTCCCCGCACATTTTACCATTTGTGTGGGCGTTGACAGTCGGAGGGTGAACTTCTTCCCTCCTCCCACGACCGCAGTCATTAATTTAAGCAAGACTTGTTTCTTCCATTAACAAATTTATGCCCCTTAAACTTTTGTTATTGCTTCACTTAGCAGCAAGAATTTTACAGTTTTTAATTCAATTTACATACAATTATTATTATTTTTTTTTTGGGAGATTCTAAAGCAAATAATTTTGCTTAAGTCTTCAAGAGTTGTATAAGTGAACTTGGGCTATTGAAGCTAATCAAGAATACGACATATACATATGGTTCTAAGGTCTGTTTTACATTTATACAAAAAATGATATCATTTCTTAAATCATTTTTATAGGTACAGTAGCAAAACGATCCGGTTTGAATATGTTACGGAACTTATTCGATCCTTCTCAACCGTTTTGAAGGATAGTTATATAACACCTTGACTAAAATAGGGAAGTGGGAACATTTACCATGGATTTTGTAACTTTACCAGTCGAAATTGGGATACATTTACCATCAGTTTTCCAAAAACTAACGTCGTGTAAATAAAATGATATTTTTTATATCGTTATGCGATTTTGATATCGATTTCAAGTAACCTTGCGATTCTTCATTTTGTAAGATATTGACAGTAGTTCTGTAAGTGCGATGTAAAAATCAATATTGAAGAGCTGACATATCGCAGGAGATATTACAGATTTCATGCTGAAACTTGGTATGCAGCTAAAAATCCAACAATATATGTATTTTTTAGATTGCCACTCCAAAATTTGCGTCTGCCTTGTGATATTTATTGATTAATTGAATCTAAAGGCGACAATAAACGACAGATAGACGGGCTATTAAATAATTGCTAGTTCGGGCTGAATAGAGGAGGGTGTCAGGACGAGGGGGCGTGGCAGTGGCCTTAACAAATAATTGCATACAGTTGAGGCCGCTGTGTCGTTGCTTATTGAAAAATAATTAAAATTGTTTAATTTAAAATTAATATTATAAGCAAGCCGGATTCACAGAGGGGGGTCGTCGGGGTGGGGCTGGCGGTGGAGGTAGGCGTGCCTTCGCACGCCTCGAAATTAAACAAATATTTTTATATTAAAATGACAGCCAGAGGGAGGCAGACAGGGGACAAATATGCAAATTTGCTTTGTGCTTTTTAAATGCCACAATGATAACCAGACTCGCTCACTCTCTCCCTCTCGCTCTCTCGCTCTCTCTCTCTCTCTCTCGCTCCCTCTACAGCTTTGGTTTATCTGCTTTTGATACTTTAATCAAAAATTTAATAGTATATCTTTGGGCAATGCCAAAGTGCAAATTGCACAAAATCCGCTTATGGCTTAAAAAATATAAAATGTATTTATGTATTTACTGTTTAAAACTGTTAGTGCATGTATTGACATATTTTTAATAGGCTTTTTTTCTGTGTAAGAAAATAAATAATGCACACACATTTGTACATTTGTACATTTGTACAAATAACAACAGGAAACACTATTGACAGCATTAACAAATTGTTTGCTTTTAATTAATTTGCATTCTCATTAATAATAAAAAACTTAATTAATTTGCAGCATTGCAATTTTTGTAGTCTCTAAGCTGCGTATATTTTATTCTATTTATTGCAGATAGCCATTGGGCTTAATTCCTTAAAATATAGACTCGTTTAACTCTGCAAGCTTAAAAGCTCCGGGTTTTTGTGTCAAAGAGCGCAGAGCTGAGCTTTCATGTGCTAAGCTAAGCTACTCTTGAGCTTGCTCAAAGCTTAATCTTAAACGAAAGTGGAAAACCAAACAGGACTGTACTTTCTTATGCAATCTAATGAGTTTTTGGGTAGTTAACATCTACCAAATCTGTAAGTAGATATATAGATTCCGGATTATTTAAATCGACCACCACATAAATAAAAAAATTAAAAAAGAGATTTTTGGTAATTATTTTAACCAACTCAGCAAATCATCTCCACAACTTTTGGCATGCAACGCGCCTATTTGCATGCTCAGCACTGTACAGATTTCAAAGGATAAGAATTACTTAGTTGAGTAAGCTTGCTGGACAAATATGTGCTCATAACAAAGTAACTTGCATTCAGTTGAAAACTTTTATTGTTTGTGCGTTTGATGCAGTGAAGCACGGCAAGAGTTTATAAATATTTCCAAAAAATTGTTGACAGAAAATAAAACAAGAACTTAAGCAATGAAAAACACGACGCTTTATGAATGAACGAATGGCCATTGCGGTGATTTCAAATGTGCATACATACGTATATATGTATGGATGTATGGATGTATGGATGTATGTACATCTTAGATGGCCCATTAACGTGCGCTAAAGAAATCAACAAAGTATGCTTAGAGGTCCTGTGCTTAAAGCCCTAAAGCCATGCCGTAAAAGTTTGCCGAAGGGAAAGCGAACGGTACAGCCAGCGACATGCAATGAATATCAACAGATTTTGACACCCTGTAGCCAAAATATTGTTACAACTGAGCATAATGAAGTGTGTACACATAAATTTAATATATGTACTTTATTATCTTTCAAGTATAGTGTATTACTGACCAGAAAAAGCAGTCATTAGATTGTTTTTTAAGCTCTTAATTTGATATTAATATTAATAATAACTTATATTCTCTTTTAACTTATCAAAACTATTGGTATCCTGTGGAATAAGGAATATATTATCAGTAAGATATATTAATTTGTTCAAGGACTGGTGAAGTTATGGTCAAGATCGATTGCTTTTCACCTTCATCTCATATTTGCCTGTAATCTACCGCGTACAAAGTATGGCTACTCTAGAACAGGGTATCTTCAAGTCGGCCGTTCTCCAGAAGAGCACTCTTATTATGTTAGCATACATATGTTAGGCTTCACACACACATACACATACATAAGCATGCAAGTGTTGCCGGGCAGGCCTCTCTTTCAAGCGCCCTCTCTTTCTATCTGTCTCTGCATCTCGCTCCGCCGCACTCACTTGCCGCGCTCATAGAGATAATGATTAGTGTGATGTGCATAATAATCATGCTCGTCTCATATTCCACGATTAGTTTCCAATTCATATGCGCCTTGTTGCCGTTGCTGCTTCGCCTGATTTTGTTCTCTGCTGCTTCCTTGGCCACTTTTCCACCATCCACCTTCCACTTTCTACCATCCGCCTTCCACTTGATTGTCTTATGTTTTCATCTATTCCGTTTTGGCTTTTGCTTTGTTTTTCGGTCCAAAAATATTACCACGTAAATTATTAATAAATTGAATGGCATGGCCGTAACGCTGCCCCGTTCCGTGTTTCCCGTTCTCCCGCGATACCTTCTCACGCGTAGGGTCCAAGTTTCCGTCGATTTGTCTGTTACTTAACATGCATAAACTGTTTCCATGAATACATCAAAATATTTTTGCTTTGCCCCATACAGCCAGCACTAAGGCAACAAAAGGGCAGGGCAGTGAGATACCCTGTAATCAGCTGTCTAATTAGACTAGAAATTTAAGAACATTGCATTCCAAATATCTATGCTTATGATTCGAATTCTTTCTGAACCAAATTTAACAAGACAGGAGTTCTTCTGTGAATTAAATGAGTTTTTGAACGGACTTTAAAATAATTTAAATAGAAAGGGAAATATTTAAGGATAATAAGATAGATTTTTGAGGACCCCACATGGTGCTTTCTTCCTAAAAAAGGGTTATCAGTTTCGTCATGCTACGGAATTTTCATTTTCTTTTTCCTAGGTAATAAAATACAAAACTATCATCATTAAATTTAATAAAAATTGTCTAAAATTGAAAATCATAAGATTCTATCTAGAGGAAGTCATAATCCTGCTTATCGAAATTTCAATAGACGGAAAAACATATCCTGTTAATATTTGTTAATTAGATAGCTTATTCTGCCATTCATATTTCTTTCTATTTTTGAACTTGATTGACATTAATTTGCAGCACAATTGTCAGCTTATATTTATTATCAAACAGCTGGGTCCAGTCTGTTCAAACACCCAAAACTCCCTAGCAACTCAAGGTACAGGCCATGAAAAAGAATCAAGGGGGAGTTACTTGGCTGGGGCCTTTGGCTTAAGCTGGAAAGTGTCGCCAAAGTCGCCGTTGTCTGTTTGACGATTCCAGTAACGAGCGCATTTTGTGCCTGTTTTTTACTTATTTTTTCAACATATTTTTTTTCCAACATATATATATATATATATTTTTTTTTTTTTTTTTTTTTTTAGCAATTTGCTTTGTTATTTTATGCACTTTATGATTTCCTTAATGGCGGAGCCGTCGCTTGGGCCCAGCCAGAGTTACAATAGGCCAGAACCGAGGCCAGCTGAGGCACATGTGCAATGGATCTGTGAGATACGCACTGTAAATGATATTATTAATGGCTTATTAACTGCCAGTACGCATAATCGTTGTCCGTCTATATCTGTTGATTCGTATAATCTGTGTGGATTTCACTGGCTCGTAGATTTTATAAATTGAGGCTATTTCAGCTGCCAATAAATCAAAGAGGGTGCGTATAAATTGCTCTTACAGAAGTTCGTTATAAGATTCACAATCTATAGTTATGGCATATCATAAATGAAGCCTAAGAAGATTTAGTTTTTTTTATAATTAGGATGAATTTGGTGATAAAAGCTATTGTCGAAGGAGCTTTACTTCCGTAAATAAAGTGATCTTAGTAACTATAAAAGTGCTAAAAGTTGTACCTTCTAAGGTGCTTGAAATCGATTGTCATTAGAAACTAAAGCTTTAAGTTATGTTGATATAGGGGGAAATATGTATGATAGTTGATACTTATATGTATTATAGTACCATATATCCCTAGGTTCCACTCACATTCAAGGTACACAGAAACAGGTACAGCAGTTCAACGTTTAACAAACAATCTGAAATGCAAATATGTAGTTACATAAATCCAGTTGATGGTTGGCTATTCGAATTAGTTAGCAGCACTTTGCATGCCAATTTAATAAATTGTTAAATAATTACAATTAATCGGCGACAATTTGCGCCATTTACCCTATTTCATGGCCAGATCCTGATTCCAAAAGCGACTTTATGCGCCTATTAATATTAATAACCGTTGCTTTGTTGACGGCTAAAGTTTGCTAATTTATATCCAACTACTTGGAATAAGCCAGGTACTTTCAGTGTGTAAAATGAGAAAGCAGCTAAGAGAAAAAACAACCTTATAAATTATAACAAACTTATGAAAACTAACGATCATAGTATGACAGCATTCATAAGTAAGTTTGTAAGTTTGATATTTGGTTGAGAAAAAAATATTTAGTAAAGGTTCCATTGCATTTTTCAAGAATGTGCTTGTGATTAAATGTGCATAAGTTATGAACAGTATTTCAATCTATTTTTGCTTAAAGTTATATTGCATAAAAAATGTTGCAATTCAAAATTAATATCGAACTAGAAAGTATCAAAAAAGGAAATATTGATGGTTTTACGGCTGTCAGATAATGAAGGAAAATGAATATCATTATTGTGGACAGAAGAAATGGATAGTTAATCAAATAAACATAAAACAACTGTACTTTTGCATAATTTGTGCACTATGTTAACCCATTGAATGGCATTGTAAATAGCAAATAAAATATGTACTTCAAAAACGGCCCTCGCATAATAAGTTTTAGGTACTCGACTGCACGACTCCGATAATGGACAATTCGGCGCGCCACAATGTTTGCTCCTTACATGGCCCACGGTGCGGGGGCCGGGATGGGTATGGGGACGGGAACGGGGACGGGGACGGGGGCAGGGACTGTGACTGTGACTGGTGCGGGGGCTGGGACTGTGACTGGGGCTCTTTGGTGTGGCATAATTTGTGCCATTTACGGATTTGTGCGACTTCCGCCGTGACGGGTAATTGGGGGAGGTGTGCCGGGTGAGGCGGAGGGCAAAGCAACAAGATGTCAAATTGTCAACGCACCTTAACTTGTCCTAATCTCTATGCATGTGTGGACGTTGTTGCTAGTTTATTTGCAATTATGCCAACTGCCAGCTGCCTCTATATTATGTTTGTCATAATTTGTGAACGGGGGGTGGGGATGGGGATGGGTACGGAGACGGGGATACTGTAGAAGGTGCCTGGCTGCCAAAGGCACGGATGTGGAGTTCACGGCGTATACGTAATATGCTTATCAATTATTGAACTTGACTGGCTTGTCGGTGTTGGCTTTCTTGCCTTTGATGGGCTCAAAAGATTTTTTAAGCAGTGTCACTTCAAACTAAAATAGACAATCAAGAGAGAAGCATTGCTGTGTTAAGGTTAAGATTTAAAGGGAGAAAACTTATTGCTGGCTTTTATTAAAGCATCAAAAGTACACTTTTAAATTGGATAAACTTTTTATGAATGCATTTCTATATAGGAAACGCTAATGAGCAGATTGCAACTTACAAAGTATTAGCGAATATAAATTCCTATAATATTTTTAACATATTTTAAGTTGCAGAATTCCTTAAGAATAGTGCCAGGTTGCATTAGTTTTGAATTTTTGTCTAAAGACAAAATCAAGACTGGTCTAGTCGAGCTGATGGACTTAGAGATACCCTATTCCCAGGGGGTGCTTTTGAATACAATATAGAACTCCTCTTCGCTACTAACATTAATTTATTTAAAGGCTTTAAAATTTTTTTCACCGCATACCATCCATCTCATCTCTGAAAATGTATTTTAAAAAAGTCTTGTTTTCTTTAATTTGACACAAGTATCTAAGTGTCGCTACTATCTAGTTGTCTCTAGTCTCCGAGATCAACTTTATAGGGTCTGGTAAATCTCCTTCTGTCTGCTAACAGAGTTCTCTTATAGCATTTTATGGTTACAGGGTATAAGAATAACATTAACATTGACTGTTAACGCTTAACTGACTGTTAGCGTACCCACCACCTCGTTAACATGCACACATTTGGTGTTTATTTCCAGCGTATATGCGTTCGCCGTTGAATTCGCCGTCGTGGTGAGTTTTTGTGCCGCCACAAACAACGCGCTAAAGAGACGCAGCAAACAATTTTACTCTCTGAGCACAACATGGGCGCTGTTAACTGACAGCGCGGCTCTCTGCGCTTAACAGGCGACTGTTAAACGGCGTTTAACTTGCACTTGTGACTCTCAGAGAGTAACAGCAGCAACAGTCTTGTTTTTACCGGTTACGTTAACGGTTCAGCGTGCGTCGGTGTCGCAGTCGCAGTCGCAGTTATCACAAACAACAGCAGCCGCAGTCGCAGCACTCGCAGCAGCGTCTTTTCTGCCCACAGCATCCACAGCAACACACAAATCGAAATGCATTCGTGCAGTTGCAAGCTTTAGCCAAAAAAGTAATAAGATCGGGAATTTTTGCCAGTGTGTGCTTTATGTTTATTACGGTACTTAAAGCGCTGCTCTGTATAGGTTGCTTGTGTGCGCGGTGTAAACAAAGTTCTGATAAGAAAACAGTGCTGGACGAGAATATGTTTTGATAAAAACAGACAACATCAACAGCAGCAAAAGCAGCAAAAGCAGCAAAAGCAGCAACAGCAACAACAACAACGGCAAGTTAAACACGGCCAAACAAGTGCAACTACAACAAGAACTACACCTGTAAAAAGCAAACAAACAAAAGTGAAAACATTGTTTGCAGTGTACATAAGGCGTCCTCACATCAATTTGAAGCGACCAAATAAATATTGCATAAATAATAATTGCTAAAACAAATAAATGCAAACGAAATTCTAAAACGTGTGCAGTGGAAACGCTACGCTTTGCTTATTTGTTGTTGTTTGTCGGCATTCCCTGTGTCAAGTCTTCGTCTTCGTCTGCTTGATGTGCGCGTGTGTGCGTGTTTCTTAGTGTGTGTGTGTAAACAAGTTTTGCGCAAAAAGTGCGTTAAAGTAACAAGTGTTGCAGCGACAACAACAACAGCCCCAACAGCAGCAACAACAACAACAACAACAACAACAACAACAACAACTTAAAGAGGTACGCCGAAGAAAAGCTCATCAAAAAATGAGTGCAAATTGAAAGCTCATTAGACTGACCAAAGGCGCTTAGGCATGCCGCTCTTTCCAGTGTCAGTGTGTGCACACCCCCCTCCAACCACCCACCAGTGTGCACACACTTCACAGTGACTCAGTTCCCAAACCGCGAAATTCACGCTAATAATACTACAGCAAGCCCCAGAACCCCCCAGACCTCCCCCAACCAAGCGTTTACTCATTGCCACACAACCATAACTAACTTCCCGAGCTCTTATTATTGTTATTTCATTGTTTCAAGAAAATAATATGTATTTCGCAATTTGCATGCACTACTCAGTAGTTCTCCAATATTAAATCACGTAGCGGAATATAACGAAAAATGCGGTTGATTCATGCATCCCGCAAATGTTCTATACCCATTAAATATATCTTAAATGGGGTATCAAGTTGAGCAAAAAGCTGAGCTCTCCCTGACCCTTAAAAGTGTATTTATTCTTGATCAACATCAAGAACCGAGTCCATCTTGGTAGGCTACATAAGCAGGTTCCTGTGTACCATTAGCAGATAAGGCTTATTTAAAATTTAAAAATTTAATAAAATCGAACGACAATCATAAGATTGAAGATATACGGGCCTGTTCCCATTTCCAATTCCGATTAATCTTTACGAATTGATATTTTTAGCTGTTCTGAATTCCGATATAGTTTTTTCGATAAAACAGAAACGAAATGGATTCAACATGAGAATTATTCGGAAATGGAAACAGGTCTGATTAACTAGATTGACGATTCTTTAAGTGCTCAGCTACTGGATACTTTTATAAAGATATAATATTCAAGAAAACAAAGCTTATCAAGAAACTAGGTGAGTTCGCAGATATGTTTTAGCATCTTGGAACTGTCTTCAGGGTATTTCGTAGTCGAGCACACTCGACCAAAGCATTCACACTTGTTTCCTCCAATTTTATAGGGTTGTTAATGCAGCAACAAATATATTTGTAATACTATACTATACTATAGAACTTCTGTCGAATATATCTGGCAAAACAAGTGCAGCATTTGTTTAAATGTTTCAATCGAACATTGCTCGTACTGGGCTCAGTTTGCAGGCGGTTTCTTTTTACATTCAATCAAAAGTAAATACAAATAATATCACAGGTTCCTGGTACTTCACGCTGATACCGTACGGTGTCAGCAAGATGTGGGTACGGCCATGGCTCCCCTTGCAATTCACACTTGTTTATACAATTACTCAGTCAGTTTGTCAATTGTCGACTATAACCATAGGGAAACTATGCAGTTAATGTTCGCTTAATGGCCTTAAAAACAACAATAAATTTACAACAAAATCAAATTCTTTGCCACATGTCGCAGAATCAATTGAAGAAGACACCACATGTGCGACACTCTCCCTTTAGCTCTCTCTAGCTACTTGAGTAGGTTCCAAAAATAAGTGACTTGGAGGCGACTCCGACAACTGTCGCCCAAATTAACGCGTGGTCTTTATTAATATTTATTTGGCCGTACCGAAAATAAGAATCGAGCACATAAATAACGTTTTGTTTATAAACATACACAGTTTGCCAACTAAAAATAAATGACGCGTAGATAACATACAGAAATTTCTTTTGTTATTTTTCTTATTCTTTTATATTTTGTCTTTGGTAGGGGTTCATTTATCACATATGCCTCATCTATAAAGATTTTCCCAATGCCTGCATAAAATGCATAGTTCTGATTATTCGAGTTGTAATTAAGTAACTAATCTATTGTAATTTTATGGCGGAATTTGTAAGGAAAGCAAACATATTGTCGATATGGAAGCAAATAAGTTAGGAGCGGATTGTTCTATATATTAGATAAGCCATTTTTCTAGCAGTCGATAAGCACTCAAGCGTTAGTCTCTCCTTCTTTTTTCTATTCTTCCTTGCGTGATTTCCGTAACCGTTTTCCTGGCTATAACTACTTTAAGCAAATTTTAGTTAAGACTTATCTAAATACCTTATCTGCCCAAATTGAAGTTTGTTTAGCTGTTCTCGAGATAAACTGATAGGAACAGATATGAAGAATATACATATTTAGATTTGGCATATACTTTTATATACGCCTATATAGAGTTAACAATCAACTGGAGACATCCAGTACTTCAAAGGGTCCCAATTAAAAATATATAATTGAATTAAATGTAGCTAAGCTACGTTATGCAATGTAGTTTAATAGTTCTCAAATAATATTAGGCAAAAGGTAAAAGCCATGCCATTTAAATCTCCAGAGTCTGGATTCACACATTTGACATTATTGCCATAGCGATTTAATTGGACACAACCGCACGGAAACCACAAGCAAAATGGTTGAATGGGATATTTGAAACACAGAATACAGATTTGAGACCGAATTTCTCTCAATTTTGAAACTGTCATGTGGTATGCTAACACAGCAGGGGTGTCAAGGGGTGATGGGGGAGGAAATTGAAAGTCGGATGAAGTGTTTTCAATGTCAATCCGCGTAAAGCCGCAGCAGTGGAAATGAAATTTCTAATTGAGACGATTGAAGCTGAACATTGTAAAGATTATAGTTATGAGTTGGGTTGGCTTGGCTTGGGTTGGTTGGCTTGTCCTACGTGTGTACATACATATGTATGGATGTATGTTCTATTAAGGAAAAACCCCACTCGAAATGAAATACAAACAAGCATCAGGCCGGCAGGCAGCAGCAACAAAACCAAACGGTCTATAAAAATAGACAGCAATGAAAATTTCCTTCCATTCGTTTTATTTTAAAGCAATTCACGTGTGAAATGAACAAAGTGTTGATATGTATGCTGCGAACGGGGTGAGGGGGAACAAGAGGGAGGTAGCTGGGGTAAGCGTGGGGCAGCCGCAGGGTCCAAATGGATAAAGCAGGAAATATTACGCAGCGGGGCAACAATGTGAAAGAGTTGCGTAGGAGGAGAGCGAGAATGGGATGCATGGCGAATCGAAGGGAAGAGGAGAACAGGGGGGCACAGGGGAATGGAAATGGCATACTATACAAATCAAGTTCAGGGAACGAATTTCATGTGTTGTCGCTGTTGTTATTGTTGTTGCGCTGTCCCCCTCGCCTGTCCCTTCCCTATCCCTTGGCCCTAACAAAAAGAAAAATAAAAACGAAAAAAATAAATATAAATGTGAACAGCGAGGGGGGAATAAGGTGCAGGCAACGAAACCGTTGACTGTTGATGACGTTGCTGCTGTTGTTGTCATAAAGAAGTCTTGAACTGGTCTGCTTTCTGGCTGGGACAGTCTGGCAAGCCGTTAAGATCGAGTGTACCACTGGGCCAGTGCTTAAAGCGAATCTATAAGGCTGATATGTTTTACATTAAAACAAGTAGGAGTGTTCTTGTTGGGAGTGCTCAACTAGCGGATAGCCTGTAATTTGATCAGGGAGCCGAACACAATAGTAGTACATACTTTCCTTATCCGTTTACCTTTGGATTAGTTTTGATAAAGTTATGAGAACTGGAAGTGTAGGAAGTGCATATACTATGGGGATACATTTTTTGTAGTATAAGACTAGGGAGAGACTTAACTGTGAAGAAGATCAAAAGATTTTGAACTTTTGGCTTGAAATTTAAGGCAATTTCATGGATTTGGGAATTTTAAACAACGTTGTGGTTTTTAAAAATGTACAGGGTATAAATGGAAACAACACTAACAGTAAGAGCCGCGTCAAAAGCTTTGCACAAGCTGAGCTTGCAAAACGGTTACAAAAAGCTGAAGCTGCCCCGATGCTCACGCAGCGGCAGCGGAAGAGCCAGCGGCAGCAGCATCAGCAGCAGCAGTCAGCGGCAGCAGCAGCCGCAGCGAAGAGAAGAGAAATAAATTAAAACACACGTAGGCCGCAAGCAGACGTGAGCGTGCGCCTCCGCCTCCGCCTCCGCCTCCGTTGCGCCGCCTCTTCGCGTTAAGTTGTTGATTGAAGGGTATTTGAGTAAAGCAGCGTAACGTTTATGTGTGTGCCTGCGTGTGTAAGTATGTGTGTGGAAAAGCTCTCTGCATAAAGTCAGACTTGAAGTTTTAGGCATGTGGGCACTACTACTATTTTGATGATAAAGCGTGGGCCGCTATTGATAATTTAACGATTCGTTAAGTTTTAAGTACTACTCGTAGTTGCTGTTAGAGGAGAAATTGTTGCTCTTGCTTTTCTTGTTCTCCAACTTATCTGGAAAGTTAATGAGCAGCTGCGTTCGACACCTTTAATTGATTTCGCTGTACGTAACTGAAACTGGGTCAACAGTTAACTGGAACAACTGCCAGCCAAAATGGCGAGCTTAATAATATTTCTAAAAATTTATTAATTTACCAGTAACTGTGGGCGCCCCCTTCCACTTCCTCTTTACGGATGCCCATTTTTATTGTTTATCGGTTTTTATTTTCTATTTCATAAAATAATATGTATTTTGATAATCGAGGGGGGAGGAGGCTATTTTCTTTCCGATTTAAGAGTTAAAGTTTTCTTAAAAAACAAACCAACAAAAGCGTATACTCTGTTGCAACAACAACAGCTTCATATAAATATTTTATTTAAAGTTTTTCAAGAGCGCGCTTTTTGCTTTCCCAATTTTTCCAACGTTGGCAACATAATTCAAGCATTTTTCCTAATGAAAGTTTTTTGTTTTTTTTATTTTTTAACCACAAAATGCATTGCTTAGTTCTAAAGAGCCAAAAACCAAAACCAAAGCCAGGCCCAGACCCAAAACTAAAACCATTCGACGTTGTGTGCCATGTGCTGCAGTTCAAAACAACAACAACAACAAAAACCAGATAGAACAACAACAACAACAACAACAACAACAACACAAAACTGTACCAAATTCAAGTCAAAAGCGCACGGTCGCTGGCCAACTGCGGGTTGGTTCTTTTTCAGTTAACACGAGGAAAAAAACAACAAAATGAAATAAAAAACAGAGAAATACGTTGTAAAAGAGCCAACGAAAACAGGTAGTAAAAATCGACAGCGAAGCGAGCCCCTAGTCCCGTGTATTGCCGTATTTTGTTGCTTAGCAGGGGAGGGACGAACAAAGCGCTTAGAAATTAAAGAAAAAATACAACACATCGAAATGCCCCGAACTCGAACTCGAGCTCGAACCCGAGCCCCGAGCCCCGAGCCCCGAACCCGAAACCAAAACCAAAACCGAAACGACTCGACTCGACTCGATTCAACTCAATCCAGGCTAATACACAAGCAGATACCTATTGAGGGTTTCAGACCGGTACCGGGTGCCCGGTACTCGGTACCAGCTCCGTTCCGTTGACGATAACTCTATAAATTTGAGCCGTAACAAAACAGTCCCAACTAACTGACTGTCAGTCTGTCCGTCTCACTGTCTGTTTGTGTGTTGGTGTGTGTTTGGGCCAGTCAATGGGGTTACTGACCTAAAACTTTGTTTTGATAGTGAAAACTGTTGAGCATGGCTAAAAACGCTGAATCTGTTATATGACCAACACTCGGTAAAATGCCTAAAGTGTGAAAATTTTATTCTATGTGTCTAATAAATAATAGATTTTTCATGTCATTTCCCTAGGGTGTATATAGTTTATGCAAGCGTTATCGAGAGACAATTAAAATTCCTATTGGTTTATTATAATGTTTATTTCATCTAGAAGATACTGTAGAATGTTTGAGGCAAGGAATCATTATAGTTCGTTAAGTTTATTAAGGTTTTGTTAAATACTCAAAAAAAGGTTTGGTTAATTTATGGACACTCAATTTATTATTATGCCCTGTACCCTATCTCAGAGATCTCGGAGACTATAAGAGCTACAGAGACCAAATTTGGTATGTAGCTCTCTGTGTAAGGATTACTCACAAAACAAGTTTATAACATCAAAAAGAACACCATTTGCAAAGGAAAATTTATAGATAAGTTCCGTCCTATGGTACACTTTTTTTGCGTAAGATATCTCTAGCCTGCACAGTTCTGGTACTGGGTATCTACGTGTCGATAACTTTAAGCTATTGCATTGTTTTCTTTTAAAGCGGGAAACGTACTTGATGAATATGCGAATTGCGCTTTTCAGCGTTAATAAAAATGGAGCAAAACTGGCAAAATTAAGTAATTGGGTTAACTTAGACTTATTTTCTTTTCTGGCCCTCCCCCTACCGCTCTCTTTACCCACATCAATCGCAATAATTAATATAACTGACTATTTTTGCATTTTTTAATTGCAGGTCAAAGCAACAACAACAGCAACATAAGAGCCATAAAAGAATTATGTGCAATTCAAAAATATATGTTCAATAAATAAAAGAAAACAAATTCAAAGAAATTTACGTAACATCATTTCCAAGTAAATATATATGCATATAAAAATGTGCTAAAGAAATAATAAAAAAATTTAAAATATAATATAAATAACAAGTGTAAACGTATTTATTAGCTGCATCTTTAGCTGTATCTGTATCTATATCCGTATCCGTATCTGTATCTGTATCCGTATCTGTATCTGTATCTGTATCTGTATCTACTCGCGTGTGTTACAATGCTGCCGAGTGTAGTTGAATTCAATGTTCATGTCAAAGCCAAGTCAATTGGCATGCAGCAATACCTCTAATCAAATCAAATATCTAAATCAAAATAATTAAATTACATATACTAATATTGAGTGTGAATCAAAATAAATATTTAGATAACAATTTGTCGTCGTTTAACATTAACGACAACAAAAAAAAGTAAAGAAAACCAATCGAAATTCGCGTTTAACTCCCACAAAAGTAACAGAACGGCCTCATCACGGAGTCTTTAGAGTATTTTCCCACTGAGGACGACGATCTCGAGATGGATATACTACCGAGCATGACTATATTCAACGAACTGGAGCGAATATGCACAACTGGCTATTTCTCATCGCAGCCATCGATTGAGGATCAATGGCAACAGGTGGGTGAATTTACATACATATATAAGAAACTATTTAAAGATCACGATAAAACTATAAATCTAATGTCTATAAATGTATGTATATAGTATATGGTATATTAGATATTGTACTCGTCAAAATTGTCTTATATAAAAGTAAATATGATAAGCTAATCGCCACCTGACGCACAAGTTCCAAAGTTCGAAACCCAGTCAAGTTTATAAACAATAGAAGAACAATTTCTAATAATTATTAAAATATTTTCTTTATGTTTTACAATGTCAAATTTCCAAAGTTCGAAACCCAGTCAAGTTGATTAATAATAGGAGAATAATTTCTAATTATCATTATAATATTTTCTATATGTTTTTTATTTTAATGTCAAATTTCCAAAGTTCGAAACCCAGTCAAGTTGATTAATAATAGGAGAATAATTTCTAATTATCATTATAATATTTTCTATATGTTTTTTATTTTAATGTCAAATTTCCAAAGTTCGAAACCCAGTCAATTTGATTAATAATAGAAGAATAATTTCTAATAATCATTAAATTAGTTTCTATATGTTTTACAATTTCAAATTTCCAAAGTTCGAAACCCAGTCAAGTTGATTAATAATAGGAGAATAATTTCGAAAAATCATTATAATACTTTCTATATGTTTTTCAATGTCAAGGCCTTAGTCAAATCTGTGAGTTGTGTGCAAAAATATTTAATGATCTATAAAATAGAATATTATCAGCGATCTTTGTATAGCTCAGTTACAAGTGTGCTTTTGAACCAATTGAGCGTTATAAACCCTATAGATACGTACTATGTATGTACATACGTGAGTTTCCCGTACATTCCTACGGTTGACGTCAGTTGGTTAGTAATTTATTTATATGCTTGAATAAATTGCATTAGGTGGCGCTATTTTATCTAAGGCTTTGGGCGACTTTGTTTGTGGACTTGTTCATTGAGCAATGGCTTTGACTTGGGGGTCTAAGAGTCTTATGATTACGCAATAGTCAAAAACAGAAAAAATGCCCATAATCGAATGAAAACCGAAAGTAAATTGTTGCTGCTTTCTTTGTTCAACTAAGTAGCAGTGTCAATAAAATGCTACAATTTTTATACAATTATGAAAAAAAAAAACAAAAAATAATACATATTTTATAAGCAAAAGGCAAATGTTGCGCGCATGCACAAAAATATATGTACATATATTCCAAAATAAATATACTTTATAAATATAATTCTACTATTTGCTAAAAAAAAAAATCATATAGATGCGGCCATAAATTAGCAGTCGCCGCCGTTGTCGGTTATCATCTCAATATATATAAATGTTTATATATGCATATACATATAGACAAACATATATAAGTATGTATTATTATTTTTTGCACAGAGCATTTTGGCAAACATTAAAGCGTATACGTATAAATTGATATTTGTATATATATTTGTATATAATCATGTTTATGTGCGAATTTTTATTTCTCTCTTATTTCTTTTTTATTTGGTGCGCTTCGTGTGATAAAAGCATTCGCTTTTGGCTTATCAGCGACACCAGCTGATTTGGCGGCTTGTTTTTGTTTTTATTTCTATTTGTATTTGTATTTGTATTTGTATTTGTATTTGTATTTTTATTTGTATTTTTGTTTGCATTTATTAAGGAAAAAATGCTGAGGCAGCCGCCTTATCATCATGTGACGCATAAAACGATTGTTTGACCAGCTTTGGGCCATGTCAAACTCAAGTCGTAATTCACTGGCATGCAAAGCGATAAGCGAGCTGCTGTTTAATGCTCCTAACCGCCCACTTACACCCCACACCCACTCCCACTCCCACCCACCTTACTGAAACACGAGCATGTATCTCTCAGATACAAGTGAAAGCATTTACGTTTGGCATTTTCACACCTTGCTGGTAGTTTTTGACCACGTTGTTTATTTTCTAGGATTATATGGCACACACGCAACATTGTTGTGTTCATTTTATTGGCTCATTTTGATGTTTATTTATTTTAATTATTTGCATATGCCTGATTGAAATCTCAAGTATTTTTAAACAATTCGATGCGTAGAAATATGCTAAAAAAACACACACACACATTCCAACATTTGCCAAAAAATTGTTGCTTTGAGGTTAAGTTAAATTATGAATTTAAATACTATGTGTAAGATTGAGATACACATGCATATAAACACAAGAATATACAAATTTTTGTTAAATTTATGACGGTAGAGCGCACTATAGTTTTCTGACAAAATCAAAGGCTCTGTTTTCGAACCCAGAGAAAAGTATAAGTGTTTAAAAATATCTAAAATTATCTACAATTCAATAAAATAAACTTGATTTGCGGTATCTGGTTTCTCCAGCTTTTATAATCTCTGAGTTAGACGTCTATCTATTGCCTGTAGTAATAACAGCACGCCACATACTTAACATACTGCTTAGTGCAATAACAGCACGCCATATTTTTAACATACATAGCTCTAACAGCTGCTTAACATCTCCTTAACATAAAATTCAAATGTTTATTGTTAAAAAATATTGTATATTTACTTGCTTCGATCATAAGTACATTGCATTTCTGAAAATAGCTCGGAATTCTGATTTAATTATTATTAACGCCCGCTAAAAAACGAGAACCAAACCGATTTGTACTGAACATAAACAGAACAGAACACATCAGAACATGATAATCTTATCGTTTCAATATTTACAAACTGTTGTTGTGATTGCAATTGCTGTTGTTGTTTGCCTTAAAGCAACTTGTTCGCATAAGATTCACCAAACGGCAATTACTTAAATTCCCTTCCGAGTTGAGGTTCCGATGCCGCCAGACGCAATGCACTTGTTTAATTTGCACAACTTCAAACTTATAAAGTTTTAGTTCATTCCGAGAACAGAACCATTTTTGCATAACTTTGTCGAGTTTTTATTTTTTTAATATTTTTATACTCTATTTCTGAGTGGATAAAGAGTATATTGTGTCCAAATGGCCATTAAAAGGGAATTTGTTTTCAAACTATGAAATTAGAGCAAGAAATTCGATAGGCAAATTCTACTCCCTATTGATAAAATAGGTAGCTCATTGAACAATCCTTTTATCTCCCACAATTTTAGAGCGAGAGCCATGAAATTTAATATGGGGATCACTTATGATCTCCTTTAAGCATTGGCTAATAACAAATTTTCCCAAGTCAACTCCCACTTCAGCAAATGAGGAAAATATATAAGTGACATGTACCTCAATATATTCTCTAGAGTCACCAAAGTTGATATGAAGCTTAAGAGTAAGATCGAAACAACACACAAGCGTTGAAACAGAGTATATAATAGTCGGTTGCTTTCGGCTGCCAACATTCTTACTTGCTTTATTTTTTTTTCGGGATTTCCTCCAGCTAACTTCAGTATTGTGTTTTATTTTTGCCGACTCGGGTCGCGGCTATAAAGTTTAAATTGCAGCATTATAAATGGAAACTTTGGCGACACGTCAGGTAAGTGGCATTTACTTGGGATTGAGATTGTTGAGTTTGAGCGCGCATGCCACAAATAAAAACATTTGCAACAACTAATGCCACAAGGGCGCACTCTGTAATTAATATATGCGACGGATGTTTTACTTATTTCCCGTTGACTTCCGGCTGCTTCCGTTTCTGTTTTGGGTGTGTGTGTGTGTGTGTGTGTGTGTGTGTTTGTGTGTGATTTGTGTTATTATTGCTGCTCCTTATTGTTTTATTGAAATTGTTGCTTCTCTCACACACACTCTTTCCTTCATGTTGTGTGTGTGTTATTGTATGCGGCGTAATTTGGACGCACTCATTTGTCCCGGACACTTGTCTGCAATTTGAGCCAGCTGCCAGTTGTTCCAGCTCTGGCAAAGATAAACAAGCAAAACTAAATTTGTATTTGTATCTCTATCTGTATCTGTATCTGTATTCGTATGGGGAGAAACATCTGTATCACTTTGTGTATGCTGTATAATTATGCTTTACACAAACACAAATATAACTCAAAGGCAGCAAAATATGCTTAAATAATTAGTTGCATAAGTTAATCTATTCAAAGTTAGTCTAAATGATGGGAACACTCTGCAGTTGGGATGATACGCAGACTCGAGGAGGAACTATTCAGCCTTAAACCAATTAAAAATGCTCTAGAGTGCTCGACTGGCGGATACCCTGTAGGTAGGTGGCCTCTTTTTAGGAAGAATTTTTGAGCAGTTAACTGGGTAGAAATTATTAGGAAGAACTATTAAAAATACTTTAATTCATTTAGGAAGAAACATTAAGGAAGGATTTATTAGGAAAAATTATTGAAAATTGAGAGTAGCCAAAGGAATTTGTAAGCAATTATTTGAGAAAAAATTACTAGGAAGAACTACTATAAATACTCTACTTACCTTAGGAAGAAAAATTATTGAAAATTAAGATTACCCAAGAAGCATTTTTATGCAATTATTTGGGAAGGAAAGTTTAGGAAGAACAGTTAAAAATACTTTACTTACTTTAGGAAGAAACATTATTAGGATTTATTAGGGAAATTATTGAAAATTGAGAGTTTCCAAGAAGAATTGTTAAGCAATTATTTGGGAATGAAATTTTAGGAAGAACTATTAAAAATGCTTTACTTACTTTAGCGAGAAACATTAAGGAAGGCTTTATTAGGAAAAATTATTGAAAATTTAGATTACTCAAGAAGCATTTTCATGCAATTATTTGGCTAGGAAATTTCAGGAAGAACTATTAAAAATACATTACTTACTTCAGGAAGAATTATGAAGGAAGGATTCTCGTAATAAATAAATAAATATTAAGGCAGGATTTATTAGGAAAAATGATTGAAATCAATCTTTAGTAATCATGAGATAACTTTAAGGTCTAGTTGAGATTACTTGATTGCCAAATACCCTGTAAGCCATTGTTTAGTTCAGCTCTCTTTACTAAATCATTTTGATTTGTTTCCTTTTTGTCTGAAATGTATATTTTACATACATTTATCATGCTAGCCTGCTAAAGTGCTTTAATTACACTCTTTACAAACGCACAGATTAATATTTATGTTGTGTATTTATACAAATGTACTGTATTTTTTGTCAATCAGTTATCCATAACTCATATTTATTTAATGACAAATTGGTTTTTAGTTTACAATTTTACAAACTTATTTCAGTGGTGAACACTTTGTTCATTTCTCGTTTCAATTATAAACACATTGCGCCACATTCGCTTTTGTATTACTGTGGAAATCCATTTGGCGTCATTCAACTATTTTCTATTCATTTCGGCCACATATCGCGATTTATTTATACTGAATTGCAATTTGTGCTAACCAAATTGGTTTTGCTGGGCAGATTATACGGTTTCTGTGAGCAAAAGCTGCCGTCAATTTAAATAAGATTATCACATGCATTTAATATTTTCGCATACCCTTTAAATGAGGTGCGCAAAGGATTTGAAATGTTTCAGATTATGCTATGGAGACTACGCACTCTGACTATCACAATCGATTGTTGTCGGGACTATCGATAGTTCTCAAGTGTAGTATTAATTACATTTGATTTTGTTCTTACTGCCATGACAGTTAATCGCTTGCGAGCACTGTCCACAGTTTGGTTTCAATATTACAGGGTATACTCCTGGCCAAACACTCTCGTTCACATCATTATGCTGGCCACATACGGTTTGCTTTGCTGCGGCATTTTAAATCGCCTCGGAGATTAAGCGCACATGAAATGCAAAAATGAAATTATATATTGGATTATTTTCCATTTTGGCGCAGACAAGTGGCGAAATCAGTCTGTTAGGGGGTTTGAGTTGGGTGTGGGGGTGACTATCATACCCCCCCCCCCCCCCCCCCCCTCCCAAGGCACAACCACCCTACACACAATATGCAATCAGCAGTTAACATTTAACACGCCAAAAACCTAACAAACCCAAAATAGCACGTACCAATTCCAAGAAAGAAAGAAAAAAAAGCGAAAAAATTGCCGAAAAAATCGAGGAAAAGAAGAAAAAGCGAGAAAAAATATGCGAGGCATTGGGATTGGCAAATTCATGAAGACAGATGCACACATATCCTGAGATACACACACACGCACACTTGTCTAGATAATAAGCCAAAAGGAACAACAACAACGGCACCCACTTCATTGACTAACACGTCGCCAACGAATTCCTTCTGGCAGCGAATATAGCGTCGAAATTTTTGTTTGAAAAATAGCAAAGGCAGCAGAAACCAACAAGAAGAAGCAGAAGCAGAAGCAGAAGCAGAAGCAGAACAACAACAATAACAACAAAGGAAAAGCAAAAGCAAAAGCAATCCCAAATACGTGCAATTGCTGAAAATATGCTCGAACGTGGCCCAAAACGTGCGGGCCATGCGTCTGTGTGCCTTAAATACTTGCCACACAGCTAAACCGAGCATTCGAGACCCCGCCCGACACACACACAACCCTCGAAACAAACTAGAATCCAGAGACCAGAATCCCAGATCTCAGTTTCCAGTTCCCAAACCCCTCGAGCCAGTTCCGAACTCGCATCCTCGTAAAGGACTCTCGGCACTACTTTTGACTGGCGTTTGCCGTTGCTACTCCTATTACCCTCAATCATTTATCATCTTGGCTGCAATTAATCATCAAATGTGCGCGCTCACACACACACCACACACACAAGAGCATGTGTGTGTGCGGCATGTCCTCTAATAGTTGTTGTGAACTGCCCTGGCAGTTATTGTGAACGTGGCTGCGCTACGTTTTGAGTCTCTGGATTTATGTCCATAATATGAAATGCTAAAATATGTGTACTATATGTTTATATGTCTCTGTGTACGGTTACACAAAAGCCACTTACTGTGCATCGGGGTCACAATTAACTATGTGACGGTGTGACAGCCACAGAGCAAAGCCCCCACCAGCCCATAATGAAACATATACTCGCATACTCGTCCTTAGAGCTCCCAGTTCTCTGTTTCCAATTGCGTTATATACCTTGAAACTTTATGAGTCGCTTTGCCGCAATGACTTACAGTTGACTAAACTTTCTGCCACATGCACCAAAGCTGCTGCAACTTGCACGCAGCTGAGCAGAAAAGCGAAGCTGGGCCAAAATGAAGCTGGTTGGTGGCTTTGAAGGATACTAAAATGTGGCCAGGCTTGGCATAAATTGAAGAAATATAATACTGAATTTATGAATTGAAGTAATTGCAGATACTAAGTTCGAAAAACATATGTTCAGCGGTTCGAATCAATGTCTTACTTTGGGTGCCATTCGATAGAGAAAAGCTGAGATTTTTGAAGCAAGTTTGCAGTTCAACTTCAATACTAAAGTCACCAGCTTGCAGCCTGGATTGAAACTATTCCCTGCCATCGCTGGAGTGTCAACTTTCTTGTTTTCTTTCCAATGTTGCCACCTGGGCAGAACAGCACGTAACTTCAACAAAAATTCTGTATTTTTAGCATGCACAATTTTATTATAAACCCTTAACTCGCACAGTTCTCACTACTTTTTGTGTCCTGGACTTTCTCCACCTTTTACACTTTGCATACTAAGTATGTCTGACCCTACATAATTGCTACGTATAATCAGAGTACAATACGTAATACTTATGTCTGGGGGGCTTGACTGGGTGGCAATTAGCAGCATATGACGGCACCACCACTAATACCAACAAAAAACAAAGAGATAAAAAGCGGCGTGCTAAAATTTCTGCACAGCTGTTGGGGCGTCACACAATTCGCACACGGACTCAGCAACCCTCCGGCCCAACCCTCGATCCTCGACCTGAGCCGTACCTACAATTAAGCTGAGGAACTGCACTCCTGTAAGTACTTCCGAGTAGCGACCGGCCGCCGTCTAAAATTGCGCATAATTGAGTTGCAGTTGCCGCAACTGGCAACGGGTCCGCAACGGGTGCGCAACCTGCAACCTGCAACAACTGTCACCTGCCTCAAATGCTCGGTAGTCCCACAGCGCAATATGCCACGTTTATGTCGAGCTAATGCGAGTGCCATTTCATGAAATGGCTTTGCAAAAGCGTGCAATGACTTCATTTCATGAATTCGACTTAGACACGAAAGTTGACTATGATTTCAGGCGCAGCCAACTTAACTGGGTTGTTTTTCTGTAAGTATTTTGATTGTGAAATTTCCTGGCAGTTAAATTTGAACATTTTGAATAAGACGTGTCATATTTAAATAAAGAAAACATAAAGAAAATCATTGCTTTGAAAAGGCAAATTAAATAAATTGCATTCGACTTGCATGGAAAGTTTAATTATGAGTTCATGAAATTGTGAGGCGCTGCCAACTTAACTTTCTTATTTGTGACATCTTTTATTTTATAAATTCGCAAAAGGTAAAGCAATTGTGGCATTTTGAGTAGGTTAAACTAAGAAAAGTGAATTAAGATACGACATTTCAATTATGCAGTTTCATTTTAAGAAATAATGAGGCGCAGCCAACTTAACTGGGCAGTTGAAATAAGTGGCAACGCTCTGTGAAGTATATTTTCTTGAATTTGTTAGTGTTGCATAAGCAAAAGGCTTCTTCTATCATGCTTGGATAGAAAAGAATAGAAAAGAATAGAATAGAATAGAATAGAATAGAATATAATAGAATAGAATAGAATAGAATAGAATAGAATAGAATAGAATAGAATACAATAGAATAGAATAGAATAGAATAGAATAGAATAGAATAGAATAGAAAAGAATAGAATATAATAGAAAAGAATAGAATATAATAGAATAAAGTAATAGAAGCGAGAGTTTATCATGATTAGAAAACTTCTTGTATCATGAAATCACGAACTGCACTGCATAAACGCAGTAATAGACTCGTCTACCTATAGAGTTAATCATGATTAGTTGTAGTTTTTTGTGCTTGGAAAGGGGGAAAGGCAAGGGCAAGGGGAGCGGCGTGTCACATCACGTGACAGTTACAGATACAAATACGGACAGCTAAGGGATATAAATGCATGCGATTTGCCGATGGGGAAATTTGTTTAGCTTTCGTGCTTTAAGTTTGAATTATATGCGTTCCTAATTGGTTGTACAATTATGTATGCTTCGGTTGCTGGCTGATAAATTTGTATTTATTTGAGTCATACATCAAGTTGGCAGCATCGTCTCAGCCCCTAGACACATTATGTGGCATGCAGCAACATTGGCAACTCCCTTCTAAAACGGCAGCAGCAGCACAGCCAGGAGATGTATCTGTATCTGGTAAAAGGCAGCTCTATCAGCAGTCAGCAGTCAGCAGTCATCGTCCTCGGTTGTTGCTTGTACCCCGGCATCTCCTGCTGCTCCTCCTGCTGCTCCTCTTTTGGCGCACAAAGATGCGGGCCGTTGATAAAGTCTCCTAGTAATGAGTGGATATGTTTCGTATTAATTACAGTTGTGTTTTTTTCCTTTTCCTTGTTGCTTGTTAAGGAGTTGACTGTGATTCTGTGTGTGTGTGTTTTTGTGGGTGGGTGTATCCGTGAGTTTGTCTTGCTAATCTGGCCGCGTGGGGGCTTAGCTCTGCATATGTGTGTGTGTGTGTGTGTGTGTGTGTGTGTGTGTGTGTGTGCTATGTGGGTTACTGTTAATTTTCCCCGACATATTTCGCTGATTTAAGCGATTGCTTCAACTGCCTTAGATTGCCATTGTATCTATGCTTTTAAGCCATACAAACAGCCTGCATTTTACACTGAAAATTCTTTTATATAAGGTCTCAAACAATTTATAAGCCTGTGCTTATAAAATGTGTAAATACCACAGAATTGCAAATTTCATTTAAAGATAATTTTTTGTGCATTTTAAATTAGCCTTATAAAATACTTTTTGCAAAAGAATATCCTGTTGAATATATAAAGTTACCTACTTATAAAAAAGGTTAATTTTCCGATCAATTGATTGGAATTTCTTTCTTAGATTTTATATTTTTGTTTAAAATTGAGATTTCTTTCTTAGAAATTATATTTTTTTTTTGGTAATTTGTATCATCCCCAAAATTTTTGCCAGTGTAGCGCTCTTCATTGCCTACTTTCAAAAAAGTGAATTTATCGATCACTTAAGCTCACTTAAAATTGAAATTTCTTTCTTAGAAATTATATTTATTTTTGGGAATTTGTAGCATTCCAAAATTTTTGTCAGTGTAGCGCTCTTGATTGCCTAAGGCCAATAAAAATGGCCTAAGCATTGATTGATTTTCCTGTTGGATACAATGAAGAGATTGGCTAATACTTTTTTATTTCTTCCTTGTTGACGTTTTATGTACGAAATTAATCTTTATTGGCCTTAGCAAAAAGTACAGGCAAGTCCAAATAAGATTGCCAGCCATAAAGTAAACCCTCCATCGTTGGGCAGTTAAACGAGTATTTGACGTTCTAGTATCCTTGTATATTTTATTTTATTTTTTGCACTGCTAATCCTTTTGAATAACACTCGTATTTGCACTCGCAACTGGCAACCGGGTGGCAGCAACTAATGTCGAATGTCGAGTGAATTTGCCCAATTTGAAGGCGCCACGTGCCGAATTCACAGGCAAATATCTTTTTGCGGCTCATTTGAGCGAATGCAAAAGATACGCGAGTGGAGACAGACAGAAAGATATTCCTACTTACAAATAGACAATTTCATTATGCCACAGCCAATTGCACACTTATTGTTTTATTTTTATGTAAATTGTAAATAAATACAAATTGTTTTCCATTTCTCTGAGCAAACAACACTTGTGCAAGCGTCTTGTGCAAATGATTGTGCCAAAAAATACAACAACAACAAAATGTATCAACCCTCTTAAAAAAATAACAAAAACACGCGCAAACATCCTACACCCACCCTCCCCCCTTCTATCCGCGCGGCAATTGTATAAAAAATGTTGAATTTTGTATTTTAAATTTTGCACACTTGCCATTTTGTTTAATTTGCAACATACATCCGAACATAGAAAGCCCAAAAACGGCACGCACACATACACCTATGCATTATACATATTATACTTACATAGATATGTACACACACACACACACACACACACACACACACAATCATAGATATATATCTGGTACATTATTTATCAAAAAGTAAATGCGTCGTACTTGGAATGCTAAACGAGTAACGAGCCTGGTTGCCTGGTTTGTGTGTGTGGTTGTAGGAGGGTGCTGAGCAGGGGCAACTGCGGGGGTTGTTTTTCATGTTTAGACGTCGCGACAGTAGCGCCCCTGCCCCTGCCCCTGCCACTGCCCCTGCCCCTGCCCCTGCCACAATCGCTGCTGCCTGTTCTTATTCGCAAGGGTGCCGCTGCTACAAAAACAGAAAAAAAGGAAAATGCTCTGTCGAAAAATGTATGTCAGCTGTGGAATTGCGAGCGAGGGAGGGGACAGTTCACGGGGAGTGTCAGTTTATTTGTCTGATGTGGTTTAGGCCAGGCAGCAGCTCAATATTAAAGCAGTTGACAGTTGCCAACGGGTCTTCGGGGTCCCGGCTCTTTAATTAACAGCCGTACCGCTCCGGCCGAAACGATAAGCTGCTGTCCGCCCGAATGCGCGTATTTCTCCATATCACCAGTGAATAATTGGCTGGCCTACGGAATCAAGTGCATCAGGCCCATAAATAACATTAATCTTTTGGCCCAAAACTAAGTTTCCTGCGTGCTTGGCGCGTGATGTTGTCCCAAGCGTCAGTGGGAATAAAATATGCAGAGTTTGGCAAAAATTGTAAGAACTCAAAGCAGTTATGTATGTACATTATTAGAATTATTTATTTCGGAATGTATCATTCCGGCATTGATTTAACATATTTTGAATTCATTTCATCTTTGTACAGAATTAAAGTTTGACTTTCCTCAACGTTCATAAATTACTTGAATTCTTTCAAAATAAACAAATGTTTTGAATTCAAATGGGACTTGCTTCAACATAAATGAATGATTTGAATTCAAATTTGATTTGAGACTTGATGAATTGGTATTTCATTTAATCAAAAAAGAATTCACTGCGAATTTGATTGCGTTTTTAGAGAAATAACAAATTTTGACACCAACCATTAAAAATATGCTAGAAAATATTTCAAATTCCTTAAAATTATAAATACAAATGCAAATTTCGTGGATTGCACGTGTATTTTGGCATGTTTTCTTCACATATCTAAAATTTCATAACAATTGAGCAATGGATCTTAAAGTTATTAAAGAATATAGTTTTCCAATGGCGCCAAAATCAATCAGGCTTTATCAGGTACTTTAGCTTAGATAAGATTCAGCTAACAGACAAAAATTCTAAAGAAATAAGTTTTCTTTGCTGGGCTAGTTAGCTTCTCCTCTAACCTAAGTCTGAACTGCCTGCAGGGTATCTTATAGTCTGCCAGGCCGCCTATTTCAATCTCAACTCGTGCCGCCTATCGGGCTTTGAAATAAAGTACTTTCACTAACTCGCAGAACGTAACCTTAGACACTAAGCTGGAACAGTCAGACTCTCCATCACAAAGCCTTTACACACACCCACACATCCACACACACAACACACACACACACACATCTGCCGTCGTCTGCATGATGTCTGATAAGTGATATAAGCGAGACGGCGCCAAGAGAGGAAAAGAACTATGTATGGGTATGTTGCTACTTTGGGTAATGGGAACCAAAGGCGGGCCAAAGGGTAAGGGCGTTGGCAATGGCAAAAGGTTTCCGGCTAAACTCTTAAAAGGCTAATTCCTAAAAGCAACGATAAGGATTATTGTTTTGCTATTTTTGCCATACCAAACATGTATTTTTGTTGTTTTTTTTTGGTTTTTTTTATTTATAAAAGCAATTTGTGCTGACTGACACACCCGCCCATGAAAGAGGGAGAGAAACCCACATGTGAATTTCCTCCCGAACCGGGTGTACACATATGGCGGCTGCTGACATTTGCCAAGGGCCAGCAAATGCTGCTGATATGATGATATTGCCAGCCCATAGAGGCAACAATATTCCAAGTGTTTCTCAATAATTTCAGCTGCGAGTCCAGTTGACGCCTCATAAATGATATGGGCGTGCCTATCAGCGGAAAATGAAAGAATCCGACTGAGACACAGCCCCAGGATCATACTTATTGTGGCTATACTGACTTCCTGTGCTTGGCTGATATGTGACACACACCAACCATATAAATATATACACATATATATATATATATATATAGCTTTGATAAGCGAGTATTGATGACGATGACTCCTGAAGCTGATTCAGAGGCGCTGTGATTCAGTCGCACATGTGTCACGGCTGGTTAGCTCTTTATAAGCATATATTTATTTATTAAAATGAAAAATAACGAAAGGGATGAATACTTTTTATTGATATGCTTGATGCATTCTGTTTTTTTTCAGCTCACACCCAATTTAGCATAAGCATTTTGTTAAGCAACTTAAAACTGAAACTAAGTGTTTGTGTGTTTTGTTTGCCCTCGCCATATGTTAATCAGCCTTCAAACAGCATTTTTGAGACTCATATAACACACTCCAAACACAAAACTTCAAACTTCAAACTTCAAGCTGAGGAATGTGTGTGTCTGCTGGCCTGGGAATACATTTTCAAAGCAGAAATACAGTGGGCACCCCTTGATGTTGGCCTCTCAGCATATATATGTGTATATATATATTGGGATTGTCTCCCCATCATGATGACTTTTGAGTTATTTCACACTGTCAGGCTGGGCGCAAAGGCGTGCCCTAAAATCAATTTACACACGCCACTGTATCTGTATCTGTATCTGTAACTGTGTGTATCTCTGTATCTGTATTTGTATCTGTCCAGTTGTCTCTACTCTGTCCCTGAGCAGAACCTTTTATGTCTGCGAGATCTTGTGCCTAAGTGCATCAATTGACTCGACGCTTTTAGGCACAAGTTCTCCCCAAATTGCATTAAACAAATTGAAAATGCCCACAGAGCAGTGGCATTCCTGCTTTAAATTGAGTGTATGCCTATGTGTGTGTGTGTGTGTGTGAGCGTGTGTGTTTTTTGTGTAATTGAAAACGACACTTTATAAAAGGACGCCTTTAAATGTTATGTCAAAGTGTCAACGAGATTTTTATTGTAATTGAAAAATGAAACAAACTTTGTACGCATTAAATGTCAGCTTTTAATTTAAAATGGTTTACATGCTTGTGTGTGTGCGTGTGTGTGTGTGTAAGCCTAGTAATAAGTGTCGAGGTTCGAACTCCAGCGAAACAAAAGATTATTGTTTTACATTTAAATATTTAACTGGAGCTAAACTCTCAAATAAATTGCTATTATGTTAAATATGTCTTTTTTTTATACCAAGATCAAATGCATAAATTTAAGAAATATATATACACATATACTGTGCCTTAAATCATCGCATTAAAGATATTTTTTGTAAATTTCTACGTTTTTGATGTTGAGCTTAAATAAATGCTTAGAAAGGTTGCAAAAGGTACAGCTGCGGATGTGCTTGGATAATGTTTACCTAATCATAAATTCTACTTAATTTTAAAAATTGAAATGCCCTTGACAATATTTGGAAATCATATTCGTAGCATGAGCAGAAACAGAGCTGAGATTGAGGACAAGAAAAAAGAAGAAAAACCCGGGCAATTTATCACAAAGGCTTTTCATAGATCTTAGGCATTAGGCAGCAGTAAGAACATAAACTAATAATGGGGGAATGCGAAAAGGAAAACGAAAACGATCCACTTCCCACTTCCCACTTCCCACTTGCATTTCCATTTTCAGTGAATGGCAACGAAATGAAATATGTATACAATGTACATATTTATAAATACAACTCGGAATTTGAATAAGATCAAGTCTGAGGCTGAGACTGAGACTGAGACTGAGACTGAGACTGAGTATGAGGCTGGCTTTCAATGATAGTGATTGATGGTTGCAAGCGACCGCCCGTGAAGGGCAGAGACGATACGACGAAGGCATTGTAATGGAATGTTGTTGATAAAAAGCCAAGCACAACACAACACAACAAAACACACAACAGTGAGATACACACACACACAACCACACACAATACATGGCTTTTGCAAAGGAGCCCAGATAACTACACAGTTTGTTTCATGTTGGCTTTATCAAAGCAAAAAAAACAAAAATAAATAAAAATAACTTTAAATAAAATATGAAATATTAATGAGCAACCCACATGGATGATAAATGCTTTATTCGAAGGTTCGGTTCGGTTTATAAATAGTAGTTAAATAAAGACTCGTATGCAAAGTGTTCAAGAAATGAAGCATAGACAAGCTGGCGTCGAAGGATATATGTATTTCTAGATATATCTATTGTTTGCAGTCACTTGAATAACTATTAGAGCAGAAATACTGGCATCCAACATATTTTGAAGGTTGAAACAAATATTTAAGCAGCCAAAAGACATTTTCTCTATTATGACAAATTGATTAATTTACAAAAAAAAGTATTTATTTTATTTCTTTTCCATTTATTTTTTTGTTGATTCCTATTTGGCCTGAAGTCTAACTGTCTGCATAGTTTGGCTGCCTTCTATTTTATTGCTAAAATGATTTCTGCACACCCCTCGGTGCATTGAATTGAGTTACAACAAGTTTTGAGCAAACTGGCCATAAAAAGAAGCCCTTGATGAGCCAACAAAACAGAACTAAAAGAGAAAAAAGAAATATATGAGTATATATATATAATGAAATAAATAGCAAAGAAAATGGACCGAAACGCGACCAATCTGCGGAAGTGGGCAACAAAATAGGAAGCATGAAATATGTAAGGGAAGCTATTGAGGATGCCTCAACGCTGCAATTGAAATACTCTTGAGAAAATAATATTGTCAGCTGCTTGACTATCGAAAGACTTGTTAAGACTTTATAAATGTAATTTAAAATTCTTGAATTTAAAATTCCTTATCCGAGCTATAAGAATAAATAAAATATAAGATTACACTTCAGTTAGGGCTTTAAAGTAGTCTTGTAAGAATAAAGGAGGGAATAGGTAAACATAATGCTCTGCCCTGTTCCCATTTCCGATTCCAATCAACATTTTGTAGATGTTCTGAATTCCGATAGTGATTTCAATTGGGAAGCTTTTGTTCTGTTCACATTTCATTTGAAAACGATTTTAAAAGTAATCGGAAATGGAAACGGGGATGATTATTGTAAGGAAATAATAATCATTATAATAATTTAATCTTCAAAGTTATTTTCGATTAAAAATATAAACAATTTGAAATCGTACTCATATCTAGTTTTGATAAAAGTTGCAATCTTTATGACAAAGCCTGTAATACCTGGCTGAAGTACGCTTCCAATCGAAATGCTCTGTTATAAATTTAATTTTTCATTGAACTTACGTTTGTCAGAGTGAATGATTGAATGACTGAATGGATTTCGCCGTGTATCTGTGAGTACTTTTATTTACGGAAAATTTAATTTCAAATTTTTCTTGCTCAGTTCAATGGAGCAGCCCCATCGATTGTCGACTGTCGACTGTCGACTGTCGATTCAATGGCCAATCAACAACTTTTGGGCCTAGACCTGCTGACTTGGATATCCAGGTTCCGCGTACCCTGCTGCTTTCTCTACAGCACTTTAAACACCAATTGATGTTTATATGATAATGATTAATGACTCTGCTACTTTAATACAGATTGCCTTTTCGATTTGTATCTGTGTGTGTGTATTTGAGTGTGTGTGTAAGTCTATTTATTTATACATAAACACAAAGGCTGCTGAAGTGCTTTTCCATCCTTCAGCGTTTTGCTATACAAGCAACTGACACCTAGTTTTTCTGCCTGTCCCATTCCTTTCAATCTCGCTTTTTTTCCGACTAGAGTTTAGTCGTGTTTAGCGCCATTTTTCTTCATGTACGAAGCCAACTCATTACCAAGATATTCATCAATTCTTGGCAAATTGTACTTGCCACATGGCAACCTTTTTGTTTTCTCTTGCTTTTTTTTTCTCCTGTTGCCTTGGCTGCCATTATTTGGTTTTTAAGGCGGAACTTGTAACTGTAACTGTAACTAATGATGACAACTTATTTTGGCCCTGGCTGGCTGGCTGGCTGGCTGGCTGGCTGGCTGGCTGGCTGACTGGCCTAAAACGCTGGCCAATACTTTTATTGGTTTTTGTAATTAATGATGCTGCACAGCCAGTCCAGTGCCCAGTCCAGTTAAAGGTCAGGCTTTAACTACGGAAATGACTTTTGCTGCTGTCTGTAGGTGTATTCTATGCGTTGAGATGTTTTGATTACTTACATATTTAAGATACAGCAAGTGTTTTTCATTAATCAAACTCATTGGCTCTCCACAAAAACCAAAAAACCAAAAACGAAGCTGTGCATTTGACTTTTATGTGTCATTTAGTTGATATACACGGGAATACTAGCAGTAAAAGAAATTGACAGGACATGGCAATTAAATTAGCACAGCAATTAGGATGCTCAAAGGGTTGCTCCTAGACAGCCCATATCAATGATCTCAAGTTAATCAAAAACAGCAGGGCAAAGAAAGAAATTTGGAATACCTAATGTTTCTAATTTCCTTTTGTTTTTCTTGCTTTTTCATGCCCAAATGGAAAATGATACCCGAGAACCTCAAATTTGTTTCTATTCGCATTGTTGTTGGCTGGCGTCAATTGCTTGATGTTGGATGTTGGTGTCCTTTCTACGCTCCTTTTGCAATTTCAATTGTAATTTATCATTGTTTGCCTTGCGCTACCTTCAACAAAACAACAAAAAAGGGTTGTCGCACACGCCAGAACTCTTAGGATTCCATTTTGTTTCGATTCAGTCTATTTAACTTCGTTTCATTGAAATTTAAATATTTTATTGAGTGCACAAATTGTTAATTGCTTTATAATTGCGCTCAAAGTTGCGCCCTTGAGTATAGAAAGGCTTGGCGACTGGGAAATACCCAACACAAAGCTATATATAAAGGATCTGTCTACGGAATTGCAATGGATTAACATAAAAGTATGTTCAGTACTATTAATTAGTTATCATAAGATTGCTTAATTGACTTGGTATCTAACGCAGCTTTACCTAACTAACAAAGTTAACAAGTTTACTAATACACCCTTTTCAAAGTTTTCAAGTAACAGCATGTTCGGGTCGTAAGCTTGCCAGGCACAGCTGTTTCTAAATGCCCAAGTAGAGAAATTTATAAAAATAACACGTAAGAATGCAGTAGTCGAGGCTGCATGACCGGAAGATATCCTATACCAAATTCTAAAGCGCTGCAACTTGTGCTCGAACTTGCAATTATATCCTACTGCATAACTTCTGCGCTGAGCTACCGATTTTAATGAAATTTCTACAATCTGTAGACGATATATTAGATGATGTGTGTGCCAAGTATCAAAGCTTTAACTTTAAAATTGTGATTGTAAATGGGGTTTATCGATTGTGGGCGAAGAACCAAAACCTGCAACTAAAGCTGAGTCTTCCGGATGGATCTTAATTGAGTTGGCGACTCCCCTGTCGTGGCTTTTAACCCATTTTTAATGTCTACAGGGTATAACAAGAACTGCGCACAAATCACGTGCCGATATCGACTTAAAAATTTTGCTGGCACACTCCATGCCCAGAAGTGTTAGAGGTTTAGCCTCGCAATTGAGTTAATTTGAATGAATCCCAGGCAGAAGTTGTGCCAGGACCTGTGCTTTGCTCTTTTAAGGATGCCTTTGTGCATGTCTCATGCGTCACTTTCGGTTATCCTTTTCGCTTTGTGCTCCTGACATGTGGCACATCAAAGCGGCGAGTGTGCCAACACGAGGAACGTATTAAGGCGCAGGACACAAAACGAAGCCGAACAGTTTGTCAATGGACATGGCGGGTCCAAAGACACAAACTTGATCGGGCTGCAAAGTTTTTGTGAAAAAGCAAAATGTGGACAGATGAAAAGAGGAAACAGGTGGATAACTTTTGGCATTTCTTAACTTTTCTTCTTTTTTTTTTGTTTTTTTTTTGGGAAAGTCTAAAAGGCTGCCATAAAAATTGTTGCCACTCATCGCAGGCCTATTAAATTTTCCACGAATGCGCAGCAAAGTTGGAAAATTTTAAATGAAGCAACGATGACATTTTAACTTTGAACCAGTTACCCCCGCCTCATCCCCGCCACACCCCCGCCAAGCTGCCAGCCATATGTCGCTGACAGCTTTTAATAAAAGTTGTTTGCGGCTTGATTTTCATTTGGATTTATACGGGAGCTCAGTGGGGATGCGGATGGGGGGAAAGGTACAGGACTCGACTCGAAGTCGCTTCGCTTGTGCGTGCACCCACTGGGCAACCCTTTTCTGTTGGTCTTTTCTCAGTTTTTCTTTTTGGTTCTACCACGCGACCTTCTTCATGTGGCGTGCCTACTAAAAGTGAGTTGTCAAATTATTTTCACTGCTCTGCGCAGCGGCTGCAAATTATTTTTTGCGGTTCGGCCAAAGAAAGGAGCCATAAAAATACCAAGAGAGGATAAAATAACGATGTCGGCGACAACAGTCAACAAAAGTCAGGGGACCAAACATAAAAGAGACCAATAAACGCCCTTTGTAATCGAATACGCAAAATGTGATGCACGCGCAGGAAGGGAGACGAGGCAGGCGGGCAGGAAAATAACTGGCAGGACAAAAGGGCGAAATTTGAGACGAGGCAGCTTAAAGATCCCGTGCAGATCCTTGGCACATCCTGAGGGCACAGGCGCCTACTTGACACAGCAGTCGGCAATGTCAAGTGGTTGGCGTGACAAAAGGTAACTCGACAATTGCCCTTCGTTTATTTGTACCTTGCATAACACATATTTATTGAATATATAAGTTAAAAATATAAAACAATAACAATTGCTAATTACTTGAAACTTTCTTTCATTGCAGGTAAATTGTGCTTCCCTTATTGAAAGTCCTCTATTTGCTGGGGGTAAGTTCACGGCACAAACTCTATAATGATGATAACCACTTTGAGGACAATTGCACATACAAACAGGATCAGTATTAGCGTTTTGCTTGGCCTGTGTGCATATTCTGGATCCATTTTGCTTGCAATTTATGTTATAGATTGTTCAGTTTTTTCTTGGAAATTTTCTTCGATTTGCTTGTGAGTTTTAAAGTCACAGTTGCTCTGTGAACTGACAGAGTTTCAATATTTGAAATTACAGTTTTTATGATCTAGGTGTGAAATGCAAATCCAAATAGAAATGGAAAGCTCAACAGACAATAGGAAAGTTGAATGCATTTAACAAACATTTCTTATGCAGCTGCTGATGCACAGCGTAACATACTTTTGGAATGTATGTATGTGTCTTGTTACAATACTTGTCCTCACTGACTGACAGAAGACAGACAAGAAGTACAGCAAAGGGGTGCAATACTGTTGCATGAACCATTTTGTTGGTGTTTCGATCTGCTTACAATTAATATTGAATGAATAATGCAGAAATATATATATATGTTTGACACATGTTATTCCAAATGCAAAGAATCCACCCCTTGGGTGGAATATGGTATCGCCAAGCTTGTAAGGGTGAAAGTATAATTTTTATTCGATTTACTTCAAATGCAGCTTCAAATCATTTCACAGAAAGTAATTGAAAATGTTGCACTGATTCTCTTAAATCCACCCCCACGGGGGGGAAATTGTGTAAAAGTTTATAGTATAGTTTAGTTTACTTTTGAATGCTCTGTAACTCAAAAATACAAATGAAGGAGGGGCTTAACGATTTACAAAATCCACCCCTAACGGTGGGATGTTTATGAAGAATGTTTGCCGGCTAACATTACCTTGTACTAAATATTTGTATCTCAAACAGCTGTAAATGAAAACTAAGAACTCACGCCAAGAATGTCTTAAGCTTGTTACTTAATATTTAACTGGAATTTAAATTAATGAGCTGTCTGATAATGCTGTGTTTTACGGTCGACTTCGTGTTAAAGATTCCTCATTATTTAGGCAGGGAGGTCTATATTTTCCCCCCCACTGGCGCAGATCACCTGTTGAATGCGCTCCTCCGTTCGACGTCTGGCAGCGATTGGGGGCCAACAGGTAGTGGCCATGTTTTGTAAGCCATGTTTAAACAGTAGTTAATGTTGATTTTTCTCACTCGCCAGCACGTTTGCTTGTTTAGCCTTTTTCGTGTTTATGTTAAGTGTTTCTGGCTGTCTCTCTCTTATAACTTGGCATTGTTGTTGTCTTCTTGTCTGGCCGGAGCGAAGAAGAAAACGTGTCGCTTCAATTTGTGTTTGGCTAATGAAAACACATGGCCCTTTAAACAGCGTTTGGCCTGTTGGATGTTTGCTTTGAAAGCGTTGCATTTTCACTCGCTCAACAACACAAAACCGCAAAACGCATAACATTCCAAACGCAAATGACTTTATTTTTATTATTTTATTTCATTTGCCGTTGCAGTTGCAATTGCAGTTGCAGTTGCAGCTACTATTGCATTTGCAATTGCTGTCCCCCATTTGGGCCATTAAAACTGGCCGCAACCACAAGACAATGGGCCACCATCTAAGCCCCCATCTAAGCCACAACAAGTAGACGTAACTAGTCAGAGTCAGTCGTTGTCTGAGCATTTGTGCCCTTACCCACTTACTGACGGCATTCGTGTTGATTCACTGCTGACGATGGCGTTGGTGATGATGATGATGATGATGCCTGCGTAATGGAATTCCATGCATTTAATGGATATTTCGCATTTACATAATCGATGCAGAGCAGCAAAAAATACAACAACAACAACAAGAAAGAAAAACAAAGTAAATAAGAAATACTGTTCACGCATCTTCAAACGCAAATTACGCGCGTACTTTGAGTCTTCCAAGTCGTTTGCTTGACCAGCCATCTTACGAGTCCGAGTATCTTGGCCTCCTTCTGCGCCGCACAGTCTTCTCAGCTCATATGCAGTCTCATCGTTACTTACAGCCCAATGCAAGCTAGAGTGCCTGACTTTAAGATACCCTGCCAGCCATGTGAACGAGCAAGTTATAGCCAATAGATCAGAAACTGTGGTAAAAAAAGGAAGAATTTCTTTATTAGTTTATTTATTTAGAATGACCTGTTAGTTTTGAGTTCTCAACTGTTCTTTACAGAAAGTTAAGAGTGGTGTAAAAATGTGGCAACGCTTTGTCGATAGGCAACATCAATTTATCGATAAGTTGGCAGGGCTGTGCTAAAAAGTGAACAGCGTAAACAATCAACAGCTGATTGCTATTGTGTATTGAGTGCAACGAATTTAAATAGTTTATTTGAATTAACATTAACAAATGAAATCAAAGTTAACCACAAGTGAAAAAGGAAAGTGAGGTTAATTTGAGCATGAGAAAATTAACGCTTAAAACGAAAGGAAATTTAAGAATCACATAATAAATAGAATACGTATTAAATTGAGAAATTTGAGGAGAATTAATTACATTTTGAGAAAACGCGAAAGGAAATTTTCTTTAATTAAAGAATCACACAATAAGTAGAATATTATGTATTAAATCAAAAAGTTAATACTAAATTGAGATAACGGACGCTTCAAACGAAAGGATATTTTCTTTAATTGAAGAATCACTAAATAAATAAAATAATATGTATTAAACAAAGAAAAAATTAATACTATTTTGAGAAAACCAAAGGAAATTTAATTTCTTTAAAATATTAAATAATAAATGTTCATTACTGAATCAAAATCTTATTATTATTTAGAGCTACAATTGTAGGGTATTTAGAGTTGACATATGAGTTTCTAAGCTCGCTGGCTGTGTCCTTGCAGGCTTTGCTCAGCGTCTGAATATGTCCCTGCTCGTCTACGGTTAGTTGTTGTTGCTGTTTTAGTTTATGTGCTTAGATTGTATGACTCTTGATTTAAGATACTTGCTTAATGTGTAACTTAGTGCATTTAGATAAGTTCACAGTGTATTTTTGACGTGCTGCAACACTTGCAACGCGAATGGGAAACTCGTCTTCCGCTGCATTGGCTGATAATGATTTTGTTTATGGATTGGCGCTAAGTGCTTGCTCACATTTCCATAAATCGCCAAGCAGCAGCCACGCATTAAACAATTTCTGGTATTTTACAGAATATTAAAAAAAAAACAAAAAAATAAATAAATAAATAAAATACGTTAAGCCGACAAATGATAGCATTAATAAATAAAAAAGTAGGAGCCCAATAAGCTTGCTCGACTAGCAGTTGCCCTGTTGCAAAGCTGAAAGTATTCATACAGAGCATATTGGAAGAGTTTTATATTCATTTAAAGGCTCTGAGATGTCAGCTTTAGTTTTCTATATACATTTGCACATTTTGATTAAATAATCCTCGCCTATTTAATTGTATGGCTACAGGGCATCAAATAGCGACGATGTGTGTTCAGCATATGATTGTTTATAACAAAAGCCAATACTCACATTCAGCGGGAAAAGTGGGCTGATAATGCGCTGGAAAAACCGCATACAGCCACATTCCCCAAACACCCCACCAACCCAAAAGCCCTTGGATAAATTCCGTGAAAATGGCCTTTACAGTCTGGAAACGTTGAGATAAATTACAACAATCCATTTGCATTTTAATAAATACTATAAATTCATTGACTTAATATACCGCGTACTATGGCAAAGGGGACGTTACGCACAAAAGGAGAGTGCGATTTAAATATATGTAGTGAAAAAGGACTGCTCTATTCAGGCATTACCCAGCGATATAACAGAGAGTCGAAGCAATACACAGGAGGCCAGCATATAACAACAATCATATCTGAACAGATAGATATAGAAGTTCAAAATTGATGAAAAAGCGGAATACCCTTTCATACTTTTGGGATAAAGTTTTTCACATTTCAGATATGGTTAAGTTAATATAACCAATAACTCAGATGCTTCATATTGTTAAAATTAGTGGACAGCGAGAATTGTAGGCACAATTAGGAACAATTCCTGGTTGGGTACAGAAATTAGGCTTAAAATTCAGTTAAGATTAACTAATCACAGATCTATGCCTTAGGGACAATTCAACCATTGCTAAGGTATGATTTATTCCCTGAGTAAATCACAGATTGTGCTCAAAAAATGTTGTCTGTGTAGACGTGGTAGTATATCTTAGAGCTGTTCAGATCAGATATATGGATATATCGTAGGGACATCACAATCAAACTATAGACAGCGCTACACAACTATCGATTGCACTTTCGATACAATCGATTGCACTTTCGTTACAATCGATTGTCATTGTTTTCGCCACTTTCATTAGTATTAACTAGAATGAATAATTAAAGATCATACTTAATGTAATGTTTCAAAAATAAGATTCTTATAATCTTACAAAATTATTGACAGTGGCGATGGTACAGGAAATGGACTATCGGCAAAAGTGATTCAATGGAACGACTGTTGATAGTTTTACAACACTACTTTGGTGAATTAAGATCGGTACACTGTACAGCTGTTTTAGAAAGGATCGTTTGTAACTTAACTACTCTGAATTTGTTAAAGTCTTGCTTAAGATCCGATTACTTTATACCACAGCGGCCATATAAAAAATGTATTTAATACTATACATGCAAGAGTAATTAATCTTCGACAAACGTAAGTTTGCCTTATACTTTTCTATATTATTATTTTTTGGGCATTGACGCCGACTGTACGCCCACGTCATGACCAGTTGCCGGCTGTGTTTGTGCCCCTTGTTGTTGCATCATCATCATCATCATCAACATCAGCATGCAACAATTGTGCCTATGAAAATCCTGTTTTGGTGCTGCTATTGCCAGACGCAGTTGTTGTTGTTGGTGCGGCTGTTGTTGCTGCCACAACATGTTGTAATTAACCCGTTTGTCATGCAAATAAATCAAAAGCCATATAACCACCTTACGCTCTTGTTGCAAACGGGGGCTAGCGGTGGTAATGTAATCTGCAATGCGACTGCATTTGAGCTCCGCTTTTTTGGTGATGTTCAATTTACAGAATATACAGAACTTACACATGTTGCAGTGAATGCACATACTCGTACAATATTCAGGACATGCTCGTGTATTACACAACTCTTATATAGTACAAAAAACAAGCCAACAAATGCTATAAAATTGAACGAAAAGCGCACAGATTGGAACAAGTGTATTGAATCTCAGTGCAAAATGTAAATTAGAGCTGACATTTATAACAATAGAGCACTTAGCTCCCAGGGACTCCAGACAGAGATCTGATCAGTAATTGGGTTTCCTGTGGAAGTTTTTACAGCAAATAGTGCTGCAAAAAATGTGTCAATTATATCTCAATATTTTCTTTATTCGTAATTTCATGCAAATTCGTACTTAATTCGATTTGCAATCAAGAACACCTGCTAAAGGTGAATACATTTACAAATAATTACATTGCACTGCTGCAAAATATGCACTAGCAAATGAATTGCAACAAAATGTTTAAAATATCTTTCGCATTTGTCAGCCGGTCCGGCAATAATTCAGGAACGTGTCGGGCATTTGGAATTCGGTAGTATTTGAGTATTTGGTAGCAGCATCCCCGCATCCCCGCATCCCCACAGCCCCGCAGCGTTGTCAACTGGATGCCTTCGACTCGATCCGTGTGCAATGCACTGAAACCATCGTCGTGCGATCGTGCGCAATTGGAATGCCTCAATTTAAGTTTTACTTTTCTTTTATTGTTGTATTTGTTCTCTGGCTGTTTGTTGTTTTTGTGCCACTTTTGGAAACCGGCTACGTGCGGGCCCCCCAAAAATAGCCCGAAACGACCAATTTGCCGCAACGCTTGTAAATTTGTTTGGGGCAGCTTCTCGTTATACTCTGACAGAGGGTCTTATAGTTTGATCGACAGATTTGCCACGCAAAAACCACTTACCTCCTATAATTTATAAAAAAGGGTTCTTGCCGTGAAAAGATCATAAAAATCAGCTAATGCATTCCTTTAGATACTACAAGCTATGTAAAAAACTCGTGTAATCAAATATATGAAAGTTTTTAGTGTTTTTCGAAATTTTATTACTACTCCAAATATTCATTAAATTGCGAATAAGACACTTTATATTATTTGCTGTTCGATTTTCAAGAGTTTTTCTGTTTGTATGCTCCCTCAATAAAACAATTTGAGTAGTAGGAATAAAATAGTTCCTATATGATCACATCCATCATCATTTTCAAGCCTGATCAAAGAGAAATGTATGAAAATATATATATATATGTATATATACACTGGAAGAACAAATTCTGAAAGTTTCAGCACTCTAGGTCAACGGTATCTAACCAATATCGATTTTAGAGACTTAACAGTATCTCAAATAGGCGCAATTTCATTAAAATATATCTGTTAGGGTATTTAGGCTTCGGCAAGCTGGAAACAACTTCCCTTTTGTTGGTTTTGGCATTGTTTTTGCTTCTTATTTTGCATTATTTTTATATCGAAGACGCGCCAATTTTTTGTTTGGCCGAAATGGCAATGAACTTGAACGTCATCGTCGGTCGCGTGGAATTCGTTGGCGCCCTGCGATTGTCTCTTTCGTCAATTGTGCTTTGTGTATATATATATATATACATATATATATATATATATACTATGTATCCGGTGTTTTGTTTTCTGTTTATCTTTCTTCTTAAGTGCCGTGAATTTTACTTATTGGTCACGCGATTAACGAACGATGCCATCAGTCGTAACAATTAGCCATCAAATGTCATATGTCGGCCACTGAGCGGGGCCTGAGGCGGGTTAAGTGAAATCAAAAGATTTTATTATTACATCATACGGGGAGCTTATAAAAATTCGTTCCAATTGCCTTGACTGCGAAGATTTTTTAAATTGAAGCAATTTTTTTTGGCATTTGAGTATTAGCAACGGAAATAATGTATTATAACAGAAACTGTAGATCAAAATTGTTCTGGAAAATCAGAAATAAAAATTATTTAATATAGAAAAACCTACAAGTTCTCTGTTTGATGCAAATAAATAAACTTTTACTATAGATTCTTCTGCTTGTTTTAAAATTTCTTCAGTTGACTTGGTTTTATTCTAGTTTATCAAAATATTGTGTGATTTATGTGTACTTATTCATAATATGTAACTAACTTCACTGAATTAAGCAAAATAATTGTATTTTTAGACATTTAATAATCAGGATTTAAAGAAACGTATAGAACATATGTGTTGAAGCAGAGCTTATAAGATAGGATTATTATTAATATCGTAGAAAGGATCTTATAATCGGAAGGATTATTATTAGCATTTTAGAAAGGATCTTATAATCTGAAGGATTATTATTAGTATTTTAGAAAGGAACTTATAATCTGGGTACGTATAAGTGATGGTTAGGATCTTTATATCGTATGGTATGGCTTGAAGTCCTTCGGCACTGTCGCCCGTTGAAGATCCTTGTGTCAGCCAGGAATCTGAAAAATATGATAGAGCTCAGTGCAGTTATGAAGAAATCGAAAATGGAGTTCATTTTCCATAAGAACTAAATGAGAATTGCATGGCTTTAGGCAAGATTCATTTAGATGCAGCACTAACTGATATATCATATGCTGCTACTTAAGATCGCATGCCTCAGATTGTGCTGACATGCCTGAGTGGCAACATATAACTTTTGGAGGCAACAGCGATTCGCACCTAATAAAGTGACGAAGACATTTTTCGCAACGTGACGGCAACAACAACAACAACAATGAACGAGAGTAGCAAAATGTTTGATAAAAGAGTTGGGTAAGAAAAAAGGAGAAAGGAAGGGAAGGGAAGTGGCTGGGGGTGGCATGGAGTGTAGCATAATAAAATGCACACAATTTACGCAATTTACGTAACGTTAAAAAACATAACAGGCAAACAAGGACACTTTATGGAGTGGGCCTGTTAAGGACGCGGCAAGGAGAGCAAGCAGTGGCAGCAGCAGCAGCAGCAGAGCAGGGGCACTTAATGGCACACACACACACACACACACTTGCATGACGTAGTGATGATGGCAGCAACTAACAGCTCATGTTGCTGACGTCCTCGCACCGCCTCCCCCCTCGCCACTTTTCCTTGCCCCACGCTTGTTGTTGCTGCTCAAACAGTTTTCGACGCGATTTCTGTTTTAACAGCCGCCATTTTGTTGTTGCGTAGACATTTTTTGGCATTGTAACTGTTGTTGTTGTTGTTGTTTGATTGTTGTTGTTGTTCGGTTGTTGCTCGTGTGTGCTTTGTGCATTGCTGAGAGTTGCCGGCTTTTCGCTGTCATTGTTATGCTTTCTGCTGCTGCCGCTGCCGCTGCCGCTGCCGCTGCTGCTGCTGGTGAAATGTTGCTCTATTTGTTGCCTGTGCCTTTCAATTATTTCCTTTTTTGCTCTCCTTATTTTCTTTTTTTTTGTAAATTTTCTCTACCAGCATTTTTCCAAATTCAATTTTCGTCAAGCAAGCGACAGGCGCCCTGTAGACGAGATGTTGATGGCTCTGGCTTCGTTTTCCTTTCGCCAGCTTTTCTTTTCTACTTTTATACATATATATTTATTTATTTTTTACTGCGACTTTTGTCTATGTGTTGCCGGAACACGCTATAAAACTTTACACACATTTAAGCGTATTTATAATTATATTTATGCTTTTAATACAGTCGCGCAAAGTGACTGGAAAAACTGTGCACATCAGCAGCAAGTTAGTGTAAAAACACAAATAAGTCTGAAAATACTTAAAAGAATAACATAAATTACTCTCAGACTTATTATCCTTTTCTCTACAAGCTTAAACCAATTTTCTTTCTATTTTTAGTATGTGTAGAAAGACAAATGACACTAGCTTAAGAATAAATAAAATAAACTTGCTTAAAATTGTTAGCAAAAAAAATAATAATAAAATAAATTCCCTTCAGACTTATTAGTCTTTTGCCTACAGTTTGAATCCAATGATTTCTATTTTAAGTATGCGAAAAAAGACCAAATTGTAAGCTAAAAACTCCAACTCTGAAAAAATCTGTAAATATTAAAATAAAATAAAATAGATTCCCTTCAGACTTATTAGTCTTTTGTCTACAGTCTTAAGTAAATTTTCTTTATATTTTTAGTATGTGTCAAGTCTTACAAATGTTGACTAAATATCAGTATTTTAAATAAACTTTGAAATATTCACAAAAAAAAAAAAATTCCTTTCAGGCTTCTGCAAGTTTCATCTTAAGCTTAAAACACAAATGACACTAGCTTAAAATCGATCTTTATCTTGAATAAACATGTACATATTTTATATAAATAATAATAAGAATAGCAAAATATCACCACCTTCAATAAAGTTGGAAATAACCAAAAAGTAAATAAAAAAAAAATTTAAATTAATTTAGCAATTCAATTGCTTTACTATCCACAAGTAGTTTAATCCAAGCTACTGTCATTTCAAGCTGAAAGTCGCCTTTGTACTTAACGATAAGGCAATGTATTTTTAGTTCGCAGCTGCTTTTCTTTCTATCCTGTTACATGTGCCCAACACGACGCGACGACAGCAAGGACTCCAGCCCGCACTATGCCTGGAGGGCAAGTTGACTTTCCATTAACTGCTGCACAGAGAATGTAACAATAATGTGCCCAGGGGACAGCCTTGGCCTGGCAAATTAAGTTGTTTCCACAGCCTGTCAGGATGGTACTTAAAACGCACAACTAACACACACACACACACACAGGCACACACACATATATATCATATACATATATGTTTTTCTATTCAGCTTCTGTTCAAAGTTGTTGCAACAGCTTCTTTTTTCAGGTTGCAAGTTTGTCATTATGCAAAAATTAAGGCGATTTGTTATAAATTTGTTCGAGTACTTAAAAACATTTTTCGTTGACAAAACAGCAGAAAATGTTTATGTTTTTCATTAACAGACTCGCTGAGTTTCCATGCTTGGCTGAGCTGCCAAAAAAAAACTTTCGTAGGGCCCATAGTACCCATAAGTAGTACTGCCTACTTAAGAAAATAAATTGTTGCAAATGATGATTGACATTGAATGCGTTGATGTAATAATGAAAACAAGTGGAAAAAGTGTCGGACGAGAGTGTTCAGCTAAGAGTTACCCAGTACCTAGGGGGATACCCTGTATCCTGTATATCTCTTAGTTCTTAAATAACTGGCGTGTTTCTTATTCTATTGTTATGAAATTTTGAGATCTCAAAGAAAACATAAGAAACTTTATGTATACCAAAAATCAAAGCTGTATCTTTTAAAATGCGATTGAAAATAGCTTTTCTAGAAAGTTGGGAGAAACTAAGTCTGCCTAATACGTTCTCTAGTTCGTCTAATCTCTGAGATCAGATGTGGTAGGTAACAGAACTGGGCTGCTGTTGATGCTGATCAATAATATATGGGTATTATGGTCGCAGATGGCTGCCTTCGTTTGGGGCAAAGATATCCATAACTTGAACCATTTTATGGGTACAGGGTATACAAAGAGAGGTAATCAAAATTGCGTATACGTAACGCACACAAACGATTAAAAGCGGGCGTCTAAAATGTTTTTCACATCTACATATGTACGCTTCTGTGTGTGTGTGTGTATCTTAGTATCTGAGTATCTTAGTATCCTTGGTTGCAACATCATAAAATGGAGCTGTGACGTGACTCTGCAACACATGAATATTTTGCGAGTGGGTGCGCGCGTGTTGAGAGTTGGGAACGAGCAAATTGCTTGGCATACTGGCTGGCACTTGGTACTTGGTGGCACCCCGTCCCCCTCCTCATACAAGTGAGGATAGCGGTCCTCGGAAGAACATTGGCCATTACCTAATGCGCTGCGACAGGCTGCGACATCAATTTTCGGTTGCATTTGAAATGAGCTGAGCTAAGCTGAGTAAAACTCGCATAAATGTTTAATGCAGTACGCATCTCCAGTCATTGGAATTTAATATTTAATGTTATCATCTTTGGACCTTCTTCAACCACCCAACCCCTCCCTCCCATCGGAGTCACAAGATGTATCGTGAGGCAGCGCTTTTGCCTTTAATTAATTGATATTAGTTAAGTTTGTTGACCAACTATAAAAATATTGCGTTGACGGCAACCCAAAAATAAACAATGGAAATAAACTAAACGACAAACGAAAACGAAAACGAAAACGAATGCGAATACGAAAGAAACAAACAAAAGTAAAACAATATCCACACACGCACACCACAAAGCCAAAAATGCGTTGACATAACAAAGTTTGCACTCAACTTGCCTGATAAGATATTGCCACGCTAGTATATATATATATATAGTATGCTGCTTTTTATGCTTGAGAACTGGGGCCAGCGATAAGCACTCGTTTCAATTAAGGTGGACTAAAGTTGGTCAATGCCACAGCCCACAAAAAGCACAAAAGACCCACAATGTTCAAATATCAGTTCAATAGAAAGATATTCGAGTCTTTTCCTCAAACATTACCAACTGTCTTTGAATAATGTTTACACTGCAATTCAAGAGAATGACAAAATGTTGTATTAGATTCAACTTGACTTATGGCTTGCCTTACTGCTCTTCAACTTGCCCAGCAGCTCAGGCATAATTCACAGCATTTATGCTTAATTCGCAAAAAGTATTTCATCAAATTGTCTCCCAATTGCAGCGTCATATCATGAAGTGCTGTGGCTCAGCCAACTTAACTATGCATTTTTAGTGTGCAGTTTGTTTTATGACTGGAATTTGTCTGCATTTCTATTGATTTTCTTTTATTATACATTTTGGATGCGTAGAATGGTGATCTGATATCAATTGCGTATCATAAACGCCTCCCTAGAGTTGCTAAAGCTGATATCATTGAACTGTCTTAACTTAAATAAAAATTTAAATTTAATTATTATTTCATCATTTCTTTTTGATAGCAAAATAATATTTATTTTCCAATTTCTTGATAAAAATTTACAACAAAAGCTTATCCTGTTTCCAGGATGCTGCATCCCCAAAATGTATGTGTAAAATTTTTCTTTTCGGGTTTAATTTTACTAAACTCATAACACTTATTTGCGATCCCTGGTCCCTGGTCCTGTGATTACACATATTCCACTTCTTATTTAGGATTAAGGTGTATTTTCGTGCAACTTTCAACGTTCCTTTTGTAAACACAAGCTAAACTGCATGGTGTGAACGCAAACTAATCTAGCGCGCAATGTACTGTGCAAGACTTAAAAGCAATTTTCACAGAAATGAAATCTTTCTAGCACTGAAATAGATAAATGTCCATTCCAGGCGGTAAACACAGCATAAATTGCAAGCTAATTTCTATTTGTCATCTAAGATTCTAACAAGTGCAATCTTTTCATGCAATAAATGGAACAAGGGTTTTACAAGCGTTTAGTATCTGCAGTTTTCTTTATTTTTAGGTCACGTACGCGTCACGCGTCTCGCGTTGCTATCTAAGTCTATCTGTAAGACGTTAAATAGCAATTGCAGCAAAATCAGCTAGCTTCTTAGACAGTTGGCCACATACACAACTTAAGGAGGGTGGCTACTCTAGCCTGTCTTTGATGTTGCTGTGGCAGATGCTGGGCTGGGCTGGTGAGGGGCGCCGCCAGGTGTTGCCACGCCTCGAATGTGCCAGGTCGCATTAAACATTGCGTTTAACTTAAACGCATCTCTGGCAGCGGCTCTCAACTGCGTGGCCGTCAGTTTGTCAGTAAGTCATTCCGTCAGTGCGTCAGTCTATCAGTCTCTCAGTCACTCACTTGATTTCTATTACACTTTACAATTTCGCTGGCTCGCTTTTCTGGCTTGTTGTGTTTTGTGTGTGTTTTGCTTCGCCATTTCACGCTGACATGATTTTGACACATAAATGACAAAGTGTTTAATATCTGGTAGCGAGCAGTGGGGTGGAGAGCGAGGGAGGGTATCTGTGTATGTGGCGTGTGTCAGGAGCAGCAGAGAATTATGTCACTCAAGCCGTGACAAAGTCTGAAAACAGTTACCATCTCTATTTCTATTTATTATACCCTTGCAGTGGTTTTTATAACTTTCCCATTAAATGTGTAACGCATTGAAAGAGAAATTTCAGATACTAAAAGATTTATAGTAAAAAGTAAATATTTATTTTCTAATCTCTCAATAAGAACTAGTGTTTAGTTTTGAAACTAAGCAGATTCATGGAATTTAGTATAGATGTTTCTTTTGTCCCAAGCTTTGTGAAAAACTTATCAGATCTTATAGATGTCATGATTGCCATAAGAACGATTGATTCAAAATTAAATCTTATGGAATACTTTTTCTACATTTTTAAATATAAAGCAAGCAAACTTGTGATGTGAAACTTACAGGACTTATAATTTGTAATGATAATGATGAAATAACTACTTACTATACTATATAGGTGTCAAAGGAAAAATTCTACAAAATCTATAGTTTTTATAAATTTCAGAACTTTGTTTAGGATTAGATAAGATCTGAAGAGTATTTCAACTGCGGCAATAAACAGACAACTGTTCTGTCTTGTTTTCTATTTGCTTTTGTATTTATGCGCTCAGAAACTGATTGCATTTTAATTTGTTTTGATAAAAGTGGAGAAATATGCCAATGCTGGAAAATTGCGATTGTAATAATTGCTTATGTTTTGTGAGACCTACGCATTACATGCAATTTGGCTGAAAGCAGCGCTTCCCACACGAAACCAGCCAACGAACTGAACCGCAACGAAACCAACCCACTTTTGTTGTAGTTGTCCTTACCCAATTGATGTTGTCATTGTTGTTGTTGTTGCCGGGTGCTTATGTGGCATCATTATCGCCCCTGCGCGTTGCAGATTAACTGAACTCCGTTCAGTTGTTGCCCCTTTGCCGCTTGTCTGTTCGGAGTTCTAGTTTCAATCCCTTTGGCAGCTCTCGCGTTGGCGTCAGCCCGTTCCCTGTCCCTCTCTCCCTCTCCCTGTCCCTATCTCCATGTCCGTCTGGCCGCATCCGCGTGCCACATTCAACTGCAGACGGGATGTCCTCCTTACGCTGTCGCATTGCGAATTATGCTGCAGTTAAAAATTTCAAATTGAGTGCCGCAAATGGCAATTTATTGAATAACTTGATGTGCTGGTGAATGTTCCCTCGTTTTTCTTTTTATACGCAACAAACTGATATAATTCTGAAATTGCTGCAAGATATATGTACTTTTTACATAAATTGTGCTAAAAATAATATATTAGGCATCATTCTAACTTAAAACTTTACAGTAGGGATAGTAATAGGGTGTTGAAACATAAGTTCAGAGTTCGAATCCCAATTGAGAAGTAGACAATTTAAAATTGTATTTTTAACCTCTAATAAACTCGATCATTACCTTTGTGATTATCTGTCAAGATATGGTCAATTTGTCGCAATGATAGTGAATGTTTGCATGTTATCTAATCGAAAGTACTCAAACCTCTTAATTGCACTTCCAATTGCACATAGTAATAGCCTATAACTTTTCTGTATATATTTTCGGCCTCACCTTTCCCCTCACCCGCTTTTTGTTTCTACCACAGTGCACTTGTATTATTGCTTAACCGATATGGGCGATAATGTATCTGACGTCATTCATTATTTTGGCATAGTACATATGTCACCCAACTAATAATGGAGTGTTGTTGCGTTGACTGTGGTTATGCGGGGGCAGAGGTTGGTTGTCGATGGTGCTGCTGGTCAGCGGAAATCGAGTGGCACGAATAGTGTGTGTGACGTGAATGGGCATCTAATCGAAATAAAAGGAAATGCAAATATGTAAGAATGCACTAAGCGAGTGTGCGTGACTGTTAGATACTCTGTAATGCTGAATATCGTAATTCCTTTACTCAATAGTACAGAAAATAAAATTAAATAATTACTGTGTTTTAGTATGCGATTTCTATGAAATTTGAGATGAAAAGATTTAATGCTTTAATATAAGTGTACCTAGAGTGAAGAACTTTGTATTAATTGAATTCAAGGATTTATTAATAAGCTAAAAATAAAGAGATAAGTGCTGGTTAAACTAGCAAGCAAATAGTGAACTTTAGACTATTTAACCAAAGTTTAAGAAAATTTATTATATTTTGAAAATCTTTGCATGAAAAATGTGTGCATGAACACCATTTCGTGTGTTTGATCAACAGAAACAATGCTCGACTATGAAGACAGCGTTATTCCATGAAATATTGAGGCGCAGCCAACTTAACAATATCATATTTTTACTGTGTGGCAACGCTCTGCAGTTGATTTTGTGAATGCTGCATTGAACAGTGCATTTTTGAACAAGCCAGTATACGAAATGAATAAATCATGAATAATCCAACATAACGCAGTAACAAATACATGTGAGAATTGCAATGCAGTTATTTCTATAAAAGCACACATACTTCCGCTGACATTTTTAAATATTTATTAATACAAAGACGAGTATGAACATTCTAATTCTAATTCATGAGACTGCAATTGTGGGTGCGAAATGCCGGACAAGGTCAACTGGCATTCGAATTTGGGTTCAATACGCTCCGAGCTGGCTGTATCGAGAGATTGCTCATTTAACGCCCTCTCAGTTGGCATGTCTGGGCAGCTTAATGATGCCAAATATGGTCAACGCCCAGCAGAGTGAGACAACTTGGCCATAAATATGGGAAAACTATTTACAAACGGCCATTGACTGCTGGCCTGGCTAGCTGGCTAGGGCTGGCTTTTGGCCCGATTGGCATTTGTGTTGTCTGCGGGCTTTGACCATTGCGAACTTATGACATTGCATTAGCCATATCCTCTTGCAAAACATTTGACATTCGCCCATTACAGTCAGCTTCAGGTCCAGCTTGAAGTCCATTATCTTTCAGTTGCCATAACTGGAACTGGCAAAGTGTTGCACGTGTGCGGATATTGCAGCAGTTGGTGCCGCCTCCCGCTGGGCTGCAGCTCGAGCTCCAGCTTCAGCTTCAGCTTGAGCTTTGGAAAATCTTCTCCTCACATTTGCCTGCATTTTTATGATGCCTTTGTCAGCCTTTTTGGTTTTTGATTTGCTTGGGGATTACAATTCCTGTCTATCAAACAGTTGTTAGCCTCCAATCAAATATATAAAGTTTATATTATATAAAGTTCCTAATTAAATGGATGAACTCTGTCATAAACCATTTGATTATGCCACATTCTGTGGCAGCTTTGGATCACATCAATAACAGCAACATTGTTTGCCTCTGTCACATGGACATCTTGCTTTTTTTGTAAGTCTCTTCCCAACAAGCGCGCAAAATGACTTTTTAACTGTTGCATATAAAGTTGAGCATTTTATGCATATTATCCTTTACTGTACCGTTGCGACAGCTTTGCCCACACACACACTCACACTCACTTCATAATATTAGCTCAGATACTACAAGCGAGTCTGGAGACGCCGCAAAGATCGACACGCCTCGCTTTACAAAGTCAAAAATCGTATTTATTATATTGCATTGACATCTCATGTGTCATGTGGAGCGTATTAAGAGCAAACTGTGCACTGTGGTTAAAACTGATTTTATTCCTCAACAAAACTGCTAAACGGATTGAAAAGAGGGATCAGTGGTTAAACGGGTTAACTGACTACGGATGAAAAACAGTATCATCTGTAACTACAGTGACAGATGGCAAGCAAGGATGAAAAAACTATCAAAACATTTGAGCGTACTCCGGACTGATTGCAAATAAAATATGGATACAGCAGCAATCTGCAACTCGAGACTGAAATGAGGAAACTATGAAGAACTTAAACAACTGAATTAAGCAAATTTTTGAATAAAGGGTGCTCACGACCATGCTTAAACCGATTAAAGCGTGAACTCCTCACCTGCTAGCCTGGAAATGATGCAAAGTTATGCACCAGAGAACAATTTTAATAAGTATTTGAGTTAATTGAATGCTTAAGTTCTCTTTATTAACTAAATATAGTCATATATTATACAAACCTAATCAGATTGAAGCCTAGCTTACTCATAAGATGTTAACTTGCTAAAGCATAAGTTTTAAAGTTCGAACTTCATTCAACAAGTAGTATCTATCGATAAATGAGAATGTTTGCATCAAAATGAAACACTCACAAACCAAGATACCAAATTTTGAGCAATAAATACATATTGTGGACTACTGTTAGCATCTACTATGGAACATCGCCGCCCACGAGAGTGGAGTAGCCCCAGGGTACCCAACGTTAAAGATACAAAACGATGGCAACTTAAAGTTTTCTCTGTATTCTGAGGCGTGCCTGTCATTTGTGTGTATCTCTGGCTCTGTGTGTAGGTGGCCTAAACATTAAGCGGAGGGTTATAACTCCTTCCTATAACTCCTTGTTGTTGTTGTTGTTGTTGTTGGTGCTGCTGCTGCTGTCGCTCATTTGTTATGCGACAATGATAAATGTCATGCAAAAGTTTCGGCAGCTGTCAAAAGGCATGTTTTTGGGGCTTTTTATTTTCCTGTCCCGACTGTCAGCCCCAAAACCCAATTCCTTTTGCTTAAACTGAGTCGCAATCCCTGAATCAGTCTGAATCTCAATCTCAAACCCATTCCCGTTCCCGTTCTCGTTCTCGTTCTCGTTCCCGATCCCAATCCGAATCCATAGTTTCAATTCTTTGCCTTTTGCTCTTATGCTCCCCCTGCGGCTGCTGCTTTTAATCGCATGTCGACTGCAAAATTTGCGTTGACAGAGAAACCAAAAGGCGACATGAAAATACGAGGGTTGATTAACGACATCCAGATGCACATGTGTATCCCTGAGTGGCTTACAGTCTAAGCCCTTCTGCCAGCCATCATAAGTATGTATATAAATAATGTCTGCCGAAAGCGAGTCTTAACTCAAATTAGCTCCTGCATTTGCCGTTGTCTGCCAGATGTTGTCTGCCTGTGCTCTAATTTCACACATATTAGTTCCGGCTAGCTCTATTTTCATAAGACACCAATTTTCAGTGAAATCTCCTACATGCACTCACAAAAAAAGTTGGCCCAAAAGCATATCTAGTTGACTCCTTTTCACACTACTTAATATTTAACTTTTTTATATATTTAGAGCAATATTTAAAGATATATGTTTATATGGTTTTTGACTGAGTTCAAATGCTGTCCTCGCTGAGAAAGATAGCTCAGGAAATAGCTTCAAAGTTCGAGGGTTCGAAACACCACCAAGAAAGATATATATATATGAGTATGAGTATATGATTAAAACATTATTTATTCAAGCTAACTACAATCATAGATTAAGAAAATAAAATAATATTGCAATTATAATATTTAGATTGCCTTAAAATATTTTTCTATATTTTTTTTTTTGAAATGCTCAAAATATAAATTACAATTTTTTAAATAAAGAAAAATAAAATAAAATAAGAACAAACATTTTCGATTTAACAAAAAGCTTTAAGCTTACTTTTAGTAATCAATTTTAAAATGTTTTTTGTTTCTAACACCCATTTTTCTGAGTGTATATAGTAGATATTTGAAGTTTCTGGTCTGACGCACTCTTGCTTTGAAAAATTAGCGCAATTTACATTTCTCCAACTCCCAACTTGGAACAGCCTGCTGTTAATGTTCAGTGATTTTGTTGATGATTTTTCTTATTTTGAAGGACTCGGCTCTCTCTCTCGCTCGCTCTCGCTCTCGCTCTCTTCTGCAGAGTTGAGTGTGCCGTTACCTTCCTCGCTTTGCTGGCTTGGATGTCCTCAATTTGTACACAAACATTTTTGTGTTCAATTTATATTGAAGGCATCCAGCCAGCGTACGCGCCTTTATATATGACTACAAAATTTATTCAGCCATAAAGGCGTGAAAATTTTTCTTTTCAAATCAAGGCACAAGCGCACACTGCCTGCCTCCCCTTTCTTTTCTTTTTGCCCTTCCCCCCCCTGTCACTTGTCTTTATGACTGTGCCGCATTACACTTATTCACGCAACGATGTGATTTATTTGTGTTCTTTATGTTTCAACATCGTTGTTGACGTTTTGTTGCCACTTCCGCCCCCTCCGAGAACCCTTACCATTCCTTGCTAGCTGAATTGATTATTTGTATGTGTGTGTGTGTGTGTGTAGTCAACAAGGCTTTTGGCATAAAAAATTCAATTTTTATTTCAGCATAAAAATTCTTTTAAAGCATCATCAAGTGCCTCCCACACTCACTCCCACTTCCACTCCCACTCCCACTCCCACTCCCACTCCCACTCCAACTCCCACTGCTCTACAAATATCTTTTGCACGCATCTAATGCGAGCCATGCGCTAACTTTGAAATTGCCAATTTGTGGGCAAAATGAAAACTAAATGGGCATATAGGAGCCCCAAGCCGCCAATGATGGAGCATACGAGTATATGTGTCTCATATGAGTCAGCATCAATATCCATAGGAAGCGAACAAAAAGAACCCGTTCGTGCAACGCTCGACTTGCTACCATTTTGGCATTGACACTTGAGAATTATGTAAAGAACATTTATAATGTGCTGGGGAACGCTGGGAGTCTGAGTGGGGCACTTATAAATACTTCACATGTAGTTGATTTTGTTGTAAAAGTCTTCATTTAATAAAGTTACGCAGCACTTGCTGAAACTGCTATGCAAATATCAAATTTAGATTAGATGAAAGGTGCTCGTTGAAGATTCTGTTTTGGCGGGTTCAAGGTTTCAATTCAATAAATAGAATTTAATATAATACGATTATTTTAGGACTAGGACTGCAAAACTATCGATGAAACTATCATTATTATTTTTTTTATTATTATAATCGTATTTTCTATAATTGGAAGGAATTCCTAAATTAAAGTTTAACAAGCCAGAAGCTTGCTCGACTGTAGGCTAATCTCTTCTTTAGATCTTTAACAGAAGAGGTTCTTTAAGGTGTCGCAAAAATTAGTATTATTAAGATAAATAAAATAAATGTCAGGTCAAACAGTCTTAAATATTTACATATGGTTAAATTATTCGATATTTATTTTTATTTAAAGCCCATTTTTAGCATAAAACAAGTAAGAATGCTATAGTCGAGTATACCCGACTACAAAACTCCCTTTACCCAGGTCAAAAATTTCCGATCGCATCTTCGTACACTTACACATACACAAAGACACACACACACAAGCGACAGCACAAGCGAGTCACTTTAAGTAGTGGCGGTGCTGCTTCTACCCCCTGAATCTTATTTTGTGAATAACTTTCGTGTTTATTATTCGATCGACTTGAAATTTGGACAGTAGATTAAGATTGACTAAAGTATTATACACGCCAAATCTCAAAGCTATATCTTTAAAATTGTTGGTATACAACGTTTTTATCGAATTGCTGGGGAACGGGGGAGATATTTGAAATTGGAAACACACTTGATCTGCGTATGGTATACAGGAACCTGCATGCCGAATTTAGTACACCCTTTTTACCCATTTTATGGGTACAGGGAGTAAATATGTTGCTTAACTGCCATATTAAAATTTTCATAAATAAATAATAAAATAATTAAAAATAAATCTATAATAAATATCGAATTTCAATGATTTATTTATATCAATTGCGGGCTTCGCTTAGGAAATTAATTATACTCTCCATTCTCTTGTATTTCAAACTCATTTCTTAACCCCACAAATTTATACTACCTCTTTTTGTTGACTGTGCTTACAGGGCATTAAAAGCTAGCAGCAGCAGGGTTTTTGTGGCCATAAACATATTTTAAAGAACTTTATTGTTATGCTGATGAGCATTTCGCTGGTCACCAGCTCAAAAGGGAGGAAAAATAAAATAATAAAGAAGAAGCTTCCTAGAGGCGCAGAAAATTTGCTCAATTTCAAAATGCTTGAGCCTGGTGTTGGCAGAGTTGTATCTTTAGCTGTTGTTGCTGCTCTTAAGCTAAGTTGGGTTCTTAATTAATTCGGAGCTGGGTTAAGGCAGCATGTGTGTGTCTTTTAGGGCCCGGGCCATGAATGGGGCAGGAACTGGGGCAGGAACAGGGACAGGGACGGGATAGGGACGGGAACTGGAAACTGGAGATTGGGGACTGTGGCAGGGGCCTGAGCATCACTTCAATTAAGGCACTTCGGGGCATGCCCCCGTGTTGCACGTGTTGTAATGCAGCAGACTCAGCCCACGAGTTGCCCTTCTGACTGCCTGCCTGCCTGCCTGCCCCTGCTGCTGCCTCCTCTACAAGTGGCAGGCGCTGATTATGATGAAGCATCTTGTGTCATAAATAAACACGACACTTTTCTTGTGTGTGGGTTTTCGCTCAGTGTATGTATATGTGTGTGCGTGTGCGTGTGTGTGTGTGTGTGTGTGCGTTGTCCTGTTGCGCCTGCCAGCCTGCCAGCCTGCTTCTTGTTGATTAACCCCTTTTGTAATCCATGCCGGTTAAAGCAGTTGCCAACTGGCACCCAAGTATCTTTTCTACCTTGACTGTTGCCAGGCTTTGCGCCCCAGTGTGGGTTATTCTTGTTGCCACATGCACCACACACAACCACATACACACACATGTGTGTGTGTGTGTGTGTGTGTGTGCTTATCTCGCTTCCTGTCAGCTTTTGTGCTCTTCTGTGTGCGCTGTGTGGTTTTTTCATGTGGCTTGACTTGAGGCAGCTTCACAATTCCTTCAACGCTTGTGGTTTTTAATTATTTCAAGTTTGCAGCCTTTAGTTGTTGCCCCTTTGTTTCGGCCTGTCAACTGTACTTGGCTTGCCAGCCATTCTAGTTGAGTTTAATTAAGTTATAGCCAAAGCTGTCTCTATGCTTCGACTAACACTCATTTCACATTTCAGCTCAATTGATGCCCACTGAGTGTGTGTGGTGTGTGTGTGCTGTATGTGTGTGTGTGTGTGTGTCCAAATGTATAAATACGCATTCCGATGCGTAGGTCACTCGGTCAACTCGATCAACTAACTAGCTAAGTACTTGGCCAGCTGGCTGACTGTCCATTCATTATCTCATTTCCGCTTGAATGAGCAACAACTTTATACTAAATATAAACACACTCAGCACACACACACTCGCACACACTCGCACACACACATGCTCTGCTAAAAATTTAATAATGCAAATTGCAAGCGACAGTGAGAAATTCAATTAGCTTTGAGCTGTCGACAATACTTGCCAAGGGTCTGGCTATGGAACCCAAAAATTCTCACTGTGTATGAGTGTACATGTGTGTGTGTCGCGTCATGGCATAATTTAATTTGTACGCTGCTCATTCATTCATTTCAGCAAGCATTCATTCAGCCAATCATTTAGCTCGCTTTGTACGCGACATATACTACAAAAAAACCTTACATATACATAGAAATATATGTATACTATATATATTTTGTATTTTATTCATTTATTGAGCTTCATCATATTGTAGACTTTCAATCTTTCTGAATGAAGCACCGCAATGTATTTCAAAGGCCTTCAAAAAATGATTTAAATTGTTGCCTGCCCCACACCACGATTATTATAATTATAGAATAAAATAACACATCTTGGGAGGAACTTTTAGGAAAATTGTAATTGTAAAGAAAATGTACTCATTAAAATCATTTTCATTGAATTTTCATTCATTGTGCAAGAGAAATTATAGAACTGACGCACTTATAGATGTCTTATAGGACGTAAAAGTTGAAAAAAGTTACAGAAATGATTGGGGTGCTCACGGGCTGCGGCTAATCGGCTTAACTGATGAACAATTTAATTTTAATCTATGATTCTTTTATCATAAACAGCGCTGTATTTCATATTAGCACAAAAAGCTTTTCTTCATGTCAGAAGATGCTAAAAGTTTTGCAACTAGGTGGCAACGTACTAGCGTCATTTTGTGTGTAGTTGGCAACGCGAATTAAACCAAATAACCAGTTAACTCGCAAAAAAATGATTGTCTCATAAATTTTTATTAAATTTCAAATAGCTTGACAGAATTTGAGATAAATTGCTGTTTTATTTTTTAATCAGTTAGCCTGATAAATAACACAATTAATTATTTTTTTTACAATTTTTTAATGGGCAAAAAGAAAATTCAATTTTCGCTGCCAGTTAAAATGTCAACATTTTGAGTAATTTATTTAGTTTATGTAAAGGTTAACGAATGCACAAAAATGTGAAAACTTCCCGCTAATACCATAATGCCAGAAACAGGCGCCCTGAGTGGAAATACTCTTAACATGGATGGCGAAACTAAAAACCAATATCAATTTATTAATGCTTATAAACCCGGCAGCAGAGAACATAAGACTCCAAGGCAAAGTGGAGACGGTTGAGCTGAAGCTGGAGCTGGAGCTGGAGCTGGAGCTGGAGCTTGAGCTATAGTCCGGTTCAGTTCAGTAATTATACTCAAGTGGAATTAAAGAAATTGCAAGCAATTATTATTTGTCATTAGTGGTAGTCCAGTGAGGGGTAGATGGGGCTGGCGGGGCCAGCGGGGCTAGCACGATTTTCAATTTGGCTCGCCAAAACCAAAAACGAATGAATGGGGCCCTTCGTAGCGCGCATCAAGAAATGCACGAGAAACAATTAATTTGTGCGAATTAATGAATCCAAAGGGGGAGGGCGGTAAGGGACGGAAGGACGTGGAAGGGGACGCGGACGCCATACGATCGACCAGCTGAATGCGAAGCATCCATAGAACATGTTGATTGCAGCGGAGATTATGAGAATATGAAGAGCGGCAGCGCAGCAGCAGCGCATCAACGCAGCGCAGCAGAGCCCAAGGAATTGTTGTTGTGGGCTACCATAAATATGCAAGGGGGAGGAGCAGATAGAGTGCTGGAATGGCGAGTGGCGAGGGGGGCAACAGGGAGCAGGTCGCTGTCGGACTGTGGCAACAACAAATTGACACTTGAGTGACGATGCCAACGACGATGGCGACGGCGACAGCGACGGCGACAGCGTCAAATCGATTTGAGCATAACAACAAAAACAGGGGCGCGATAAGAACAGAGAGACGAAATATGATGATGGAGACCGCAATTGTTGTTGTTCTTGTTGTTGTGCCCCTGGTTGCTGACAAACAGCAGCAACAATGAAGTTGCTGTTGTTGTTGTTCTTGCTTTCAAACGATTTGTCGCTGTCTTTGATAATGTTGTTGTTGTTATTGCCGGGCACATGCAACAATACAGCCGCTAGCAATGCAAACAGCACGACTAAAACATACTCTGGAAATGCAAAGTTAAGAGTTCTATTCAACTTTTTCAATTTTAATACATTTTAAATTATTTAAAATAGAATAACATTTTAAAAAAAACAAGAAAGAACGGGTAACGTCGGCGTGCCGAAGCTATATACCCTAGCAGCAATGTGTTTTATACAAAACTCAGTTTTCGTCTGATTGTTCAAATAGGAGCTATGGCTTGGGTAAGTTTGCTGAGGATATCTTCATAAACATAGTTGTCGACCGATCATTCCTATGGCAGCTATATGCTATAGTGGTCCGATCCGGCCGGTTCCGACACATGTACTGCCTGCAGTAAAAAGAAGGGTCTGTACCAAGTTTCATTACGATAGCTTTAAAACTGAGAGACACGTTCGCATAGAAACAGACGGACGACGGACATTGCTATATCGACTCGGCTATTCATGCTGATTCAGAATATATATACTTTGTTGGGTCGGAAACGTCTCCTTCAGTCCATTAAACATTCCAAGACAAAATTATAATACTATCTGCTAGGGTATAATAATACATATTAAGTTCCATATGAGGATAGACTTGACGAATATAGAAAATATAAATATCTATTGCTTTTCATTAAACATGATTTTCATCCGGAATCCAAGCCGATAGGAACAACATTTTTTCGCAAAATAATCACTACTCTGTGAAATCTCATGAAATAATTATAAATAATAATTCAGAAGTGAAATTAAAGTGAGCACTCCTTTTGAAATAAATAGCTTAATTCGATGTGGTTAAATTGTTAATTGTTAATTCTTTTTACAAGTTGACAGTTGTAATTATTTCCAGCGTTAATTTTTAATCAAAAAATGAGATTAATGTTGCCAATGATCACAATATAAATCACATTTAAAACTAGTTTGTAAATGCTTTTTCTAACTTTTGCTAACCCGCAACAAGCTCAAAGCTGTGCTTCTTCTTTCTAAACAGTGTGCCCGTATAGTTGAAAAACAAAATAAATATAAAATATAGCAATGGTATTTCTATCATTCCGCTGATAGCATGCGCATTGTATTTTATTCTATGTTTTGTTTAGATTTTGGACGTGATTAACCAATTTAATCAGTGGCCGTGAACACCCCAATGGTGTTTTTGCGCTCAATTGATTGAATGCGATTTGAAATTTGACAATGGTTGTCTTTTTTTCTGCATAGTTGCACACTTCCGCAATTTGTAATTGACAGTTTTGGCTGCTGTTGCTTCCTGGCCACGTTTTGAGTATATTGAGTCTATTTTGGAGTTGTTTTTGCCATAGTTTTAAGGGGTTCACTGGACCAATAGCTCGTTAACCCTTAAGCCAATAGTTGGGTATAGGTTTAGGTTCTATTTGTTGCGGTGTTTTTTGCTACGCCGCAAAACTGCAAATTGCATTGTGGAAAACGCACATTAAGCTGTCAATGTCAGAAGCTGGAGAGAAGCTATTAGTTTCTTTTCTATCTTTTTCTTTTGAAGGAGAGGGCTAGAAACTCGAATCCTTGCCCAGGCCAGACTATGAGCTATGTATGCGGACTGCAGAAATTTTGTTTGAATTGCACTTGCTGCTGCTGCTGCCTCTGCTGCTGCTGCTGTTGGTGTCTATTTGTGTTGCTGCTGCATCAGCAATGCCCCACCAGCAGCATGCAGTGGCAGCATCATCATTATCAACTGAAGCTGATGCTGATGCTGATGCTGCCGGCAAGTCCACAGATAATGCTGTTCATCAATATGTAGCACCGCCCGCCCTAACCCTCAGCCCCATAATCAACACTCGCTGGGTGTTTGGCTCCTTTCACTCTAGGATAGAGCAGCAGCTGCTGCTGTTTCCTACTTGCTGCGGTTCGATTTTCAATACGTTTCATTTCGAATTAAGTTATTTCCAAGTCGAATGCAATTTACTGTCCCTTTGCACTTTGGCACTTCGCCCAGCGCATTCTGGGTTCTGAGCAGCAGCTCGAGATGCCAGCTAAGTAGCCCGTGCATTAGAGATGAGCGCGTGACACGAGCACGACTCAACAGTGCACAGAATACACAAAATACGAACAAAACACGACTCGAAAATTCTTACTTGTGAGCGGAGAAATTGACGTAAGCCTTACAGAAAAGGAAGCTATAGATTGTAAGCTTGAACCAAAAGAAATATTTATATTGTTTTAAAGTTCTTTTATATTTTTGAACAATATTCTTCCACGTCAGAAATTAAGCCTTATAAAAAGGAAAAACGGGACTTTATTAAATTCAGTTTTTATATTTTCATAGATATTATTTACCTTCATTTCACTTAACAAATTTAAACCAGATCTTGATGAAACGGTCTACATAGCTTGAGAAATGATCTAATTTGTTTTGTGTTCATTTTTTAGTTTTCATTATTTATTAATTTGTTTTTCAATATCATTTTTCCATTACTCAACGATACTTTATTTTAAAATGTTGCATAGAATGGATCCACTTATTTCTTTCCTATCTTATTCTAACAAATTTTAAGCAGATCTTGAGATAATGAACTACATACGAGTTATTCAAAAATTATATAAGCTTTTGCTGTCTAAGAAAGTGCTTATTATATAATTTTTTATTTGCTCAATGATAGCTTAATTCAAATGTTTGGGAAATGGAATTTTATCTCCGATTGTATTATGATAAATTTTAATCAGAGTTTTAAACTATAGTTTCAAAAATGAGTCACCTATTTACCTGTATAAGATTGGTATAATTTTTTGTTAATAGAACAAAAATTATCAAGTTTTTTTTTTATTGTTTATTTGATGAACACTAGATAATGATCATTACTTCATTTGTTGCCTACTCAGATAAGATAGGAGTCGTGTCTGGGCTGTGTGCTGCTTAGTCATGCCCCATCTCTGGTCCAAAGGTTGCTGCGTCATCAGCTCTGACAGCGACAGCGGTGCCAGCTTAATCATCGATGATGCTGAGAGCTCGAGAGGCACTCTCTCGCTCTCTAGCTGAGTGAGAGAGAGAGAAAGGTGGTGCAGCACTTTTACCGTTTGTGCCACGTCGAATTCCATTTGCATTTGACTGGCGGCTGCCACAAGCGCGCCCTGCCCCTTCTTACCATGCAGTCAGAAAGTTTTATTAGTTGCACTTAGACCATGGGGCAACTCATCCTCATGTTAACCCACTTTAAATAATGATTTGTGCTCTCTGCTAACCCGCATTCCGTTCTCTTTCTTCTCTTTACAGGTAATTAGAGATGCCAGCCAGACATTTGTAGCTTTGGCATGCCCCAAAGTCGCCTCGCTGGGGAGGTGGCGCCCCCAATTCGCAGATTGTCTGCCATTAATTAGTAAGTAATAAAAAACGCGATCTGGCAACGCTGCATTGCTTAGAAAAATGCGCTAATTTGGCTGCCAGCGCAGCAAGCAATTCACATGACTGGATTCAGTCACTGAACAGCGCTAATTGATAGTCACCGTTGAAATCCATGAGCTGAGATTTCGTCTACGGAAATAACTGAATAATATGCAATTGTTCTTCCTACATACCCCTTAGATATACATATGTATCTATCCGGGTGCGATTGAATGAAGAAATTAAATGATAATTGACTCTTAATACATAAGTCAGTTCATTAAATGATATAATTTATTATTGATTGATTCAGAATACTCATTTAGCAGCAATCGAATTCTGTGTTATAATGTTTCAAAGGACACACGTTGTCGCCTCACTCTCTCTTCTTGCTCTTTTTGGAAAAACACTTCATGAAGTGAACTTAAACACGAAATATGATTAAGTATTCTATGCCTTTTTATGAGCTGATGGGACAGAGCCAACTTCATATGTGGCAACTCTTTGTAAATGCAGCACAAATTGCAATCGAATGTTTTGCATTTGTATATGAATAAAGCGTAGATTCCATGGCACTCGTATAAACGTAGCATCTAGTCTGGCCTATTCTTGGTCGACTGCCTGTGAAATTGCGGAAATGTTCGAAATTTAATATCGCCACGTTCAAAGATTGATTCCCATGTTAAGCACCCCCCACGGAAGACACAGTGGGACCCGCAGTACACATATTGTCGCTGTGCTTTGGTGCAGAACAGCCAGAACGGTGCACAGTGGTTCAGAATGCGTTTCTAGGTCATTTCTGATTGTTCTTTATAGAAAACTCTTATATCGTTGTAAAAAGTTTGCCAAGGAAGTTTTTTTGGAACTTCAGGAATTAAATAAATTGAAACTCTTTAAGGATCTTAAGAAGAATTTAACTTTTAAGATATACTTAATTAAATTATTACAATTCTTATGATATTTTTAAAAGACATCAGAGGGGTTTTAAATTTTAGGGACTAAGAAAAACTCGTTCTTGGGAAGAATATTTTTTAAACTATTTCCGTTTTTATTTAGGTTGTGGTATATAAATTAGATTTTTTAGAGATCTTATTACAAATTTCGAATAATTTACGCCTGTTCCTATTTCCGATTACTTTTCATTCTGAATCATCCACTTTGATTTTTGTTTGCAAAAACAGCTTTTCCTTTTTGAAAGTTTCTTCCGAAGAGTTTTCCTCTCATTTGATGAAATCTTTGAAGCCGAATATTCAATCGCATTTCGTAAAAATTTAAATGTACCTTTGAATGGGCTATAAATACATGTAGTGCCACTGTGCGGCGCCCACTTCTCATAAAATGTTCGAGGCCAACGTCGCTGCTTCTGCCGCTGCTCCGGTGTATGAATCCCCTTTGGCTTTGGCTTTTGGTTTGGAATTGTTTTTGCAGCATTTGCGTTTGTATCTTCTAAAGTGCACTCTTTTGTGCTGCGCCTCCAAGTTATGGACTGCGGTTTCTGATTAAAAACATTGTAACAGAGCCTTTTGTTCACCGAGCGTGGCCGAGGCACAATGGGGCGTGTTGCATGCCGCTGATCGCTCTATTCAAGCAGCTCATAAATGCACTCAGACAATGCGGAATACGGAGAAGAGAAAGAACGCTCTCCAACGCTGGCTCAAAGCGACCGCTGTGGCACACAGAACAAATTAATTGACAACTTTTATTAGAAAATAGTTAGAGAAAGGCAGCTGGCAAATGAATACCGACAGCCGCAAACCGAACAGCTGTGCGGCAGCACTAGAGCCAAGAGCTAGCCGCTGGCCAGCAAATAATAAAATGGCAAAGAAATTAGAAAACAAAGCCACCGGCGAATGGAAAATGGCAACAAATACAAATGCAACACCAGCAACATCTATAGAAACATCAGCAACAGCAGCAAACCAATTGAATTGAATACACAACCAACAAACATACAGACAATTGCACTGAGAATCCATTCCGAGTTCTAAGAGTCCAGCACTCAGACTTGGAATGCCAGCGGCAATTGTTGCTGTTGTTGCTGTTGCTGTTGCTGTTGTTGCTGTTGTTGCAGCAACTGACCAGTTCCAGTCTGTCGATTTCAAATTGCGCGGTGTGAAGCGAGCGTGGGGGCTTGGGATTCTTTACTATTTCATACCCTGTAACCATAAAGTGCGCATAAAAAGGGTATGCAAGCAAATCTTAGCTCATTTTTATAACAACATTTCAACAAATAAACATTTCCAATGCTATATACATTTATATATACCTTATTAGCAAATCTGTTTGACTTTTTCTGAGACAATCACAGATCAACAATTTTGTTTGCTAATTTATTATCTCAAATTTCAAGCGCATTTTAAAAGATACAGCATTCATATTTTACACACATTTATTTTAGCATGTCCTCTATATGTGTTCCAAGTTTCATAGCAATCGAATAATAAACACAAAAGTTATTGCATAATTATTATAATTATAGTTTATTTAATTAAGTTAGCATGTCTTCTATAAGTACTAAAAAATTTCATAACAAGCTAATGATAAGCACAAAACATATTGAAGAATTATTGGAATCATATTTTTGTTGTATTTTTTTTGTGCATATAATAATTTTGTTTATTGTCATTAATATTATTAGAGTGTGTCTTTTTTTATTGGTATACCTGGTAGACCTGCTTACAGGGCATCAGCCCGTCGAGCACGCCCAGCGAGAGCATGCTTTGCCCTTAATAAGTATATATCTTCGCATCGCTTTTATTGCACTTTCCCTTTTGGGTATCTTGCCCGTTTGCATTTAATGTTCATTTTATTTTTTCTCTCTGTGTACTTTAAGCGCACTTAATTTTTTTAATTACAAACATTTGTGCTGTACAATTGTCCCAGCCAGCAGTGGCACTGCCATAGCTCTGGCCTGCCGTCAATCAATCAATATTGAGCGGTTAATTCTTGCGTTGTAATTGCGGACAAAAATGAAATAAATTACGCATACGCCGCGTAGTGCTGCAAATCCCACTGGACGAATTTGAAATGCAAATAAATTCATTAAAACTCAAATGCAACAAAAACAAACCAAAAGCACAAGTGCAGCCAAGTGGGAATTGTTTGCTGTTGTTCTTGTTATGCATATACATATGTTATTGTTATTGTTATTGTTTTTTTTGTTATATTTTCTGCACTATTGTTGTTGCCGGAGCGCGTTTATCTGGCATTCGCCGCTGTGCAAGTTAATAAATCTCAATGTGAAGAGTGAGAGCGCAGCGCGCAGCGCGCACATTGCCATTTTATCTATCTAACTTTCATTAGAACAACAACGACAGCAGCAACAACAACAACAACAATGGCAACCGCAACAACAGTAGCAACAACAACAACGACAACAACAACAGCCGCTAGCAACTGACTGCATTCATTTGTGCGTTCATTGAACTATGCCGGCAAATTGTAGCAGCAATAACAACAACAATAAAAACAAACATTGCGCGCATGTGCGAATTTTGTACACCCTGTATGTAACAAGCAGAATGAGGCATTTTAGTTCAGCATGCAGCATGTGCTTCGCCTCCTAGCTCTAAAATATCATAGTTTTTAGTTGAATAGTTGAATGTATTTCGGCTTATGTTTACTGAGAATATTATTATATTATTATAACTATGATTTTTATTAAGAAATTCTAATAATAATATGGTTTTTTGTGTCTCTCAGCTGTTATAATTGTTTTTTCATTTTAAATATATTCCTCACAATATATTATTTAATTTGTGATTTTTAAAATATTTCTCATTTATTCGGCAGAATCTTGAAAAATAGTGAATAAAGAGTATTTTAATATCCTACTTGCTTAAAATATATATATATTACATGCATATAATCGTATAAAATATATTGAATGGGTATAATTTAAATGTTTTTAAATGGTATGTGCTAGTCGAGCACTGAAGACTATATGCATTAACATAACTTACTTGTGCTGTGTGCTATTATTATACCATTTACTCATTAAGTGATTAAGGAAAGAGCATTATAGAATTGTGCACAGATATGTAACATACAGATATCTGGCTACGCTGACCCTATAAGCATATATACATATGTATATATATATTCTTGAACTAGCTCTAACTGAAAAGACAGAGACAGCAAATTTGGTTCAAATTTAAGTTACACTTCTAATAATTTCCGCTCAAAGCGGAACAACTTTTTACAATATAATAGATATAGAAATAGTTTTGATTTTTTCTAGATTTATTTATTTATTTTTGAAATTTCATTTAATTGATTTTTAAATTTCTTTAAATATTTAAATACATACGATAACTTTTGTTGATTGTTCCTAGATTGTTCCAAGTATTAATAATAATAATAATAATAATTTTAAAAGCGTACAGGGCATTTGCTAGTCGAGCACACTGGACAACAATATTCTTACTTGTGCTTTCTGCATTTGCTGTTATTTGTTGTTGTAAAAGCCATTAAATGCTTTGCAACGCGCCCTCATTCCGCACTGCGTCTCGGCAAGCGCAGTTCTCGCTCTCTCTCTCTGTCCATCTCTCTCTGTTTTGTCTGACAGTCTGTCAGTTTTTGTCCGTCCTGTCTGACAGTCGCCAGATTACGCATACGAGCTGTTGGCGCAGCTTCTGCTGCTGCTGCTTCTGCTGTCGCAGCTGTTTGCCGTGCGGTGTAAAAACATTTTTCAGTTTTCATTCATAAATGTTGACAAAGGCAACTGCGACTGCGACTGCGACTGCAACTGCAGCTGCGACTGCAGCACCGACAACGTTTAATGAGGTTTTGCAATTAGACAAAAAATAAAAGCGGCCCCAAAAGGGGGCTAAAAAACAAGAGACACAAATTAATCGAAACTCAACATAAACGTTAAAATCATAGCTGGTATTTGGGTTTCTAGCTTAGCTAACCTGTTTATTGTTGTCGCGTTTTTGGCTTTGTTGTTGTTGCTTATGCAATTGCCAGTAATTCGAGCGGCGAACTCGTTTCCATGCTAACTAAATGATTGCTTTTGTTGTTGTTGTCTTTACTGCATTTTTAGGCTAAAAATAAACAACATAATTGCATATTTTTACTGCCTGCGTCGCTTGGTTGTCGCTTTTTATACCCTGTGCTCATAAAAATAAGCAAAAGCAGTATTAAGCTGTGGCATCCTCAGTGGAGAAGATCCACTAACCTTACTAGCGACGATAATATCGATAGCGCACTGTCGATTCCTTAACTATCGATAGTTTTCATTTAATATCTCAGCATCTAATATTTAATCCCGCGATTAGGCTTGATATCATAATACTTATAATACAATTGTAATGTTATTGTGTTATTATTTAAATTTTATTTTCGAACACTTATCGCGCAACTGTCAAAATCTTGCATGAAAATATTACTTTGTGTTTAAACTATTGCGCAATAAATTTATTAAACTGTTTATAGACTTCATCATGTTCATTTGCCTGACCTTCCCTTCATATGTAGAAAAGCTTTTGATCTCATGGCTTTAGGAAGTTTTTTAACCGTCCTGAAACTTTCATAACAATCAATATCTAACTACTGAAGTTATTGATGAATATATTGATGCATGTAGCAAGGAATGTCACCAAATTCTCCAATCTAATCTTTGATAGTTTTCAGCTAGTTGAAACCCATTGAACAGGGTATTTGCCAGGTCTATCAGTCTGATTTTGAGCCTACATACCAGTTTATTTTGTTTTTATTTGGCTTTCGGTTTTGTTTGCTTCCATTTTGCGCAGCGGAAGACACAAATTCAGTTTTCGGTTATGTCAATCAGGTCTTGTTTGTGAATATTTTTGTTTTTACAGCGGATGCGCAACGCATTCAAAAATTTCTAACTAAATTATGCAATTTGATGTATTTTTTCTTCTTCTTTTTTTGTAGAGCAACTAATTGAAAGTCATCTGACTTTCTAGAAAGTTCAGAACCCAGACAATGGGCAGTTTTTCACACGCCCCAAGCATTTATCCACTATGCTGGCCCAGTTGAGCCCGAGGCGCTATCATATATCAAAACCCACGGTGGTCCCTAGTCCTCCCCTGGCCTGGTCACATGGCCGCATGGCCACATGGTCGCTGGTCTGCATACAGCTGTGAGGCACTGTTAGACAAGGCAGCGAGGCAGACTGGGCTCTGAGGGGACGGCGCAATCTTTTTGGCCACTTGCGACGCGGCCGCCACATGAATTATTTATGTGCAGCTCTTCTGATGCAGCTGCACAAATACACACACACACACACACACACACATACACCCAGCCACACACACACACATTTGCATAATAACTTGCATCATCTGATGGCTTCTCTCTCACGTTGATAGCCAAGCGCAGACATTTGCCCGCGGCCAAAGGCCTCTACTTTTAGCCAAACAAACCAAATTCAGGAAAACTTTTGTCAGTTTGGCTTTAACATGCGACAACGCTGCAACTTTCCATTCAGTCAGTCAGTCAGTCAGTCAGTCAGTCTCTTCTTCCTGCATTCAAGATTCAATGAATTCATTTTCTGCACAATTTATTTGAAATTGTGTCTGTCAAAGCCACTTATTTAGTCTGTCTAGCTAAAAAAGAATTCGAAATTTGGCAATGAATTTAGCCAGATTTGATGTTAGTATGAGGAGACGCAGCCCACTGAATGCCGCACTTTTAACGCGCTTTTCAAAGGTGTGGCAACTCTGCAGAGTTTACTTTTTGAATTTTTAAATACTTTTTAATCCAAAATCTAGAACTTTTGAGTTATACAGAAGAAACTCAAAGTAAATTAGCTGCTATTCCTTTAAACAATGAGATTGTCATAAAATGAAATTGAATTTACACAAGTTTAATAAATATGCAAACTTTACCAAAAAAAAAAACATGTACAAAATTTTAAAACTTTAAGAAATCAACTTGAACTCAAATAGTTTATAGCATTATTTTTTCTGATAGCTCAGCTGTGTTTTTAGTGATACTTTCCAAATGGTGGCAACTCTTGGCAGTTATGGAAGTGCAAAATAAAGATTTTCTGCTTCAATTAAAGTTATATGCACAATTTGCTTAAGCTGCCACGACAGGTAGCAGGAATCTCGATTAATAAAAATATATAGAAATAAAAATAAACAAGTAAGAATGCTATAGTCGAGTATACCCGACTACGAAACTCCCTGTACCCAGTTCTAAAACATCCAATCACATCTACGTCCACTTACACATACATACACACATACACAAAGACGCACACACATAGGCGGCAAAAACGACAGCGCAAGCGAGGCATTTTAATTGGTGGCTGTGCTTCTTCTTCCCCCTCTCGCTGCATTACTGAATCTTCTTTCGTGAATAACTTCCGTGTTTATTATCCGATCGACTTGAAATTTGGACAGTAGATTAAAAGAGACTAAAGTATTGTACATGCCAAATCTTGCTATATCTTGAAAATTGTTCCTGTAAAACGGTTTTAATCGATTTGCGGGGGAACGGGGGGAGATATCTGAAATATGAAACAAACTTGATCTGCGTATGGTATACAGGAACCTACATTTCAAATTTGGTGTCTCTAGCTCTTGTAGTTGCTGAGATCCTTGCGTTCATACATACGGACAGACAGACGGACAGACGGACGGACGGACAGACGGACAGACGGACAGACAGACGGACATGGCCAAATCGAAATCTCTTTTGATACTGATCAAGAATATATATACTTTATAGGGTCGGAGATGTCTCCTTCTGTCTGTTACATACATTTGCACAGATGTAATACCCCCTTTTTACCCATTTTATGGGTACAGGGAGTAAAAAATAAAGTTATAGTCTGGCATAGCTTAGTTATAAGGTGATTGCTCTCTGACACATAAATTTAATCCTTAAGATGATCCTCTGACACAGGAGTTGCGGCTGCCAGTCTAAAAATGGGTTCTGGCACAAACAAGGCAGGTTCGAATCCCAGTCCAAAAGTAGTTTTTCTTTACCTTACAGTATCAATCTTTCCACCTTAGGTTAGCTTAGCTTAGAGTGATATTAAGTCCACTTAAAATGAAATAAAGTTTTCTTGGTTTGAATAGGTTTGGAAATAATTACTTTAGGCACACCATTGACCTTGATTTTCCTGTGCACAGTTGGAAAGTGTGTGCCATTGAGTCATTAAACAAAGCGAACAAGCCAAAATAGAAGTTGGTCTGTGGAGCATTGTGTTGGGTTGCAGTTGCAAGTTGCATTGCCAGAGCATGTTGTAGTCAAAACACGCGTCTCAGATGTTTTATGCTCATTGCGCAGGTAAATGGATGAAACGACAGCACAAACGACAACAGCAACAACAACAGCAAGCGTGGAGTCCAAGTCCAACTCTCGCTGTGTTGCATGGGTCCATTGTTTATGCAACTGCAACGGCAGCGGCAGCTGTGGCACTCCAGTAAAAGCAACAGCAACAGCAACAGCAACAGCAACAGCAACAGCAACAGCAGTTGCCACAAATATTTGTTAACGTGACCGTGAACTGGCATAATGTGGCACGCGACGCTTATGCCACGACACGTGCCACACCAACTTCATTCAGTGTGCTTGGAGATTTGTTAAAGGATTTACACGCATTTTCGCACAATTTGTCATAATTTTGCAGCCAAATGGCGCCCCCATTTTGCACTCGGCCCCACTCCACCCTTTCCCCCGCTCTCATCTTGTAATAAAATCAACAATTAATATTTAAGTAACTTTTTGGCACGCACTTGAAGAATTTTAATAGCTTCATTTCTGTAGCCAGAACGAACCTCTTGACTCTTGACTTTGCAACCCAGCAGCGGCAGGCGAGGCAGGCTGCTGCCAGGCTGCTGCCAGGCACTAACTTGGCCAATTCATTTGTAAAATTTATGATGAAAGCCTTTCAATTTTCATAAATTCGCCTGGCCGTCTCGTTCGGTCCCAGGACTCGACTCCTAGTTCCTGATCAACAGAGATTTACGCAGTTAGCCTGCAAAATTTATGCGCTGGCCAAAAGCCATACCAAAAATTGAGCCCCTTTTGTTGCTCTATGTGCTTTTGATGACCATGTTACTTTTATCTAACCCGAAATTAACTTTTTAGCATTAGCCTGGGGGCCCTTGTTGTTATTGTTGCTATGTTCTTTTTTCTTATGGCTCGCCGCCTCTCATAAATTTTGTCTAAAATAGAAACTGCGTTAGACTAGACACAGCATACAAAATGAAGATTCATATTCATGCTGAATTTTTCAACACATGGATATATGATTTCTACCGATTCATTAGGAATGGTTTACTTCACAAATTCATGTCTTCCTTGGTAGAAAAAGGTATAAGCTATTACTTTGTATTCGAACTTCAATGAAACTTTAAATATGCAAATAGTTAGAAATATATATCCGAGTTATGTAAAAGTGAATGTTCAGTTTATTGCTTATAAAATATATTGCTTTCAGTTAAACAATTAGTTGATATTCTTATAATCAGCATCCATAACATAGAACGTTTTGAAAATTGCTCGAATAAAACACGAAATCAAATCATAAAATCTACTTAAGCCCAAAGTTAATTCCTGGCAAAGCGCAAACAAATTAAATTCACAATTTAAAGCTGCATATTTAAGCGTGCCCTTATAGTTTGTGAATTAATAAATATTGCCTGGGCAGGGCATTTTTTAGAATTAGCAAAATAAAGCAATCATGAATTCCACAGCAAAAAGGCAATATTAAGCACTTATCAAACTTAATTATTGAGTTATTGCTCAAAGGCATTTAACGTTCACACGTTTAAATGCATTCAATTTGTATGCCATGTGGCAAATATGAACTATTCGTATACCCTGTAATGAAAAACAAATAATTATAGAAGGAGAAAACCACCAGTCCAGCAAGTATTTGACTTTAACACTCTGAAATCAACAACAACGATTATTATTCAAAATGAAAAGAATTTATTAAAAAAATATATAAAAAATATCATTCTCACTTCCATTTTATTTATTTTCATTGCAGAAACCATTCAGAATTTCATATTGTTTAATTTAAGCATAACCATATGTTAATTTTTATATTTTTTATATTTTTTGTTGTTGCCGAGCTGAAATTGTTGTACTCGTATACATTACTAAGCTGTTTGGTATGCAGAAATAATTTGTTGTCTTTACTTATTGGCTTAGTCGCTTATTGTGTGTGTGTGTGTGTGTGTGTTTAGCTGTGTGTGGGCGTGTCAATTGTTGTTGTTTTTGGCCCACTGTGTGTATGTGCAAAGCAATCGACTCGCCTCGGCTCAGCTACCAGCTAAGAACTCAGAACTCAGAGCTCAGAGCTCCCAGCTGTCCCAGCTGGCCAAGTGTTGTTCAGAATGTCACAGAGTACGTGCCCAGCTATGTGTCATGTTCTTAATGGAGCCTGAGATGGATCGGGCAGGTAAATAAAACTGGGTATTAGCGGAGAGCGGCGAGCGGGGAGCATACTTGTAGTAGTGACTGTGCCATACGGCCTGCTATTTAGTTTCTTTATATAATTTATTATAGAATTAACCTTCAACTTTCAAATGCCGCTGCCTGCTGCCTGCTGCCTGCTGCCTGCTGCAATTGTTGTTTCTGTGTTTCTGTATTGTGTATTGTTTGTGTTTTATTTTGAACGAGCTGGCAGGCCAAAAACGTGCATTTAATAGACCTTGGCTGGCTTTTTGTTGAAGCCTTGTTTTTGTTTTGTGGCAGCCACAAATTATGAGAAAAACTTGCTGCGGTTCTTTAGTTCATTGACACAATTTTCATGTTTTGTGCTTTGTGTTGTTTTGGTTGTTTTTTTTTCTCTATTTACCATGATATTGTGAAGTCAGTTTGAACTTTTATTAAACAAGTAATGGTTATGGATATGCAGACAAACAACAACAACAACAACAAAAATAACAACCAAATACACGCCGATAAATATTTGTGGTGCAATGAAATACTGCTGACTTAGACATTGTGAGTATTTTTCATTTGTATACCCTGTATGCACTAAATTCATAGCAAGGATATAGATTTGTTCAATAATATGCAAGAGCAAGAGCGAGGATTTTCAACCCTATGTGGTATATATTTAGAGACAGAATTTACAGCGATCTAAAAAGTGTCAAACTGTATTTTCGTAGGTTCTATTTATCAATCTTCATCATTCACCCTTAAGAACTTAGGAACTATAAGAGCTGAAGACACTAAATTTGAGATGAGGGGCGGAAATCAAGTGTTTTTCGAATTATTTATGTATATGATGAGCTAAACATCAAATGAAATTCAAATATTTGCATAAACTCTATCGTATCTATTCTATATAAAGTGTGTTTCAGTTTTGGTAACAATGTTTCTATACCGTCTAATGGAATATGGATAACTTAAGAAGTATTTACAGGGAATCTTCTCCTCATAGAATTGTGGATATATATATTCTCGATCTGTTAACAGGGCATTCCCTAGTCAGCCACGCTCGTCTAGAACATTCGGACTTGATTTTTTTTTAGGTTTTTGGGATGACGCGCACAAATAAACATTTGTTTGTTGTTGTTGTTGTGCTTTTTATTGTTCAGGGCCGAAAACTCTTTCGCATATTACACAATTTTTGGTTGTTTATGTAGGCGCCAGTAACTGACACTCACACATACTATGATTTATGGGGCTGTGTTTGCAGTCTTCGCGCAGTTTCACAGTCCATTTGGCTAATTGCTGCAGTTTACAGAATCGAATGTTGCTACCAATGCACGCAATATATATATAATCGAGATTTTATTTTTTATTTCAAACAAAATTGCGAACAATTTGAAACCTCAAGCTAAAAGTGCCATTAGTTAGAGAGAAGTGCCACTTGAGAGTTACGTATGCGCATTTCTATAGATATATAGATATCAAGATATATATGGATGTGTGTGGATATAGAACGCTGCGTGTCTCTGCTTATTTTCATCAAATAAAATCATTTTAAATTGAATTACGCACTTAATGGCAATCAATCAAGGCCCATAAGTGAAACGCACTCAAACAAATACAATTGACAGCGAATGATTTTAATTCATTGACGAAATAGTTTTCCCAGACTCTTTCTTTTCATCCGATCAGGAGAAAGATATGAAAGATTATAAATAAATAAACATACATTTCCAGATTGGTAATTCAAGTTGAAAAGAATATGAGTCGTATCCGAAGTTTTGTAGAATCAAATCATATTCTGGTAATATAAAAGGAATATGGAGAGTAGAGTAAGAGATAAACGAGGACAAATATTAAGAAATTTATAAAATAAGTAAGTAAAATCAATCTATAGAATAATCGTTGCTCAAAATGGCATTCCACATCAAAATCAGAAAAGTTTTGACAAAATTATGGAAGTTGAAAGTCTAGGGAGAATATTTACTATTAAGTTGGGAAATACGAACAAATCATCTTCAAAATTCAGTAAAATGTTGTTTGATATGCTAAAATTGTAGATGCCAAATCAAACAAGAGGACAAACCATGAACAAAAAGATATTCCGCATGAAAATCGGTTCAGTTTTAACAAAGTTATGGAAGTCGGAAATTGAGAAAATAAAGAAATGCACTCCTTTAATATCTGAAGTTTTAGATCAGTTTGGTAACAGTAATAATAAAGTAATACTTTCTTTAAAATATTTACAATCTTATGAACTTTATATCTTCTCCATTTTCGGCTGCCGCTTTTCCGTCAAATTTAAAATGCTTTTTACGCTTCATTCCAAAGAATTTGATATTGTCTGCTTTTGCTTTCCAAATATTTCAAAGTGCTTGGCTTTTTAGTCTGGCATTTTAATTATGGGTTGAACCGCATCGTCATCATCGTCATCTGGAAATGCTTGAAGCTCTCTGGCAGAGTTACCATGCGACATTTATGATTGCTGCCCCAATCGTGTTGATGTGGAGGGTTTTTCAAGTGTGACCCTATAGAAAACACAACAAGGGGCCATTTCTTTTCTGAGCTGTGCATATGGGAAACTAATTAAAATGGCATGTCATGGAATCAAAGCTGAGTATTTAATGATGACGTTGTTAACTGAAGTAAGTGCCTCTGCCATAATTATCCAATTAGACACGGCCTCTATTTGGGTCTCTTTCTTCAACTTGGCAGGTGTCTGCGTGTGGCAGTTATAAAAAAAATATCCCTCTCAGGTTATGTGCTTTTTTTCCTCTGGTTCTCTGGGGCTGCTCCATAAAAAGCAGTCCAAGTTAATCTGTCATTGAGTCAGTCAGTCAGTCAGTCAGTCAGGCAGTCAGCCAGTCGGTTTGTCAGTCACATTTCTGCTCCAGTGAACCCAGCCCCCAAGTCTGGTAATTCAAAACTTGCCTTCAACATGATTTTATTTGCATTTTTACTCCCTGTACCCATAAAATGGGTAAAAGGGGGTATTACATCTGTGCAAATGTATGTAACAGACAGAAGGAGACATCTCCGACCCTATAAAGTATATATATTCTTGATCAGTATCAAAAGAGATTTCGATTTGGCCATGTCCGTCTGTCTGTCCGTCTGTCCGTCTGTCCGTCTGTCCGTCTGTCCGTCTGTCCGTATGAACGCGTCGATCTCAGCAACTACAAGAGCTAGAGACACCAAATTTGAAATGTAGGTTCCTGTATAGCATACGCAGATCAAGTTTGTTTCATATTTCAGATATCTCCCCCCGTTCTCCCGCAAATCGATTAAAACCGTTTTACAGGAACAATTTTCAAGATATAGCTTTAAGATTTAGCATGTACAATGCTTTAGTCTCTCTTAATCTACTGTCCAAATTTCAAGTCGATCGGATAATAAACACGGAAGTTATTCACGAAAGAAGATTCAGTGATGCAGCGAGAGGGGGAAGACGAAGCACAGCCACCAATTAAAATGCCTCGCTTGCGCTGTCGTTTTTGCCGCCTATGTGCGTGCGTCTTTGTGTATGTGTGTGTGTATGTGTAAGTGGACTTAGATGTGATTGAATGTTTTAGACCTGGGTACAGGGAGTTTCGTAGTCGGGTATACTCGACTAGAGCATTCTTACTTGTTTGTTTTGATGTAAACATGAAAAGAATAAGCCGCCGTCTTGACAACAGATTTTCAGCATTTTATTTTTATTGTGCAATGCAAATCAAAAATTAACACATGGGAATTTTTTTTTATTACCAAATGAGCCATTGGAATTTACGATGTGTCGCTGTGACAAATTATTTCGGACCTTGCAACATAAATAATGAGCCGTAAGCAAATTAATGACGCCATTTAATTCCCAGAGGCGCCACACAAGTGCTCACAACTTGACCTATCTTTTGACCGCAACTACTATATAGCTGACAGCTGATATTGAAATTGAAGCTATATAAAGTGACGAGCTGTAACTGGGGTGTTATCTTTTTTTATGCTGTTTATTTTCAATTACTCATGCTACAATATATTTATTGAATAGCAAAAAATTCGATACCAAAACAGCGTGCCCCAAATAGATACTATGTTTTCCGATCTCGACAGTTACAGCGATCTATATTCCGCTCGAAGTTTTCTAATTACATTTAAAACTTGCTGGAAATTTGGACCTGATTCCTTATTTCACCATTCTTTCTTCTTAAAGAATAAAGCCTGTATCTCCTATAAATTTGAAGCTATTGTCACTAAATTTAGTATGTGGACTACTGAATACCCACTTAAGAAATAGCACAACAAATATAATTGCTACGTCCACTCCCTTCGCCGAAAATGAGCAAAGTCTTTATCAGATTTGATATTGATATTGATTAAGCACTGTATTTTTGCAGCGTATATAGCAATCGAGATCTTTCGACTGCAAAGTTCTTTTTCTTTTTTACTGACTTTATTGACTTGTATTTCGAAAGAGTCGTCAAATTTTAAGCCTCTGTAAACGCATTAAATGTCAAAATACAAATTCACAGCTGCATTGGCAACAATTTGAGATATTTTTAAGAACTAATGCCAATCCCGGCCAACCCGAAGACATTTTTTAAGCAGAATTCAGTACCCGCGCCCATCTTTGATGGAAGTGCCTCGACAGAGGGGTCGAGTTGAGGTCGTTGTCGTCCAATTTGTGACATTCCGCATTTGCCTTTGTTTATGGACAGTTTTTGGGCGCGTGCCAATGATATGGGATTGGGATAACCGTTGAGCTCATTAACATTCCAATAGCAAATACACATTGTATGTATATATTGTTGCCGCATTTCCAAAATGTCATATTGGTTTTTGTTATTTTTTGTAGTTGTTGTTTTGTGTGCACTCGGACCGCAGCTTTGTCATGCGATGCGCCAAAAAATCGTTTTTCGGCTTAATACACCTAACCTTATCCATAACATACAGGTTAAAGCCAACAACATGAGACCTTAAGCAAACGGCAAAGGATCGCCGCCTTTGCCGCAAACAAGGCAAATGGCTGAGAAGTCAGGCGCTAAACCAACACGAACACGAACAGGAACAGGAACAACAAGCCCATACCCCAAATTTGAACTCAAACTCAAACTCAAGCCCAAGCCCAAGCCCAGAGCCAAATCCAGGCCCCACCTTGGCCGCAGACGTAAGTTGATATGACTGAGCTTGACATGGGTTTGGGGTCCGGGCATCGGATCAGGTCTAGGGTTCCTTACCTATACAAAAACTAAATCGACGAGCCCCAACAAGGCGGGCAAGGAAGGTGTGATGACATGTGGCTGTGGACTCAGAGAGAGAGCCAGGATGCTGCTCAGATTGCGTGTGTGTAGCGCACTTCAAAGGCGTTCTACCTAATGAAAGACAAAGGGCTGTAAAAATACGTTAGAGAGGATGATGATGACGATGAGGGTGAGGATGAGGATGAGGATGATGTTGAAGCTGACGCTGATGATGGCGTTGGCGTTGGCGTTCGCGCTGGCTGATGTTGACAACATTGCCTGGTCCTGCTCTGGCTGGTTCTGCTCCTGCTAGATGAGATTAAAATTACCAAAGGGCTGTGTGTGTCGACATCATCATCATACATACAGAGTTCGGTTGGGTATTTTGCTGCTCAGACCTTTGTCGGTAAATCTGCTTAATGATGGCAGTCTGCAGCCTGGTTAGCTGTGTGGCTTCCTTGACTGGGTCCTTGTTGTCTGTTAGACGCTGCTGCTCCAGCTATGTTTCAAAGCACTAAAGTTCATTTTTCAGCCATTTAACAGACAATTTATAAAAATGCAGCCAAGATAGTTTACAAATACGTACACGCGGAGAAAAAATCAAGTACTTAAACGGAATCAAAGTGCGGCTACTAATTCTAATAGAGAATTCATATTATAAGAAAGTTTTTGTGTAGTCTCGAAATTCCTAAACATATATTAGTTTTTATAGATCTTGTAAGAACATTACTGTATATTTTTGGAGCATTTAATTAGTTAATTTCAGTTCTTATTTTTCATAAACAAGCTAGTGTGTTCACGGTCACTGGCTAAACGGATTAAATGATAGATAAAATTGAACTTAACCTCTAATATGAAGTGGCTCAAGTCAGTTTGTTAATCTTTAGTCTTTTTCTTCGCAAGAGACAAGATTGCAATGCAATTTTGGCAGGCAGCCATAACGGTGTGACCGTATATGTTTAAAGCATAAATTCTATGAGACCATTTCGCCATGATTTTTAAGTTCGAGTAGCTGGCGACAAGTCAGCAGCTAACTTGTTATCAAGGACTTGGATTGGTAAGGATTTTTATCCACTTTAATCGGTTAACCACTGGTGGGGATAGGGAAACAATGTTACCAACTGCAGTATGAAAGAAAACCCTGCAAGAAGTGCTAAACAATACAAATTTATCTTTTATAATTGACATTTATAATTATAATTCTTAAATGGTTTTAGCGCTGATTTGATGTAATATATTTTATAATAGATTTGATAATTGCTTAACTGGTGATTCAAAATAATTGTTGCTCAGCTTCTGTATTGAAAAAAATGCAATTCATGCGTGTGTGTTACAAAGTGGTTGCTAACTACCTAATTAGAACATTAAAACCTTTTCATTATGGGGGTTTCACGGCTGTCAATGCGGTCAGACAAGTATTATTATGATTTTTATTTATTTATTTATTTTTTTTTTGATAAGGTTGTTGTGGTTGTCGGCTTTTAAAGCAAAGCACATTAAAACTGAACACACCGATTGCAACTGTAAGCCTTTAATTAATGCTCTTGATACATACGCAGTTAATATTTTATTGATGCGGAAAAACAAATTGTATTAAGATATTAAATAATTAATATGCTGCAATTACACTTTTGTGACTATTCCCCTGATGCACGCAAATTGAAGGCATAAAATTGCGTAAAATTATCGATTTATATGTGTATATATATATAAAGGTTTTCTTTTTTTTTTTTTTATTACTTTTGCCATTTAATGTTTAATGATGCGCGCCGGTCATAGAAATAAAAGTATGCAATGCAGTTTATAGCCGCATAAAAATTTCCACACAAGTTGTGCAAGGAGAGAAAAAAAAAGTTTTGATACCCAAGTTTTAGACGGAGTTGGACAAATTGCAGTTTCATGTTAGCAGCGGCTATCACGAGCCATGTCTCAAGTTTTATGAGCATTTAAGGCGCCAAATAAAACGACGTTAAAAGCAAAAAAAGAAGAAAAAAACAAAAAAAAGAAATTCCCAATATGTCGCCGTTGGACACTAAACTGATGCCAAAAACCTAAGATTGCTCTTCAGCACGTTGCAGCGACTCTGCGGCACATATTCCCTTCTTTTTATTCTTTTGATGGGTAACATTTATTAGAGCATATCCATATTACATGCATAAGTAACAAACACACACACAGACACACACACATATGGCTCACGCATTCCAATGAAAATTTTAGAAAATTGAATTGGCGCATTGCGTCATGCGTGTGAGCGAGCATAAGCGTGTCTTCCCTCTCGCTCTACTCTCCAAAAATTTCCCCCAGGAAGCTGAGGGAAAGAAAAGAAAAACTTGCACCCTAAAGTTGCGCATTAAAGTGCAAAAGGGCATTTGAAAGCCGTGGCAAGGTAAGGCCAGGGACGGCAAGGCACGCCAGGCCAAGTGAGGAGGTGGGTAGAGGCGGAGCTGGGCGGCGTGGCACAAACACAATCACACTAAAAGGTGTTACACCGCAAATGCCAGCAGCACCGGCTTTTATGACACACTGTGTCGTCTGTTGCCCACAGCCTCAATCTCGTTTTGCCGCCAGTTTCCCCCCCATTGCCTCTACTTCAATTTGAAGGCAATTGCAATTTTTTCCTCACTTTTTTCTTTCTTTATCTTTCTTTTTTTGTTTCTGCGACACACACACGCTCATTTATGTATTATGCGTGCTCAGCGAGTTCTTTTTTTGTTTAAATTATAAGAAAGTACTGCCAACGCCATATGATTTTCAAAAGAAAACTATAAAAAACAAAGAAGTTGGGACTCCTCGACTGCAGATACCCTTGAACCAATGGGAAAGTTTCGTTAAATTGCCAGCTAGTGCTGCAAAACTCTCGATAACATAATCGATATCAATAAACCTTACGGATGAAATTTCTTCATAGAATTCTTTATCCTGCAATCCTAAGGTATTCCACCCTGTTCCGGTTTTCTGCAAGATTTTTATTAAATTTTCTCATTATGCGGATTGAATTTACTCGCCTTTGATGTAGGATTGAGTTCACTTTCTATTGAGAAATGAAATAATGAAATTGCAAATACTTAAGGATAGAAAAATGTTCAGCAAATTGGCAAAAGTGAAAACCGGAACAGCTCTAATTGTCTTTTGGTGTATGTATTGATTGGGGTAAAATTTAGGAAGTTCTTAGTAGGTTTTTGATGGGATTGAGATCAAGAAAGCTACTTGCTACAATGCAAAAATGAGCTTGATTCAAAAATCCTGAAACTCGGGATAAAAAATGAGCTTAAACCAAGTTTTTATTTCAATCTAGGTATCATTACCGCTTGATGTAGAAGTGAATAGTTAATTTGAATCAAAATTGGTTACATGCCAAGACACTTTCTTTATAAACCGTAAAAATAGTTAATGTTGGTCGAGTTAAGCGGCAAAGGATGGTAATAAAACGCATTCCCTGGCAGCTTGGCAGGAGATGAAGTTCCACAACGTTGCACTTAAACTAAAAATCTAGAGTTTTATTTGTGTCTTTTGTTGTTGGTGTGCAATTGGCAACAATGTTGCCGCGACAGCATTAACAAAACCAACAGCAACTATTACAAATGTCAGCCAGTTGCCTCTTTCAATATTTATTGCATTTCATTTGTTGTTGTTCGTGTTGTTGTTGTTGTTGATGTTGTTGTTATTGTTGTCGCCAAGTTTTCGCGAAATTTGAATGCAATTTTACGAGTTTTTACCATTTTGTGCTTGTTGTTGTCTTTTTTTTTATATGCGATGCGACGGTTTATGCGTTCGTTGCGGTTGTTTCAGTGACGTGTTTACGCATAAAAATTTTTCACTTTTCCATTTTTTAGTGTATCTGTGTGCCTGTGTGCCTGTGTGTGTGTGTGTGTGTTGGTGTGTGTGTGACAAGGGGGCGCCATGACAGCAAGCGAGCTGTAAAATTTACATTTATGCGGTTTTCACATTGCGATCTCCTTTTCCGGTGTGAAACGGCAGGGAGGGAGCTACAAATTGTAATCCGCCAAAAAATGTTTGCCAAGGGGACTGAGGGGGAAGCAAGCGGCGAAAGTCCACAACTTACAGATTACAAAATTTGGCACACAAACATTTTTATGCGTATTTTTTGCAAATGTTGCTGCTTCCAGGGGCTACAGTTGTTGCTGTTGCTGCTGCTGCTGCTGTTGCTTGAATCGAATATTTAAAGTAAACCCAGCAGCAACATGCATATACTAAAAATGCTATAAACGAAGAAGCCAACCCCAAGTTGCTCTGCCTGTTGGTCAATTGGTTGCTGAGCTGTTGGCCACTGTTGTTTGCCCTGCTAATGGCCATGTTGCTGCGGTGGCTGCCGCTGTTGCTGCCTCTGTTGCTGCTGCTGCTGCTGCCGCTGCCGCTGCCGCTGCTGCTGTTGCTGCTGTTGCTGGTGGTGGCATATAAACTGGGTTTTAATTTTCTAATTACACACGGTAAACAAATGAAAATTTATTGTGGCCGCCGTTTGCTTAAATGTGTGTGTGTGTAAGGCAGAGGGAGTGGCGCCCAGTATCCCCATCCTGGCACCCCAACAACATTTATGCAAACAGACAACAGGCTGTGTGTGTGTGTGTGTGTGTGTGTGTGTGTGTGTGTGTGGCTGGGTGTATGCCCCACCTTGGTACGCATTTAGTGAAATACCCTTTATGACTATGTGCCCGTTTGGCTCAGTGCTTGGCTTCAGGGGTTGCCGCCAGCGGCAGCGGCAGCGGCAGCAACATGCAACAGTCGCCGTTGTCGTCGTCAATTTTGGTTAACGCAGCAAGACTCACAAGGGTAGACCCTGGCACGCACAAAACACACCCCCGCACACACCCACACCCACACCCACACCTACTCCCCCACCCACACAGCAAGTCACAACAAAATTTATTAAAAACGACGCTTCGCTTGTGGCAGCTGCTGTTGCTGTTGTTGTTCCTGCTGTGGCACGATTTTTGCCAAGGTGAAATAAATGTATTGCATAGGCGCCGCCGTACACAAAATATTATAATAATAAAATGTAAGACCGTGCAAACAAATCGTAAAAGTTCATACATATCCTTTGAATGGTTATTGTTTTTTTCCCTTTCGCCCTTTGGGGTACCTTAAAACCCTCGACGCGTCCTTTGGGCTAATACCCTTTCTAAAGCACTGGCAGATCTTTCACTACAAATGGCTAAACTACTTTAAATAATCAATTTTAATTACAACTCGTTCATTTTATATTATATACAAGTGCAGTTTTCTATTTGCGGAAACAGAAAACTGTTTTTAGTCCTTTCAGTGCTTGGAACTAAGCCTTGGCTTATGTGCTTAGAGGAGGAAGGATCTAATGGGTAATAAAATGTGTTCAAAATATTCAAGATGAATGGAATACATCGTTCACGATATAAAGTATAGAATATATTCTTAAACAGCAGCAAATGCGATGTTTGTCTGCATATATATTCAGTCTATATACACAGGCATGTAAGTACATACATTATGTGCATGCATTTGTATATATTAGAACGTAAGAACGTATGTATATATACACTACATGGCCATACATTATAGATTAAGGGCACTCCAGATACCAGCTACAGGATACCTGTTAGTCGAGCACTCTCATTTAAGGCACATTTAGTTGCTTATGTATGTGCACGAAAGTGTATGTAAATTCGTATTTCCGTTTGAGCGTGTTGCGTTTTTTCTTCCTTCAGCACGGGTCCTTTGGGAGAAGTGTACGCGTGTGTGTATGGACTTGGCTAACGGTGACCCCGACGTCTGACTCACAATACGAACCCTGGCCAGGGACTCTGACTGACTCATGTGTAGCCTTTGTGGCAGGCTTTTGGTTTTTCTTTCTTTTCTTTTTTTGCATGTTTGGCTTGGTTTTTATTTCACGGTTAAGTAATAACATACGAAATTACCTTGATATTGCTGAACGGCAACGGGTGGAACGGGGGCAACAAGGGGAACGGGTGGTGCGGGGCGAGTGCGAGTGCGAATGCGGGGGTTGCCTCTGGCGACCTTAGAGATTTGTATGTATTTTGGGAATGTTTATGTGCGCAACACTTAAATTATATGTGCCACTCCATAAACACACACAGCTCTTTCTGCTCCTTCTGCTCCTTCAGCTTGACCGGCTAATTTAGTCATATTCTCATTATTTCCTACTTGGCTTGCTGCCACATAGTGTGGCATGCATCAGGGCACACTTTTCATAATATACTCGTATTCACTCGCATACGTGTATAGTGAGTCGTCAGCATAACAGCGGCCTCTGACTTTGACACACGTTCGCCCACATATCCTGCGTGTCCTTATTTTATTTACACGTATGTTTGTCTTTGCCACAGCGCTGCTCTTTTGACTTTAAGTATGTCCAAGTACTTACACATCAGACGTAATGATAATAGCCTCAGTATTAAGTAGACACAGCACTCTTTTCTGACCATAAAACATTTCACATGTCCACTTTTTATTGTAGTTATTGTACAAGTTTCAGTAAGTTCTGTTTAGGGATATATCAGAGCTCCTGTAGCTTATCAACTGTGATTTCTTGATAAAGTTTGTATTACGCTGCTTCCCAATTACATTTAAGCAAAATTCGTTTGAAAGTGGAATTGATTTGCGGTTCTGAAAACCGAAAAACCATTAAAGGGCTGAAATGTTTATTGAACATATTCAGGACTTAATAAATGTTTACTTTTGAATGTTAATTATTAAGAATAAATTGTATAAATATAAAATCTGATAAGTTTCCCACTACAAAGTCAAAAATTTAAACGAATAAATTCATGTTTTTAATTCCGCAATTCCAAAAATTGGGCAATTTCGATTAATTTTGTGTCAATTGAAATATCTAACAAGCTTAAGATTTATAATCGAACTGTTATGATTTATGGTTTTCAAGTTACAAAACTGAGAAAAACCTTTTGAGTTTTTTTTTTACTTTAATTGAAAGTTGTGAATTATAAATGGTTTTGAAGTTGTCGGCAATTCTAGAAGAAATTTGTTTATTTATTTTTGAAAGTGATGGAATTCATCGCAAGCCATAGAATTCCTAGTTCGTGAAAACACAAAGGTTTTAAAATTATTTTTTATAAGTAAGCGGAAGGATGTTAAAATGCAATCTTTACCACAATTCTCAATGAAATTCTTAGACAACTTCTGAAACAAAGTGAGACCTTAAAATGGGCTTCTAAAATGAAGTTGGTAACTTGCCGGTTTTTTGATGTTAGCTATGAGTGTGTGTGTGTGTGTGTGTGTGTGTGTGTGTGAGTGTTTGTGTGTTTTGTCCACAGTTTTTTGCGTGATAAGCGCGTGTGCTCATCACTTTTGTTGTTGCTGCAACACTTTGGCAACACTTGAAGCGGCGTCAAAGTGCAACTCATTAAAATGGTGTGTCTGGGGGCAGGTGGGGCTTGGGGTGGCGACTGCTGCTGTTAGACATGATTAAGTGCAATGAAATGAGTAAATGGCGCTGCTAAACATCAAGAGAGATAGAAGCTGAGGCAAAAAAAGTGTCAACAGCCCTCTAAAGTGCCATTGTGTTTGTCTGCGCTTATCTCCTTGCAGCTGTCAAACACGTCCTCCAAGCCTGGAGTGTGTGTGCGTGTGTGCGTGTGTGTGCTTGTGTGTGTGTGTTTGTGCTTGAGTGTTGCAAAAGTACTCAATTAAAAACATCAAATGTGCTTTGCTTTGCTGTCAAACACTTAAGGACCTCGCCTTCAGGCGCAGATCAAGGATGAAATTAAGCTGCAGACTGGCAGACGAAAGTGTTCGTTTTTTTTTAAAAAAAATTATACAAAGGACACACACACACACATACTTAATAAGCGCCTACTTAATTATGATTTATAACAAATGTTCTTTTCGCATTCAACAGTTTTGTGTGGGCAAAAAGTAAGCGTATGAAATTTTATGAAAATCATTAAAGTATTAAGTAAAATAATAAATAAATGGAATAATACTATTTATATTATTATAATTTACTCTTCGCCCACAATCGTATTGCATTTTTGGAACAAAAATAACTATTTTCAATATTTTATTATGAGTATATATAAAACTAAACTTTAAACTTTAAATGTTAAAAATAAAAGGACAGAGGTAATAATTCAAGCTGGGAAAAGGAAAACCTATATGTATATTTGTCGACTCATCAGTAGTTTTAATGTTAATGTAGAAACGTAAACCAAATTATCAAGCCCATGGATAAAACCAATCTGGCTTAACCGCAAGTTAAGAGTGACATTAAAAGTGAATATTTGATTGATATTGTAAAGTTAGTTACGGGCTTTTTTGTGTTTAATAAAAGTAATCTTCTCCCTACTTCTTTTTTTGCTGCATTTTAGTATAAAGTATTGTTCTACACTGCCGGATTGCTGTTGCCTGTCTGCGTGTTTGTCTGCCAGCAAAATTGCTTTGCGGTTAATTGTTTTTCACGCGAAAAACTTCAATAATGTAGATATTCGCTGGTTGCTGGCAGCAGACACAGCACTCCCCCTTGGCCACACCCGTGTGTGGGGCACTTTTGATTGTTGTTGGCTGGTGTTGCTCACTCAGCTCACTGAGTGGCCTGCGGCTTATGGGGAAAGGGCGCGCAATGTTGCAGCTTTATGGGGCAATGCCACTTCTTCCATAGTTTCATAGTTTAGCGGGAAGGGGCCAATCAAATGGCCAGAACTGTGAGCTCAAGCTGGGGCAAATTCAATAAGCGTTTTCATTTGTCAAAGCAAAACGCAGCGTATTTGCGAGCTGTTTAGCTTCTGACACAAGAAATTCAATTTATTGCAAATATTTTTGCGCCAATGGCAAAAATTGCAAATTAATTTTTTTTTGCTTCTTTTTTTTTTTGTTGCCTAACCCGCAGCAGGAACAACAGTAATAGGGAACAGCTAAGGCAAAAGCAACTACAATCAAGTACATATAAATAACACAACTGTGAAAAAATCCAATAAAAGCGGCAGGCAGCTGGAAAAAGCGCAACTTTATCATAACAAAGCCCAAGGAAATGCAAAAACAAATTACAGAAAAGAAAATCAAAAAAGTATGCTCTGCCAAAGCTAAAGTTGATCGACAATGCGATGACCTGTAATGGTAGAGTCAAGTGAAGAATTTTAAAACAATATCATTTGCATAAAATCTTCAAATATATTTATTATATGTTTGTTACAATTAGAAATTTCATTTGTCTGCACTTGAAGATAGATTATTGAACATTTTAGGAACGAAACAATTTCAATAATTTGGCTAACTCTTATGTCAAGTTATGGTTTTAACTTAAAGTTAACATTGAGTAAATATATAAATAAACATCAATAATTATAACTAGAAGGGAATTTCCCTAGAAGAGCAAGGCTGCTCATTGGGCGATCTAAGGGATGCCTTTTTTGGGACTATCGATATTTGTAGGATCACTATTTGTGTTTTGGCCTTTATCGATACTATCGATAGATTTCAAGCACTTTATTTTGCTGTTGCCACTTAAGCACTAAATAGTTTCCTCTTGTATAAAGAACACATTTTCATTGTGCAGTATAGTTATTCAACTTTCATAAAGCTCTATTATTTTAATTACAAATTGTAACATTACTTTCGAGAGTATCGATAACTGAAAATACAACTCGAGTGGGAGCACTTTCCAGGGTCTGGGCTGTACTCATTAGCATATTTTGAAAGAAATACACTTTCATTTGTATGCATGTACATTTGCATATGCCCTTTGTGTCGTCGTCCTACATTGCGTGGCATCCAGAAGGAAAAAGAGCAGCTGTATGAAAAGCGAAAGAAAACTCGAACAGAAATGGCGAGCGAGAAAGCGAAAACTCTATTATTGCGACTTACTTTCGGCGTACAGTTGTAGTTGTTGTTATTATTGTTGCTACGGCATATCCTGGCATGTCCTGCAGCCTTTTTCGCTGCCCAAGTAATGAGAAACGCTGCGGGCAAGGGAGCGGAGCAGCAGGATGAGCAGCTGAGCTGCAATATTTATTAAAGTCGAAATTATGAAGCCCTGCAAATAAACTGACCAAGTTCAAATCAACACAGGCCAACAACAGGACAGGACAGGACAGGACGGGACAGGACAGGACCCAACTCAATTATTTGCGACTCGATGATGTCCTGGGCACTCGTCCTGTCTTCGGTTTTATTTGCTTTGGCTTTTTGTGCGTCTTTTTTCCTCCCATTCCCCATTTTCATTTTATTTCGGTTTTGTTTGTCTCCAAGGCCTGGGCACATTGATTATTTTCGTTTGATTGTCCACGTTTACCGCAGAATTGTGCTTTTTATTATGGGGTTTATTTCAATAATCAAGTTGAGCGTCAACCGCTGACAATCAAAACATAAACATTGTCCCACATTTTATTGCAGCATTTAATATTACACAATTTGATATGTGCACAAATGAAATAACAACAAGTGTCCTTTTCGGCGGCCGCAGGACATTCAATTAATTGTGCAATATTTTTATCTTATATACATCTGTATGTCTGCCTGTTTAATAAATGCCATTGTCTATTATTCTCTTCTCTTGCAGGTTGGTTTACACAATTCCTTACTCCCAATCCACGCAGCTGTTGCCTTGCCTGTGGCAAGATCTGACGCAAATTTCAAATGCAAACAGCAACAAGAAAGGCAGCGTATGTTGCGCTTACAAATGGCTTTATCCATGGGGGCAGTCTCAAACGCTGCCTCCACTCTATTCATGGATATTCCAAGCCGGCAAAACAACACAACAGAGTCTCGGCCATGAGTATTACCAACACGTTCCTAAGGCAGAGCAGGCCAGCAGACACAGGAGTTGATAGCGCAAAACACGACAACCATGGCTGAAAATGCAACAAACATGAGAGAGCAAACATCTTTGTGCCGGCGATTGAATACCCTTTCAGGCATATTAGTTCCCATTTTCCTATTACAAATATATATTATGGTAAACATGATTTGAATTCAGGTTCTGTTAGCCAATTGAGAGCGGGCTGAGAACCCATATCAAATTTGGCATAAATAGGTTTCTTATACAGATATTCAAAGTCAAGATTGGGATTCTTATGGGCAACTATCGATATATTATAGTAGGCCGGTAATTTGGTAACTTGGGTTAAGATAACTTAAAAAACAAAAAGGTTTTCATGCAATGAAATTCGATCTTCCTAAGACAACTATCTGGTTTATATTCACCCGATTTGCCCGTTTCGAATACTAAGTTTCATTAAAATAAGCTTTAGATCTGAGATTCTAATTCAAGAATTTGAAAACGAATTGATCTGTGCCGTATCATTTGACCTGGTTCTTCCAGATCAAGTGTATTTTTGTATACTTTATGATCTTCATCAATGTGTTCCACCTTTGGTAACAAAATCATAAGACCCTCTCCGAGGGTATGAAAGGAGTTTACTGGCCAGCTCGTGTGTCTGTCGCGGCTGTCGACAGTCAACAATCGACGTCATCAAATGCAGCAGCAAAAGGCGGTTACAGCAGGACAACAGCAACAAAAAGCAGCCAGCAAGGCTGGGCAGGACAACAGCGCGCTACATGGGGATCCTGGGCAGGAGGTTAGAATAGTTAGCGCCCCATGGGAGCTGCAGCAGTAACTCTGAAATTGCATTGTTTTTGTGGAGCTAAAAAATGGAAAGTGGAAGCTGCAAATGGAATGAAAATCTTGCAGTTATGAGACAGCTTTAAAATGAAGCGGAGAAGGAAAACTCTGAGCTTCAATTACAATTAATCCCTTCTAAGGCTGAAAGCCTAACTAGTTGATATTCTCTGAGTCTCTGATTTGTTTAGGCTGTCATTTTATGCTTTTGTCTTTGGGATATAGCGTTTAAAATCAGTTTCAAATACTTGCAAGGTATTAGACATCTATTGGCTATCAAACATAACAGACAAAGCGGGAATATATATTGAGACAAAATTTAAATTGATTTTACTACTAGACTGAGGCTAAGAGGTCAACTTTGTTGACTTCACTGAGCTTTAATGAGCTTTGTTGAGCTTTAATGAGCTTTCTTGAGCTTTAATGAGCTTTATTCAGCTTTAATGAGCTTTAATTGTATTTTAAGCGTTTTATAAAGTGCATTGCACTACATTGCATTTAATCTCAGAATTAATCCTAACTATAACTGAATTAATCACTGCGCTTTTCAGTCTCTACTGTGGGTGTCATTTGAAACAACAGTCTGAATTGCATTTAATGTATAATTTGCAGGCTGAGCTGGGCGAGTGGATCAGTTGAAATGCCCCGGGCTAACCTCGTTTGCTGACTTATAAACAAAAGCAAGGCGCAGCATTTCTAAAGGGCCTCGCGAACAATTGAATTTTAATTTGTATAACTTTAGTGGCAGCCCAGACAGGAGCAGCAGCAACAATAGCAATAAAACTGGCTGCATTTAAAGTATTTTCATTTTGAGCGATGCCGCAACGCCTGCGGCTATGCAACACAAAATGTTGCATATTTCATGCAACACAGACACAGACACAGATGCAGACATATACTTGACTAAAAGGTAAAACTAATGGAGTCGTGCCTGGCTTTTAACAGCATTTAGTTAGAACCAGGCTCTCACTCTGCCTGCTGGCCACGAAAACAATTTGCAAATTGCTGGCCAAAAAATGGCGGCGCCTTTACCTTATGCCATCAATTCAACAGCAATTACAAAAGGCAACAGCAACAACAAACACAACACAACACAACAAACACACACTCGTTGCACAAAAACAATGGGCCAGAACTTTAACGGCTGGTCGCCTTGATCATTATCAGGTTCTATACCTGGCCTGTCCTGGCTCGTCCTGTTCTGGGGAAGTGACTCTTAAGTGACTGCTGCGGCTGCGTTTTGTGGCCAGGCTTTGAGAGTGTTAAGGTCGAATGCACAAGCACAATATGCAAGGGGTTGGCGGGGCTGGCGGGGCTGGCAGGCGGCACACTCTGCTACAAACATGTATGCACAACAATCGACCAGGACGACACCTGGCCGACGTCGTCGTCGTCGTCCTGCCACACACAAAAGCAAAACGAGCGCGAAAACTTTAGTGCTTTTCCATAAACTAGTTGGCAGCAGGACTCGGCTCCCGTCGCAAGTCCCAGGCCCAAGTCCTTTTTATGTTGGCGCCGCCTGCCGCGGCCGTTGGCCCTTACCGGCTGTGCTCTTATTATTACAGCTACTATTATTATTTTTATTTTTATTATTCTTTTTCCTTGCCCGCTGTGGGCCCGGGCACAGGAAGCATGCGTCGTCATGTAGGCGCGCCAGGCAGACGCCTAAAACTATGCCTCAGCGTTTAGTGGCAATATCAGCAAAACACGCGACCCCAATGGGGTGGACTGGGCACAATAAAGGGCAGGAGCGGGTGGCAGCAGTGGCGTTGCATGTTGTCGCAGGCTTTTGCAGCTTTTGCCAGCGCCAGCAACCAAAGTAAACAAAAGAAATGCGATATTTTTTTAGCTTCTTTTTTTTTGGCCACAAAACTTTCGTTAACACGAGAAATTGCATGCAGCCCCAAAACTTACAGCTGACAGAGACTGTATGTGTGTGTGTGTGTGTGTGTGTGTGTGTGTGTTTGCCAACTGTGGCAGTTTTTTGCAACAACAAAAACAGCAGCAACAATCGCTGAAGGTTATTGTGGCAAATTGTGTTTTTGCATGAAAACTTTAAGCAGCTTAAAGATTAGTCGAGAAAAGCACAACAAACAATTTTCTTTGCCACTTCTCAAGTGACTCCTGTGTGTGTGCGTGTGTGGCTGCAACATGCAACTAATGCTATATTGTGCTGCCACAGCCGCCCCATAGTTGCTCGGAAATTTTCATTCCCATTTGCCGCATGACGGCAGCTGTTGTAACTGAGAACCCTTTTAACTTTGGGATACCCCCTAAATACTTGCTGGATTTCACATGGAATCTGTTGAAAAGTCAAAGTTTAAGCAGCACAGTACGAGTATGATATATGATGTAGTATCTTGTGCTTTAACTTGAGCTACTGAACTGAATCATCTCTCAATTTAAACCTAATTCAATTAAATCCGCAAAAATCCGTGAAAATGGGAACACATTCAAATTCACTTCCGCAAAATTCCTTCCGAAAGTACAATCTTTTCGACATTTCCTAAAATTTATTTTAGCTAATTTTAACCTTATTCAATTAAATCCTGACAAAAGTGAAAATGGGAACTCATTCAAATTCACTTCCGAAAGTGAAATCTTTCCGACATTTCCTAAAATTAATTTTAGTTATGGTCTCTAATGGATTTCTTATATTGAGGTTCTTATTTTAAGTATTCGATTCAAAGAGATTTTAAAATCCTCGTTTAAAAAACTCAAAGGATGTGAACTTTCAGCAGTATAATAAAATGCATAAATAAGTTTACAGTATTCCAGATGATGTATATTTTGGAGTATACCCGTTCTTATCGATACTGTCGTGGTAAAGTCGTGAAGCGTTTCAATTATTAGAATGCCTCACACATATCCTTGCCCAAGCAGTACTCAGCCTTAAATACTCTGATATTTTTATAAATTGCCATAAATTTGATATACCCACTTAGCATGTCTTACTGTCTGGCATGCTTAAACGCATCAGGGCTAGCTCAGAATGTCCAAAAGGGTCAAAAAGTTGTTGCCAGCTTTCAAAATATGAATATAAATATAAATATGAGGAGAACAGAGCAGGGCAAGCTGCCGTGACAGAGTCCTTGGTTTATTTATGATAATTATGCATGCCGAATACGTTTTTAGTGCATGTTGTAGCTTTTCTCCCTTGAGCTGCTGCTGCTCCTATATGTTTTATTACTGTTTTTTATATATATTTTTTCCAAATTTGCTGGGCTTTGTGGCATAAAGTGAGACTCGCATCTGCTGCAGCATTCATTTGGCCATTGTCTCGATTTTCGCTTTGGCTAATTGTTATGCATGCCACATATTTTGTCGCAAATGTCGCAGTTGCAGTTGCAGTTGTTGTTGGTGTTGGTGTTGCAGTTGCACATGGAGCTGCAACACCTGCCAACGACGCAGCCATTTGGCTATTTGTGTTAATTGTCAATGGGCCGGAGACCTCACAATGGATGCTCTAATGAGTCATGCGGGTTTGAGTTTGTGTGCACTATTGCACACGGCGTCACAAATTCATTAAAGCCATGTTTATAATTTATTCTAATGGCTTTTCGCTTTTGCTGGTCGTCGCCAGTTGCCATTTGCCATTCGCCGGCTGCCAAAGATTACGCAACTGAAGCCGCTAACTTGGCCAAAAAACCAAACCGGACTACACTTTGCAGTTTGTTTTGGCTTTGGCACTGCATACACACACACACACACACATACACACACATGGCTACCAGTTACCAGTTAGCAGCCAGAGAGAACGTTTTGTCGGCGTTGCAGCTACCAAAAGCTGTTATGACCATGTTCAGCATTCGGTTTTTGATTGACGCCAGCCAGTTTTGGAGCTACAGCAGCCACTGTTGCTATAGGCTTAAATATACCCTAACTATGGTTATAATCTATGGCTGAAGAGCCAAAACTAGTTGAGGATTCTAAACAATGTTCTAGCGCCGGGTGCGGCTCGGTCTGAGTTCTTCGAGTTTGAGGTATTGCTTCAAAGCTTGGGGTTTCTTCAAAAAATATACATATAATCTTCTTTTTGATAAAAAAGCAAGTCGTAATGTTCGGTAAGGTTAAAGGAATGTGCATTCTTTAGGAAACTGGTACAGCTTGGGCTAGTTCAGTTCAAAGAACTGTTCCGCAGCCATAAGATTCACAAAAGCACAAATTAAACTCCAAAGTGCTGCCAAAGACTGGAAAGTACTCAGTACTCATTCAAAATACTGAGTATACTTTCATGAAATGCATCTGAATTTATACTCAACATTGGATTGTAATCAAATTTCAAATGTCTATAATTTCAAGCTGTTTATATCAAAAGATTTACTATAGATGAGCACAGTAGTAAATGATCTCATTAAATCCCTTATATCATCTATACACAGCGAGAAAAAGTACTTCTCTCAAGCTCAGTTCATAAGTATGTCAAAATGTCATCTTATTTTCATATCTATACGATAAATGTTTAAGCGAGTGTGGAATAAATAACTTATCAAATTTAAGCGCTTCAAATAAGCCATATTTGTTTGTTAATTAAAAAGAATGTACATTAAATTTGAATGGGAAAATGTTGCTGTGTGCCATAATTTTAAATAGGTTTATGAATGTTGAAATCTTCAAGCTCTTTCTTATATGAGCAAATGTTCAGTTAAATGGCCTTCGACTTTTATGGAGAGAAGAGTATTTGCGATTTATGTATTTCTATAATTCTTTCTGTTTCTTGTGCTCGTTCATCAGATTTTTTGGGTCATGTCAAATGCAAGTTGTGCTCAAATTTAGCTCCTATGGCAAGTAATCAACAGGCTGACTGCTGAATTGTCGTCATTCACTTCAATTTGAAAGAGCTGTTATTATAATTTGTACGCTATTTTATTTTATTTTTTTTTGTTTTGAGTTGAGTTGAACAATTTCTCACGATTATGTGAAAAATTGTGATGAGATGATAAAAAATAAATACTAAAAATAAACGCACACGCAGCACACACTTTTGAAAACACATGGCAGATAGCTGAAACTGCTCGAGTCTAACCGGTTTTGAATCCCGTATCGGTTCCAGTTGCCCAGTTCACTCAGCTTTGCTTTTGCTTTTGCTGATCTATCACACATGCGAGTATTCGAGTATACAAAAGTATTTTTATAAGCGCATTTTTATAAACAGCGTCATGCATAAATCACTCGCAAAGTTAATTCAATTTCACACACACATACACGCACACACAGATACTGGGTTACAGATACATCCACCGAAACTGGCCCATTCATTCAATCTCCTCTCCTAGTAGTAGTCTCGGCCAAGTTGCAATACTCCAGGTTGCCGGCTTTTGGCGCGCTCCAACGAAACAAGTTTTTTGTTTATAAACAGTTTTTTTCTACTGCTGCTGCTGCTGCTGCTGCTGCTTTTGTTTTCTTTGTTTTTGTATTTTTTATTTTATTTATACTGTTCAATTGGACATAATACTTTCGTCACAAAATGTGTCTATATATTCTTCATCAGGACAGAGTGTTTATATTTCTTTAATATTTCCTATTTCTACACTATACTCACTATATTATTATATGTCTATAATAAATATCACTATGATTATTTGAGTTATTTAGCCATTAGTTTCTATGTTTACTTGCATCTCAGCTGTACATGTATAAAGTACATATCCATATACATATACATAGGAAAATCAATAGATTTTTAACCACTCTTTTAACCATATTAACCAAGCTTTGGAACCAGTCCTCACTTAAGCATCCCAGATAGCGAGAAAGGCAGTCGAAAGCTTAATTTTTCTTATGAATATGATTTCTGTTGCTTAAGATAACATACAATAATCCAAAAGATGATCAAAATCGGGCTACTATCGATCGAAAATGATTGATAATATGGACAACTTATTTGTTTTCCAAATTATCTTAACCAAACCCATTAAAAGTTTGGGTTTCATTACCAAATCTGTAAATATGTAGATCCTGGAATATTAAACATCTCACATGGTTGGGTAATATAGCAAAAGGCACCACAAAAAAAAAAACAAAAAAAGAATTATTATTTATTTACATAAAGAAGAAAGAAACTATATCTAACTATATCTATATATAGCACTGGCTGCTATGTCCTTCGAATATGTTATATGATACAACAAAAAAATAAAAAAATTGGGTTTCGTCATTTCTTCTATATATAATAGCTACCAATCGGGACAATTGGTCGAGATATGAGTTCCCATTATAGAAACATTCTATCTGACCAAATATGTTGGGCAAACTCAACACTTTTAAGTTTGAACTTAAAGATCACATTTTAATGAATTTCTTGCAAAGAGTATCAAGTCATCGGCAACCCAAAACATAAATGATATATTTCTTGTTTTTATGCCTTTGCATTTTGCTTGTTTGTTGTCTTTAAACTTATAAACAAGCCGCGTCGCACAACAAATGACATAATTTGATATTCAAATTCCAAGACAAACAAATTTTAATTTGAAAAGAAAACGAAATTGAATTTCAATTTCAACTACCTGCCTCCAACCGACTGAATGACTGACTGTCGGACTGACAACTCGTCAGTTATTGCGTCCGTCCTTCTGGCAGAGAAATATGCTAATTTTGATACAACTGCTAAAGGTTTTTCGAGCGCTGATATCACAGTGGAGGAAGGAGCGCCCCCCATAAGTATATATTTTATATTATTTTGTATGTTTATGTATAATTTTTGTTAAACATTTCGAGCTGGCATTTGCATTTGCTTGAATAGCTTTAACTGTTAAACAAAGAGTCTATACATAAGTATGCATAGTATCGTATGATATATATAGATATGATGTCATGATGATGTTCCTAAGGCCAGCAGCACATTCCACAGATTACGAGCTAGACTATGGCTATGTGTTCTACTATGTGATCTACTATTGGATCAATTGAAGTACACTCAAGTAGGGCGATTATCATTTTTGGCATGTCTATAATAAAAAGTAAAAGCTTATTTCATCATGATTCACCTCGGTTATCAAGATAATGAACAGAACACCGGAATAATGACAGCTGACTGGCGTCGTGTTGTTGTTTGTGTTTGTTTAGATGAAGTGGGCAATATTTGAGTAAAAAATATATAAAAATAACAACAACAGCGGCGAATAGCTTACTAATTAAATTTACATACAGAACCGACGAACCCCATAAACGATGTATATGTGTATATATGCACATACTTGAATATATATATATATTTATATTGAGAACATTTGCGTGAGAATATGACTGCAGTACTTCCATAGTTGACTCATTGCATGGCCCCCAACCATTCCAGACTGTTCTCAGTTCTCACAGTAGTTTTGAGGTACAGCTAATACTAGAATGATAATAATGATGCCGATAATAATGATATAGATCATAATGTGAATGATTCAATGGACGCCAGTCCGAGACGTCGCCAGAGGGCGTGACTAAGTCCCCGAGTTCGTGGAAAACTATCATTTTTAACCAGAAATATTTGTTCTCGGTCTACGGTGCAGCATTTGTGAATGAAACTGAAACTCAATTGCATAAGTGACTCAACCGGGCATCTGTTTAGTAAATTGCCATTTACTTGGCCACACAGCATAACTGAAAGTATATGTATACGAATGTGGTCCGTAGTGGTATTCAAAGACTTAACTCTCACATTACTTTTAACTGGCTCGCATATTTACAGAACTCGACACAGCAAAGGCAATCAAAAACATACAGACATATGCATATTATACGAGTTGTAAAGCTCTTTTCATAACACAAATTAATATTTAATTTTAATTACATAAATCTTTGTAAATGTGCATCTAACGAAATGCAATTCATTCAAATAAAGTGAGTTAATTAAAAGCAGGACTGTTTAACGATTGTCTAGGAATTTCAGTAACTTAAATGAATTCCTCATAGTTATGGTGGAAGAATGTATTATTATTTGATCACACTCACGAGTTATTCAAATATCCAGGCGTTGACTCCTTCAAGCGCGCACTCTATCCTGAAATATTTCAAAATATGCTTTTGAACACAGTAGAAAAATGTGCTTCAAATGCAAAATAGATGTCGATAGTTTGCACAGTGAAAATAAAGCCATCAATATTATCAATCTATGAACAAAATTCGTAATCAGCACGGCATTTGTTTACATAATGTTATAAATAATAAGTTAGATTTGCATACACAAAGCATCTGTTATTAAAGGTGAAAGAACAAAGGCTTCAAGTCAGTCAAGTCATCATAGTCTATAGTCAGGCGAATCATATAAACATTGGCATTAAATATGCTATCTGTTTATATTTTATAATTAACAATCGAAATGCAGGAAAATGAGTTGATTCGTATACATATTTTAGCTAGGATCCTTCAGTACTGTATATACATAATTATTTAATTTTAGTTTGTTTACCAGAATGTCAGAATGTATTTATTTAAAATCGAAAGTAGAAGAGTTATCATTGAAAAAGCATGTGAAGGATGAAGATATTGCGAACCCTTGGTTCGATTAGGTAGCTTTACTCCCTGTTATATATAAAGTTATTATATTCTAATATTAGCATACCTTATATGGTAGCTTGAAAGTACTTTAGCTCTGTATACATAGTATCTTCCAGTTGATAACTATCGACTTGTGCTTTCATGGTGGTTTGTGTTTATTTATTTGGCCACAAAATGTTTTCTAGCACATTTAACGCTGGATTTGTGGCACAAGGTTTTGCACAAGATTTGCACAATGCAATTTTGGTGTCATCGCCAATGCCGCCTACAACGTAGATTGTTGCACCAACTAAATGGGAAAACATTTATCTGAAATAAGTTTACAGAAAAGAGTTTGTTGTTATTGTTGCCAGCTATCTTTCAGGCTGACAGCATTTGTTTATTGACGCTGTACCATAATTGAAATCTTTGCCACACTTGACTGGCCTGCAAAATCTGAACTTTGGGCAACTTGTTTCTCATTTAATTGCTGGCATTTATAACGCACGAATATGCATAATATTTGATTGTATATTAAAACTCTTATGCTAAATTGAAATGCAAAATGTAGTCAAGCACTCAAATTTACAAGTTCACTGAGCTGCAAAGATATTTGTTTTTCTTTTTTATTGAGACAAGTTGCAGTAGTTTGGCTAAAAGCGTTCTGAATTAAACCCGAAATAGTATCGAATGCTGTCATCACAGTATCTCTTTCAATTAAGCCAGATGCAAATTTGTCAGAATTTAAGTACAAAAATGTATTCATGGCAAATTTTGTGTCGCGTGTCGCCCCGAAACAAAGAATATTTCGTTAAATGTTTAACTAAACGGCTAATTAAGGCAGAAGTTTCGTTTTTTTTTTCGGCTGCAAAACAAACACAAACAGAGAGGCAAGTAAAGAATGAAAAAATGAAAAATAATGCTGTGTTTGGCCAACCTTGAGTCCGGCTAATGGCAGGCTATACATAGATAAAAATTGGATATAATAACATATATGTGGCATATATAAAGCTGCCGCATATAGACAACAGAAAGATGAACTCATATAGTGTGTGGCTGGCTTTTGAACTCAAGTAGTTGATTCCTCATTCAGGCAGAGATAGATAGATAGAGATAGATGATGATACTCGTAGTCCCAGAATTCGCATAGTAAGTAAATTATATTTCGCACTGCTGAGGCAATATATACTCATATATGTATATACCGACGGTTGGACAGACAAACCAACGCCAAGTGTATAAACATACAGAAAATGTGCAAATTTATTTAGCCTTGATAATTCCAAAATTAAAGATGCTCGTCCGACGCGAGACTGGAGACCATTTATATATATTGTATAGATATATATACACATATATCTTATGTGTGGCAGACGCACAACATGGTAAATGCTAGGAAAATTATATACAAAGCCGCATAGAAAATTGTATACACTTCAAATTTTCACATTTCATTTAGCTCGATTTTAAAATTAATATAAAATTGGATTATGAGAGATAAGTCCTTAAGTTTGTATTTAAGTGAAGCTTGAAGCTAGTGACTTGTGGTTGTCGTATAAAAGATAAGTTGAATTCCTTATTAAGAGTTCCTGGCTGCAGCATACTCTGTTTTCAGACTGTTTTATCATGCTCATTTGTTGGCATGTAAGGGGACTTGGCAAATCAGAAATTGATGACTCTCAAATTTGATGACTCCAGCTATAAAGGTGTGGGGATATAGATATAGATATAGATATAGATATAGATATAGATATAGATATAGATATAGATATAGATATAGATATAGATATAGATATAGATATAGATATAGATATAGATATAGATATAGATATAGATATAGATATAGATATAGATATAGATATAGATATAGATATAGATATAGATATAGATATAGATATAGATATAGATATAGATATAGATATAGATATAGATATAGATATAGATATAGATATAGATATAGATATAGATATAGATATAGATATAGATATAGATATAGATATAGATATAGATATAGATATAGATATAGATATAGATATAGATATAGATATAGATATAGATATAGATATAGATATAGATATAGATATAGATATAGATATAGATATAGATATAGATATAGATATAGATATAGATATAGATATAGATATAGATATAGATATAGATATAGATATAGATATAGATATAGATATAGATATAGATATAGATATAGATATAGATATAGATATAGATATAGATATAGATATAGATTTAGATATAGATATAGATATAGATATAGATATAGATATAGATATAGATATAGATATAGATATAGATATAGATATAGATATAGATATAGATATAGATATAGATATAGATATAGATATAGATATAGATATAGATATAGATATAGATATAGATATAGATATAGATATAGATATAGATATAGATATAGATATAGATATAGATATAGATATAGATATAGATATAGATATAGATATAGATATAGATATAGATATAGATATAGATATAGATATAGATATAGATATAGATATAGATATAGATATAGATATAGATATAGATATAGATATAGATATAGATATAGATATAGATATACATATAGATATAGATATAGATATAGATATAGATATAGATATAGATATAGATATAGATATAGATATAGATATAGATATAGAGGGGAGAGAGATATTGACGCTTTATAACCCGAAAGTATATACCGACATGAGTACCAAATCTGGTTGCTCTTTTCATATTCTTTTTCCCCATATATAGCCTTATATCCATGGAAATGATTTTAACATTTTGAATGATGCAACTCAGCTTATCAGCAATCAGCAGAAGTATATGTATTGGTTTCGATAGTATCGATAATGTTTAAAGAGGCTCAAAGGCTGTAGAGAACAGAAATTTAGGAACAGAGCTAACTTAATAAGTAGTATGTTCACTGGAACTGCTGGGCGATAGTTTTAATGCTGATATCTTGAACTATCGATATTATCGATCAATTGCTTAGCCAAATGTCCTTAATTAGCAGGAAATTGGGTTCTTTTTATCCATGGAAATGAGCTTAACTTGCTAAATGGTGCAACTGAAGTAAGCAGCCATCAATAAACGTAAACGTATTGGTTTCGATAGTATCGATAATTTAAATAATCCTACAAAGTATCGTTACTATCGATAGAGCCAGCGTTAGTTTTACAGCTCTAATATTAAGATACTTGAACTTTCTGTGGACCCATTGCCTGCTTTTACTCCTTGAGGATTGTTATGTGATGTATTACGTGTGCTCATCGCGAGAACATCCGAGGCAACAACATGATGTAAACTGATTAATCTGCATGTATCAGCGCGGCAAGGAGGAGAAGAATTACTTCAGCTCTGTTCAGTGTCTTGTACTTGGTCCGCATTTGTGTGCGCGACTGTTGTCTGTACTCGAATGATGTCATTGCAAATTGAATTTACCCAGTTCAAACGGAATTCATTCAACTGTGCCCCGTTGCCCAGGGATTCGCATTTGCTACACTCTGCACTTTGCGTTTTTACTACCCAATTTTTTTATGGTCTATGCATAGTTGTGTCTTGGGTGGGTAACGGGTAACGGGTCACGGGTATCTTGTATCTGGTATCTGGTAACGGGTAACGAGTATTCAGAGCCTTCGGTTTTTGTCAGTTCGCTCGGGACTGGGACTGTCAACTGGCTGTGCGACATTGTGACTCCGGCAGGCTCATAAAAAGGTAATAAAATTTTTGTTTACCTTGGTAATAGGAAGTGAAAAGCACACATTTGAATATATTGTATGGAACATATTCCAGTTTTACTTCGTTCGTTCGTTCGTTGTTGTCGCAGCCTTGAGTGGCCCAAGAAGTTTATTTGCCAAACGAGTCAAAAGGACGAGGCCAAAAGGCGGCTTTATAACAGAAAAGCAAAGGAGCAGGGCAGGGAAATGTAAGAAAACAGCAGGATAATCGCAGTCGCAGTCGCAGTCGCAGTCGGAACTTCAGCTTGCGATGTTGGGAGTCACAGGAAATTGATTTCTTTTCGTGGTTTGCCTTCCTCTTTAGCTTGTTGTCACACAGAATTTATCGATGATTGGTTTGCTCCTTGTGCATATTTATCTCAATGCAGATTTTATGCTTCAGCAGCAAGTGGGGGCAAGTAGGGGGGTGCTTCATAATTGCAGCATCATGCATATAAATAAAGGAGGTAGCCAGTAGTCCTGTTTATACCATAATATATTGCATAATAAACTGCTGAAATTGAAAACTGCTGTGCCAGCATACAAATCATTGCAGGAAATTGCACTTGAGTCTGTGTGCCCCACCCCACGTTGCCCTCGATCTCCTCGAATTGTCTGTTTGAAGGACCTCATAAGGCCCGAGATTATACGTAATCATTTTTTAAACATTGTGGCAAAGTCAAGGGGCACCGACAATTTAAATCACCTCAAGATTTTCAAATCGCCAACTGATTTCTTGGGCCGCCATTTTGTTAAGTTCCCTCCCACCCCCACTTCAGCTGAAGTGGCATGATAAAATGCCATTTAAGGCCAAGCTGGCAGCTTAAACGCCGCTTTGCTTGCTTTCGGCTTTTGGCTTTAACTTTCGACTTTCCCTTTCACGCAATGCTCATAAATTGCTTTTAGCCTCTAAAAATTTAAGAGTCGAAAGTTTTGCGTGTCCTTTTTGGTCGCATTTGATTCATTTAGGCTAGGCTCGTCCTTAGCCGCAAAAACTTGGCCATATTGTTGCTTGTTTAGGCCTTCATTAAAACTTTATTGTTTTTTGTTGTTTCCCCAAGACTGAATGTGACAGCAATTTTATGCTCTGCACCGACCCCCCGCTCACCTTGATTTATAGCAGTTTAATAAATTTCCAAGCCTGTTTTGCCTGCATTTAGCTAGTTATTAGAATTTCGTTGCATACTGCAGGGCGCGTTGGGCTTATGTGTGTGTGCGTGTGTGTGTGTGTGTGTGTGTGCTTAAATATGCATTTGTTATTGAATTTTGGCAACAGCTGCCAGCACATCCTTGTCAGTTCTGCCCAAACGCGCAAATGTGCCGTTACAAATTTTCGTAGCATACTTTTGAGCGCGCTCAGCTGTAACTAACACTCCTCTGCTCCTGAGTGCATGTGTGTGTATAGGTGTGTGTGTGTGTGAACTTTCACCTTTAACTTTTTGCTGATTTTTAGCACGGAAACAAGTTCTCGAATGTGGTCGCTGTTGCTCTTCTAGTGCTAATATGTGTCTAATACAGCGTATTAATTTATTTAAATTCCACCCACACACTCACACACACACACACTCTCACTGAAGTGAGATACTCATACAGATGGGGCAGCATCCTGGCACACAGCACCAGCTGAAGCCATTACAACGTTCAATGACACGGCAAAGTGCGCGCCATGGCAACTTTTTCCAGCCCGTCTGACAAGCTCTCCACATGTGGCTGCTGCTGGTCCTATTTCTGGGTCTGGGTCTGGGGTCTCTGGGCTGGTTCCTGGCTCTTCCGTTCACTGCTCACAACTTTGCTATCTATGCCCCGATGATTACAGCAGCCATCAGCGTTGGGTTTGTGCCGTTTGATGCTGCACAGCAGACACACTGCAGGGAGCAGACAGGCAGGAGCGAACAGGCAGGAGCAGCAGGCCAGGAGCAGCAGGCAGGAGCCAGCAGCCAGCAGGCCAGCAGCCAGGAGCAGCAGCATTGGCAACGGCAACGGCAACGGCAACGGCAACGGCAACGGCAACGGCAACGGCAACGGCATCGGCATCCCTTCATACCGTTCTAATAGCTTCTAATGCATGTAATGTCAGCTCACGTCAGTTTCCGCTATGCTTCCTTGGCGTTTTGGTGGGGCTTCCTCTCACCCTCACGCTTCCCCGCGCTATCTACAACCTTTACTCACCTGTGCACTCTGCTCAGCGCACTTTAAACGCCTGCAAATTGTGTGTTTTGAACCCAAAATATTGATTGTCTCTTGAAATTGAATATATTTGTTGAAAGCTGAATGACACTTGCTCATGATCGTTTTTCTATCTTATGATGAAATGGCAATTTGATGAAAAGTGGTGAAAACTAAAGAATATCATCCGGTTAAGGTTTTCTCAACAGAGTTCAATCGTTTTAGCTGAGACTGATGATTGAATTGACACTTGCTTAGGATCAATTTCTATCTTATGATGAAATGGCAATTTGATGAAAACTAAAGAATACCATTTGATTAAGGTTTTCTTAACAGAGTTCAATCGTTTTAACTGAGACTGATGATTGAATTGTTAAAAAACTAATCACAAAACTATACCTACTGATGTTCACCTTTGAGAAGTGGTGGTGAAAAGACCAAATACAAGATTAAGAGTTTGTTTTATGCCGTATATCCCATTAAGGACCCCAAGGAACTAGTTACTTTTGATTATCATAGAAACCAACTTGGTTTTAGAGCTTAATCCAACTTTTAATCAGTTGCTGCAGCCAGTGTCATTGGGTATGTGCCTCAGGCAGTGCTAAATCTGTTTATAGCTTGGCATTATAAGCAAACATCATTTATTTTTATTTTAAGTAATTTGTGTGTTAAGCTTAAAGCACAGCCCGAAGGCGGTTATTAGTATATATCCTTATTTGCATGTAAAGAACTCGTGTCCTTGCGGCTGTTGCAATTTTAATAAATATTTATGGCCGCAACCCTCCTCACCCCCACCCAATGCCCCAACCAGCACAACAGTTTGCTTTTATAATTTGTTATTGTTGTTGCTTTTCTTTAGGGCATACTGAGAACTTAAAACTCTTACATATTGATGAGCGCGACGATTAAGTAGAGCATGTCTAATGCATGCAGCGAAGAGGCAGTGGGTGTCGAACCAACATGATACACACACACACACACAGAACCCATAGCCGAAACTCATCAATTTTTATGCGGTTTTTGGGTATTTTTTTTTATATTTGTTATGAAAGTGAAAAATGTTGAAAAGTTTGCTACCTGAGTTGCCGCCTGTCGCTAATGCTATGCAGAACGAAAGTAAACACAGTTTTCACAGGTATGTGTGTGTGTGGGTGTGTGTGGGTGTGTGCCTCGTATCGGCATACAAATTGTTGTTGTTTGGTTTTGTGCTTTTAGGCCAAGCTTAATGCATTTAAATGAGAAAATTACTCGCAAGTTTGCCGTTGACTACTAAATAGTTACATGGGCTATTTCATTTGACCAAAGTATTTTTCACATGCTTAATTTATTTTTTAAAAAAATCCCTTTCAAAGCAACCCTGCTCCTGCGTGGAAAAATGACTCACAGTTGACAATGTTTCTTCAGCGTCTGCTTCTAGCTGTTTCTCGGAAAAGCTTTTAGCGTAAGCCTGAGTCCTGTAATTAGGGCGACTCGCAGGATTTGAGCTGCCAATCGTCTGGATGGCGTGCTTTAAGGCGTCTCAGTGCAATTAAATGCAGTTCTAACTGATGAGAAACATGAGCAAATGCAACTGGGCGATGCCCTATAAAAAATAATCCCATAAAATAATACTCAACTGAACCAAAAGCGAACAAATAATTTTTCAAATATTCTTGCAAAACGAATGAAACTTTCAAATTGGGTTAGAAATATAAACCAAGGAATGTGGCTGCTGCCGCGGACACTGAAACAGTTGAATTGTCTCGACATTTTACTTGTAAATACCCCTTGTGCACTAAGATGGGTATGAGGGGTAAGATGGCTATTCCAAAGTTCTGAAAATGTACAGGGTGCGCAAAGAGATCCTTACTTATTTATAATTCTAATAACTCTTAAATGAAAAGAGCTAATTCGTGCGTGCATCTAATATAAAATAAAATTTTTTTAGTTTTTATCACTTATAAGTTAGTACAATTATAAATAAATTATCAACTGTAATACATAAGTATGAGAATTCCATATAAGTATGATCGTTTATAAAGATATTTATCATCTTTACAATTCCTGATAACTTCGCCATATCTGAAACTTCTATCTAAATAGTAGTCTCAAGCACAAGATATTCGCTTAATATTTGTTTTGTTCAAAAGGTTGTATTCAGGGGCAGAATGTCATTTATGGTGTTATATATATCACTAAAGACTATAGACACTGTTCCTTAGACACTCTAAGGAAGGAAAGAACTTTTTGTTTTGTTTATTAAACAGTTTTATGTCTATTTATTAAGCGAGTTTTGTTTTATACCTATCGTGGTGAAAGAAGAAGGGGGAAAAATAAAAAAATAATGATCTCAGGATGATACATACATATGTATATAGGGAAAATACAAATTATTTACATTACACGTTACGTTATATGCAAGGATATTTCTATTTACTATTAGGATATTCTATTTATAGGAAGTAAAAAAGAACATGAACTAAGTGAGGATGCTAGAAGGCAGATCCTATGGATAAAAATGTTTGAGTTCTTTAGCGTGCTCTCTTATTGTGGTGGCTTTTAAGGTCTAAGAGAGCGAGAGTTGAGTTGAGAGCTTAGTATAAACTAGTTCTGGAATTGAACACTTTCTAGTTCAAAGCATAAGTCATCGTTAACAATATTTCACATAGTTTGATAATCCCATGTTATCTTATCAGGGTACAGGGTATTTGCCAGACGAGTAGATTTCTTTTAACTAGCTTTTCATAGCTTAGCTGAGCTCTGGTATGGCATCTTGTTGTTGTTACTGGACGCGCTATCGAGGCGACAACTTTGGCAGCACTTCGCTTTGCCCCTTCCCTGCCCCTACCCCCCTCCACCATTGATTGTTGTTGTTGTAAGCGTGGCTGTTATTGTTGTTGTTAGCGCTGTTAAAGTGTCGTCATTGTTCTGCTGAATGTCGACGAGGACGATAAGAAACTATGTATACTATGCTACGCACACTGTGGAAGGCGTCAGCGTCAGCGACAGCGGGTGAAAGGGGAGTGGGGTGTTGGCGACGGCGGGGGGGCAACACTCAATCTCAATCCCAGGACGAGGCCCATTCCATTTGAGTCGGACGTATGCTCGTAGATTTTTATTGCTACTGAGCCCTGAAGTATGCAGCGTTTCTTGTTGTTCCCCCTTGCCTTTCTCTCCACCTCTCCACCACTTCCCCTCCACCTACCACTTGCGACTTTCTTCCTTCCATTTTCATTTCATTTTCATCTCGTTCACTGTTGCACGCGATGTTACTTGTGACCCACTTTACGCGCTTTTTATTTACTTACTTTTCCTCCTTTTATTTTTGCCCTTTTCTTCCTTTTTTCTCTTTTTTTTTTGTGCGTGGCTGCTGCAAAGTCCTATTATTATGTGATTTTATTAAGCGCCTGCCCTGCGTCCTTACCCCACCTGATTGTTTTTCATGTTGGCTTCATTTTGTTTTATTTTATTTCACTTTATTGCTTGTTATCTGTGGCAGCGACAGCAATTAAATAGATTTCACTTCCTTGCAATAATCATAAAGGTAATAATACTACAAGTAATAATAAAAGTCAAGCTTTCCAGCGCCAAAAAAGTTACGGGCCATAAAAAATGCCAAATGCCAGCTGCACTGTACAGAAATTAATTATTAAAACTGCTGCTCAAACGAAACATGAACGAGAAAAAACAGGGTCCAAAAAAGCATTTTGTAATTTTGGCAACTGTATCACAAATTTTTGGGTTGTCTTTTTTCAGTAAACATATTAACAGACAGCCAACAACCGGAAACAGATTATCATGCACTGCAAATGTTGATGTAGAGCAATTTTTTATTAATTTAAATGTAGAATCAAACTTCTGTGTAATGAATTAATTTTTTATGCGAGTGCTCATCAAGCTGCCTCGTTACTGAAATGTGAACAGAAACTTTAAATTATAGAAAAAATGTACTTACTGGAATATGGTTTTACATTAAAGAGACTGAAATAACAAATATATAGTCTATTTTATTGAAATCTCTTGCGAATAGTGTCCTGCTACCTTAAAGGCAACTTAATCTAATCAATAGTTATTATATTATTATTTAGAAGCTAATTCTAGTGGAGGTTTACAGGATAGTATTATGTATTATGGAGTTTATTATTTATTTAAGTCCAGATATTAACCAGCAGGTCCTGATGATGATGAATTCCACTTACACAACAATTTTACAGAAACATGTAAAGTTTACTCTCAGAAACGTTTACTTCCAAAGATTAAAAAATCAAATAAATTACAGACGCTCAATTAATCAAACAATAAATCGAATTCTTCATTGACAGCTACAGCTTAAAGTATATTCAAGTCTGAAGACAAGCTAAAAATATCTTGTATTAAGGCTGAGTGGCTGAAATGTAACTTATTCAAATCGAGGATTTCATTTACTCATTGACACTCGGTTAAGTATTGCAAATTCAATAGAAAGCGCGGGCAATGTCTACAAAAACAAAGCAGGCGTGGCAAGGTTGAAGCTCAGCTCTTTGGTTGGGTGGGGAAAGGGGAACGGAAGGTCCTGTAGGTCCCATTGGATTTAGCTTTTCACGCCTCATGGAAAACTTGGTTGGCAAAGCAACGCAATAATTTGTGTAAATAATCAATGTGGCTGGAATGGGTATTATTGACATTTTGCTAGGCCTAAGGTCCTATATTCCTATGGTGCTATGGTCCTATGGTGCTATGGTCCTTTGGTCCTGCGTGGCCCTTTGTGGCCAGGGCAATTAAATTATTTATAGCATGCTTTTGTGCGCAGCCTTTAAAGTCCCTTATTTATATGCAGTCAGCGGCAAAAGCAATTCTGGCCGCCATTGCCAAGCAACGTCTAGATTTGAAGTTCTTAACGATTGGGGGGTCCCATCCATGGATACCCCGCAGGTGTTCCACCTGCCTCCCTCCCCCTCCGCACGCAACCCTGCTACACAGCGGCCCTAAGGCGGCGTTACGCACAAATGAACAGGCGTTCTAATTACAAAGAGCTTTGGCTTCAAAATGCAACAATTGCTAATTTGATGAGCGTCCTGAAGGTCCTGTTGCCAGCTGAAATAATAGAAAAATTAAAAGCATTTCTTGGCAGGATAACAACAACAACAACAGCCACGCAGACAACAACATTGACTTCCTGTCAGACAGACAGGCCAACAATTATGGCGAACACCTTTTTGGCGTTGGTTGCCCTTGCCGTGTTGTTGCCATTATTAAACTTTTGGCTAATACCATTGAAATTTGTGCATAATTTGAGGCACTTAAAGCAGACGCTTTGTGCGTACTTGAGTGGCATCGCCTTAGCACAGCGTTTAGTAAATTTCTTGTTTTTACCGAAAATTTAAGAAGTAGACGTCGCACTTAATTAACTATTCAAAAATGCTTAACAAATTACCCAACGTGAATGATAAAAACAACGGCAGCAAGAACTTTGCATATCGTTAGCGAAACTGGCCAGAACTCAACCTTAGCCTGGCCACAACGGCCAAGCAGCCGTTGCTTAAGCAGCCGAGCGTATTATGAACGCCTTTTGATAGAGAACAGGCCGCAGTGGTGCTGGTGGTTGGGTGGTTGGTTGGTTTGGTGGTGCTCTTGGTTGCTGCTTAGGCTCGTCATTTTCATTTATTTTTATTCCAGTTTTTGGGGGCACATCTTGTTTGCTCGTCCTTGACTTGTTGTGAGGGCCATTCTTCATTTGACTTTCAAATAATAAAGCATATTTTTGGGCGCTGAAGCCGCATGAAAAAGGCAGCTGTAAAATTTGTGGGTTATTTGTTGAAAATACATTATCCACTTCTTTTTTTTTGGTTTTCGTTTTTTTTGCTGTTGGTATTTATTGTATGTTTTCTGGACCAGGCTTTCATTTTATTCTCTTTCTCTTTTTCCCGGTGCAAATATGGGTTTCGAGTTTTTGGCATTTGATATGCCTCAGGTTCAGGTTTAGGTTTTATTTTTGTTTTTTGTTGCTCGACAAAAGTGCAAAAATGCCAATTTTATGCATGAGCAAATATTTTACAAGTATTAAAATATTTCATTTAAATGTAAATTTTGTTGCGAGCTTGTCACATGTCACAGGTTAGAGAGAACCCGTGCTCATTTATACATTTATCTCATTTCTGTATCACTGCCAGCTAGTTAAGAATTATGAGCCCTATTCAGGGACTCTAAACTGATGTATATGGTACAAATATATGCGGTATGCGAGTGTCTTGGCTAATGAAAGCAGACGCTTCCAGCACCAGGGCGATGTGATGGAAAATGTCGCTCGTTTGTCATAAAATTAGCAGCAGGTTCTCATCCTGCTTATCGTCTCCTTATTTTACGCATACCCTTGCGGAGGATACTACAATTTGGTCATGAAGTGTGCAACGCATTGAAGGAGACTCTTCCGAACCCACAAAGCATCGAGAATATATTCTCGATCAGCCCCAATATCAGCATCGAATTAGAGGATGTTCCTCTGTCTCTCTGTTTCTAGCAGACTAGTCTCTCAGCTATCTTAATGAACCTTGTCACAGATACTTTTTTTTCGCTGCAGACAGTACATATGTCGGAACCGGTCGGATCGGACCACTATAACATATAGCTGCCATAGGAATGATCGGTCGAAAACTAGGTTTTTATATGAAAAACTTTTTTGTTTATAAAGATATCCCTACCAAATTCACACAAACCGAGTCTCTGGGTAGTTTATATAAACTGACAAAGTTTGGTCATTATCGGAGCACTATATCATATAGCTGTCATAAGGACCTTAGGTTGTTGTATGAAAAACATTTTGTTAATGAAGATATCCTTACCAAATTTATCCAAACCGAGTCTCTGGATAGTTTTTATAATTAAACCAAATTTGGTCGGAATCCGACTGCTATATCATCGGTAGAGAACTGAGTTGTATGAACAACTTTTTTGTTTTTCAAGATTTAACAACAAAGCCACAAATCGAAGTTTCATCAAATTCAGATTATGATATCTTATAGCTGCCATAGAAAAAATCGTATTTAAAATGTGGTTTTTGTATGTAAGAGTATATTAATTTCGGCACGGTTAGGATATCCCTTCTTTTTTATTTTATTTTTTTGGGTGCCTTGTCCTTGTTGCGCTGGTTTCTCCCCAGCACAAATTAGTTGCTGAATTTTTTATGCCCCAGACATTTTTTGGCTACATGCGGTGCCACATATATCTTGTCAAACAGCGCTGCCCCCGCTGTCCCGACGTCCCGCCGCTGCCCCCGTCGCGCCCGAGGGCTGCTCGTTTTGTGGGCTGTTTGCTCTCTACACCTGACGACGACCCAGAAAATGAAAATGAAAATGAAAATTGATGCGGGCCGTGAGATTTTTCACGCCGCATTGTCAAGTGTGTTGATTCGATTAAGATGCGGTCGGCGGGGGCGTGTGGCGTGTGGTGTGTGGTGTGTGGCATGTGGTGTGTGGAGCTGGAGCTGGAGTCTGGGGTGTGGTGTGTACACGTCTCGCTGTAGGCACTTGCACTACCATCTCCATTACCAGTGCCACTGCCACTTGTACTTCCCCTGCCACCACCACTTCCACTTCCACTTCCATTTCCATTTTCATATACACATGGCACACAAACCCATTTCAAGAGCGATGGCATGTCTCGGCGGCAGTTGCAACAACATCATAATTGCAAACAGCGTCATTTAGTACATACTACATGCCACATGATTAACATTATCATCATCATCATCATCATCAGCATCAGCATCAGCATCAACATCATTATGATTGTTATTATCATTATCTGCACTTGAACATTTACAACTGCAAAATTCCATTGCGAATCTGAAGCCAGCACGCGAGCCAAGGGAAATTAAAATTAAAATTTCCGTTTTTGTTGCTGCGTGTGAAACTGCAAAAATTGCAATGATAATTGCAACGAAAACGAAGAGGAAAAACCATATATATTTAGTATTTGCAGGCCGCCCATTGTGTAGGCAATTTGAATGTCTCCGTCTGTATCTTTGTCGCCCCTATGGTCACCTATGCGAGTGTGTACACTGCGCACAAACACTAGTTAACTTTAAAAAACTACCTCTCTATGTAACTAAAAGTATCTTCAAAAGTGAGTCCTTTGGTTTATAAATTGTAGCTATTTGTCTAATTTGATATAACCGGAATGAAATTATGCTGATCTCATGTACTTCCTGGCTGCTGTCCTGGCCTTCTCCTGTCAGCTTTCTTGCCATATAGAGTTCCTTTAATAAAGCCTAAGGAAGTACACTTTATGTATTTTGAAATGTGCAGAATGTGACTTTGATCTATATAAATGATCACAGTTTATAATTAAAAATAAATATTATTATGTATTTAAAAACATAAAATGTTTTACTGCAAATATGTAGATCCTGGCTTATTATGGTGGGGTAAGATCGTGAGGTCCGGATAATAACCAGCACTTAAAAAAAATATTACAATATTTGTAAAATTTACCTAAAATTTAAAATCAAAGTCTGCTGAATTTGAGTTAAAAAATGCTTTGGTTTTATGTGAAAATTAATTACAAGACGTAAATCAAATTCAAAAGAATAGATATTAAGCTAAAAATATGCCAAAAACTAGTAAAATTCAAGAAACCTTCAAGATTGATCGTTTTACTACACTTAAACCATCTGAAGTAGATTTAAATTGCACAATTAGTAAATCAAAAATCTAGAAGCAAATAAAACCTCTAACCATATCTTAAAGCTGCACAGATTTTGATTTTGTAGTGAAAGAGTATGCTTTAAAGCTGCACACTTTCAACACACTCCTACTGCTCTGTTATTTCTCTCAGTGCATGTGTTTTTGGGGCCTGAGAATGCAGAAATGCCGACAATCGCTTCAAGGCTGCACGCAAAGAGCAAGAGTTGCAGCTGGCCGAGAGTCCGACAATCGCTTGGCCTCATTGTAATTGCATTGTGCTGGGCCATTGTCAGCAGCAACAACAACAAGAATAATAACAACAACAACAACAACAACTGTTGTCCACTTGTCTCGTGTGCTGTTAATAGGTTGCAGCATCTCAAGTGCGTCATCTTTGGGATCTGCTGCTCGTTAAGAAGGATATCCGCTCTCTGGCTTCAGCTTATTTCAGTACTACAGTATATATACACTATATATATATATACATAATGTATGCCGATCTGAAGTTGCTGCTCTTTGAGGCTCTTGTTGCTGTTGTCCATTGGCATGCGGACATCATAATTACGCATTGCATTATTATGCAGTAAAAATGCATTTTCTTTGGCATGCTTGCCTTTCTGTGTATTTCAATTTCAATTTATTGCACAGCCGTCTCAAGTGTCTGTTGTACATTTCTTTTGATGCCCTGTAGTTGCTACTTTTTAAGGGGTATATAAGTTTAGTGCGCCAAAAGAGAAAAACATGACTTTAGCTGGGCTTAATGTATGAAAAGTTAAATACTTGGATAGTTAATGTTATGGAAAAGGTATTCCTGTTTCCCTGATTGTTCCCTGATTGATGCCATATAATTGCTAGTTGTTAGGCGATATATTAGTTTTGTACTCAAATATAAAATAGACATAGATGCCTATAGTTTTCCCCGCTTCAGAAGTTAATCGTTTGGATGGAGAATGTTATAGAAAACGATTCTAAAATGAATTGAAAAGTATTGATGCCCTGTAGTTGCTAATTCTTAGCGGATATATAAGTTTTGTGCTCAAATATATATGTATAACAGGCAAAAACGCTTAAAATTTTCCTCGTTTCAAAAGTCAATGCTCAGGAAAGTTATAGAAAAGGAGTTCAAGTCTTATATACAAAAGTATTGATGTCCTGTAGTTGCTAGTTCATATAGTTCATCAGGGCTGTATTATATTAGTTTTGTGCTCAATTATCGCCTCTTGAAAACTCAATTACTTGAATAGATAAATTGATACCAAATTTATTTATTTTATTTTCAATAATTGGTTTTATATTAAATACAAAAGAGCGCAAGTTTTAATTGAGATATTTGATGCTCTGCAGCTATTAGTTTAAAAGGAGTAAATTCATGAAAATGCAGAAATTCATGTTTGAATATTTGATTCTTTTGCTAATCAAACAAATGCTGAACATCAAAATGAAGTAATTTATAGAGTTACTTAGATCTGCTTCGAGCTGCTTACAAATATTCTATATTTATATTCATTTTGTGCTCTCAGAAGTGTATTAAATTGGCCAGTGGCCGTTTGGGGCTTAGATTTAGGTCCTTTGCAACAATATTTGATATTAAATTTCATGATTTCATCATTTTCCGAGCCACCCAAAGAGCGCCTCCCAATCCATCAACATATTTTGCATTTGTTTGCGCGCCACCGCAAATATTTCAACTCTCTGAGTGCCAAAGTAAAAGGCTCCCAATGCAAATACATTTTCAAACTACACACAGACACACACACACACACACACACACACACACACACACATATTTGTTGTGCGTGCTGAGCGGTAAGCAACACTCAGGGGGTGGGGCAACGCACTTTTTACTTTACTTTTTCTCTATTTTTATACTATGTTCCCGAAGGGAAAATAGTATATTGGGTTTGCGAAATGTCCGTCTGTCCGTCTGTCGGTATGAACGCAATTGTTTTGCCTTTATCTTTGAGCTAGAGCAACCAAACTTGGTACACCTGTTGGTGTATACCGTCAATTTATGAAGTGTCGAGATTGACCCCCCACCCCCACCCCCTCCCCCACAATTTGGGGAAAACCTGTATCTTTCCCAATTTTAAAGCTATAGTCACCAAATTTGGCATACAGACTAATGTTGAGATTCCCGACAGATCTGCGTCAAACAAATTTTGACTCCCCCACCCCCTCCCCCGCAAACGAGAAAAATCTATATCTCCCACACCTGTACAGGTAGAGTCACCAAATTTGGCATACAGACTAATGTTGACCCCCTGGACAAATCTGCATCAAAAATTTTGGACACCCCCACCCCCTCCCCCACAAAGGAGAAAAAATCTATATCTCTCACACCTGTGCAGTTTTTCGCGTCTCTTTCTGAACACACAAATAACCAAATTATATAGGACTGGGAACATAGTATACTGCAGTCGGGTGCGTCCGACTGCAACGTTCTTACTTGTTTTTTTTTTTTTTTTTTTGGTATTTTTTATATATTGATATTGAGCACACATCGGTACACTTGAATGGAAACGCGACTTGGTATTGCATTGAATGCATTTTGCTTGGATGCCATAAACGCTTTGACGCCATCAATCAACACGGCAACGTTGAGTACCAGAGCGTCAAGACGCATATTTTATCTGTATCTGCATCTGTATATTGTATCTGTATCTGTATCTGTATCTGTATCTGTATCTGTAACTGTAACTGTGTAGCTGTGTATCTGCATCTGTACTTTGTAGCTGCAGTGGCAACTGCTGGCGTCTTTTGAGGCTTGCCACACTTCACTTGGCATCTTAAGTGCTTTTCGATTCGGATTCTGACTCGTCGACTCAATGAGCCTGAAATCCCTGAAATCCATTCAAGTGCGTACTCTTTAAAGTTGCCACCGTTTTCATAGAATTATGTTTATGGTATAGTGGGCAAGTTTTTAAAGCCCCGACTGTTTGCATAATTAATAATTGAAATTGCAATTGAAAATCGCAATTGGTTTGGCATTCTGTGCACCATTCGCTGCTCGTGTGTAATCCTATTTGTAAACACAACGCATTATTAATAGGCGCAATTTCGCATAATGGCCAAGGCGAGCGGAAATGTAAATAAATAATAAATATTATTGTTGCATTTCATAAGCGCTCCATTCTGATGTAACACTATGCAACATACAATTTAAGGCCCCATTACTGAAATACTATGATGTTATAAGCCAGAGTTTAATAGCAGAACTTATTAGCACTATTTAAGGAAGTTACAAAGCGATTAAACATAGACTGAACTTACTTAAAATTGATTTGAGAAGGATGCACAAGCTATCAATTAAAATATTATAGACTTTAGAGGTCTTATCCAATTTAAATGATACAATAAAGGAATAAAACAAGGAAAACAATATATGGGCATAAAAGACTTTAATAGCAAAAAGCAGTACAAATTTCTAAAAATACATATAACAAATATTTAAGGATTTTTAATATATTAAGTTTTTTTTTTTTTTTTTTTGATATGCTTATATTTGTATTATGTTACGTGTAACTTAAACCAATTTCATAAAAAAAATGGCCTACAAAGCAGAAATACACAGAAACTAATAGAATATGAAAGTAATTCAAAAAAAAAAAATGGACTTAATAATTTAATTATATAAAAAGCTTTTTTCTTCGTCATAACATTGATTATTTACAGCAAGTGGAAGCTGACAAAAAGTTAAATAAATATGCAAATTTGTAATAAAAAACAAATATTACGTTGTTAAACGTAATACAATTTTGCAATTTGCAATTAAGGCCTTTCAAAGGAATTAGAAAAAAATATAAAATTTAATAACAGATTGTAGTTTTTTTTGGCTTGTCATTGCGTATTTAATATGAACTGAAATTCTTGTTAGCAAGTGATTGTGACAACATTTAATATAATGTGTCGATTTCTAATGAAGTTTTTTTTGTTTTGCTTCTATTATGTCGAAAGTCAGTTATAAAGTTAGCCGCTGTTATTACTGTTTTTAGCAGCGCTTTTCATGATTATTTATAAAACTGTCCGTTTGTTGTGATCTATGCAAATGAGATTCTATTAAGCAATGACAGAACATTTACGTAATTTATTGTAAAATGTTGCGTGCAGCTTAAAATAAAGGCACGTCCTGCCGGACTTGGCTTTAACATTTTACCATACTGCTTCACTAAAGTGATGGGGTCGACATTTTAAAATTCCAAACGCCTACGCAATAAGGGTCGGGGCGGGGAGGGGGCCAGAGAATTATATAGAAATAAAATGAGGCGAGTGCAGTCGTAGTTATATAGGTGTGTAAGTGTGTAAGTATGTCTACTATATACGAAACGCATATCTAGATAAAGACTGAGACAGAGAGAGGCATTGTGTTGGGGCGCGTTTAATTTAAATGTTTTGAGCTTAAAGGTCTTTTGGCGGCGGGACAGGGGAAGTTGGCCAGCCGATATGGCAGCTTAAGTACGTGCCTGGACCGAGGCTTACACCTCTATACGGCCACTGGCGCTGCCACTTGTCAGACAGACAGTCAGAGTGTCAGACAAACTGTCAGATGGACGGGGAGACAGGCAACAACTTGCCGCGAGCTAGAAATCATGTCTAGAATGCTTAAGTGCGTCGTGAAGTGGCAAGTGGAATGTGTGTGTGTCTGTGTGTGTGTATGTGTGTGGCAGAACCTCTCTTGCTATATATCTATATATCTCTATTGCCATATTTCTACATACTATGAATATATCTTGCTCTTTGCGTAGGCGTCTTATTAGCAGCCAAAGTTTAATGAACTTTCAAGCATATTTCTCTTCATTTCAAATGATCAATTGAGCGTTGTTGTTGTCGTCAAATGTTTGTCAATCTTTTCAATATTTATATATGTAGACAATGCGATTTGCATATTTATTGGCTGCCGTTTGTAACTCCCTTATACGTGCCTTTTAATTATGGGCGGGCTTTCAATTATGACCGCATTTTTATGGCAACTGCGACGACAGCAACAGCGAAATGCGCTGCATGTTGGCATTTTTTTAACAATTGTTTGCCGCTTTTGCTTTGTTTAATTGTTCAAAGTGAACAACAACAACAAAAGCAACAACAACAACAACAGCAGCAGCAGCAGCAGCAAAAACCATCAAAATTCCATGGGCACATGGAAAATATTGCTCTTTTTTCCCAAATAGTGAAAAACACTAAAATGCGCCTGCAATTTTCTTTCAGCAACTGCGAAAAAGCATTTCCAATCGGTTTTTAGCTGCAATACTATGAAGGGGGGCGCCGTGTGGGGGCAGTTTTGTTGTAAAATAGCGCGAAACAGTTATTCAAAAAGATGCTAAAACTATTTTTACTCCCTGTACCCATAAAATGGGTAAAAAGGGTGTACTAAATCTGTGCAAATGTATGTAACAGGCAGAAGGACACATCTCCGACCCTATAAAGTGTATATATTCTTGATCAGCATCAAAAGAGATTTCGATTTGGCCATGTCCGTCTGTCCGTCAGTATGTATGAAAGCAACGGTCTCAGCAACTATAAGAGCTAGAGAGACCAAGTTTGGAATGTAGATTCGTGTGTTTTGGATTTGAGATATCTCCCCCCGTTCCACCGCAATTCGACAAAAACCGTTTTACAGTAACAATTTCCAAGATATAGATTTGGGATTCGGCATGTATAATAGTTTGGTCACTCTTTATCTACTGTCCAAATTTCAAGTTGATCGGATAATAAACACGGAAGTTATTCACGAAAGAAGATTCAGTGCTTCAGCGCGGGGGTAGAAGAAGCACAGCCACAAATTAAAACGCCTCGCTTGCGCTGCGCACTTGTCTTTTGTGTATGTGTGTGTGTATGTAAGTGTACGAAGATGCGATCGGAAATTTTTGATCTGGGTACAGGGAGTTTTGTAGTCGTGTACACTCGACTATAGCATTCTTACTTGTTCCTGCTAGCAGCAGCCAAATGACAAAAGGAAAACAATGCGAAATTTGTCAAACAAAATGTAACGCACATGCTCATAAATTTACACACACACAGCAGACACAACACACACTCGCAGTCCATAAACCAAATGTTTTTGTTTTCAAAAATTGTCCATTTCTGCTGCCATTAAATCATTTTTGGACTACAAAACAAAATTGCACTTAAATGTAGCTTAAAGTTTTCGCTGCAACTTTCGTTTTAGTTTTATTTCCACAAATCAAATTTACTAAATGCTTTTTTCTGTATTTCTTCTACTTGCAGGTAAAATGCTTCACAAAAAACAAAAAAAAAAGAAATAGCTGCCATTTAAGGCTTATGAAATAATTCGAGCGGAAGTTATTTGCGTAATTTGTCAAACTCAGCGTAAGCACAAGTTTATGAAGCGGGCTTTACGAGTATTTTAATATTATTATATAAAACTGCGAAATGTAGCTAAAAACAACAATGAAAGTCATCAAATTGGCAAAAAGGATGATATGTGTATACAACAGTTTTATAAGCTGTATTTGTAGAGGTATATGGAAACTATCTTTAAGTTTATAGCTTTTATTCTTATTTTATTAATGTGGCAGGCGCGTGGCTTATATATTCAAAACCTGAACTAAGTGTAGGGCATAGAGGAACCTGCATACCAAATTTCATAACTCTAGGACTTATATTACGATTGACAGATGGATCTAAAGCTTCATATGTTCACTTACATATATGCTCGCAAGTGTCTGAGCAACTTTGTTATAGCCCTTTTATGGCTACATATATATAAAGCTTACAAGCAATTTGCTTTTTGTTGGAATTAGAGTGCCTTTATCGTCATTTTGTAACTTCAAATCAATCTAAACACTTTGGTATTAAAACAAATGTCAAGCTACCTTAGGGGCAAATGGTATTGGATTCTAGTTAGTATGCTGCTGCAGCTGCAGTGTGGCAACAGTTCACATGCCATTCCCGCATGTTGCATGAATGAAATGAAGAAAAGTTGCGGCTATAACTGTGAAACTCAACTTGTAGTAGTACGCATATTTCTCGGTCGTAGCGTAAACATTAAGCACGCCCCATTTTTGTACCCATTGCTGTTAATATAAAATTTGATGCCAGACATAGAGAGACACACACACGCACACACACATGTATAAACAAACAACTGTGAGTACTCTCCCTCTCAGGCATGCACAAAGGCAACAAACTGAATGAAAAGTTGTAGTAATGCCTTTACAATGATTACGCCTGCCTGCAGCAGAGGCAGCAGCTGGGGCAGCGGTGGCAGCAACTGCAGCAGCAGCCGCAACAAAAACAATTGCAACAACAGTGGCAGCAACAACAACAAGAACAACAAGAACAACAATATTAGCAACTACTACAACAACAATCAACAGTCGACGAGCTGCCAACTGGCAGCGGTTTCAACTTTTCAAATAAACTTCATGCGGCTGTGATCCGCGCCGGCCTGTAGCTGTCTGTGTATATTTTTTGTTGTTTTTTGTTGCACCACAGCACCCCGCCACCCAGCCACCCAACCACCCATGCACCACTCACTAGCTGCCTTGTGCTCGATTGTGCGTTCATTGCACCCAGCAGCAATGGTGCTGCAGTCGCAGGCTCCGATCTGCACATTGTTTGCTGCCGCAGGATATTAAAAATGAGGCAGGCGTCTCATTACGCATACGACTAGTTGCCCGTATGCCATTTGCTGCTGCTGTTCCCCAATGATATGCTATAATATGATATAAACGCAACGAGATCTAAATGCTTTGTGTGTTAAGTGTGTGTGTGTGTGTGAGTGTGTATCTGTGTGTGTGCCTTTGGCTGGCATATGACACTAGATTGCAATTTGAAGCGTGGCAACAGCTTGAGTTGAGCCAACAGCTGCATGGCTACCATTTAGCGCCTCAAAACAATCGATGGCACTATCAATACTAACTATTCGTTTTAAAGTGCTTTTACCCCAAAAGGTACTAACAAAACTAGCAGGTATATGAATATATTCGACTGAAGAACAATCGATGAACTATCGATATTATCGAAGTATCCTTAAAGCGTTTACTAAGGATTCCTTGACTATCGATACTATCGTAAGTCGTTGCTATATAAGCCAATAGCTTAATATTGCCAATTGATTATATGATTTTCAGATATTATCGTAGTTTTTTGCACTATCGATACTATCGAAACTGTGTATAAGACAAGAAAGTTCATCAATATCAATCTTTTGAGAGATGGGAAGAGTGAAAAGCTGAGTCTTAATTTTCCTATTCAATTTAAGAACTAACACACATAAGTATACTAGTTTGTAGTCTGCTTTATGTTGATTTGGCGCTGCTATCGATAGCTATCGATAGGTTTAGCTATCAATTACTTAGCATATGACTTGCTTACAGCTCTACCACACTTATATTAGCAGCTAGTATACTTCTTAAAGTTAAAGTCAGTCAGAGCTAATGTCGTCCTTGCATATATCCATGTTTTTCTCACTTTCTCGCCTCAAATCACAATGCCTTTCAGCCATTTCTGGTGCAATTTGTTGTCTAGTGTCATTATGGCCTTTAAAGTCAGTCAACGAATCGCCTTAAATGCAAAATGCACTGAAATAAAAACCACATTTTGATATAAAGGCATCCGCCGCAGCAGCCGCACCAGCCCACCCCCCCTAGCAGCCCATCCCAGTTCAGTTCCAGTTGCAGGATGGCAGACAAAGCCGTGGAAAACTGCATGGACCAACTGGCAGCCCAGTCTGTGGCTCTGTTCTTCTGTTATGCCATTCGTACTGTCCCTCTGTCATATATGTCTGACTCACAGTCGTCTCTTGGTTTCTCAGTCTCTCAGTGTGTTTGTCTGTCTGGCGTCTGTGTGTGTGTGTGTGTGTAGTAATGTATGGCAGAGGCGCATGCCTTGAAGAGCCACACACACACACACACACACACAACTGCAAGTCAACCCTCATTGTATGGCCCAGCTGCCTTGCCCAGACTCTTTTAGCCTCCTTTAGCACAGCGCAGGCTGCTGCATGTTTGTGCTTATGGCAAATCCCTGCGCTCTAAAAAATTTATAAGTACGCCGCACATACACACAGAGTACACACACACACACACACACACATACACGTACAGTAAGTCTGTGTGGCATGTTTCCTCTTTGCATTTGCGAAAACTTTTGTAAAATGACAAAAATATGCCCATTAAAATGAGCAAATGTTGGAATTTATGTACATTAGAAAAGGCGGCATACACAGAGAGAAAGCACATCTCTCATAAGGGATGCTCTTTTATTTGCCTAAAAGGGGAGTCCGTGGGGGGTTGGGTAGGGTAACGGGGGGGAAGCTTTTACGCTGCGCTTTTTTGCAGTACGCCTAGTACGCCGTCATCCATTCAACCAAAACTCATTCATCATACTCTGCATGTTCCGGCAAACAGTGACAGAGAAGGACTTGCAGGAGCAGCAAGCAGCACGGAGCAAGGAGCAAGGAGCAAGGAGCTGGCAAGAAAGCAGATCCTTTTAAAAACAACGTTCAACGTTTTGCATTAGGCCTCCGCATTTGTCAGTCACAGAGCAAACAATTAGCGTGTCCTTAATCAGATTGGGCCATTCACTTTAATGCCTGATAATTCCACAGCTCAGCTGGCGTTCGATGAGCTCCATTATGCCACAAGTAAGTAAAGGAAAAAATAAGCGAACTTGACCCCCGACCACCAACCACCGACCCGCCCCCTGGGAGCCTCCTTCAAAAGTTGGGCCAACTTAAAGCGTTGCCGGGCAAAAGTTTTGCTGGGATTATGAATAAGTGAGCGTAGTTCAAAACTTTTTCAATTTTAATACAAATATTTGTAGGTACGACTCGAAATGCAATTGAAAGATTTGCGTGCAAACATTTCATAGTCCCACAAATATTTATAGGAAAAGGTGTGATTATTTACATATATGTACTTGTATATATTCACATAGAAATAGCTGGATTTATTTATCTTTAAGTGTAAATCAGCTGCTTGTGAAACGTTTCTATCAACTGTTATTCAATCTCAGATATCTCAGATAGAATACAACCTCATTACTCGAATTCGAACTCCTTTTGTTGCTCAACACATGTAAAGAAGATACATTCCTGTCTTACTGTGTATATTTATCCCTACTTACTCTCAGGTCTCGCATAAGATACAATCTGTATATATTTATGTCTACTTACTCTCAGGTCTCGTATAAGATACCATCTGTTCTGCGGAAGGTATGTCTACTTAATAATAGGATAATAAGGATAGCATGCATCTCAACTGATGATAAACAGTATCGATAAGAGATGCATTATTACATTTGTATTTAATGTTTTTTATCACATTTGTTTTAGCGTGCTTAAACGGCAAGCAAAACATTCATTTTCCGTTGAATATTGAATTAAACTTTATTTATATTTAAAAGAAAATATATTAAGTCTGGTTAAAAAATAAAAATAAAATTAAATATATATACAGCGACCTCGGATGAGAACTCTGAAGCGAGTTTCGCACTCTGACCCCTGCTAATTTGGTGTATAAAATAGCAATAGGTCTTAAAATATATCTGAAATATATATTTTGGCATTATACTCGTCTTCTAGGAGTTTCTACTCCTTCTTGTCAACCTCATGCTGCATTCATGCTTGGAAATTTATGACTTCCTTCTATTGTTAGCTCAAAGAAGTGCAATTTCTATGCATCAATTAAAAGCTCCCAAAGTAAGTTGCAGAATAATGCCATACATTAAAAATACTAGCTAAAAGTTGGCTTCGCCTCACCATATTATGAAATTATAACTAATTTATAGTCAATCTGTGTAATTCAAATTCATGAAATGCAGCTTAGACAAGCATTTTGATGAATTTTCACTAAATAATTTAGTAAAATAAGCACAGAATAAACGGAGAGAGTATGCCATAAGTTCATAAAAAGGTTTTGAGTATTCTTTTATCTAAAAATTGAACCAGCTTCGACTTATATAATGCTGGCTGGCATCATCTGATTTGAGTCCTTGTTAAGCAAGCTATTTAGTTTAAAGCGCACCTGATTCTCAAGCGATGATATACATACATGGAATTCAGTTCAATATTGTAGTACATGCCAGCAAGAAAGCAATAACATGAAAATCTAACAAAGAAATTCCTGATATCTATGACAGAGCAAAGCTTGAAACTTGGCGATTTTCTTTGTCTACTTGGGCAGAATTACACAACAACAAAAGCAGCGGCAACAACAACAAATTGTTGTTGAAAATGTTGTTTTGAAGCAAAGTTTATGAGTGGGTTGTCTACTTAGTGCAACATTTGCAACAACAACAACAACAACAACAACAACAGCAAGAGCAAGAGCAAGAGCAAGAGTTTTCTACGTGGACATCTTTTTATGTGTTTATAACAAGCTGTGAAAATATTTCCACACTTTCCCCATTTGTTTGGCCACTCGACACTCTCGACTTTGACTTGGCTTGGCTTTCATTTCCTTTAGCCTGGCTAGCTGTTTTCTGTTTTCAGTTTTCAGTTTTCTTTCGACTCTTTTTTTTGTTGTCTTCTTTTAGCTGCTCGTCTGCTTTATAACTTTGTCGCCTGGCAATTGTTGTAGTTGCTATTGTTGGTTATTGTTCGTACAGCAATCCCTTATAATCGATTTTCATTGCAGCTTTGCTCTGGCCGGGGCGTTTGTCTTCACACTTGAGCAAAGAGGCATTGTTACACTTGGCTTCCCTACTTTTGGGCGGCGGGGTGTCTGTTTTTGATACCCTGTAACCATTAAAAGGTTAAACGCCAACAAGGGTGTGCTGCAAATCGAAATTACAATCATAATTCTTGCGATAAACCATTGAAATTTGGGACACGCATACTTGAGTATGTTAACTGTGTAAACTGCAAATTTCAGAACAATTCAATAATAAATACAAGAGTTATTTAGAAAACAAGCAACGCTCAGCTGTATTGTCCATCTCATGTGTGTTAATAACTTAAAAACTACCCACAGGACATCTCCCAGTCGAGCACACTTAACTGTATTGCTTTTACTTGTTTATTTTGTGCCATTGTATTGCGACTTGGAAAAACAATAAAAACCAAAGCGCCATATAAATCATTTGCTGATTTTCCGCGTGCTGTCTCATAAATAAATGACATTCAACTTTAATACACACGCCGAAAATGGTTTTAAGTATTGCGCAAATGTTGATAACAAAATGAACAATTTAAATTGAATTTCAGTGCGGGGCAGAGCACAATTGTATAAATTTATTGTTGCTATATCATTTTGAACTTTTAATGAGCTAATTAACAGTCTGCACACTTTCAATTTCGCTGCGAAATGTGAATGTTTTTATATTTGTGCCGCCAATTAAAAAGTTGCAGCTACAGCTGCTCTAATATTTATTTTATTGAAGCTGAATTATAATGCTGGCCGCTTACACAAATTAGGCACAACAATCAGCTTAAAGCGGCTAAGAAGCTTAGATATCCGCAGCTTTATGAGTTTTAAGTAGTGCCACCAGGCTCACGGCAATTGTGGCAATTGACAGTTAAAAGGACTCAGGACTTTGTGTGTAATCAGAAAATTGACATTAATAATGTAGACCTTGGCTTATTTCTGACTGTCAGGTCAATAAATCAAAATCAAGCTGTTAAGTCAAGTGAAACAGAAGACAGAAGGCAGTAGGCAGTAGGCAGCAGGCAGCAGGAAAAACAACAAACAGGACTCTCGCATTCAATGTTTTTTAATGAAAACGATTCAAGTTTGAGTTTTGTACAATTTATTACGTTAGCCGACTTCAGCCTTGGTTGGCGGCTAAGACAAATTCAGACATAAATAAATCCCCCGGCCGCAGATATCGGCTCAATGATTGTCCTTGATATAGGTCTCTGAGCCTGTCTGCCAAAAAGCTGTCAAAAGTCTGTTTTGATAAGCACAAACAACACAACACAAGACAACACAACACCGGACAAGAAAAAACAAAACATCAATTCAAATGTTCTTATTTGCCATGCCAACAGCAGCAGGAGCAGCAAGAAGGATTGGCATCTTCAAGGCTGCTGTCTGCAGCTTTAAAGCAGCCGCCTTAACAATTAGTTTGCCTCGTAACCAAAGTCCAGTCTGTGGACTTTTATCGCATAACTTAATTCGGCATCTAAATGTTGCGTCTCATTTTTGTAGCATATTTATGTGCGCAAAATGGCGGCGCAGCGCAGACGAAGGACACACACACACACACACACACACACACAGGCACGTAAACAAATGCCTGGCGCTGAGAAAGCGAAATTTAATATGGCGCCATGTTTTGTCTGCCTGTGAGTGTGTGTGTGTATAAGTGTCTAATAGGCTTTGCGGCTCGCAAATAAAACAAAAGGACGAGTCCCAGCCTCACATGTGTGTGTGTGTGTGTGTGTGCTTGTGTGTGCGCTGTGCCCTGTTAAGTATGCTATGTTTCTGCTCTGCCTGGCGACTAGCGCCTTGCGGCTTTTAAGCGGCTTTTGGCAAATTGTTTTTGGCCAATGCTTAAATATTTTCATATATGCGACGGCTTTTCACGCCTTGCCAAATATGCAATAAAAATTTTTGCCAAACTCTGCTGCCTTCAACATGCACATGTGTGTGTGTAGTACATATATTAAAGCATACGTACATACCTGCTTATATAAAAGGCTGTATTGAAACAAAAAGCAGCTAATCCAATGAAAATACCACACGAAATAATCATATACATATTATATACTTATAATACTACTGCCTGGCTTGGTGCTGAATTCCGTATTCCACACAAAAGTGTGTAAGTATTATACTTTTTGAAAGGAAACAGTCTTCTTGATGCTACCAAAAATATGCTTAACATATTTCTGTGAAATTTATTTAAGTGTTGAGTTCTCTATACGTACATTTACTGAACAGGCAAGGACTTTATTTCTTTATTTAGACTTTCAGTTCTAAGCTATGTAATAAATTATATTTTTAAAGTCAAGGCAGCAATTTTTGCCTTCCTAAATAAATTCAAAATACAATTGTTCTTTTTAAAAGAGGGAGCATAAACTTTATCATTATTATATTTGTTTTATTAACTTTTTAGCTTTTTTTTTTTTTAACTTAACATTGTAGCATGTGTTTTATTTTTATTTTTTAAGTTTATTATTTAATTATTCTGTTATTATTTCCAACAACTTAAATTAAACTTATGCGATAAATTCTAAAAACAACTTAGTCAAAGGCTAGGTAATGATAATTATTAAATAAGTTATATAAACATATTTACAAAATTAGTATAATTGTCTTCTTGCTAGGTCTATTGGGTGATGTCGCTTTAGTCTTCTGCTGCGGCGGTTTAGAAGACGCCGAGCGAGGGGGCTCACGTGATTTTCTAGTCGCTGAACGTACTGCGCAGACTGATTTTGCAGAACATCTCCAATTTTAGGCACTCCCAGATCTTTTTCGATGTTTGCAGTCCTCACGTACCAGGGAGCAGCACAAATTATTCGTAGGGTTTTCGCTTGAAATATGCGGATTTTTTCCAGGTGGGTTTTCGCAGTTATTCCACATACTTGGAAGCCATATCGCCAGGAAGGAGCAATGCAGGTCTTGTACAATTTGACTTTGTTGTCCAGAGACAGCTTTTTACTAGCCAGGAGCCATCTCATTTTGCTAATTCTGGTCCTTAAAGTCGCTATTATGCTGGACACATGCTTGGCTACCCAAACTAGTTGTACATTGTTGTTCTTTTAAATAACTTATATGAAGTTTATAAAACGATTAAAGGATTGTTCCGAGTTCCGTCTTCAAACCACTCCACAAAAAGTAAAATTAGTTACATACAATATAAACAAATTTAAAAAATAAGTTACAATTTTAAAAAACTAAAAAGTATAGCATACTTTTCGGAGCAGAATAGCATTAAGAAAAGCATGCAAATTTGTCGCTTTGGCGTTCACAAAAGCTTACTAAACATAATTCTGTGGATTTTATTCGTGAGTGTAATTCTGTGCCGACTATAGATTGAACACTCAACCTGCAAAGTGTGGGGGCTTCATAATTGAATTAAATTACCAGCCAGAAAGAAGAAAAAATCAAAAAAAATGGAAGTAGCGCCTTTGGTTATTGGTTTTTGGCCCAAACCTTTGCGGAACAAGGGATGGATTTTGGTTTTTGATATATGAGAAATCTTTTCCCATTTTTTGGCCTATCCGCGGGGCTAATTCCAGCCAAGACTTTGTACCTCGGCAAAATCAAACTGAATATAAGTACTTTGGGCAAACTTTTTGGCACACAAAATTTACATAGCATAGATAATAAAATGGCGCTTGCATCATCATTATGCTGCTGATGATGATGATGCTGATCATCATCATTAACTTCATCATCTGCGTCAACATTTTGAAAGCACTTAAACCGTTTTGTTCGTTACATGCAAGCAGGCATAAAGGGAGTTCCCCCTCTTCCTCTCTCACTGGTCTGTGTGAAAACTCCACCCTCTGGCAGCGGCTGCTGCATTAAATTTGGTGCTTGCTGCTTCTGCTGCTGGCGGCGTTTTTTGTTGAAATGTTCCTCAGGGTGGAAGGAGGCCATCCACAAATCTGAGCGAACCAAAATTTACGCAGCTACTTAAAAAACTATGCAACGTCGCCCGCCGGCGTCCAAAAACATGGCTTGAGACTCTGTAAACGTAGCGTGGAACCCGCACTGTAATCCAATTCATGAAGTTCGCCCCAGCGGGAAAACTTGCGGGAGGACTTGAGAAAGAAAACGCAGCCAGCTGTCTGCGCAAATTTGGCGTAAATTTAATTTTCAAATAAACTGCAATGCGCCAGAAGGGCTTCCTTGGCTTCTTCAGCCCCCTACACCGGAAGCTCCTCGTCTCATCACAAAAATATATGCAGAGTGAAGGCTTGGAAAAATATTCAATGCATTACATTTACATCTTGTTATCGCTTGATTAATTGTCATTGTCAGTGTCAGGCTGCAAGTTGGTAACTGGTAACTGGTAACTGGGAATAGCTGCTAACAGGGGTTGTGCCTGGCTGAGTGGGTGCTGGGTGGGCGGGTGGTCGGGTTACGTGTCAGTGTCTCTGAGCTGCATAAGAATGACATGGCCAAGAACTTCAAAGGCAAAAAGTTTGCTGATTGGCAGCCGCTGATGCTGCTGTTGAAGCTTAAACTGAAGCTGATGCTGATGTTGGCTGATTAATTTCCGCTTGGATTGTTGCTAATTGAATGCGGCTGCCACTGCCACTGCCTCTGCCTCTGCCACTGCCTGCTCCTCCTGCTCTCTCAGCTCTCTTGGCGACAATATACGCGCAATTATCGCAAGCAGAACAACAAATACCCAAACAACCAATTCATACGCCACGCACGCGTGCACAGCGCTAAACAACAACAAAGAAATCTAAAACATTAAACAAATTGCCGCACATTTTACGCAACCAATAAGCAAACAAAAAAAAACAGAAATTGAATGGCAACTTTGGGTTGCTGAAGATCTAATACCCTTGCAGGGATGATAATTTTCCTATTTATAATAATAATATTTAAAAATATATATTTTTGAATTCAGCAAACCTTATTACTAAATATTTACATTTTATTGTTATACGTAATGTTAACTTATAAGGGATATTAATTAAAATACTTTCAGGGTAACTTTTACATAACTTTTTTAACACTTCATTATAAGTTAAGTTTTTGACTAACAGCAAATTGTAAAAATTTAGATGAAGGGCTTCTGAATTCTAAACTATATATTAATATTAATAAATATTATATTTATACAAAAATAAAACTGACTGTGCCTAAAATAGCCATAGAAAACAGATTATATAAAATACAGAGAATTAGTTTGTTTGGTTAAATTATCATATCGAAAAAAACAAAAAGGTTTAATATAACATACATTTTGGACTACTTTTTCGTTGACATATAAGATAAGTATAACATATAGTACTCTGATTTGGATTATATTCTGATATAAATGGGCGAACTCTAAAAATACAATATTCAGAGAAACATAATAAAGAGATATGTGTCTTGAAAAACAAAAAAGTTGTTGAAACAACTCAATTTTAGACAGCTCTCATATATAAGTCAATTTTTCATAAGATAAACTTAAGCTTGGAAGAAAAATAGACAGACTTGGCTGTATCAACTCAGCTCAGCGACCACCCAGCTTCGAAACTGACTCCTCCAAGGCGTTAACCATTTCACAACACCCTCTGAAAGGGTATGGAACATTAGGCAAGGTGAACAGTGCAAATTTGTAACTCATTTTGGGCGCAAATGAAGTGTCTGGGGCTGCCATGGCAATGCGAGAAGCAGACCTTTAATGTTCGAGCGTATAAATTTTGCAATTTATTTTAGCCCCGACTAAAAGGTGGCGTTACGTAGGCCATTAAAGCAAAAGGACTTCCCGTTCCTGCTGCCAGCCAGAAAAGTAGCTGAGCGGCCATATAAACGCAGTAAATTAGCATTAGATATGGTGGTAATTTTATTACAAACTGACATAACGCACCCCAAAAAGTGTTTCTCGAGCTGAAGCTGAAGCTGAAGCTGAAGCTGAAGCTGCTTTGTTTGCGGGCCCAACTACAATTGAGAGCTGCTATTTTAATGACTGGCATTTTTGTGAATTACGAGTATTTTAATATTTCTACAGATAAGATAACACATAATGTCCGCAGTATAAATATATTTATATATATTACATACAGTATAAACATGTCCTGCAGCGAACACATTACATAAGTATTGCTATTTAAGAATGTTAGCAATCTGATGTCCGCACTAAATTAAATAGCAAATTTACAATTTCAATTTTTCTCAGTAATAAATTAAGCAAGAAATTAGACAAAATATCGACATTTTTTAATTCATATTTTTCTAGTTTTTTATTTTATTCATTTAATCTGTCTGTTATATTTTGAACAACTTAAATTAAGCTTAATCTTAAATTACAAGAAATTTTGTCTGGTTATATTTTTCTAGAGACCAAACCATGCCCAATACATATTCCCGTAACTATTTAATTTTAAAAACAGTTAGTAATGTTGAAAATCTAGTTTAAATATTTACGATGATTTTAGGAACAACTCAAAATTTTAATTATAAACTACATCGATTAATCCTTTCTTATGAAGTATTTAAATTCTAAATACCAAATCAATTTATAGGAAAAACCAGGTTAAGAAAATTAAAGGCAACAAATTGGAATATTCAGGCCGGTATCCATTTATTTCAAACCGAATATTCAAACACTTTCCGGAATTGAAAGAAAACCCAAAAAGTTGATTCGGAAATGTGAAGAAGCTTGATCAAGTGAAGACTTGTCGTCTACTAAATCAAATGATGTATACAGCTAATAGCTTTCTAGCCAACTGGTTCAGCAGCACTTAATCTAAAGCCTGACTCGAGGGTCGTTTAATGGGTTTGAGCACTAAGTAAATTCAGTTGGCAATTGCAAATCGATTTTTGGCGTAAAGCAACTGCAATTGCAAATGCAATTGAATTCAATAGGTTGCTGAGTGACCCTCAAGGCAAACAAACAAGCAGACAGCAGGCAGAAGCAGCAGCTTCTCAGTAGTCAGTGAATAGCGCCCTAATGTAGCATACTTTTATGGGTGACTGTAAGTGCACGCATAACGGCAACGGTTATGGAAACTGCAGACAACTAGCCAACGAACTACGAGCACATTTAAAGCCATTGCACAGACTTTTCTTATAGTTTTTAATACATGCTGTCATTTGCAATGGGACTAACTTTTTATTTGCCACATTTGGTTTCATTGCAGGTAAGAATCAAACAATAAATACTATACGAGCAATTGGATTACAAACTTTATTAAGCAGAAATAAATCAGTTGAAGTTTCATAAATCAAGGACACGACCGTGGGTCACGTCTGCGAGGAGTCAAAGCCTATTACGCCTAAAAGTATGCAAGCATAAACCAATTAAGGCCAACAACAGCAGCAACAAACGGCTTCCCTTTGACCTATATCATTGTTGTTGTTGTTTGCGGGGCTCTAGGATTTTGGGCGCCCAGTCAAAAGAATCGCTCAAGCATTTAATCAAAAACCCTGGCAGCCCCAGATAGCCCAGAGAGACCGCACAAATTTACACGCTAAACTGATTACGCGTAAAAGCCAATAATTATGTAATCATAGGCGCCGCCAACAAATTTATATCTATATATATGTATATCTACAAAGGCTTGTTGTTGTTTGTTGCTGTTTTCCCGATCAACGATGATTTACAACCATTGTCAAATTTTCTAAAATAATGCGGCGACAGAGTACTTCGTTCTACGGTCCTACGGTCCTGCGATGCTACTGGAGTGCCCCAAAAAGCTGTAAACTCTCTGTCTAGCCTCGATTCGCCTTTGTGGCCAGTGACATTATTATTTATGGTTAACAGCACACAGGCAACATTTTGGAATGAGAACTTTTACAAAATGTGCCAAATTCTTGCACATATTATGTAATTCTGACTTGCGGCTGCCCTTGCTCAGCAAATGCATTAGGCATTTTAATTTAAATGAAATGTTCAAGTGCAGTTGCAAGGCCAGCTTCAAAGTGGATTTGCACTGATGTGGTAAGCCTTTTGAAAGTCCATTCCAGAGCTTAATCAGTTAAAACAAAAACAGTTCTTGCAGCAGCAAATTTAAACGGCACTCAACTAGGAATAGTTCTTGCCTAGTGCACCAAGAAATAAGTGATAATTTGAGAAAGACCAAGCCTAAGTGAGTATTCGACGAACTAAACCAAATATAGTTTGTTGGGAAATAAGTCAGTATAAAAGTAGGAAACTCTGATCGCAATAATTAGAGAAGAGCACTCAGAACTTGTTAAAGACACATATTTATAGGCAATATTAGGTGTACCCCGCTGGATGAGAAAGTCAGCAATAAACAGAAATAACTTACTACTAGTTTCCCCTTATGTTTTTTTGCTATAGGGTATTACGAACTTATCTCAAACATTTGGCAATTTCCCGTCCGTGGTGACGGGTGGGAAGAGATTTTTCATGTTTCATACAACAGTTCTGCGCCCGCAGGGGTAAATATTGATGTCTGTCTGTCTATATGATAACTAGTGGGAATGTAAAATCAATTAAATATTGCCAGATGTCCTGTCAGTAAGGTTTGCCAATTATGAACGAGCATTGTCAGAGTTTCGATAGTTTTCATATTATGATAAGGATTAAAAGCAAATGAAGGACTTGTCTGCGAACATTCGACGTGCTGCCAGTGTGTGTAAAGAGTTGTGAAAACTACTTAGCAGGAAAATTAATTAATTGACTTAAGCGCACACGTATGCACTCTTTTCCCACAAAGGTTTTCTACAAATGTAACGAGTTTTAAACGCTCTTTTTTGCGCAACCTGAGTGCAAACAATTGCACAGCAGAGGGAACAATGTTTGCTCAGTCAATGCACATTTTTTTGTGTGTGTAGTGGGTTTTTTCTTGTCCCTTTGGAGGCCTTGGCCATGGCCGTGGCATTAGGATCGCTGTCAGTCAATTGTTGCATGCTTTTCATGTTGCACACTCAGCTTATTAGTGCAACTCACTTAAGGCAAACAAAGCCAAGCTAAACTGTTAATCGCCGGCAACACTTAAGACAAACACGAGAGCCAGCCACAAGGCAGACAGGCAGTCACACAGCTGGTGCAACAGCCGAGCTGCTTGCAACAATTGCATGTGGAGCCCAGACTCCATTGCCACTGCCACTGCCACTGCCACCGCCTTCGCCTCCGCCTCCGCCTCCGCCACTGCCACCTCCCCCGCCAATTGGCTGCTTTTTGCATTGTTCGCACTCAGGCCACATGAATGCACATGCAGGCAGGAGTCCGGAGCCAGGAGGCAGGAGCCAGGAGGCAGGAGGCAGGCAGGATAGGCAGACAGGCAACAGCAACAGCAACAGCAACAGCAACTTGCAACTCGCAATTGTAGTCCACTTTGTTTGAATTTGGTCGAGGGTTTTGGGTTTGGTTGCATTCAACGTATTAGCCTGGCTAACACCTTGCGCTAATCTTGATGGACTGCCAATTGCCAAATGCAATTGCTGTCGATTGCTGCCTGACAATGGCAGCAGCATTAGCAACAACAACAGCAACAACAACAACAGCAACAGGCACAACAGCATCCATTTGTCCTGTCACTCCCAGTTGCACCTTGCAGTTGACTCTGATTTGAGATACGGCAACAACAGCAAAGTGAATCCAATTGCATTGCAGACACCAACAACGACAACGACAACGACAACGACACTTGCCAATATTAAAGTGTGTGGGTGTGTCGGCCATCGGCAGACACCTTTTTCTTTGGGCCTCGTTATCACTGCTGCTTACACCTGACAGAGCGCCAAAGCAATGTATTGTGTAAACACTGCTAAGCCTTCATATGGCTCTGAGAGTATGTAATAAGGCTGGGAAACCAACGGAAGTGCCACCCTTTAACAGTTTTGAATTAATAGTTAAAGCCGAACATAAAATACATAGAATACATTATTTCAACAATAATAAGAGACTATGTTATTCTATCAGCCCTGCTTCTTTTTCCAACTCGCAATTACTTTTCAAATCACAAGAATTGACGCTCTGAAAAACGCAAAATGCTTGCGATTTGAATTTGGCTCCAGAATTGTTGAGAATAATCAAGATAAGTAGTTTTTAATCAAGTTTGAGTTATGACAATTATAAATATGCTTAGCAAGGCCGTTAGTATCGATAGTAGGAAAACATCGAGTGTAATATCGATTATATTCCAGCTTCAGTATGTATATCCAAGATCGTATATAAATGTCGGAAATATAAATAGCTTTCAGGTTAAATCGAAAAATGAGGATAGGGGATTACACTACTAGACCTATTCCAGTTTCCAATTGCGGCATAATTTTGCGAAAATCAGATTCTTCCAAGCTGTTCCCATCTTAACTATTGTCATAGTTTTGTAGAATGAAATTAATTGGTTTTGTTTCAAGATTCAATTTACCTGTCATCTATATGACAAATATAAATGATACAATACTCTAGATAAGAAAATTCAATTTACCAATCTTCGGCCGAAAGCAGAAAGCACTGCAGAAAAAACCTTATATGACGTGAAATCATAACAAGCTGTAGAGATTACCAGTATAAGGAGTCGACCATTAACAAAGGCCAAAATGAAAACCAAATGCAATTAGTAATACATTTTGTGGAGAGAGGAGAGTGCGGTGAAGTGAAACACAAGTGCCATAAGCGAATTTGCATAGAATCTCAATGGTCGTTTACTTTGTAAAACGAAGCTAAATAAACTGGCAACAAAACAACACAACACAACACAACTATTATAGGAGAGCATGTTTTATGCATGAACAATAAGAACAACAATAGCAGTGGCAAATTGCAACATATAAATAGTAGTTTATTTATAGGAGTATGTTGTAGAAATGCAACTGCAACTAAATATATATATCAACAAATAGGAATGTTGCACAACATTTGAGCCACGTTGCTCTGTTTGTCAGTTTGGTGGCAATGCCCTGGCCTATGCAACCTTGTTTGTGCCACTCCCCAAAAGAAATAGAAATAATAAAATCAAGTTATGCATTTTCTACTTTATGGTAGATTAGATTAGGGCTGCTCTACATGGGGCAGGCACACACACACACACACACACACACGCACACACACACACACAGAGAACTCAGTTTCAATTTCAATTGCAAAATTGCAGTTTGTTTTATGCGCAGGTTGCAGCTTGCAACTTGCAGCTATTTTTGTTGTTGATTTAGCAGTTAGATTTATTGCATATTTGATGCCATGCAACAAATTGGTTGCATGCCACAAGCAATGCCAACAATTCCAGCTGCACAGCTGTACCAGCTGCCCTGGCAAATTCTCATTCTCATTTTCATTTCTAGCACAATTCATTTTCATTTTACATTTTACATTTCACATTTTCCATGCGCGAAATCTATAAAAAGATCAAATTTTGTTTTTCTTCTTGCAACTCGGGAGTTAAATATTTTTCCTAAGCCTGTGGTCTAATATTCATTCAGTAAACAATTGCCAAAGCAATATCAATTGCTGCTCGGATATGTTTAATCGCAAATTTAAATTGCACAAGCTGCTCAAAATTAAAACTTTCGCTCCGGTCTCTCCGGCAGGATAATTGATAGAGTGGAGCCAATAAACATTGGGTAAATGGCTTTTATAATTGATAACTGATGAAAACCAATTTCAGTTATAGTTCTGGTTTTGTTGCTAACCATGCAGAAAGAGCGCATGCATTTGTATACCCTGTGCACAGAGGCAGGAAGGGCATATTAATGGTTTAAATTTGTTTGCTTAAAAGTTACCTTTTGTGTCAAATCCAAATGCTACACTTTATTTATTTACATTAAACATTACTTTCCTACAGAATATGAACAATTTTGAGTCAAAATTCTTCCCAAAAATACGATGAAAACTGTGTAGAAAATACAAGTTACAATTTTCATGAGAAATAACTTCAGTGTCCTGTTTTGGCATCTAGATTAATTCTGCATATTCATTTAATGATATTATAACAAGTAAGAATGCTATAGTCGAGTATACCCGACTACGAAACTCCCTATACCCAGGTCAAAAATTTCCGATCGCATCTTCGTTAACTTACACATACATACACAGATACGCACACGCACGAGCCACAGCGCAAGCCAGGCATTTTAAGTTGTGACTGTGCTTCTTCTTCCCCTTGCTGCAGCACTGAATCTTCTTTCGTGAATAACTTAGGTGTTTATTATCCGATCGACTTGAAATTTGGACAGTAGATAAGGAGGGACTAAAGTATTGGACATGCCAAATCTTAAAGCTATATCTTGAAAATTGTAACTGTAAAACGGTTTTTATCGAATAGCGGAGGAACGGGGGAGATATCTCAAATCTAAAATAAACTTGAACTGCTCCCGCTATACACGAACCTACATTCCAAATTTGGTGTCTCTAGCTCTTATAGTTGCTGAGATCCTTGCGTTCATACATACGGACAGACAGACGGACAGACGGACAGACAGACGGACATGGCCAAATCGAAATCTCTTTTGATACTGATCAAGAATATATATACTTTATAGGGTCGGAGATGTCTCCTTCTGCCTGTTACATACTTTTGCACAAATCCAATACCCCTTTTTACCCATTTTATGGGTACAGGGAGTAAAAATGAAATAATTTTAAAACTGCCAAGAATTCATCCTGATTAATATAGAAACTGGTAAAAAGCAGGAAATAATGCCATGAATTTGTGGTAGAACAGAAATGCAGAGCTTATCACATAAATATATTATTAGCTTATTTCATGATCCCAGCACGCATATCATACTTATTTAAGGTAATTCATTCCTCAACTTTTCAATGTTTTTCCTTCCTTTTTTCTCCTTGGCAATTTGTCTTTCTGGGGCGACGTTTTTTGCACGTCGAAGCCTTTTAATACCTTAAATTTGCAACAAATCGCTTACAATAATTCGCACATGGCACTTCAACAAGAATAAATTACGAGGACACATTGTAACCGACAACGCACACACACACTCACACACACAGACACAGTCATGTGAAAAAATGTTCGCTGAAAAACAAAGGAAAAGAAACAAAAGGAAAAAAATATTGGGCAACCAAACTGCGCAGCTGTTGGGGCAACGAGCGGCAGACGAGAACTTCCTCCACCGAAGAGCCCTCCCTCTCCCTCTCCGCCACAAGAGTACCTGTAAGGCTCTACATATGTATGTATGTATGTATCCTGCCAGCAACAGCAACAGCAACAGCAGCAACAACAACAACATCCACAGCAGCAATGCAACATTGATGGATGTCAGCGCGCTGTTGAAAAGGAATTATTAAATTGATCGATGGTCATAAATAATATGCGAGCTATAGCAGCAATAAAAATAACAGCAACAATAACAGCATAGGTGTCCTTTAATGGCTGCCAGGTGTTGACAGCCAACTCAGGCAACACCAACAACAACAACTCCAAAAATGTCGCCAATTTGTGCATAACTTTAGATTTTAACCTACTTATACGCACTGCGTACTCAGCAACGTCTGTAACTGGTGCAGAACTTGATCGAGTACTATGGCATAAAAAACTAAGGCTGTTCTAGTCGAGTGTGCTCGACTAGCTGATACCCAGTGGGCAGCCTTGAAGCAATCCAAAGTTGCATTGTTCATCACCTATCTATGGAATAACTTGAATGAGAATTGTGTTTGTTAGTCAATTGTTCTGAAATATTCAGGAAAGATGACATACAAATATATAAGTACACCCAAAATTAGAGCTATATCTTCTTTAATGCAATAGTTTTACAGTTATTATAGATATGAGAATCTGCATACAAAATTTGCTGAGTCTAACTCTTATAGACTCTAAGATCCTACAGATGGGAAGATATACAAATATATACGTACAGCCAATATCAGGCCTATATCCTTATCAATAAGATGGTTTTTCAATTCTTACAGCTATACGAATCTTCTTACCAAATTTGCTGAGTCTAACTCTTATAGGCTCTGAGATCTTGCAGATAGGAATATATACGAACAGACATGGCTAGATGCAAATATATACGTACAGCCACAATTAGGGCTTTAACTGTTTCAATTCGATTCTTATAGCTATAAGAGTATGCATACCAAATTTGCTGAGTCTAACTCTTATACATACTGAGATCTTACAGATAGGAAGATATACAAATATATACGTACAGCCAAAATCAGGTCTATATCCTTAATTATACGATGGTTTTTTGGTTCTTAAAGATATTAGAATCTGCATACCAAATTTGCTGAGTTTAACTCTTATAGACTCTGAGATCATACAGATAGGTAGAGTTACGAAGAGGTATGGCTAGACTGACTCGACTTTTAAAGCTGATTGGAAATCTATGGTATAAAGGCTATATAATTAGATATATCTACTTTTATGTGTCTTTAACATTCCAATATCCGTCATACAACCTTCTTGAAGCATTTTGCATACAGGGTATCGAAATTTTGCCACAGAGGCAGAGATCGAGTGCGTGTCGTGTTGCATGCACGTTTACAACATAAACTGGAAGCATGTCGCACTTATATAGAGGCAAATTCACATTCGCATTCAGAAAACTCTCAGCTTGAAATACGTGAGCCACATTCATGTGCTTATATGTGGGACAGCGAAAATTATGTGGCATCCATCCATTGCGTTATGCGTGACTAGCCCAAGAACCACCCAACCAAGCCAAACCAAACCACCCAAACCACCCAACCACCCAACCACCCAAGCACCCAACCGCCCTGGCAGCAAGTGTGTAATTGCACATTATGTTTGGTTGTCGTAGTCCTGATTTGTCTGGCTTTAATTCCAGTTAGCAAATATTACGTATACGTAACGTATACGAGCGGGCAAGCGAAAGCAATTTGGAAAGTGCGGGCGAACGGGCGAGCGGGCGCAGCGGGGCAGTTGCTTTTATTTGAGTTGATGAAATTGGAATACGTCCAAAATGAAAATTAAATTCAACAATTTGCGGTTGTTTTTAGTCTAAAAAATGGGACGACTAGCAGCAGCAGGAGCAGAAGGAGCGGCAGGACGACAGCAACATACGTTATAAATACGTTGAGCATGTGTTTTTATTGTTGTGTGCCTGTGTGTGTGTGTGAGTGTGTGAGTGTGTGTGTGTGTGCGGAAATGTGCAATTTGCCATTTCACTGATTGTTTTTTGGAAACTCAGTGAAAGTTTTATGTACTGCTCCCATTTGAGTTTTATTTTGCTAAAAAATAGAATATATATATATATGTTTATATATATATATATTGTACACACGTTCTGGCATATTTTAACCATTGTTTTCTGTGGTGTGTAGAATTGCAAATGATTTGGCAACACTTGCAAACAAATTAATTGAGCGCATACTTTATTTAAATTGTGCGTCAACTAAAAAACTGTTTGTCAAAATGAGACAAATGAAAAGGCGACAAATTGTGGGTCAAAATTGCGTGGCAATTGTGAGTTTGACAGTCATGGCAATACACACACGCACACACACACACAGAGACACACATACAGAGACACACACACACACACAGAGAGCCATTGAGGCAGGTGGACAATTTTATGGTAATTACCTTTTTACCATGCTGTTGGCATTGGAGCAAATTTCATTGTTAGCATTAAGCTCACCTACTGTTTATGTTGTTCTCGTTGTTGTTGTTGTGGTTCTTGTTGCTGTTGTGGCAGAGTAAACCGCAGCGGGAATTGCCTTTGTCATTGTTGTTGTTGTTGTTGTTGTTGTTGGTGGTTTAGCGACGACTTCACATGCAGGCGAGTGCCAAAAATTTGTACAATTTCCATCCGATGCGGCGGCCCCAGCGTTTCCCATGTGCAGCGAATGTGAATGCCATATAAATTAAGTGCGGCGACAACTACAACAACAACAACAACAACAACCGCATGACAGCGGTGCAACGCAAAAAGGTAATTCTGCGAGTGGGAAATTTCAGCAGGCTACAACAAATACAACAAATACAACAAATGCTGCCGGCGGCTTTTGTGGTGCTGGTGGTGAAGGCAACGGCAAACCAAAACTAAAACTGCGAAAAACATTTGCATTTGACAATTGTCGAGAGTGCTGCGGGGTGTACTGGGGGTGGAGGGGCGGTGCACACTTGAGCAAAAGGGCGGCAGGACAATTAGAATTGTTGGCCAGGCTATCAATGCATGTTCAAAAGTTGTCCTGCGCATAAATTAAAGAAGGCAACAGAGAAAACATAAGATGGTCAAACTGGGCAAGCTTTCAAGGCCCCAGACAGTCCTAGAAAACTTTAGACTAAACAAAGCTAAGCAAGTAATACCAACTCGAACAGGACACTCACTGAACTCCCAACAGGACACTGTACACTGCAAGATCTTGTAAGTAAACTGGGCTAAGTCAGCGGCAGAAAAGGATATTCTGCAATCTTGAAATGGACTTCTCAGTATATTACTTAGAGATGTCTTTTGCACTCACTAGAAAAGAAGAACCCTTCTTGGATGGACTATCCTAGAAACAAAGCAAACAAATCCTCAACTCAATGAAAAATCTTGCGATTGTATAAGAAATCGGGTTGATGGAAGAGATTTAGGCTCAGGAGCAGATACAATAGAGCTGATAGGTCGCTGTGCTTAAGCCTACCATAATAATAATAAAATAAAGAAGCTAGTTTCGTAAGTATTCTAGGATAAATAAGAATTGATATATTTTATTTATTTTAAATTACAATATTTATTTTTCTTTAAATGTTCTTGCCCGGTCTGGCAGATTCTGATATTGTAAATATGACAAAAGGCAAACAACTTTGAGCACTAGTTAAAGTAAAGATTGGTTGCAACCTGACCCAAAGACAAATACAGTTTGATTAATTGCCTAAAACTGTAGCGAATCCTTTCAAAACGAGTATTTATAAATGAAGTGAAAATTAATGGCACGCAGCCGAGTCCTAATACCAAATTCATTTTAACTACAATAAATAATTGATTGCCCGGGCTAAGCTGAAACCCCAAGCGACAAATGGGTTTGCAGCAAGGTCCTAATTAGCATTAGATTCATTTACTTAAAGTTACAGACTCAGACTCGGATATTTAGGGTCAGGCAAAAGCAAAAGCAAAAGCAAAAGCAAAAATAAAATAAAATGTTTTCTAACAATTATGCATAATTTATGTGACTGGTTCATTTTGTAGCGCCGCAGCATAAATCAGAGCCGCAACTGAAAAACAAAAAAAAAGCAAAAAAACAACACTAAGAGAGCTGTAAAACCCATTAACAATTACGCGGTGCGTTTTAATGTTACGGCTGTCGACCATTTTTTAAAGGCAGCTCAACCGAGGGAACAGACACAACAAAAGTACAAAAGCAGCATAGAAAGGAAACCCAAATGATAACCTAATTAAGCTGCTCACCTTTGGGGAAATTTTTATGCAGAGCAATGTTTCCTTTTACATTTCGTCTTCCATTTTGGTTGTTGTTGGCTGGTTGTAGCGGCTATTTGGCGGCTGTGGCCGTTTCCCTTTAGCAACAATAACAATAAACTGGAACTGCCATTACAAGCGAATTACAACAAGAAAATGTCAAACATTTGCGCCCAACTTACACAGAGACTTTGCCGATGTCCTTGCTGGCATTGTCGATGGCCCCAGCGTGATTACACAAAGCAGTCAAAAGAGAGAAGCCCCAAAAACAGACCAAACACGAAAAGGAAAGAAAAAAGTAAAAATCCGGCCAGGATACAGCAGCAGCAGCCATACAAAATGGCGGCTAAAATGGGCATTAAAGTTTCATTTGGCCTTGCCCGGAGAGTTCAGCCAGAACAGGACAGGACAGCCACAGCTCATTGGGGCTCATTCCACAAGGATGTGGCTGGAATGCATACGCGTTTTTAATTTCCCCACAGTTTATCGCTGCTTCCTTTTCAATTTTGAGCCCAAGAGCTGCTGCTGCCATTCAATGCCATTCCGTTGAACTTCCGTTTCATTTCGAGACGAGGACGAGGACGTGGACTCTGAATTGGAGTTGGAGTCCGCCTCGGACACTCAAACTCGGACTCGTACTCGTACTCGGACTCTGTATCTACAATTCTCTCTCGCTCTGCGGCTTGTAATTGCTAATATCCGCTTTTAATTAAGCAACTTCCTTTTCAGCATTGTGGTGCGGTCTGTTAGCTGTGTGAACTGCTCCCTCCCCGGGTTGGCTTTTCGCTTTGGGCTTTGGGACTTTGTTCCGTTTGGTTTTTTTGTATTTTTGCTTAGCTTTTACAGCTGCCTTTTCGTTATATGTATTTTGTATATATTTACTTGCAAACACATATTTCTGCTTCTTTTTTTTTGGCGCCTTTGGGCTCTGACTGTGCATAACAAATTGTTGTTATATTGACCCAAAACTCGCTCATAAACGGAATAATTTATATACATTCCTCTTTGTTTTTGTTGCTGCTGCTGTTTTGGTTGTTCAACTTAAAGTTGAGCATGAACAATCGAAACTTCAATTAGCATGAGGCGCAGAATGTAATCTAATTTGAAGATTTTTTGTCTAAATAACCGCATTCAATGGCGCATGAAACAAACCAAAACAGCAAAAACTGAAAACATTTGTGTGTACTTGTGTTTGTCAGGCTATGGGTGTCCGTGTGTCCAGGACCGAGGTCCGAGGTCCTTTGGCCGTGTGTGTATCAATAAAGCTTCACGGAGCATATCAAGTGCCTTGGCCCGGGGCCGCCAACATGTCCTGTCCTGTCCTGTCCTGTCCTATGCGCCGTAACGTATGCAATGGAAATGTGTAAATCGAGCCGGTGACGATGACCAATAGTAACAACAAGAACAACAACAACAAACACAGCAACAGCAACAGCAACAAGCTTGATTGGGGTCAAATCAACAACAGCAACAACCCTCAACAGCCGCTGCCCTCCTTACCCGCTCTCTGCCCCCTTTGCCCCTTCTTGTCTCACTGCAATTTTTGCTGTTTGCTGTTCCGGCTGGCTTTGTTTTTTGGTTACTCGCAATGGGCCAAATGGCCAGCGCAGAGAGCGCGGGGCAGAGGTTTGCGGATAGCGGGCTGGGGTAAACAGACGCTGTGTTTCGTTGTTCAATAATAAACACAACAGCAAGCCCTTCGACAAAAAACTGAATTGGGTTTCTCCTAGCTCGACTGCGAGATGTCCTGGAATGCAATTTAAAGGAAAACTTCTTTAAAGTTCTTAATCGAGAATGTTATAAGAACTTCTTGTAGAATTGAATGCGAAATGGAGCTGGATTACAATTGATGGTGTTATCGATAGCTCCCTTTGAGTAAAAATCGAGATTCTTACCACTATCGATTTGTATTAATATCTTCCTCTTTTATTCAGTCAATAATATATGTTGTTTATTAACAAGTGCCTTAATAGGTAATAGTGTACTAATCAAACTGATATTTCAATTACTAAAAAATAAAAAAAAAAGTTTATTAACAGAAATTATGTTCTATGTGCACAAATTCGATAGCAATAAACACGTTTAAATACAAATTAATTATTTTGTTTATATAAAAAAGGTGTATAATTCAATAGGCATAGTAAACAATTAAAAAACTCAAATTTCTTTTAGATTTATGTTGATATTATCGACAGTTTAACGAACCATTATATTGTTTACAATATTGGTCAATACTGTCGATAATTTAAGCTACTTTTATCGATTTTTCATGAGCTAGCTGATCATAAATAATATTAGTTTTTGATGGTTTCTGATACTCCCGAAAGTATGCTAACTAAAATTCAAAAACTCCCTTCTAATATGACATAAGCTAAAGCTAATTAAAGGATCTGCTAAAAAGTTATTTCTATAATTTTCTCTAGCTAGCCCGGAAGTCCCTAGACGTTGGTTAATCAAAAATAAATAAATAAGAGCATAACTAAATAAGTTAGTAAATAAATAAATAATTTAATAATGAACTTAATAAATAAATAAATAAAAGAATAATAAATTAATAATTAAATAAATATATAAATGGGCAAAAAATGAATAAGTAAATAAATAAAAAAAATAAATAAGAAATAAAATAAATAAATACATATTTAAATAAATAAATAAATAGATTGTCTAACAACCCCACTTATGCCACGTGGCACTCAAGGAGCAGCTGCTGGCCAGCCAGTAGCCAAACTGTAGCAACTGCCCCCTTGCAGTTGCCAATGTCTGCTCTGCTGGCTGCGCATCTGACTGGGTTACATGGCGCAAAAAAACGTAACGAAGTATTCCAGAATTTGTGGTTAAAAATTGCAGAGCAGCCGTCGCCGGCCGAAAGGTGAAAATTGTGCAAAAATTGCTGTAAAAAGTGCTCACGAGCCGTTAGACCGTTAGTTCTATATGGTAGTAACTACAACGATAACAGCAGTAAGCTAGGACACCATGCCCTGCCACATTGTAAACTAGTTACAGTGTATTTGTGTGTGTGTGTGTGTGTGTGTATTGCAGCTGTAAATAAATATTAAATTGCTTGACGTCAGCGAGCTGTGGCTAAACACCAACACTAAGTATTATCCTGTGGCCCGCTGTATATTAAACAGGACTTTAACTAATAACAACAAGCGGAGGAAGGCCAGAGTTGCAGTTATTTGCAACGGGGCTAAAATGCCATTGCGCACACTTAAGCGCCAGAAAGTAGGCTCAGACTTTGCAGTTCTAAATGGCCATGCAACGGCAACAACAGCAACATGGGGCAGCTGCACTTGCCACTTGCTGCTGCTCCTAAGCGGCTTAGCCAAATTGTTGTTGCTGCTGCCAAAATGAATGCAAAATGCATGCCAGGCTTGTCCAGTTGTGAATGAACCTACCAACTTGGACTACCAACTGCAATTGCAAATTTTAGTGTTTTTCAAACACACACACACACAGATACACACACACACACAGATACACACACACACATTTACAAATCTAGAACATGAACATGCAAATCTGCTGTTGCAGTTACTTTTTGGCAGCTTAAGTGCTGAAAGGTGATTTCAATTGCAATTTTATTGCTGTAAACTGAAATGCGAGCTGTGTGCATTTCATTTTGGCAGTCACTGTGGAATTGGAAATTGTTCAACTAGTTCATCAATTTGTGTGAATAACTGTCATTTAATGAGCAGCCAGTTAGGGAGTCGACTCGAAACTAGTAAAAGATAGAAACTGTCTATGCAATTAATCATTTGATATAAATATTTGCCATTTAATGAGCAACTCAGCCTGTCAGCTCAGCACTTACTTCCTTACCAGGCAGGACAATTAGCTTAAAGTGTTTAAACACTCCTAATATGGTTTATATGCAAAGTTGATGGCTTTTCATTCCATCAAAAGTGTTTCTAAGCAATTAACATGGGCATACTTTATGCAAAACTGTTGATTACTAATTGTACTAATTTTGAAAAGTGTTTTTCTTCAATTCGTTGAAGTACTAAGTATCAACTGAAGCTGGGATATATGGACGAAAATATCCATACTATTGATTTCTTAAATATTTGTCAAGTTTTGATTAGATATTTATAACTAAAGCATTGGTTGAATAGCTCAAGTATGTTAAGCTAAATCTAGAATAAACAGAAAGTCCATTGACATTGGTTCAATAATAATAAATAAATACATTCCATTAACTATTAGATAAAGGTATGTAAGGTAATTAATCCTTTCCGTACATTGCTTAAAATGTATATTGTTTGTCAAGATTGGTGCTGGTGGCTTTGCTGTTAAAGAGATGACTGTCAGTAGTATTGACAATACCATTAACTACTGAATACAGTATTCTCTGTTTCCACTCTGTTAAATGTTGCTAATTTGGATCAAATTTTGAAGCAGTCCGTATGTCAAACTTGGGAACACTAGCTATAGAAATGAGAACAATATAGGTCTGTAGTAGTATGATATAAACATAGAGACACATACATGTTGTTTATGTTGACGCTGCTTTATCTGTTAAGTAACATTAGCATTAACATTATAAGTACGCTGTTAGATCGTAATGACTGTTAGATTAACAGAACGTGAGTCAGTTTGTCTTCGTTCGTGGAACTAATTAGAACCAAGCTACGCCTTACAAGAATAATAAACTAAAGTATAAACTGAAAGACAACTACAGGTGTACCTAGAGGCTGGGCTGGTGGAAGATCTCGACAGTTTATAAACTGCGAGTATATACCACCATGTGTACTAACTGTAGTTGCTCTAGAGTTTTAACAAAACCTGCATTCGTACGGACAGACGGACGCTGTAAAAGCCCAATATACTCTTACCCCTAAACTATTTGGGAAACAGAGGACAGAAACATATGCTCAACTGCCTAACTTTGGCAGCTATGCCTCAAATTGGCCCTAAGCTGGCTTTAAGCCGCGTACCATAATTGCAGGTGCATTGACCGGGAAGCAGTTTGTACTTAGTCTCGTATAATATCACCAGTTGCATTTGTTTTTGTTTCTATTTCTGTTGCTGTTTTCTGTTGCTGTTGCTGTTTTCCGTTGCTGGCTGAGCGTTGAGTTTATTGTGACAATCGGCTCACACGCCCTTCTACGGCTTCGTCTTGGTTGTCTTGGGAATTAAGCTCTCGTTAAGGCACTAGCCGGAGCCGCAAATAAATCTGGAAAAACTGAAAGCTGATACTTGGAAAGCACTCGTACTTACTCAGGATATCATTGCCAGTAACAACAGTCAGAGCAACAGCAACAACAACAAGGGAGAGTATGTCTGCAGGCAAGTAAATCTTGCACTCAGTCTCCCTCTGCCCTGTCGGGTGTCTGCCACTGGCTGTGGCAGCTATCACTTGTGGCACAGGTAGCACAAACCATTTATTGCCTTGGCAGCAACCAACTGTTGCCGCTGTTGTTGCCTGTCGGCACTTTTTCAGCAATTACTCAGCTTTACGATTCATTAAATCTTTATGTCGCCAGCATAATGGATTAAAATTGCAGCAGCAACATCATCCTGGCAAGGAGTTGATGGCTCCTCCTCATGCTCCTGCCACAAAGCTGATCCTGGTGTAATGGAGTGCAGCTAATGGGGCACGGCGTTTAAACACAAAGTCTCTGGGCGAGAGGCGCAATAGAATTGCAAATGATAATGCAAATGCTGGGCTTGCTGGGCAAAAACCAAGCAATACGCAAAGTGGACAGCACAAATATTTGCCAATTTAGTCGCCAAAAGCGAAGAGCGAAGAGCAGCCAGAGAAACCGCCTTTTTTTTGTATGACAAATACAGAATTTGTCGCATAAATTTTCCTTTTCGCAGTTCTTGGCAGAGGCTGGGACTGAACTAGAGATGACAGATGAAAATATACAATACTTTCTAAGCAGTTTCAGAATTTTGATAAATGATTAAGGGTTAACTTGCAACGGTTACAATATTTCATAAAGAAAATGTTTTATATGAGAGTTATTGTTATTAAAGTATTCAGTATTTAAGTATTTATTTAGGGATAACCACCAAGTATATATACATAAATAGACTGTGTGATTAAGAGCTGAATTAGCTCTATTATTTGATTTTAAAAACAAATTAGAATGGGGTTCATATTAATATGTAACAGGCCTTTAGCTTCATGACTTTGATACTAATCTCCCATCACTAGTAAGTGTGGAAATACTTGCCCATCACTAGCTGCAAAGTGTTGGATAACACTTGAGAAAGAGAAGCGCTAGTTCTAAGCTAGTTTTGAATAAGGCAGACAGGAATTGTAAAGAAGATTGAAGTGTCTTAATTTAATTTGCCTTCTACAATTAAAATAAGTATTTACACACAGATGGGATTAACTGAAATGCTTAGAGGGTTATTGTATTGGATAAAATACTGAGTTCCGGCTGTTGTTTCGAATGGTATTAACTCACAGGAGTGTTAAGGCTGGACTTTTTTTGGATATGGTCTGATATATATATATATATGGATATGTTGAGTCTGCCTTAAGTTATATGAGTTTGGTTTCATCTAAATCTTACTTATCGTCGCCTTGAACAAAAATGAATACTTGTAATTCCCTATTGTGGTATGTCGATCAGTGCACAGATTGATTAACTCAAAGTTCTCATTAAAATTCCTTTTATACTTAAAAATTCAAATATATATTTGTATTTAGTATAGAGATAGTTTTCACCTAATCGTCTATGAAATTAATAAGATAGAATAGCCAAAAAATAATTCTCAGTAATGTTAAAATTTATTTGCCTGATGTAGTTATACTATTTACCATATGCTGATTATCTGTAGTGCTTATGCCTGAAATTGTTAGTGTTTTTCAAGGATATTTGTTTAATGTGTAACATTTTGTATTGATGACCTTTTTAACAATGCTTTTAGCGAATCAATGAATATTTGAAATGCTGAAGAAATTGCAATGAATAACTTTTCTGTTAAAGTTTACAAGTTCTTAGGCTTTCAGTTAGCTCGTGACACGAAATGAGTTCAACTCTAGGCTGAAATGAGATATTTCCTTTTGCTTGTCAAATACAAACATATATCCTTGTATATGACTGTGTGTGTGTGTACAGAAACGGCAATAGCAAGACATATTTCATCACAGGCTGCATAAAATACAATCATAGTTTAGTTAACGAACAAGCGCCTCCAAGGATAAGCTGGCAAGCACAGCTTCTGCTGTTGCACCACTCAAAACATATGCAAATCCAGTGGGTGGAGAGCTGCTGAGGGTCCTGCGGGGAGTGGAGTAACTTGAGAACCACAAACAATGACCACTGTGTCAACGTGTTCATGTCCAAGTACAATTTTTGTGTGCTCAGAGAGACAGAGAGAGAGAGAGAGTGAGGGAGAGTGAGGGAGGAAGTTGCACATAAAGGCAACTTTATATTGGTGTTGTTGTTGATGTCCTGTGACGCTGTTGCTGTTGCTGTTGTTGCTGTTATTGCGTAATCTGTTATGCCCATTGGGATCTTAATGCTGGTAGTTTTTGTTACTTTATTTTGGCCCCGACAATGTTATTATGCTTGTTGCCATTATTTTATTGCCGCCTGGCAAGTTATACTGCATTACTGTTATCCTGGCATGGCCTGGCCAGCACTGTCCTTAACAATCCCTGCGTAATTTCATTTCATTTGTGTACAGGCACAGGCAACTTGTTTAGCAGCAATTAACTTTTTGAACTTGGCCTAGGACTACGAGGACTCGACTCACATGTTGCTCAGTAAGCAACAGCAATGGGCTCGTATTTTTTGGGGCCATAACGGGCCGGCCGCCCTTTAAGGGTCTCTTCTTCAATGGCCAAAAGGAAAAAACCTGCTTTGTGTACAAATTTGCTATTTATCGCTGCTGACAATCGATTGGTTACGGGGGGCAGGGAGAGGGAGAGGGAGAGGGAGAGGGCGGCCGATAACAGTCTACGCATCGCACACAAAATACAAACATAAAATGAAACATTTGCCTTCAGACAAAATGCGTTGTTAAACATGTTTTGGGTCAATATCATAAGCCATGATAGTTGTAAGCCACAAAATGTTAGACAAACACTTTTGCTGACATTAAGAGCGGCAGGAGAGGCAGTGGGGGGGTGGGGGTGGCGAAGCTGGTCACAAAAGCCATTCAATGCCCGTATGGGTAATAGACATTGTAAATGTTCCACCTTCAGTGCGGGGTTTCTACGGGCTTTTCGGGTTTTGCCATAAAAAGTGAAAACCACAACAATTGCATTTTCTCGTCTCGACAAACCCCCCCTTCCTCGCCCCTGTGTATGGCTTTGTGTGTGTGTGTTTGTGCTTATATTGTCATTTACGTTGTATCCCTTTTAATGCGACCCCAAAAAATTAGTTTTTATTGTCACACGAAAGGCAGAGACAGCAACTACAACTACAAATACAACTACAGCCAGAAGTCCGAGCCAACAGATGCCAACAGTGTTCAGTTATTAGGCTTTTCTCTTCATTTTATATATAGATATGTTTTACAAATTCTGTTACGTGCTCCTATATAGTACAGAGCCCCTGGCATATGTCTGTGAGTCCTGTGTGTGATTTTGTGGCTGGCATTGGTTCGTGGCTTATGATTTTGATCAGCTAAATGTGCCACAGAATTCACAATCGTTTGGCTGGCCATTTAATTGCTCACTAAGTGGATATAGTTGACACTGGCTAAGATTATTTGCTTCCACTAAAATTGCCACATCGATAAAAAGAAAAACGTGCACAAAGTGATTGTATAGTCCCGCATAAGCTGCTGCTGCCTGCGCTGAAAAGTATGCTATGAAAATTGAGATGCTGGCGAGATTTGCAGTAGAGTCGGAAATTAAGCGTTGAAATTATCGATAGGTTGTTGTTTTAGTCATTATCGAGGTTTTTCTACAGTCGATGCTATCGTAACTAATAATCATTGATCAATTGATGCCACAACTTTGTCAAAACTCAACGGATTTCCAACCAAAAAATCTTCTTTTATTTTTTGCTTTCTACACATTTAGTTTTAATTTTTATTTATTTATTTTGTAAACTGGTGTGTTTATTATTAAACAAGTTTTCGGCTAACTAAAGGGAGACAGTTTTTTGGGATTTACACATTTTTTGCATATCTAAAAAGCAACTTTTTTAATCTCTACTCCATTTATGTGAAAAATAATTGTGATAAATTTTTAATTGTTTTTTACCCCAAATTTGGATTCTAAATGATTGATCAAAAGACTCTCCGATGTGCATAAATAAATGAACAATTCAATTGCCAGAATGACAATAATATCAATAAATAAATCTGGTTGGTTTTTCCAGCATAAGCAGGGCGCACTAAATGCATTTGAATTATAAGATTTGTTTACTGTAAATAATAGTCTTAACTTGAATATTTTTGCCTAGCCATAAGTGCATAGCTTCAAGCCAGAAGGAAGCTAGTTAAATGTGTGTCAGCGACAGTGGATGACTTGGTTGCTAATAATGTTTAATCTTGGTTACAGCACCCAAAAATGCAAATGACATTGACTTTAAAACTCCAGTTTCCACTTGCTCACTCCCACTGCCTCTCCCCATAGCAAATGGTCGCCTGTCGCGCCCTCCAAGAGCGTTAAATTTATTTATTATCATTGTCAGCGTCATCATTTGCGCCAAGTGTCATTTAGGCGGCGTGGAAGGCACAACAACAACGGAGCCAGCAAAAACAACAGAAACAAGGCGGCAACATGCCACAAAATGACAAAGCGAAGCGTAAACGAAAAAAGTAACAAAAAACAAGAAACAGGCAGCAACAAGAGCGTCGCAATTTGCGTATGGCTCACAAATGACAATCAAGTTCAAAGCTAATGGCCAGGGCGTTCTGACGGATACCAGAACAGATACTGTGGACCTTGGAGCCAGGAATCGAACAGCGTCGAATAGCGAAGAACATGCAGTGCATGCGGCATGCGGCATGCGGCATGCGGCATGCGGCATGCGGCATGTGGCAAGTGGCAAAGTGTATAGCCAATAGCCGAGTAAAGCTTTTTCTGAGGGACCGCAGATTGAATACTCTTGCCGAATAAGATTTATCTTACAACAATTCAAATAACAACCGATTAAGATATAGTTATCCAATTTTGCGCATCTTTGGTCACACTTTAAAAATTATAACACATTTTACAAGTGCAGCACATGGTCTATAAAAATGAAAATGTTTTCCATACTCTAAAGCATTTTTCGCTTGATTGTTCCTATGGCAGCTATAAGATATATCCACCTGACTTTTATCAAATTTAGTCTATAAGTACAGAACATAACGAAACTTCGAGTTGACAAGATTGCTTGAAATATTTTGAGAGACAAGAAAGTACATAGTTCTCACAATTAATATTTCATCCGATTGTTTCTATGGCAGCCATAAATATATAAATATCTCTTTATCCAATCTGAATGATATTGCCTGCAGCAAACTAAGTGACAGACAGACATGGCTAATCTGAATCCGATCAAGAATGTACTTGGAAAATCTACCCCCACGGGCAGAAAACTGTTGTATGAAACTTGAAAAATCTACTCCCACCCGTTACTACGGACGGGAAATGGACTTAAGGTCAAAAGTGTGAGAGAAGGTTTTTGTTAGATCGGCTTCTTCATAGCCTACATAAGAAATGAAAAGGCCAGGGAGGGAGAAACTATTTGTGTATATTTCTTAGTTAATTTAAATCAAAATACTCCGCCTCTACCTCTGCGGTAGTGTTGAAACGAAGTACTAAATGCGTATTTAAATTGAAAACAAGTATAGTTAGGAATCGCGAGCGTGGATATAAGTAGACCTTTATAAGGTGGAAAACACCTGTTTCAAGGCGTTACAGATACCCCGATAGAACTAAAATACCCTCTGCAAGGGTATAATGAAAGCAAAGACACAGACCAGTCAAAATAGATGGCGGTTGGTGGTGTGGTGGTGTGGTGGTGTGGCGTGGTGGGGTGGTTGTAATGTGGGCTGCAGAGGCTGCTTCAGTCGAGAAGCGACCAGAAATAATGTACGCATTAATTCCTCATTTAAATTCAACGGCGCGTACGACGCATTAGTTGCGTCGAGCAAACCCAGCCGAGTAAACCAACCCTCCAGTTGTGCTCTACTATATGTAGTATATATGTAGGTATATATATATATATATACTTGTTTGTAGCATACTTTTTGGGGCGCTGCTGCTGCGACACTTTCTTTTTTCCGTATCTTTGAAGTGCTTCTCGATTGCTTAAAAGCAAATTCCGTTGCTTTTGGCGAAAGTGATCAAGCGTCGTTTTGTCCTTGCGTCCTTGTGTCGGCTCTCAGTTTCTTTGCAGCTGTTTCCTTGTTTCAAACTACTTATGTGAAAGGTTGTTGCCGTTGTTGTCCTTGTTGCTGCTTGAGCAGTCGGCAACTTTTTAAATTAGCATAATGCCTGAAATTATGCAACGCCTTTTGTGCCAGACACTTGAGTTGCTCCTGCTCTTGCTGTTCCTGTTCTTGTTCTTGTTCTTGTTCTTGTTCTTGTTGTTGCTGCTGTGGCACTTTAAGTGCACTTTGCGCCCCAAAACAAACAACAAATGCATCAGCAGCTGGAACAACAACAATAACAGCGGCAAACTCAGCAGGGGGCGCAGTTGGGTCAAGACGACACCCGAGAAGTAAATCAACGCATTACACTTTGTAATGTGGCTTTTAGTGGATATATGTATATATATATATCTAAGCAGATATATGTATGTGTGGTGTGTTTGTGCAAAGCACTGATAATGCCAATAATTCAATTATCCTGCGTCGTTTGCTCCTGCTAGTCAACTGCAGTCGCCCATCCTTTGTCCTCTGTCGCTGGCTTATTGTTATTGTCAAGCCAACTGACTTGCTGATATTGTTGCCATTCCTCGCTGCTGTTGCACTTGTATTAAGCACTCACTTAGCTGACAGCCAGATGCTTAACAACCAACAACAAATGCTACACCAACAGCAGCAGCAGCCCAGCAGGAATGAAAACAATTGTGGCAATAACTAATCCAAAAACTCAGCTACTGTTTCACATTTTCATGTCTCTGGTAATTACCACTAGGCAAACAGGGTGTTGCACTTGTAATCAGCTGAGTATGTATGATTATTCTGCTAAATGAGTTCATGTATTCTGTTTATAATAAGCACAAGATAGGACTACGACTTGTAAGTCGTACTTTCACACCCCAAAATGTAATTTATCATAGTTAAAATCAGCTTGAAACACGAAAGTTGGCTAGAAATTGAGTTGCTCTTAATGAAACGTTAATTTCTATATTTTAGGTAGTTCAAATAAATTAATCACAAATTCTAGAGCATCAATGCAGTAAATTAAAATAATTAAAAGGATTATCTCTCAACTGTTGAATAAAAATTGAATTTTCAGTATTTCTCAAACATTGAAAATAAAATAATTGAAATGAGCATATCTCAACTGTTCAATAATATCCATTAGAAAAATTAAAGTTCCAAAATTCGTCAAATATCGAAAATTTCAAAATAAAATCGATTATTATTATTATGTTAGTATTTGAAGATAAAAAGTAAAAGAAACACATTTAAGACCACTTTCTCAATGTCTAGTTTAGTTGGAGCTTAACTAAACTTCAGATCTATTTATCTATCCTATAAAGAGACTTTTATGTGACAATATTGTTGTTATAATCAGCTTCTTTTTAATTCATTCATTTTATTGCATTTATTTAATTATAATTCTATTATTTTTGAATGAGCTGAAAGCCTTGTAGCTAGTGGCGCTTTAAATGTAGTAGTTTAGATATTCATTCATAACTATTATGAAAATATGAACTTGTATGCATATATTTTGCTATATCATTATCTCAGCTCAACAGAAATCGAAGCGTTTTAATAATTGTCATTTAGTCACCCTGTAGCCACTTCCTGGACACAGTCGGGAGGAAATGCCATTAAAATTGATATGAAGTTGTCTGTCTCACTGTTTATTCTGGCTGTTCTCAGTTCCTTGCGCTTTGCCTGCCGTAGTCTGTCTGTCTGTAAGGATGTCTGTCTGTAAGGATGTCTGTCTGTGCGGCTGTGTGTCCTGTGTTGTGCTGCTTAAAAGCTTCTTAAATGGTTAAGCTAAAAGTGCCTGGTCACTGGCAAATGCTGACGACATTAATTGTCAGCATAATTTCATTACGTTTCGTTCATTAAAACTTTCAAAATGGCAGCCCCAAAGAGGCGCACGCAAAATATAAAAAAAAATTAAAAGAAATGCCGAGCACATCCTATGGGGCTTATGAAGCGAAGCTCTGTGGAATTATGGCTCATTAAATGACATAATGCAGCAAAAAAAAACACACACACACACACACACACAGAAATGTGGGTGTGTGTGATTGTGTATAGCATACTTTTTGGTAAGTTAGCAGCTGTTTCTCACAGTAGCGAACGAAAACCGCAGGCGCTGCTGTCGCTGGCTGGCGTCTGCTAATATCTTTCTAATACACAAGCACGCACACTTCACACACACACTTGCACACACAATCGCAGAGCTCAAGAGAGCAGAGAACGACACAGGAGCTGCCTCCCCCCGAGGACATGTGCCGCATAATAGCCTTAACAAGATTTTTTGGCGTAGTCTTCGTCCTTGCCGTCTTCGACGTGTTTCTTAACTGCCGCTGCGTCTTTTTCAATTACACACATAATTAAATATGTTCCGCCTGCCTCTCTGTCTCTGTCACTATCTGTATGGCTATCTCTTTCACTGGCATCCCGCGGGGCATCTGACAGCCTGGGCAAACATTATCCTGTGTGTGTGCCAGCAAATACTCAAAATCTGTCCCAATTGCACGATAGACTCAGTCTATGAGCTTTCAGCTTCCAGCCTCGGCTTATATCACATTTTGTAGATTTTAATAAACATGCTGATAATTAAATTTAATCGCATGCTTTTATTTAACATTAGCATAGAAAACATTTGGGCGCACATGTGTTATGCTTCCCCCCCGTCACACACACTACACCACTTCCCACACACTCCCCCTCCACGAGTACTCTTCTCTGTATTCAAATGGCAAACTCTATTTGCTGTGGGCCAAAATTCAATTTCATTTCATCCCAAGCGCTTAAAGCCTAAATAAAAGATTCTATGGCTGGCACTTTTGTGGGGGTTTCAATTTGAGCAACCATTTTGTCTACTTAGTTTACTTAAATTTATTTGCTTAGGCTCATTGTGCTCTTTAATATCAAATGCTTGAGAGTTGGCAAACAGTTTGTGGTCGGGTAATTGCATATACTATATACATATATATATAAATATATATTGTATACGCGTATCTATCTTAAAGCTACTTATTCTGATGAATCTTTTCAATCTGGCAAATTTATGCTCAAGTTGAAACTGTTTGAATCGTATACGTACAATGGCGAAAGCAAAAAGTATTTCAAACAGCAACAGGCCTGTTTTAAGTTCCTTTTAAGGATCAAACCAGCAAAAGGAGAATGAAAATCAAAATCAAAAAAATTCAATTTTAAAACAATCTCAAACGTAACTACTTGGACTGTCTGGTTCAGCAAAGCTTTGGTTCTCTTTTTTCATATAAATAAAGAAAAATGCTACATAATTTGCTTATTCCTTATGTTTATTTCTCTGTTGTGTAAATAAATGGGCATATTATTAGTTAAAATAACACAACTGTAAGCAATTAAAAAAAGATAAATTACAAAGAAAACAATTCATTTAAAGGTGGGCATTTTCCCAAACACGTCTAAGCTATCAGATCTTTATTGAAATTGTGTACAGCATTCAAAAGATATTTCTTAAATTACAAGTTAGGACTCGACTGTAGAAATGGCTTTAAAACAATGTAAAACAAAACACACAGACTTCACTGCTAAACAAGAAATAATAAAAAGGGATTCGTATACAACAAGACTTTATAAACATTGCGAAATTTAGGAAAAACTGTTTCTCAGTTTATGCTAAAAACATTTCCGGCTCATTTGCAAATAAATCACAAGCACAAAGTAAAAGCAGTAAGAGTAATTTTCATTTCCTTTCCCTGCTTGGGCAGCATAAAAATAAATACAATTTGCACGTTTAAATAACCACAATGGCTGGAAATAGCAGCGACAACGACTTGAACTAGGACCAGGACCACGACCAGGACCCGAAATAAGTAGAAACAGGACGATGCTGCGGAACAACAACTGTCAACGTCTTAAGCTAAAAACAAAAGTTGAAACGGAAATGAAAACCGCAATTTAAGAGCGTAAAAACGACATACACGGAGAGAAAAATATGGTGACAGCAAAACATACGGTTAAATGGACGCAAAGGAAATTAAGATTTTTTTTTTTATATATTTTTGTATGCGGCCAACTTGTGCCATAGATTTTGCCATTTCCCCGCCCTTCTGCCTTCTGCACTTGCCACATAAATTGCTAGCAAAAAGTGTGCAAAAGTATTTCGCACTTATGTAAGTATATATGTACACTTAAACACGCACACCCACACACACACACACACACACACACACACACACACTCACAAAGAGCAACAACACATCAACGCTGCAAATAAATTTCTATTAAATACAAATGAGCAGCGCAAAAAAGTTTTTATGCCCAGGCAAAAAGTTTTTGGGGCCCCACATATCACCGACCTTACAGATTCGACATCCAGCTCTCGAGCATAATCAGATATATATACATATATAAATATATATATGTGACACACACTCGCTCATACTTATATCTCTCCATTTAGAACTTTTGGCAACAATAATTATGTTGATTACAGGCAAACGATAAATACAATTTGTGTTTGAGGCTGCCTGTTAAAGGGCTTAAATATTAGCGCACAGTTTCCGCCTGAATATCAAATGTATTTATTTTGTGAAGTACGCAAACATGAACCTAATATAACTTGCTGTATTACAAAATTGCTGGCGGCGGCAATTAAATGTATTTGTATATATGTATACACACAATTCATGTACTACAACATTGCAAAGCAGTTCAACGCTAAAATAAACAAAACATCATTCTTGACGCCGCAAAGTATGCAACAATTAAATTAAAAATGTTAAGCGTTGCTGACTTTTGTGTACATTTATATTTTACACAAAAATGTTGTGGCTGCAAAAAGATTTCAGCGTTATTAATTACAGCAGACAATAGAGACTCCATCTGGACTGTTCTGACTTTCACATTCGAGACAATTCCACATAAATATATATAAAGCCTACTTTTAGGGTGTTTGTAAATAAAAGGAACATCATATATTTACCTAGATTTTACATGTCTTAATAAAATTCTGCACTTCTCCTCGAAACAACCTTTCACAGAAAACAAATACTAATACTAACACGAACTAGCCAGCGTTGCCCGGCGAAATATATAGATTAAAATGCATTATGTTGTGGTTGACTATGTATAACTGTGTAGTCTGCGGCCTGTCCATTTAAGGTGTCGCCAACTTTAAGTACACTGTTTACTGTTGCAGGATATCCGTGGCTTCATAGATTCATTTGCTTCTGGCCAGGATGGCTGTGTCTTCAGCAAAAGTGGCTATATGTAGGTGCTGTGGGTCCCAAAGCGGTTGTGGAACTAGTGGGCATATCTTGGGTGAAGAAGGTATAAAGAGTGGGTCCTAACACACTTCGCTGAGGAACTCCAGCTCCAATGGCCCTCACGCTGGATTCCACGCAATCTATCACTACCGAGGATCTATCAGTAAGATAGCTACGCACTAGCCAGTATAGTTGAGGCGGCAACAAAGGCTTTATTTTGCTGACCAGACCATTATGCCAGATTCTGTCGAAGCCAGGTAGAACACAAAGCAGTGCGCGCAAAAGAAGACATCCCCAGGATCTGCCTTCCCGGCTTCTCATCTAATTTATGTTATTTTTCACCTCCTTTTAAAGTGAAATGTGATGTAATGCCCTTGTAAATGATGTAAATATGTAAACAATTTGTATATTCCCTATGTATGCATGTATTTATCACCCCGTGATCATAATTTTTTCTTTTTTCCTTAATGTACATTGTATAACTTGCTTGCAGATAATGGCTAGCACAAAACTGGTTTAATAAAAATATGCAAAAATGGTTTACCAAATGAAAAAGGTTTTGACTGTCTGTTATTTATCAAACTTCTGTTAAAGTAGCAGGGTGAAGAGAATTCAGTACATTTTTGGGAACACCATGCTGGTAACATTCTGTTAACAAAATGTTAACATTCTGTTAACATACTGTTAACCCACTGTTAACATACTGTTAACATACTGTTAGCCCACTGTTAACCCACTGTTAACCCGCTGTTATTACACTGTTAACCAACTGTTAACACACTGTTAACGTTCTGTTAATAACAGACTACTGTTATTTACATAGTTGTATAACAGTCGAATGGCTGTTATATTAATCAGCAACTGTTATACTATTTAGCGACTTTCTGCCGATTTCTGTTCGCCTGGTATTTTGTGCCATTTCTTGGCATTTTGACGATCACAAATTGGAAAGTTGGATTCCGAAAACCAATCTTCGTTCAATCCCAAAAATACCAGGCGAACAGAAATCAGCAGAAGGTTGCTAAAAACAAAGGGCCCCTAAAAGTATGCTACAGTTTTTTTTCTCTTTTTTTGAAATGGCAACCTAACGTCTTCTGTTGGTAATTCTGGCCGATTTTTGCACGATTTTTGCTCACAAAGTGAACTAAACCGAAAATGAATTCTGAAAATCAAAATTTCTCCCATTCTTGCAGTTTTCATCAATAAAATATTATCGTTTGATTTTGACACGTTTATTTATTTAAATTTTATATTTTCGTAACAATAATGATAAATATTAATTAACTAATGAATAAGATTGTATATATCACAAAACTGAATTGTAATAAAGAGGCTAAGTAAGAAATACATGAATTGATGTAAACTACAAGCTATATATAGATAGTTATTTATATTCTGATTATTATATTCTAGAATTTTTCAAAATCTTAGTTGGACTTTAATATCGCAGCTTGGTTTGCTTGTCGCCTGTGAATTGTTTTCTTGTTGGTGTTGATCGTATGATATTTCGGTCGGGAAATTATCGAATACATTCTCAATCAAATGTCTGATCGATTCGGATGAATACTTCAAAGTTCCCGCTGCTATTGCACCACCATCAACCCCGTTTAAAATCAACCGCATTTCAAAGGGTTTTTGTTGGCTGCTTCTTCTGGCTGCTGTAAATAAAAAATAAATAAAATAAATTAATAAATAAAACCAATTTTTGCATTCATTACATTATTTTGACAAGTATAAGCTAACTAACTGACTGATTCATAATCAACGCATAGACAAACTTCGGAAAGTCTTTACAAACAATCATTTGACACAGATTTTAATAATTCTGGAAAACACAGCCGCCTGGAGTGGAATTTGAAGGTCTACTGGCCACAACTGCACTGGAAGTGGGGTAAAAAGTGTGAGAAGTTCATCTCTACATAACAGAAAAAATGATGAAATAGATTTGCCTCAAGCGAACCCTGGCAAAATCTGCTTGTCAATCATATTTCATATTTTATGCATATTCTTAACAAGAAGTAATAATTTTGTTTTAAATAAATTGATATATAACATAAATTGCTTGTGTCAATTCACACACTTTTCATAACTTGTGTTAGTTCACTACAATTTAATAACTATGTTATAAATAAATAAATGGTTTTTAATGCATTTGTTTTTGTATAGCGAACTAAAAAATAAAATGGCCAAGCTTTTTATTTTAAAAATTTGTCAATTGATTAAATCGAACAGAAATTGAATATAAAGTGAAGGAAATTCATGCTTAATAAAACCTTGCCGTAAAAATATTATTTTCATTGAGATTGCTACTTGGAGCGTATAACTTGTTTAAACAAAAAACTTTAATAGCTCTGTGGGATAATACAAATTTGTTAATTTTGTAACGCATAGTCATTAGCCAGGCTGGCAAACATGGCCAGATTTTGTTGCACAACAATAATGTCCCTAATTAGCTGCCACACAATGAGGACTCGTATTTAGTAATCTGATTAGCGAAAATAGTTTAGGCGCAACTAATTAATACTTTAATATGCCTTTTATTGCTTATTGGCAGTGTTTATATACATTTTAATAGCATGTTGCCAGGCTTATGTAAATTTATAGTTTTAATGTACATATTTTAAGGCTTAACACCTTTTATAAAATTGATTATTTACATAAATTAGGGAATATTTCATTTCATTTTAAATTAAATATATGAAATGCATTTTCTATAATTTTAGCAAACACATTTTACTTGTATTGTGGAATTTTACTAGAAAAAGTATGTGGCGCTAAATAAAGAAGTTTTTTCTATGCCTTTTTAGTACTATAGGTTTAATTGTAATATTTAAAAGTGTGGTCAAATAAGCTTTCTGCTTTGGCATTCACTTGTCTGCTTGGAAAACTAATCAGCCTTAAACGCTGTGCAGTTTATTATCCTGCTGCAGTCAGCTGCCAATTTGTAATCTATTGGGCAACTGCTCGAACTGTGCACACACTAAGCATCAATCAGTGGCCCTGAGTTGCTTGCCACAACACCGTGTGGCAATGTGGCATGTGGCAGGGCTTACCTGTAGTGCTCAATACTTACACCACCCCCAGCCCACGCCCTTTGGCTGGCCGCCATGAGCAATTTGAAAGTCGCGTCCTAATCTTTGGTCCGCTCAACTGTTTGGCCGCGTGATTTGTTTGCAGCGCCCGCTGGCGGCAGGGCGCATAACTCAAAATGCCATTTCTGATAGCATCCTGCAGGATGAGGCCGGCTCAGCCTCACGACTTCAGTCTCAGTCTCAGTCTCAGTCTCAGCTGGCATTTGCATTCGTTTTGAGTGTGTGCGTGTGTGTACGTGTGTGTATCTCTGTGGGTGTTTTGTGTATGTTTTTGCCGGCAGTGTTTAAACAATATATCAAATTGCGAGCAGCGCTCATGCAATGCATGTTACATTTTATTTAGATTCGTGCTCAGAGATAGCGCTGCATTGTCTGACTGAAGTGCTGCTGCTGCTGCTGCCGTTGGCCAGGAAATGGAAGCTAAGTGCAGCAGCCGCACATTAATCATGGGCTGCTTCTCCGCCTCCGCCTCCAGCTCCCAGCTCCCAGCTCCCAGTCCTTGCAACGTGTTGAGACGCCAACGCCAAAGCGCTGATTCATAAACCATTTATAGTTTTTTCTTTTCTTATATTTTTTATATTTCTTCTTTTTTTTGTTGTTGTTCTGCTCGTAAATCGCACACGCAACTTGTTTGGCGACTTGGAAGGGTTAAGAAATTTATGTGTTGCAATTATTTTCTTGAAATAACACTTAAAGTGATTTACGTAGCATGTGGAGGGGGTGAGGGGTGTGCAAAGCTAAATAGCAAACCTAAGCAAATGTGGAATGCACAGCAAGAGAGAGAGAAACTGAGAGCTGCCAGCTTGTGTGGCGAGCCTTCTTGTGGGCTCTCTGCTATTTATTCCAGGTCATTGATTTTACGCTTTTTGCATTGCACTTAATAAGATTTGTTAAGAATGAAAAGGGTCCTGCGAGCCATCCCGAGCCGAAATAACAAACCAAAATGTTGTTCATGTGTGCAATTTGTGGTGCCTTTAAGTGGCTGTCGATTTACCTTTTTAGCCCTCAAATTGATGCGCCAAGGGGTCGGAGTTGGCGTGGGGTACGGCAGGGGTGTGGGTTAAAGCAGCAACATGTTGCTGCTGCTTCGGCCGCGCCCCTGCAAAGTATGCAATGACATGTTGCCTTATTCAGGCTGATGCGACGCCCCATTGGGGGCGTGGCTGCAACTCGAGTCACGCGTGTTTGCCGCACCACCTTTATGACAAGCCTGCAAAGGATACACTCCGAAAAAGGGGCTCCGAACAGCAGACTCCATTTTATAACAATATGTAACCTTACTTTCGCTTACAAAACAGGCATACCCTTTCCTAATCTTGAGCAAAATGACGAATTTGTAGCGTCTTCTTTCGTATATAAAATATCAATATCAAAAATATCATGATATTAATATTATTTTGTCAAAAGTTGACAAGGATATTTTGTACTAATTTCGCTTATTTAAGGATATGTCACAGGAATCCCTCATTGACCAAATCAGTCACAGAAATCTCTTTATGTCAGCTTAAATTCAGCTCTGGCACAGCTAATAGAAGCAGTTTCTTTTGCTGAGTGTAGGAACCAGGACTGGGTGGTTAACTGGGCAGGGTGTGCTGTTTGCCAAAAGAGCCATAAATGCAATGGTGGCCAACAGAGCAAAGGACAAAGCGATGCCCGGCCAACAGCCAACAGGCAACAGCCAACGGGCAACAGCCAAAAGCAAACTTAGTACTTGTTGTAGCCTGTGTTGCTCTCGTGTGCAACATCAACAAAAACAACAACAACAACAACAACAATAGCAGCCACCAACACATCGTTTCATCAGGCAGTTTATGTGCACTTAATTTTCACTGGGCACAGAGTTCGGCAGGAAGTAGCCTCCTCCATGCGCCTAAAAGTATGCAATGCCTATAAATCTGCTGTTAAAATTATTACCTGTAATTGCGTCAGCGCATAAAACATAATTTAAAATTAATGTTTATATTCGCATTGGCGCCAGTAAAAGCAACACCAACAACAACAACAACAACAACAACAACATCAGCGACAATGGCCACTAAATTATCAGCTTAATGTGCCTGAAAATTCTTGAGCTGCATGGAAAATGCTTCAATGTAATTTTAATGGCAAATTGAATTAAGTGCACAGATCCATTAGGCAGAGGGCGCTGGTCAAGTTCCCTATGCCAGGCTATATGAGGATTGTACAACTGTAAAAAACCCAATTAAACTCCAAATTGATTGAGTTTTATTTGCATATGCTGCAAAACAACCTTAATAGGTTGAGTATTAACAACGAAGTGTTGAAGCTAACGAGCTAACCTATTAAATCTCCACCACTTTTCTTCACTTTTAAAAATATTACGACTTTAAAACACCTATTCAGAAGAGAAGATAAACAAACTTTGATAGCAATCTATTCCATGTCAAAACCACTTCACCCAGTTGAGTTCTCAAGATCTAGATCAGTCTGGTAACAATAAATACAAATTGAATTGACAATAATATACGTAAACTTATGGATTTCGAAAGTATCGATAGCAAAAAAACCTCGATAATGGCCTGAAAACTATCGATTATATTTCAGCTATTAAATCTCAACCAAGTTAAGCCTTTTAGAGCTAAGAAAATATTACCTTTCTTCAGTTTATAAGATAGTAAGAGTTTAATCAACGTTAAGAGCCCATTTTTAGACTATTTGATAAACCATATGAACTACAAACAAGATAATCTATTCCATATCAAAAGTATTCTGCCGAATTGGCATTCATATACTTAACAATTAAAGATATTGATAGTATCGATAAAAAACCTCGATAATGTCCTAAAAACTATCGATTTTTTGTATTTCATATTTGCCGCCACATTTACGCTGTCAATTTCTAATATATGCAACCTTTTTGTTTGCTTGCAGACCTGCTACGAACTGGAGCGCTATTTGCGCGACGAGCCCAAGCTGCAGAGCTACAAGAAGATGCACACGGATCTGGACACGGCCTGGGACATATTCTCGACGCTGGAGGAGCTGAAGATCAAGGAGAGTCTGGACACGATATCGACGACCTCGTCGGTGTCCTCGAACTGCTCGGGCATATCCTGGGACAGCAATGGCTCACAGGCACTCAGCTGTGCGGTGCTGGTCAAGCAGGAGCGCATCGACGAGGATGACGAGGATGCGGCACATGGATTGGCCTGTGATGAGAAACTGGGCGTGTTGTTTGCAGCGCCGCCCTCAGCCATATCGCCCAATCCGAGCATTAGCAGCGCCGGCAACATGACGCCCACCAGCAATAGCAACAGCAGCAGCAGCAGCATCAACAACAGCGTCAGCATCAGCAGCAGCAGCATCAACAGCAGTTGCAACACCATCACCCTGAGCTCCAGCAGCAGCACAGCGCCGGCAATCAAGGTGCGCGTGGTGCAGGCCAAGACTCAGCGGCATTATCACTTGGGCCAGGGTCATGTGCATGACTTTGTGCTGCCCCCATTGACGCCGCCCTCCTCGCCCGAGTCCAGCCTGCGTAACCACAACTATGCACAGCCGCCGCAGCAGCAACATCAGCAGCAGCAACAGCAGCAGCAGCAACAGCAGCAGCAGCAGCGGCCGCAGCAAATCGATGCCAGCGAGCTGGCGGCGCTTATAAAGCAGCAACAACGCCAGCAGCAGCAGCAGCAGCAGCAGCAACAACAGCAGCAGACACCAGCAGCAGCAAACTCCACACCCGCGACCGCCATACTGCACTTTACCAGCCAAATGGCCGGCGTCAAGAATCCCACACTGACGCAGGCCACAACGTTGCAGCTGCAACAGCAGCAGCAACAGTTGGCCGTGCAACACTTAAGCATATCGCCGCAAGCGCTCAGCAAAGTGAGCAGCAGCAGCAACAGCAGCAGCAGCAGCTCGGCCAGCAGCAGCAACAGCAGCAGCAGCAGCAACAACAGCAACAGCAGCGCTGATCAGTCTTCGGGCAACCACAGCAACATTCCCCGCAGCACCATCGTACGGCTGACCACAGCCAATGGCACCCCTGGGGCCGCTGGCATCAGTCTGGCACGTGTCATACAAATGCAGAACAATGGCAATGCCAATGTTGCTGCCGCTCTCAGCGCTGCCGCCAACAGCAGCAACAACAGCAATAACAACAGCAGCACCACAACGGCAATGCAACAGCAATCAGCAACACAACAGATGCCACAAATTGTTGCCGTGGTTACGTCACGGCCCGAAAAATCCACAACTGGTGCGTATTGAGTGCCCACCCACTGTGAGCCACCCCACTTAACCCACTTAAATCCACAGCTTCTACCAAAAATCATCACCCGCGCCAACACCACAGCGATCACAGTCCGGACGCGAAACGTCGGATACACAAGTGCCAATTTCTGGGCTGCAAAAAAGTCTACACGAAGAGCTCGCATCTGAAGGCGCACCAAAGAACCCACACAGGTGAGTTGACAAATGGTCTCTTAACAGCCCCTCCCCCGAACCAACCTTCCCCTTGCAGCCAACAACATTTTGAACAGTTGATAGGAGAAGGTTTGTCATGCGAAAATATAAAAAACTAGCTGTACCCTGTCACACTTCGCAAGGAGTAGATTTTTCAAGTTTCATACAACAGTTTTGCGCCCGTGGTGGTAGATTGAGGAAGAAAAATGTATTCATCAGGCTTGTTTCGAATTGCACTTCATCAAACTGTACAGGAAACCGATTTTATTTCATTCGTAAATTGGTACAAGAGTTCTCGGAAATGAAAACAGGCTTGAATATGTAATTTGGTCCCATTTTAAGCCAAAACTTTAAAGCCAATGCCAAAAAGTTGATACCATTCGAAAGGAGTATTTATTCTGCGAAAGCCGCTTTTATTCAAATTTTAAATTGGCTGAATATATCAAGGATATGACAATACAAAAATAATATAAAATAATAATCTGACAGGCTCCACTGCTTCTTTTTTTCACACTCTCCCGAGAGATTGAGCTGAAGTACAGTAAATTCAAATGAAATGAAACAGAAGCATATTCATAGCACTTACAAGCAAATATATCATTTAGGATGATGAATAAGGTAGCTTCAGTTATAGCTGTATGGAAATCCTTCGATATTTGTCATCCGAACGTATAAATAAATACAATATTATACTCAAATGCATAGTTAGCCTCTGCTGTGCGTCACAGGACTCAATGATAAACTCATTAGGCACACAGCCCACAGGTTTCATACCATGTTCAGCAATTTTGCTGGCCAGAAACAGAGACACTCGGTCACGGGCAGTGGGTCTACCTTAATAAATCAGACCCTTTGCGACAACAAAGCAAAACACCAACAGAGCAGAGCGTCGCGTTGGTGTTCAGGACACGAGTACACGGGGCCAGGACACAAGTGACACGTTGCATTGTTTGGCTGACATTGTTCCAATGTCCCAACGTCCCTGCGACCGCCGCCAGCCAAAAAACAATACATGAAGAACAACAACAACATGCAAAGTCAAGTGCAGCGGGCGGGCAACCAAAAACATCCTTGCATGACAGTAGACGAGGCTTGAAATTTCAATAAAAATCGCATAATTCAAAAATGAAATATTGGTAACACGCACACATACCACACGAACACACACACACACACACACACACACACACACACACACACACTCACACACCACACACATACATAGATAAAGCCCAGCGATGAAATGTAATTTTATTGCTGCCACATTCAGCATCAGAGATTTAAGGATCAGAGTGGGGGGAACATGTCGAACTCGTCTATTGATTTGTGCTCTGGCAACTTTTGCACACATGTATATGCTTGTCTTTTGTGTCTATGCGTGTGTGTATGTGTGTGTGTTTTTGTGTGTGTGTTGTTGGCAACAAGCACTTAACCCATAAAATAGAAAACCAAAATCCATTTTAAGTTTTGCACATACGAGCCAAAAAAAAAGTAATAATAAAAATGTTTTGCAGTCGCTACCCGACTGCCATATATTCTGTTACTATCGCAATCAATTTTCGAATTTGCGAAAGGATTCCGTTTGTTGTCAGCTTTAAAAAGGATCTTCAATTGTTCTGCTAGCAAATTTTGTGACTTTAGCTTTCAAATTGTGTGAGATAAGGAGATTTTCGAACTTTAGAAGAAATATTTCTAATATTTTTGCTATCTAGCTAAATAGCTGTAGGATGTATAGGTATTTCTGAATTTCGGGAGAGATATTCTTAACAATTTTGCTATATCGGAATCAATTTTGGTTGCTCCAACTTTAAATTCGTAGGAGATATGGATATTTCCGAATATTAGGAGAAATTTTCTTAATATTTTTACAATCTAGGATATACACGAACCAAATTTGGTTGCTCTGGCCTTAAATTTGTAGAAGATATAGATATTTCTGAATTTCTGGGTACATTTTTAAACACTTTTGCTGTGTAGGATACAATTTTGGTTGCTCTAGTTTAAAAATTGTAGGAGATTTCCGAATTTCAGGAGAAATTTTCTTAATATTTTACACGAATATGAAGATTTGATTACTCTAGCTTTTATAAGTCGGATTAAAATTGCGTTTATACGATTTCTGTTTGATACACAATGCAGAAAACTCAGTATACTCGACTTCTCTTGGGGAACAGAGTATAAATAGTAGTAGTTGTAGTAGTACATATATGTGTGCATAATACGTAATTGCACTTTGTGCACATTCATTTTAATTTTGGGCTTCTCCATGGCAAGGTTTACTTATGAATAGTTCGATTGGGTTTTGTAAAGACCGAGTGCAGTTCTAAGAAGAAAGCATCAGCAATTCCTGAGAGATTTAGTCGAAATGCCTTTTGCGATTTTTGCATTATTGCTAGACAATTCAAACATGCAAATACTCGAACACACTTGATCAAATGTGCAGAATACTTGTTCTAATTCTCAACTGTAACCGAACTGTGAAAACTTCCTTATTTATGCATGCAAGTGTTGGCAGCCAACAAAATGGAAATAAACATCCTTTACTCCTGTGGCTCCCATTGTCGACTGCATATTCAGCAAGGACTTTTTGTCAGCAACTGAAATGCAGGCCTCAAATATTTCATATTTGTGAAACAGGACAAAGCCTGCCAACAATTTGAATTGTGTCTGTTTGGTGTCCAAGTGTTGGGAGCATTTGACCCTTTCAGCACATTTCATGGGCATGTCAAGTATTTTGAGAATCAACATATATAAGAGGGTCGCTTGTTAAGTAATCGAGTTCGATATTAGATATATATCTTTAATAGAATGAATCCATTGGTAAATATAAGAATGGAGGCTGCAAAAAGCTATATTATTATACAATAGATTGGAAAATATGAAGTTAACTCAGCCTTTGTTACCTTAAGAGCATTAAGAAATTGTTGAATATGGATTCGAATTAAACAATCGAGTTGTAGAATTATTACCATATGAGCTGAAAATGTCTACAAAATTAACAAAAATTATAAAAATATGAATGAACTTGGTAAAAAGCTAGAAAGTGAAGTTATTACATTTATTTATTAAACCAATGGCTTTGGACTTACTGGTTAATTTATGAATAGATAAACATAAATTAAAAAAAATAAATAAATTGAAAATAATAAATAAAATGTTATTTAAACAAATTTTTAAGATAGATAGAAATTAATTAAGCAGCCCTCGAATCGATGAACATTTATTAATAAAATGTTAAGCAACATTTCAAGTTGCCTCAGGCCATTGCATAATCCATTAGACAGCCATAAAAGTGCAAGTTTGAACGTTTTAATTAACAATCAATTTTTGAAGCAATTTGCTTTTGACTTTGTATTAAACTGTTTGCAGAACAACAACAACAATAACAACAACAATAACAACAACAATCAACAACAACTCAAGGATTAATAAAAGAATGTTTAAAAGTCAACAAGTTTTTTGGAGAGTGAAGGAGCTCTCGGCTCATAATTTTCAGTTTATCTTTGAGAGTAAAAACTTTTACCCTATTAAATCGTCAAAAGCAAAGCCTGCCAGGCAAGCTGGCAAGCTGGCAACTTGGCTATAAGGCAATCAGGCAAGTGGGCGTGGCTGGCTTGATTGGCCCAAACGCCCGTGTTGTTTATGTTGTTTACTTGCAGCGCTTGTTCTAGGTATTGTTATTTCTCTCAGTGTGTGTGTGTGTGTGTGTGTATGTGTGTGTATGTTTGCCATATTGGCTCCGTTTCATTGCCTTTTGGCCCGCGTTGGGGCGTAAAGTGTTAATTTGTTAAGACAAAGTTTTCTGCTAGCAAGTTTTTCGATAGCTTTTTGGGTGTGAACAAAATGACAAGGCGCCGTCCTAATAGAGCCATGCACCGCCAAGTGCTGATAAAAATGCTGTAATTAATTACACATGTTTCAACAAACGGACGGACGGACAGACGGACGGACGGACGGACGGACGGACAGACGGACAGGGCCAAGTCAGACCAAATAAATCAAAAGCCAAGGTGTTTTTCTGGCGATAAGAGATTGAAACATTTGATTGCGCCACAACGAATCCCTAGGTTCCACGGCGAATCCCAACATGTTTATTTATGTATAACTTCTTCTCATTTTGTTGCTGTTTATTTTATCCCGCTGCTGTTGTCAAGAAAAATGTAATTATTTTAATGACACCATGGAGACCGTGAGGCGAACCAAATTAAAGAAAAAATTAAATGAATTACGTTTCTTGGCTTGCATAAAATTAAACAAAAATTTCATTACCCGCCGCTGCTTTAATTTCGTCGCATTAGAGCGCCAAACCAGAGGCATGCAAATAATTAATGATCAGCTATTATTTAGCAGCCCCAAAATGCAAAATGTCCTTGAGCAGCGGGCGTGGGGGCGGGTACCAGGCCACGCCAGGGAGGCCAAGCGCGGCCAGAAGTCAGTTGGGTATACATTAATTTGATTTGGGCTTTTCGACCGCGTTTCCGGCGCAGCATCATTTCCTCTTGTTGCCGCCATTTTCAATTTGCATCCAGCTGTAATTAGAAATCCATTCAAAACCTAACCTCAAAGCTCAAAAAAACCTTCGTGCGAATATTCAACAATTGAATATCAATTAAAGTTGCCGATAGAATGCACTGTGCAAAATATTTCAATTAGTTGAGCGCAGCGGCTATAAAACCGACCGACTTGTGGTCGGGAGGGAGACTGAGTTCTAGGGGGTGGGGGGAGAGGGGGTGGTGGGGTAACGTTAAGAAAAGATTACAAGCGCAATCAAGCGGAAAGACGCAAACAGACCATAAAAATTGTGTTGAGTGCAAAAGCCGAGAAGGCGCACACAGCGCATAAAAGAAAAGAAAATCTAAAGAATAGCGTGCAATGAAAGGAATGCCTGCCCCCTGCCCCCTGCCCCTTGCCACTTACCACGCCCCCAACCAGCTCTCTTTAGCCCTGGTTGCATGCCTCGGCGGAGCATTCTCTTCTATTGGCCGCTAACATTAAAACCCAGCGCCAGCAAAATTTATAAAATATTAACTGGCTTCGGGGCTCTGCGTTAAGCGGCGGCTGTCGACTGCAATTGCCGCCGCCCCCCTTTCAGCCCCCTTAAACAATTTACAAGTGCGCCACTGAAACTGAAACTATCAATATAAGCAAGTTAGTATATACTCATATATATACTTCTTTCCGTACATATATAACTATATATAGGTATTGCCATAAAGACAAATGGCTGAGGTTAAGTTTTAACTACGTTCGCCTCAATAAATTAACAATGTGGCGCTCAGAGTCAGGCAACTTTTGTGCGCCAGAATTTATGAAATTCTTATATATGTACAGTCGGCCAGATCTATTTAACCAACTGCTGCTAAGGCACTTTTCAAGATAGTTGGGGTACTTAATACATTTCTATCTTATAATTAGAATCTTTCTTCAACATCTATAGCTCATTTTTAATGTTGATCTTAGCTTAGGTATATTAGATAGCCTTAAGGATCTTACTTTGGTGTCAAACTTACTGCCTTAAGAATTAGATATGCTTCCTAAAAGATCCTGTGCTTATAATGTGTTCATTTTCCATTATCATTACTCTGTAAAGAAGATTATGAATTCCAACTTACTTTAGCAGCTAAAAAGTGTATTTCTTATGTTTGCTTTTTTTTTTAATCCACAATTTTAATCCAAAATTCATCAACATCATGCTGCTTAGAAAAACTGTTTTTGAATTAATTTCGAACTCAGAACTTATGCGTCTGAAGCTAGCACAAAGCGATGCCCGCCAACTAGAGAGACTTTTAAATTTGCCATAAAAGAAAATAGGAAAATCGAAGTCAAATACAGCCTTTTAGAGACAGTTTATTGACACAAACATAGACAAGCCATGTGGAGTTACAAAGCCATCAACAAAATCATAATATCCTCCACAAAGTGGCCATAAAAAGCGCTTAATCCAGTTGGCAACTAGTTGGCTTTTTGGCCAATGTCAGCACGCAGCGCTGCGATGGAAACTAATTAAAAACTCTAAAAAGCCAGCAGCAGCAGCAGCACCAACAACAGCAACAACAGCGAAACTGTTACGTCTTATGGTACGAGATACTTTTGTATCTTGACGGCTGACTTTTCGTTTCGTTTCGGTTTCGATTCAGTTTCGTACGCTTGCCAGATAACATGAACAGTTGTGTGTCAGTGGGTGTGTGTGTGTGTGTGTGTGTGTGAGTGTGTGTGCGTGCTTTATCGCAGCCTGTGCTTTGTGTGTGCTGCTCAAATGCACTTTAATACGAGACTCCTGGGTCGTATCTGTATCTGTGGGCCCTGCACTTTGTGCATTTGACGCTGATTTACACAGGCCGAAGCCAAAAAGCGGCCAACAAAAAAAAACCAAAAATAAAGCAAAAGAGTCAAAGCCAAAGCAACTTAACAGCCAGCCACACACACACACTCACTCACACACATACACTCCATGTGGGCAGCCATTTTATTTATAGCCGCTGCTTCGATTACTCGCTCACAGTTCTGACAGGATGCCAAAGTGCAAGTGGCAGGACGCCCACACACACACACACACACACAATGCTCACAAACACTAGAGCTGCAAAGCTATTGATAAGAACGCCACTCGATAGTTTCGATATTTGTATTTTAATTTATCTATACTATCGAAAATATCGATAAAATGCATCATAAATTACAATTTCATCGGAGTTATTTATGTGGATTGGGAATGTGTTTATTTTTGTTATCCACCCAATTCATACACTGAAACCATAAATAACATATCTATAAGGTTTTAAGGCTTGCAGATCATGCGATCTCGTGGGGATATCCCCAATGTACACACTGACTATCAAAAATAGACTTTTGGGATCTAATCTGTGGATATAGAAACACCCTCAGCCCAGCGAAAGATCTTGCATTTGTGCAGGGGTTCAGGCTGATCAGTGAGCTTTAGGCTTAGAAAAGATAGATAGTGTAATAGATCTTACAAATTGTAGCACACAGGCTACTCATAATAACTATCGATTGTGTCATCGATTTTTTCCCATCTAACATACACATACATATCGATAAAATAGTAAGAGTAATTTCGATTATTGCTGCAAAGAAAACATTTGATGTTATCGCTAGCGCCATGGATTGTCCTACAATCGATATCAGGCTGTAATAGTATCGATAGTTCATAGAATCTCTATGACACCATCAAAAAAATCATCGATACTATCGATATTGTCATCAATGGTCTACCAGCTCTGGCACACACATACACGCACTGGAAAAAAATGCCCCTAACTGTGGATAGCGCTGCTTCTTGCTCTTATTTGAGCAATGGGCCAAGAGTAAACAAATGGAAATTAAGAGACCGCTGGCCGCTGGCCCAGTGCTGGGCCTTCTGGGGAGTTGGAGGAGGATTGGGCTGGGGCCGGGGCCCTTGGTGGATCGTTTGTTTCGTCAGCTCCGGCCAAGTTGGCCGCAAGTGCATAATGTGAAATTGAGCACGGAAATATCACACATTTCCGCATGCATTAAGTTTTAAGCAGTGTGTGTGCGAGTGTGAATGCGAATGTGGATGTGGATGTGTATGTGTATGTGTTAAGCTGCTGTGGTGTGCGTTACAAAGTTTTCCACTCAGCTTTATGCATTTTTCTTGGCTGTCGTCTACTTTGCCGGTTATCTGGCTCCATTTTTCCTGTGCTTTTCTCCATAGCCAGGCAACGGCGGCAATTTCCTGCCTCGGCTGCTGTTTGTCTTTTAAACTCAAATAATTTTGCCATTTTTTTTTATATTTTCATTTATATTTTTTGTATTTCGTTTTTTTTCCTGGCACAGTCTGTACTGTGCCGAGTTCCACTCTTTGCGCATTTTTAGGTTTTATACTTTTGTGTGAAATTACAACTTCTGCATTTCCTTTTCCTTTTTGCCTGGGCAGGCTGCCTGGCTGTATGTAGTTCTGTTGGTACTCTCTCTTGTCCTGGCGCTGGCTTGGCTTTCGGCGCTTTGGCTGCTGCTTTTGCCGCATCCTTTGAGGCTTTTGGCACGCATGAAAAATGTTGGCAAAGGGATTCGCGTTTTGGCACACCGTTTCCACTGGCGTCGATGTCAGCGTCGTCAGCGCTGCCCCAACATTTTTTTCCACATTTCATCTCGTTTTGTTTCGATTTTCATTTTGCATTTCTTTCATTTTTAATTGTCTTTTTTAAGTTTCTTTTTTTTTGTTTACTCGTGTTTTACTTTATGCATATTTTTGTTGTGTTAACAATGACTCACAGCGAACATAAAAATTATTTTCCCAGTCAAACTTTACTTATTAATGTAAAGTTCTAATGCTGAGCAAAGATATTAATGTTTTCCCAAACAAAGGAGCTAAAGTTCTTGATTACAAAATATTTCTTCAAAAAAACTTTAAAAACAAAACTAGTAAATAAATACGCAAACAAAAGCGTAACTTTTATATTTTCGCTTCTTCATAAAAATGGAAATAAATATCTAACGAGCTTTTCATGTCAAAATAGTAAACATGTTAAGACCTGCTCTGAATTTCACTTGCGAATTAATTCCACAAAAACATGAAAACAGAGGATCTCCTTAAAATGTAGGTTTACATTTCTATGCTGTTCCCTAAATTATGTCATACACTTTTCTGTGAAACTTATGCAAAAATGGTATTCGAAACAGGCCAGATCTCGACTTTCCTTATGCTTACTTCCGTCTTCCTTGTACTTAGTATACTACAAATTACCCTTAAGGAATGCACAATCTGAAGAACCCAATTTATTTCCCAAATTTCACAACAATCTGATAATAAGTTCGAAAGTCTCATCCTACGGGATATATCCTAGCCTAGCATGCCCATATTAATTTAACAATCTGCACAAAAATATTCAGAATTTTCTTAAAAATATTTCAACCACGATGCAACAGTGTGAACCAAACCAGCTGAGCGCATAGCAAAAACTTTTTTCATTTTGTTACCGTTATCCCCCCGTGTCCTTACCACCCTGGCCGCCACCCTTTACCTTCCGCTGGGTCCCTCGGTACGCATATTTATGCGCTCTATTGTTTGTGTTGGCTGCAACAGCAGAAATTGCAACAACTTCTGGCTGCTTGCAACGCTTTTCAGTTTATTTTTTGAGCGCAACTTATTTAATAAGTAGACGCCAGCGATTTTTATGCATTTTTATTAAATTTCCTTTCGCGCAAATTCACTCTCATTGCAGGTGAGAAGCCCTACAAGTGCTCCTGGGAGGGCTGCGAGTGGCGCTTCGCCAGGAGCGATGAGCTGACCCGGCATTATCGCAAGCACACTGGAGCCAAGCCCTTCAAGTGCCGCAACTGCGATCGCTGCTTCTCCCGCTCCGATCACCTGGCCCTCCACATGAAGCGTCATATGTGAGGTGAAATTTAAATCGAAATTGAAGTCAGCTGAACAACAACAACATCAACAACAACAACAACAACAACAACTGTGTGCCATCACAAGCAGCAAAACAGAGAACGATGAAATCAACAACAGATAAAACGCTAATTAAGTAAACAACAACAAGAATCACACATCACACAAAACACAGCACAAGCAGAAAGGATGAAAAGATGAAAGCAGATGAAAATAATTGAAAAAAGATGTTCCGAAATTCACCTTTTAATCAATTTCACAGTAAGATGCAAGGCATACTTTAAGGATATTCTTGAAATTAAGAAAACTGACTTCTTTTAAAACTATCCTGCTCCAAAAAGTATGCTACACATTTTGCTATGCAGTTCGATATAGTTTTGAGTTTTCGATAGAACTGTTGTGTTGCCGTTGCTGTCGCCGCTTATCGTTATCGTTATCGTTATCGCGCATCGTTATCGTTATCGTTTCGCTTGCAGAAAATAACTATTATTTGTTTGATTTCCTTTCAATGCTTAAGCATAACGCAATTTAATTTCCATATGCATTTATCAAGTTGACAACAAATATTGTACAATTTACCAAAGCTAAGCAATTTGTTGCAGTAAAAGCAGCAAGAAATAAACAAACAAAAGAAATACTGAGCAAAACAGGCAATCGTCATGAGAAACAACTTATAAAGCACAAGAAAAAATATATAAGTAAATTAAAAAAGATATAAATTTAAAAAAAAACATATATTTTTGTTTTGTTTGTAGCGAGAACAACAAATATTGTAAACACTGCCAAAACAAAAATGCAAAATAAAAATTTATAAAAAAATAACTAAATAATGATATAAATAAAACAAAACAAAAATACTACAAAATGTTAAATACATATACAAAGATTTAAAGCTAAATTAAGAATTGTACGTCGTACTGGCTTTAGGTACAACAACAAAATACAACAAACACAAGTGCAAAATATGTTTTAAACAATAAATCAAATGCTTACATATATATTTTCTTACATTAATTTTAATATATTTTAAATATGTAATTTAATTGTTGTATAGGTTGATTATATTGTGTGAACTGTCGAGCAAATCGAAAATGGTTAATCAATACTGTTTCTTTCGGCGCTACAAATTGATATTTAATTGAAAGCAATCCTTTTATTTTTGCTCTAATATAATATAATATTATCGACTACACTTTTGTTTTTGTGATGAAAAGTATTACGCGAATTACTTTTATTTGAACAAATTTGAACGCTCATTTTCTTCTGGCTTGAGACATCATATATCATATTTTCGACCTATGTTTACAAATTCTTCTTTATGTGCCTCATTAAATTTAAAAAATAAACAAATATGTAAAATTTGAATATTATATTTTCTATGATTACAACTTTAGATGTGTTCCCAAAAAAAAATTAACGGAAACAGCTTGAACTCAATTTCATCATAAGAAAATTGAAAAGTATTTAGCAAAGTTCCATATAAAAATCTATCGAAATTGCGGCGAAAGTGTTTTCTGGAATTAGTGTACCAATGTTTTTTTTTGTTTTTTGTTTACTTTCCATAAATGTGTGCTAATATTTTTGTTAGTTTTTATGTGCTGCTTATTTTGTAATGTACCATTTCATTTTGTTTATAATTTGATTATTTTTAATTATTTGTAATAAATAAATATTATGTGAAAAAGAAGACTTGAAATGTTTTGAATTTTGATTTTTAGTTCGTCCTTAGATTTTCACTTCTTCACTGTTGCTTTGCACAATACAAAAACAACACGACATCAAAGTATACAACATGATCGAGTATATATATTTACATTCGAGCATTATGGTTTGTGTGATGAGAAATTCTGTGATCCAGAGAACAAGAAATAGCTAAGGCACACATACACACGAATGTCGAAAGTCACATAAAATATTAAGTATATATACTATATACTATATACTATATATATATATATATATATATCTGTGTTGCCTGGAGTTTGGCGCTGCGAGGTTAGCAATAGTAGTGTAGGCAGGGCTAGCAAGTTGGCAGCCCCAGTTTGTAAAAACCTATGTATGTATGTTGTATATTGGCACACAATCACATACACACGCATATGTATAAGTACATACTCATATATAATTGCCTTTAACAGTTGTTTCTTGATTTCTAGCTTAATTCTCAACGATTGTGAAGAGAGAGAGATTGATCAGTTTATTGATAGTTTGTGTGTGGCTTGTGCTTTGTGTCATCTCAATGTTATGTAATTATATATATATATATATAGTCTCATACATATGGATAAGCAGTTACCAACAACAACAACCAAACAACAAAAAGAAAGTTCCATTTAAGATCACATTATCGATGAAAACCTACGATTTAACTGGCTTCAAGTCTCCAGCATCTCATTTGGCTTCCATGCGAAACAAACCCAAGAACAAATGCACTGAACACGATTATTGATAACATGATGATAACACAACTATAAAGTATAATTAATAACAACACAACAAAAACAAAAACAAAAACAAGGATGTAAACCCAACAGAACAAAAATGTGTACGATGTGTCAAAAATGCTTCAATCAGTTTAGTGTAGCTTTTGAGAAACAAATAAGAATTAAAACCAAACCGAAATGGAATATTTTGTATAGAAAATCTTTAAAAACTAAAAAACGAAATCCAACAAAAACCATTTAGATTATAGTGTGCATGGGGGCCTAACTATGAATATACATATATATGTATGTACTTATGTATGTATTTTACAATCCCAAAATTCAAGTTGTAAACGATAACAAAACGAATATAAAACAAAAACAAACATGTATTTTAAAAACAGAGCAAAACTAAATTATTAAATTTAAATTTAAATTGTGTAAAAAGTAAAACAAAATAAAAGACTGGTCAACGAGGTGTTCCGCGTTTATGCAACAATTGCAACAAAAGTAAAAGAAATAAAAACAAAACAAAAAATTATAAGAATTATTAACTTCAACTAATGAAGAAAACCCCCAAAACAATTCCATATATTATTGTATATTTAAAAACGAATTGCATTCAAATAAGTACTCCTTAGCGTATTGCTAAAGCCCATTTAACAACCCCAACAAACCCAGATTTGAACTAACGTTAGTGGGGCTTGATACCTATATATATATATCTATATATATGTATATATATCGGTCAGGCTGAGTCTGCGCGCTTGTAAAACTTATTTTTGGCTGAAGCAAAACAGTCAACTTATCCATTTGGCAAGGCTATTATATTGTCTACTACTATTCATACGTAAGCAAACCGTAAAGTTAATAAAGTACGAATTTTAAGAAACGCTGAATGTGAGTCTAGAGAGTACTACAAAAAAAAGAAGAAAAATAACAAAAAAAAAAAAAAAAAATATATATAACAACACTGAATATATTTTATTGTCTAAACTAAAACAGTTTAAAAGATTTAAATATATACAAGCAAGACAGTAAAGCCAAGAAGAGAACGGAAAAGATCGGAGCATTGTCTCTGAGCGTTTTCTATAGATTTACAGTTTCGCGATGATATTGGGTAACAATTTTTGGCAAAACATTAAAATAATGCAAAATCGTTTTTACACCCTGTACCCATTGAATGGCTAAAGGGTATACTGCACACAGCAGCACTTCCGACCCTATAAAGTATGTATATCAATTTTTGAACAGCATCAAGTGTCGAATCGATCTTGCCTTGTCCGTATGTCCTGCTGTACGAACGTGTCGATATGACAGTTATTCCCCCGCACCCCTGCAAATCAATAAAAACGTTTTACGGCAACAATTTTCAAGATATAGCCTTGATTTTTGACATGCATGATTGTTGTGTTTTGCTTGATTCATATCTCAAATTTCATGTCGATCGGAGAGTAAACACAGAAGTTATTCAAGAAACTTGAAACGCTCTGCTTATGTCTGTTTGTGTGTACGAAGATGTCTTTGGGTATGTCACAACTGGGTACAGGGTGTCTCGTAGTCGGCTACGCTCGACTAGACCATATTACTTGTTTTCTTTAGATTGAACTTTTCAGTTGCAAACTGCTTGGCAAATTTTTGAATTATAATTTTGGCAATAAAGCAAATGAAATGAGCATAAACATTTAGTTTAAGTGTAGACATATATAGCAGAAATATATATATATATATATGTATATGTATATGACCTATATATAAATGAAGTGTAAACGTTTTATATAGATAAATAAGCGCATCAACGTAAACATTTTGTGTATAGATTAGTGAAATGAATTAGTTTAATGTTAAATCCACTTAAAAACAAAAAACAAAATGAGGAAAAAAACTAAAAATTAATTAAATTATGTATATGTAAAACAAAACATAAATGTATGGCAAACTATATAAATATATATATGTATATGTAAAAGTTGTGTATGTATTAGGCAATAAGAATTCAAAAACTGGAGGAGCATGCAAAGCATCTACATTAAGGCACAGCATTCTGTATAAAACTGGCTGGAAAGTATCTCAAGCATGAAGTTCCAGATGGACTGGACTTCATAGGCGCACAACTAGCGTTAAAAAAAGAAACTTTGGATAATTATTTTCGAATTGAACAGGCTAAAAACAGCCGAAACGTTGATATGTTGGAGGGAGAGAGAGGCAGAGAGAGAGGCAGAGAGAGAGGCAGAGAGAGAGGCAGAGAGAGAGGCAGAGAGAGAGGGAGAGAGAGAGGGGGCAGAGATGCAGTGAGTTTTTTGAGTCGGCAGCAAATGGTGATTTATATAGATTTTTATAAAAATCTTAATTTAGCTTTTTTGGTATATTGTAAGTAAGCCTACGCATACACATATAAATTAAATTAAATTAAATTATACTAAATTAAATTAAATTAAATGAAATAAAATTAAATGAAAATTAAATTGTACACTTAAGGCGCGTAATTGATATCAAAATTGACAAGTTTCGGCACAGGTAAACTAAAAAATACATTTACAATAAGTATGTATGTAAATCAAAAATAAATAAATAAAACAAGAACAAAAACAAAAACAAAAACAAAAACAACGCTAAACAAATTCAAACAATGGCTACTTTAACGCTTGTGCATAAAACATTAAAATGAAAACAAAAACAAAAAAAACAAAACAAAACAAAACAAAAACCAAACGTAAATAAAAAACAAAACCTTAGCTAATAGCAAATAGCAAAAATCTAATTGTCAGTGTTTATTATGATTATTATTAATTATTATTGATGTGCATTCGATGTGTGCGTATTTTTACGCTTATTCTTAAAACAAATCCCTTTTTTGCCCCTCAGCGGAGTTGAGTTGAAAGAAAAGTTACTAATGAATGGTAACAAGAATCATTTAGTTTATTGTAAAATAGAGATTCGTTTTCGCAACGAAAATGTTTAAATCATTTAAATCAGTTGATAAACTGCAATTTTTATAGAATTTAATTCAATTAGCATATTTTTGCCGTCATATTGTATATTCTATGAAAACAAAACAAAACAAAAAACAAATATAAAAACAATTTATTATTGATTATTATTATAATTATTATTATGGCTTGTTTGTTGCGGCTTTTTGTCAATCTCCACATAAAAATTTTATATGAAAAAGTGTAAGAAAACATTTAGAAAATAATACGAGCATAAGAACGAAAAACAAAAATTGCATTAAAAAAAATAAAAATAAAAACAAAAATAAAAACATGAACATGGCAAATTAATTAGGTAAAAGATGCCCATAGTCAAAAAATGAGATTCTTGTATTTAGTATTAGTTTATTATACAACAAACAACAGCAGCAAACAACAACAACAACAACAACAACAACAACAACAAAAACCAGAAGAAAAGACAACCAACAGCATAATTAGAAACGTTATTTTATTCTTGTATAAGTATAAACTGAAGGCATTTTCAACGTATGACAACTAATATTGTACGTAACTTGATATTTTGATGAGAATTTCTGTGAAAAAATATAGAAAAATATAAAAAAAAAGAAACACAATTGCATTTGTTATTTGTGGAGCGCGGGGGAAATGTAACGACTGCGGAGGCAAAGCAAATAAAATATTGTTGCATTTAAATGATGTTGACTTTGGCTGGGCAAATGAGATATATACATATATAGAGAGAGAGGGAGAGGGAGACGGAGAGGGAGAGTCAGAGGTAAACTGCATATATTTAACTTTTGTGATTGCAGGCGACGTTGAACAAACAGTTCACATCATTAGCCCCGAAGGAATGGCCCAACAACAGAAACAACAACAATAAGGATAATAACGATAAGGACAACATTGCAATTGCATGTGAAATGACTTTAAAGTTCGAATGCATAGCATAAGCTGGCGCATTAATTTTAAATTATACTTTATGACACGCCTGTAAAACATAATTAACTCTGTATACATAATTATTTAATGCCAGCTGTTGTACACACACACACACATCAGTGTATGTCCTGCTGGCTGCCTTCAACTTTATGTCCAGCCAGACAGAGAATGCATTTGCGGTCATTTTGTCATTGCATTATGATTGCCAATTATCAGACGGCAATTGCACACAATATATGACTACAAATTACTAACTTGACCAACTTAATACGAAAACTTGGATTCCGAGTTAAATATTTTACAACTTGGTACATCATTTGGAATTATTTGCAACTTATAATATGCATGCTCTGCGTGTTATTGAGAATTTCTTGGTCAACAGAAGAGCGTTCTCGACTAGATTAACTAGATAACAGCACACTCGTTATAATTCAAATTTATAAATATAAAACATAAAAATAATAAATTAAAAGAAAACAGAAAAGTATGTAGCATACTTTTTGGGGCAGGATCATATATTAATATTTATATAAATATATATTTATATATTTATTATATTTATTAATATATAGTTTGGAATTCAGTAGCTCTCAATACTAAATTTTAACATTTTACTGTTAGTAAGTGACAGGATAAAATTAAAAGGCTTAGCTTTGTTTTGCGTTAATACCTAACCGGTTCCGGTTTCCACTTTTGGCAATATTTTAAAGAAATTACAGAGAGATCTGTTAAATGTTCTGGCATTAACTACTTAAGTTTGTGAATACTTATAGGTTCTTTGCTATAAAAAAAGCATGCAAGCAAGATAATTCATCAAATAAGGCAGACAAAAGGATCATAATAAAGTGCATTTCTTAGAGAAATTCACATACGCATCATCTTGCTGAAAGTGGTCCCTGGGACACGCTTGTAAGTTGTTGTTAAGAACTGACATAATTGGGCCTGTTTCCAATTATACAGCCAAAAGACAAGATGTCCAGCTACTGGTGTAAGAATACGAGTCTCAAAAAAGAGAAGACTCCAAAGATTCCACCCTCAGGACTTACCACAACGTAATGTCTTCTAATTGTAATTTCTATGCATCTAAATACGTATCAAATAATAGCAATAACCCTATATTTGTCCATCTCGTAGCTATATAGAATATTATATGGCTTATATAAGTTATCTAGAAAATAATCAACTAGTTTAAGCTGCCAAACTGGGATTAGTGCACAAGTTAAATAAACATGCGAATTTAAAAAAAAAACAAAAAAGTGTAGCATACTTTTTTGCGCAGAATAGAATTGAAGTTCTGGTGAAGGCTAATTCAATGTATATTACCATTTCAAACAAGCTGGGCGGTAAGCAGAGTCCAAATTGCTTAGTTTTCAATACGTTTCTATACTTTTGTTTCCAAGAACTTTGTTTGATTCATGAAATAACTTAGCATGTACTCTTAACTGCAACCACTTTTTAAGGTTTTCTTTTGTGTTTCTAATGAGATATGCTTTGTCTGTAAACCTTGAAGCTGCAATTGCTTCAATCAATTTCAAGATAACCAAAAGGAGAAGTCTCAAACATGGAAAGTTGTTTTGCATTTCCTTTTGGTCTGCTAATGAAGGTAGTGAAACCCTCGTGTGTCTGTTGCCCACATGTGAATGCAGCCTTTAACTAAAACTGGACAAAGACAAAGTGCAGCCAAGTTTTTACCCAGTGCTTTTAATTTTAACCCTGGCCCCAGCTCCTGCCCCTGCCCCAACCCCTGAAAACTGTGTAGTGCCAGAAGACGTAAGTCTTTTATTCTCGCTCAGTTTTCGCCCATTTCTAAAGATTTTTTTCATTCTTTTTTTATTGTAAGCAAGAAGAGAGAGAAACTTTTCATATTCTTAATTTTGTTGTGCTGCCTTGCTGCATCTTAACTTTATGCTAGCAGCAAACTTCTAATTACGTACATGACCAGCAGACACTGTGCAACCCGCTCGACATGCACTCGAAGAAGCTCGGCCAACTAAGCCCCTCAACACCACACAAGAGCTAAAGTAAGTATAGTGGTAAAGTTCTACATGCTATGTATTTTTATGTGCTCACATATTAGAGCCGAAACTCCATCGAAAGGAACTGCACAACAATTAAGATGGTGATTATTGAAACAATCGATAGAAGCGTTTAAATAAAATAAAATGAAATAAAACAAAATAAAATAAACGCTATGAAAATATGATTGATTTTAAATATATATATATATTTAGATATAAATTTATGAATATTAATTTCGATTTATATATTAGTAAATATTTAATATTAATTTAAAACTTATTTCTTGAGCCTTGCTTTTATTCTCAATTTAACTGCAGTACTAGAGATATTTGTTTTGTTGTAGCTGTCAACTATTTAGATTTAAAAGACAGTGGACTGGTATTTAATATACAAATTCTCTGAGTGTAGGCCTGGCTGACAACTTTGGCTTCAGCGGCATCTTCAGGTTGCCCGCTGCATCTTTATCAAAATTGTTTCCAAAGTTCAAACCACTTTGTGAGCGGCGTGCGGGGAATATGACTTTTAAAAAGTTTTCATTTTTCCACAGCACATACTCGTGCCTGTTCTCACACACACACACACACACACACCTACTTGCATGGCAGACATGTTGTGTTGTGGCTGATGTGTATCCCGTTATTCTACACATTTGTAGCTTGTCAAAGTGGCTCAACGCCCGACATGTTAACTTATTTTGCCAGCCCTGCCAAATCCGCTAGCGCTGGCTAAGGGACAGCCAAAAGGAGCAAAGGTAAACAGTAGAAGGATGCAAACAGCAAGGATGTGTGTGTGTGTGTGTGTGTGTGTGTGCAACGGCGAGTTCATTATGAAACAAGCACTGAGTTCGCTTTGTTTCAATTACAAGCAGAGCCCCTCAACCATACCCTTCTCCCTAAATTCAAGGCAGTGTGTGTGTGTGTGTGTGTATGCTTTAAGGCGACCACAAAGTCAGCGGCCCCAAGCAACTTTTCACTTGCTCTCATTATTTTACAATGCAATTTTCTGTACATTTTTAACTCCAGCTTCCAGCAACTAGCAAAGAAATCAATACAACAACAAAAATAAAGGAAGGGGCACAAAAAAGGGCAAATGACATACGCAAATCGAGGGGCGTTACTTGGGGGGGGGGGGGGGCGTGGCCACATAAAAATTATGATTCCAAGCACACAGACCGTCATTTGCCATAATATTTGCAACATAACGTTTATGGAACGCTTTAGTCAGAGTCAAAGTCAAACTCAGAGTCAAATGGATAATAATAAAGTGCTGCCAAGACACGTCCTCTCGCTCTCCCAGTAGGGGCCTGTGAGAGGGTGTTGCTTGTGGCAACTGGCAGTACAAGTTGTGGCAGACACCCCCACACACACACACACACAGTCATAAGATAACACACAGCCAGCAACTGTCAATGACAATGACATCAACTGCAGACAAGCCCATAGAAAATGGCTCATAGTGAAATGGCTACAGCGGCTCGCCTCTGATAGCAACAAACTACGACTACAAACTACATGTGAGCACAGCTTGAGCATTGTTACAATACACACACACACACACATACACATACAAGGATGCAGGAAACCAAGAACATAAGTCCTTACACTCAGCAAAAATATTTATTTAGAGAATTCAAATACTTTTATAACTTGTAATTTTCGTGAAATAATCCAGCGTGTTCCCATTTCCGCTCGCTTCTTATTCCGAACTGTTTCGGCATTTGTGAACCCGTTTTCGATCTGTCTGAAGTTATTTTCTAATAAGTTTTAATACAACTAGTTTAAGGGCCTCACTTTTATTGCAAAAATTCTAGCTCAGAGCAGCTAGCCCTTGCGTTTCCACATAAATTGATCGGAATCGGAAAAGCGAACAGTGCGGATTAGAAAATGCTTTTCATAAACTTACTACTCCCATAACTCTGTCAAAACTAAAACGATTTATATGTGGATTGGTGTTTCGGTCATGTTCCTCTCTCAATATCGAATAAAATTATTTTTAGTTTTACTTTATTAAATTATCTAGCATTCTTTTAATGAAGCAACATTTTTCTTAATTTGTAATTTCTTTTTTAATCGATAGTTGACATCAAAGCAAATATGAAAGGCTTTAAATGTTATTTATTTATTTGTTTATTAAAAAGAAAGTTCACCATATCTTCTTAACCTGCTACAATTAAAGAGCTTTCAGTTCAATTTGATTTAAAGCTTATCTAAAAGCTTATACCAAAAACTACAAAAGCCCCATGATTTTTATTTATTTTGTATTTAAATATTTTCAGAGTTTTTCTCTGAGTGTACTTATCAGACAGAAATTGCAGTGAATGCTTAGGAACTTTAATATAGCAGTTAGCAGTTACATTAATTAACCAGCAGGAATGCTCAAGTAGAGAGTGCTCGACTATAAGACACCCTGTACCCAATTGAGAAGTACACATAATCATCCTTTGGTTTTGAAACAAACTTGATATTCGGTAATGAAGAAGCTATGTCCTTGCCAAGTTTGGTATCTGTAGTTCTCAAAGTCTCTGAGGCAGAGAAGGGGACAGACACAGATTACCCAGTGCACATGGATACAGGGCATGAAAATTCGATTGAATATTCATCCTTTGGCATAAGATAGCAGTTAAATCAGCTGACAATAGCCAAGTTACCTCGACGTTGCCACTGGCAGACTAAACAGTTTAGAAGTGCTAATTCAAAGCGCAAAAATCGCTAAATCTGACTGCACGGGGAGGAGCACAGGGGCTGGCCCCAAGGGAAACGAGCCAAAAATTGGCAATGTCATGTAAATGTGGCACGTTTAAGTTGCAATTGTGGCGCTGGTGGTGGCATCAAAGCAGCTTCCACTTCTGCGCTGTGGCAGCTGCAGCTGCAATCCACAATTGGCAGCCAGGCCAATTGCAGCATATCGTTTACCTGCCTGCTGAATGCTGTCTGATTTCGATATGGATTGGGAAAGTGGCTCATTCTCATCCTCATCCTCAGTCCTCAGTCCTCATCCTCATCCACATTCTCATACTCATCCTCATCCTCATCCTGAGCGGGTGCCAGCGGCGTTTTTGGTATGCGAGAATGAAGGCAAAACGAGCAGATCGAATGAAATCGCAATGGCAACGAATCGAAGCAAATCGAGACGACGACGAGGAGGAGGACGACCGCAGGTGCCACAGCGTGTGGCATGCAGCAGGCGCTGTGTTTCTCCCTGCAACATTTTGGCAACTGGCGGCAAGTGCACTTGAAGTGTATCGAATTTGTATGGATTTCGCTACAGCCAATAATTTGACACTTGCATTTGCAAAAAACACAAAAATGAGACCAGAAATGAGACAAGAACTTTGAACTGAGAAGTGAGAGCAGCAGCAGCTTGCGTGGCAAGACTTAAACCAATGCGAATACTTGAATTTAGTTGCAACAACGATGCCAGGCAACATTGACACACGCAGGGGCGCCATAAACGTGGCAAGGGGTGTGAGACGAGTGTGTGCGTGCGTGTGTGCGTGTGTGCGTGTGTGTAGGTGGGTTGTGTGCATAAATGCATGTTGAGTAAGCAACAATAACAGCTAGGGCAAACAAAACAAACGCAAACGCAATTGTCATCACCATAAAAATAACATAAAACTCTTTTACGACTTCGTGGCTGCGTTAGTGCGTATGTGTGAGAAAGTTGGATTCGGTTGGGGATCGGGGATTGTGGATTCAACTGGGGACTGAGACTGGGACTGAGACTGGGTACTTGTGCCTGAGTAATCAGACATGGCTAAAAGTTGCCTTGGGCTCTATTTGAAGTCACTTAAGTCACTCTTAGCCAGCGTTCATTAAAGTTTCAGGTCGACCCTTCATATAAACCAGCAAATAAGTGAGCAATCTGAGCGAAAACTTATAGAAAAAGGAGGGAAAAACAACCTTTATCAGGCGAATAAGATAATCTGACCTGTTCCGATTGCGGTTCGACATTGAAATACTTGTTTGACTATTCAAACATTTCAAAAATAAAAAGCAACAGACCTGAATAATGAGACCTGTTCCGAATTCCATTCCGAATCAATTCCACAGAATATCGTGTAGCATACTTTTTGGGGCAGAATATAATTAAAAACTTTGCCTTCTTGTATATTACATTATTTAATAGAAAGTGAAAGTAAAATTCAGAGCAGGCCTGAATATCATTTTATTTTGTTTAGAGAAAATACAATTAAGTTCTCGTGAGAGCTACAAAAAATGATATACATTTTAACATGTTTACTTACATTTAAAGGTTATTTATTTTATTTCATTATTATTTTTTTTTATATTTTATTTTTTTTACAACCATTTCATTCATAAATTTTGTACGCATTCTTTATCTTCTCTATGTATTGTAGTATATACCTCGCATTTTTTAGTCAGCACAGTATATACTTACATACATATGTATATGTACAATTGTATATATGTACATGGAAACTCATAATTCTTGTTTGACGGCCTGTGTCGAAGTCTCTGTTTGGCGAAGCGTAATTGATAATGCACTCAATTGGCCCAGCCAATTTGCTAAAGTGCCTACTAAAGTTGAACAGACTCCAAAAAAATGGCCTGGCCGCGCGCCCCCGCCCGGGTGGGTCTGTTATTGCCATTATCACTGCACAGATTTAAAATCAACAACAGGCGACAAGCGACAAGCAATAGCAACAACAACTACAACAACAAATAAGATTGTTTCGGTAGAGTGTGCTCGACTTAGCGATACCCTGTGCCCAGCCATGATGAACACTAACAACAGTCAACAGACCCCTTCCTTCTGTGTTTATTATCCTGTTATTATGAAATATTTAGGATACAAAGCTCACATAGAAGTATAGAACTGTTCCAAAAATCAATTGTTTATGTTTCATTATTTACATTTTAAACAAATATAATAAACTAGGTCTGCGTATGTTTGGTATATGAGAGAGAACCCATATACCAAACTTGCTTACCTTAGCTTAAGTAGTCTCTGAGATCGATGGATATAACTGGATAGAGTCAGCTGTTGATGCTGAAAATAAAACTTAGGCAATCCTGTTCGGAATTTATTAGAAATATGGTACGAATATGATTAGGTTCGTCCAAAAATTAAATAAATTTAGGTTTTAGGATTGAATCCTGCCCAGAAAAGTATGCAAGACAATTTGTGATTACACTCGAAAGCTTAATTTAGGACGTGAGCGATACTGTCGCATACTTTATAAGATCGGCGAATCAGAGATCGTTTACCACTTTTAAAGTCGACATTCTTAGGACGAATTCATATATTATTGTTTATGTAATGGAATTTTCATAATTCATGAAGAGATTTTGTAAAAAGAGCAAGAAATGCATGTGCATTCGCCATTCTCGGGGTACAGGGTACACACAAGCGACAAACGACAGGCAATAGCAACAACGGCAAACAGGAAGAACAACAATGTCTGGACCGTAGTCAGGCGCACACTCATTTGCACTAAAAGCGGCATAAATATAAACAGACCACACGGCAGAAAGAAAGCAGAGACCCACAGAACGAGGGGGAGTTAGAGAAAGAGGGGGATGGGTAGAGGGGTAGAGGGAGGGAGTGTGTGTGCATATTGGGGGCTGCAAATGAATTGCATGCAGCCAAACGTATGCCCAACTTAACTGTAATTTAAGCGCCAATGCACGGCTCCAACATTACTGTTGTTGTGCATTTGTTTGGCACTGTTAAATGTTGTTGACATCATTGGCAAATTGGCCGCCGCTGCCGTCGTTTTGTCATTTTGTCAATGCACTTGTTAATGCCGTCTCCATCCAGGCCCGAATCCTACGGGCCTAACAAGCTTTTCACAGAATGTCAGCACAGGACACAGCAGGAATGTCGTTTGTACTGGCAAACAATCGATGCTAATATCCTTAGTATCGATAGCTTTTCCATCAAGCCATTTCCAAATCTAATGTCTATTGGGATATTTTCGATTATCGATATTATCGAAATGAGTTGGTATGTGTTTTATTGCCAATTGATTGTGAATGAAATCTGTCTTGATTCAAATCCTTGTATACTCGTATTATTTTTGTCTCTTTTCCTTCTGCTTTATAATATACACAATTTCATAGATACTTTAAATAATTTCTACGAACTTTGTCGATACTATCGATTGCTATCGAAACAATCGGCTGGCGATGCTCTCGATAGATTTTCAGCTATGTTATGTACGTATATATAAAGGATATTGTGCAATACATGAATTCTTAATGAAGTCATTAACCATCCCAAACAATCAAACAATCTATGTATTAAAAAAAAAATAAATGTTCAAATTGTAAATTTGTGGATATTTTGAAGGTAAGCTAAATATATAAGTCTAGTCTAGAAGTTTCATAGTAACTACTACTAATAAACTAACAATTTTGCTAAAAATTCTCTTCAGTAAGTTGCCCTACCTTTTACCATAATGAACTATATTGTACATTAGAGAGGAACACTCAATCATCTTAATGCACAAATTATGTACTTATCTACAATTAACCTTCATTCCAAACTCACTTGTGACTTGATAATGCGTGATAAGTTGCAATTAACACACACAAGAGCGCGAAAGCAATTTGGTTAGAGCGAGTGTGTCAAATTGGGGGCATTACATAAGCGGACATAAGTACATGGTAAGTGTAAATAGGTTAAAAAACGTTAACAAAATGATTAATATACTACATTAATTTAATGAACAAGCAGCGAGACTTACATTTGAAAGCGCTTCAAGGCAAACTGAGTGCACTTTTAAGAGTTTATTTATATTTTGTTGTTGACTGTTTCAGGTTTATTTGATTATCAGCTCAGTGGTTCAAGTAGATCTGTTAGTTTCGGGTTGAAGTCATCAAAATTGAATCAACTGAGCACAGTTTGAGGTTAAACACGTACAAGTCGATTAACAATCGATTGTCGATAGTTACAGAGTTGATTTCGCAACTGTCATCTTGAGTCCCAGAATAAAATAAAAGAATAAAATTATAAAATTTTTTATAATTATAAAGAAATTTAATACAATTTTAACATTATTAATTTAATTAGGATATGCAAAAATTAAATAAATGAGTAGCCTATTGAAAATTTTAGGTATTAAATAATGCTATTCAAAAATAAAATAAAATGAATTAAATTTTAAACATATAAAGAGATTTGGTTTGAAACATGTTCAAGCTTGCATAAAATGTTAGCAACACATAAATAAACTTTTTTATTTAAAATTCTCATTATCAAATCAGATTTTCAATTACTTCTATATACTCGTACTGTCACACACGCTTTAAGTAAATAAATATAATCAAATTATATAAATATGCCAAACGCTTAGCCCTCATCTCTTTCTGTGTTACACATGCTACTATGGAGGTCAGGACTCCATGGACATTGATGTACCTTCCTTTTTGGCCCCAAAGTGGACTAAAACACGCGTGCCCGCACCCCAATTAGAGGCCAACACACGTGTCATCATGTCATTTTTCATATATTACTCGCCACATACTACATCCTGTCCTATACATACATCCTTCCATATGCTCGAGCATATAATTTAGCACAAGGCGTGCGCCATATTAATTACGACAGGTCCTGGTTGGCATAAATTGTCTTTTAATTTGTGTTGGGGTTTTTACAAGTTTCTGCATTTGATTGATGTGCTTGATACATATCTCTGTGTGTGTGTGTGTGCTTGTGTGTGTGTATGCCTACCCCACTTAACACTTTGCCACTGGCTGACTGTCAACTCATCGTCGACATCATTTAGACCTGTGTCTGCTATTGGCATTTAACATTTTGATGCAGGTCCAACTCTGGCTGACAATTCGCGACCTTTATGGGCCATTGCTAACATAATCGTTAACGGCCTGCAAGCGCAACAGGATTGTGAAGGATGCGAATCCTGCCGCTGCAGCTGCGCCACTCCTTGTGTCCTTCGCTCCTGCGGCTATTGACATATTGGCATACAATCGCCGGCCAGTGCCGAATGGCGATTCAATTCACTTTTGGTAATTCGCTTGCCGACCAACAGCTATTTATAGGTCAACTTTCAGGACTAATTGACCCAGAGCCACACACCACACACCAAACACCACACACACACACACACACACTCAGCGCTGTTATCACAGTCACCACAATCACAACTCAATTTCGCCAAAGGAATCATCACAAATCATCCGACGCCATCGATCAGAAGGATCTAGTAAAATGTGCGTGACTGGGGGCAGTTAGAGAACAATTTATTATATTTATATTATAATTATGTACATTATGTATTAGATTATAATCAAAGCTAGGACTAGCAGCGGAAAGTTTTATTGCTGACAAGCCTTGTTATATTTGGGAGAAGTCCTTAAAAATTGTGGTTAATAAAAGCAGCAAATTATTTAATTTTTATCACGTTACGTTTATTTTACTCCAAATTGGATTAATTAAATAAAAGCAACAGATTGCCATTAATCTTCCTCTTTGTCCTCCTTACTCATACAAATTATAATAAAATCATTTTATTTATTTATTTATAGTTTTGCATCCTTAACTCATACTGCTTCTTCGGGGTGATTATTTCCTGTTTCGGACAAAGGGAATCAGGTTTTTGATTTATTAATTTCAGCCTAGAAGCGTTCTCCAGGACTTAATTGTAGTCTTTATTGATATCTGGAAGTGCTTCTTCATATATTTATTCAGGACTCCGCCTTCTCAATTCAGTTTCTTCATCCCTTTTTTAATTTTGCTCAGCTTACAAGCAGAAGTTTGTCATATATTTGAGGTATGATTGCCTCAGTGATCAATTCAGGCACGTCTGCATATAATCATAACTCTTTCCCACTAGTCCTGCAGCATCTATCAATGTCTATATATTGATTTTCATAATATATACTACTTTCAGCCAACCGCCCAGACTTCAATTAACTCTGCTAGTTTCTGCCCCTGCAGTATATTAACTCTGCAAGGTAATTCTGTTGGGTACACAGGACATGCATAGAGGACTGTTCCCAGCTTTTCTATATAAGACATTCACGGACCGCTCCTTAACCAAGTCGGATCAACATGGCATGGCATCCATGTATTATTTAAGCCGTTGCGCATTCCCCCCCATTTGCCCCCAGCTCCGCATAAAACTTGCACTGCGGAAGTTTGTCTGCAAGACGTGAGAAGAGAAACAGAGTCCGGCTAGTCTCAGGACTGATACTCCGGCTCCAGCTCCTGCTCCTGCTGCTGCTGCTGCTGCTCCTCCTGCTGCTGGCCCTTGCCTTGTGTTTTATGTGTTTCCGCTCGCATTTCTTTAGCCATTTAAGTACACACCTAGTTTGGGTTTTTTTCCATGTCGTTTCTTTGTTCTTTTTGAACGCCCAACTGCTGTACGCTTGTTTATGTCTCTTCTTTCGTATTTGGTTGCTTCCACTGTTTTTTTGTTTATTGCTTGTTTTGAACCTTGTTTGAACTGGTTTAAAATTTCTTGGCACAGGCTCGACCAGGCCCCAGAAGTCAGGGTAAGGGTCCAAGGGCTGCAACTGGGCAACTGTAAGCTCATAACTTTGTTACACACAATTAACAATTTGATGCCTTGCCAAGTTGTCTAGTTTAGTGTGAGTCCGTGACTCAAACACAACCCCAACTGGCAGCTACATAGAATACATTGTCGGATGTACCTGTGGTTGCCAAACACGACACATGAGCTCTTAAAAGGTCGTCTCTCTAATTGAAAAGTGCAGCCAAAAATTAAACCCCCGCCACAGCTGACCTGGAATTGTGGGCGCAGTGGCAGTGGTGGCGGGGGAGCGGGAGAGCGGGAGAGCGGGCTGCCAGGGTACAGGAACAGGTACTTTCCCAAGCTGCAGCAATTTCCACGTAAATTTTATGCGCTGATAAAACTTTCCCACAACAGCGCGCGAGCTTATGCAAAAACTTTAAGGTCAACTTGTTACTTAAAGTTTGCCCCCCGCCGTCAATTGGCTTAACTAGATATGGAAGCGTGACTGAAACTCGCAAATAAGTTCAAAGTGATCGAAACAGGCCACAATCGATACTATCGATTGTTTGAAATAGCTGGAAAGTTCTATAATATGAATGTCTTGTCATGAAATGATTAAAAGAATGAACCCTCCCAGTATTTTTCTTCATAAAATAACTCAATTATCAACCGGTCGGCTTTATGGTACACAGTGATCCCCTTTACTCCAATTTATTTACCTAAAAGACCTGTTCCGAATTACGCTTACGAATCAAAACCACCAAAAATGTGTAGCATACTTTTTGGAGCGGAATAGAAATAATAAAAAAAACGTAAAATCAATATTAAAGTAACTGAAAAACGCATAAATGTATTGTAAATAATTGTTCTAAAAAGGAAAGCAGTTTAGGTAATAATACTATTAGAGTCCTGCTAAACAAAAACCCTTTGATATAATCCAAATATTTTCTAAGTTTGCAGTCAAATTATACCGCCTAGACTGTATCTGTATCTGTACCAAGATACAATGTGGGACCCGCTACGGAGGGTACTGGGCAGCTAGTACTTGTTGTTAATTTATAGTTTTAAATCTAAGATATCTAAGAAATACTTTGTTTATAAATAGATATTCTGAACTAAAAGCTTGGCTTTGAGTCTAAGATAACTAGGAAATACTTCGTATACAAATAGATATTCTCAACTATCGATTGCACTTACTTCCATCCCCAAAGCAGGGTCCTGGCTGCATTGTTAAGGGTCAGCAGCTGCTGTGGCATCGCACAGCATGCAGCAAAATTAGCCAAATGGGCGCTAAGTGTTCGCTTAGCATTTAAGCGGCATAAAAATGTTGCAAGTAGTTTGCTGTGGGGCAGCTGCTGTTGTTGGTAGTGTTGCTGTTGTTGTTATAACTAGTCGCTGGAGGAATGTCGTTTGACCTTCACCTGGAATGCCAATGGCCAGAAGCTTTGGGTCTGCAGTCAGGACGAAGGCAACTATGTGCAGATGGCTGCCAGTGTGTGTTGTCTGCAAAAGGATTTGAAAAATTTATTTGAAAATATTTGTGAACGTCAAGGATGCAACGACAGCGTCTCCTGGCCCTGGAAATGAGAAATAGCTGCGTTCACTAACAGGATGTGCTGCCAAAAACATTTTTAATAATTTAGCACACATATTTTCACATCTTTGGGCAACATTCACTTTGAAGACCAAGCGTTAGGTATTTTTACCTGTGAAGGGGAAGGGGCAGGGCAGGGCAGGGCAGGGGCGGAGTCAGCAAGCTGTCGATGTTGCTACACGAGGCAACTGGGAATCAGTGCCCGTGTCTGTGTGTGTGCTGTCGACAGCAGTGTTGAGTAATGCGAAACCAATTTTCAACACAGCATCAGCCATATTTAAAATCTCAAAGATGAGACAGCTTTGATGTGAAAAGTCGCTGCAGCAACCTTATGAATTATGAGTATGAGCAGTTAACTTAACGCTCCGGGCACATTATTTAGCCGTAAAGTACGCCAAAGTCACAAGGCACACAAATTAGTGGCATGCAGCTGCCTCTGAATATCTGTTGGCGGCTTAGCAAAAACTGTTTAACTATCCCTTTGATGTTACACACATGTGTGGGAGTACACTGAGAGAAAGAAACGCCATAAAACGATAGATTCGAGTACTTAATCCGTTGACAAGAGTCGCCCTTTGTTAGCCTAAGAACATCATTATATTTTACATCATTTATAGACAAAGAAATTATTTTAATATATATCAAATGCCTTCAGCTCCTTATCCAGTTGCAAACATATCAACAAAGGAGAACTTTTTTTGTATATATGGATCCGATAAAAGGATGCATACTTGATACTTGGATTGCATTATTCTTGGGTCACTCTTGATTTATTATAGTAATATCAAGACGATCAGATTAAAAACAACGAAGTAAGTCAAGAAACAATTTCCTTACAGGCAAGCAGAGTAAAGCGCAAAATGCTCTGCTTGCTTGCACTGCAGCTAAACTGCTTGAAGCACTTGTGTGTATATGCTTGGAAATTTCAAACTAGGATACAGTCTTGAGCAGAAATACATGTTCTCATTTTGTGATCAAAAATTGAAGAAGAAAATGATATAAAAAGTATCACGCAACAGCATTTTGCTCAGTGTATATATGTTGTATTTATGCCCTGGGCGATAGAAGCCCATAACTCACAATTCCAGCTTCAGTTGAACGACAACTCATTATGCTTAGTGCATCAGCAGCAAAAGGAGGAGCTGGAGCTCCGGCATTTTAATTGAATTTCAATTCAAAACGCAGACTTATCATGCAGGATGATGGCCGTTAGAGCCAGGGCCAGGCTTAATAAGGATGTATTACAGCTCGAACTTGTATCACTAATTTGATTTTGCCCAGGTTGGGTATGAGTATATGCTTCTCTTTCAAGAGAAATCCCTAGAGCAGTGAAACCCCTCACCAATATTTTCCAATTGACTTTGGTGTTAAGCCGCAGCTGAGTTAAGCATACACTTTCCAAAGGGGCATAATACTTATAATGGCAGGTTTGTAACGCGCAGAAGATGGGGGAGTATTACTAACATTTCTGAGGAATCGATTATCATGTTTTTCCCTTGAATCCCTTGATTTAGAATGCTTAAATCCCTCAAATAGAATATGATATTCAACAGATTAAAACTTGATCAATGATAGATTGGCATATTGTGCTTGTATTCTGATAATTTCATAGTAATCGAGTTATTAAAACTGCAGATATTCAATACTCTGTTTTCAGGAAGTATCCTGAATTGTGTTTGTTTGTGTGCGTATTTTTGTACATACTTTAAAGTGTATACAGAGTATCTCCAATTTGTATTCTTTGCCATTGATAATACCTGACAGTCCTACTGGTATTCCCACGAAAAATGTTAGCCTTGATCTTAAGATATTATTATAATACTAATATAAGAAAAGCTTCAGCACAAATGAAGAGTTTAAAGTGATTATTAAGCTGTTTATTGGGCAAGTCTAAAAGAGTTCCACTCAATAAGGTCAACTGAACGGGCTTCCAAGGACCTCAGCTGCCTGCTCTCTGTTTACGCACACACATGGCAAAAGTTTTAATTTATTTTGTTGGCAAGAGTATTAAAAATGCAGCATTTTATAAGTTAGCTGTCTTGTAAGTATTTTTGGCTTGTGTTTGTTTGCTTGTTTGTCTGTTTGTCTGTTTGTCTGTTTGTCTGTTTGCTCGTTTTGCTTTGTCTGCCTGTTTAGACTGCGCAAACACAAACACGCTTTTACATCATGCGTCGTTTCAAAATTGAATTTTAATACACAAAAGCAAGCCGCTGCCTGACGGATGTACATATGTGTATCAAACTATGTATGTGGTATGCATATTCCTCAGCATGTGTGGATAGATGGTACCGTGGTCCTGTCACGGCTGTGTCTACTTAACCACACACGAGTGCGAGCCTAGACAATAGAGTCCTTGGGCCCGTTGCACGTTTCTTGGCTTTTTGCGGCTTCGCGCTCATTTTCACAACAGGCACGAGAAAGTAGCTGAAACTTTTGCTTGAGGGGCCAATTGCATTATCATCTACTATTTTGTATTTTTCTTTGGCTCCTTATGCACATGCCAAATTATCTGCAAAACGTAATTCCATTTACCTGTCCATGCACTCAACGTCAACAACTTAATGCCATGTTCATTGATTCCCTAAATAAATTTGCCAACTTCAGTAGCTGCAGCAACATCCTGATTTCTTCTATTTCTCTTTACGTTTCTTATACCCTAGCAGAGGGCATATTAGTTTAGTCGCAGAATGTGTAGGGATCGCTTAAAGTATGTCAGGATCAGGATGAGGAGCTAAGCCATCTTTCGTTGCTTTGCAAACTGATCTCTCATTTTGAAAGCTATCTTGATGGAAACTGGTACAGTCGCTTCTTTAAGCTATAGCCACTTAAAATGTTGAAACCGGTCGGATTGTTTCATTATATTATAGAACTGCCAAAGAAACGATCGGAGAACAATTTAGTTTTAGTATGAATTACTTTTTTGTTTTTCTAAATATCTTGCCCAAACTCATCAATTTTAAATTTTAATCTGCTCTACCAAATTTGATTTAATTTGATAAAAATTGTATTACTTTCTTTATATTACAGCTGACCTAGGAACAATCGGTCCAAAACGGAGTTTTGTATCTATAACTTTTCTGTATTTCAAAATGTCTTAACCAAACTCATAAGTTTTAAGTTTCAATTTACAAAATTTGATACAAATTGTGTTACTATATATTATAGCTTCCCAAGGAACAATATGGCAAAAATTCAGTTTTAGTATAACAACCTTTTTGTTTTTCAAAATATGTCGCCCAAACTCAGCAATTTTAAGTTTCAATCTGTTCTGCAAAACATGATTTGATTCAGTTACTGCATATTATGGCTTTTCCAGGAAAATTGAGTTTTCGTATGTACAACTTTTTTGTTTTTGAAAAATATATTGCCCAAATTCATCAATTTTAAGTTACAATATGCAAAATTTGATTTACTTTGATGGAAATCGCTTTACAATATCTTCTAGTTGCCCCAGGACCAATCGCTTTTGAGTTGTATTTACAACTTTGAGAATTGAGTTTTCTATATAAAACAAAGCTTGTCACGAAGTCATTTTATTAGTTTCTCCGCAAGGGTATTCAATCACCGGCAGTCTGAGGGTAGCTTTTATATCCTGGCTTTCTTTTTATCTCATTTGGTGTTGTTATTTATTTACAAAAAATGCATTTACTTTTAGCTAGTTTATTTTCTTTTTAAAAACTAACCCGTTACGTTGCCGCTTTGGAGCAAAGGGCGCACTCACAACGAATGCAAGTAAAAAAATTTTGAAATTAAATTTTCAAGTAACTTTCACTCGAGCGCAGTGCAAACTAAATAATTCATGGTAGCAACGTGAAGAAGGTGGCGCGGGGCGGGACCAAGGGGCGCCCAAAGGTGGGCGTGCCAGGCAAATACACAATACAAACACATGCAGCGCAGGTGTGTGTGTGTGTGTGTGTGTGTGTGTGTGTGTGTGTGTGTGTGTGTGTGGGTGTGTGTGTGAGCACATTTAAATAAACAGCAGTCAGCGTCAGTTCGCATTCTCATTTCCCTGCTGCAGCCCGTTCAGTTAACTTTTTGCCAGCTAACTAGAAGCAGGAACAGGATCCAAAGTTGGGGCCACTACTGGCCATATGATAACAGCATTCAAGAACCCTTTTGGGGGGTCTGCAAGGGGTCGTGGGGGTGGGCTGCTTTTGTGTGTCCTTACACTGGCATCGTCATGCCAAAATAGGCAAGTTCACTCAGGCAAAGCAATTGCACAAATGGCCAATTCTGCTCGTAAGTAGAATTTTGTTCGTTTCGTTGAGCGGGTTTTCGGTTTGGGTTTTTGGCAGTGGCAGTGGCAGTGCCAGGATAACGCTGCCAGTGCCAGAAGGATAACTAGGGGAAGAACTAACTAAAACACTGCAACTACAAACATGCGAATTTGAGCGAGTGCTCCAAGTGTCTATACATGTATATGTGTGTGTCTGCGTGTGAGTGTGTGTGTGTGTGTGTGTGTGTCTGTGTGTGTGCTGGTGTGTAACGAAGCATAGATAAAATAAACAAAACACACAAATAAATATATACGTTGTTGCTGCCCCGACTAAAGTTTAAAGTGCTAAGAAAAAATGAAAATAAAAAAAGTTTCCTTTTTTATTTTATTAGTTGCAATGTGAACTGATTGCATTTAACTTGATACCCAGCAAGGAGTGAGGGAAACTCGACCTGAGCTCGACGAAGAGACAGTTACATCTGTGTTGGCAATCTTTTTATACATTTGCAGTCAAATTATTCCACATTTACAAATTGAGAGCTTATATAATTGAATAAGGCACCAAAACTGTCAACTTTTCAAAACAGTTTTAGCTCCGACTCACAGAGTAGTTTTATATTGCCATGTTGGGTATTATAAATGTAGGAAAGATACGCAAATAGTTTTCTCTTTTTATTAGCTGTTTACATTTAAAGAGCCAAAAGTATCGTTAGCCACCACAGTCGATAGACGGCAGCGTTGAAACTATCGATAGTTTTAATTACAAATATTTTGCAATAAGGTATTTAAACCATGGTTAAACCTCTTTTAAGATTAAATAATTAAGCTCAATTGCAATTTAATATAAATAAACATTTCATTTAATACAAAAATAAGAATATCAGTGCTATTCCCACTTACGATACCAATAAAACTACTTACAATCGGAATTGATATCAGCTCTGAATTTTAAAATACAATCGAATCTTTAAATTGAATTGATTTTTTCTTAAAGTCAACTATTCAAGCAAAGCTTTATAAAGCAAAAACTTTTGCTACTTCATTCAAAAAAGAATAAACTCAAGAAGACTCTCAAGTATTCGACTTTCAAAACGAAATTTGTGTGTACAAATTATATCATATATATACTTTTAATGGTATTTTTTTTAAGTGTGGCAACTCACTGCAATTTATTTTGTTAATTTGCCAATATCTTTGAATTTCATGGCATAACCGCAGCGGAGGGAGATTCAATACAAGTTGGGATTATAAAATGGTCCCTAGGACCTCTTGGAAGCTTAGGGACCATTTTATAATTCCAACTTGTATTGAATCTCCTCCGGAGCTCTTGGAAGCTTATGATATAGGCAGGGTGGCTAGAGAAGGAGATAAATGTCATCCGATTCTCTGATCCTTAATGGAATATTAGCTGACCATCCGTCGGAAGCTTTCGATCCTTCCATATATTTTTTGTATCTTTCTCTGGATTGTATCTATAAATAGTATATGTTCATTCTGAACTTTTCTCTTCCGTAACCCAATAGGAGAGTAGAAAAGAATCCCGACAATCCGGGGAGCATAGCATAGCTAGAGATGCACATCTCGAAATCCTGTCATATATCTTGTGTTTAAAACCACTTCATTCATAACAACTGCCGAGCACCCTGCACATTGCATACACTGCTCAAAAAAGTGAAGCAAACATGTTTGTTGACATGCAATGGCGAGGCAAAGGGTCTGAACCGGACCAATTTCAAAGAGGATTAAAATTGGCCAATGTGTGTCACCGAAACCAGACAATGGGCCAGCTACCTTGCCTTGGCTGGGCCTAAAAGCCGTGCTTCAATAGGCCCAAAGCCATAACAGAAATTGACCTTAAGCTCTGGCAATTGCCAGATTGTTGTGATAGTTAAGGCTGATTGTGTTTTTATGCAGTGCCATCGATGCAGTAAATTCAATTAAGCGATGTTGCCGCCAATCATAATTAAATCCACGGCCAATGTCTAGTGATGTTGGCTCTTTCGATTAACTTTAACCTGACGGATCCAGATGGCCAACACGGGACACGGGACACGGGAGACAGGACAGAGGACAGTGGACAGTGGACAGTGGACAGTGGACGGGTGGACGGTGGAAACAGGACACTAGAGTGTCGGATGGATGCAGCGTATTTGCTAGTGACACTTAAACACATGCGACCCGAAGCTGCTTTATGCTTAATTGAGTATTATCCTTGTTGCACACAGGAGCAGTCACTGTGACAAGTCATGAGTGGGCGGCTGGCGGGGGAGGGTGGGGGTTCGTTGCTGGCAGGCCAAGGCAATGTCTGCAAACAGCAGCAGCCACTGTTTGCTTAATAGCATGGTCAGTAAATTTAATTAACTTCCCTTAAGGATACATGCAACATATAATAAAAGCAATGCCACACAAAAAACCAACTTCAGTTGAGACTGTCCCTACGCTGGCTGCTACTTTTGCCACACTTGCCCCCATTTCACTCTGGCCTCCTCCATCTTACGGCTTCAAATTGCACTGGGATTACACACATGTACGACATCGCACGGACACAACTTGACTGGCCTGGCTGAGACTGTCCTGGCTGACTGTTCTGGCTGAGACCGTCCTGGCTGAGACTGGCCTGGCCTGGACTGGCCTGGCTGACTGTCCCGGCTCGTCTTGTCGTTGTCCTTTGAGATGTTGTGCAAACAAGCAGCTTAATGTCAGTCGACACAAGACAAACACAAGCACACACACACAATACAGAAATTAACTTCTTTTTGATGAGCATATGTTGCACAGACAGCGCAGTAACCTCCGTAGATGCCGCGCCCCGATACCATTGCCTTTTAAATTATAGCAGACGGTATCTATTGCCAGCTTGCAACAGCTGCTGCCAGCATCCATTGCATACATTGCGGCGCACTTCGATCTCTCTGCCACACGCTTTGCATTTTTGTGGCATGCGCTTTTAGCCCGCGTTTCATAATTCATGGCATGCCTACTTTGCATGCCACACGACACGTAGCCGCTGCCCGTAGCTCAGCTGCATTTGCCACCCTGACCCTCCGCGTGGCATTGTCTTGTCTGGCCACGTTTGTGCCATAACAAATGATGCACTCGACTGTCGGCAGATCCTGTGGATCACCCTGTGCACTGCCCGCACTGCCCGTACTGCCCGCACTCCAACATCCATCTCAAAAGGACGCTCCTAAGGTGCATTGAATGTGATTGTGATGCGGATTGTGTTGCCAGCTGCCTTTCAGAATATACCAACAAATCCATGGCACATTCTGATTGCCTACTTTAAAGTTGATCCACATCGCAAGTGCCTCAACGAATCATCACAGTTGGTTGTTGTAATAATGAACTAGTTCAAACACTTCGTACATCTTTATAAGGCCTTGCCACTGATAAATAACCTTAATTGTATATTCCCAAATTGTGAACAGGAACATATAGAAGCTTAACTTCATTAATTGTTTAAAAACTTTCGTTGTTCTAATTAGTGACTCAAAAGAGGTGGGTTCTCTATAAACAGAAACTAGCCCAGTAATCGTTCTACATATTTTTATGAAAATTAAACTTTTGAAATTGTGGGCCAAACAATTTACAAAAATTTCCCAAAATGTCTGCATACCAAAACAAAAACAACAAATTAAAATATTAAAACAAAATAATTTGTAAATCAGTTAAGTTTGGCTTTTTATGGAAGAACTAGTTCAACAATCATTTAAAAAATTTTAATTAAAGTTGTTAGCTTCCTCACGTGACACTTATATATTATTTTAATTTTGTACCAAGGAGAATAGTTTTCAAAGTTATTCCTTTCTGTTATAGAAATGACAAGTTACCTGTAAAGTGTAGAATATCAGAAAGATTTCTAAAATGAGCTTAATAATAGCTAAGTTGTGTTATGGACTTAATTTGGTAATAAGTTTTGATATTCAACTAAAAAACAACAGCTCATATTTTGTGTAAGCTCATGGAACATCAAAAAACATAAGTTTGTTTTCATTGATATTTTATTAAGTGTAAATTGAAACATACTAGATTCTGGATTGAACTAAAATACAATTCATATTTATAAATCTTTCTGATTATACTACACTTTACAAGGAACTTGTCATTTCTATAGCAGAAAAGGATAAGTTTGAAAACTATTCTCCTTTGTACAGAAAAAATTATAATTGTAATTCCCAATATTTGTCTCTGTTTTAAAAATTCGAATTCTAATTAAAGTTATTGTTACCAGATTGAGCTGGATCTTCGGAACCTATCAGTTATCTATCTTAAGTCATTGCTTTTACCATAATAATTAAAAACTAATAAGTAAACTGACCATGATAATTGTAATAAAATAAATGTATTCATAGTTTCCTGATAACATATTAATATTGTCGAACTAGTTCTGAAATGATTCCATTTAAGTGGCGCTTCTTCTGGGGCATTGTAGAAGACATTCAGCCGCTTGTGCCGAGCCATTTGACAGGGCATTTATAATGCTCATACGCAGTGTTGGATGAGGGCTTAAAAAGCGTTTAATTATGGCCGCAGCAGAACGTGCCGCATGGCAAATCATGCAACCAGCTGCCGGGTTGCCGCCGGGTGCTATTCCCGGCTCTGATGCATGCAATCAAAGTCAAGCAGCCGCAACTGTTGGAATAAGTCATTTTGTCAGGACATCAGAGATGTGGGGGGGTCACACAAAAAGAAATGTGGCATTAATACGCCAGTTAACATTGCGGTTAGCGGCCATTTCACGTTGTCGCAGTGCCTACAGCCCCTGGGTGTATATTGGGGGCGTGGTTCTGGCCATCATGTTGCCGGGTTTGCTGGGTTGGCTGGCTCGCTGACTGGCTGGCTGGCCGTTGGCAGTTGGCAGCTGCATTTAACACTCGACGAGTGTTTCCTGCAGACTGTCAGACACAGCTAATGTGCGCCAGCGTAAACTTTAAGTTGACTGCCAGTAAAAGCCATTTAAAATTACGTGCTTGGATTTTCTGGCCGCCGTTGCCATTGCCGCTTCCTGGCCGCTGTTATTGAGCGCTGGCGTACGTGGCCAACTAGCAGGGAAAGCCAACAGCCAGCCAAAAAGATGGTGAGTTGCAGTCAGTTGGCCAGGTTTGTCATTTTTGCCACTTTTGGCTACAATTTCTCAGCTGCAAGCGATGTTTGTAAATGTGTGTGTGTGGTTGTGTGTGTGTCAATATCACACACAGCGCGGCGGCAACCTGGCAACATTGCACATAATTTTCACATAAACGAAAGCCTAATATAAAAATTCTATCAAATCGTGACCAGCAAGCGTAAAGAGTTTCACCAACAACAATTTTACCAAAAAACCAACTTAGGGCCTTACTCAGGTTTCAATAGTCTGGTTAACGATATGGTTTCTCCAAAATTATCAGAGATAAAACATCATGAGCACAAAATACATTCTATAAAGACTTAAAACAAAAACTCAGTTATTGCTTAATAGCTTTCTTTATAATATTTTGTTCCTAACCAAAATCTGTCTGATCGTTCTTAAGGATACCACATGATATAGTTTTCAGACTTAGATCAATTGTGAACTTGACTAGCTTGGCTTATAGTATATGCCCTTTGACTAAGTCTACAACTCAAGAGATATTGGTTTCTAGTCATGTTTTTAACTCTACATTGACTTCCCATTTACTTTTAAAAGGTAAATTTCGATCGAGTTTTCATAAATATTTTCTATCCTGATGTCAGGGATCATAGAAAATGATCTTATGATCACACATATCAAATTTAGTGACTTCAGTTCTTTTAATCTCTGAGTTCGATGTGTTTATCTAGACAGAGAATTGGATGTGCATACAAAATATACTTAAGGAATAATTCTGAATAACTTTTGTTTGCTCCTTCGGGTTCCTATTTTAAATATTTAAAAAAACAAAACACTCATTTATTTTTGCAAAAAGTATTACTATTTTCTAGTGCATTGTATTATAAAATTTCCACTTATTTGTCAATTTTATACGGTTATATAAACTAGAAATGAGTACTTCTTTTTTGCACAAATAATGATATGTAATGATATGCTAGCATGGCTAATTCGATTACATCAACTCGGTTAAAAAACACTTTAAAAAACGCTGCACAACCGAAGATAGAAGAACTCAATAATGAAGCTGACTATAATTCTAATTGCTGCAATGCGGGGATTCAATAAGTGATTTTAACTTGAATGTTTTCGAAAGTCTGTTATTCACTGAGAAACATCAATCAATCTAGGGAACTTGCAGAGGTTTTTTCCTAAACTACTTATCAAACATTTCAATATAAGAATTGTACTATTGCAAAAGCTTAAAAATTAAATAAAACTTAGATCATATAAGCATCTTGAAGTATATATATATATATATATATATACTCGTGTCTTGAATGTGTTAAATGATGTAAGCCGATCTGCTAGCATGGCTAATAGAATAAGTGATAGATTTTTAAGCTTACTATATAAGTAGCTGACTTGGGAGTCAGTCGGAAAGTAAATAAAAATGAAACTAACATTATTTATATTTATACTGTGTGTGATTTACCAGTACTCTGGAGACAAGAAACCCTTTGAAGGAGCAGCTTAGCTAGAGTTAGCTTAACTGGAAAGGAACCTGCTATATTCCACAACTAAAATTTTATCACATATGTTGTGTCAATGAAGTTGTTTAATTTCAAGCTTTGAAAATGAATTAATAAAATCTATAAAGATTTGCATTATATATATTTTATATGAATAATAAAACGAGAGCAAGCAGGTTTGATTAAAAGAAGATGCAACTTCTCAGATGGTTCGTTGGAGCAATTGCATTTTATTAAATTAAGCACAAGCAACAAATGGAAAAAAGTTCGTATAAAATATACTTAAGAAATAATTTTCAATACATTTTTTAACCTTTTGGGTTCCTCTGGATTCATTTTTTAAGGACATGCAACAATAGCTTGACAAAATCTTATAAAAAAGCCATGTATTAAAAGTGAGCCACAGCAAAAAATAAAAATAAAATAAAAAATAAAATAAAAAAAATAATAAATAAAAATAGATAAAATTAATCATTATTTGTGAGTTTTGTCTTTTTTGTTTAAATATAATGATTATAGTACTAATCAAATATTTATAAAATTGCACAAAGCTCATCACTATCATTAAGGAATATCCTTATAATCATTACTTTTTACTAATTTTTATAATATAGACCAAAAGATTAGATAAAAGTATATAAATGTATTCCGCAGTCTGCCTAGTAGTATGCCCTTTATATGATGATAAGAGTACTAATCAGATATTTATAAAATTGCACAAAGCTCAACACAATCATTAAGGAATATCCTTATAATCATTATATAGCTATTACTTTGTGCATTTTATAATATAACTTATAACAAAAGGCTCATATGGCAGAGCCTTAACCAAAAGATTAGATAAAAGTATATAAATTTATTCAGCTGCCTAGTAGTATACCCTTTATGATAGAAAACTTTACTGCTGCTGTGCAATAAATAAATCAGCTGCAAAAATGTTGCGCAGCATCGACATTTTAAGTGTTGCCCATTGACTTTTGATTACTTTTGGCCTTTGGGTCCGCTGGGGAATGTTGGGGCGGATGGAGAGGATTGGGAGCTGGTCCAGCACAAAAATAATTTAATGAGCTGGTAGTCAAGAATATCCGCGCATTGCTTTTATTTTGTATTTTGTATTTTGTATTTTGTATTTTTATGCTCTCTGCTCTGCTGTGGGTTCCTTTTTGGCCATAACTTTTGCCAAGCTGGCAAAAACTATGTTCACCAAAATTTGTCAAATTAAATTGCATGTACCAGAGGCCGGACTTGTTGTTATTGTTGTTTTGGGCCCAGACGTCGTCCCAAAGTCAGGGCGCAACTTTCCATCTTGAGATTGAATTAAAAAGTTGACGGGTAGCGCCGCGTCCAACAAATGCCGCAAATTAATGTGCATAGTTGTTGTTGGCTTTGGCTTTGGCTTTGGCTATGGCTTTTAATTAAAATTGTTTACTAAATATGCTTGAATTTGTGTGCGGTCCCGGCTCCATTGTGTTATCAAATGGCGGACCGGGCTGCTTGGGTGGGTTGTGGCTGTCAGTTCGAATCAGGTCAATGCACAATTCAATTTAAGACGAATGCGTTGGAGTCAGCCTGAAATCTGTGTGACAAATGTTAATTATGGCACCGCCTGCCCCTCGTTACGCCCTTTGCCAGGACTTTGATGCATTTAATAAGGGTCCAACTCGGAGTGGCAAAAGCAAAATGCATTACAATGATTATGTTGTTGTTGTTGCTGCTGCTGCTGCTGCTGTTGTCGCGCTACATAATTCAGCATGACATGAACTGACAATAAAATTTAGTGCTGAGCGCGCATAATAAAGTCAGCCAAGGCAGGAAGAAGGTCCTGCCGCCAGGCTCGCTGACTCCAAGTAGATGCCATGCCAGCTGGCCATAAGCAAAGGGCTAAAAACACAAAAAAAAGAAGCAGAATACAAAAAACTAAAAGCAAAGTCATGCGGCCGGCAGTAATGAAAAGCGTGCCGAGTGCTCAGAAGTGAGAAGGAGCTGCTGCCAGGCTGTAAAACTGTAAGTTGGCATTAAGTTGCAAGCATAATGAAATTATTTCTCTGGCTCGGCGACGCATCGCTGCCAGTTTTGTGTTGTTGCCACTGTTGCTGCCACTGCCACTGCCACTGCCATTGCTACTCTGGCTAAGAAGCGCGTCGGCACATAAATACTTCATGCTTAATTGTCCTTTTGGGTGCAATTTCAAACGCTAGCAGCTACGCATACAGCAGCAGCAGCAGCAGCAGCAGCAGCGCCAGGATCAACATCAGCAGCAGGAGCAGCAACAATGGCACTGGGAACGCAACGAGTTGGCGCTGACGATGACAGCTTCAGCTGGAGCCTTTAAAGCTGGCCCAACTCCCTGCCTACTCTAATCAGCTTATCCTTTTGCCCCAACTTTCTATTCTGCCTCTACTCCGTTTCGTTTTTAGTGCCTAGAGTTTAAGCGCTTTATGCGAAGTTGTAATATTAATTGGTTTGTATGACTCTGAGCAAGTAGAGTTGAGGTTTCTAGCTTCTAAAACTTTGCATATTTTCAATAATAATTTCTGTGAAATGAATTGACAAGTGGATTTCGGAACACGCCTGATAGATTTCATTTCTACTTGAAATGAAAAAGAAGAATTTTTCTAATATGGGTATAAAGATTGAAAAAAGTTGTTAATCCGAGTTTTGAGAATATAAAGCTGAATATTATTGAATGCCATATTGAAAAGGGAGAATCTAATGAATAAGTTTCTTGTAACATCGATAAAAATGTTATTTTTTTTAGTTTTTACTCAGTCCTCAGTTTTGAAATGAGTGAAAATTCTTCAACGAACGGACTGAAGAATTCTTGTCAACAGGTGGTCAATGTTGAATTTTGTTTTCTTAGGAATTTACACCATAAAAATGCATTGGAAACATGATATTTTTTAAATATAAAGACTATTCCTATTTTGAAGATCTTTCACTTATTTTCAAGCTACGTAAATGCACTATAAAATTCTTTTTAAATATTAGCGATATCTTATTCGGGTCAAAAGATAAGATTTTTGCAAAGTAAAAAGTCAAATTTGGTATTTAAAAGGAAATTAGAATAAAGGAATCAAGAAATCACTATATTTTTCTATCAATCGCTTTGGAATTAAAAAAAAACGACACTAAATATCGAGTGAACCGTAGTTCGATCGGATAAAATGAAATTCACTATATATGAAATTTTAAGATAATTGAAAATCTTGTAGGACAAAATGAACTACAAGAGGAGACTGAGATATATTTGAAGCAAATAACTGAGGTTCAGCCAAATCAATAAAGACATTCCGCTAGAATATTGGTTTACTTCTGATAAAGTTCTGAGAAAGGAAATGCTTGCAAGAATTCTGACATCAGATCAATAAACAGAAACATGTTTGTTAAACAATTCAAGCTCGTGAAGTTGGCGGTAAACATAAAAGCAAATCAGATAAAACAAATCCACACAACGAATCAAAACCAGATTAACAAATCAAACCGTGTCGAACAAACAAAAACAATTTCAATTGCCCAAAACAAAATCCACAGGCGAAATAATCATGAATTTTTAAATTTTATGGCACAAAGGCGCAAGGCGAGAGACTCGTTTGGGATACGAAAACCGGAAGCTGCAACTGTGAACTGTGGTCGCTGTGTGCGTGTGTGTGTGTGTGTGTGTGTGTGTGTGTGTGTGTGTGTGTGTGTGTGTGTGTGGACGTGTGTGCGCCTCAAACATCGCCACGAATTCTCTTTGGGAAATTAAATGCCATGTGATTGAAAGTTAGTCACAGTTAATGGCAGCCAATGCAACCTTTAGAGTTCGAACACGCTGCATCAGCAACTGTGGGCGGTGCTCAGATTTGTGGCCCAATTGGGAGAAGAAGCTGCTTCGTTATCAACATTTTAAGCAATTGTCAATTCACCAAAAACTCAATCTGCTCAAGTTCCAAAGGCGCTTACGTGTCAGGTGCTGAGGCAAATAAGAACTAGCCAAGGAATTGGAAGGCATAAAGAACGTTAAAGATTAAGCTCGAACTGACCCAAAGTACTGCATAATTGAGGACAATCAGCATTATCAACTGGCTACCAGCTCTGGCTGTCGCGTCAGCTCGGCTACTTCCGGCGAGGGGCCTGTATGCTACTTCCGTTCCGGCCAAAATATAGAAATGAAATAAGTAGATGCACCAGCCAGCCGGTCATTAGCGGCGTCATTTTGCATCCAACTTTGCCTCCAAGTCTGACGCCGTCTATTTCCTGGCCAAAAGTTTCATTGGATTCATAACTTTACCCAGCGTTCTGATACTCTTTCAGAGAGCATTTAAGCGATTGCATGAGGCTTGTAACTTTTAACTATTAACTGAGATAATATAATTGTGTAGAATTGTGTGATCAGGTCGAGTTGAGTCTGTCCAACCATCGGTTCATCTATTTTAGTTTCTGTTATTCGATTAAAAGTTAGTGTTCGAATCCCAGCTTAAAATATCAACAACAAATGTTAGCCAACTACTTACAGCAGCATGAGTCAGTTAGTATAATAACTAAGCAAGGATATTGCCACTTACAAGTTACTTAAGCATGTTCGAATCCCAGTTAACCACTCATCGTGAACTCCCCAATGAATGCCTACAACTTAAAGAAGTCTTAGAGCGAGTTTGCCTCACAATTGTGTTAGGATGATGCCATTTACAAGCTATTTAAGCATTCCGTGTTCGAATCCCAGGCTTAGGTATGCAAAACATAAGAATTTTAGCCAGTTAACCACTCACCGTGAATGTCTACTACATATATCAGCCTTAGAATGAGTTTTTCTTAACAAGTTTGCAGCCATATTGCCACTTACAAGTTATTAAAGCATTCCATGTTCGAATCCCAGGCTAAGGTATACAAAACGTAACAATTTTAACCAGTTAACCACTCATCGTGAACACCCCAATGTATGTCTACTACATATATCAGCCATAGAGTGAGTTTGTTTAAGAAGTTCCGTAAACATTCCGTCTTCGAATCCCAGTTAATCACTCATCGTGAACACCCCATTGAATGCCTACTAACTTGAACAGCCTTCGAGCGAGCTTGACTAGCAAGTCTACAAGGATATTTAATTTTCGTCGTGGCAAATATAGTGCACTTTAGCCGCTTCTTAGTTATTTCTGGCCTTTATTTTTTTATTTTGTCTGCTCTTTGTCATCGTCATTTTTATTGCTTGCTTAATTATGGAGTCACTTTACATTGACACGCTGCCTGGGCCGCGCTCCATGAAACTGAAAATGATGCAAAATAAATAGCAATAACTTCGCGCCAAGCCGCTTAAAAGTTAACAAACTAACAAGTTACAAAGTTTAACTTTGTCATAACCTCCTTTTGTAAGATGCTTTGCCATTTTCACATTTCTTTTTTTTCCTACAGTAGCCAGCAGCGACATTTTCACTTTTAAATGGTTAATTAGCAATGGCAACATGCTAAGTGTATATATGTATGTATACTCCTTGACTGAAATGGAATTTCAAAAACCGGGCAGAGAGTTAATGGAATTTTTGAAACTTGCTTAAACAAATTAATGAATAAATATATTTAAAAATATCGTTGCTGTACCACTTAATAATGATCAAAAATAGTTCATTGTTTAATAAACTGGCTTGTTTTAAATAGATATTCACAGTATTTTTGATGTGAAATGTGTGTTGGTTTTGCTATTAAAGAAATTTAATTAAAGAACCATTCGAACCACCATTCGAACCTTCGTACAAACTTGTATGTTCATTGAAATTGGTACAAGCCAATTAAGTGTGGTTAGGGATCGTTATCTTTGAGAATCGCAGAGAAGGGCGATCGACAGAAGACCTTCAAAATAGGCATATATACTGGACTACCATTAATTCTTGAGAATCGCATAGAAGGGCGATCAATAAAAGACCTGCAAAATAAACAATTGAATTCGATGATCATTAATTGTTGAGAATCGCAAAGAAGAGCGATCAACAGGAGACCTTCAAAATAGGCATATATACTGGACAGCCATTAATTATATACTGGACTACCATTAATTATATACCCGACTACCATTAATCAATTAAAGACCTCCAAAATAAACAATTGAATTCGATGATCATTAATTGTTGAGAATCGCAAAGAAGGGCGATCAACAGGAGACCTCCAATGTAGGCAATTGTATTAGACTACCAATATTGTATCTTGAGGGCGATCGACAGAAGACCTCCACAACAGGAAAATGTATTGTAAATTTAAAATATTCTGGATTTAAATAAAAGTGAAGCTTTGAGTTCAAAAACTTGGTATGGAAAGACAAGTTAAAAAGGTTTCTTATTAGAGCCCATACAAACTGAGCACAACAGCGGCTACTTACAAGCCGCAGAGGTTAATCTACCGTGGTTAATTCTGGCTAATTCATCAACAACAATTAGTGTGCACACAAAAATTGCCCACGAATAAGTAGAAGACAGCAGCCAGTTTGGGGCATGTAGGCGTTAATCATACGCCGTGTTGGCCGCAAGTGCCGCCGCGGAAAGGTGCGAGGCAGCCGCATAAGTTCAGAGCTGGAAAACAAAACCACAATGGCCCATTAGCTGGTTGACAGCAACAGCAACAGCAACAACAATAACAATAACAACAACAACACTCGACATTCAACTTGTGGCCAAAACAGGCTAAACTTGCGGCAGCTGTGCCTCCTTCTTTAACTGATGACGATAATGATGAGGATGATGGTGACGATGATGATGATGTTGATAATGCCATCTGCTGTGTGCATGGAAAACGTTTAGCTAACAGTTAGCTAACATCAAGTCAAACGACACTTCCGTCCAGCCCCAGAGCCTGCCAGCTAGTACGCCTGGCTCCTGGCTCCTGGCTCCTGGCTCCAGAGTCCTTACTCCTGGCTAGGTGTACATTTTGTCGCCGCCAACATTTGAGTATATAGAGTGAACCACATTTCCGGCTTTGCCGACTTGTGCATCCGTCAACGCTGCATTGCCCGCACACAACACACCAATTTCCTTTCTAGACCTCATCCTACCCTGCTCCAGCTCCCTCCTGTTCAAACAGCCCGTACGCCCGCCCACACAGCTTTCCAAAGTTTTTCTGCTTCAAAAAATTTTGCATTCAAGTGTTTACACTTCGTTTAGTTGGGCAATAAAAATAAATGCCAAAGCTTTTTAAATGTTTAAGCCAAACATTTGACTTGGCTCATACACATGCAGCATTAGAGTTGCCATCAAATCGTTCAGCATAAGTTCGAACGAACTAAATTCCTGTTTGTCGTTCGCCATTGTGAGCGAATTCCTGTTGCAATCCTTTTCAGCTCTGGTTTTTCAACAACTTTGAAATGTCGAACACAAAGAAGGTGGTTCAAAGTTTCATATGAACATAAATGTGGTTCGATTAAACAAAGTAAGTGAGAAGCAGAAACAAAAAGGAATCTCAAACAAACTTAAGCAAGAAAATAAAGGATATATGTAAACAATTGGTCTAACCAAGTTAATCAACAAACAAAAAAAAGGAAAGGAAAAACGAACCAAATTAAAGAGTGAACTAAGTAGACGAACGATCAAACCAAAAAACGAACTAGTTAGAAAAACGCATGAACTAGCGAAAGAAACAAACTCGCCAAATAATAGATTGAACTAAGAAGACAAACGATCAAACCCCAAAAAATAAACGAACTGGCGAAAGGAACGACCCAAATAAACGATTGAAGTAGCTACACGAGCGATCTACCTTTATTACCGTTAGAATTCTTCATCAGAAACACTAAAACAAACAAGAAGGGGACTCAAGCAAGGTTAATAAACGAAACTAAAGATCAAATAACTTTAACAGATGTACGAACAAACGAGCAAACTAAATAAATGAATGAAGAAAAGAAACAAACGAACTAGACAAACGACGAACTAGACAAATGAATAAAGAAAAGAAACGAACGAAGTAGACAATTGAACAAGAAAGCAAAACAAACGAACTAGACAACTGAATGAAGGAAAGAAACAAACGACCTAGACAAACTAACAAACTAAGTAAATGAATGAAGAAAAGAAACGAATGAAGTAGACTAGCGAACGAACAATCCAATCGACCGAACGAGACAAATGAATAAAGTAAAGAATCGAACGAACAAGACAAATAAGTAAAGAACAAAAGCGAGCGAGCTAGACAAACGAACTAGACAAATGAATGAAGAAAAGATACGAACGAGCTAAATAAATGAACAAAGAAAAGAACGAACGAACTAGACAAATGAATGAAGAAAAGAAACGAACGTAGTAGACAATTGAACGAGAAAGCCAAACGAACGAACTAGACAAATGAATGAAGAAAAGAAACAAACGAACTAGACAAACGAACAAACTAAATATATGAATAAGGAAAAGGAACGAACGAAATATTCAAGCGAGCGAACTAGCCAAACGAAGGAAGGAACGAAGGAACAAAAGAATCTAAGCAATCGAACGATTTGTATGATCGATTAGTTGGTTCACAAGAAAGGAGCTACTGAATTGCTAGCTTCAATTGAACTACAATGTACAGCTCCAGGACACCCATACACACACACACACGTTGTCGCGTCGCCTTTGTCCAATTACAGGATTGCAATTTTTTTTTGTTGGCTCACACGAGTCAGCAAAAGCATCAAATTGCTGGCCACATGATGATGCGCCGCGCCGGTTACTCGCACATAGTCCATAGCCACGTTGGACAACTGGCCACATTAATGAATAAATCAACATGAGCAGCGTTACCAATGGACCAACGGCGGCAAGTCCAAAGTGGTAGCTACGGCCACGTCCTGGCTCTACTAATGAAGACCCAGTCGGTGCGCACGTGCGTCATCATTATCATTATCATCATTGGCATAGCCATAGCCATTGGCATTGGCATTGGCATTGGCTGAGCGCAACGAGTGCCTTTGCCTCAGACAAATCAATTATGTGGCACACAAGAAGAGCACTGTCTCATTTGGGGCAGCAGCAGCCACTTCACAGCTCCGCTGCGAGCCACTCTCGCCCCACCTCTCTCTCTTAATTATGCGCCAATTTTGGCATTGCAGTTTCCATGGCAATCAAAAGTTGTTTAATGCCCAACGAGCAAATCACACATGCATGCCAAAAACTTTGGCTATTCAAAACAAGCAAGAATGAGCTGGACGGCAGTGCTTGACTAGGAGATACCCCATGCCCCAAAACTTTATGATATTGCCTTGAATACATTGAGCTTGTTCCCATCATTACAAGACGTCCTTTTATATACGAGTACCAAGTTTCAGAAATGTATCCTTAAAAAGAAAAACGCTGTACACTAAAATGTGCAGCTATACACAAAATTTCCAAGCTCTAGCTCTTATGGTCTCTGAGATCAACGGGCAGTGACTTGGCTGTAAATATCGATCAAGAATGATATACTTTATAGCATCAAGAATGCCCTCTAGCCTTTGCACATTTTGAATGCTTACAGGGTATGCAATAGAGCACATAAACAATTTACAATTTATAATTTACAGTATACAGTTGAAAAGTTAAAAGCATGCCAACACCTGTTCACACACACACTGTCGCATCACACACACAGTTTGGAAAATTTTGTGGCATTTTACCTGATTTGCTTTACACTCGACACAAAATTTTGACAGTTAACGAATTTCGGTGCAAAAGTTTTGCACATGTTTTAACATTGCCAGGGAATTATGGCACGCAGGACACACAGCTTCCAAGCGTTGGGTTCGGCATTCGAAATTCTATATTCTGTATGCCATTCGGTATAGATATAAGGTTGTTAATGCCTTGGACCGAGCTGAGCACAGAGTTGACAACAAAATTAAGTGAGGCAGTCGTGCGTAGCCGGCAAAGGTTGCAAGCTGCGTGTTTGCCGCCATTTGAAAGTGGAAAAGTCTCCGAGTTGCAACTTTTACAAAATGCGTGTATAGTTGCTGTTTTAGTATTTAACTAACATTTTAATTGTGGAATAAAATAATTAGTAGAATTTTGGAGTTAGACCGAACTATGTTTGCGGTTGTTAAGGTTAAGCTAAAAAGTTTAGGTTTTTATTTCCCACTATTTATTTCAAACGAATATCGTCTAAATTTTCTTGTGATCACAAAGATTTTTTCAAACTATAATTCACTAAGGCTCGAGAAGTTTTAGTTAGTCTATGTTCATCTGTTTTGGTCGGAGTACATCTTAATAATAGGATGTTGGTTCCAGATATATAAGAATTGATTCAAATTCCTATCTTCCAATGGCAATGTCTTCACCACAGATCCCATTTAAGCCACTGCACATATTGTGTTGTAAGAGCTCAAGTTATGTTTCAAGATATTAATAAAATTAAAGAAAAACTCCTCTGTAAACGCAAGTGTAACAAGTTTCTGACAAATAACTAGCCCAAAATTAAATAGCGTACTACCAAAATGTGGTTAGCAATAGATATTGCACTCACTAAAGCTTATAGGGTTTCGGCAACTGTCGGAAATAAATCCAGGACCAAGTTACTTGTCAATTTTCAATTTTCTACTTGGCATTGTGTTTACCAGAGTCTGTTGTCTAAAGGCCATTGACAATTTGAGCGTTTACCAAGCAGCTGCCAATAACTGAAACACTGCAAAACTGTCTATAAATGCATGCATCCTTAACCATACCTTAACCGTACTCTAAGGTTAACGTTAGGAACCACCAAAAATCTTTATACCAGCCAGCAACATGCAAAACATGGCTACATGTGCTGAACGAAGGCTTCAGATCCAAGGAACACAAAGAGGAAATTAAGTGCTGACCATTTCTCGACATGGCACTCGCTGCTTGCTGGCTACAACTCCCATTTTATACTCTATTGCCAAAGGGCAGCAAGAGTATATGGGGTTTGTGTCAACACTATCTCAGCTAGAGCAATAAAACACAAATGTTGAGACTTGTACATTCGGGAAATAAGGAAATACCTATAAATCGCAGAGTTTTTGTCACCAAATTTAATATCAATACTAATTGTCATGGTCTTTAAAAGTTAGAGTATAAATACAAGTCACAAAAGTTTCTATACGAAAGAATAATGAGATTTTTGAAAGGTTCTTGTGATCACAACTTTAATTCATAATTTTCATTCCTTTCCTTTCAACTATAATTCACTATCTTCTCCAAAAGGTTCGATGAATTTTGGTTTGTATTTGTTGATTTGTTTCGATGTTGGAGTATATTTTTAGCAATGTTGGGATGTGGGTTTCACTCCCGACCATGTCCAAAAGCTTTATCGTCTATACTTTGAAAACTACACTCACCAAAATTGTCATTAGGAAATCTAAAGAATTTTATATGAAGGTAAGACGCTAATTTTCTTGATTACAGTGAGAACAGAGTATTTAGCGGTTAGGAGTTATCAACTGCAAAGTTCTTACTTGTTTGGTCATGCATTCATTTCACTTTGCACTATTTTCGGATTAAGTCTGCGCCTGTCATGTTGATTTGTATTTGCTCTTTGCGATTATGTGTGTGTGCCTGTGTGTGTGTGTGTGAGAGTGTGTGTGTATGTGTCTATGTGTGTGGTATGTGTATGGTGTGTGTGTGGTGTGTGTCTGCGGTTGCAATGCTGTTGGCATTTTGTGTTGGTGTCGGCATAAAGTTGAATGATGGCATTAAATGTGTGAACTGTGAGTGTATGCGGTTGTGTGTGTGTGTGTGTGTGTGTGTGTGTTGGTTGTGCCTTGTGTGAGACGCAAAATATTGTTAATCCCATTGATTTGTGTTAATGACTGCCATTGACACTGTTGACCAAACTGTTTCAACACAGGCTTCAGCTTCGGCTGTCGACGGGGCCCATTTGGAGGAGTCCTCAGTATCCTCTTTGACATGTTACCAAATTTTATTAACAACAACCGCAGCTGTTGTCACCCAGTTGTCAGGAAAAACAAAATTCGTTTACGGGTTTTTGTTTAAATTTTGCTGGAGACGAGCGATTGCTGGCCCCAAGGACAAAACAGCACAAGTCCAACTTGAGCTCTCAAGTGGACTTTGAGGTAAATTGTCAAATCGATTCCTCTGTTTGTTTGTGTGTGTGTGTGTGTGTGTGTGTGTGTGTGTGCGTGTGTGTTTGTCTTGCTCCTTGGAGTATTGATATTTCACAAGAAATCAACACACAGCATACAAATAGTGAGGCACACACAGACATACAAGCGCACACACAATTTGAAATCCAGCTTCTCTTACTTTGTCGCCATTTGCAGCGGAAATGAAAAATCAAATCGAAGAAAGGCACAGGAAATGTAGCTCTTCGTATTTCATTTGACGTCTGTGTGTGTGTGTGTGTGTGTGTGTGTGTGTGGATGTGCGAATGTGCTGTTTAAATTTAGCCAATGTCTAGCATTGCCAAAGTGCTCTCCACTCTCGACTATTTATCTCTCTTCTGGTCCACGTGTGTGCTTACCTACTCAGCCCTGTCATAGACATGAAATCGTATTTTTATTGTTTTCTGCTACATTGTTTTGATACTCTGCTTCTTCACATAGCATACACTTAGCTTTATAAGCAATTTTGTACAAAATAAATAACGTCTTCTTTACTTTAATTAAGTATTACACATGAAACTGTGCAATATTGATTTATCGTCTTGCAACTAAATATCATAATTTTGTTATGAAACATCATCAATTTGGGTACTGGTCATACTCATGTGAGCTCAAACTATTCCTGTCATAATGTAATATTCATAATTCAAATAAATGGTAGTTGTGATGTAAAACATCTTTCATTTTCAATGCTGGTATGCTGCGTCACACTCATTTGAGCTCAAACTAATCCGTTCAAAATCAATTTAGCATAATGAAAGTAGTTATCTCAATTTTGATGTTTAATATTCCTAATTTAGTCTTAGTAAGGTTATTGATTTGCATCACTCAAACTAAGCCTTAAACATTTATTTATCATCTTTCAGAAATAACAAGTAAGAATGCTATAGTCGAGTATACCCGACTACGAAACTCCCTGTACCCAGGTCAAAAATTTCCGATCGCATCTTCGTTAACTTACACATACATACACAGATACGCACACGCACGAGCCACAGCGCAAGCCAGGCATTTTAAGTTATGACTGTGCTTCTTCTTCCCCTTGCTGCAGCACTGAATCTTCTTTCGTGAATAACTTAGGTGTTTATTATCCGATCGACTTGAAATTTGGACAGTAGATTAAGAGGGACTAAAGTATTGGACAAGCCAAATCTTAAAGCTATATCTTGAAAATTGTAACTGTAAAACGGTTTTTATCGAATAGCGGGGGAACGGGGGGAGATATCTCAAATCTAAAATAAACTTGACCTGCTCCCGCTATACACGAACCTACATTCCAAATTTGGTGTCTCTAGCTCTTATAGTTGCTGAGATCCTTGCGTTCATACATACGGACAGACAGACGGACAGACGGACGGACGGACAGACGGACAGACGGACAGACAGACGGACATGGCCAAATCGAAATCTCTTTTGATACTGATCAAGAATATATATACTTTATAGGGTCGGAGATGTCTCCTTCTGCCTGTTACATACTTTTGCACAAATCCAATACCCCCTTTTTACCCATTTTATGGGTACAGGGAGTAACAAGTAAGAATGCTATAGTCGAGTATACCCGACTCCCTGTACCCAGGTCAAAAATTTTCGATCGCATCGTCGTAAACTACACACATACAAGCAACAGTGCAAGCGAGGCATTTTAAGTGGTGGCTGTGCAGCTTCTTCCCCCGCGCTGTAATACTGAATCTTCTTTCGTGAATAACTTCCGTGTTTATTCACCGATCGACTTGAAGTTTGGACAGTAGATTAAGAGTGACCAAAGCATTATACATGCCAAATCCTAAAGCTTTTTCTTTAAAATTGTTGGCTTAAAACGTTTTTATCGAATTGCGGGGGAACGGGTGGAGATATCTGGATATCTTAGAAACAAACTTGATCTGCGTATGGAATACAGGAATCTACATTCTAAATTTGGTGTCTCTAGCTTTCATAGTTGCTGAGATCCTTGCGTTCAGAAGGACAGACGAACAGACGGACGGACAGACGGACATGGCCAAATCCAAATCTCTTTTGATACTGATCAAGAATATACATATATACTTTATAGGGTCGGAGATGTCTCTCCCATTTTATGGGTACAGGGAGTAAAAAGACTTTTGATGTGAAACAGCTTTATTTTTGGTCCTGGTTTGAGTATCGTATTTTGTTCAAAACATATTCATGGCATCTTTAAGCCACACATTTTAAAATATCTCTATAGGCTTCTTTATTTTTTTCAATATATTTTTAAAACACGCGTCACGTATAAGTGTGAATTGAACTCCTCATAAGTGTTGTGATTACTCATATAAAACATATTTATTTATTCAAATTCAGTATAAGCTGTTATTTTAAATCAAATTTTGATTGAGTTATGCATAAGTAATAAATGTCAAATGCATAAAGTAAGAGCATATCAAATTCAGTGTATTAAAACATAATTTTATTGTTGCTTGTATTGCCGGCATTTGTCTGCGCTTGAGACGTTTTTATCGTCTTGGCCATAAGCCTAAACAAATACAAACAATTTTGTCTCGATAAAAATAAAATCAAAAAGCAGCGAAATATACAACAATAAGTAGAGAAAAAGAAAAGAAAAAACTGTATAAAACAAGGGCCAAAAGAAATGGCAAAATGCCGGAATGAAAATCAATTGATTTGAGTTCTTGCCGCTGAAGTTGTTGGCAAAGTCTGCTCCTTCCTGTCTATATATATGTATAAGTATGTGATGTAATGCGTGATGAGTGCTGAGTACGAAAGTGTAACTGTTGCACTAATTTATTGAAATCATTTACCGCAAATCAGACAATTCCCGTGCCGTGCAAGAGGAAACTAATTAAATGATGAATGCGTCTGACAGCAGCTGAGGGAGTTGTTTTCGTTGATTAGTTGGCTGCCAGGATACGCATACGTACTCGTATGTGCACTCGTATCTAAGGCAGCTGCATCGATTCCCACAGGTCTGATTGAACAATGAATGATTTAATTAATAAATAAATAAGTGAGTACATGCAGCAACAACAATCGAGTAATTGCAGATGCAAAATGCATTGCACAAGTGTGACAAACAATTAATTATTGAGCCTCCTCAATTGCGCTCACAGTGCCTACTACAATTTCAATTTGCAGCTGCGGCCAACGTTGCGTATACGTGACAAACATGTTCGAGACACTTGCTGACGATTATGCTCCGATATTAGCCATTTGTCATTTATCATTTGTCATTTGATCTTTGTCATGCTCGTTGTTCTCCTATTTGATATTGTGCTTCAAACGGACCGCAAATTAAATGGACAACATCACATCCTGGCTGCAAAGTCACATCGCAATTTGGCCAAATACTCGTAAATTGTTGAAATTGTTTCAATTCAATCAGAGTGAGAGAGAGCAGCTGCCGGAAGTGACTTTTAAGTTGAAGCGGCGCACTTTAAGTTCGGAACTGAAACTTGTTCGCAGGGTTGCCAAAAAATTGAATTATTTGCGGTTTTGCTACATAGTACATACATTGGCAAATTTTGTGAGTACTGTTGAAAAACTATGAAATTAAATTACCATATCGTTTGCCAGCAGCACACACACACACACACACACACATACACTCACACACACAACCAAAGTCAAGTCAAAATGCATGAAATACAATTTGAGCTGGGTCTAGGCTAATTTTAAAAGCCAGCCAAAACGATTGCAAAACTAAATTCTATGCAATTTGCCAGCCATTGTATCGCATTCAGCAAAAATTTCAGCTAAATTTCATATTTATTGCGGTTGAGCTTCGGCGGCGGCGAAGAACTCAAACTCAAATTTGAAGCCCACAAAACCATTTAAGATTTTCAAGTGAGGACAACCGCAAACTAGTTGCCTCTGAAACTGCCTTCGATATGACGGCGGATATGCCAGCTGCCTGGTGGTTCGACATGTGGTATGGGGGGGGGGAGGGGCTTTGTTCCGGGTGGGTACAACCGCAGCACATACAGAAACTTTCACAATCGAAAATGATAGCTTGAGGGGCCCAAGAAAATGTTAGCCAACGTATTGCAGCTGCTCCAGCATTCACTTCCCGTGTCAATTTCGAAATTGTTTCATTTTGTGCGCCGTCTAAGCTGCATAATATAACCAAAAACTAAAAAGCAGAGCTATCTTCCGGATGCCGAAGATTTAATACACTTTCAGCGATGCTCTAAATAATAGATCTTCTGACATCCATGCAAAGCAACCAAGTTCTTCAAAGAAACAGCCCATTTTTGAAGGATTCTTAGGATATTAATAAGATTTAACGCAACCTAAAAAGGTACACGGATAGAATTACAAGCACAACTTGTACATTTTAGGGACAATTTGTAACTAATCACAGATTTTTGAATTAGGGACAATTCAATTAGGGACAAATTATCTCCTGAGTAAATCACAGATTGTACCTTACTAATCACAGATTGTACTTTACTAATCACTATCTGTGCTTTATCAAGGTTCAATTTGTGCTTTAAAATGTACAATTGAGGTCATAATGCCCTTGGCTGATATATCTAACTGTCAAAATTCAAACTTGTGATTAAGTAAATCACAAATTGTGCTCAAAAATCTTCTCCGTGTACTATAAAACTTGCGACTGCTGATATACACATTTGATGTAAAGATATATGTTCCATACAAAATCTAACTTCTCGACGGATTGTTCCTATGGCAAGCATATTATAAGATCATCAGATTTTCATCAAATTTTGTTCACATTTAGGGAACATATTAAAAATTGGAATTGGTGAGTTTTGTTGAGATATCTTGAAAAACAAATAGATTATCAACTAACAACATTTTTTCAATCGATTAACGTTATGGTAGCAATAGGGCATAGTAATCCCATTTTGATTAACCCATATATGACACTAAAAACTAAATATTTTGAAGTTTGGAAAAGATATCTTAATTAAAATAGCTTTACCATACAATAACAGAATTTTCGATTGATCTGATCAAGTCATTTCCAATATATGTGAACTGCGCACAGCAAAAACAAGCAGTTCTTTTTAAGATTCATTAAGATAATGCGTTGCATACTTCGGAACAAAGTCCGAACACCCTCATATAGGGTATAAATACGGATATCCGGTCGCCATACCTTGGGGCACTCCATTAAAACGCAATTAGTGACGATTTGAATATTGTTGGTGCACACAAAATGCTGATATTGGTATTGAGATACTGCTACTTAGGGTTTGAAAGTTTTGCATCCGCCCTGTGGCCTTTTTGGACAATTCAATATTAATTTTTGGGGCGAACACTCTGGCCAAAGTTTCGCAGCGCCTTTTGCTGCAAGACAATCAAATTGGAAAACCGCTCATTATTCAGCAGTTCCTTTGTTTTTTCAATTTCAATCAAATCAATAAAATTGAACCATAAACGAATCAGACTTAAACGACTCAATCAAACGTGAAATTTGTTCATTTGCGCCAGCCAAGTGCATGAACAAATGCATGATTGAGTGCGTCAGTTTGCCTGTGTGTGTGTGTGTGTGTGATGTATGTGTGTGTGTGTACATCATTGTGACGTTAAAAGGTGTGCCAAATGAAATTGAAATATAAATACGAATGCATTGGGCGCATAAACAGCGCAATCAGGCGCAAAATATGCGCGAAGCGACGACGCGTAACTGCAGCCGACAACAGTGGGATGACAGGGGCGCAGGGTGTAGCAGGGGTAGGACAAATGGGTAGGGTGTGTGTTGGCCAGGGGTAGTCGGTCCTGTCAGCTTAAATGTGTAGACACCCGTTAAGAGCGACAGCTCAATATGCAGCAGTCAAACAAACAAAAGAATTCACATGGGCGTACCCACAGCAGGTCAAAGGTGAGACAGTCACCCTTGCTCCAACTATGACCGCAATTCTTAATCATTTTTATACCCAATATTATAATTTTGTCTCGAAATGTGCAATGCACTTAAGGAAACCTTTCCGACCCAACAAAGTATATATATTCTGAATCAACATGAATAGTCGAGTCGATATAGCGGCTGTTTCTATAAGAACTAGTCTCTCGGTTTTAAAGCTATCGTAATGAAACTTGGCACAGACCCTACAGACCCCCCCACAGACCCTTCTTTTTGCTGCAGGCTGTACATATGTCGGAACCAGCCGGATCGGACCACTATAACATATAGCTGCCATAGGAATGATCGATCGACAAATATGTTTTATATGGAAACTTGTAACTTGTTTGTTTATAAGAGAATCTTTACCAAACTTATCCAAACAGATTCTCTACAGAGTTTGGTCAAAATCGGACCACTATATCAATATATCAAACATTTTGTTTATACAAATATTTTATCCTAGCTAAGTGAACTAAGTTTCCTATAATTTAATCAAAATCGGATTACATTGTTCCCATAGGAGCAATCAGACAAAAATTAAGTTTTGTATAAAAAACATTGCTGCTAGGGTATAGAGCTTCGGTACCCGAAGATAGCCGCTCTTTCTTGTTTCAATTTAATTTTATATCTGTACAAGACACAGCAACATGCAAACATATCAAAAGATCTATTTTAAACTCTTTATATTGTATATTTTTATCGAATTCTCGACCCCTCTTGCCCAGATCCTGCATACGCCCCTGGCGGCCACACAAGCCAAAGGGCGCATTCACATTTGTTTCGCCATTCAAAGTTGGTAGATGAAAACAACAAAATGGCGCACAGGATTCCACCCGACATAGTGCTAAGACGGTACCCAAAGCGTAGACCAGAGATCCCAGTTGACGGCATGGATGTTATTGACTTACTGTTGTGACATGCAAATAACAATGCAGCTGCAGCAGCAGCAGCAGCAGCTATGAAAATATTTACCAGTCGAGACAAAAATTGGCAGCAATGCAAGCCGGCAAACAAAAACAATGCCAGTGATGGCTGAATAACAATAATGGCCATAACAGCAAACAGTCAACACAAACACAAACACACACACATACACACACCCCAACTCACACACACTCCTGCTGCACACACAACAAGCCATTTTGTGTGCTGTTTAATTTAACAAATATCAGCACAGCACAAATTAAATCCCCCATAAACAACTTAAATCAAAAGAAACATTAAAATCTGAATTTTTGACTTTAAATAAGTTTGTTTAGTTCTTCTACCCTTGCTTGGGGTATGATAATTCTCCCACGAAGTGTGTAAAGCATTGATTAAGGCATTTCCGATCAAATAGAGTATTAATTGCTTATCAAATCAATTTATTATTTTCAACTAGTTTAAGCTGCCAAAAAAGTGGCAGTACAACAAGTAAAATCAATATGCACATTTAAAAATTATAATAACAAACAATTTTTCATTTAGTATAGATATCATTGAGTTTTGCCAGAAACACTCTTTCGTTGTTACAATTTTCTTAACCAACCTTTGAATTATATTTCAGATAAGCTCGATAAAACATCGGTAAAAAGACCTGTTCCCATTTCCTAGCAGGTTTCATCCCTAATTTTTATCGATTTTATTTTTCCGTTCCTCATTAGGAAAACTTTTCAAAGAAAATATCCAATATTTTTTCGACAAAATTTTCGATTCCAAATGATTTGCTCGGTAATGGCAACAGGCCTGGTAATAATGATCGAGAAATCAAGTGTTTATATGGAATATTTTTCCGTTAAACAACTTAATCTAATTTTGACAGCCTAGTTCAAAATACAACGCCTTTTAAATGTAGATCAAATCTCTATGTCGCACACTTGTCATAGGAAAACTTTAACAAGTAAGAATGCTATAGTCGAGTATACCCGACTACGAAACTCCCTGTACCCAGGTCTAAAACATCCAATCACATCTAAGTCCACTTACCCATACACACACACATACACAAAGACGCACGCACACAGGCGGCAAAAGTGGCTGTGCTTCTTCTTCCCCCTCTCGCTGCATTACTGAATCTTCTTTCGTGAATAACTTCCGTGTTTATTATCCGATCGACTTGAAATTGGGACAGTAGATTAAGAGAGACTAAAGTATTGTACATGCCAAATCTTAAAGCTATATCTTGAAAATTGTTACTGTAAAACGGTTTTAATCGATTTGCGGGGGAACGGGGGAGATATTTGAAATTGGAAACAAACTTGATCTGCGTATGGTATACAGGAACCTACATTCCAAATTTGGTGTCTCTAGCTTTTATAGTTGCTGAGATCGACGCGTTCATCCGGACAGACGGACAGACGGACGGACGGACAGACGGACAGACAGACGGACATGGCCAAATCAAAATCTCTTTTGATACTGATCAAGAATATATATACTTTATAGGGTCGGAGATGTCTCCTTCTGCCTGTTACATACTTTTGCACAAATCCAATACCCCCTTTTTACCCATTTTATGGGTACAGGGAGTAATAAATAAATAATAAAAATAAATTGTCTGCAAGGGTATTTAATCTTCGGCACGCCCTAAATAGCTGCTCAATATTGTTGTTTTTTCGGTAATAAAGAATAAAATGAAGAGAAACACAAATTGAAATGCTTTCTCATTAAATTCGTATTTTTAAGAGCATTTTTTCGCTCAAAATTATTGGCTCAATTGCAAAATACTTATTGGGGTATCAATTAAGTATAAATAAATGTATAACTATTTATGACACAAGTATGATAAATAGCTTCAAGCAATTTTATTTTATTTAATTTAAATATATTAATATGCCTGTAGTTTAATAAATTCCAATCAAAATATTCCTATTCCTATAAAAGAAACTTGTTTCTAAGCCGGCAGCTCCCACGCTCGGAGGCACATCGATATCTTGACAATATGATGAATTGCCAAGTGCTCAAACAGGTTTAAATGCGCTTCAGTTCTCATTGTTCAGCGTTAGATATATGAATATTCATACATATGACGATATGGCAGCTGACTCATAGTTTTTTAGCAAAACAAGCGATCAGTGCCCAATTGAAGTTCGGGGCAGTCAGATAAGAAGAGTGAACAAAACTTGTTATGTATCGCAAACTGGGTAAGCAGCTTCACTTTAGTCAGTGAGAAACTGAACTAAATTAAACAGTAAACTCATTTCACTTTTAGCCATATTTTACGTGTGTGCCTCTTTTTGGCTTATAAAGATGGCTTCCGGGGGCACCATATTGCCGCCACCGAGCGTCAGTCCAATATTCTTTGCGCGGAACCTATTCCGTGCATTGAACGAGGCGGAGGAGGCCAAGGTTCACAATTTGATAATATCGCCAGCAGCAGCTCGCAGTGCCATGACTCTGGTATTTATGGGTGCCGGGGGCAAGACCGCCGATGAGATACGCTCCGGATTAATACTGGGCACGGCCAAGAAACTGGATATTTACAAGCAACATGCTGACTTCCTGTACAAGGAGTGCGTGTGCAATGATAAGGGCGTGTCCTTGCGCATAGCCACGGGTCTGTATGTCAAAGATGGTCAGGAGCTGCATCCCGACTTCAATCCGAAGGCCGTGGAGTTCTTCAATGCCCAGGCAGACGTTTTGAACTTCACCGATGCCGCAGGCGCCGTGAAGCATGTCAATAAATGGTTGGAGCGGCAAACATTCCATACGGTCCGCGATCTGCTTAGTCCGGCCTCTTTCAATCCGGAATCGAGCGTTATATTGGTCAATTCACTGTACTTTCGCGCCAAGTGGGCTAGGCGCTTCTCCATAGAGCGCACTACGTTGGATGACTTCTGGATCAACGAAGAGCAGAGAATGCAGGTGCCCATGATGCGACAGGTGAGTAATCGTCAGATGAAAAGATTTGAGCCAAGTTAGGGCATTTTACATACAAGGGTGAAATCGGGTGGTCACGTATTTCATCCGATTAGCTTCAAGCTTCCCCTCAAAGCTGCTCTCCTAAATAAATGAGCACGACTCACCGATTTTCGATTATCCACCCCCATGGGGCGGATATTGTCTTAAGTTCACCATTATTTCACCATAATGAGGAATTTTAGGATTAGTTTTGTTATAAATCACTTCACTTGTATTAAAACTTCTTCTTGTGTTAACACTTATATGGTTCAGTACTGAATGGTTTGTTATAAATATTTTTTGTAAACAATATGAAGATAGGTCAGTTTCGCTATGGCGAATCACGTAAACTGAAGTCAAGTATATTGCTGCTGCCCTTTGAGGAATCAGACATTTCTATGCTGCTGATTGTGCCCCAAGATATTAAAGGACTTGCTGCACTGGAAGAAAAGCTAGAGGGATTTGACTTAACCGAGGTGTCCATGAAGGCGCTCAAACATGAGGTGGATGTAATGTTGCCCAAGTTCAAGATCGAATGCGATGTGGATCTGAAAGTGCCGCTGCAGAAGGTAAGTTTACTACATATTTTAACAGAAAATGTAAAGTATATTAAAGTTTGATCGAATACTTCAGTAAATATCATATTGTCGAAAGATTATAGTTCGATTACAGTGCGATATTTAGGAAATTAGATTTTAAATTCAATATTAACTCTCAATTATCAGCTAAATGATGCTGCGTAATCTCAAATATACATATAACTTTTGACAGATGGGCATTAATAGCGTCTTTGAGCCTGGAGTCGCTGATTTGAGTTCACTTTTTGCCAAGAAGTCACCAGAGCTAATCACTGAGGCTAGGCAAAAACTCTTTTTGAACGTGAACGAGGCGGGCTGTGAATCTGATGCAAACACACGTAAGATATGTGTGTACTACAATTAATTTTTATTAATTATAAATTTTGTCTCTTAGCTGCTCGAGCGGCTGCTGCCAGCGTGAATCCAGAACGGAAGGTATTTAAGGCGGACCATCCTTTTGTGTTTGCCATACGGAGCAATAGAGCTGTTTATTTCGTGGGTCATTTTGTCAAGCCCTGATTAGCCCAGGCCGCGGAACGCGTAATTCACAAATAAATCCATGAAACGACCATAAAACCAATTGCACATTTTTATTACGAACCGCGTGTCGATTTCAATGGCAACAGAGGGCGGCAGGCAGCGGGCGGTGGGGCAGCCTGGGCAATTGCAACAAATGACAATATCCCATGGACATCAAATTATTGCCGCACAAATGTACACAATGCACAGCCGCCCACAGATACAATGAGGAGAAAAACACCGAACCAGAATCACAAACGCGCACTATATAAGCTGCAGTCGGGTAGGATCGACTATACAGGAGAGGAAACATGAAACTAGTCGAAAATATAGGCTTTTATTATGTATTTGATATAATCAGAACTGTTGCCATTTGCGATTTCAAAACGATTATTCGGCATTGAAATTTAGAAAACTTATCAAAGATTGAAAATTCGATTTGAAATGTATTCCCTTGGAGCCAGTGCAAGAAAAACTCTCCGAACTCTAGCTTCTAACAGCAAAATGCCAAAATGCAAGATTTAAAACTATTCACAATGAAAATAAGTCGGAAATGGGAACAGATCTTTATACTAGTATATTAGTATTTAAAGTCGTATGAAGTATGTAAACTGCTATACATACGTGCTTATATTTTCCCTGTTTTCAGCAAACAGGAGTTGTTCCGATTCTGAATACTTTATTTTGCTTACAAGAGATGGCAATTTAGAGCAATTTTCCATATGGTATTTCCAGTTCCGTAAGAAAAACCCACAACTTTTTCAATTTTATCCCTAAATTTCATTTAAATGTGTTAAAAGGTTTTTTGAAATTTGGGACTGTTTATTTACAATCCGAATGGAAAACGAATGGTTATCTAGCAGTGAAGGAACCCTTTTCAATGCTAATTACAGGGTATAAACACAAATACAAACAAAAACACAGCTGCCGGGCAATGGCAGCAATAAAACAAATAGCAAAATGGCAGCTGAATTCAATGAAGTAGGAGTTGCCGGTACTGGCGGGTGGTGCAGGAGTAGAAGGAGCAGTTGGAGCAGAGGCGGTAGGTGGTGCTGGTGGCGCTGGTGGAGCAGGAGGTGGTGGCGCTTCAACAGATCATTGAGAATTTTGCTGATATGAAAAGAGCCAACTTGCACTGCCAGTGACTCTGACTGTGACTGTGATTGTGATTGCGACTATGATTGTGATTGTGACTGTGAACAATGGAGAGTGGGAGTGGGTGGGTGGGTGGTGGTGGATGATGGGTGGTGGGTGGTAGGTGGTGGGTGGTGTATGGAGCAAACTAAATGAAAAGTTAAAAGCAGCAAAACGAGCGACGCTGGCATTGCCATTGCCATTACTTCTTTGCCTCTCTGACCGGCAAATGCTATACAACTTGTTAGCCAATTTTAAATACAACTGCTGCCACTGACAGTAATCAAGATTGCATGGCGGCGGTGGCTACAACAATGCCAAATGCCATTCGGCGGGGTTCAACAATTGAAAAATAAGTAATTTCACAACTGTAGTGAACTGTGCATAGAAGAAGCAGCAGCAGGAGCAGCTGAGACAAGCACAAAACGCGAACTGGACTTGTAGAATCCAGCCAGGCAAAGGAGTCGGAGTCGGAGTCGGAGTCAGAGTCAGAGTTGGAGTCCGCGTCCGCGTCCGAGTCCGCGTCCGTGTCCGGTTGCAAACTTTGCCGTCCAATTCATCGATGATTGTCGTGGACTGGCTGCCGTATGGCATTCCCATTGCCATTCCCATTCCCATTGAGAGCGTCTGCTATTGATGGCCACTGCAGGGTTTTGTGGCAAATGTTTATCTTTCGGTTTGGTTTGTGTTTGGGTCTGCACGGCCCTCTGCTCCTGCTCCTCTGGTCCTGCCCGGCGCATCTTTCTTGATTTTACTTATGCCTCCGGCCCGCTGGCAACGTCATCAAAAACGGATGTGCAGCTGCACAAACTTTGTCCCAGCGGCCACTGAAATTTGTGCCCCGCACCCGTCCCAGTCTCCCCACAACAGTTGTGTAATTTGGAAATGCTAATGTAATGTCACAGTAATGAAATTACTGAAATCGCTGCCACAAAATGGGTACAAGCCCCCAAACAAAAACAAATTTGAAATCAATCTAACGTTTAAATTGAGTAAGCTATTGAACAATTTATGGAAGCATATATTGTTTAAAATATAGCTTCAATAATATGTAGGTTATGTTAGGTCAAAAAGCCTCACTCCGAGTAATGAAAACGAAAACTGACTTCTGCAAGTCAGTCTAGAAGTAGGAATGTTAGTTAGTTCCAATATATTCTGATATATTTAAGTTTAGGAACGGACTTTCTGGATTTATCTTCAATTTATTTTTGAATATGATAACAAATATTGTGTGTGTACTCTTTAACATGACTGAGTGACTGATTTGTGAGCAATGAGAGCGTCCCGGAAAAATCTACACCCACGGACCGAAAACTGTTGTATGAAACTTGAAAAATTCGCTCCCAACCGTCACCATGGACGGGAAACGAGCTTTAAGTCAAATGTGTGGGAGAAGGTTTTAATTAGATCGGTTTCTAAGTACTTCATGCCCTATACATTGAATCAAACGGCACGGGACGGAAAATAGTGGAAAGTTATTTTTGTTTATATTTTACTTTCTCATCCTTCATCCATTAAACCCTTGCAGAGCCCATCAAGTATCAAACATTTCTCTAGAAACATTTAAATGAGCAACTCTACAAGGATATTAAATTTTCGGCAATCCCAACATAAAAATTTCCATATTTTGTTGTAGTTCAGTTTTAGACAACATTATTATTTAATATACCCTGGCCTTAAGCTCTACATTTATATATATTTGCCATTGTGTTTTTTACTTGCAAACAATTTAATCAGTTCAATAAACAATTTGAATATATTATACAGCATTTGTTTTTAGTTTCAGCTGTGTGGTTATTGTACTGTGTGTGGCATTAGACAAAATATGTTGTCTAAAAATGCATATAAATATTTTGGCCGCTGTATGGCCAGTAATTTGCAATGGAAACATAATAAATCAAGAACTATTGCCCCGAAAATGTAATTTAAAACCAATCAAACGCATCCACATGCAACATCGAGCGCCAAATGCCGGCGGTCACAAAATGCATTAAGCATCTTCATTTGATCGCATGCCAAACAAGGAGTGTACTCGATGGGGTTAGGGTTAGGGGTAGGAAGTGTAGCGGGTGGGGGCTATACATATGCATATGTATGTATATAGAGCATGCACACATGCACACAAATAATCGTTTCATAAATTGCATAAACAATCCATGGGCGAGCTATAAAAAGGGAGCAGGAGCATTGCATAATCGCCGGTCCAGCCACAAGCACTTGGCCATCAAATCCGATTTGTAGATATGTCTGTATGTGTGTGTGTGTGTGTGTGTATCTGTGTGTGTGTATATATGAGTTTCAGTTTAGCTTATGAGTATCAGGCATATTGTACGCCCATTTCAAGTGGTTGTACTCTTAGAACCATCCTTAAATTCAAATTCCTTTTGCCTATATTCATTTCATAAATGGTCGGAGTCAATATAAACAAGATTGTGTGTATGTGTGTGTGTGTGTGTGTTTTAATACAATTCCTATTAGTCTTCTGTATACATACATATGTATACAATATGTGCTTTAATTGAACGCATGTAATTGGCCTAACAAATGCTAATGATTAAAGCATCTAAAACTCATTATAATAGAATTAGCATGACTTTCTCAATAGCTGAGCTGTGTATTAAAGTTATCTCAGATTTTATGCAACATGGATGACATAAATGTAAGAGAAATTATAATTAGTGCCACTATTTTTATATTTTTTCACATCATATATACTTTTCAAATATTGAAAACTAATTGGTCTACCGCTGGATTTTGCGGTTTTGATTTGAATAATCCATGTTTTTTTGTGTATGTGGCCTGTTTAATGTCAAAAAGAATGTTTGCGCTGTAATTTTAAAATAAAATTCAATTTTTAACAAATGGTAAGACTTTCATTTGATTTAGTTATGGCAAAACAACGTTTGCCGGAGCAGCCATTAGTCTATATTACTTATAAATTTATTTATTCGTAGCCTATAAAGCAAAAAGAGTTGGTCAGATATTAGTTTAACCTCTAACAGCTCAGAACTTAGTATCCCCAACCTCCTAAAGTACTTTATATACAGCTGAATCAATCTAGGCCATAAGTGTCTGTCGTAAGTCTGTTTAGCCTACTATAGATCTCTGAACCAGTTGTAATTACAGAAACCAATATATCATACGAAGATTTGGTTTTTTCCTTAATTTTTTACATTTATTCCTGCTTTTTTCTGCATTTTTCAGAAGATATCTTCGCATTTTGGTATACGTAGTATATATTTCGATTTTATTACAGTATACTGATAATTTCAGAATGATTCATCAATCACACAGAACTTAACAGTTTGCATTATTATAAATAGTGTATGAGCTGACTCCCAGTCGAAATTCGAACTTAAAACTTTGCTTTATGGCAGAACAGTATTTCAAAGGATTTATTTAATACAAATGCATAAATCTACTATGACACTGCAATAGCTCTCTGCTTCAGAAAAGGAATAAATATATGAGTAACAATATTCAGCTGAACAAAGGATGCTATCCCCTAAATGTTTACCTTTGCTCCCGAGTAGACGTGCCTGGCATTTTAAAACCTCTTAACGTCTACAAAATTATTCATAATGGATTATTGTGCATTAGAATACGAGTAACAGAGCTCTAAGACTACCACTGTCTGTTGCTGGATATATTACATTTCAATTTGAAAAGCGTCTGAAAACAGCCAGTTTTCAGCTTAGAGTTCTCAGTTCTCAGTTCTCAGTTCTCAGTTCTCAATTCTCACTTTTCGCTGAGTGCCGAGTGCTGAGTGAGTTGCCGTTGGCAGCACAAAAATGACCTGCCATGAGCGAAGCTTATCGCTCAGCTGCAGCTCAAGCGCCGTTTAATCCATCACACGGCGAGTGCAACAGCCATGGATATGCGTGCACCCTCCCAACTGCCGCTCAGCTTGCAACCAGTTTGTGGCACGCGTGTGTGGCAGACCGTGCAAAGTGCGCTGCCATTTGCTTGATAATAAGCCGTCAGGCTGGCAGGCCCAGGACGGCAGGACAGGTTTTCATTGTGGTTACGCATACGCCGCGTTGCACCGGCCAGTGCCAGCCAGATATGCGCAGCGAAACTTGCCTGCTAATTTCAAATTCAAGGCAGCACGTTGCAAGTCCAACTTGCGGGGGCAACTCCGCAAAAATCTCTAACAAAAAATTGTAGAAAACGCAACGAGTCGGACAGGTGATTTAAAAGCCATTTGTCAGCAGCAGACGGCAGACGGAAGACGGCAAGACCTCTGCTGCCATGGCAGCTACACTGGCAAAAAACAACGTTCTTAACTGAATGAATTGAATGCTGAGACATTACCATTACTTAACAAGGATTGTATGATAGTTAGCGTTCAGCAGAACTAATCGCTAAGTGATTTCCGCTGCTTTTTTACTTCAAATTGTTGCTTGCGCTGACTAAAATCAATCACTAAATAGAATACTATGCTGCTTTAGTCAGCGAATTTGAATCAGCTGTTAAGACTTACCAATAAAAAAGCTATCCTAATTCAAAAGTGTTTTTGTTGAATGAATTGATCAAAAATATACAACTTTGGTTAGCAAGTCAGCGGAAATTAGTCAGCGATTCGTTCTGCTGAACGGGCCCAATATATAGACAAATACCAACAGTTATCTTAAAACACACAATCAATAAATAAATAAATAATTAACATCAATAAATAAATAAATTCATACAAATAAAATTAGAAAATTATTATTATTATTAGTTATATAATGATTTTTAAATAAAAACTAAAATTTAACTATTATTTCATAATTTATTTTTCAATCTCAAAATTAATTTTCTTACAAAAATTAAAAATAAAAGTTTATCCTGATTCCAGGATACTGCTCCCGAAAATGTGTATGTAACATTTTTCCACTCATCTAGATCATTTTTTTCGGGTTTAATTTTTTTAAACTTATAACTCTTATTTAAAGCACTACAAATAAAATTGGAAAATTATTAATATATTTAGGTAAAAGTTGTTAGCTTCTATAGAAAACCCGTATCTTCATTTCAAAATGTTAATAAATTGAATATTCAATATTATGTATTAGTGACTAGCGCAGTAACGTGAAAGTTGAAAACTTGTAACTCTAGGATATGTTAATAAATAATATCAAATCAAATATTATATCTTCCGTGGTGCTAAGTCAAACTCTCGAATTAACACTTTAGCTTTCCAAAACCATATACTTATGTATGTATATACTCAGCAAAAACACACCTACTTTTATTTATTTATTTATTTACGAAGGCAGTGCTGCCTCGAATCAAAGAATATAATATAATGCATAGATATATGGAAACAATTTAAAAGCCTACACGAAATTACAATTGAAATCTAATAAATCTTAAAGCGTACTGCTTTGTTTTGTAATCATGTTTCGTAACATTCATTAACAAAGGAGTTTTCTTTTGTGACTGAAATTTGAAGAACATGAGTAAATTTTTCTCTCTGTGTAGTGGTTTGGGTGATTGGCTGGGGTCAGTGGAATTATTCAAATTATCTTGAGCAAGATTTTACTGTCAGGTGCTGTCAGGCAAGGGCAACAACAAGAATAGACTAAAACCAGACGGTTGCACCGGCAGTTACCCAACCAACACCCACACCCACGCCTCTTATCCCTCGCCCCAGCCCTCCCTCGCATCTAGGCAGCAATCAAACAGCTTTAGTGCCATTCTTTTATCGCGCAACCTTCATCCACAGTCCAAACATGGAAGTTGGCAAGATGGCAGCCCCTCGAAGAAACAGCAAACCGGCAGCTGACAGCCGACAGGCTGCTTGGTCCTGGCTGCTAGTCCTGGTTATTCAGTCTTCAGTTCACAGTGTTGTTGTTGACGACAATTGTAAATCCCATCTATTATAAGTGCTTCTTACCATTTGGCGTCGAGCATTGACATTTGGCTAATGGCAAAAATGTCACCAAAATGCAGACAAACAAGCAGCTGCCATGACAGCAGCCAGAGACATGGCCAGGACATTAGAACAGCTCAGCGCCGAAACTCTCCACTTTCCCCAGATCATTTCATTCGCCTCAATATAGGCAGCAGCATTATCATTGTAGCATTTATTATGTTATTTACAAACATGCTGCCATCAGCTTACTGCTAATGCTTAATATCATCGATTCGTATCTTGATAGCACCTGATCCCCCTATACACACATGCATTTCATTCACCTGGCTGAATAAATAGCTAAAAGCAGCTCACATCAGTGTATTGGCTGAAAACCCAAACAAATCTGTCAGCGTTGAGATTCATCTCATTTCTGGCTCATGAACCTCGTTGCCGAGATCCTTGAACGCACGACTTGTTACGACAATTGTACTTGCATATGCTTATTATTTTTACATACTTAGCTTCAGACATCATTTCAAAACAAATGCTGAAAAGGATACTTCTTGAACCAAACCTTAATTGAAAACCAAGATAATTTTGCTTCGGTTTATTTAGCTATACTTATTAAGCTGGTTGGATTCAAGATTCAGTTCATAGTAAAAGGAAAAGCTAAGAGCTTCGGCCTCGAACAGCTAAACCTCTAATGGATTTCTTTTCCAAGAAGTTTGCATCATTTTCCAACCAACTTTCTAAAAGACTTTGCATTTTGTAGTTAGATAACGTAATGTAATCCAATCAGTTAATTGTTTAAATCTAAGGCCATGAATATTTATGGATGTAGATGAAAATATGTTTAGTTTTAACCCAATAAAGAGTTTGCTTTCTGACGCATAAGTTTTCCAGTTCTAAACTAGTAGTTTTCACTTATCTCTCCATGTCAATGTGTCCATCAAAGTAAAAGTAAAAGAGAGTAAAAGTCACAATGCAAATGAAACAGAAACTCATTAAGCAGTTAACCCGTTTAATCACTGACCGTGAATTACACAAAAATACTTTATAACTAACATAATTCAAACTCAGGTTGGCTGCCCTACATTGCCAATCAGTCGACCCATTTAACAAAGCCTTATGCACTAGAAAAAACCATTTTTTAAACGCCTCACATAATTCATTAAACAGCGGGAGGCCTTTGAGGGTGGGCAGCCAATCAAAGCATTCATAAATCAAATACAATTTGATTCACTGATTAGAGCCTTGGCCACAAAACTACACACTCACACACACGGAAAAGTGATATTAGTGTGTGTGTGCTTGTGTGCTTGTGTGTTTGTGTGTGTGTCTGGCAGCTGCTTCAACGCACCTATTTAATCAACCCAAACCCCAACGGCAATTGATTAATAACAACGCACAGCACGAGATGTCGAACTAAATTGCCTACTTAAATATATGTATGTGGAATGTGGAAATCAGCACTGAACTCGATTTCAATCTGCAGATATTTGCAAAGGCCTTAAAGCCTTATCGAAAAAGAGTAATATTTGCCATGTGGCAACAATTTAAATTGCTTTAGTCCATTGTCTGTGCACACAAAAGCAATTAACTCTCATATTTGATAAGAACATAAATATATACATATACCGAGTTGCGTATGTGTGTGTCCCTTAATTGAAAAGGACACTATGTGGCAACAGCAACTGCAAAAATCACCTAAAAGTATATACAAACCTGTTCCGAATTTCACTTTCGATTTAATTTCACCGAAAATAATGTAGCATACTTTTTGGAGCAGAATATAATGAGAAGAACTCGATGTGGCAACAGCAACTGTAAAAATCACCTAAAAGTATATACAAACCTGTTCCGAATTTCACTTTCGTTTTAATTTCACCGAAAATAATGTAGCATACTTTTTGGAGCAGAGTAAAATCTGCAAGTATGCTTTGCATATTGTTGTGAAATTAATTCGAAAGCGCATTTCGGAATTGTTCTTATATACGTACATACAAAATACTAACATAACATAAAATACAAAGTGCCATGTCCGTGTCCATGTCGTGTCGGTTTCAGTGTCCGGGTCGCATTTGTTATGACAAGTGATGTCGACGTCCTTTTTGTTTGTTTTTGCCTTCTGCATTTTGCAAAATGCTCAAAATTGTTTTTTCATTACGCACACAGAGAAGTTAAAGTCGAGCAAATGCAAAGACAAATCCAGTTGGCCCGAACATTGAGTTGCATGCGCAACAATAACTCATTAGCATAACATTTCCAGTTCCAGCTCCAGCTCCAGCTCCAGCTCCAGCTATAACTCCAGCTCCAACTCCAACTCCATCTTCAAATGTCGAGTAACATATGCGCCAACATTTCGCTCTGTCAATCAGTGCAAATTTAGCGACAAGCTGCAAAACATTTGACAGTTGCAAATGTCAGTCAGCATCGTATGATGAATGTGAAGAGCTTCCTCCTGCCCTCTGTCTACTGCCTACCCCCACACTTCACCAGCAAACTGCTGTTAAAAGGCCAAGAGCCAAAGAAACTTTGCCTTTTTGCAATTGGCAATTTAAAGCTAATGCCTTAGTAGAGAGACAAGAAAATGCAGTTCATATCTCTATTGAAATTAATGGTGATTTTGTGCAGAAGATAAAAAATATTGACGTTTCAAAAAAAAACTAAACATATTATTGGAAGTTTTTTTTACCAACTAATCGAACTTTAGTTTTTCCTACAGTAAGGATCAAATGCTTTAAAACTCTCATGGTCGTTTATCAAATTCACGACCAAGCTAAGGATGGTTTTTTTGGAGCTAGTACAACTTATTTGAATCTCAATTGGTCGCCAACTTGGCTAAGTGCTACCAGATATCCAGACGCATATGCAATGCAGGGTGGCAACACTGCAGTTCTAATTTCATGGAAGATATAATCCAAATAAACTGAATAGAAAGTTTGGCAAGGCTGAATTCAGCTAAGATGCATATAAGAAATAAAGAATTAGAGTTTCATCCCCAGGATCTGCCTTCTCGAATCCTTCCTTAATCGTTTTTCACCTCTTTTTGATATTACGTGTTAATAGAAATGTCCTTGTAAATAACGTGTGCAATGTAATTAACTTGTTATTTCCTAATTGTTTTTCTCCCTAAGTATAACTTGATTCTTTATATTTTTCCTTTAATAATATAATTGCCTATAGAATTATTTAAATTTCATTTAATTTTATAAAATCAGAAACAAACTTAGAAACTAAAGAAACTTATATATTATTATTTGAACAGTTTCTTTTTTGTAATTTCCTAATTGTTTTTCTCCCTAAGTATACCTTGATCCTTTATATTTTTCCTTTAATAATATAATTGGCTTTAGAATTATTAAACTTTCATTTATTTTTATAAAATAAGGAAACAAACTAATATTTTATTACTGGAACAGTTGCTTTGCTTTAAATTGTATCATAAAAATTAAATGAAAATTTCGGTAAAACTTTTCAGCAACACAGTGCCGCCTAAAATATAGCTGTCAGTTGATTAGCTAATTCTTCAAGCTGCGATTGTCTTTTCTCATGTTTCATGCTCTGTTTTCGTTAGCTGCTCGGAGCGTTCGCTTCACAGGAAAAGCAAGAAAAAATAAAAACAATGACCAAGAATAATTGTAGGAAATAAAAAACGGATTTGCATTTTAGATTCGCCGTCGCGTCCACCTTTTTTGTATGCTGCTGTTGATTTTTGTTTGTCATTAGGGGGAAGCACAGCAGCAGCGGCAAAAGTAACAACAATAATATTTTGTTGCCCGCTGACAGACGCGCAGGGGGACCAGGAAGTAGCCCCGCAAGTGGTGCCCCAACCTGGACGCACAGATAAGGAGCCCTCGCCATAAGTGCAGCAGTTGCCGAGTGGACACTGAATGAATGTCAGCAGCGGCTGGCAGCTTGTCACTGAGCAAAACTAATACTCAAGACAATTTTTTATGACAGCACAATCCGCCCTCTGGCCCCAGCCCCCTGCCCCATGCCCCCTGCCCTCTGATCCCTGCCCTGCTCCTGTAGGAGGGTCCTTGCTGGCTTCTTGTGACGAATGATTTAAAGTTTTGGTCATTTTGTGTTTGGCTCGAGGCTCTGAGAAATGTCTGGCTGTGTTTTTTGGTGTTTAGTTACAATTTTTGTCCCTACATTGTTTGGCAAGGGGGCACGGGACGGTGTGGGTGGGTTGGTTCTGATGAAGTGCCGGCATTGCTTTAAAGTGGGTAATATATTTTTATGATTTCCCTGCCTCACTTAATGAGATCTGGCTACGCAATTTTTGTCGTAACTTTTGCGCGTTTGCTTTTTATTTGCGCTCATTTTGAGGTAATGCGAGAAGTTTTATGTGTTGTGATTTGCTTTTGATTGATGCAACATAAATACTTTTGTTTCTTCCTAGGCCCAGACAATGTAAATGCGGCTTGTCATTGCCAATTAGCTAAATTAGCACAAAAGCCACGTGCGAAAAAAATGTAAGAGACGAGGATATCAAATTCAGCTAAATATATATACATATAGCTGTTGCCAAAAGACACGAGCTGCAAGAAGAATCCTTAAAATTGTATTTGACTTGCACAAGCAGCAAAGCTAAGGGCAGAAATTTCAACCGTTTAAGAGCCAACAAGGACGCCTATCTTCAGAATATGACTCCTACTTCTTGCTCGACAGTTTTCTCCGAATAGATACTGGGAATCCTTGCGGCGATTTCACAATTCAAGTGAGCTAAATTTATTATCTGCTGCTAAATTTAACAACACAGACCTCCTTCTATCATAAGTAAATTATAAGAAAAGCCGCTTAACCAGAAAATTAGAGTTCAATTAGAAGTAATGAATAATATAAAGCGAAGCTTTGTTAAATGTAAGTTTAATTTTAAGTAAATATAAACTGCTTAAGGCGTTCGAAAAGAAATACAATAATTATAAATATAATGAATAGTTTATTTTAAAAGTGCATTAAAAAATATTTTACTCACAAACTGTACTGTGTTTTCTGAAAATAAAGTCCGCGCTTTCTGTAATCAAAACTTCCCTGGTGAACGAAGTGATGACCTTATATTTTAGGTTTCACCTCGTTTATTTTGAGACCAAAAAGTATACTTAAGCTAACTTTGAAGCTTTCGCGATTGATGAATTTTCATAATATTTAGAGCAAGTGCGCCAAAAATTGTATTTTGGAATATGATATAATGGGAAATGCCACATTAATCTGGATGACAAACCATTACAAAAAAGACATTCCAGATAAAAACCAGTTCGGTATTGAAAAAGTTAGGGGACCTTGAAGTTTTGGATAGATTAGCGTATTATAGTAAGGTTGGGGCGGAATCGGAATCTCAAAAAGTATTTTGTATTATTATCTATAAATTTAAATGCGACATCAATCTAGATGAGAAACCATGAACAAAATTGCATTCGTTATAAAAATCAGTTTGGTTTTGACAAAGTTATGGGAAGTTTATGAATATTTGGAAAGATTAGCATATTATAATATGAAGGATGGGGTGTCCATACTTATATCGGGCAAGTACACAAAAAAATATCAAACTTTCAGCTAGTGTCATTGAAATAGCTGGGCAGATTTTTCGAATGAAACCGCAGCATAAATATATGCGACATTCCTGTGTGTGTTTGCTGGCAACATGGAAATTTCCATTTTGCAACTGAAAAACATAAAAAGCAGCGGCAACTATTTGCGCAAAACAGGAGCGTAAAGCGAACAGCTTGTCTAATTGTAATCCGAGTTGTAAGTCGTTTAAAACAGACAACGAGAAGGACGAGGACGACAAGGACGAAGAGTACTCGAATTAATTACCCTCGGAAGTTGCTTGCTAACAACGCGCAGCGAAACGGAACGGCACACGGAAATGCCAGAGCGGACCAGGACCCGGACCCAGACCCGAACCCGGACTCCGGACTCCGGACTGCGGACCGGACCGGACTTGACCAGGCTACCAGCTCCGGGCTGCAAAACTCCAGAGCTCCGTTACAGATGCAGATACAAATACTGATTCGCATTCTCATTCGCCGGACGATCGCTGTGTGGACTTTGCGTTTTGGGAATGTCATCATCAACGCGTTGAAGTTCGAGCTCGAGTTTGTGTGTGCACGTTGTGGCAATGTTGGAATGGTTGTCCTGGCCAGGACTTGTGGCCGCAGTGCAATGAAATTGCGACCGCAATGTCTCTCTATCTGTCTTTGTGTGCGTCCGTGTGTCTCTCGAACTGTGTCTGTGTTGGTGACGTGCAAATGAATGCAGCGGAAATGAAATGAATTCGTTAGAGGCCGCAAAAAAGTACAAAAAAATATGCAGAAAAACTGAAACGCAGCGTTCAACGAGCTGCGAACATTGCAAACGGTTCGCAATTAATGAGTGCCTGACGCTATGCAATAAAAACGCTGCATAAAGCTGTGAGAATTCTGGGCAAAATATAAAAAATACCTGTTTAAACTGTAAGTACAATTGGGCGTGGCTGCTTGGACTGTATGATTTAAGCAATGTGCGGAATGCGGCTGACAACTGCACATCATAAATATCAACGCGGCGCACATTTAAATATCACGCATACGCAGCGTTGAGCAAATGCGCCGCCTGTGTAATTTAAAGGATGCATGAACTCGGTTTTAAGCTACGAAATCCGGAATAGAACTGAGAACCAACCAGATGATATACGAGTTCATAATAAATTTTCTTTCTACATGTCAAAAATTTCGATTGAAAACTGAAATTTGTATTTATTTCTAGTTAAAACTAAGAATTAACATTGCATTTTTAGCCATAACTGCCAGGGCCTTCAGCTTCATTTTATTTAACTAATTTTGTTTGTTTGTTAGAACTTATTTTATAACACATTCAACATTACAATATGGCCTTATATTCTTAGTTGAAAAATATATAACAACTCATAATATAATTTACAATAGAACCGAAATGATCAATAAGATACGCTAGTTTTTAATAAATTTTCTATCAACCTTTTTAAAATTTAAAACAAGTAAGAATGCTATAGTCGAGTATACCCGACTACGAAACTCCCTGTACCCAGGTCTAAAACATTCAATCACATCTATGTCCACTTACACATACACACACACATACACAAAGACGCACGCACACAGGCGGCAAAAGCGACAGCGCAAGCGAGGCATTTTAATTGGTGGCTGTGCTTCTTCTTCCCCCTCTCGCTGCATTTCTGAATATTCTTTCGTGAATAACTTCCGTGTTTATTATCCGATCGACTTGAAATTTGGACAGTAGATCAAGAGAGACTAAAGTATTGTACATGCCAAATCTTAAAGCTGTATCTTGAAAAATGTTACTGTAAAACGGTTTTTATCGATTTGCGGGGGAACGGGGAGATATCTGAAATATGAAACAAACTTGATCTGCGTATGGTATACAGGAACCTACATTCCAAATTTGGTGTCTCTAGCTCTTGTAGTTGCTGAGATCGACGCGTTCATCCGGACAGACGGACAGACGGACAGACGGACGGACGGACAGACGGACAGACGGACAGACAGACGGACATGGCCAAATCGAAATCTCTTTTGACACTGATCAAGAATATATATACTTTATAGGGTCGGAGATGTCTCCTTCTGCCTGTTACATACTTTTGCACAATCCAATACCCCCTTTTTACCCATTTTATGGGTACAGGGAGTAAAAAGTGGGAAATTTTGATTGAAACTTCTAATTAAAGTTTAGTATTTCTACTAATTCTTGCTTGCAAAATATATAAAAACTCGCATTATAAGGGAATAAATCACATTAGCACTAAAATGTTCAATAAGATGCGATAGCTCTTAATTATTTTTACTCCTGTACCCATAAAATGGGTAAAAAGGGGTATTACATCTGTGCAAATGTATGTAACAGACAGAAGGAGACATCTCCGACCCTATAAAGTATATATATTCTTGATCAGTATCAAAAGAGATTTCGATTTGGCCATGTCCGTCTGTCTGTCCGTCCGTCCGTCTGTCCGTCTGTCCGTCTGTCCGTCTGTCCGGATGAACGCGTCGATCTCAGCAACTATAAAAGCTAGAGACACCAAATTTGGAATGTAGGTTCCTGTATACCATACGCAGATCAAGTTTGTTTCATATTTCAGATATCTCCCCCGTTCCCCCGCAAATCGATTAAAACCGTTTTACAGGAACAATTTTCAAGATATAGCTTTAAGATTTAGCATGTACAATACTTTAGTCTCTCTTAATCTACTGTCCAAATTTCAAGTCGATCGGATAATAAACACTGAAGTTATTCACGAAAGAAGATTCAGTGATGCAGCGAGAGGGGGAAGAAGAAGCACAGCCACCAATTAAAATGCCTCGCTTGCGCTGTCGTTTTTGCCGCCTATGTGCGGGCGTCTTTGTGTATGTGTGTGTGTATGTGTAAGTGGACTTAGATGTGATTGAATGTTTTAGACCTGGACAGGGAGTTTCGTAGTCGGGTATACTCGACTAGAGCATTCTTACTTGTTCTTTTAACAGTTGTCGCCAGGAATGTGAAGATTTTAAGAGTTAGGGAAAACTACGATTTAAAACTTAATAGTATAATTTTGAATTCTAGTAATTCTTAGTTGAAAAACATATAAGAATTCGCATAAATTACAATAGAACTGATTTGGGCAATAAGATGCGCTAGCTCCTAATTATTACTCTTTCAAGCAAGAAATTTAAGCTAATGGAAAATTTATTTATTTTTAAATTATTGATATATATATATTTTAATATTTCTAACCAACGCTTAGTTCGTTAGACATGTGAATAAAATAAATTACATTTATAGATCTGTATAATTAAATCCATCAAGCAAATCAAGGTTTGTCCTTGTTTATTGTTCCTCGAAGCTAGCTTAATTTTAGTAATCTCATATTAATTTTAAACTCAAGACTTATGCATACTTTCTAAAACAAAATACAAGTTTTAAGAAGAATTTACAAACATTTTATTCTACTATTTTAGCTAGTATTCATAATGCGCCTTTTGTGCGAGTTTATGGGTTTTAAGATGGCTGTATGTATAAGATTCTTTTCAGGTCCACCTCTAATGCCTATTGTATTTGACATTCGCCTTAAGTACGCGCGCCTTTGAGCAGCTTTACATAATGAGCTCAAATTAAAATCTTGTTAAAAGTGCAGGCAGAAATAAAATGAAAAAATGGGAAATAAAATGAAAAGAACTACTATAAGTCAGAAATAGTACGCACGACATTTGCGAAGAGCTGCTCATGACTTTGCCAGCCAAGTCAGTTAATCCTGGCAAGCTACTTAAAAGTCAATGCAATAACAACAAGAATGCACCAAATGCAAGGAGCAGCAGGACGAAAGAGAAGCAGCAATAGCAGCAGCAGAAGAAGAGCCAAAGAAACTTAATTAGAAAATTATGCGCGCAACTTCAAAAGCTGCAGCCACTTTGCCATTAGAGATGCGTCTGTGCGTGTGTGTGTGTGTGTGTATGTGTGTAGCAGACTTTAGTGCTTATAATTTGCATATTAAATGCCATGAAGTGATTTTCTAATGAATCAAAAGCCATCAAGTTCGGTAGCAGCTTCAAGCTCCGACTCCGGCTTCGACTTAAAATCAAAATCTTGAGCAACACTTGTGCAGTTTTAATGATGGCTTCGCATTAATGGCTGTCAAATTTGTTGCCTTGCCTGCACTTAGACACACACTCGCAGCAAACACACACACACACATACACCCAAGTACATATGCAGCAAACTCACTTTATAAGATGCAAAGTTCTGTCTAGAAGTTTATGCCCAGCACTTTTTTCTTCGTACCTGGCGCTGCATTTTTTATGGCATTAATTTTTAGCTACATGGCGAGGACAACATCACGTTTTTGACTTGTCTCTGCTCTGTATTATGCTGCATACATTTATATATATTATTAGGGACGTGTTCTGAATTCCGCAAGTGAATCAAATTCACAAAACTATATAAAGCATACTTTTGGGGTGCGTGCGAAAATTACATTCTTTTATTTTTTCTTAAAATGTTGCATATTTATTTAACTTTTGTACTACTAGGCTGGACAGCACAGACTTTAAATGTATTTGTAATTTACTCCTGTTAACAAACTAAACGATTCTAATATTTTAGATTATACGCTGCTCTAAAAAGTATGCTACACATTTTTGTGTGGTTCTAATTCGAAAGTGGAATCCGGAACGGGCCTCGAATATATAGTAGTATATGCTGTCAAGTTTTGTCGAGTGCTTCGTTGGCGTTGTCGTTGCTCATAAGCCACGGCATCAAAGCAAACTTCCCTATTAGTAAGTAGACGAATGCAGTTAAACTGCGCACCGCGTGCCGCGTCCCTCTGTAATGTTGATTTGCAGGTAAACTTTTCGCAGCTGTACATGGAAACGATAATTTCACACATATTTGCAAAATACTCGCATAGTAATCATAATTTTATCACGCGCGTTTGCGCTCCTTGACGTTGATTAAGTTGTGCTTAAAGTTTGCCTGGGATACCGGATCTCGGCAAAACTGGCAAAACTGTGGAAGCTGGGAAACCAACGCATAATGAAGAAATTCGCGCGTAGTTGTGGCAAAAACTTTGCTGACAGACTCCGTCTCACATGCTGCCGTGGTGGCAAGCGGTGAGGCAAGGTATTGTGGCAGGTACAGGAGGTACAGGAGGCCAGGACGACACGAAAAAGATGCGATACGGGAGCCAAACTCAAAAGTTTCCTTTTGGGGGGCGGTAGCATCAAAAGCCAATAAAGCTCACATTAAAATTCATTTAATGGTCAATGCACTCAGATACAAGACACACACAGCGCACAAATACTAATACACACACTTGGACACACACACACGCACACGCTTGATGAGTGCTACAAAGAACATGTCCATGCCAGTTCAAACAACTCAGCTGGAAGGCGCCTAACGCAAAAGTAGCTGAGCTCTGAGATACCCTAGGAAAAGCTCAGAACAAATCTATTCCCAACTATTATTATTTGTAATACTTCACATTTATTTCTAAATTTCTTTTTAAATTATTATTTTCTTTATTTTTCATTGAACTTATAAATAATTTTGATTGTCAGAGTATCAACTGCAATCTGATGCTTTTTTTATTAGGATTTTTGTCTCTTATTAAACGCTGTTCTCATTATAATGTTATAACCTTTTTATTAACTTATAATAAAGCTTCGAGTGAAATAAAGAAATAAATACAGTTGAGATCTGAAGATCCAGATAAGACGGGTAAAAACAACAGCATAGCAGGTTTGACGTCAACAATTCAGGGTGAATATAGAAAGATTGATATGAAAAGTATTGACTGGTCTTAAGCGCTATTTCGGATGCTGGCAAGCATCCTCATCAGTGACCTTATTGTTAGAATTTTTGTCCAAACTTGTCCGTACATGAGTGGTAGTCGGCTAGATTCGAACCCGAGTGTTCCCGTCTGTAAGGCGGATGCCTTAACCTCTGACCCACTTGCTGTCCGATCCTGGCTTGAAGTAATTACTTTCATCAACTGGTCCATTTGAAATTCTAAGCCCGCACCAAAGCTCAATCCCTTTATCTAAGTTTCTAGCCCTTATTTTAGAACCGCTCGTAGAGTAACAACTTACTGCGTTTATGCTATACTTATTATAATGAAATAATGACTCTTTCATGAAATAGTTAGATGCTACCAGCTTAACTCCTTGCTAATTTTATCTAACTGAAACTTATATCTTATACCTATATCTTCATTTTATTTCAATAAACTAGTACATATCTTGTAATATTATGAGAAACTCAATATTTGTTTGGCAGAAACTTATCCTAAGTCAGCATTTATTTTGTTCAGTGTACTATTCTGAATCTTATATACAATTTTCTTATTCTTGTGTCCACTCGACTGATTTAAATTCCTGCCTCAATCACCCGACTACAGAGTATTAAAGCATCCCAGTCCGAGTGAGCTGATGGTGACGACAACGATGCTGACTAAGTTTTAATTGAACTTTAGTGAGTTGCGCTGCCAACTTCAACTGCAAAGCGCAACAAAAGCTTAGCCAAGAAACAGACTGAGCGAGACAGCAACACATAGGGAGAGAGAGCAGGAGTTTACATTAAAAAATGGAAATGAAAGGCAGAGTTAGCCCAGCTGCGCAGGTAGTATATTACTTTAATGGAATAATTAAGCATGTTTGCAGCCCTGGCCGGGGGATTTTGGGGCCTGGACGCGTCTCAAGTTTGTTTTCTTAGTCTTCAATGGCATTGTGCGGCATGTTGTACACGGGTAAAGGAGTATAAAGGAACGGCTTTCGCCTCGCGGCTGCCACAGAAACGCATTCAATATGCAGCGCGCATAATGGCCAACGCAATTGTCAAATACCAGCAGCCAGTCAGCCTGGCCATAATCTTATTGAATGACAAATAATTGAGGTTAGTTTAGCCATTGAGCTGTGGGAAATACGAAGGCGACAAAGCAACAAAAAATAAATAAAATAAAACTGCTCGCAAATGTCAAACACGTCTCGGGGCTCATGAGCAAGTGTTGATGGCAACGACTGAGAGTCCAACTGTGGGTGGTTCTCAGAGATGATCTGCAATCCTCCTTGCAGTCACAGTGACAGCTGTGACTCTAATTATGCTCTATTAATAGAATCTTTCTGTTGCCTCAGTTTAATAACGGATGGTGTTTAAAAAAAACCATTTTATAAACCATCCTTTAGTGTATACATAAGAAGACATTTTCCTTTTGAAGAACCATTTTATAAATTATCTTTTAGTTTGCACTTAAGATGATATTTTCCTTGTGAAAACCATATTATAAAACCATCTTTTAGTGTGTACCTTATATGATATTTTCCTTTGAGAAATGAGTTGTCCGTTGCCTTAAAATATAAACCAAGTTCCCTTCTCTTTCTTGTCATAGTTTTCTTTTTCTTAAAATTTGCGGAATAGTTTAGTCAATGTTCATTGATATTTAATATGAAAAGCTTGGTTAAGAACGATATTACTCTGTTAATGTTAACATTGATTAATATCGGAACTGTTACTGCTGCAACCAATACTGTTAATAACAGTAGCGTGACTGCAAATCTGTTACTCAAAACATTGGACTGTAACTGTTAAAATTCACAGAGCACTGTTAATGTTAACCTTGTTTAACAACAGAACGTTGACTGTTAATATCAATACTGTGACTGTTAATATAGGAACTGGAGCTGTTAATGCCAACATTAGGACTGCGAAGGCGAATTTGTTACTCTTGTTAACAAGTCACAGTCTAACACCGACTCAGTCACAGTTACAACCAGATTGCTCAGGTCTAGTGCTTATAGACACATAGAACAAGCAACCGACCAACCGACCGACCACACGTGCTGATGCTGCTATTGCCAGTTTTCCAATACAAAAGCGCACAATTTTCTAAAGAAAAACTTTTGTAACGGAAAAAGCAAAAGTTTTGCCTTCGACACCGCAACGAGAATTGTGTTTAGCACCATCACAGAAAACCGTAGACGTCTAAGGAGTGCACGGGTAGCACGGGTAGTCCGTAGCATGGAAAAAAAAGAGTACATGCCACTTCCTGCCGACTGCTAATCCATAGTCATAGTCACACTCGGCTAGTGATAGTTTTAGGCGTACGTGTGGAACGTTTCAATTTAGCAGTGCTGCCACTGCCACTGCCTCCTCCACTGCTTCCACCGCTGCTGCAGCGCACGAGTCGCGTGCACAGCAAAAATTGAATTTATTATCATTGGAATTGATTGTAAGAGCTGCTCAAAGAAAAACAACCACAAAGTCCCACTAATAGTTAGGCGTTAAGGAACTTTGCAAACGAAGCTTTTACTACAGATTAATTATGGCTTGTCCCCTTTTAATCAAGATTAAGTTTAACAAATTGAAACATTCGACAAAACAAAGCGTGAGAAAATGTAAATATGGCAATCAATTTAAATCTGCAACCTACTCGAAAAAAAACGTTGCATACTTTTAGGGCGGGAAATAAATAGGCTCCTTTCGATTTGTGATTCAATTTGAAATTTGAGAAAGTAGAAAGAAATACTGTTCCGTATTCGGAATGCTAAACTATATATTAATATTAATAAATATTATATATTTAACACACACAAAAAGCAATGCAAACAATGCATATAAAATAATTAATTCATTAATGAATAATAAGGTAATCAGAAAAACAGGATTCAAATCGAAATATTAATAAAATTCCATTTTAAAAGTTTGCGCACATAGTTCCCAATATTGTTAGGCATTTTACAATATGTCAATATTCTTTATAAAAATAAAAAATATATTTAATTTTTTGAACAAGATATATTTCACTTTTTAAACCATCAACCCACTATTAAGTAGCAGGAAGGATGTGCTACAATGAGTTTTGAGAAAAATCTTTGGCAAAGGCGAGTGCATGCTGTCATAAAATTCTAAAGAAAAAATCCTCTTTTACTACATTCTAATTATTTGAAATAAATTTGTATGTGCTGCTCCTTGGCAAATTCGTTTTGTAAGCCACTCTGCTGCTGATTACACTTGTTCCTGGCACAGAACTTCCGTCTTCCGCTGCGGAGACCTGGAAATGGTGTGCACACCCGTTGGGGTTCTGGTCAAAGTCGTTAAAGCTTCATTTCCGGCGCAGCCAAGCATGTAACCGAACATTGACCGTAGTAGAAATGCAGGCTAGACATTCAGTCATCTGATGATGGTCAGTGCAGGAACAGGACCAAGACCAAAGCCAGAACCAGAACCAGGACCCGTGCTGATGAGCGTCCATTGTCTGGTGCTACTGCTGCGTTGACTCTTTGGCGCCGCTTAAAGCGCATAAATTATGCAATTTAAATTAATTAAAAGACTCGTCACCTACACGACACGTGTGGCAGGCACATGGGGCATTAGCAGCGCAAGCAGCTCAAACAGCAAACAGACAACAATTTTCACGCAAAACTTTGCGGCCAACAGCATAAAATAGGTTGATGGAATTATACAGTTAGAGAAAAAGGCAGTGAAAACACAAAATGTGAAAGGAGAAAAGGAACTGACAACTTATGAAAGAAAGAAAGAAGAAAGTAGATAGTAGATTATTCTAAAACTGAGAACCCATTGAGCGAGCTTTATTTTAAGCTGGGGTGTTCACGATCACTGCTAAATCTGTTTAATTGATTAGAAAATTCCATATATCCTTATATGTATGTTAGAAAGTTGGTTTATTTACTTAGTTCCCTTTCGTTTTGCCTTCCACAAATGCACAGTTCAGAGTAACTAAGTGTGGCTGCATACTCTTTTAAAAAAATTACCAAAATTCGTTGATATACTTTAAATTGTCACAATATTTTGTATGAAGTTGGCAACGCAGCTCAACCAGTTAAACCGTAAGATAGGTTGATATTATTGGTTAAGTATTTACTTCCTTGTTGGACATAAAACTTTAGTTGAAACTTTAACCAGTTACAATTTTTAATCTCTCTAAGTTCATCCTACATTTAGGACGAGAATGCGTCCTAAAAAAGTAGGATCTGTTTCTGATTCGCTCAGAGAGACTTCCACCCGGAAGGAAATAAGAAATCCTTCGATCCCTCCTAAGTGTAAGCTAAGCTAACTCATTACATATAAAATGCATTGAGTATAAGAGTTAAAGCCAGCTTTAGGCGCACAGAAATGGATTATGTGATTATGAATCACTTAAAGCTAAAAGGGGGACTTATGTCTTGAAATTAGTTGCGGCTTTTCGCCGAGTGTAGGATGTAAAGAAGCTTCAGCAGAACTCGGTGCGATTACGGCAAACACTTTCATTAAAATTATTATTGCAGAAAATGCTTTTTGCTGTTGCAATTGTTTCCACTCGTCGCACTGAACCTGAAGTTGCACAAACAAGCGTACAACTCCCATTGCATTTACATGCAACGCGTTGTTGCTGCTGCTGTTGCTGTTGCTGTTGTTGTTGCTGTTGCTGTTGCTGCTGCTGTTTGCCACTAGCCAAAGGCAACAAACTGAATCCAGTTGAGGCTGTTGATGCTCGTGGTTCAGCTGTAGGTGGTTTGCAGCACCAACACCAGCAGCACGGTGGAGTTGCCGGTGTTTGTCTGCGGTGCCGCGTGTGCTGATTGCTTGGCTGCCAATGCCAAAGGCGGTGGTTCCAACGGTGGTTCTGGCGTCGCTTGTGCTGGCTACATGAAAATGCAATGTGCTTGAAATGAAAACATTAAAAATTTAATTGCGATAATACAAGCGCATAAAATGTTAATGGAGTGTATGTAATCTGACACAGCCAGAAATGCCGGCGACGAGGACGACGATGACGACGACGACGACGACGACGACGACGACGACGACGACGACGACAAGGACGAGAAGGACGCGAAACACACAACGAAATAGCCATAGGGAAGCAGCTGTAATGAAGGATAAAAGAAATTAAAATGCTTTGTGTGTTGGCAGCGCCAACAAGGAGAGCTGCCTCAAGTGAATCTCTGAATCCAGATGATGTGCCACTTTCCACCTTCTGCACGCCCCAAAAACCAGCAACGCAAGCAATGCATATTAAAGTCTGAAGCATCAAATTGATACTGAAAACAAGAAAGAAAATACATCTTCGGTTTGCTGCTGATTTAGTACCCTTACAGGGATGCTAATTGAGTAGAAAACAAAAAAGTTTCTCATGCAAAAACTCAATTGTCCCTAGATCGTTCCTAAAGTAACTTTACCAAGCTATTAAGAAAATTGGAATTGCTGAGATGTTTTGAGTTTTTGAAAAAACAAAAATGTTGTTATATAGTAGTAATTTGATAAATTATGATCAACCTGTGAAAAAACTAAGATCAAAACTAAGATCTGGTAAGTTGATCTATCTACAAAAACAAAAAAGTTGTTCACCAAACTGATTAATCTTTCACAGATCGCTCCTATTTATGATATAGTAGTCTGATTTCAATGAATTTTTAATCAACTAGTAGGAAAACATAGCAAAACTAAGATCTGGTATGTTGTGTTCATATAAAAATCAAAACAAAATACAAAAAAGTTGTTCAGATTTTGATCAATTGTTCCTATAGTAACTATTCGATATAGTTACTTTATTTTGATCCAATTTGATCAGCTTTATAGAAAACATAATGACACTAGCAACATATGACAATAAACAAGACAGTTTTCATACAAAGACCCAAGTATCGAGTAATAGTTGCTATGACAGCTATATAGTATAGTGATCCCATTCATTCCTAACAACTACCTGAAGCAAGCCAAGTTTCATATCGATAGCTCCAAAACTAGACTTAACAGAAACTTAAGCGGAGATGGCCAACTAAACTCGGCCTTTTGCGGCTGTGTTAGAGTATATACTTATATTCGTTTTTGGGTCGGAAATGCCTACTTGAATGTGTTACAAATTTCGTGACAGAAATATAATGCCCGCTGCAAGGGTAAAAAAAACGTAACGACATGAAAAGTGGAACGACTGAGCAGCTAAGTACAATAACAAAATGCAAACAGGTAACATAAGATAGGAGTACTTGCATAAGGAACTATGTATATATATAGTATCAGTGCAATGGTGGAAAAGCAACTGAAAAACAACCTGAGGCTGAAAACCTGCAGCTGCCAGAAGCTGAAGTGAAGCATTGCAAATTCAACTCGACAACGTCGTCGTCGTCGTCGTCGTCGTCGCAGTTGACGCCGCTTTTTGTAGTATTGGCAAAACAAAAACAGGAAGTGCTCTGCGTTGCTCTTAAGTACTTCCTGCTGCTTCAGTGCTCATTGTTGGGCGACGCCACTGCTCCATTGCCAAGTTATTGGAACCCATAGAGAGGCAGGCAGGCAGGCAGGCAGCCTGCAAATAGTTGTAGCATTCTCGCATTCGCATTCGCACTATAATTGCTGCAGGCTGTTTTTGCTTCTCTCCACCTGTCAGAGCAGCAGCAGCAATCAAAAAGTTATAAAAACACACAGCCAAAACAGATACGACTGATACGAGTACCAGAGCTTACTATATTATTTACCATATCGAATGCTGCCAAAGCCCGCGGCCCAGTCATACAAATTGCAGCAGCTGTAGTATCCAGCTCTCAGTTGCAGGCCACAGTTTTGGTGGCCCCCACTCACCGCACTCTTAATCAGCGTGGGTTTGAGTTTGTGTAGCGATGGCTGATTTCAGCGTGAGCGTAAATTAGAAATTCCCGTTAAAGGTTCTTCCAAACAAAGCCCACTTGGCATACCATATTCTATCTTGCGCACATAAACATAAATATTTTTGATGAACTTACTATGAAAATAAAGAAAAATTGTATTTTAAATAACAAAATCAAAGAAAAAATTACCCCAAAGGTATTTTAATTGTAATGAAAACCAGACTCCCTGAGGAAGGCGTAACAAACGCCGAAACGCGTAGGAGAAGAATTTTAATAAATAAATGTAATACAGATTTATTAAAATGAACAACAACGGCCTTAAAACTCGCATTAGGAAACACAAATATTGACGCACAAAAGGGCCCAAACAAATAACACGAAGTTCAGTTTTGACAAAGCTATGGCAGTTTGAAAATAATAATGAATATTATAACTATGAAGTTAAAAACAAGTCAAACTCATATTCAGGAAAAAATAGTTCAATTTATTTAATAATATTATAACTGTGAAGTTGGGAACTAGTCAAAATAACGATCAGAAAAAATATAGCTAATTTAAGATAATTATGACTACAAAGTTGGGAACTAGTCAAAATCATACTCAGGAAATAAAAGCTAAATTTATTTTTAAAAATAATCAAATGTGAAATGCCAAATGAATGTAGGAGGCAAACCATGGGCTAAAGGCTATTTTATTTATTTATTCTTGTACTTGTTTCCCTAACTTTTAATGTAAAATTGAAGCTAATATTAGTTAGAGGATATTTAATATAATTTTACCTTAAAGTAAAACGTGCGAAAAGAGTTTTTCAAATTTGAGTAGACATGGGACAGTATTAGGAAGTTGAGATTTGCATAAATATTGATATTTCCTTCTTAATACAAAACCTTTGGGGGGTGAATTATAATGATAGTTTAGCATCATCAATATGTCATGTCTGCTGACCCTCCCCCCACTCGACTCCTAATCCAACAATGTAAACTGCCAACTTTATTTGCCATATGCTGTTGTTGTTGTTGTCGTTGTTATTTCTCTGCTGCTGCTGTTGCTTTGAAAAGGGCCACCTTTTTAAAATGCAAAACAAAACTTTCGGTTAACAATACTAATCCGGCAATTTATGCAGGGGATTTCGACAGCTGGACCACAGCTGCTTAAACAAACTTAGTGGCTTGGCGCGGCAGGACAGCGACCAACTAGGACACAAAATGCGACAAATACAATGCGAACGAACAGTCTACAGGCTACTACAATAAATAAGTGCCTGAGTGGTAACGGTGCCACAAAAATAGCACAGCCACCGTTGAAAGATGCCCAATTATGCCAGCAACAATGACAACAACAAAAAAAATAAAATAAATTTAAAAAAAAACGAAAGAGAGAACACAAAAAAACAATAACAAGAAAAGTGCTTATAGAACTTTGCATGCTGTTATCTCTTACAGATAAACAGCCTGGAATAGTATATGTATTCCCAGTCCCACTCACCCACCCCGCCCCTACAGGGCGTATACGCAACTTTTGATGCCGCCTCAACGTAAATTTTTCTCGTTAGCCCACAAAAACAATTCATTATAGAATTAGAAAGTAATTCGAACGGAAATTTTACTTGTGGACCGTTGCACAGCATAAAGTTGGCAAGCTCGGGGTACGAGGGGGCAGGTTATGTTAGAGACACCAGCATTGTCTGCCAGTGTGTGTGTCTGCCAATGTGTGTGTGCGGAGAGAGAGACTCGGGCCACCTGCGCACTTCAACATAAAATTTAAGGCGATTAAAATGTCAAACACGACAAAGCGTGCGGCATTAAAAACGCCAACAACGTGGCAACAACCACACACACACACACTTACACCCAAACACCTATACATATACATATATAAATTGTCCAGTTCCCTTTGGCAATTGAGCTTTCCTAGGGCTGCAGCATCAGTTTGAAATTGATCGAAATAGCCATAAGTCGAAGCTTTGAAATATATATTATGATATTTACAGAGTTGAAAAACAATCAATGGCACTATCGATAGTATCCTGGACACATTTGGACTCCACCATTAACTATCATTACTATCGATGTATGCATGATAGATAGATTATATATACCCGATAAACAGCAGATTTAGTTTTTGATTTTCATTCATAAAAATGTCTTTCTGTTGCTTATGAATTATAAGTGTCAATAGTTCAAACTATTACTAACATTACTATCAAGTGGCGGCATGTTGTTTTCCAGCATTACTTTAAAGTTATCTTACCTTATGGACAGAGAAAACTTTTGATTTTTCCGCGAATTCCCTTTAAAAAATACAGTATTAAAAATGCATACTGTTCAGTTGGATTTCTTCCTTTGCGAGTCCTTTTTATTTGAAGAGTGATATTCTGTATTTTAAATACAGTAGTAGTATTCTGCTCAGCATCCTTCACCCTCAGAATAAGGAAGTCTCGCAAAGGAAGAAATGCAATGAAATAACATGAATCTTAAATTCATTTTCTTTATACATTTAAGTGAGTTTTCAAATGAGATCGACAAAGCTTAGGCTAATTGTCGTACATACATTTCTGTAGAGTTATGTTCATGAGCTTGATAAAATGCCTTGTATATTCAGGTATATTAAGTTAACATGAACAAAAAAGAGGACTAAATACCTAAATCATATGATGGATTATATAAATATAACTAAAAATAGAAGCTATAGGTTTAGTTACCATAGCACACTTGTCACACACATGTTTTTAAATAAACAAAAGTAAATAAAATAAGTTACCATTGAAAGGGTGAACTCACATGGAGCTTCTGTTCTTCAGGACTCTGTGTTCGATATTCCCTCCAGGGAGGATAAATAAAACGGGAAGGAAATAGTGCAATAGTGGGTAATGGAACTCACAACTTGGATACATAAACACATACATAGAAATATATACAGTTATGCGTTATATACATAAGAAAAGCCACAGTTCGCCATTGAAGTCAGGTTCAATTGGAGTCGCGAACCAATCCATCGAACCACTCCTAAATTTTCAGTGGTTTCCATTTCTGTTTTCATCTTTTATCGACTGACCATGGGGAACTGTGTATGTGAAGTGGATGCCGCTGTTTCGACTGGTTGCCTAGATTTCCAGCTTCTGTTTGCTCTTGCATAACATTTTTTTGACTGTTGTTGTTGTTGTTGTTGTTGTTGTTGCTGTTGCTGTCTGTTGTTGTTGCTGCCACTGTTTTTGCTGTTTGCTCTCAGAGTTAAGTACTTAACGGCATGTCAACGCTGTTGGTCAGCGTCTGTTGTCGCTGTTGCACAGGGAGCAACGTTCAGAAGGCAGGGGAAGGATGGGATTTTCAATATTGAAAGCGAGCTGTGGCCGCTTTCCCTGTCAATTAGTTTTTGCTTATGCGTCGCTGCGCGAAAAGCGAAATTCAACTAAATTCTAGCACCCACTTTAAGAGGACACTGCAGGATAACTGCTGTCCCTGTCCCTGTCCCTGTCCCTGTCCCTGTCCTCTGTCCTCTGTCCTTCTGTCTATCTGTCTGTCTGTCTGGTACGCTGGGTCGTCGCGAAATTGCAAAAGAAATTGCGCAAATTGTGTGACAGCGTGTAAAGTTGGCACTTTCACACATAACTCATAACTTTGGTGGCAAAACTTTCGCTCATGCTGGCGGGTGGTTGAATCGACAAGGGCGGGGGCCGAAAGAGGGCAAAAGGACTATAAGCCTTACATTGGCGACTATTTGGACGCTCATGTAGACTATTTATCTCTACGAGTGTTTTCGGCTGCGTTGGTGTGTGTTGGCCTGGGCTGCAGCTTTGCTGGAGTTTTGACAGCCCATATAAAAGACCATAAAACAAAAGTTTTTGCTTTAACTTTCAAGCATAGAGCGCACCACTGTAACGCCTACAAAGCAACACACAAACACGTACTTACAACCACTGTGCCTGGACCCAGGCACAGTCTAAACTATAAACTCTTTGCGGCATTAGAAACGTAGTTGAGCAAAACAGAGATTCAACATTTTTTGTTTTTTTTTTCAAAAGTAATTTTTTTCACAAAATGTGTAAAAAAGTTGTGCGCGGTTTTTTGTGTGTGCCAAACAAACGTCAGCAACAACACCACAGAATGATGAAGGGACACACTGAGCGAACTAGGAGAGGAAGTGCCGCTCATGAATTATGAAAATTTAAAACGCTTACATAAAAAAAGAAGAAGCTCCAACTTTTTAGCTGCTTCCCAATTTACTTTTTCTCTCTCAATCTCTCTGTTGTTTACGCTTGAAATTAACTGGCAAATGACGAGTTTCAATTGCAAAGGACACACATTACCCACACTCGTCCTTTTTACACTTTTGATACCCTCAACTTGTATTATTTGTAAAAGGGTGCAACAAAGTTGTGCCAGAGTAAATATGCTGGGAACCTTTGGGGTCTATTGTAACTCCTTTTGAGGTTATAAAATTCTCCCATGAGACAATGCAATAATATTCATTTGATTCTTCTAAGGGGAACTATTTCTACCCAAACTCTACACACAGAATGTATTGTTTATGTGCTTGGTTATATTTAAGATCTGTGTACAGAATATCTCCGTGTCTAGCATACTCCACTATAGCATACTTAATGGTTTCATCTCTCGTACTTATTCTCCTATTCTCCTTCATATGAGTTTACTCACTTCACATTAATCATTGTCCACTTTAGAACCCGCTGTAAGTTTTCTCCCGTCACCAGGGATGGGAGTTATTTCTTAAATATCCAATACATACAACTATTATACTTAGAATATGGCATCATCAATTGATATATTTAAGGTCTTAATTAAAAGTGTTTCCCTTATTAAAACATCTATAGATATCACTACTATAAGCTTTAATTAAAAATAGTTCCTTTATTTTAACACACATCTCCAGATAAACTCAAATTACATTCATCATCAAAAATATGATCTAATAATTATATTTATAAACTATATAAATCTTCCTTTAAATTTATTTAAACCTGCAGCAAAATTTGAAAGCCCAAAACTCTTTTTAAACTAAAACAAAGACTTATATCTGCTTTTTTATATATTTTGCAATTTTTAAAATTTTTAATATTTGAACAGAACTTCAAAAGAGCTAAAAGTAATAAAGTTACACATTTTTAAACCAAACTAAAAAAAAAACGTCGCTGAATAATAGCCAAAAATCAATTTAGAATGAAATTGAAAATGTTTTGCAGCCCTGTTCCAAAAAATAAAAAAATCAACTTAAACTCCAACTGTGGAGCGTCCTTAGCACACACTCATACACACACACACACACACACACACACACACACACACACACACACACACTAGACATACAAATAAAGGACTGCGAGTGCATTTTGTTTGCGTTCGCTGCGTCTAATGAAGTAATAGAAAATGCAAAGCGCTGAATAAAAAATGATGTGCAATTTTTCAAAAAAAGAAGAACACAATTATGCGGGTTGCAACTGGCAACTGGCAACTGGAACTGAAACTGGAACTGGAACTGGCAGCAGTGGCCATAAGGTAGCCAACGTCACGCAGCATGCAGCACGTTGCAAGCAGCCAGCTGACGTCAACAGCGTGCAGCGCTGCAATTGCAGCTAATAATAATAACAGCTCATGAGCACTGACATTTGACAAATGGCACACCCAGGCACATCAGGGTGCGCCCCTCCCTCCGCCCACAGCTATTTAACATGCAAACGCAGCTGCAGCTGCAACGGGCTGAAGAATTCCACAGACATTTCTTTATATTAACGACAAACCAACATAGATATACTATGCTACTTTATATTAGAGCAGAGCTAGGCTGGAAACGGAGCTAGAAGTTTCACTTTAAAACATTTCCTGTAACGAGTATTAAATACTCCCATAACTTTGTCAAAACTTGAACGATTTCCATACGCAATGTCTGTTTCGTCCTGATTTGTACCGTTATTTGACTTGGCATTTCAATTTTATTCAAATTAAAAAAAATTAAAAAATTTCAAATTTTTTCGAAAATTGACAAGGGTCCCCCCTTACACAGTTTCAAATATTAAAATGTTGAAAAAAATTAGGTCTCGAAATTTCATTTTTAATCGATTGCTAACATCAATATTTGTATAGAAAACTATTTCAAAACTTGATCTGAGAAAGTTCATTTTTGGTCAAAATTCATGCTAAAAATTACAAAAATTTCGACTTGTAAGTTTTAGACACCACACCTGCTAAGTTACCAACTATCATAACTTTGTCAAAATTTAACCAATTTCCATACGGAATGTCTTTTTGGTCATGTTCTGTACTCTAAATTTACTTGGCATTTCAATGTTATTTACATTCCAAAAAAAAAATTTTGATAAGTGAACCTTTTTGAAATTTCCGAACAATCGGATGAAAAATGAGTTTTTATATCAAAAACCTTTTCGGTTAATTATACAAATACTACATCCGAAATCTGCAATTGCGAGTTCTATTATACCTTATATAGTTTCCTAGAATTGGATCATAAAGAGACCACATTATTATATAGCTGCAATAAGAACAATCGGATGAAAAATGAGTTTTTATATCAAAAACTTTTTCGGTTATAGTATATACTAATACTACATACGAATTCTGTAATTACGAGATTATTATACTATTATACTTTATACAGTTTCCTAGAATTGGATCATAAAGAGACCACATTATTATACTATAGCTGAAATAAGAACAATCTGAGGAAAATGTAGTTTTTGTGTAAGGGTATATAACATCTTCTTTTGAATTTTACAATAGTCATAGTTGAATGAAGTTTTCAGTGTCACTCTAGGGTAAGCTACTCTCTAGAGTGGTTTCCTATTTGAAATCCAGGCAATAACTTTTGTGCTGGGTGCGGGCTCTTAGCTCATCAGCCAAATGGACAAACAGACTGAAGTTGATCGGCCTGTTACTTGGCCGGGACAAATGTCGAGTGAACGCTTTAAACCATCTTCAAGCACTTGACAAATCAAACTGACAGCGAGGCAACAGCTTCTCCTGGCCATTGTGTTGGCCTGGTCAAAAGTTTTGCGTTGATTTTCTTTTGCCAGTTCCGTGTGTTTTGTCTATTTATTAAAAAACTTTTGTAATTATCGCAATGCGTCTGGTGCTGCTATAGAGCACCTGAATGGATCTGAACTGGACACACATTTTCCGGCTGTCTGGCGCTGTCATCACATCAAAGCAAATTAAAATCAAACAAGGCGAATGGCTCCACCAGATGCATTAGAGAAATTATGAAAGCTGTTTAGAACACAACAGGCTCTCAGACAGCTCATAAAGGTGGCACTTATAATACAACACCTTGTACAACATTTTTGTTTTTATTTTGCATTTTGCAGCAAAACTATTGTAATTATTTTGAACAGCCAATGAGGGCAGTGAAGTTTCTGGCCACACGGCCATATAGATAGATACTTACACATACAACGACAGCTAATGGCCAAGCAGAAATGACCTTTGCTGCTTTTGGGACATGAGCACAACACACAGATACAGATACAGATACAAACACAGATACAGATACAGATACGAACACGGACACGGTTACGGATACTGTTGCTTGTCCTTTTCCTCTGTGTTGCTCTTGCTTTCAAGAATTTTGTGCTGCAAACACAATATGGCTGCCAAGTTGTGTCCTGTAACCCCCCAGACTGTCCCCCCTTCCTTGTGCTTGGTTTCATCATGTTGTTGCCCCCAAAACATGACACTCTCCGTGTTTGCTGTTTACTGCAAAGCATTTTGTGCAACATTTTTGGGCAAATTACTTAAACAAATGCTGTAGCAACTTTTGGGGGACACTACTGCTGGTCAGTGGCCAGTTTATATCAGGCTATAACTACAAGTATCGACTGCTGCTGAAAGCTGCTGAGAATTTTCCTATATACATACTACTATAGAAAACTGTTGAGCCAAATAGTTTCTCATTTTTGTGGTATTTACTTTCACATAGTTTTTCATTATAACAAACTTGATAAGGATTTAGTTTTTGCCAAATTTTACAGCAAAAGGTAGGTACAGTTGAGATTCGCTATAGCGAACGTATATGTACCAAATATTCCTAAAATTTATATGCATGTTAGAACATGTATAGGGATACAAATGAAATTTAACTTCTCTATAATGAAATTGCTCCTATTTTTTTGTGTTTAGTGTTCTGTTTTTGTAAATTTCCTAAAAGTAAAAAAAAAAAATATATTTTTATTGTTTTCATTACAACCTTAAACTATATTTAAAATTTATGCAATCTATTTTCCGTTTTATGACCAGTATGGTATTAAAATGTATTTTTTGTACGTTTATTTAACTTTTTAATCTATCCCAAAAATCTGCACCATTGAACTTTATTTTAAAAATTGTTTTGTCTGTAAATCACCGGAAATATTACTTTCTTTTTTATTTATTGTGTAGCTTTGATTTATAGAATTTGTAATCATTTTAGCATTTTGTACATATGAAATTAATGAACACTTATTTTTGCATATTTAAAACTAAACCTGCTCATGCATCATTTATGAATTCACAAAATTAAATGCAGAGAAAAACCACACATGAAAAATTCACATGAAAAGTACACAGTTAAGTTGGCTGCGCCTGACCATTTCAGGAAATTAATCCTATTCCTTAAATGGTGCTTATGCAGAGTATTTTGTGAATTTCAAAGCAATTTCTAATTGGTACTTAAATGAAGTTTAAACTGATACTTTCAGGGTAAAGAGAGCATGCCAGATATATTGGTTGCTAAACCAACAGCTGCTCAACTTCTCAGCCTCCCAGGTACAGTTTTCCACCCGTTGGAAAGAAAACAAAACTGCATATTACTTGCGGCTGGCAAACCGCACGCAAACAGAGCAACAGTAGCTAATTAATTTTAATAAATTGGCCGCAGACACACTCAGACACACACACACACACACACACACACACACACACTCAGACACACAGTCATTTATATAGGAAAGACACAGTCAAGCCACGTTGCCGTTGCCTAGGCTCAAGTTTTTCAGTGACGCCTCCTTTTGTCTGCTGCCTAAACCGAAAATTAAATAAATCCTGTGCCGTCAAATTAACACACGCAAGGCCTGTGTTATGCGCCTAACAGTATGCCACAGAAAGCGTTTGCCGCTGCCAGGGCCACGCCCATTTTTTGCTAGGATGTTTCCTCTACAGCGCCGCCGCCTTCATCCGTTGTCTTTGGCGACTGATAAAAAGCCGCATATGAATATTTATGTATGCGAAATTGATGCCGCTACAATTACCGTTACCGCTAACTACACACAGAAACACACCCACACACACACGCACACCAGCTGCAACAACAACAACAGCTAACAAACAGCTTCTGCCAATTTACGGCACTTTTGCTGTAGAGTTTGCCGGCGAATAAATTATTGACAGCTTGTAAATTTCACTAAAGTCAGCTGTGGCTGCTGTGTGTATGTGTGTGTGTGTGTGTGTGTGTGTGTGTGTGTGTGTGTGTGTGTGTGTGTGTGTGTGTGTGTGTGTGTGTGTGTGTGCCTCTGTGTGTACGTGGGTGTGCGTATGTGCCATAAAATCTGGCAGATATATACATATGTAATCTATTGGGCACGCATAAACTAAATAAGTTACATAAGCTACAGCGCAGCTTTCAACTAAAGGATATAACAATTCCTTACACAAATTATCCAACTAACCTAGTTAGTAACTAACAATAATAGCATATCAATACAAATTTAAAAAGTTGTTCTTAAATTCACTTTCGGATTAAATCCACAGAAATATGTAAAGCATCATTTTGAGATCGTGGGCATGAATGATAACAAATAGAAGTATTTTTAAATCTATCCAACTCCAAAATAGATTCCCTTATAACCTTACGGTTATATATATCTGGGCTTACTCAAAGATAGTCTGTCTTATCATAGCATATTTTTAAGCCCAAAACTAACTAACCAATAAAGATGTTCTTAAATTCACTTTCGGATTAAGTCCACGAAATATGAAAAGCATTATTTTAAGATCGTAGATATGAATGACAATAAAAAGAAGGTTTTTAAATCTATCCAACTCCAAAATAACTTCCTTTACAACTCGGTTATATACATCTGGGTGTACTCAAAGATATTTCGTTTAATCATACAATTTTTTCATATGTTGAAACCCAAACTTACGCTGGAACAAAACTTTTTTTGATCGCTGTGCGGGTATGTAGAGTATCTATAATTATAATCGAATTTTTGAGCGAGTCTGACGAAGCTGTCAACTACCATTTCACTATTGGCCGGATTATGCAAGTCCTTTGTGGAGTGGTGCCAAGGTGGGTTAAAAATCAACTTCAGCAATTTGTTTTATGTAACCTGCAGGTTTTTCTTGCATGCCAGCGTGCAACTTCAACCCCAATAGGAGCCATAAACATCAAACTCAAGCCATTTACTTCAGCAGGAAACCATTATATTTGCCACCCAGCTGAATTTAACTTAAAAATTCTGATATCCAATGGGAGAAGGAGCGTTGAATATCCGAAAATAGTTTTACACTCAAAATAACCTTTAAGAACCAAAGTAAGCTCTATCAAACCGTATTTTATCCTTTTACAAATAGAAATTTTGGCTTAAAAATCGAAAACAAAGTGCAAATTTTCAGATCGATTTTTCAATTCATAATGCTTGATATATTTTTTTTTAAATTCAAATGAAAATGTAACTTTTTATGATGTTTCGTAGTAAGTATTCCAAAAATCAACAGATATTCCCGGACTTGTTTTTTGGCTTTCTTTATTTACCAGCAAATGCAATAAAGCGACAATCAGGAGTCACAAAAAGTCAATCACTTGCTTTATTCTGCGTATTTATTCAACATCAGCTAATTAAATATTAAATTGAATGTGAAGCCAATTGGGAGTTTAACATTTATCGGATATTTCGTAGCACACAGAAAGTTCACAGACATTTCCAGCCTTTTTTTATTTACCTGGCATTTCAAACAGCCAGCATAAGTTATACAAAACTTCTGCATATTTTGCCAATGTTATTTAAAAATTCAAAAAATTCAAATGATTAAATTTGCAATCACAGGATAAATTAAAATTTCTCTGGATTTTCTTATTATATAAAAAATCAAGAGAAAATTCAGGCGTCTCATTTTTGCTCATTTTTTTACCTTCAATACTAGTTGTTAGTTCCGTGAGCTAACTCATGTCAAACTTTGTGCCAGCTAAGTATATTTCTGTTAGCAGTATATACTATAATCATTTAGGATATGCTCGCACATAACACATACATACATACATATATCTACCCAACTTTTGCATGTGGCAAGCAAATGTTTGAATTAATGGGCAAACATCAAATAAAAAGAGTTTTTATGGACCAAATCTTGAATACTGTCGCTCCAGTATTCGCAATTCGCAGTGGCCTGCAGTGCAGGGTCCTGGCGGGCTGCATTTGCATATTACACAGAGCAAATAAGGATAAAAAGGATTGTAATGGGCACTCTGGCCGGGAGCAAGGCGTGAAAATGCCCGTCACTGGCAGCGTTAATTTCTTTGCACTTTTACAGAGCTTTCACAAATTTCCGTATCTTTCTTCTTTTTTTTCATTCTTTTTTTTATTATTATTTCGCAGGCTTCCGTTTTTAGCACACTTAATTCCATTTGGAACTCGTGAGCAGCGATGATGTCGCTATTAAGGACACATTAGCCAGGACACTCTGGAATTATGTATGTGGCCAGCATAGGGCGACAATGCAGGCATGCATGCTAATGACACGGAAAGACAAACACACACACACACACACACACACATATGCAGACTAACAATTGCATTAGTTTGTAAAAGAATTCAATCTGCATATTTGCACTTGCTCACACACGCCCTCCCCTTCAGCCCACTCTCTGCCGTTCTCCCTTTGATTTTATGGACTGTTGCCATCTCGCTCGCTGCGTGCATTTTATGCGTAACACTGTCTGGGTTGAGGGCCGTGTTGATAAGTGGGTTAAGTCTTTTTCGGTTCCCCACCAACGTCATCAATAAATAAGAACCGTCGGCTGCCCGCTGAGCGCTCAGCGCTGAGCTCTGCGCGCCTGGTACTCTGTTAAAGAAGACAACATGGCGGCCGAGAGCTGTGAACGAGCGAAGCATAACGAAGCGCTTAAAAATATGCTACAGTATTTGTGATTGGTCGCCATGTGTAATTGAAATAATATTGTCGCCGAAAGTGCACATTGCTCTCGATATGGCCTGTATATTTAAGCAAGATTAATGACGCCACATCACGATGACGACGACGACGACGACGACGACGACGACGACGACGAACACGGTGACAACGACAGCAGCGTGGATTCGTGTTCAGCCGAATTTCGCCTTTTACGAAACCTTATCGAAATTCTCCATTTTGTTATTCGCGAAATTGAGAGAGTGAGTGAAGAGAGAGAGAGAGCCCAGTATAAGAGTATATACCCCATGCGCGCTCTCTCATACGCATGTTGCCATAAACTTTAACACGTATAACAGTTCAAATAACACATTTAACAGCAGTGCTGTTAACTTAACAGTAACAGTTAATGTTAAGCATTTACTATACTCCCGCTGTTGCTTTGTCTAAAGTAAACATGTTTGCGCTAGGTTAAAGCATTTTATTTATTATTTAATTAATGGGCATTAATTCGCAAGAAAATACTCTCGAAACCCCTGAGCTTGTCTGGGCTTTATAAAACAAGGCAGGAAATATTTTACAACTGGAAATGAGTGTTCTAGGAAGTATCAAGTACCCAGCTGTGAAGTACCTTACACACATTTCAACTCCCTTATATACACACATGTAAGCACAACACATATATACACGCAAGCACAGCGACAGCGCTGCTTTTTCTCTGTTACTTACTGCTGACAATTGATTCCTGAATAGCTTTAGTGATTCCTATACGAATGTTGTGGAATTTTCAGGACATAAGGTACTTCAACTCTAAAAATCAGCATCGGCCGCTGTTCAGGAAGTCTGCGTACTTCTACACAGCTAAAAGAATAATTATAATAAAATAATAATAAAGGAGTAGGATTTATCTTCAAAAATACATATCCAATCTTATCTTCGTCTTGGTAGTTATCAAAAATGTAAAATAAAATAGTTCTGATATACGAGAACCCACATACCAAGTTGCATACAACTTACTGTTATGCTTCTCTAAGAAAATACACAATTTCCTGCAGGTCCTTAGAGCTCTGCTCACTCTATACCCAATATAAAACTATTCAAGTTATCTACCCATGGCTTCATTTTTGTATACACAATACACTCACTTAGTCAAACAATTTGCAATATATTTGTTTAAATTTGCATACTTAAATTAATTAAAAGCAATGCACACAAACATCAATTTACTGTTCTTGAATAAGAATGATACGTTTTTATTTTGTTGCAAGAACTTTAATTGGCGCCTTGCAGGCAGCATGTAGAGTGGCTGGCTGACAGGCTGTGCCTCAACTTTGGTAAGAAGTTGAAGGAGCAACGCACAAACCGGAAATAATAATCAACAACAAATACTTACTTACACTTACACAGACACTCGGAGAATGTCTATGAACTGGTACGACAATGTTTTCATTACGCGTGTGAGTGTGAGTGCGAATGTGAGTATGAGTGTGAGTACGAGTGTGAGTATTAACGTCAGCCAAACAAACGAATATGCTTGATGAATACTCGACATCACGTACGCTTGAGAAAAGTACGTGTTTCCATTGTAAGAAAAGTCAAAACCCGAAACACAGCCAGACAAAAGAGAATACGAGTATCTGCTGCTGGCCAGGCCAGAAGTAAAAAACCCAGCCAGGGCATCCAGCCAGCTGAGTAACTGTTACTCCGGCTACCAAGACGCTCGCGGTTATGCGGCGAGAGATCCAGTGCCAAAAAGCCGACACCAGGACGCAGGACGAAGCACAAGAGTAGCGTCGCGTCGCACAATACAAAATGCCATTTATCATATTCGTGGGCTCCCCCCTTTTATATATATAGTATAGTATGTGTGTTCTTTTTCTCTGGATCACGAGTGTTTTATTGCAATTTATCATTAGAAGACAGCACACACAAAATGGAGACGCACGCACATTTACAACTCGTTACAACAACCCTAACTCCTTACTCCTTATTCTCGTCCTGCGAAAGGTGTTTCTGCAAGCGCAGTTAATTTGATAAACTGCGTTTGCCGCTATTAACTGTTGTTGTCGCTTGTCTGCTGCTGTTTTTATTTGTTGTGCACAACATGTCGCTGCTGGCACGCCCATATCCGCTTCCGCCCCCGCAGAGAGGACGCTGTGTGCGGGACAGTTTAATCACAATTTAAGCAGCCAAAGCAGTTTGATACATCTTTTGATTTGTTTGTTCTGTGTCCAACTACACCAACTGATATATGCCACGGCTACTGTCATCCTCTCTTTGCAATATCCTTTTATGAAAAGGGGTCGACGAGGCGTGCCTGGACATAATTTCATGCATTTGACTGAGAATACGAAACCTATCTAGGCACTTAACCCATATATATTATTATTAGAGAAGGAACACAACCTTATCACTAGAATTCACATAGCAAGCTCCCTTTATGGCTGTAAAATTAACCTTATTCTACAAACTTGTCTTATTCTCTATGATTATCTCTGCCATCTTTGGTCTTATTGCTGGCCAAAGGGATTTCTATCTAATAATAGGATATTTAGGATAACATGCAAGTTATCTCAACTTATTTAAAACTACCAATGCTCTAGTCGGACAATTATATGCTGAAACCACACTGACTATATCCTGCAAGAACACGAGTTGTTGTAAAAGACGACTGAAAAGATTTCACCCTCAGGACTCATCCTCTAATTAAATTTAAAGGATATAAAATATCAATAAGCACTTATTTTATTTCTTGGCTTTAATATTATATTAACAGACTGTAAATAAGTAGCTTTAAAAAATATTTACAGCTAGATTATACTGTCAAAAAGGTAGCAGCACAAAAAGTTAAATACATATGGAAATTTTTATCATTTATTTATTTTTGTTTATTGGTGAAAATTTGTATATTATATTTAACAAATACAATTAACAAGTTTTCAGCTACCAATGTGGCAACTTAAGCTAGTTATATATAAAACATTTTTATCAAAAAAAGAAAATTAAAAAAAAATAAAATAAAATAAATAAAACTATATTCATGTTCGAAAAGTATGTGTATAGGTATAACTGTGTTATATTCAATGAATATAATTAAGAAATAGCACATTTAAGACAAATATTGTAAGCATATTGTACATTAAGCTCACAAGTTCAAGAAATTACATACCATTATGCGAACCCAGCAAAAGCTACCAAAATTGCATTGATTAGGTAAAAAAAAGTTGGCTTTTTCTTAAAGCAAACGGCAGCCAGACAAACATTTCTTATTTATTATGAATTTTTTTTGGATTTTGTCGGCAGCGTAACAAACTTTTGGGCCCAACAGCTGTTGCCTGCTTCAGCTCCCCCTGCTGCCAAAATGCGCACTTCCTTTCCAGTTGTCGCCTGCGTATTGTCTGCTTTTAGGCGCAAGAAGCAAAAAAATAAAGGAAGAAAATTAAACCGCATCGAATGCGCAGTAAGCGGGCGATAGGGCGATAGGACGATAGGGCGATAGGGCAAAAAGCCAAATCCCGAGATCGATAAGCAAAAGCTGAAGAAAAATGTAAATAAAGGCGCTGGATTGGTTAGCAACCGCAAAATCTCATCACGTTGCGCAAATACAGCCGCGTGCTAGGCCGGCGTTCAAGTGTAGATTAAAAAATGGCCGCAAATAACTCTAGGCGGCCCGGAGAGGAATGTGGCTGGAGGTAGGGGCGGGGGCGCCTGAAAGTAGGCAACGTATTCGCACTTCAAAATCGATTATACAGCCACGCCCCCACTGTGTAAATCGGTGTGTGTGTGTGTGTGTGGTGTGTGTGTGTGTGGTGTGTTTGCATGTGTATGGGTGCGTGCAACTTTTGCTAAATCACGTACAGCCAATTGCCAATTCGTGATTGCCAATTGTGAATTGGGCGCGTGTGTGCGTGTTTACAGGCCTAAAAGTGTGCTAAAGCGAGCGTTTAATTTCGTTCTTTTAGTTAAGAGAAGAAAACTCTACACTACAAAAAAAACAAGTAAGAATGCTTTAGTCGAGTATACCCGACTACAAAACTCCCTGTACCCAGGTCAAAAATTTCCGATCACATCTACGTACACTCACACATACACACACACATAGACAAAGACGCACACACACGAGCGACTGCTCGAGCGCAGCGCAAGCGATGCATTTTAAGTGGTTGCTGTGCTGCTTCTTCCCCCGCGCTCTAGCACTGAATCTTGTTTGTTGAATAACTTCCGTGTTTGTTATCCGATCGAAATTTGGACAGTAGATTAAGAGTGACTGAAGTATTGTACATGCCAAATCCCAAAGCTATATCTTGAAAATTGTTACTGTAAAACGGTTTTTATCGAATAGCGGGGGAACGGGGGAGATATCTCAAATCTAAAATAAACTTGACCTGCTCCCGCTATACACGAACCTACATTCCAAATTTGGTGTCTCTAGCTCTTATAGTTGCTGAGATCCTTGCGTTCATACATACGGACGGACAGACGGACAGGCAGACGGACATGGCCAAATCGAATTCTCTTTTGATACTGATCAAGAATATATATACTTTTTAGGGTCGGAGGTGTCTGCTTCTGCCTGTTACATACATTTGCACAGATTTAGTACCCCTTTTTACCCATTTTATGGGTACAGGGAGTAAAAAGAATACCCCAATATAATAAACAAGCTCGATCTATATATATATATACATATATCAGAGATCTATTTTAAACAGTTTGATCAAGCTGTCTTAATGGTAAGAAAAGGAAATTTAAGTACAGAGAAATATTTTTTATATATTTAAATAAAAGGTCTACTAGAATTTCCAAGAATTTTCAAAATATCGCTCATACTATACTATATAGCTCATAGCTTCGCTTCTATTTCATATAAATGTGAGAGTCTTTGCTGAGCACATTTTTGATCCTCGCTGAGCTAAGGTATGTAAGTGACGAACTAGTTATGAAACTTGATAATAAGTTAAGGACTTAGGATCACCAAAACTTGATGATTGCGTTGTCTATACAATTTCAGTTCCCGTTTTCAAAACTATTTCCCAGCAATTCATTCGGAATTGAAATTGTTAGCGGAATTCCTTAAAACGGATTGAATATTCCGTTTCTATAGTTTTACAGTTAAGCCATATAATCGAATATATTTTCAATGATATGAAACAACGGTTTGTGTTTCATTCGGAAGAAAAAGTACTCTGAAATGATAGCAGAACTGATAGACAAATATATCAACAATTATGATATAATCAGGCCTGTTCTGAATTCCACTTCTGAATCAATTCCACAGAAATATGTAAAGCATGCTTTTGGGTCCTTCTATAAAATAAATAAATATACAAGAAGGCCATGTTTTTAATTATATTCGGCTCTAAAAAGTATGCTGCATTCTATTTTGTGGAATTGATTCGGCATGGAATTCGGAACAGGCCTTATTATATTTTTTATCGTGTTAAAATAAAACCAAATGTTTACAGTTCTTTAGCCAAAAAAATTGATCATTTTCGCAGGATATTTTTGTGAGTGTACGCTCTACTCTAATTAGCTGCGTCTGCGTACACTATTTTTGCCGTCTCATGGCAGCCAAATGAACTGGCAAACTGGGTAAGCTCGCACCCATATGGAACATGAAATTTCAATCATTAGTCATAAGGCAGAGGGCAGAGCACAGAGCACAGCAGGGAGGAGGGAGGAGGGAGGAGGCGACAGCAGCGAAGACAACAGACGACAGGCGGAATTTCTTCATTTACAGGAGCATCCACGACGTGCCCTGTCGTGTCGACACTGCTGACAGGCAGGACACCAGCCAGGACAACAGCCGCCGCGTTGTGGTTGCGGTTTGAGTTTCTGCGGATAGATTTGCCACGCCAGCAGTGCCAACCCACCAAAACTGTCAGCTGTTGATGTTGCCTTGTGGTGGGTGGTAGTGGGAGTTGGGTGTTGGGTGGTTTGCCTGAAAGCTTTAGCGCATGCCATGCAAATAATTGCAGACATTTGTGGCCTGGCCCAGCGCCTGCTTATTGTTTTAATTAAGAAATTTTCACTTGGGGTCTATTAAAATCTGCTAAAACCAAAACTAAAGCCAAAGCGGTAGACTGCACGACATTCATTTGCATGCTGTCAGCGTTTGGAATGCATTCGCATCTTTGTCTTGGCATTCCCAGCATCCAACTGCAACTGCAGCAGCTCCAACTCGCAGCACTCACAGCTCCAATTCTTGGATCCTTCCTTCAATTCGTCTTGTGGCCTCTGCTGGTTAATGAGTTATGTCAAAGGAAAACAATGTTTGTTACTTCATTTATATGCCATTATTATTATTTCTGTTGTGGTTGTCGCATCCATTCTTCACTCTGTCTCTTGCATTTTCAGTTTTTCTTTCAGCCAGCAGCAGCAGCAGCAGCAGCAACTATCCTTCTATTATGTTGCTGCTTGTTATTTGCTCTGCCGTTTTGGCCTCGTCCTGCATCCAGCGTCCTGCTGCCGCTCCTTCCCTAGCTCATTGTTCATGGCGAAAGTTTTTTGTGCGGTTGCATTATGATTATGATTGTATTTCGTCATGTCACTATTATTTGCCATTTTTCGCTTCTACTTTTGCCCCGCAACCTTTTCGTTTTTACAACTTCTGCTGCCTTGCACTTCATTTACACTAAATACATTCCAAATTTAATTCAATAACTAATTCCCTTGGCTTATATTTTAAATGTGCTTATTACTTATATTTTCCGCCTTTTTTTGTCGCCAATTTATATCGATAATTTGACAATTGAAATTTACTCGCATGTAATTAAAACTAATTAGCTGCATAAATATTTGCCTTGCTAATGACTTTGATGAAATGTTATTGTTCATTTTGCAGGCTGTGCGAGCAACATGGGTAAGATGGATTACACCACACGGTTCAGGGGTTGACAGTGTGATTATTATGATGATATTTAATATAGTAAATAATATTATTAAAGGCAAATCGATTGAGTTTTTCCAATACGTGTTTAAAAGTTATGGTAGGTTGAGCTCTAGAAACAACGTTACGATCTCTAGAAGCCTGACCAATGACCGAGCTTAAAACTTCAAGAAATTAAGAAGATTGAAATGTCAACCTAGAGATCAAACCATGACCACAACTGGTACTGGAAGGCTGGGAATAATATTTTCTTTACATGACCGAAAAATGAATTTGGAGATATGCATAAAATTGAATCTGTGGGTCAAACAATAACCAAAATGCCTTTTCTTTTAAAGATCGGTTCGGTTTTGACAAATATATGTTAGGTTGAAAGTCTAGAAATAACCTTTTCCATAAAGTTAAGATCTTTACAGTCCTTCAATATGACGGAAAAATTAATTAGGATATATGAATAAAATTGGAATGCTAAATTAATCTAGAGGTCAACCCACAACCAGAAATGCATTCCTTTTAAAGATCGGTTCGGTTTTGACAAAGTTATGATAGTTTGAAGTCTGGGCATTATATTGTCTTTAAAGTTAAGCTCTTTACATGGCTTGCAAAATGACCGAAATGTGAACTTCAAGAAAGGAATAAAATTGAAATGCCAAATCAATCTAGGCATCAAACCATGACCAGAAATGCATTATTTTTAAAAATCGGTTCGGTTTTGACAAATTTATAGTTAAAGTTAGTCAAGAAAGAACATTTTCCATAAAGTTAGGATCTTTACAAATGCGAAAATAGAATTTGTAGATAAGAATAACAATAAAATGGCGAATCAATTCAAACGATGAACAAAAAATGTTTGGATCAAATCTATCTACGAGGTCTGTATGTTAAATTTGGTGAATCACGGGTGGGTGGGGCTATCTCGACTCCTTATAAACTAAGTACCAAGTTTGGTTGCTCTAGCATCGAAAACACTCATCAAAAAGAAAGTTTTCCAATATTAAGAGGGCTCTTTAACAACTGCAAGCCGCAGCATATAATTTTCTTAAAAAAAGCAAACTCTACGAACCTTTTGCATGACCATTAACTTGGTTAACACTGTGGCTGGTTTTGGTTACTGTTGCCTCTGTCGGCTAGACCGCGATTTCAATTGGTTTTTGCGTTTTCGCTTTTCCATAGAAATTTTGCCACTTAGCTGCGTGATGGAGCATTGTTAAGCTGCTGCTTCACTTCCAGCTCCAGATGCAGCTTGACTCTCATATAGGGGAGTAGATATACATATATATAGACTCGTTCCTATGCATATAGTTGCAGTCGGTCTACGTTGATTTGTGTAAATGACGCTAATGGCCGCCCGATCGAAGGTGAACCCGCAAAAGCGGCCTTCGTCCACTTATTTGCATTTCGAGTGCATTTTGCGCGCCAATTATTTTGCTCAATACTGGTCATACTTGACTTTAAATTGTCGCCGGCTATGTCAGGTAGTGATGTGCAAAAAGAATATCGATATATATCGATTTCGATAGTGATAAGCCTGGAAAAACAAGTATTCAGAATTGTTTCCACCAACATAGAAAAACCAAGAAAAAGATAAAATTCAATTTTGGAGTGCTTTCCATTCCTTTATATAAAACTAAAATTAGTAAAATGGATGCAAATATTTTTGAAATATGCAGAGCATTAAACATGATCAGAGAACCAACCTGTAAAGAAATCTATTCATTAATGACCAGGTGATTCAATCCATTCTTTTTGCTCACAATATTTACTACTCAACATTACAGATTTACTACCACTAAGCTACGACTTGAGTTTGTTGGAAGAAATGTCAAAAGTTTTTATATATATTATATATATATTTTTTCTGTTATTTTATTTATTGAAATCTTTTGGGAATAGTGTCCAGTGTCTTGGTCGGAATCGGATGTTTCTTTCCTAACAGTCCTGACATTTTGGTACAAAGTGTACCCATTTTTAAGTTTTTTTTCAATCAATCATAGGCAGCTGAACATAACAAGCAGAGATGGGAGATTTATGTGTGCATGTTACTTGTAGTATGTTCACTTCATTTGTAAACGATCCTAAAAGTATGCCTTAAATATTTGTGTGAAATTAAAACGCAAGCGGTATTCGTAGCAGGTCTGATAGTATAACAGAAGAAGCACCATGTCCCTTAGAGCCAAAAGAGCAGTTTATGTGCATTGTGTAGCCCCGATCTGGCTATATGGAGTGCAGATTTGGGGAATAGCTGCAAAGTCAAACTATAAATGCATAAAGGTACTACAAAATCGTGCCATGCGTGCCATTACGGACTGCCCATACTATGTACGTGGTACCACCCTTCATCGTGACCTGAATCTGCATACAGTGGAGGAGCAGATTGGAAGGCACACTAGCAGATATAGTGATCGACTAAGAAGACACCAAAGTATACTCGCAAGACGCTTACTCCCTGCCAGGCCTTTAAAAAGAAAGGGTTTTGCCAAAACAATTGACCAACTTTAAAGTTCCCCTCGCAATATGGGAATATTTGCAAGTCCTCATGCGCCTAGCTTGAGGTTTGGTCCTTTTATTATTTTCTATAATTCTGTTGTTATGTTACTATTTTTTTATAGTATGGATTCAACGCTTAATAAATAAATAGTGATTTAAAGAAATGCATTGTTTCTTCGATTAATCGATGTTTGCTGCAGCACTGCTTGCCATTTTTCGTTGCAGGTTTCATTTCTCAATGTTTCGCTGCAACGATGCTTTTATCCGCTGTAAATTGGCGATGTTCAGTCCAGATTTATATCACTAGTGGCAACTGTCAACGGCCACCTGGCAATTGGCAACAGAACTCCAATTTTTTGAAGACAAGGCTGTTGCCCTTGCGTTTTTAATTTGTCGCCCTGTGCCAATTGTTAAGCAAAAGTGGCTAATTTGAAATTCTTTTGAGCGAAGTGCGCACATTTTTGAATGTCAACTTGACGACATCGTTGGCTCGGCCCGGCCCAGCTGCGCCCACGGGGGGTTTGGGGAATTAGTAACTGGGAAATGGAGAACTGGAGAACTGTAGTGCTGGGAACTGTCTGTCGTCCTTGCTGCCTGCCTGCCTGCCTGCTCTGCCTTTGTCTTTGTGTCACGCGGCATGAAATTGAATTTTGGTCCGCAGCAGCAGCAGCAGCAGAGTCTCGACTGGCGACAAAAAGCCAGCCAATTGGTCCAAAACTCCGTCACAATTCCCCGCCATTTTACCCTCATAAGCCTTGCCTTCAATTATGGCTTACGGCCAAACGCCGCCATTTTGACACTCATACAGCGTAATTTGAAATGAATGAAAATTCTTTATAACTACCGTCAGTTTTTCAGCTGTTTTCACTGTTGTTTGTGCTGTTGTTTTCAGCGCTTGAATTTCAATTTACATAAGTCTCTGCATCTGCACCCAGCACCCAGCATCCAGACCGAGACCCAGAACCAGACTCTCGTCTCAGTCTCATCTCTTTGTTAAACTTTTATCTTAACTTTGTGCCTCGTTCTTTTATTTTTGTCGTATTCTTCCTTTTTTGTGAAACTTGAGTTGTTTTTGTGGTTAAATGTAAATTTTATTGAATTTAACTCTTTTGTGTCTGTCTGGCTGAGCGTTAAAGAGGAAATTGCATAATTATGCCTAATCTTGAGACCTATGCCAGCGCCACTTGCAAAATGTGCAATGCAAAACGAGAATCGACTCCGCAATCGGACTGCGAATTAGTTTGAGGCTAGAGCAGCTGCACTGAGAGAAAATAAACGTACGAAAAGGAGCAAATTGTGAAAGAGACTATAGACTGTAGACTGTAGACTGTAGACACACGAAAAGAAGTAAAAACCTCAATTTTTCGTTGAGAAAGGAAGAATAATTGGGTTTTCTAAGATCATACATACTTAGTTACAAAGTATAAAAGAATATCGTCCGATCATATTGAAATTTGGTATGTATATCCTCCACAACACTGAGAATCGGGATGTCAGCTAAGTTATATGTGTATCACATCTTTGGTAAAATAAAACACATTAGAATTTATACAATATATATCATAAATTATAAATACCAACTATTATATCTGAAATAGAAGAAGAAATACAAGCATATGGTATCGTAATTTTACAAAGTTGTCAAATTTCTGAACGAATGATCTTTATTTGTGATTATCAAAGACAATCGAACTTTTTTAGACCGTATTTCATGGTTTAATGTACTTGAGAGCAAAATGGTATGGAAAAGTTGTCCTTTAATGCTTCGCCGTTTTGTCTGAGTGTACTAAGTGGCTGCATTTTGTTTGACAAAGTGTATTAATGGAGTATATAACGCTGAAAGTCAGCTCTTATCTGTCAGATACTTTGGCCCCGTGGCAAATAGCTTTGGGCGCAATCAGTGAGAGACAGAGAGAGAGAGAGATGAGAAAGAAGTAAGGCGTTCTTTATTTGTATCGTTACATTTATGCAACATTTCAATCATTAATAAATCAATTAAAATAAATTGGAATTTTGTGCGCTGATGTTGAACGTACTGCGGCATTTTTTCAGGGCCCTTTCTTCGACTGCGGAGCTGGTCTTTTACATTTTGCGATGGGTTTGGTTCCATGCCATTTAATGCAATTACGCAAAGCCCACTTGGTGTTGGTATTGTTGGTATTCCAGTTGTTGCTGATATAAATCAAAAAATGAATAATTTGATGCGCTCGACAGATCGACGAGAACCGCCAAACAACTTAAATTATTCATTTGATTTACGGCAGCATAAATTTGTAACCAAAATGAATGTTAACTGTAGACAACGGGCTCGCGGCATTCGATTTAAAAATGAATTTTCATAAGCAGCGCACAACAAAAAAAAAAATAAAAAAAAAGGAATAAGGAAATATGCATATACATATATTTTATACATGTTTCGGCCAGACAAACAGACAGAAAGATGCGCGTTGTTGGAACTGAACATCCTTTTAACAATTCTGGACATAAAACTACTTTCAGCGCCTTACAAGGCAGACATGTCAAAAGTTGCGCAACGGCTGTCGATGTGCCAGGACTCTAAGACAGGAATAAAAGGCGGACTGGCAAAAGGCGACAGGGGACATGAAACAGCGACAAATCCCCGCACACACACATACACACACAGACAGACACATCAATAGGCAGGCGGTTAGACATGAGCGTTAAGAGCATTAGAACTTTGCCTTCAAGTATGCACTGCTCCCCTCTAATAGCAGATGCCAAACACAAACTGCCGATTTCATTTCAGGATTGCGGCTAAGGCAAAGTGCAGCCAGCTACCAATATTCTGTCACATATAGCTCACAAATGCCAGCTTGGCAATAAGTAGCTAAAAGGCAGCCGCGCAGAACACCTTTGAAATTCACAGAGTTTCTAAAGTTCTTTTTTAATAGAATAATCAAGCCGGTTTCTAAATCAAATGACAATTTACACCGATTTATGTTTCATATTAATTTAATTGCAGTTAAATGTTTGAGCCTGTTTCCGCTGCCGTTTTAGGAATCAGTACTTGATACTGTCTTCTAGGATGTGGTAATAAAAAATGGGAGAAAGCGGTTAACAGGATATCCCACTACTCACTGTCAAGGCCAACAAAAATTGTGTTTTTAAGTTATATTATAAAAACATACTCTTATCAAAAATGCCACATTAAAAAAAATAGATAAATAAATAAAAAGAATGAATCAATGCTGTTAGCATTATCGGAAAACAAGGGAATTATAAGGTTTGAGTCAGAAAACTCTCAAATACAGTAAAACTTTGTAATAGCGAACTAGATAACCATCGAAAAAAGTTTTGTTTTAAAAGGAAAATTTGAAAAATTAGTTTGCTTGTCTTTTTGAATGATTTCATTTATTTTTATTATATCCAATACTGCTATTGTTTGGATTTTCATGATAATGAAATATACTTCCTAGATTTCTAACTTCCCTAACTTAAGCAAAACTCATCTTATTTTCATGCGGAATATCATTTAGGTTATGGTTTGTTCTTTTGATAGATTTTTATATTTCCAGCTAACATAACTCAATCGATATTTATACAAAAAGTCTTTTATGCAAAGGCTTGTCCTGTTATTTGCTTTGTCAACTATTTATTTTAATTAAAACTTGAGTACATTTTATAAATTCATATAATTTGTGTGTATAATCCCGCCAAATAATAGGAATAGAAATAGCTCTTGTTTATAACACTTTCAGTTTGTATTTAAAACACACTATAGATACAATGTAAAAGCATTCCAAAACCAAAGGAAACTATTATAATGAAAAGACCCACAACCAAATAAATTTGTGCGCCCAAGTCCTTACTGAGCCGCTGTAGTTAATGGAGTTGTAGTTTCCTCAAACTTCTCCTGCTCCAGGTCCAGCTCGGGAATCTTGAGGTTCTGCTTACACTGGTGTATCTTGTAGGCCGTTTCGCACTTGTTGGCGCCACGCAGTGAGTGACAAGCGTGCTGAGACCACCAGCTGGGATTGCTCAGCTCCGAGAGGCGACCAATAAGGTCCTGCTCCACAAAGACGCCGTCATGCATGAGGCCCATCTGCTCGTAGAGGCAATGGGTGAAGCATTGGGTGGTCGCTGTCACATTGCTAAAGTCCTGCGCTTGAAACAGGCGCATCTCCTGCAAGGACATATTTGTTTCCTGGGCACAGAGGCGCACCAGATCCGCGCTCAGCTGCCGTGGAGCATCCTCGACAACAGTTAGGGCCAAATTTGCTTCGAATTTGGCATAGCGCGCCTGACAAACAGAACATTCAATACTAAAAGCAACAAATAACATTTGAAACTAAATTGTATACACACCTCAGCGCCCACAGAGAGGCAAATTGCCAGCAAGAAATACAAATTGTTCATAACAAATGAAGTTATGGAACTGTTGCTAAAATGCTTACAAATCGCGCTTTTATAGCGCAGTTTTAGTAATCTATTTAATCATGTCATTATTAGCCGTACTAATTGCAGATATCAATTCAATGAGCCACATAAACCGCTTAGCCAAAAATTTGCTTTCATTGCCATTGCCAAAAATGTTCAAAGTTTTGGCTGCTTGAAAAGTTTAGCCGCAGTTTTAATAATGCAAAGTAGTCCAAGTCCAAGTCGAACTCGGAGCTCCAGCTTCAGCTCCAGCTCCAGCTCGGGCTCGAAGGCAACCAAAATCAAATTGATGCCAATGTCGATGCTTCGAGAGCCGCTTCAAAAACTGCTTCTGCACAACTTTTGCTTAAAAAGTTGCAACAAAATTAAAACAAAACAAGTAGCAAGAGTTTTCTAACGAGTAACGAATATTCAATACACTTGCAGACCTATTAACTAAAAGTTTCCTATGGCAAATTTCTTATTATTATCCGATGCTAATCAAAATGCTGTCATTCAGCAAATAGTGCTTAAAAACGTTTATTCTTAATAGTGTTATAGTATTCCCTTACTAATCAAATACGACCAAAGAATTGCATATAAAATAGGGTGAAGTTTTTCGAAAATAAATCTGAAAATCTAAGAAAATTAATAAGGAGTTCCTAAAGCAGTTAGGGGTCATCCACATATTACGTAATCATGTTTGGGGTGGGGCGGGTCAGCCAAAAAATTACGTTATATGTGGACGACCCCTTATAATTATTATTATTAGTGGGGGATTGTGTACTATGACCTACAATATCCATTGTAGCCCCGCAGTTATAATATACAATGAACTGATTTGAATAAAAATTTCCCAAATTATATAAAAAAGGGTAGAGTTATCGATCGATTGAGATAGAGGTAGAGATATGGTGCTCAGATTATGATCAAAATGGTCGTACCATAATGTAACTTGTAACTAACACGGTTGGGCGAGAAATCAAAATGGTGTTGTATACAGCAGCTCCATTTTCGGTCGATCGATCCTGTGGCAGCTTATTGATATGATAAATTCAATCCAGATGGTTCTGGAGCTTACAAGCTGAGATATTAGTTTGGTTAGAGACGCACAATTGGACAGTTAGAGACTGATGGATACTCAGGTAGTCATCCTGATGGAACATACAAATACTTTATACATTTTTAGTAACAAAATTATAATACCCACAGCCAGAGCACAACAAGTACTCAAGTAAAATACGCTTGATGTACAACGAAGCGTGAATACACTAACAATCAATATACTATGGGAATTTTAGGAAAATTAATTTTCATTTATTTATTTAGAAAGGCAAAACAGAGCTGCCTCGAATCAAAGAAAATATAATTTAATACATAGATTTAATGTATAAATTTGTACAAGAAAATTGAAGAACATTTAGTTTACTTCAACTACCAAGATGTAATAGTTTTTATATATATTTTTATTTATATTTTTAAGCATTTAATAATAATGAAATAGAATACTTCAACAAACTTGCTTATACAGCTGATTTATCCCGCAGTTCAACTTCGGCTAGAACAATCTTATGACGGCTTTTACTACCAACTATGTATGTATGTATGAACATATATTGTATATGTATATGTGTATGATTTGCATGTGTGTGTGTGTGTGAGTGTGTGTTGGTGTGTGTTGGGATACTTCCGTTGCGGCTGCTGCAGCCGTTATGGGCTGCGACTATTTCCGCTGGTCGCATTAACTGCAGGCGCATAACTTTTCCAATTTGCTTTTGGCAATTATTGATATAAGCCAGCGGCAACAACACTTGAGTTCAGTTTTTCTCTGATTCTCTGGCTCGCTCTCTCTCTCTCTCTCTCTCTCTTTCTCTGTCTCAGTCTGTGTTTAGCATTTGGGCATGTGAGAGGGCCTCTCGTCCAAGCATATTTTCTTGCATTTTGCGCATATTTGTGCAACATTCTCAAAATTCTTCAACAAAGTTTTGTTATTATTGCCGTTATGCTCGAGTCCCGGGACTCGAGAGTTGAGAGTTGAGAGTTGAGTGTCGGGACTTGGCTTGGTTTGCTGCTGCCTGCCACTTTGATTACTTTTGCAGTTGCCGTTGCAATTAGTTTGTTCATTAGACGAGGCAACAAACAGCCCATGACAGAGATAGTTTGGGGTGGGCGGGCAGGCGTTGCAGTCTTGCCTTGACTTGATTGGAATTCACACACTTAATTAGTTGCATGCCCAGTTAATTTGCTCTTTGTTCCTTCAGCTGCTGCCGCTGCTGCTGCTGATTGTGCACAGTTTTTGCAACAATGTATCTTTAAGATGCACATGCTGCCCATTTGCTGGGGATGCAAATAAGCCAACAAGTTGATGTCGAGCTGAGTTGAGTTGAGTTGAGTGATTTGCCAACTGTTTGGCGTTGCAATCATTTTTGTAACACTGCGCCCTGAACACTGAGAAAAATGGTGGTCCAAAAGCCAGCACCAGCTGAAAAATCTTCTTTCATCAGACAAGAACCAGAGTTAACAAAAACAAAGCCCTGTTCATAACAAAAATAAGCAAAAGGAAGACTCCTTCATAAACTAAGCGAAAAGGGAGAACTAGAGCTGGGAATATCTTAACATAAGACTATAACATAACAGACCATTTTGAGCATAACAGCTCAGGGGTGTAACATAGGTTTGAATGAGACCATTTTGAGTATAACAGCTCAGTGGTGTAGTAACATATGTTTAAAATTATAGAAAATTAAATACAAATTTAATTACAATTTAGAATTTTAAAACATAATCAAAAATCACATAACATAACAGCTCGATTGCGAAAGCATTCAAATTTCTGTTCATAAATAGAGCTTTGGTATGTCTTGGAATCCTGTGACCTCTCCAATTCTTTGAAATATGCTTAAAAGTTGTTAAATGAAAACAAAATGATCAGGATTTGATATAAAGCGGCTTTCGTCTACTTTTGTCAACGTGCCACACAATTTGTGCATTCTCAAATGTATATTTTCTGAGTGTAACTGTAATCCTTAAGCCCTGGCCTTCAATACAGCTCTAAAGTCGTAGATCTCTTACCATATTTTGTAGCCACAACGATTTGCATGAGCTTGTCCACAGGGCAGGACCCTGGTGCCTGCCGTCTCTGGCTTTTGTATCCATTGCACTCTACACATATTTGTTGCATAATGCCAACTTATGCGCTGGCACATTGTTGACCGGTTGTCCGGCATTCAGAGCTAAGTCTACCCAGCCCCCACCAGGGAGCGGGTCCTGGCCAGTGCAGGGTATTTGCATTATTCGCCGATAGTCTAATGCCAAAGCGTTTTGGTAGAAAAATCCACAAATCGCATGCCGCAAAACAAAGGCAAATGCCAGAGACAGGACTCGTCAAGATGAATGACTGTAAGCAAATCCAGCGATTCCTGCTTGCATACCAACATTATTCCACGTCAGTTGGCCTTCCTGGCTGCCAGCACATTTCAAATTGCACATGTCCAGGACACCCCAACCACCCGCTGCTCCTGCTCCTCAAAAAAAAAACAAAAACAAAAATAAATAAATATGTATGTGACTTGGGGCAGTTGTTTGCTGCATGCAGCTTGGAAAATTCTCAAGTAAATTTCATTGAATAAGAAATAAATAAGTAAATACTTGAGATAACTCTAAGATTCAGCTTTCACCCTTCCGCTCCCACTCTTTCGCTTTCTCTCTCTGTTTCTATCCCTCTCTAGAGTATGCTGTGACAATTTTCTGTGGCGCTTTCAATTTAATTTTTTGCCCCTTTCTTTTTAAGCATTGTCTGTACATTGTGTTGTAATTTAAAAGCCTTTCAACATGCAAAACACATCCGCAGCCGCATTTAGGCGCTTTCACTTGCCAGCGACTGAAATCAAGAATGAAGTACAACCAAATCCCAATCCCAAACCCAATCCCTATCCCTATCCCAATCCACATTCAGATCCTCATCCACAGCCAAAGGATGTGTGTGGCCAAAACAAATACGTAGTATGACATCCCAGGCATCAACGAAAGTCGACAACGTTGCCTCCCAAGCCAAGTAAATAAATGTTAGAAGGCACAAATGAAACGTGCCAAAGTCAGTTGACAAAGCATGAGGTAACCGCAAACATATGTACATATATAAATACTTATTTAGCAGTAATGAAAGGGGGCACTGGAGTGTCGACTGGATACGGTACGGCTTTAGCCAGCACTTTTTCCAAACTGACTTCAAAACGACAGCTTAATTCACGAATTTATTTGCTTTAAATTAAACATTTGTCATTTCTCTGCTCAATTCACATTTATGTGAACGATTTAGGCGCGTTTAGTCATATTTCAATCAAGAGTTGATATTATAAAGCAGTCTTAACCTCACATTACAATTGTGTGATTAGGTGGCAACGCCATTCCATCAAGTTGGCAGCAACTCATTGACGAATTGGCAGGGCTGTACAACACTGGACAGACTAATTGAAGTACAGTTTATAGTGGATGTTAAATGTGTGCAGTAATTTAAATAAGTCAAATGTTGAACAAGAAAAGTAATATAATTAATATAATAATTGTTGACAATTTGCATGTCAATTATTTACTAGATTTTATTTAAATGATTATGATGATGATTATGATATTTAGCAGCAGCAAGATCGTAACTTTTGTTAATAAAACTATGATGAAATGTAGCCATGTAGATAACTTTTAACATGCACCTTAGTTATTTCTATTTCTTAAAATAAAATAAAAGTAGATGCTGTTGACACGGCGAATTAAATTTTAAGCTTTAACTTTTAAACTCATAACTAATTGGCATTTGATATTATAATATTCATAACTATATATGCGAACAACTTTAAGGAAACACTACAGCAAAGTACATGGAATTGGAATTTGGAGCAGAATAGAATTAAAAACCTTATTTAAAATCAGATACATTTTTAAGAACTATATCTAACTTGCTTAGGAACCTTATGTTTTCGTTGTTCTTTGGATTGTAATTCATAATTGATCCCAAAAGTATTTCCGTAGAATTGTATCGAAAGTAGAATTCATAAACGATCCCAAAAGTATTCTTAAAATATTTCCGTAGAATTGTATCGAAAGTAGAATTCATAAACGATCCCAAAAGTACTCTTAAAATATTTCCGTAGAATTGTATCCAAAGTAGAATTCATAAACGATCCCAAAAGTATTCTTAAAATATTTCCGTAGAATTGTATCGAAAGTAGAATTCAGAACAGCTCTGATATGTTTAAAGTTAAGTTTAATTTGGTATAAATGTGTTGACTCTAATAAGACTTATTGGGAGTTAAAAGTAAAGATATAAAAAAAATCAAAAATGAAAAACAAATTTTATCCAAAACTGGCACATTTTGAGGAAGTATTCAGTTCTACAGTTCTTTTTCCATTTTGTAAGACTATTTATTAACAAAACATAAACTTATCAGTAATCGAAAGTCTTGGTAGTTTTGAAGCAGGTATTCATATGATTTCAAAGAAAGTTTGTTGTTTTTAATATAGCTTTTTCTGCGCTCAAATAATTGTATGAAAATAGGAATTTTTCAATTTGCGAAACGTTTTGGCAGGCAACTCCAGAGCTCGACAAAATGAAGTTGTGGCACGCATTGTTTGCGGGCCGCCATGTGCGACAGCGACAACTTCCCGGCGGGGCCATGTGAGAACCGGAGACGTGGCAGAAGACGTAGACGGAGTCAAAGTTGTCTGTCCGTCCGTCCGTCCGTCCGTCTGTCTGTCTGTCTGTCTGCCTGGGATTCTTTGGCTGACTTTGCAGCGCGCAATTGTTTGATAATGACACTAACATGATGCTGTACTGACAACTAGGCAAAAAAGCAACCTTCTACTTGCCATTTTGTTGAGCCAAAGCCTCACGAAATTATATACGAGAATTACTTATTTGTAACGGGCCGCCGCTGGCAAATTTTCATGTCCTTGCCGCAGCTGACGTTGTCCTGGCTGGCTGCTCCCGTCTCCATCTCCCGCTCCTGCTCCCGTTCCTGCTCCTGTTCCTGTTCCTGTTCGTGTTCCCTTTTTAGTGCCTAGGCTTGATCTCATTTTGTTTGGCGCTTGTTTAGCTGATTTCCACTGGCTGAGGCCCACTGCAAACGATTGTAAATTAAGTTTTAAGCAACATGTCTGCAAAAATCATGCCCCAGGACAACAGCCCCGACCTTAGTTACCCTCTCCTTAGATTCTGGCTGCTGTCGCAGGCAGTTGCAGGATTTCTTTTACTTTTGTTGCCGTTTCTCTTCCTTTTTTTATTGTAGTAGTATTCCTATTTGAAGAATGGAAATTGTGTTTTGTGTGTTTGCTGCAGTGGTCGCCATCGCCATCGCCATCGCCATCGCCATCGTCCTCGTGCAGTTCCTTGAGGAGCTGCTTTGCTATTTTCGCATCATGCTTTCTTTTTGTTTTATTATTTTTTATTTTGTTTTTTTATTGTATTTTACTCGCCGTGCTATTTACACTGCCACAGTCAACAGTCGGCGTCGGCAGTTGCTTTTCCTGTGCCTATTTATACATGTTGTATATACATATATATATATATATAAGTATATATGCTGTACTTGCCAGGAATAAAACGGCAGGACGTCTCAGTGCATTCGTATTTATATTTGTATTTGTATTTGTCTTTTAGTTTATTGTGCTGGGCCAACAACAGCAGCTACAAAGTTTTGTATTTGGGCTCCGTTGAGGCAAAGAATTCAATTTTAGAATCGCAAAGGACTCAGCGCAATTGTTGTGGCTGCTCCTGCTCCTGCCTCTCAACTCAAGTCGACTGACTGACTGACTGACTGACTAACTGCATTTGATTATAGCTCGTTTCATTTTAAATGATTTGCGCAGTTGATCAGTTTACGTACGCCAAAGCAGCCTCTAATTAATGCCAGCAACAAAGATACAACATGTAGGAGTTATCCCAAAGGAAGAACGGCTCGACTAAGAGATACTGTGTGTGAAAACAAATTAGTCCATCCATTTTAACTGCTGAGGAATGCGCTAAGTTAGACTCGCCTCAAAACTCCATCAAACAAAGCTGATTTTATAGTAAACTTAAACAACAAATATTTATGCAGTTATTATGTCTAATTTGCGCATAAGTTATGCCAACAATGAACATGAAATATATCATCTTAAATAGTTAATCATAAAATAAGGATTACGCAATCTTTATAAACAAGAAAATTATAATTCATAAGCGGATAATCATAAATAATGCATAAGAACTGGTTAGTTTATGAACACTTAACAATTCTTATGCATAATTTATGATTATCCACCTTTGAATTATGATTTTCTTGTTAATAACTATTTAACTATTTAAGATTATAACTTAATCATAATAATGAAAGATATAAGTCTTTGCTCATAGAATCACAATTGTATGTAGTATGTGAAAACAGTGCATTTGAAAGGAGCGTATAAGTTATATCTTGTTATTTATGCACAAGACTACAGAACTTATGAATAGTAATGCATAATATCTACACAACAAGCAATGCAGTCATAATATAGCTATAAATGTATGATTAGTCCAATTAAGCTAATTAATATTTCCTGACATTTCTCTCCGCCTTACATTTCTCTCCGGTATACATTTCTCTCCGCCTTACATTTTCCTCCGCCTTACATTTTCCTCCTCTCTTGTTAACCCGTAGTCGAATGCAAAAGTAAAAAATCAGTATTATTTTGTGTGTTCATCATTCCAATTCATATTTCATTGACTAACTCATTTAACTTGTAATTGAAAAGTACTTTTTTATAATTCTAATATACTTTATTATACCCCTTTATCGGCATTAGGCTGTAGAGTATTAACATCGAGAAAGACGGCAACAATTAAGGCTACAAATTTACTTAGATATATATATGTACATACATAGACTGGTAAACAGCAGCTCCTGGCTTAGCTAGTCGACTTAGCTGGGATGAACGACAGTCGGCAAACACTTGCCTGGCAATTAATTAAAACCCAACAAAGTCAAGCAGATAGTCAGCCAGGCAGCCAGGCAGCCAGCCAACCAAGCAACAACAAAGATAATGTAAAGCACAACAAGCTTAAATCCGGCCAAATATTTAGCTGTTAAATGCAGCATTAGCAGCGGCATTGCCTCATTGTTAGATGCCATCCAAGGTTCCCCTAAAGTCCTCCACCAGCTGCTGTATGGCCACCGTGCAGCCCACAATGCCAAAGATAATGCCTATTATTATTAGAACAATATCGCGTATTAGTTTCCAACGCAATCGACCGTAGCCCGCATCATAATTAATAAACATATCAATCAGCGCGGGGCATAGCAGGTTCAAGTTGCATAGAGAAAATGCACCCTCCAGTTCGGTTAAGGCCGCCAAATTTGGTACCACAACAGCCACAATACCTAAAAGCAAAATTAAAGCAATCTTTGGACTCTGATTTTATGTTTTACGACTTACCAGTAGACATCAGAAAGAATATCCGCACTAAATACTCTAACACATAATGAACACTCTGCTTAGAGGTTCCATAATCGCTGAAGACCACGGTGATGACAACAAAGCCGTTTAAAGGATAGCTCAGAAATATACCACAGGCAATGGATAACTTGATAAACTGTGAGAGACTGAGAAGAGCAGTAGTCAAGAGTGAAAGGTGAATACTTTGATTCTTAACCAGTTAACTTGATTAACCAAAATTGGGGAACACTCCAATAAACCTATTTAACAAGTAAGAATGCTTTAGTCGAGTGTATACCTGGCTACAAAACTCCCTGAACCCAGGTCTAAAATTTCCGGTCGCATCTTCGTACACTTACACATGGACACACACATACACAAAGACGCACGCACACAAGCGACAGTGCAAGCGAGGCACTTCAAGTGGTGGCCGCACTGCTTCTTTCCCCGCTCTGCAGTACTGAATTTTCTATCGTGAGTAACTTCCGTGTTTATTATCCGATCAACTTGAAATTTGAACAGTAGATTCAGAGTGACCAAGGTATTATACAAGCCAAATCCCAAACCTATATCTTTAAAATTGTTGGTGTAAAACGTTTTTTATCGAATCGCGGGGGTGGTGGGGGGATATCTCGTATCCAAATTAAACTATACACAAGCCTACTTTCCAAATTTGGTGTCTCTAGCTGTTAAAGTTGCTTAGATCGACGCATTCATACATACGGAGAGACAAACGGACGGACAGACAGACGGACATGGCCAAATCGAAATCTCTTTTGATACTGATCAAGAATATATATACTTAATAGGGTTGGAGATGTCTCCTTCTGCCTGTTACATACACTTGCACAGATTAAGTACCCCCTTTTTATCCATTTTATGGGTACAGGGAGTAAAAACTGACCCACTGGGATGTTGCTCTAAAATTGATTTACTCACATCTCATTCTGGGGAATGTTGAGCGTAATGCTGGCTGCCACTTGCTCGCCAAAGCGCCAATAGCCCATGATGCCAATAAAAATGTTCGAGAAGAGTATAAATAACACGGCCAGATTAAGTACACCACAAAAGCCTAAATAACTTTCCGGATGTGCCATGTTAGCCTCCACGACAAGCATCTGCGTGTGTTAGGGCCCAAGGTGAGATACTGGTAATTAAAGTTAACTGTTTTACGCACCGAGCCCACAGCTGTTAGCGAGAAGGCGGCAATGCCAAAGAACATCATCCAATCAGATGCTGGCTTAAACATTTCGCGCTCCTCTGGACTTGGCAGTCCCCTAAACAGATAAATCAAGATGCAGGCAAAGCCCAAGTAGAGCAGTATGTTTGAGATGAGATTCAGCGGAACCAGATACTTCAGTTTGCGTATCATGAAGAATGGCAGCTGAAACAGACAGACACCAAGCACGTAGTAGCGCTCGTTATAGTCCTTACAGTAATAGTCACCAATTTCCTTAAAGTTCTTGGACACAAACACAACATACACGCAGCAGAGCCCAAACTGGCCAATGACCAGAACACAGCTGGTCAAACATCCGGCCACATTAGCAAAGCAACGCAGACATCCTGGCCCCAGCTCGTAGGCAATCCGGATGGCTTCCGGCATGGATACCTGAGGCACATGGATACGTCGACAGCACTCGGTCATGCCCGCGATCTGCGGCAGGAAATCTAAATGCAAATAATTCCAATAGTGCCGTGCCCAGACAGCGTCTGCACTTACACACCAGCAAATGGATGCAGTAGGTTAGCAGTATCATTAACAGCACTGAGAGCAGTACGCCGGACCCAATGCCCGAGTAGCGTATGGCCAGCGGCATGGCCAGAATTCCAGTGCCCACCACGCACTTTAAAAGTGATATGAAAGCATCAAGGTTGCTGTATAAGGGGGATCAGGGGAAGTTAGTCCAAAAGTCAGCCTAAAACTAGAGTCTTGAATGAGTGTATTTGTTTGCAACGAGTTGAAAGTTCAATTGAAATTGAACAAATTACCCGCAAGCAAGCTGATCGAATCAATGAGCTTGCAACTCATGTGGCTTGCAAGCCAAGTAAGCAAGTGAGAGAAGGGAAAACAAGGCAAACAAAGCCAAAACATACTTCGAATGAATGCAAGTCTATGGAAATTGTGCAAAAGCGAATGATAAAATCATACAATTATGCAAGTCGACTGCACTCGCTTACTCGTCTTGAAACTCGTTATACTTGGTCAGCAAGTAACTTTGAAATGCACTCGTTGCTAACTCTAGTTAAACCGTTTAGCAATGCTTACTTCAATGGCACCTCAACAGTACGTTTCTCATAGGGATCATAGTAGTAATACGATGACATCGACCGGCTGCCAGGAAGTGTGCAATAATTTGAATGTATGATTAATGCATTCCTGGCTCACATACTCACACCAGGCTCAACTGTGTCGGCTGCGTTTCCTCGGCTGCATTCGCCATTTCAGCTATGTTGTTCTGAGAAGTAAGAAATACAGTGCCGATTCTGACTGGCAATTTTGACAACAAATTCAAATGAGCATCGTACTCGTAGTCGTTGTTAACTGTGTCTGTCCTACAGCTGCAAACACATTCAATTCACTTTAAACTAATCAGTGAGCTTAGCGCCAGGCGGGACACACAATCAAAATGGTTGCACATGCGCGGCAACCATTATCATAATATACACAAATTATTGCATACTTTGGGGCGTTGGGGCGCTGCGCTGGCTGCACTGCCGCATAAACTGCATCAACTTGGTGAACCCAGAGACAGTTACAACGCCACCGACAGTGCCAAAGGCAGCAGCCTCAAAACAGTTTCCAAGGCGACAGTACAGTGCATATTAGGTATGGCAGAACTTAAACAACAGAGTGGCTAATTCGTGTTTTTATATTTCTATTCTAAAATATATTTAACTTGTAATTCAAAATTTTTATTAAATTCCAATGGAAAACAAGAAGGAACGGATATCTTCGAAGTGCCGACTCTATATTATACTCTAGGAGCAATGTTTTTATACAAAACTCAATTTTCGTCTGATTTTTCCTATGGGAGCTGTGTGGTAAAACTTTGATCAAATTATAGGAAACTATTTGAAAACTCTCACTTAGTTTGGATATAATATAATAAGTTATTCATACAAAAACTCTTTTTTGTACCCGATCTTTTGTGCTATGTGATATAGTATTTTGATTTTGACCAAATCTATTCAGATTGCATAAGCTCTGCAAAGACTTGCTTTAAGTAAGTTTGGTATGGATATCTTCATAAGCAAACCAGTTTTCCATACAAAAACATAGTTGTCGACCGATCATTCCTATGACAGCTATATGTTATGGTAGTGCGATCCAGCCAGTTACAAAGTATATACTGCTTACAGCAAAAAGAAGGGCCTGTACCAAGTTTCATTACCATTGCTTTAAAACTGAGAGACTAGTTCGCATAGAAACGGACGGACAGACGGACGGACAGACGGACATCGCTATATCTCGGAAAAACCCTGGGTTAAAAATCCTAAAATTTTATACCAACTGGAAGGGATGAGAATATGGGATATTATAAGTGTAAGACACAAAATCCCACAATAAAAATTAAAATACCTCACACAATTAAAATAAATAGGAAAATACAGATTATCTACCTGCGTTTATCTTATCTACATATGTATATGTATTTTTACTTATCTCATTTAACTAAATATGAATATCGTAGCACTCTCTTAAGGTACTCATGTGAAACATGATTAACAAATATAATTAAGAATGCAGCTTACCTTAAATGCCAAGTAGCGAATTTGAATTGAAGACAGAAACTAAGAGTAGACAGTAGAGTGAGTATTAGTATGAACGCAAGTCTTTACCAGAGGGCACCAAAACGAACGGTAAATAAACGCAATAACAACAAACCGTACATAAACGACGCGAGTCTGCGCGCAGCGCCAACAACAACAAACTGATGGCGCGAGTGCAATGCACAACGGATCACAGAATGGGCGCCAAAATAGAGAACGAGCGAGAGAAAATGCAAGCTTTGCACCGGCAAGGCAACAACAAAACACTGGCACAATTTAGACACACTCTGAAATGTAAATACAAGTAAGTTAACTAATATTTATAAACATTAAACATATTTCACTTTGATCACAGCCTAACCGTTTACATGCTAACACATAATTTAGACCGATTCAACTAAAATATAGCCGGATTTGCTTTAAACTAATATGACTACAAAAGCACGAACGTACGCGTACGCGAACACGAAACAGAACAGAACAGAAAATCGATTATCGATGCTGTGTGAAGTTCGATAATTAGTATTTCCTTAGTACTTCTAGTATTTAAAGTATATTTTACGATATTTATTTTTAGATCACTATTAGGAGCAGCGGCCATTTGCACGAAATTTGAATTTTGCATTCAATTGATTTAATTATTGATTTATAAAATACATTTTGGCGGGGGCTTGCATAAATATTGTTCTTTATTTAACGTATTTCTTTAAATTGCATCTGCATTTATTCTACAGTTGAAAATGCATCTATTATTTAAATACTGCATTTATATAGAACGATAGTTTCGACGCCATTAAGCTTATAAACAAATTATCAAATTTGATACCGCGGTTATCAAAATATTTAATTGCCAAAAGCCTTCCACGAATTGTTTGCCACTTATTAATGTGATTTTCTGTTTAATTTCAAGATTATGATAATGATTGAAGTGTTTTTGGAGTGCCCCTAGCCACAATAGACACATGTCCGAAATAAGGAGGCGCTACTTGAGTGAGGTGAGTCAACTGTGTTGTAATAATAAAGAAACAATTCTTATCAAGACTGCTGATTACTGGCAAGTAGAGTGGCGGGGCAGGGGTGCTGCCCGTCTGTTAAACAGTTAGTTTCTCTGGGCCCATGGGCCAGCGATAAGTAAGCGAAAAGTACATTTCTCAGTAACGCAAAAGTTAATTAAAAAGCCCTCGTATGTAAACAAAACAGCACATGTGATCGCTGGGGAGCGCTTTTCCTATAAAAGCGCCGTAGAGCGCAAAACTAAAACAGTATCAAGCAAAGAGTCTTCAAGAAATCACTATGAAATTCATGTACAGTTGCGTCCTTCTCCTGGCCGTGTTCGTCGCCAGCCAAGCCTACACCGCCACCTGGGGCAGGAGAAACAACACCGACATCCTGCTCTCCCGCCAGACGGAGAAGCGTGCACCGCTGAAGAACAACTACTGGAGCGTGAATATTGACTTCCCCCGCCCAGTAAGTCTCGAGTAATCCTCCCTGCCACTAAAGTGTATAACCCTTCCGTTTCTTTAGGGCACTCCCAATTACTACACCATTACGGCCATCAATGCCATTGATAACTTCCGCAACAAGTCTGGAGCCGCACCCAGCCTGTTTTCTGGTGGTCCTGGATATCGCTATGCCACGATCAATCTCCGCAGTCAAGTTAGTCGTGGCATAGACTCGACCATCGAGATCTGGGGTCGCTATTAGGAAAAACTAATTAAAAAGTACAACAACAATAGATCAAATTGGCGTTGATTGTTATCAGGAATTATCCTTGAAAGTTTCGGAGATGAAACTTTAATGTTAAAAGAAAACACAAATCTTAGGAAAAATAATAAAAACAAAATTCCAAAAAAAATAAGCTACTTACCTTATTTCAAACCTTTTGAAACTTACAAGAAATTGTTAAGCAAAAATTTAAAAAATAATATAAATAATTCGATTATTATTATTACTTAGATGTTATTATGATTGTTAAGTAATGAAATGCAAGTACAACAAAACTATTGCTTTTTTTATTATTCAGTTATCACATTTGTATGGAATTCATTGAAAAGTTGAAAATATAACACTTGTATAGCTAAAAATTACTAAATACTGTTTAGTTTTTAAAACTTTCATTACCAGTTTTGTAGAAATTGTAATTCTTGCACGCCTGTAATAGAATTTTATCGTACAATCCTTGTTTGTATGAAATATTGAAGCGCAATTTAATTTCCTTGCAACTTTTGCATGCAACTTGCGTAGAAATATAAACGTTGAATCAAATTGCAAGTAGTTTTACAACTTATAAGAAACTAAGCAGCATTTGCAATTATTTATTGTTGTTTTTTATTAATAGTCATAACAGGATGGTCCTTTTCACGCCTTTAGTATTTACTATTGTTCATTTATAAACCATTCGAAAGGTATTTGAATAAACTCTGTACGTAATTTATAACAAATTAAAGTCGATTGGATATATCACCGATATAACGACTTACTAGATTTAAAAAAAAAACATAATTTTAATATAAACCGATTTAGTATCCCCATTTTAGCCATTTTATGAGTACAGGGAGTAAAAACTAAATAAACATTTTTTACTTTTATTGTGCCTAGATTTTAAATATAACATAATATTAAAAAAATTTATCTAACTTTTATTGTGCCTTTTTTTATACATATATATTTATTATCACAATCAACATTTCAGTACTGTTATAAACAAAAAATCACCCTTAAAGCTAGAAATAATTTCTATTTAATATAAATATTTTCTAAATTTGAGAAATATATTTCTTATATTCAGAAAAAAATATTGTTAGATTTTGTGACATTCTACATTTAAGTGCATTTATTTTTCTGGTGGACTACGTAGGCCTCTTGCGAAACTAGCTTAGTATTATAATATGATCAATTTCTCGCATATATAAGCAAGCATTATATGCTGATCTCAATTTTTGACAGTTGCAGGCAATGTTTTTTGTTGATTATTAATAATTATTATAAGCTATAATATACAGATCATTATGTTAGCCTCCGCCCTGTCCTAAGTCGCTACAAATATTCAAGAATCCACAATGGGACTCTTCACTGTATCTTGGAAATAGATAACCAGTTCTCCAGCTCAGATTTCAATTTCAGCTGCCGGCTGCAACTGTCGAGTCCGCGTTGCCGGAGGACGATTGTCATGCCAGAATGTGCACTTCCGGGTCCGTTTAGTTGTGTGAACTTAACAGTAAATTGAATTAAAATTTATTGTGAAAATTGCAAAATTCCAAAACGCAGCAGCGGCAGCAGAGGCAGCAGCGGGAGCAGCGGGAGCAGCGGGAGCAGCGGCAGCGAGAAGTGGGCTTCAAGGAGACATCAGCGCAAATCCAATACAAATAAAATTAAGTAAAAATGCACACACTCACATAGCAGTGCTAGGGTGCAGCTGGGGAGGGGAAGCTGTGTGTGGTAGGGGGCGTCAGGGGTCGCCGTGTGTTTGCACAAAAAATATGCAAATGTGATATTGTCGCTGGCGACATTTACAACAATTACAATAACAACGAAGACGACTTTGGACAGGCTAACAGGCGTGGGTAGTTGGTGGGGGGTGGCAGGAACAGGGGCGATGAGGGGTGTGGCAACTAACTGCGTGCGACATGTGACACGATATTCAAATAAAGCCGGCCCAGAGGCAGCACAAGGGACGCTGGCGGGGTAGGCGTGGCATTTATAGCATATATAGTATTTTGCATAAAAAAAAGGACGCAGGCAAATATGCAGCAAGGCAGCAGAGCAAGAAAACGAGCGAAAGCAGCACAGAAATCAAATAAAACAAATTTGGAATTTTACAGCAGACGAACCGGAGAATCTTTTATGTATACATATATATATATATGTATATTTATATGTATAACGTACTTATATGGCTCATACATGTGCGCTCGAAGGAGACACGCAGCTGACTAGGATCCTGAAAGCTGCTCCTTAAACAGTCAGTCCTGAGAGTGTGTGTGTGTGCGTGTGTGTGTCTTGTTTTTTCTATGGAAACAAACAGACTGACATTCAATTTAAATTCCTATACAAATAATTGCGTGGCAGTTTCAAAACTAAACAGCTGGGTAAGGAGTTCAAGCTCCTAGCTCCTAGCTGCGAGCAGTGCAGGTTCTTAGATTATGTTGATTTTCAAAACTGCGACATTTGCCTTCATTTGCCCAGCTCAATGTCAATGGACACAGACGGCGACCGCATCATGCAAATAATTATGCATTCCTTGGCTGTTGCCACCAACGCCCAGGACATTGGGTTCATCCTGTGACATTATTCTCTGCTCATCACCTGCTAACGCAAAAAACCATCAAAGAAGCGTGCTATATGCGCGACAGCTCAACCAGAAGATACCCTAGAACAAGTTCTTACACCAGCAGGAGTATCCTCTAAGAATGTATATACTATTTGTATACACACATAACACTTACTACTATTATTATTTTTGTTCTCTTCCACACTTGTATTAAGTTAGTCTTTAGTTAACATCTACCCAATTATAAATATGTACATCCTGGTTTATTAAACTCTATACATGGTTGGCTAAAATCGCAAGTTGTCGATCATAACCACCATGTAAATGAAAAATAAATAAATAAAAATAAAAATGGGGTTCTGAAATTCACTTTCGAATTAAATCCACAGACAATTATGTAGCATACTTTTTGGGATACATCGAATATAATCACACCTGTTCTAAATTCCACTTTCGAATCAACTCCACAGAAATATGTTAAGCATGCTATTCTGTGGAATTGAACTCGGAACAGGCCTTAATATTTATATTGTATAGAAAAGTCTTGATTATTGTTATCCATTTAATCTATCTGTTATTTCATGAACAACTTAAATTAAACTTAAGCTATGTTTACAAGACCTACTTAATCTTAAATAAAAATTAAGTCTAGTTTATAGAAAAGGAAAATAACAATTTCAAGGGCGGTATTGTCATCGAATTTTCTATCCCGATCGAATCAATAGCATATGTATTATGAATCCAACATTTATTTGAAACTGCTCTTTTAATATACACAAAATGGTGTCTTTAAAAACAAATACCTAGGGAATTTGGTACCTATCGATAGGTTTTTAGAAGTATCGATGATAGGACAAATAACTATCTATACTAAGAAAGAATTTTTCACATGTAGAGTAAGCTGGCATGCTTGGTACAGTTAATTTTTAATGAACGCGGCTTAGTATAGTTAATATTTAAAGAATTTCCGAATTTGGGGAGAAAAAACAGCTTGATCTTGATATTAATATCCACTGTTCTCTTAGCTACTGATTACAAAACATAGAGGTTAAAAATATCTCGTGTACGCAGCTTTGTTTAGAGGGTATACAAAATAAATTCCACTCGAAGGCAAATATTCCCAATGCAGCGCACGCACCTGAGCTCTGCTGCTCCGCTGCTCTGCTGTCCTTGGCAATTGGCTGGCGTTTACCTGACTGCGGCTTGAAGCATTATCACTGCGGTTATCTTGCTGCTGCTCCTAATCCTCCTGCTCCTCCTGCTCCTCCTCCTTCTCGTGGTTGCTCCTTCCAACGCTCGCTATCATCATCAATGTTATCAACAGCTTAGCTTAAACTTTGCCGCGTCTAAAGGATGCACCACGATTCGCGTGCCACGTTTTGTTGCAGCTACTTCCTCATGCCTTGCGCATCAATGATTTTGATCAGATTTACTGACGCTGTCCAGCGTTTGAAGCTGATGAAGATGGGGATGATGACGTTGATGAGAAGGATGATGACGTCGCGGCCACAGGACGCGTTTTACCAACGCTTTTATCTCGTTGCCCACAATATTTTTGCATTTATAATGAAATTCATCGTCATTTTTCATACTTGCACAAAGTGGATTTTTATTAGATTTGCGATTCTTGCAAATCTTTATTTTCTTCTTCTTTTTTAACAAAGTACATACATATATATGTATATTTTTATTGTTGCTAACCATATGCTAAAAGTGGCTAGTAAAATGCTCTGCTCGGATCTCTGATTTACAAATGTGCAACCATAGTAATAGAAGTTGTGTTTTCTTCTATTCTATGAGCATTCCTATTAAATGCAAAATGCAAAATTCATGCATATTTTCCACACAATTTGTTAATAGGGGAAAACGCATCGTGCAGCAAATTTTCTATTAGATAAACTGTCAGTCACTTGCGGTAAAGTCAGCGACAAAGACGTGGACGTGAGCCGAGCAACCCCAATGTGAAAGTCATACGATGATAATTCAAATTATTGCGAACCCTAACTCGTATGCCAGGCAAGCCTTTAACAGCTACGACTAGCAGGATACCCTGTATTTATTGAGGATAGTTGAGATCAGACTGTATTCTATGATTAAGACAAGTACAAATTATATAAATCAGGAAATTATGTGAAATATATATAATTTTCATTTAATCTAAGATAAATTGTTGATATTTACAACTAATTTTGGAATAAACAAAAGCGAAGCTTGCACGAAATTATATGCTGGATTGTGAGATTTCTTAAAAGACAGTGTAAGAATTAAATATAGAAAAACTTTTACAACTTAATTATATAAATAAAGACAACTGAAATTACCCTAACAAAAAGAATATGATTTAAGCCACCTTTTAGCCACTTGGTTAAAGGGTATAAATATTAACGACATTTTTAGTTGGCAGCCAAAGACACGCGCCCAGGCACGCAGACAAAGACAGGCAACTCAGCAAACAGCTATTGGCATATAATTTGTAAATAGTATGTGTTGTCGTCTGGGCCGTAATTGAATGTTACACGTAAAATATTGAAAAATACAGTGTGTTCATTATGCGGTTACGATACGTGAGTATAGACAGTGAGTATACAGTGACAGCCCCCCGCTACAGAGGCAACAATAGGCGGCATGGTAACTATTTAAGTATGAAGCCACAGGAAAAGCTAAACGAAGAGGACATTTGAATTATGTTTGTGCGCGCGCAAATGTGGGATGGCAACGCCACAGCTGTGTTGGAAAAGCTCCAAATTTAGTGGCCATGCAACACTACCATACTATTTTGGTATTTTTTTATAGTATTTTGCAATATGTTCACTCTATTCAATTCAAGTTGGTCACACTGTGTTATTAACAACAAGTTATCCGCGTGCTCTACTCAAAGTTAGTAAAAAACGCTGCAAAGAAAACTAAAATGGATGACGAAGCGGAAACCTACAAACTGTGGCGCATACGCAAGACCATCATGCAACTGAGCCACGATCGCGGCTACCTGGTCACTCAGGATGAATTGGACCAAACGCTGGAGCAGTTCAAAGAAATGTTCGGCGACAAACCCAGCGACAAGCGGCCGGCGCGCTCCGACTTAATTGTTTTGGTGGCCCACAACGACGATCCCACTGACCAGATGTTTGTCTTCTTTCCCGAGGAGCCCAAGATTGGCATCAAGACCATTAAGACGTACTGCACCCGCATGCAGGAGGAGAACATACATCGCGCCATTGTCGTGGTCCAAGGCGGCATGACGCCCTCGGCCAAGCAATCGCTGGTGGACATGGCACCCAAGTACATACTCGAACAGTTTCTGGAGTCGGAGCTACTAATCAACATCACGGAGCATGAGCTGGTGCCGGAGCACGTGGTCATGACGGCAGAGGAGAAACAGGAGCTGCTTAGTCGCTACAAGCTAAAAGAGAACATGTTGATGCGCATCCAGGCGGGTGATCCCGTGGCGAGGTACTTTGGCCTCAAACGTGGCCAGGTGGTAAAGATTATACGCTCCTCCGAGACAGCTGGTCGATATATATCATACCGTTTGGTCTGCTGAGCCACAAAAAGACCGATCTATATCCTAAGTACTATATTCTTTGTATCAAATAAGCTCAATAAAAATATATTAATACAAATTTAAGTACAGTTTCTGTAGCATAATATTTGATTTAATATATCTTGCTGAACTCTTCCGCTAATAATATAGTTGAATAGACCTTCCAACTAAAGAATACAACATAAGAGCCACCCTAACGATTTTGATGTCAGAGTGGCCCTAATCGCAGCAAAGTGACAATTGTCTTCTTGGTTTGGGAAGTCTATTCAGTTATATGGTCAGTGTCAATAAGCTGCTCATTTTGCTCACTATCGACTACAGTTATCGTTAGTATATCGATAAATTTACAACGCATAGGTGCAGTCAAAACAGAAAAAAACAAATACAGAAAATACCAACAAATTATACAACAATTCTCGGTGCGTGTGAATGTGTGTGCGTGTGTTCTCCGTGTGCCTGGTGTTCTGAAGAGCCAGGGGCGTCGATTCCGAGATGGCCATGCTGACGCGCTTGACCAGCAGCGGCACAACAACAGTGGCACCTGGCTCGCCCAAAGGCTTGCAGCGCTTCCAAAACTACCTCGCTGCCTTCCTCTGGCCGGGAGCAGCGCAGCGGCAGCAGCGCAAGTCTTCAACGCAACTGGATGCCATTGATTGTTTCACCAATGAGCTGGTTAACAGGAAGACACAGAAATGGGAGGAGCTGCGTGACAATCTGATGAAGCCCGCGGCGGATGATGCCAGCAATGCCACCAGCTTTGGACAGAATGTGGGTCTCATGACGAAGGGCATGATGAGCGACCTGAAAACGCTACGCTCCCCGCAACTGGGCCTGGACATACGTTCGCTGTCGCAGCCACAGCTGGACAACTTGCTGCTGGCCACGCTAGAGATCAAGAACAAGGTGGACTTTCTCTATTTGATACGTCAATGCGTGCGCTGGCAACAGCTGCCCTGCAACGAGGTCTTGATCTCCTGCTTGAAGTACTTGAGCACCATGGGTCGCATGCAGCAGCTGGACTCGCTGGCAGAGACATGCCGACAACTGAAGCATCCATTTGCCAGCATGTACTCGGATCTGGCGCCGTTTAAGGCCATTGCCTTGTGGCACAATGGCAATGCGGATGTTGCCCTAATGACGCTGCATCGTGGCTATGGCATCAGCCTCCTGACGGAGGAGGGCAGACGCATGATACGCGCCGCCTTTCGCACCATTGCCGAGGAAACGCTGGCCCGGAAGAGCGAAGCAGTGCTCGTCTCTCTAATGGAAGTCGCCCGTGCCATACATAGCGAGCACAAGGACATCTTTGTGGTCGCCTGCGTGTGGAAGCAATGCTTTGCCAGCGATTGGTTCTGCGATCAGAAGTCCGCTAGCGAGCTATTCGAGCACTACAAGGATCTGCAGCAACTGGTGGAGCGCAGGTAAACAGTCTTTGCTGAGCTTGCCATCTTCAAACTTGTCCATTATTTAATTAACACGATTTTCACTTTGTATGCTGTAATTTTAGAGCCAGTCCGCTCTGCTCCTCATTCCTGAGCCGGCACAATGTGGACGCTGTGCATCGCCTAATTGAGGTATTTTTGCAGCACAATCAACGCAGCGCCTGCGCCAGTTGCCTTAGCTTGCTCTTTAACTATCAATGTGAGATATTCAAACTGTTTTCTTTAAGCATATTAATAATTTCAATGTTTTACAGACTTGCGCAAGGATCTGCGCGCCTGCGCTGAGATTGTTAAATCCTGTAGCGAACTAGAAATGCCACTGAATGAGCTGCAAAATGAACAGTTCCTCAGTCTGTTCGTCGATCAGAGCGATCCCTTTGAGACTGCTACAGCGGGCAACGGTAGTGCGGCCACCAAGTACAAGCCAAAATCTTTCCAGTACAAATTTTAGAGGCGATTTGTTATCCAGTTCGTTGTAGCCATTGTATTTGTAGAGCACAAAAGCGTGCAACAGCAAAATGTTATGTTGTTGCACTAGTTACAGCAATATGCACGTAGTATCTTTATCACTTTAATAAATGTTATTTATCTTAAGGCAACAGACACGGATCGTCGTTCTGATCTAACATATTTTGAAAGACTTGTTGGTGGATCTAACTTTTAATAATTGCCAGAATAATCGGCTTATATTTCAACAGGAAATGTTATGTATACATGAGAATAGCGTGTAGAACCTTAAATCATTGATTCTCATACACAGAGCTTAAAACCATTCTTAAAAGCAGCGTGTAAAAACATTTTTCCTTCAAATTTCTATTATATTGTAGGTGATATTTAAAGAGAATTGCTTTTTAGTTTTTATAAATGACATACTTTAGTTGTTTTGATATACACAATTATTTCTATTTGTTTCTATTATGCACTTATTTTGATTTTCCTTATATTATACAATTTATTCAAAATACTGATAATGCACACAGAAAATTCAAAGTCAGCTTCTTCTTTATATTATTGCTGATAGCAGTATTGAAATATTTTATAGTTCCATTTGCAAGTTTCAAATATTTCATTTACATAATGCAGGATTATGCCACACATAAGGTTCATATTTCATAAATTTCATAATAATTGCAGAATTTGTAACATCTAATGTTTAAGCTTAGCTTGAATGATCTCGCGTTGCTTAATATTAAAGATATCCCTAGGTAGAGCTAGCATAATAGCATTCCCTAACAAGTGTTCGACCTCATTTAACATTCTTATAGATATTATATTTCATTTGATTTGTTTTAGTATATTTCATGCCTTTGAGTTTGTTCAGCCAATTTCAGCTGTCCTTAATGTTGCCCTCGGGCAGTTGGGACGTCGAAAGGCCCATGCACTCGTAGCAGCGTGAGATTAGATGGTTGCCACATCTGTGAGCCTGGCACTGCTGGCAGCGGGAGCGGGCTTTGGTCTCCCGCTTGTTGCGAGCGCAGGGCTTGCAGCGCCGATGCTTCTCGCCATAGCGACTGACCAAGGTGACGCCTTCGGGCAGCTGGGCCTGGTCTAAGCTGATAACGCCTAAGCCATGCGATTGCTTGGCATCGCTGGATGCTTCACTCAGCAGCCGCTGGCTGGACTGACCCAGAATCTCACAGATTTGCAGACGCATTACCAGCGTTGTAGTTGTAGAACGACGATGCAGGCGCCGCTGTAGACGTTGCTGAGTTAAAAAGAGTCCCAACTGTCGCTGAAAGTCGCGCTGCTCAATGTGGGCATCGCCTTTTGGCGATAGGCGTAGCAACACCCAGGCATTGAAAGCTGATACGTTGAGCATTAAATGCAGCAGCTGCAGCATGGGTGCCGGCTTGGACGCCGCCAGACGCGCAGGCAGAGACAACGCTGTACTGTATCTGGCAGATAGCTCACGAAATTGCGCGCAGACTTGAAAGGTATGCAGTTGCGTTTGCAGGGCATTCACCTGCGTGCTCAAGCCGCAGGTGACTAAGGAAACGCCAGATTGCTGTGTCAATCTATTGGCGCCGCTAAACAATGTGCCACCCGACCAGTTTTTGGGATAATCTGGCGCCGTTGCGTGTAGTGTGCAAATGCTGCTCAGATTGTGCTGCAGCAGCTGCTCCGAGTGTTTTAGACAGGCATAGCGTGAGCCCAGCGTTATATTGCGACCAGTGGTCTTATAATCACAGATGAGCTGCATTAGTTCCTTTTGCGACGTCATTTCCTGCCTATTAAGCACCGCATTGGTCATGTAGAGCGTCTTGGCATCACAGCAGAGTGGCAAAGGCATATTGTCCAAGGCGGGCTGCTCATCCACACAAAGCCAGCCGCTGGATCCGTAATAGGAACGACAATTGATGAGCAGTTTCTGCCACAGGCGCTGCGCATCATTCCAGCTGCTGTCAGGCAGGGTGCCAAGGCATTCCGCAAAGAACTCAAAGCGTGCTAGCGACATGGTGGCACGAAAGATGGCATTGCCTAGCTCCAGTGTCCAGAGCTCATCTGTAACAAGTGAAATTGAGGTAAAAATAAACAATTTATGCTTGTAATTCAATTACCCAGCGGACCATTGTGTTGTGCATTGCGAAACACGCCGCACAAATAGCTCAAGCCCAGCCAGGAACGCAACTCAGTGAGATCTGTGGGCCGCTCTGCATGGGTTCTACTGCGTCGCTGGCGTATTTGCTCGTTAATCAGATGCAGCAGCATGCGCAGCATTTCATCATCGAATAATAGCATCCAGGACTCCACAGCATTGGAAGCATTTCTAGCAGGTCCCTTGCCGCAGGCCTGCTGCTTTGGAAATAGCAATTCTTCCTGTGCAGCGGCCTGCACATCATCCAAACACCAGGCGTGACCACTGCTGGACATGAAGCAGCTGCTGGTGCTTGAAGGACGCCCACGTTTGCCGCGAGCTCTGCCTGGCTTAAGGACTACCTCGGCAAGCTGATCATCATTTAGCAGAATATCTTCATCCTTAAAGAGCCAGGAAAAGTTAGAGGAAACCGCCGCCGTTTCCAGCAGAGGATCAGCGTGAGCATCAGCATCGTCTTCGACTAGAGTCCTTAGCTCCATATCAATATTCTCCTCCTCCATTCGCGGCTCATCCTTCAGCTCAATATCGATATTTTTGGTCTCCTGCTCGTCCAGTCGGCAATCCACTTTGTTGCTTTCATTCATAGTTCACATGAAAATTGCTTAAATACATAATTCAATTATTTTGTAATCAAGTATATTAAAATTTAACTTAATTGCTGTGACCTACAAAATGCAAAAAAAAAAAGAACATTAAAACAAAAAATAAACAAATCTTGTTTACCTTTTTGGACTGACGTGAAGTTGGCTGTGCGCAAATGGGAGACTCGCGTGAAGTTGGCTGCAAGCACGAATTCAGATAGATGCCAGTGTGTACATCATTCAACAAAAATAAATGCATAATTAAATCGACAGCAAAACCAAAACATTGCTAATTGTAATTGTGTTGAAAATATAACGATGGCATAGTAATAAACACAAATGAAGTGAAACATTGCGCGCAGCGACAGCAAGTGCGCACTTTTGTGCATAAAACACAACTACATAAACACAAACGCGTTAAAATCTGCGCAGCAGGCAGCACAAGCACAGCTGCCGTGCAGAGGTTAGGCAGTCTGCCAAATAAACCATTTCAATTAAAAGCATAAATCATTTAGCAACTAAAGTGTTTAACTTGCGAGATTTACGCGCGCGTTAGAGCGATTTGTCAAAAATTCTGCTTCGCAATGTCAATTTGACATGTTATACTGTCACGTCTTTGCCAAAGTCTTATACCAAGAGCTGTCGATAGACGATAGCATACACCTGGGTTTCGATAACGAACTGTTGACAAGGCGTACAAATTTCAAATGCCCACAAATGTCATATCTCAGTAGGCCATGTCAAATTTGTGGCAGCTAGTTAATGTGTTCTAGTCAAAGTTAGTCTAATTTCAAAGCCGGTGCTGTGAAAACGAACAAAAAGAAAGTAGAAAATATATTTCCCTTTTAGTTTCTACGTGTTTTTTTTTGTTTGTTGTGAAAGAACACCGTTTTCCCGCGTCAAGCTGCAAGTCATTCTGTCTACGCCTTACGGTTCTTATTTATTGTTGTTGCGCTCGCCAATTGTGTGCCAATATGATATCGCCGGAGCAGCATGAAGTTGATTTGGTATTGGATCGCCAGGTGCGCCAGAACATACAGAATATGATGCACGAAGCGGATGTCCAGGCAAATATACTGGAAAATGAAGGTAAGCCTGAGTCATAACATTGATATTTGTCGACCCTAATTTCAATCCTATCACAAAGCTTCGCGTTTGAGTACCATTCAGAACATTTAATTTATAAATATATTTCACTGCCAACTTTAACCTTGACATTGTCTCATATAGACTGATTGCAAATAAAACACATAAATTAAAAAAATCGCTGCCGCAAGTGAAAATGAACACAGATTTGCATACTTATTAGAAAATACTGATAATTTCCTTAATCCTAGGCGTTTCGGCACGCGACCGCTACATCTCCGAGTCCAGTATTGATCAGGATCATATGCATCAGGATGCCATGGTGCTGGGCACCCTGTCCGCTGATGAGATTGTCCAGGAGGATGAGGACTCTGAGCAGGCCATACAGGAAATACAAAACTACCACGATATGCTTGTGGAAACACACATCGATGTCAATGGCTCGTTGCGCAAGCGTCGCGGCAATTTGCCAAAGCACTCGGTGAAGATATTGAAGCGTTGGCTCTACGAGCATCGCTATAATGCCTATCCCAGTGATGCGGAGAAGTTTGCGCTGTCCCAGGAGGCAAATCTGACGGTGCTGCAGGTCTGCAATTGGTTTATAAATGCGCGCCGTCGCATTTTGCCAGAGATGATACGCCGCGAAGGCAATGATCCCTTGCACTTCACCATCTCACGGCGTGGCAAGAAGTTGAGCCCCAACACTTCGGCCACAATTGCCATGAATGCTGGGGGCACTCCAAATCCCATAACAGGCAGTCCTGCCTCGGAAGTGGTAAGACTGTTGTTTAGTTAGTTTATTGGAATAACGGCTTTAAGCAATCTGTGTTTGCTTCTTAGGTTGTTGGAGCCACCGAGGAGGTGCACAGCGTCGCTGAGATGCACGATGGCATTGCCAATGTGCTCACCAACTTTGATCAGTATGCGCGTGCTCCCAATGGCCAAATTGTCAAAATGGAGCCAGAGTTCGATGAGAGCGTCATTTACAGGTAATGCCCTGGTTCTAGTAGTTAGCCTCTAGCCTAAGCCCACCCACTCATCTTGCTGCCCAAACAAATCCTTTCCCCAAGTTGGCAACAAGCAATTGCACACAATCCAATGGGCTTTCAGCGGCTGCATACCTCGTTGCAAGCCACCATTATCGATAAGATACAAAGCTATCAGATGCGCAAGGCGGCCAGTGGGGAGGGCAGCATCATCAGCAGCAACAGCAGCGTAAGCAGCAGCAGCTATAATGGAGACAACCCTTCCATGTTATCAAATAGCTCCTATGGGCAGCTGCCGCCCGAGCTAGAAGAGAATAAGCCAAGGAAGCGCGGACGCAAGCGCCAAAACGAGCTGAACAATACTGAAACCGTGCCAGGCAAAGCTCCCAAGCAGGAATCGGAAGACGATGTACAGCCGGAAGGGTATATGGCTCAAAAGGAAGTTTTATGTACTAAGAATGATTCCAAACATTTGACAGCGCAAAGGTAGCTTGATGGTTTTAGGTTTTAGCTTATAGGATTGACGGGCGCCAGTTGTTGATACTTCCATTTAATGCGCATCTTCTCACCCACAGATCCGAGGGCGAGGACAGCGTGCAGGATTATGAGTGCGACAAGCAGAACAGCGAGGAAGAAGAACGCTTTGAGACATCCGATGATTGGCAGAGTGTGATCAAGTAATTATTTATCTATAACATTTTGATAAACCAAATATCGCTAAGACATCATCACAGTACATATTCTTAGTGAAACTGTTTCTGTTTTCGAATACTTTTCAAAAGTAAAATCGTTTTTCAATCGTTTTTATTTCATTTTAATCAGTTGTATCCTTTTTTTATTATCAAGATTACTTTTACAAATTGCAAACAGCTTTTGTAATTAAATTGTTTTTTTTTGCTTAGTTAATCTATTTAAAAATAACGCAAATGGAGCAGAATTTGTGAATTGGCTTGATTCTTGTTTTTTTGATCATCAAATTCAAATTCTCTTAAGGTTTCTTTCTTTAAATTCTTTTTCATATACATCAACTCCACAACCACGAACACAACTGTACACCTCGCTTTCGTACTTTCTTAATGCTATGCAGGACCGTTTTCAGCACCGAAGAAGTAACCACCACAAAAGCAAATGCCAATGCCAATGCTGCAGAATCGCAGATCTTCAAGTCTGAAGGTATATATATATATATATATATTATATGTATGGTAATCCTTATAATGCCGCATCTGAGCTTACAGGCAATCATCAATTGCTGGATCATATTTTGGGCGCTGAGGCAACCGTTATGACCAGCCGCAATGCAGCTGTTGGGGTGCCATGTGCGCCGCAGCAGGAAGATGAAAGCGTTTCCGTCACGGAGAATGATAATACACCGGCAGAGGAGCAGACGCCTCCACGTCCAGGTGCGTAAATGCTCAAGTTGCACTGAGTCGCCAATAACAATTTGTTTAATTGTAGCCTTAAGTCGTGAGGAGCGCGATAAATACAAATGCTTTTATTACCTTGTGGAAACAGCCATGGCTGTGCGTCAGAACGATAATGGTCAAGAAGACGAGCTTGCCTACGTGGACAACTATCTGAATAACTAGCTAGCATAATTAGTATTGTACATATATTTAGTATTTGATATAAATGCAGGCCTCGGCCTGTGCTTGTTAGGGGTCATCTCATTGAGCATTTGCTAACAAATGGTTGCCAACTAAACTTCACACTTGCAAAAGCAGCCCAAACTACATATCGAAAAAGCCAATTTAAATCAGGAGAAACGAAATCTATATGAATTATGATTTTGTGCTAATTGGGCATATTTAAAACATTTAAATGAATTTACTAGTTACAATTTCAACAAGATGGCAATTAGCAATAACTAAGTAGCTCGATTATCTAGACACAATTCAATTGTAATTACACTTTAGGCTTAGCACATAGATATTGTCAGTTGTAACAACACCTAGCTGTTGATGTGCTATGTTTATAATAAACCAAACTTTGAAATAAATTGTGCAAGAATTATAAAACTTCTACTTTTCAATTTAAAAACAATCTTTGCGCGCTATGACAATTGTTTGCTATCGACAGTTGTGACTGTATCGATAGGTTTCACTTTGAACAATCGGCATTTTATGATTGCTGTTGTGCGGTCACACTGCTACTACCGAAAGTCGCTAAAAGAAATAGTTACGCGCAGACAAATGTGCAATTTGTGTAAATAACAATAAAAATCAATGAAAATGTAAAGGTGTAACTTGTTATTTAGTGAGGGCCTCACGCAAACGCACAAAGCCACGAAACGTCAACAGAACACGTTACCATTCCGTCTAAGACTGCTTTCGACCAGATCCCCGCCGCACTCTTCACCTGTCGCGCCTACACCACCGCTGCCTGCCGCCTGCCGCCACTACAAAAACAAAACGTACGCCTTTGGGATTGCGGCTTAGCCGGAGCATCCGCAACGGCATCCGCATTGGCATTGGTGTCACAGGCAAAATCAGGACATGCAAAGAGCATTTCAATTTGCGGTGTGGGTAAGTATCTTAAATGTCATCTTCGTGTGTGCCCTTTCTGTGTTTCCTCTCCTCTATAAACTGATTGTATACATATATATAAATACACATTTGTACATACTTATGTGTGTGTTTGTATGTATGTATGTATGTATGTATGTATGTTGTTTGTGTCTGGCATCGCTTTCTGGCTATCTGCAATTTTACTTTCGGTTTTTTGTTTTTTCCTCTGTGCCCGTACTTGCGTCACCAAAGCTGTACTTGTTATTATGGTCTGCATACATATATACATATTTATGTATGTATGTATGTATGTATGTAGGTACATTCACCCGGCTGTTGTTTTTTCAGTTCAAGCTGTTGTGCCCCATTCAAAACCCCAAAACCTTTCTTTAGTTTTCTTTCTCCTCACGCTGATTATCTGGAAATTGTTTTAAGTCAATCTTTATACCATCTAGTAATGAATAAAATGTTGAAACAAAGCTCTGCACATGTACAGATGTATGTAGCAGGAAACACAATGCATGCTTGACCTTATAAAGTATATATATTCTTGCTCTTGATAAGGCCCATCGATCTCAGCGACGATTTCAAGCAGAGTTACCAAATTTGGTATTTCTTTTCTTATAGCTGAACTGAGTTTCCAGTTTCAACCTTTGAAAAAGAAAACTAATTACAATACAACTAACTTTTTAATGATCATGCCTTCATTTCATTCATATTACTTGTCCAGTTTTGCATGCCTTTGTCGTATTGTATAGATTTTTGTACTACTTTTGATAGAAGAATTATTTGTAGCCATTTTTAATTTTTTCTATTCAAATTTTCATATATCATATAATAGTACAGTGGACGCTAGCAAATTAGAGCCACTTTGTTTTTAAAGTAATTCTCATTTCTAAAAAAATCTAATTTGTGTAAAATTTTGTTATTGGAATATAAATAAAAAATGTAGAAAACTTACTTCAAAAAAATACAAAAATGTATTTTCTTACTTCATTTTGTTCAATAAAAGTAACTAAACCATCCAGTGTAACACATGTAAGTTGTATTGTTTTTAAATATATGCAACAAAACATTCTAATTTCTGAAAGATTCGAATTTCAGAGAATTGATTTTTATTCAAAAATCAAATAGTCAAAATAAAAATAAAAGACAAATTGTGGAACGTGATTTTACTATTATAAACATGCTATATATACCCAAATGTAATCAGATCATTTTCAAAAATCGTTTACATATGAATATATACAGAAAATACTATGAGCTCATTCGCTTGCTGATTTCCGCTGACTTGTAAGCCGATGACTAATTTCTTTTCTTTACTCAGTAATTGAAAAAGTAAGCACACCTTTGTATGAAATAGATAAAACTGGTTCAAGTACGCTGGCTTTATCAGCACAGTATTTTCTATGGTTGATTGAATTTCTCAGTCGAAATAAACCTGAAGCAGCGCAAATCAGTCAGCGATTAGTTCTGCTGAACGTGCCCTGCTCTGCTATGTATAAGTTGAATTTGCTCTTCTCTTTTGGTTTCTCTCAACTTTTGGGTCACATCATTTGGCACTTGGTTTGCGGGGAGCGCAGGCCCCAATAGCTATTTATAAGCACGTGTCATCGTCACTCTGAGAACGCTTAAGCACACACCACACACCACACACACACACACACACACACATACATACATAGAACTTAATTGTAGGTAATATTTAGCCAGAATTAATAAAAAGCAAACACGATAATTTGTAGCAATTAGAAATGGCAGAGCCTTTGCCACTTAACCGCCAGCTGTAAAAATGTATTATGTGAGCTGAGGGCAACTCTCAGAATGTTTATTAATAAATCGAAGCAGCAACGCCAAGATACTCATGTTCATAGAGATACAGATACAGATACAGGGACACAGGCAACCCCATTGGCAAAAGGGTCAAATGGTTGTCGATGCCGTTGCGCAGTTCAGTTGCGCCGCCTGCACCCCCGTCCATCTCCGTGTTCGTCTCTACATGAAGGCGCCGTATCCATGCTGTCGCACAGTTCGTTATTTTTTAAATAGAGGCCCCCAGACTACGCTCTATTTTGTCTAGCTTGCATATTAGCACCGACGCTGTCGTTGCTCTCTCTCCGGCTCTGGTTCTCCTCAGCGGTGGCTGCCACTCGGGCTGCCTTCAATGCCTCACTTGTTGTGCCACCAACGCAACGCATCATTTTCAGTTGCAATTATAAGCTACACGGGTTCCAACTGAGCACCGTCTGCACTTTGTTTAGCCACGTCGCGCTAGCCAAATATTCAATAAATAATAAATAATAAATATTAAAATGTTTTGTTGTGTGTGAAAGTAAACTGATTGAAATGCTGCTGCTACGTCGGTATGTGCCGCAGGGTGTTCAAGCGATTAATCAGCTAAGAAATGAGTGCCTTTAATCGCCGGCAACGTATTATTATTAAACAACAAGCCACAGCAACTGCAAATTGTGCATACGTAGGCTATTTGGGTTACGCATACGCCGTGTGAGCAACGGATAATCCATCTAAAGCGGCCCCATTGTCAGCTATTTGGTCATGAGATCATAAATACATCAAATATAACGATAAGCTGCACGGCAATTTGAACAGCCTCAATCCAAGCAAGCCCCCCATACAGTCTTAGCTCTGCTTGGGCTGTGTCTGCTCTTTTTGGTTTCAACTATTTTTAGCTATTTTTCAAAAACAAACATGTAAAGTGCGGCACAAATTTAATTTAAGATAGTTCCGGTGCTGTTTATCGCAAATATTGCAGTATTTATGGCGGCACTCAGCGAAAATGTAGAAACTTAACTTTTTTTCTTGCTTCAAGATTTGGCGTATTAAATTCACTTGAAGTTGAACTATCGAAATCAAATCGCAAAAGTGCATTACTCATGCTTGCTGGAATACAATGTATTACATTCTCTTATATTAGAAGAACGATATCATATCATCAGGTTTATTAATTATAACTTGTAAATCAATTTATGTTTTGTTTGCGGCAAGATTATACGAATTAAATGAAGTTTGAACTGGTGATTTGAAACCGCAAAAGTTCAAATCGTTTTTAAGTATTATATGACTACATTAAATGTATGTTAATATTTATAAATCAGTTCTAATATTGCTACAAATTCATTTGAATTTGCATTTAAATTTATATAAGTATTTATAAATCAGTTCTAATATTGCTACAAATGCATTTGTTTCCACTGATTTGGAAGTGCATTTGAAATATAACTTTGCCCACTAAGTGTGTGTTTCTCAGCGTTGTTGTTTGATTGATGTTGTTGAAACAAATAACTTACATTTGCTTCAGCTGTAGCATGCGTAGGACTCGTTTGTCCTTTCAAGTGCACTTCGTGCAAGACTCTAAATCATAGCTCATTTACGCTGTAGCTCGAACATAAACATTTTACGATTTATTTTTATGATTTTGAAATTCGAAAATGTGTGCCATATTTATCAAGCGTAGCCCCTATAGATAAGACTCAAACCCTAGCTAATAAACATATTTTATATATATTTTTCAATGTCAATGCTACCATAAAAAGTGCACGACATAACAGGAAAAATAAACATAATCAGTTAGCCTTTAGAGGCTGCTCTTAACATTTAATGCTGGACAATAAATATGTCCTGTAGATTGTTATTACAAAGGAACTACTGTGCAAGTGAATTCCAGAACATGTTCAGAGTGTGTGCCACGTAATGCATGCATAATTACATTCATGCCACATCCATTACCAGGCTAGCACAGAGCAGTGCCTGCTTCCTGCCTACTGCCTCCTGCCGCCTGCCTCCTCATTGTCCTGTGCCAGTGCGCTGTCAATTCAAGGCTGCGTTCCAAACGAACCCTTTTTCGAGCTGCTGCCCCCATTCAAGTGAAATGTGAAAAAATGATGAGAGCCACTAACAAGTTGCTTGTTACCATCTTGTTTTTTGGGTGTGTGGGCTAGGTGTTGGCCCTGCAAGCTGTGTGGTCTTTTCGTTGACCGATTTGTTTGTTTGTTACCGCCCCCAGGGGACAGAGACACAACAAATATTTGTGTGTGTGCTCGTGTGTGTGTGTTTCTTTGGCCCCATCATATATATATTTACGGGCACATAATTTCACGGATAGGGGATTCATTTCACGGTTAGCCGCAATACTTTTGCCGCTCGTTAGTTGCCGTGTCACTTTTGGTCTACTTACTCGTTATATTTAATACAAAATCAATTGGATTGGTTTCGTGACGCGTAAAGGCTTACGTATTGCGTTGAAGGTTCAGCTTCAGCTTCAGTTTCAGCATTTGAATGAGTTTTGAATTGTCGGTTAGTGGCTCAGTGGGCTAAACTTGTTCAAGTACACTTTTTTTATTGAGAATTTCTTTTTCTTTGCTTATAAGTCGCTTGCAACAAACATTTACTGGGATATGCATGCTTAAAACTAACAGCTACAGTTTAAAAAACAGCTGCTTTTTTATGTGTATCTTTTGCAGCGCAACCTTTTTGATACAGCTTCAGATAAAGATACAAAGATCGCGCAGCTCGAGATCAAAATTGTAGTTAGAGCGCGCTATTTAGAGTGCAGTTTGTAATGGTTGTTGTTATGCTTGGGTTTTGTTTAATATGCTTAACTAATGCAGCTTTGCGTTTGTAAAAAGTGAGGGAAAACAACTTAAGACAAATACAAATGGTTAAGGAAGTGCATGGGAAGCAAAGTCTCGCGGAATTCGGATGATATTTTCTGATATTTGAAATATTCTTAAACTCAATTAATTGTTAAGTTATTCGGGGAATTGTGAACTTGATTTTGATTATCTAAAATCAATATAAAATTATCATTTTAAGTGTTCACACTGTCTTGAATTCGTCTGGAACAGCTGCTTCTGTGAGTAAAAAATAATCATATATTAAACGGATTTACATTAAAGATTTTACCATTGTATTGTAGTATTTAATGAAATAAAAAGAAATTAAAATTACAATTAGCTAATTATTTATGAGATACTTAGAAACTTTAGGCGGTATTCGAAGAACCTTGGAATAGTTTGAATAACTTTGCAAAGGCGGGTTCGTAATGAAATAACTATTTTTGCTACAGACGGGTTAGAAATTGGTATCCCCCGGCCATCCCTATGCTAGATATCAACCAGAACACACCACAAACTGCTTACACTGCTCTTCAATCTTATAAAATAAAGCACATTCGTGATATACATAGGTTTCTTTTAAGTAAATTTCGAACTTGTCATTCAATTAGCATTTCAAATGTCACAATTCTTACACATAGCCGCTGGATTCGAGCTTCAGGGCGCCCTCATATGTGGGCAGGCCCGATATGTCAATGATTTTGCTCATATCCAGACTGATGATGCCATTCTCGCTAATGTTGTTAATATCTAGGGTGGCCTCAGCAGCAGTTGCAGCTGCATCTGCAGTTGCTGCTTCAGTTGCAGCTTCAGTTGTTGTTGCTGCTGCTGCTGCATTGTCATTCTCGTCTATGTCAGCAACAGTTGCTGTTGTTTCTGCTGCTGTTGCTGCTGCTGCTGCCTCAGTTGTGCTGTCCAGCACATTTCCATTTGCTGTATCAGCATCCGCATCAATTTGGTGGCCATTTTGACAGGCACTCGGCTGCTGCTCAGTGCTTGCCACATTGTCATTGGCATCGCACTGTTCGAGGGCGCTCTCCATGGAGGCGGCCTCCTCCTCGGTCCCATAGCGAAACTTGCCACAGAGTGGACAGCCGCGTCTGTACTGACTGTGATGCTGCTGATGCTGTTGACTGTGCTGCTGCAGATAGCGTCGCCCGAAGCTGTTCAGCCGCATTGCCGCCTGGGCATGCTTGCGCGCCTGCAACGCCAGCGGCAACGTTGGCGACGGCAAGCCCATATACGTCTCTAGCTCCTGGCAGTTGCCGTTGCGTGCCACCACTGCCGCTGCGGCTGCATTCCACATGCTCTCCACCTCAGCGCGCTGCAGCGAGCAACAGGATTGGGCATTCAAGGCGCGCTGCAATTGTTTGTTGATCAAGCCTCCAGCACCGCCGGCAGCGCAGCTGCTGCCGCTGCTGCTGCCTGCCATGGCATCCAGGCTGCCACCGCCGCTTGCCGGCGATGCAACTTGCTGCATGCTGCTTATGTCCAGCGTGGAGCGATAGCCCGGCGGTGGCGAGACGCGCTGCAGCAATAGTTGTTGCTGTTGCAGCTGCAACTGCTGCTCCTCCAGCTGTTGCTGTTGCTGCTGCAGCAGCTGCTGCTCGTGCAGCACGACGGCGTCATACGACGGCGGCGGCTCATGATGCAGCGCCGGCAGAGCGGACAGGCCATCCGTTGAGTCGCCCAGAAAGAGGCCAGAAGTCTCATAGCACTGCAAGAAAAAATAAAGCGAATATAATGTTTCATATTTGTATTTTATTTATGTCACCAAATATATTAAACCAATTTGATCAAGCTGATCAAGCTGTCCGAGCCGAAAGATAGCAAAAAAATTTAAATTCAAAAAAATATAAAAATATAAAAAATCCAAATATGATTTCGAATATTCCCCAAAGGTTTTATAATCCGCTTAAAAAACTATATCAAAAATACTTAATAACTTCATTTTAAGTTGTCAGTTCTCATAAAGGCTCAATCATCTACCTACATATTTAAAAAACAATCGGAAAATAAATAGGGTTGTGAATAAAATGTACTGGAACTCAAAGAGAAATGAAATTATGTATGCAGTTAATAAACACGCATCTACTCCGTGTACAGTTGTGTTTGAACTAAAATAAGTTAATTCTAAGCATACAAAAAACCCCCCGAAAATCGGAAAATAAGCAAAAAACGGGAATACATTGTCTTTAGCACACCAAGTAAAATAAATGCTGCACAAATAAAAAAGTTTAAATTGCACACACATCATAAATTTATTTATTTGTGTAACTCTCCACTCCCCCTCACTGCCCCACTCCGGCGAAGCCCGCTTAGTCCCGTTGACAACATGGGCTGACATGGAGCAGGCTAACGGTGATTTACGCTGCTGCCGCTGGCGTTGGCCTTTTCCCTTAGGGCCAACAAACAACAATAAGTGGTGTGCGAGTGTAAGTGGGCTGTACCGAGGGTTAGCAACTTAATAAGGCCCACTGCCAAGTGATGCCGTCTAATGTCCACTTGCAAGTGCCGCTTTCGCCGCTGGCAAGAGCAACAACCACAATTCTATACTCTGCTGCCAAAGGCAGACAGAGTATATTGGGTTTGTGTTGGTCTCTATGTCTGCCTGCGAGAACACAACTCGAGCGACCCTATTAAGGCTCGAACTCCCCTACAAAACCTACTTTTGTCTCATTCAGTTCCATCTCCTAATCATTAAAAATTCTCCTTTTCAAATTTGTGTTCTGTTTTCGAAGAACAGAGTATATAGCAGTCGGTAGCTTGCCGCGTACGAAGTTCTTGCTTGCTTTCTGTTTGCCCTTTGGTCAGTTTTATTTATTTACTTTGCCTTTTGTCGCACCTGTTAAATGCTCGGCATAAATATTCATTACCGTCTAGATGCCGCCTAAGTTTTTCAGTCTTCAAAGTTATGAAGCGAGGTAAATGATTGGGTTAGAAAAAACATATTGGCTTCCTTTCCAATTAAATGTAATAACTAGCCGCGGCATGAGCACAAGAATTCTTCCGATTTAAAGTTCTCCTTCATAGTAAATATTCTTCCTAGACTTATAACTTTGTTAAGACTGAACCGATTTTCATGCGGAATATCTTTTTGTCCATGGTTTGTCCTCAAGTAAGATATGGCATTCAAAATTAACTTATATTAAACAATTCAAATTTTCCGATGTTCATTTTTATTTTGAAATTTTCCTCCTACATTTTAAACTTCCATAACTTAGTCATAACTGATCCGATTTTTATGCGGAATATCTGTTTGGTAATGACGGTTGCTCTATATTTTCCATCTACCCACCTTTTATTAATTTTAAAAAAGAAAATGTTCGTATCATTTAATAATATAATTGTCAAATAGTAGGAGAAAAAAAAGAATAAAGTTGAAGACAAATGTTTCATGCTATTAAGGACTGCAGTTGGGTTGCAGGACCCGCGGAATGTCTGGAATGAACTCCCGGACGACAGCGAGGAAAATAACCTTCCGATATAATCTTTACTTGTACACAATTTAGCGTTTGAGTCTTGTAACTAATATTGAACGGTAATTGGAAGCGTTGCTAACTAGCTTCAACAAGCCCAATTATATACCAAGTTAATTAAGATATTAATTAGATATTTTTGATAGCAAAGCAACTATAATAACCGAAGAATAACACACTCGAACACTCGAAACGCATGAAGGCTTATTTGAACCCCAATCAAGTAATGATTATGGATAAAAATAAAACGTAGTTAATGTGTTTTTATCTTATCTAATAAGCAACCTACCTCTGTGTATCTATAAATCTCTACGTATGTGTGTGTGTGTGTGTGTGTGCGTGTGGGTGTGGGTGTGTGTATGAATATGCACACTTACCTGTTCAACGCTATAAATCTCCATGTTGGGATCGTTTTCCAGCCATTGATGTTGCTGCTGCCTGTAGGCGGCCTCAGTACGCTTCTTGATGTTGCGATGGCAACAATAGCAAACTACACATAAAATTGTCGTTACGAGGCACAGCATAGACCTGCAGACCAACAAAGACAAGAAAAGCATATCAGGTATGGGTCAAATAGTAAATACCCTGCAATTACATAAGGATTAATATGCATTACAAATGCCTACAATTCTGCAGACAATCGGAAAGTGCTTGAACATTACGTTAAATTGTTTAAAATGTTACGGATTTTTAATTTTCCAATGTTATTGAATCTGTGGCAGTTAAATACCAAGTGATCAGCAATTTCTACCGCATTTTATCATCATCAGCTACATTTTTATAGGTGGTCAACATTAGTCTGTATGCCAAATAAGGTAACTCTATCTTTGAAACTGTAGGAGATATACCCCTTGAAAAACGTGTTTTGGGGATATCATATGCCGATTTGTGGGGGTGGGGGTGGGGGGGTTTGATGCAGATCTGTCGGGAATCTCAACATTAGTCTGTTTGCCAAATTTGGTGACTATAGCTTTAAAAATGAAGAAGATACAGGATTTCCCCAAATTGCGGGGTTCCCTTCGGGAACATAGTATAAAAATAAAAATAAAAAAAAAGGTTGAGAGATTTTGTTTTTCTTTTTTTAAAGAAATGAAATGAAAAATTAGATTCTCAGAATTTAGACTTTATCTGAGTATAATATTTAAAGTCTAACTTCTAGCTTCCAATTCTTCATCGATTTTTGTTTGTTTATTGTTTTAAAGGCTTTAATAAACATTAGTATTGAAGTGATGAAAGTTATAACGTAATAGTTTTCTTAAATGAAGCATACCTGCTTTGATCTATTTCCAAGCAGGGTATACAAAATAATAATGCATACTCTCGTATGTTTTGTACACACAGCTTTGAAATTGATCGGTAAATTCAACTGTGATTGGGCTCTTATTAATCCTGTTTAACAACTCAGAGCATCGCATGTACATGTGTATATGTACAGATATTTATGTTTAAACCGAACTATTGTGTATGTCCTAAAGGCATTTCGACAATGTTGGCCCGCAAATATATGCTAGATAAATTGAATGCCTAACACAAAATGTTGTGTTCTGTGTTTGCATTTAAGATATTATTCAATACGGCATTTCAGCACCTTAATTATTGCATACTCTGTATGCCTCAAATGCTTTCAAAAGGTTATACAATGCTGGATTGCAGCGAGCCTGGGGTAACCGAAACCCTGGAACACTTCCTTTGTACTTGTCCAGCGCTCATGAGAAGCAGACTGGGATCCCATACCTTCACTTCCCTAGGGAGTGTATCGAGGACACCACTGAACCAACTCTTAAAATTCGCAAAAGTTATCTTCAAAGAATCTTAAACGTCCCAAGGATCACATATGCGGTACCACTAAGGACCAGATGGTCTATGTGAGGCAACCCGTGGCGTTGACCTGCCGTCTTAACCTAACCTAACCCGATATGCTGGATTGCATTTGGATTGAGTTTTCAATTATACTGCACAGCGCCAAGAACACAATTCTATTATTATTTTTGACAGTTTGCCAAGTTATCAACAACTTCTGCAAGTTCTCAGATATAGATAACTAACGAACAATGGCTAATTACAAAAACTGCCGTTTGAGATAAAGTTAATGAAATTCTGTCATAGCTCTTGTACTTGCCATACATTTGAAAAGTTGAATCAGTTATAATGTAATGGTATGAATTATAAATAGCCTGGCCCAATCAATAAGGCTAATCGTTGAAATATACTATAAAACTACGAGTATGTGGACAGAAGTGAACGTATAGTTTAGCAGGGAGGGCTTATGTACATTCCACTCATTTGAAATCTATTAGCAGTATCTAATTACATAATATCGCACACAAAAGTTGCTCATCATCAAATTTGTGAAGTTCCTTTGTGCGAGGCACATTATGTTTTTACTGTAGCACAGTAACCCCGTTCTTCTTTTTTATAATGCCCCTCAAATCTGTTACAGTTCACAGAAATCAATGATGTCACTTAATCCACTTTAAATGCAACATAATGCGGCACTTGTCCTGTGTCCTTTGTCCTTGTTCTCAGCGCTTGAGCCCTCCGAGCAATTCCTTTGCTCGCTTCGCTCATTCCCATGACGCCTCACTCAATTTCTCGCATGTCAACAGTTCATTAAAGGCCCAAAAAGCGTCCTATAGAGTCAAAATGGGGGGGGGGGGGCTGGGGGCGGTCCGGGCCAAAACTATCAGTGGCATGTGCAGCTTTTTCATTTGGGGCTATAGACAATCGATAAAAATGTAGTTAAAATAAAGTTACGGGCTTCGAAGCGCATGTTGTTGTTTACAGACATCAACATTTTTGTTGTCAATTTTGGCGTTTATTTTTATTAACCCAATTTTTTAGCCCGCTCAACTTCAGCGCCAACTGAACTGTGCTCGTGTTGCACAAATTACTCGTATTTTTTACCCGTCCAGTGAGAGGAAAGTAACAGAAAGCAACGCAATTAAAAATATCCTTACTGGCTGATGCCACTGCGAAGTGGTGCTGCAAAGGACATCTTAATATCCTTGGCCTGTCTGGACTTGAATGAATTTTTGATGTTATTAATTTGCAGCTAGCTCATAAATCATAAGAAACAGCATTTTCTGCATGATCTATGGAGCCGTAACTGTAGCTGAGTGAAATATCTTAACTCTGGAGTTGCTATAATGCTGCGAATTATCAAAATTATGGAAATTACCGAAAGCCATTTCATTTAATTTATGAATACTTTGTCTATGAGTACATTTTAAAGAACTTGGCCATTTTTATATGTGAAAGTTCTATTTTTAAAGAGAACTTACACGGTTTTTGTTTCAAAGCCATGTACTCGGTTTCACTTGGTTTCACTTTGTCAAACTCTGGCAATAACTGGCTAGCAGGCCAGCAGTGTTTCGTATAAACTATGTCAAAGACTGGCATTGGCTTGTCAGACTTCCCTGCCAGCATATCTGACAGGTATTTTTTCAAACGAGCCTTAACTTTAGAATTTTGTTGTATTTTTTTTGAATTTAAATGTGCTTTTTTAACTTTAAATGTTTATTTTATAAAGACAACACGTTAATCGTAAATTTGATTGGACGCCAATAAGTATGCTATAAAAATGAACTCTTAAAAAAGTTCTTTAAGAAGAAAAGTTTATTTAAAAGTTCTTCAATTGTGAAACTTTATAATTACTGAATAGAGAACATTTCAATGTGAAAAAGGAAACTGATTTCTACAACTGAATAGTTACTGGCGTTTAGTATCCTTATTCAATATGGAAAAGGTCAAAAATTATAGCATTTGTTTTGGCAATTGTAATTAAATATTTGTATGCTTATAACTACTGGAATTATTGTTATTTTGTATTGTTTGCAGTCACAAACTATCATTTAAATTTGAATGTAATCACACCTTCGCCTGATACTCGAACCCCAAACTTGTATTCAGTTGCTCCCAAGTATTGGGTCTCTTAGACAACTCCTCACACAAAAAGGACTATGAAACAAAATACATTTGTTATTACATTTATTATGCAACTAATTAAATTGTATAGAACAAATAAAATTCAAGGCCAAATGTCTTCAATGGTCTTAATAATAATTCGTATATATTTATACGCTATCTGGAACTCAGCGACTCGAAGACTTGCTGCGCAGGCAGGTCCTGCATTTCATACTATATCAAGCAATGTCTATTCCAGGAATTTGTGAATGCAATCCAACTATCTGTTAGATAAAATCAGTATACGTAGACCTGATGGGCATGTCAAACATATCGGAAGTGGCTTATTAAAATTGCAAAATAGTTGCTTAGAAACTTTGTTAGTTTGTTAGCTGCCTTTGGCTAATGCACAGCTATAATGCATGTCAGGCTGCCAGTTGCAATAAGGCCTAAGCAAACTTTGGCCAACTGCAGGCAGCGGCGGCTTATAAATTAATAATTGTATATTAATAAAGCAGCTGGATGTCAGCGTCACTCACCCGCCAAGTAAAAGATTCACGCTGCCATTGACAACATGAGCGTAAGGCTGTGAGCCGCTGCCACCAACTGCAGCGCCGTGAATGCTGCCACTGCCACTGCCACTGCCGCTGCTGCTGCTACTGCCGGGGGCAGCAACGCCATTGAGCAGCGATATGCCGCCTCCTGCAATGGCGCGCTGTTGATTATAGAGACTCATGCCGCCATTGTAGTAGATGGGCTTGGAGGAGCTGCTGCCAAGCTCCTGGGAATGAAGCGGTTCGTCCTCCTCCAGCTCCACCTCCGCCTCCGCCTCCGCTTCGTCCTCCTGGCTGCCAGGCTGAGATGTTGCCATGGCAATTGTTGTTGCTGTCGTTGCCATTGACATCACTGTTGCATTGTTGTGTGGCATCTGCGGCTGCTGCTGACTGACCGCCGCGAGTATTGTTGCATAACGTTTCAAAGACATTTCAACTTATGGCTTGAAGCTAGACGATTGCATAACGATTAGCCAACGCGCTTGTATTACGAGTTTACCAATAACACACACTCACACACACACTTACACACAGCACACACACGGAGGAGAGCACACCTGTAAGGAGCTGACGCACGCAGAACTTTGCGCGTCGGCATTACCGTTGCCTGACGCTGCAAGCGCTAGACTAAATACCAAGGACAACGGCCCTGCCTCCTTAGTCCTAGCCGTAGTACATTACGTACACACACACACACTCACACACACAAACACACGCGAGTGGTTTATATGCATACGTCAGGCTGGCACGCGAAACACGCAAACTACTCTGGGCGCGATCGATGGCCAAGGTAAGCCAAGCCAATCCAAGCCAAACGGTGCTACCTGTGCTGCCTGCTACCTTGGCCACATGCTAACTAATATGTGTACTAAGTATATACGAGCATTCACTAAGTATGTCTATTTCTATATTTTTGAATCGTTTCAGTTTGCCGCGCGCTGCTGCGTCGCGTTCTCTGTGCGTCTTGGCAAATGCGTTGCGCTGTTGCAACTGAATGAGTCCCGGCTTGAGTTGCCTTTGCCTTGCTGACTAGCTGGCAGGACTTGGCTTATCCTTTTTGTTGTGTGCCAACACGAAGTTGTTAGGCAACCCAGAAACGAAGCAGCCTCGGCTTCGGCTCTCGGCCCAACTGCTTCGTTCAGTTGCTGCCGCTGCTGTTGCTGCTCCTGCTGCTCCTGCTGCTGCTGCTACTGGTGCTACTGCTGCTGCTGCTGTGCGCCTGTTACCATTTGGGCCGCCATTTTGCTGTTGCTTTTCCAAGCTGCTTTCCCTTTTCAGCGGCAATCATAAGAGGCCAAGCACAGCTATTTGTATTGAGCTTCCTACTTTTCCGCCCCCCTTCTTTTCAGTGTGTGCTCTCTTTGTTGTAGTTGTGTGCGGTTCCTGCACGTTTCACATCAAATTGAGCGCCAAATGCTTTTGTTGTGTATGGCTTGTTGTTGCTGTTGTTGTTGTTGTGGCAACCGTGCATGCCATTTGAACAACACTTGTCGCCAACTGTCGTTTTTCACGGCATGCGACCATAAATAATAATGCGACTCTAAGCAACACTCGATGCACTGCATATTGAGCACTGAATCTACAAAATTATTCTTTTTCTTTTCTTGTTTATATTTTTATATTTTATTTTTATTTATATATTTTTTTTATTAATTTTATTTGTATTTTTATTGTGACATAAATATAAAGCTTAACTTTATAAAAAAGAATGCAATCTAATTGAACAAATTTAGAAAATAAGCTGAAGGACTCGAAGCTAGCGTTCTTCTCTTAATTAATTAGAATATTATTTTTAATAAATGTATTATAGTTAATTTTGATAAATAAATATAACGCTGAAAAGGTAGCTATAGAATGCAATATTTGTGTATTTTGTGCAACTTTAAAAGCATTTCCATAGTGCACAGACACATCAAACATTTCAAGTACAACATTAAGTTGGCTGCGCCTAAATCACGCTGTTTTTCATGGTGTAAAAGTAAAAGAAAATCATTAATATAAATTAATTGTATAGTTTTTAAAAATTTACAATGAACTTTTTAGGTCTGTTTAGTTGTAAACTCGATTGCGATTCCAATCAAATCATATGGATTTGAATTTGATTTTTTCGATAAGAATTCACTTTGCTGCTGAACTGATGAAGTTGATATATGAAGTTCATAATTTTGATTAACTAATTCTATATTGTAATAGTTTATGGATATCTGAACCAGAGAACGCAGAGATATATAGATATATAGAAATGATATATACTTTTCATATATTACAACATTTGAGTGTAAATTGAATTCATGAAATTTCGTTTATAAACGCAGTTTGCAAAGCAAAAACAATAGAATTTATAAATGTTGAAGCCTTCCTTCGGGCTCGCTCTGAATGAATGCAATAAATGATTGAATTTAATATAGATTCAATTAAAATGGCTGCCGTTAAATGATAAAATTATTTATTAATGGGCAGGCCAATTGCTGTTTGCAGATTTATTAAATTTGAAAATCAATTTTAAATCATATTAATTTTGATTTATTTTTGCCACTGAAGCCAGAATGTGTGCAGTTATTGATATGATTGAGCGGTGCAGGCTAATTGAAATTCAACGCGTATACTTAATTAATTGCGCATACGCCGCATGTGGGCACAATATTGTGGAGCCGCACTGTACGCGCGTCCAGGCAACGCGGACTGGCAGCTGGTTCAAGAACATATGTAAATACTGGCACGCCATTTTGTTGTTGTTGTTGTTATGTTGTTTTTGGGGACGACGCTCTTTGGCAGCCGCAGCCAGTAAAATCTAGAAAAAAGTAAAATAAGTAAAAAGGAAATATAAAATCCGTGCAACTCGGTCGGCTCAGCGGTTGGCAGTCACATAGTAGTTATTTACACCTCGAGTGTCGCGCGCGCCCCGTTGAGGAGCACGTCCTGGCGTTGGCGGCCGTGAAACAGCGCAAATTTGTCACCGTTTTTAGTTTATACTAAATTTAGATTTGTGCGGCTGTCGAGAAATACAAAATTCGTGTTAGCGCTGTGCCTTTTCAACAGTTGGCAGGACATCATCGTCCACTTTGTGTGTCAGTGTGTGTGTGTGCGTCGCTGGCCGCAGATGAGACCCGTTCCCAGCTTATGCCACTTTGCTGCCTGCCCCCAACCCCCTGCTGATGATGGATAGTTTTTGGCGCTTTTGGTCACACAGCGGCGCACTGCGCACGCGCTGCGGGTAAGCAAGTCGGGCGGCGCGGGCAGCGCGGACGGCGCTGAAATGTATGCTACATTTTTGTGACTGGCAACTGAGTCGCAATTAGTTTTAGTGCGACAACTAATGAGCCAGCCACTGTGCGCCAGCAATCCTTTTCTTTCTTCTTTTATGCATTAATTATGCATGCCTGTTGATTTATTATGCACAGACCATCAACGGTAATGATAAAGCCAGCAGAAAAAAAGGTGCACTTGTTTGTTTATAGTACTATCGACCACCCCCACTCCCCCACCACCTATGCTACAATAATACGTTTAGGTTATTCTAACCAGCGGCCCAAAGGTATTTGCCATTTTGGTATTGACAGGGCCGCAACAAATTGTGGACTCTGCATGTGGCACGTGTGCTCAATGTTCTCATGTACACACATCCTGTGCCCAAGTACACAATTCATATTTTTATGCCATGTATCCATGAAATGGCTAAGCAAGTGTGTAGTTCGAGAAGTCTGAGAGTATGAGAAAGACGGAGAAAGGCTTCTGCGACCTTATAAAGGATATGCCTTGATGCTTGATCATCTGTCGATCTTAAAAATTATAAGAACTAGTTATACCAAATTTGGTATGAAAGTTCTTGTATTCCATACGCAGCTTAGTTGATTTTAAAACAGAAAATTTACGCATTTTTCTAATATAAAACCTGGAATTTTGTACAAAACAATATTATCGTGTCTTTAAATTATAAAAACTTCCTAACAATCGGATAGTAAATGCAAACATCTTTTCTATTTAGATACTATGAAGTGAAAAACATGTTTTTTGTATATTTCTCACCTCATTATTTTTGCTTTCTTATATACTATACAAAGGATATATTTCTTTCGGGATTTTCTCTTTTAATTTTTTTTGTTTTTCGGGAACGAATTAGTAAGGAATTTTTAAAGTTAAATCATTTAATTATCGTACACAACAAATGTTTTAATGTTATCTTAAACTACTGAAAGTTTCCTTATAATGGGATTATAAATATAGAAATTATTCAATAAACTATTATCTATAGTCCCAAGCGAAGTGTTTGTGTGTCTTTGTGGGTACGAATGTATTCAGGGATTTCGGAGCTGGGTACAGGCTTTCTCCCAGTCGAGCAGCCTCGTGTAGGCAAAGCTAACTTGTTTAAACTGTAATTCAACTGACATCCGAGCAAGACGCACGCAAGGCCTGCACCGCAGGGTGCGCCTATTTAATGTAGGCTATATGGAGTCAGCAACCACCTACACTATATGTACATACATACATACATACATATATATGTATGCGTATAGTGTGCCAGGTGGAAACATTAGTCATCACGGGCTGGAAATGTCGGCACAAGGTCTTGGGGCCAGAGCATGGATGGCGGGGGTTGCTTTGCGTTTGGTTTGTTTATGCGCTTGGAAGACTTTAAAGTCGCATATTCCATTAACAGGACCCCAACCTACGTATTATGTGGACTTATTAGTTTAGCTCATTTGCAGGAAGGAAATCAATAAAGAAACACGCTCATCGTTGGTAGGTAAAACTTGTTTGCGTTTGTTTGATTGTGTAGTTTTTAAAATGTAATATTAAATTCCGAGTCAATGGGTAATTGATGTAAACAAAAGCCTTGGTTTAAAACAGCTGGTTATACTTTCGTATTTATTTATTTATTTACTAATAGTCAATGTCTGTGGAACTCCTGGTTAGTCTATATCTACTTTAACAAACTCAAGTTTAAAATTGCAACTATGAACAAGTGAAAAATTATAGAAGGGAGATCCTTAATTAACATTTTAATTTGAATGATATATATTTATTATTTTAATACATTTACTGTCTTACATGTACCTACAACTGGTATTATGAAATGAAAGAAAACTTAAACCTGGTTTCCATATGTTCACGGCAAAGCTCACGTTAGTTATCATAAAATTAAGTTTTCTTATCTTGACTATAACAAAACAAGAAGATTATGTGCTGTCATTGGCTTCAACACTTTAAAAAGTTGGCAGCACCTCATCAATGAGTTGGCAGGGCGATTTAAATCCATATTTAACTGTCAATTGCATATTGCCGACATTGTTCGGTGCTGCCAGATGTGAAAGGTGGCAACACTGCAATTCCATTTTAATTGCAAATATTTAACATGCAGATAAACAACTCTGTAAGTTTTACAAGGCAGATTTGGCTTTCACGAATATGTCTAAGTAGAATTGAGTTTGATGACAAAGTAAAGGATAATGTAAAGGGTAATATAACTGGAAATCGGACCTTACAAGAAATAGAATATAAGAACTAAAGAATCCGCTTTGTTATCATCAAATTCTTAAAAAGTTTGAGTGCATTTAATTATTAGTATTTACAATAAGTGCTAAACTAATTAATATAGTTTTGTAACCTTATCGGAGTATGCTGTGGACTGATTGTTGATTAATTAAAGTATTTATTGAAGTATATACATATAATAAAATATATATATATTAAAAAGTAGTCGATTTCAATACCGTCTCAAATCAGACCCATTATCAAATTATGCGATGGCAGCACAAATTTCGCAAAATTGGTCTGGATTACCCTCGGTAACTATAACTTATTAAGGGAGTGCCCGCTTGATTGTATTGTGTGCAAGGTTTTAAGACTTTTCGATGTTTTATTCTCCATAAAGCGCTGTACAAGCCAGCAAACAAAAGCAAATTCAAAGTTGGCTTCAATTTCTATACATTGCGTGTCAGATTTGATAAGAAAGACAAACAAATTTCTTATCCGCTTTTTGTTATGCTGTCAATCCACGAAGTCCAGCCTGGTGTCCTGTTTAGGTTTCCTTGATTTTTATCGATTGTTAAGACAAAGTCGTTATAGTTGATTAAAGTTGCTTTTTGTGGGGCCAACTACAATGACTACAAATTATGTTTGTTCCGCTTAACTGTTTAATTTCTTTGTGCAAAATGCGTCACGTGTACATTGGATGATGTCAACTATTTCAAATTGTATACTAAATGGCATTTTTTAATTTACTTATAGCCTACGTTACCTGTTTAAGATGTCGCTGGCCGTCTCGCTGCGCCGTGCCTTGCTGGTGCTGCTCTCTGGAGCTATTTTCATACTCACAGTGCTCTACTGGAATCAGGGCGTGATCAAGACACAGGCATACAGCGAGTCACAGCTGCGTCCACACACACACAGGGATCGCAATCATTTTCCCATGTAAGTGGAGCCTGTCCTTAATTAGACCACATTTACTAAAGTATTCAACCCTTGCAGACCCGTGGAAAAGTCCTGGACATACAAGTGCGATAATGACCGATGCGTGCGGGTCGGCTATCATAACAAAAACGGCAACACGAAGCGTGTCTCCTTCATTAGCTGTTCCATGACCTGTGGAGACATCAACATTTGGCCACATCCCACCATCAAATCGCTGGTCAGCGCACACTCACTGCGCTTCTCCGTCGAGGATGTGCAGCTGCATTTGGATTCACCTCATCGCGAGGTCTGCAAGCTTCTGAAACTGGCCTTTGATTGGTTTATCAAGGATTTGCGGCAAATACAGCGCTTGGACTATGCCACACACACAGTTGACGCTGCAGCGGCGGCGGCAGCAGCAGCATCTGTCAGCGAGCCCACATTCAGATTACGGCCACATAAAAGTGATGTCGAAGGAGCTGAGGCGCCGCCAGCTGCTTCGCTTTTTAGCGCCACATTCGGTGCACATCGTGCAGGCGATTTGGACAGCTTGCAGGTGAAGATTTCGGTGCACGAATCGCCTGAGCTGGACTTTAATCTGGACAACGATGAAAGCTATCAATTGAGCACAACTTGTAAGCCTTGTAAGCCTCTTGCAGAGGTTATTATAATATTGGCACGAACAAATGTGCAACGTGTGTCGATTTCAAAATATTTATATTTATTCTCTGCAAGGGCATAAAATCATTGACTCTCTGAAAATAGTTTTTCTTTCTTGCTTTTAATAACGCTCTGTTTCCTTCCGCAGTGGAGCATCGTCGCATTGTGGTGCACATCACAGCGCGGTCATTCTTTGGCGCACGTCACGGTCTGTCCACACTGCAGCAGCTCATCTGGTATGACGACGAGGAACGGCTGCTGCGCACCTACACCAGCTCGGTGATCAATGATGTGCCCAAGTTCCGCTATCGCGGTCTCATGCTGGACACCTCGCGTCATTTCTTCTCCGTGGAGGCCATCAAACGCACGATTGTTGGCATGGGCTTGGCCAAGCTGAATCGCTTTCATTGGCACATAACAGATGCGCAAAGTTTTCCATATATTTCACGTTATTATCCGGAACTGGCTGAACATGGCGCCTACTCGGAAAGCGAGACGTACACCGACCAGGATGTACGCGAGGTGACCGAGTTTGCCAAGTTGAATGGCGTCCAAGTGCTCATGGAGATCGATGCGCCAGCGCATGCGGGAAATGGCTGGGACTGGGGACCTAAGCGTGGACTTGGCGAGCTCTCGCTCTGCATCAATCAGCAGCCCTGGAGTTTTTATTGTGGCGAGCCGCCTTGCGGCCAGTTGAATCCGAAGAACAACCATACCTACCTCATACTGCAGCGCCTCTACGAGGAGCTGCTGCAGTTAACTGGGCCCACGGACATGTTTCACCTGGGCGGCGATGAAGTAAATCTCGACTGCTGGGGGCAGTACTTCAACGACACGGATGTACGCGGTCTGTGGTGCGATTTTATGCTGCAATCGAATGCTAGGTAAGGCAGCTTATATACCTACATACAAAACTTACCAATTAAACTATTTAACCAGACTGAAACTGGCCAATGGCAATGAATCGCCCAAGTATGTGGTTGTGTGGTCCAGTGCGCTGACAAACACCAAGTGTCTTCCAAACTCACAATATGTGGTGCAGGTCTGGGGCGGCAGCACCTGGCAGGAGAACTACGATCTCCTTGACAATGGCTACAATGTAATTTTCTCGCATGTGGATGCCTGGTATTTGGATTGCGGTTTTGGCAGCTGGCGTGCGACTGGAGAGGCCGCCTGCTCGCCATACCGCACCTGGCAGAATGTCTACAAGCATCGTCCCTGGGAGCGCATGCGTCTGGACAAGAAGCGGCGCAAACAGGTAAGTAACTCAGAAGCTGAGTCAAAAACTGATTAATATATCTTTGCTTTAACAGGTACTGGGCGGTGAAGCCTGCATGTGGACGGAGCAGGTGGATGAGAATCAGTTGGACAATCGATTATGGCCACGTACCGGGGCATTGGCCGAACGCCTGTGGTCAGACCCAAATGATGATCACGACTTTGAAGTTGTGCAGCCGGAAGTGTTTCGACGAATCTCAATATTTCGGAATCGCCTAGTGGAGCTGGGCATTAAGGCCGAGGCGCTGTTTCCCAAATATTGTACACAGAATCCCGGCGAGTGCCTTTGATATTATTTATAAGTCAAAGAGGCGCAGCTCTAGCTCAGCCACGCCACGCCCCACCCTCCCTTCCTCTCCCCCCTACCCCACACTCTGTGCGTTAATTAGTTAATAGTGTAATTGTTATTTTTTTTATATTATCATTAAAATACATATTAAGCGTTAAGCGTCCACTAAACCAATGTGAAATAAGAGCAAATAAGCAAACGAATCGACTTTTTCAAAGACATTTTGCGACCAAGTGGTTTCTGGCAGACCAGCCCCGCGTATACTTTTCAATATTTTGGATATATATTTAAATTGAAATTTACATTTAGTTAAACTTCTCTCAAAACAAACACACGCACACACACACACCAGACAAAACCAAACAAAACAATGAGTAGTGTTTTGCAAATTGAGGGAGTATTTAGTGACAAAGATAGTTTTAGTTAATTAGTAGATTTCATACACACGCATGCACACAACAGGTATATACTTTATAAGGCATAGTTTAGTGAACTAATCTGGACAAACATACGTACATACATATATGACATACTTTTGATATTTTGAAAGCTTTATTCGCAAAAACAACATGATATTGTTTAGTACACATACAATATAGATTATATTTGTGTGACAGTTTTTTGAATTGTTTTATGTTTCGTTTTGTATTAAGTTTATTTTAAATTACATTATCAGTGATACGAACAATGTGACCTTATGAAAAAAAAATAAAATTAATAGGAAGCAAACAAAAAACAAAATGAAAAATGGCAAGAACAAAAGAAAATACAACAAAAACCTAGGGTTAATATACAAAAAACAAAAACAAATATTTAATTGTAACTAAAACAAAAAATTTTGCACGCATTGGCACGTAATTGACAAAAAAATGAAAAAAAAACTAGCAAATTTATAGCTAATTTTAAATAATATTCATAGTAATGCTGTGCACAGTGTAACTGCTTAACAGCTCAATCGCTTATTTGGCATGTTGACAGCTTATTCGAATCTACATTTGTAATATTTTGAACGTCTGTTATTGTAGCTGCACTGTGCACAATCCTAATGTTAATTTACCAAAATAAATTATGTTTAAATTATGTTTTGTACTTAAGAGAGAGAGTTTTTCCAACTAAATATTGTATAATAAAAATACGTTAGTTTTAAACATTTTTGCTGTAACTTCAAGTCACTTTCGAAAACAAAAATAAACTTCAAGTCCAGTCTAAGCATTGAAATGAGAATGTCATTATGTTTAACATTTCTCCTCAGCGTTTTCAATTTACAAATACAATTTCAATTAGTTTTTTAATCACAAAAGGACAAACAGTGCTCAGGATCTATGGTGTCTTGAGTAACATACTTCTAATAGCCGGTTAATAGTGAGTTTGTTAATACTGTATTGTTAGTGCGTGCTGGTTGTTATATACAACATATTATATTCGACTTAAACAAAATCGGTTAGATCAATGCTGTGATAGCGTTTCAATGAGTTGAGACGTGTGTGAGGCGTTGGTCGGAGGCAGATTTCCCACTCCTCGGTACTGCAAAAGATCGAGATCAATTTCAAATAGCTTGCAGTTGAATTAAGTATGTATTTATAGTAAGTAATACTTTAATTTTGTTCACTATGGAATAGGCTAAAATGCAATACTTATATATAAAACGGTATGTTTTATGTTTATACATGTATTAACAGAAAATCTCGGTGGCGTATACGTGTTGTTTTATGTTATATACATGTTTTGATCATTCATAGTGTCCGGTGGGCACGGGACTTGTTGAAGTCAGTCTACAATAACGATAACAAACGTGGAAAATAAATAAATAAATAGTAATTAAGTACAAAATTAGAGATTATCATAAATTAAAGTAGTTTTTCATGCAGTACGTCGTAGGTTAGTTGAAACGTGAAGGGGGGTTAGGAGGCGAGAAGTGCTGCTCCTAGGTCTGGAAAACAATCGATGGCACTATCGATAGTATCGATGGCCTTTTTGGAGCCACCAGCGATACTTTCGAGCCGTTTCCATTAGTATAAATAAGTTTTAGTTCCATTGTGCCTTTAAATTTCCAAAATATCGATAGTTCAAACTATCACTATCGAAACTATCGAGTGCTGGCACTATCGATGGCTTTCCAGCTCTAGCTGCTACTACAATAAGAGGAGCATTGCGTATACGCACCGTAGACTTTCAGTACGCGAGCGCTGCGAGTAGTCTTTGGATGCGCGATGTCTGAAATGGAAATTAACTTGGTTAAGCGACAACAGCGAGCCACAGCAACAAAAATGGTGCAATGCGTGAGCCATGTGTCATGGTACAACAACAACCACAAAGACAACAATCCCATAAATAATGTTATGTAGTATGTATACCCATTTACAATTACTATATTTTAAGGAGTTTCGAGTCGGACGCACCTGCGATTCTTAAGGGAGCTGCTGCGAGTGATATTTCGACTCTCACGCCATCTGATGAAGCGATGCCGCAGCGTCTGACGCACCTCCGAGTTCAGAAAGCAGTAGAACAGCGCCACAAAGAAGCCCTGACAATGGGAGGAGATATTGAGGCAAGTTGTGTATAATATCTCAATCGATGTTTGATACCTGCGTGCTGAGCAGAAAGGCGCGCATGGCCTCAAAGAGATTTCGACTGATGCCCTGTTCGGGCCCAGTTAACACCAGCAGATACGTAATGCCAAAGAGCGGTATTAGCACCAGCAGCGCCTTGGAGGCCTTGTAATACTGCCGGGTCTCCAGCGTATGAGCTGAACGCAACTTGGTGATGAGCACCTGCCGAAAAGTAAATTAAATAAACCAAAAGAAACCTTAAGAGCCATTTTGATTAAAACTTACCCACATGATGCGTATTAGAAATACTAAATTAATTAAAATCGCCATCGAGGCGGGCCCCTTGAATATCCAATCAATGTGAGATTCACGCATCCAGGCGCATTCAATTTCCAGCTATACACCCGTACATAAATTAGTTATTAACAATTACAAAGGCCAAACTGATGACGCACTTACACCATTGAAATGTTCATTCTCCAGATGCGAGGCAAAGGCCTTGGCAATGGACCAGACCAGAATACAGAGCGCCGGACAGCCCCAGCCAATCAGGGCATAGATTAAAAAACTTATGTTATCGCTGGAGAATGTTTGCACCACCAGGGTGTAGAGATAGAGACCTGCAAAAAGTTAATTCGAAATGTTATAAATTATTGCATTTTAATAATGCAACTGGAAAGACATCCCCACTAAATAGTGATAGTTCAAATTATGAACATTATACAATTGTTGAACAGTATGGGCACCACAGAAGTTGGGTCTATACAGTAGAGGTAGAGACTAACTATCTCTAGAATTTATATTGTAATCTAAATAATATGAAACCATGGACAGTTTCGCCACTAAATGATGATAGTTTAAGCCATCGATGCTATCGACCTTATTGAATATTCTAAAGCACAATGAAGTAATTTTGAATTGAAATGATATAAGGTTTTCAATTCAAAGTATTGATTTCAATGCAATCCAGCGCTAAAAAAATCTCGGTAGGGTTAAAAGAAAACCACCGATACTATCAATAGTATCAATGATTGATATCCTAACATTCTGATATATTAAATTAAAAATATAGGTTTACAAAACTATAATATGACAAAGGGTTTGGATCTTCTGTTCTTTCGACCAAATCATTTGAAATCAAACTTTTTAGCTGTTCTGAATTCCGAAAATCTATTGAATATTTGATTTTGAGCAATGCAAATTATTCAAAAATAGCTTTAAACGCAAAAAACGGTTACTATTTCATTGAAAATTATTACACAAAGCCTAAAACTATTCAGGAGCAGGACTGCCCATATATTTATCAATTTCTAATACACCCAACACTTATTCTTAATATTTACTACACAATTCACATTGGAAGTCTTTAGCTTACCCTCAACGAACATCCAGAAAAAGTTGGTCAGATAAAAATATTGAAACATAATGACCAGCGTTATGCAGCCAGCCTGACTAGATTCAGTGGTTATCTGTAAGGCAATTAATGGTATACCAAATAAGATAATGATATAATGAGATAAGGAACAATTAGACTACGAACCACTTGCAAAAAGAGTGTTAAAATCCACAGCAGCGCTGAGGTGATGTAGGTTAGGAATAGATTCGCATGTATTGTGTTTCTCAGGCAGCGCAAATCTCTGCAGTGAATATAATATCGATAGTTAACTAACTACTGTATACTGCTCCGTTAGTACGACTCACTTGAAGCTTAAGAATATAATTAGAGCCACCACCAAAGTAGCAAAACTTAAAAAATAACCACAGGCATAGATAATGGCCGGCAGATCCACGCTGGCTGAGAAGTCTGGCACCACAGGCACCGAGCCCGATTCCTGATGACAGCTGGTATAGTTGGTATAGGAATTCCACGTACCATTCGCATGACAAAATCGTGTTGCGTTCTCTGTAAACAGAATTTCATATATAGTATTATACTATGCATTAATTTCCCCAACCCTTTCTCACCTGTTGTGTCGTAGTGAACGCCCTTGAACTCCTCGAAGCAGGGTAGAATGGCCAAGCTGCCCGCGCTGGTGCGGGGCCAGCAGAGCACCGTGTCGAAAGAGGTGGGACAGTGCAAGACCTGCGAATCAAATTTAATTAAAACTAACGCCAAGGCAAGCTGTATAGAATGAAATCTTTTTCTGTTCCATAAATATACCAAGTTAAAAGATATATATCCTTTTTAAAAATTAACTTTACACATGAAAATAATAATAAAATAAGCAGACAAAACAAGCTCACATTTTTGCCAGGGAGTTACTAAAAAATAATATCTTATCATTACATATTTTTTAGTGTCAATGGTTTCTCCTCCACAAAAAGTCCTTGTACATTTTTAGTAAAATAGTGTAACGTCCTTTTAGTTTTCTTTTCTAATCCAAAAGATGAGGTATTTATTAAAAATTAGTTTTATTTACACTTAAAGTGCATAAATAGTTCGTTATAGCTAGATTTTCTGTATATCATTTTTATATGCATAGGTGAGTGTCTGATATTTACTAGTATTATCAATTTAATTTATAATTTTAAAGTAAACACATAGATAGATATCTTTATTACACATACCAATGTGTAAAAATAAACAAATTCGCGACTGCGGCTTATTTTTTTTTTTAATATTTACAATTGTTTGCCATAAATAATCATACATTGATATTAACTTTACGACTGGGCATTTGTTTATCAATTTATTAAACAGCAAAAATATATAAACAATTTGCTGCATCATCAAATTGCCAGAGTCATAAGTAGTGCAATCAAATGGGGCAAGCTTTGATTTCCACTGACAATTTATACTCCAATCGGAAACGTCAATCTAGAAATACTACAAACCATTCTACAAGGTTCTACATTTAAGCTTGACAAAGTTATAATATAATATGACACATCGGAGTCTAACATTTGCGGAAGTATTATGTACCTTAATTTAGTGAGGGATTAGATTTGGTATTCAGTAATACAGGTTATGTAATTTGATAAATCTCTTGCAAAGCTTTAATGTGCTTTAAAAGCTGCTTTCTAAGAGGTTTGTTGTAAGTGAAGTTTTTCGTCTCTATTAACTTACACAGACCTGTTGTTTAGTGAATAATCCCGTTTAGAGCTTTCATGTGCTTTCAAAGCTTATTTTTCAGATGTTGGTGCGTTTTAGTATTGAATAGCTGGCACAAAAATATCTTCTTCGGTCAAAGTATCAATTAATCTATGGGTACACTAATGATAGTTTGACCAATAAATTATTAAATAATCTCGCTTAAAGCTTTCATGCGCTTTCAAAGCTGCTCTCTCAGATGCTTGTATATAGAATAATCAGCAAGTAAAGAACTACTTAAGTCAACATATCAATTAGGCTGCTTAAACTTATGGTCCCTGGCTACCTATTAGCTGATTGCCCCGCCCATCCTACCACAGGACTCACCGGCTTGCCAACTGATGCTGTGCTGATGCTCCTACTGTTGTGTTGGTTTGTCGCTGTGTGGTTTGTATGCTGGTCTGGGTACTGTTGCTCCTCCAGCAGGGCCTGCTGCGTGCAGTGCTCTTCCAGGGTGCGATTAATGAGCAGGCCACCGCTGTGCGGCTGCTGGGAGCCAATTAAGGCGCTCGCTCGTTGCAGCATGTCCAATGAGAAGTTGGCAATGGCATTGGCAATGTTATCCGGTGAGGCGTCATCCAGGCTCTCCACCAGGGCACGCAGATCCTCCTCGGCCATGCTGGGGCTGCAGGATGTGGGTCACTTCTTGGGTAATTAGCTTTTATGTGTGTGCGTCTTTAGCCTGTTATCAGTCAACGTTTTGTGCCACACTGTTGCAGTATTGTGTTGCACATTTGTTGTTGCAGTTCCGTTTGATGGAGCCAAGTATACGACGCACTTTTTATGACACTGTGTCCTTGAGGCTGTCTCCTGTGTCGCTGGCGGACTACATGTCAACGGGATGTCATTTGTCCACCCGGGAGTGTGGACGGGGCACGGATGCTGCTGAACCTGGACACAATTTCGCAGTCGCCCTGCGCCTCGCAATTAAGCAGCTCACCTCAGGCAGAAATTGTGCAAATAGGAATGTTGACGGTCTGGAAATGTAAAAAAGTGAAAAAGTCAAAGAAACGCTTGCTTGATATCTTTTCAACTGATTAAAAAGCAAGTTATGGTAGTGTTCACGCACTGTTCAAGCGCCAAAAAGCTGAAACAAGCAAGAACGTTGCAGTCAAAGTCCCGCCTGCGGTATACTCTTTTCTTTTCCTTATTTGTGGGGACGTAACTTTTTCTCTTTATTACAATCCCATTCATTAGTGACTTAATTCTTATCATTATTCTTACGAAAATATGAAATTAAATAAATAAAAGTATAACAATCAAACGACAATTTTTATTGATGAAAACTGCAAGGATGGTAGCACTTATTATTTTCAGAATTAATTTTCGGTTAAACTCATTAACCAACAGAAATCGTTAGGTTCCCATTTCAAATAACGATACAAAACTGTAGTAACTCTCAGCAACCTTCTGCTGATTTCTGATCACCTGGTGTTTTGGAAGTGTCAATGAAGTTTGGTTTCAGCGTCAAAATACCAATAAATATAAAAAAATACCAGAAATCAGCAGAAAGTAGCCCAATAGTATAACAGTTGCTGATTAATATAACAGCCAATCGACTGTTATACAACCATGTAAATAACAGTAGTCTGTTATTAACAGAAAATTAACAGTGGGTTAACAATGTGCTAACAGAGACTTAACAGTGTGTTAACAGAATGATAACATTATGATAACAGGGGTCAACATCATGTTAACATTATGATAACATAGAGTTAACAGTGTGTTTACAGTATGATAACATATTGTTAACAGGGGGTTAACGGTATATTAACATAAGTTTGACAGCGAGCTAACAGAATGTTACCAGCATGGTGTTCCAAAAATATACTGAATTTTCCTAACCTTGCTCCTTTAACAATAGTTTGATAAATAACAGACTGTAAATGGATCCTAAGATTAGCATGTTATCCTAAAAGTATGCCACCGAACTTGCAAGCTTTCGACAAGGTTGATGGTCCTTAGATGAACTCGACTTTTGGTAAGCGTAAGCTTTGGCAGTACACGAAAATTTCAAGATTTCTCCAAAGCACCTAAAATATACTAATTAACATTATTGTTCAAGTACAAATAGGGTTAATCCTGAGTTTGTATTGCATTTACCTTATCACTTAACTAGCTGCACAGTTCTGCAGAACCTCATCCAGCTTGACTGATTGAAGCGCCGCAGAGTGGAAGATCTGTTCGGCGAGTTCACCTGCGGGTGGCGATAGATGTATATCTACCTCTATTTGGGAGTACTTCGTGCGGCTAACAGGACCTGGCCATATTATTTTTAGTCAAATCTTTCAATTAGGTCATCAGTAGTCCTCATATCAAATTTACTAACTCTAGCTCTAAAGTTCATGGAGATATGGACTTTTCTCATTTGCAGTGGAGGGCAGCTTATAGCACTCTATAAACTAAGGGTATGTGCCAGCATGTACTGTACCAAGTTTGCTTGCTTTGGCTTTAACTGCGTTGTACACAAGCCCAATATACTCTTATTTGGAAAGATGTTCTTGGAAACAGAGTATAGGAACTTAAGCACGCACGCGTAAGGCCAGCAAGGCCTTCAGTTGGCATATAAGTATAAAATACACATACATATGTATATCTTGATAGATATGCCGCTGAGTTGTGCTATTTTATATGTACATATATATAGAACTTATAAAAATCTGTTCAAATAATAAATGCTTAAATCACGCGGCTGGGCATATATATATGTAAGTATGTGCAGATAATAAGCATGCAGATATATAAACAGCAATCTTTATGGGGTCTACACTGACTGCCAGCAGTTGTGGCTCAAAATACGGATACACTCCGATTGTAGTGCGAGTCTATATAATTATATAATACACATTAATCATGACAACTTGATACTCAACAGCATTACAGCTTTAAACACGTGTTTGTCTGAACTAGTTGTTACTATAAACTGGTTATTCTCTTGCCGGCAATTTCTGCCATTTATTTACACATTAGCTTTAATCTGTCGCTACTCAATTTGATCCGTCAATTGTGATGTTAATTATAGTACTTTAAGATCACATTATTTCCAGCACAGATAGAATACAAATACTGACATACCATGAAAATGAATAAATCATGCAAATTCAAAGCGGAAATATACATTTAACTCTAAAACATAAAGTCTTGTTATATTTAAAACACAACTGGGCAACTTTACAACCCTTCAAACTCTTTTAAGCTCTATAATCCAACTGGTTTCAAGTCTATTATATCGTATACATACTGATTCTTACTGGCAATGGAATCCGTTAGTGCAAATATAAAATCAAGTTACATATACTTAATTCAAGAAAATATCGAACTCATTGACTGTCTGGTTGACTCAGAATATCATTATAGTATAAAAGAACAAATATATAAATGATATATATTCGATAAGTTTATTGATAAAAAGACAACAATCTAATGCATTTGATAAACACAAATTGATATTTATTAATTTCACCAGTTTGCATCATGAAGAAACAACAATTTTGTTTTGTCTTAGTATAAAAATCCTACGACATTTTCGAAAGGAAGTTTTTAAACAAAAACGATGTAATCTTTTATTTTATCTCCGACTAAACCACTCACATGTTCCATCTAAAACTGTTTCAAGTAATAATTATTAATACTTTCCCTACTTTCCTTTTCCTCCTTTTTCCTTTCTTTTCCGAAGCTAATTAAATGATTAGTAAATTCTTTATATTAGCTTTTGTACTCATGACGACTATCAAGGCTCGGGCTAGAATATCTTATTGTGTGCTATGTTGTTTTCTCCCTTTAACTAGTATATGTTATAGTTGCCTCAAATCACAAACTCAGCCTACGCATAAACTAAATACAAATGATTAGGCTACGAATAAGTAAATAAATAAGTATGTGAACAGTACGAGAGCGAATGCACGAAACATTCAGATAATTGTGATAAGAGATGCTTCAGGTGGGTAATTAGATATATATATGTGTGTGTATAGGTATTAACATATTCAGTACACCTGACAACGACATTGACTTAACATCAACAACAACAACAACAACGACGAGTGGAAAAAATACGAATGTGCTCGTATTGTTTTGCGAGGTTCGCTCGCTTCAGTGATTAAAACAAAGAGTGTCAAGTTATTTATTAATGAATAAATAGCAGGAAAGGAGAGAGTACTCCCACACACATGTACACACACATACACACACACGCACAGTTTGTCACTGTCAAACTGAAGATATAGTTGGTGTCTGTGCTATATATATCTTTTATATGCTGATGTCCTGGGCGGAGCACATGTCAAAGGACGCATGTCGTGTAACCAAATTGTTGTTGCTGCTTTTTTGCTGAAGCAGCTTGTTAAACAAGGTAATGATTGCACAACAAACAAACACAAGAACCAACAACCAGGTAATAATAATGTTTGCATTAAAGATGCGTTAAAATAATTGACTTCGTTTGCCGTCGAAAACCAAAGCAAGAAGATTGAACGACCTTTAAAAAAACACACTTATTTATGAATTTTATATTATTTATTGCTCAATTTTGTAGCTGATTGAAATCACTTTTCAAAACATTATTGAAAATTTTTATACATTTTTAGCTGATTTATTTGAATGTGGAACCAAATTTAATTAGGGAAAATAAGTAAGATCACTTAAATGTAGAGTGATGAACAAACAGATACGCTGTACTTCAAACACTTCTTTCTCTGCTCTTCATCCTTGACAATCGATTCTAGGAAGAGTTGTGTGTTTATTATGCGAAAATTAAATAATCGCAAAGTGGTATATAATAGAAATTATATATTCCGAAGCCTATGAGCGTTGAAATGCAATATCTCGTGTTTGAAAAGTAATTGTAAGATTCTTACAAAGTTGTCCCGAGTGCGAACTGATCGATGCCAAGCGAAATGGAAGCCACAAATTACGCAAATGGCTTGCATAATGGCTAATATTAGATGGGCTTAGTGGCAGCATCCGCACTTGCCAATTGACTTTGATCTTGGCCAACTTGACAGGCAATGGCCGAGAATATCAAACGAATTATTGCAGTTATCCGGCTGGCCAGAAGTCTAGGGCTCACAGCCCCTCACAGGTGGGGTGGAGGGTCGAATAATTATTATTATTATCGGCCAAGTGCCACCAAGTGGCACATGCCGTGCTCAAATATTTGGCTAGCTGCGATTTATTTATGAGTCTGGTGGCAAACAAGCGCAATATTTGTGCGGGTGCGTTAGATTATGATTTAAATATTGTTGCTAAGGTTAGTGCCTCCGAATCCATTTAACATTCAACATTAAAACAGCGTCTAATGTGGCTGCTAATGCGCACAATTAACGGCTAAAGCTGAAGGCAAATAAACAGACAGTTCGGCCAGCCTTGCAATGTAAATAATGCAAATGGTTTCCAGCCTGTGTGGTGCAGCGGGGCGTATGCGTGATATTTGTATTTGCCAGGCTGCTGGTTGCTGGTTGCTGGTTGCGATCTGTTAATGATTTATTAAGTGTCAAAACAAATGATAAATAATATTGTAGGTAGACACACGCGCATATGGGACAGCCATATAGTAATGCCTCTAATACGATAAAGAAAAGGCCAACTCGTTGTTGTTATCATAAGACCCAATCAATTATATGTCTTTTTGCGCTTATTAGCGGTCTATCAGCTTGCCATATGCCATATAGTGTGTCCACTGCGGCGTGATAAAAACCACGTAAAAACTAAAATGCCGCACACAGTTTTATGAATGAATGAATGAATGAAGCGAAGCGAAACCAATTGGATATTTGTGCTCGAGAGCGCAAATCAAAACCCAGATGCAGTCAGGCGCTATGATCGATATTTATGGATGCCGGAAAGCAAATAAATAGCTTGTTTGCACCCTGGACAGGCGACTGTCCGGCTGTCTGTCATCCTGGCCCCAATGTATTGCCGTACTGCCCGTTGCCAATTGCCAATCGTTGGAGTCGAACAATGCTCGTACAAATCCAAACAAAACAAGCTAACACACACCCACAGTTAGTGTGTGTTTAGTGTATGTGTGTGTGTGTGTGGTCCACAATTTTGCAAATTAAAAGGAATAAGTAAGCTGGAACTCCAAGAACTGGTGGCGTATGTGCAATTGCTGGCATTACGTATACGACTCGATAGCCAACTGGCAGGCAACTTAATCCCATATGCAAGGGCAGGAGAAATCTTTAAATATACTTTGAACTTCAAACAAGCTGTGCTGAGTCCTGAAAGTGCTGTTGGCCCTTCGTAAAGTTGGTTTATGTGAAGCAAAAAAAAGGTGGGCGAGCAAAAATTTCATTTGCAATTATTATTCTCGTATAAATTTCAAAAAGAAACTGCAGACATTTTATTGCCTGCTGGCTGGAAGGTACACACACACACAAACACACACAAACACACACACACACACACACGCAATCCGAAGTCAAAGTTAAAACCAAAAAGAAAGCCATAAAACAATATTTTAATATTAACTGAAAAGAATTCATGAGACTTCTGCAGCTATTTCCTCTTAACTTTCAAGTTTGTTTTAACCCCTGTGGGAAAACTTTTGTCTGTACTGAAAATACCAACAAAATACCACAAAATATCACATTTTCAGCTATTAACAATGACGCAGCTAATGAACTATTACTTAAATACATTTACTAACATAGAACACAACAACTGCATTAGAAACGTGCTTCAGCTGCTGCGCTGATTGCTCTTCAGTGTAAAGTGTATGGAAGTTTTAAGCTTGTACTCAAAAATCCATATACTTTATTTTGTTTAGCACTCAAGTATAATTAAAAATATTCATTTACTTAACAACTCAAATTCTAGAGCCAAAAACGATGTGCTTCTGCTATATATTCGGAATACCCTCTGTAAAAATAAGGGATATGCATAAATACAGAAAGTTAACCAAGTTATATGATTGATATACCAGTGATTTACTGTACCACAGCGTCGGCTTAAGAGGTCCTTTATTGTCATTGTCCTTAGCCTTGACAGTCATTACAGTACAAGTGAAATTTATGATGAAGTTGATATATATATATATATATATATATATTCAATTCAAACTAAAGATATGTAATGGCTTCAACTCCGATTTGATTTGATAATCTTTTATAATTAAGGATAGTGTGTTCATCCTTAACCTATTTCTACTTCAGATCAGGGCAACACATTCAGGCCCTTTCCCATTTCCGAATTCTTTTCATGCCGAATCGTTTTGAATTTATTTTTTCCCATTTTCGAATGAAATATTAATTGGTTTGCTTTTTCATTTAATGAATTAAATTTGATTTGATAATCTTTTAGAACTAAGGATGAGCAAAAGTGTGTTCATCCTTTACCTTTTTATATCCCAGATCGGGGTAAGGTATACAGACCTGTTCCCATTTCCGAATTCTTTTCATGCCGAACCATTTTCCGTTTTGTTTTCCCATTTTCGAATGAAATACCAATTGCTTTTCATGTTTTGTTCGATAACTTTCCATTCAACGGGAGAACTTTTTGAAATGAGAGCGGGTCTGATTGTCTTTATTGATAACTGTGATCTTTAACACCTACAAGATCTTTCACCAGCCCAATTTTTGACATCAATGCCAGAATTTTCATTAAGCTGACCTTTTCTATAATAGGGTAACTTCGAGTCGAGCAATTTCTTCACCCTTTCAATCGTTTTGTTGTTTTTACTTTGTTGCTGGTTTCCTGCTGCGTTTTGCTTATACTTTGACTCTGTCTATTTTTTAATAAATGTGTATTTTCACCACTGGAGGCGAACGAACGCACTGCAAAATGTTACAATGTTTATCTTTGGTAAATAGCAATAGCAACAAAAAGTAACTGCAAGCAATAGCGTGGGCGGGGCGTGACGGGGCGGTGCTGGGCGGGGCTGGGCGATCGGCTAATGTACAAATCTATATATGTATTTATATTATATACAGGTTACAGAATGATGCAGCTGCTGTGAAAATGAGATTTAATTGAGCAAAAATTGAGTAAAGACTTTTATTTAGTAAACAAACGATGAGAAGAGAGATGAGCGGGATTAAATTTGTAAACATAGGGTGTATTCTATAAAAAGCGCTGAATTTGTTTTCCTTTCAAATAGTTAATCTGCTGAGCATACTTGTTTAGTCTAATCAGACGTTTATTCTTCAATTTAAAAGTCTCATTGTGTGCCTCTAAGTGATCATCTCCCTGTGCGCCCCTGCGCTCCCCGGGCCCCATACTCACTCGTTTAAGAGGAGATCTGTTCTACGGTCGGCTTATTTGCACAATGTGTTATGCAGACCACAAATATCCAGCATTTGGGAGATTCTTTCTTTCTTTCTTTAGCTTTTTTGTATAATTCAAGTGTGAATTCTGTTTGGGAGCTGCGGTTTCAGAGCCAGAAGTCACAAGCGCGTCGTGGGTGCAATCGGTTCACTCAACCACTCACATGGTCGAATGTCAGCGTTGTCAGCCTTAAATGTTTATCGCTTTTATCATTTTTATTACTTAACACACACATACTGAAAACTCACGCATATATTTAACTTTGGATCACACGCAAACATAAAACTTTTGATTGCAGATTGTGGAAGTAGAAATATGTACACATATACGATTGCCACTACGCAAATTTATAAAATATATCAAAAGCATAAATTCCTCAAGTTCATAACAGCAATTAAAATTAATCAAAAGCACGCACCGCGTTTGTTTTTTGTGTTTTTTTGTGTTTTGTTTCTTTTGTTAATTAAAATAAAATATCAAAAGCGTAAATTCTGAAAATTCATAACATAAAATTCATAAATGAATCAAAGAGTTTAGCACTGCGTTTGTTTTGTTTTTGTTGTTTTGTTGTTTATGCTCGGAATCCGTTTTCAAATCTATAAGTTTAGAAAGGTTACGGATGCTGCGATGACAACGACGACGATATTCACAATAGAGATAATAAAATCAAACCGCACAACGTCGCACGAAAGCTTACGTCTGATAACGGCAAGCGACAGCGCCTAACTGCGGCCGGGAGGAAGCTTTCGCCCAGCGTTGTCTTGCTTTCAATGAGAGAGAGACAGCGCAAAGCTCCCACACAAACGCCCACACGCCCACAAGCACACCAAGCTACACAGGATATGCTGAACGGCGCTCGCAACAACTTGTGGCTATGGCTAGCTGCTCAGAGCGAGAGAGAGGGAGAGGGAGAGAGCTAAGAAGCTTTCGATTAGCAGAGACCGGCATTTTTTATACCCTGTGTAATTAACACTATAAACTATATGTATATTCTGGACTAACATTAAAATCTGATCAGACAACAGCAAATTTAGTATGCAATAGTCACAGCTGAAAAGTACACCAGGAAAACAAAATTTGCTATCATTTTTGGGTTAAGTGCTACAAATTTTATAACAAAGAGATAATACTTTTATATACATAGAGATTAATCAGCAAACTATTTTCAACAGTTCTAAGCTCTGCAGTTTCAAGCTTTTGTATAAGTACACCCACTATAAAAAGAACGATATTTGCCATCATGTTTTTTATGTCATACAAATTTTAAAACAACTTGATAATACTTACATACGTACGAGTATATATGGAAGTTATTCAACTAACTATTTTCTATAGTACTGAGCAAAAGATATAAACAGCTCTGCAGTTTCTAGCGTTGGTATAGTACTTTGTTAACACATTTCAAACCTAGCTACATGGTATCGTTTAGTCGATCACGCTCGACTATCCCATTCTTACCTGTTCTGAATCTGCATTTGCATTCAATTGGCACAGGATGACGATGTCGTTGACTATGCCTTTACCTGTCTGTCGACTGCAATTGACAATCAAACTGAATGGGCCGTTAAATACATTTTGTCCATTACTTATTGCTGCGAAACCACTTCAGCACTCTGTGTTAACAGCATATTTATAGTATATCCCGGTATGAACATTTCAAGTGATATTTTCACCAAACTTAAATGTTAATATACTTTATAGACTTTGTTGGTGGATAGTAGTTGCATGGGCCCGTATGGAATACGTTTAATTGAACTTGTTCTGAACGAAACAACAATTTCATATTTATTTTATGCGTTATGGCCTTAAATTACTAGTAAAAAATAATAATAAATATTTGTATTTTTATAAATTAACACAATGCAAAATTAATAATGCAAAAAGGGGGCTGTGTTGCATGAGCAGCTGCAAATATTTTCCGAAAAGTTGCCATGATTCCCAAATTAGAAGGACTGCACTCCCGGACTGTGCTGATGGACAGGAATCAACCAGGTCAAGTGGAAATTTTAAATGTCAAATCAAATTAGGCGATAAGCCATGACCAAAAATATATTCCGTAGGAAAATCGGAATCTAGGAAGAAAAATTACTATGAAATAAGGCGCTACAAAAATCAGGAAAATGTTGTTTGATATAATGCAATCTTACATGCCAAATCAAACTATGAACAACAAAAGTATTCCGCATGAAAATCGGTTCAGTTTTAACAAAGTTATGGAAGTCAAAAAACTAGGAGGAAAAATTACTATTGTTTCGTGAAAATTCGGAAAAATATTGTTGTTTGATGTACTGAAATTTTAAATATCAAATCAAACTAATCAAAATTTATATTTGAACACATTTCATCCTGTTAACGCTTAAGTTTACCTGCAGTGATAAAGTACATTATTGAGGGAGTATACGAGTATATCGTTTTATGTTTATTTTAGAACTTTACTTGTAAATATTTATACTGGTTGACATATCCATTAATGTACCTACATATCGTAGTCGTATGTATTTATATTGGTACCACGTGCAGTATTAAACCTTATTGCTGGCTGGGCGCCACATTTCACAGCCGATCGAGTTTGATTGTGGGCTGCACTTGAAATCTATGTTAAATTGATTCAAATTCTTCTCAGCCTCATTGACTCGCACATCGTCCATGTCATGGCCAATAGCCGGAGGTAAGCGGCCGCAAAAGAACTGAGCAAAACTCAAATGGAAGAGCTGCGGGGCCCGAAACTCCTCCTCAAAGCCATACGGGCGATACTCTAACCATTGTGAGTCATGTCCCAGACCAAAGAACGCATCATAGGCCAGCTGCAGGCCATTCACATCCGCCAGTCGCTCCTTCAGCGATGCTGTCTTGGTTCGCTGGACACATTGCAGAGCAGCCTGGAATCCTGGCAGCTTGCGTATGTCCAGTCCGAGTTGTGACTCATTGCCGTCGGCATCGAAGAGTATGCCCTCCTGCTCGAAGGCGTGACTCAGCTCGTGAGCCAGTATGAAGCCCATCAGGCTGTGCCGAAAGATTGAGTGCTGCCGATGGTCGTTGAGTGGCCATTGCATGAAGATCAACGGCACCGTCAGCGTGTTCCGCTCGTGCTCAAAGTAAGGTGCATTGCGTGCCCTGAACAGATCATCGTTGACATAGAACAGACTCAGTTCCAGGCCAGCTCCACGTTGCTGCAATGGCGCATGCTGGAGGCGCGTGCGCAGGCGCAAAGCCTGCCAGAAATTGTGCTGAAAGTCCGTGGGACGGAAGCTGGCACTGCCATAATGGTTATCATAGAAATCCTCTGGAGCTGTTGCCTCCGGCAAATTGCCTAGCTTCAGTCGCATTTTTGCCAGCTTGGCCCGCACATAAGCCAACTGCTCTGGGTTCAGTTGCAAGCGATTCCTTACCAAGTACTTGCCAAACATGCCACGCAAGCTGGCAAAGATTTCCAGCAGCTGCTGTGTGTCCTGTGACCGCGTCCTGTACACATAGCGATCATAAATATGGTTCATGCCCAGCGGCAGCAGAGCGCGCATGTGATGTATGCAATTGGCAATTCTGCCCGAAGGTCCTGTGCTCGGACTAGCTTCCTTCACCAAACTGGCGAGACACGCACGTAGATACAGCTCCAGGCTGGTCTTATTGCTCCTCTGCAGCAGCGCACCCAAATCTCGTAAGTATTCCACATCGCTGACCTCCACGCGCAGCTCAGCCTCATTCAGCTCCTTTTCCAGCAGTTCATTGAAGTAGTTTTGCCAGTCGATTTGGGGTATTTGCTGCTTCAGTTCGTCCAGCGTCCAGGATTGCAGTAGCGACTCCTCACTCCGGTATTTAGCACTCAAGGAGCGCAGTTCTGTTTCCAGCTGCTGAAGCTCCCTGAAAGGCTGCAAAGTTTGAGTAAAACATTAATCCAGAGTTTATACTTTGAGCGATTTGTTCATGCTTATGAAATCCAACATTTTATCAAGTCTTTTGTGTATTTTATTTTAGTGAAAAGATTCACTTGTATGAAAAATGTATAAGACACTCGTATATCAACCAAACTCTTCAATTGGAAGTTTAAACGAACTTTATGTACTTTTCCACTATCAAATACATAGCTACTATAGGAACGATCAGTCAAGAACTTCTTACCAAGTATCTGCTTTGTTCTGCTGGCATCTTCAGTTGCACCACATAGCGCAATGAGTCATTGTAGGCCACGTCCACGGTCTCATCAAGGAATACGCCATTCAGTCCATATTTGCGCAGCCTAGCCGTTGCACGTGTCCATTCGAAGTCGCCAGAGAATAGCTCCTGTGGCAGTTGCAGCTCCTTGTTTTCAGATCTTTCACATGCGTTTAAATAGTCACTCATTTGATGCCACAACTGAGGCGCCCCATCTCCCTCCATGGGGTTACGAGCTCTCAGCACTGGCGCCATTGCCTGGGCATAGGTCTCTTCCGCCAGCTCAAAGTTGTCCACATAGTTGGATTTCCAATTGCCACAAGCATGGGCCCAGAAATTCTCGCAGGGCGACACGGAACGATTCAGATTCGAATGAATATTTTGGGATGTGGCTACATTAATGTCCAGCCTGGATTGCACCAAAGGCAGCGCAATGCACAGCAAGGCCAGATATAAACTCGACATTCCGGCTTTAGTTCTCACACTGCACACAAAACTTGACTTTCAATTTATCCAGTCAAAGACTTATCTACAAGTCTGACTAACTCTCAAAAATGTTGTTTCTGTTCGTGCCGGCTGATTAATCAGAGCTTGTAATAATCAGAACAGTCAGAACACATACGAGTATATAAGAGTATATAGTATCTAAGAATATAAAATAATATTTGTTTAAGTATTATTGCAATATATTCTTTAAATGAATATAATAATATATATATAATAATATGTATAAATATTATTACATATACTTTTTTCAAACTGAAGTGAACAATTATAGCAATTGTATTTAGAAACGGCTAGAAAATAGAACAATATTTTTTATACAATTATTACAAAAGTTTCTTCTGTTCTTCATTTCCCACAACACAACAATTGATATTGTTCCAGAATCAACTCGGTATTACTTTTAAAGGTGTGTTATATTTGAAACAGATATGTTGACAACATTTTTAAGATCACTGTAGAATAAACCACACGTCAAATATCATTATAATCGTTAATTACAGCCAGAGTTGCCATTCTGGTTGTTGGCTTGATTATAATAGATTTTTGGTGCTCTCCAAAGTGAATAAATAAACATAAAAGATCATAGTAGTTAAGATTAGTTAACGTTCGGGGGATATTATTAGAAAAGTCTTGCTAAATAGTAGTAAGTAGAATATAAAATTACTGAAAGATTGGAAGAAATTCGTCAAAGAATCATCTAGTAAATTATAATACAAATATTTTTGTACTGTTTTCAAAGATTTTGGGAAAATCAAATATATTGGGTTTGTATTTCAATGTTCGTCTGCCTCTCCGATTCTCTTGACAGCCTTAAAGCTAGAGCAACCAACATTTGAATATAGTATAGTACCTTCAGGTTATTATACTACATAGAGCTCACTATCTAGTATTACTATAACTTGCAAAAGTTTACTCAGTTTAATTTGTTTAAAAAAAAACTATATTCAATCAAATGTTCTTTTATTTTTGTTTAATATTTTAGTAATTTTTTATTCTCAGGCGCTGGCAACACTTTTTTACTTAAGTTATAATCCAAACGTACAGTTCTTAATATATAAGAACCAAATAATTGGTTGCGTGTGGTTATGCACGGATGGGCTTTATAGATAACCTAATTAATTTCAGCTTCGCAACAACAAAATATTTCATTAAAATTCTATACAATATGTTTATTGGGCCTATGCTGTTCATTTTTTCAACTTTTGCTTTTTGCCCGCAGGCGTTTTCGATTTTTTCAACTGTCCCAGCTGCTTGGACTTATTTTTAAGCTTATTTTGCTTCTTAATGGGCTTGCCCTCCAGTAGAGGCAGTTCATCCACATCCACACGCGGCGCCTTTGCCAATTTGGCAGCCAGTTTTCCTGCTGATTTTCCTGCTGGTTTATCTGATGGTTTCCCTGCTGGTTTATCTGCTGGTTTTCCTACTGGGCTTCCTGATGGTTTCCCTGCTGGTTTCCCTGCTGGTTTCCCTGCTGGTTTTCCTGCTGGTTTTCCTGCTGGTTTTCCTACTGGGCTTCCTGCTGGTTTCCCCGCTGGTTTCCCTGCTGGTTTCCCTGCTAGTTTCCCTGCTGGTTTTCCTACTGGGCTTTCTGCTGGCTTCCCTTGTGGTTTTCCTACTGGGCTTCCTGCTGGTTTTCCTGCTGGTTTGGGCCTTGTTTGCGACTGCTTCCTGCTGTCTGCATTGCGTCCGTTAGTACGCACATTTTTCTGTGTTTTTTCCATCTTGCTGTCGTTTGGTGATGCTACAGGGGCCACAGGAGCTGGTTGCACTTGCTTGGACTTTTTGGGTGCCTTGATGGGCTTCTCGTTGTGGCCATTCTTTTGAGCGTCTGAATGCTTCACATTTTTCACTGACTTTTCCTTCTTGCTATCGTTTGTCGACGCTGCTGGCGCATCAGCAGTTGGTTGCTCTGGCTTGGGCTTTTTGGGCACCTTGACGGGCTTCTCAAACACCTTGGCCACATATTTTGTTTTACTTTGCTCGAGCTTCTTCTTTTTTAAGTCCTGTTCCACATCTGTGAGACTGGGCTTGCCCGCTCGCTTGCCGAGAAGTTTGCGTGCCCCATCAGACGTTGCCTTCTCGTCCTCCTCCTCATTTTCTGCTGCGTTGCTCGACTCAGTTTGATCTGCTGCAATGGCTTCATCCAGCTGCTTCTCGTCGGCTTCCTGCTCCTCCTTGGTAATGGGTATGGTGTTAGAGAACTTTTTCAGCTTGGCCACATAGAAGCCATCCATGTTGTTAGTGTGTGGATAGAAGCGCTTGCTCAGATTCAAGCTGGGATGGTAGCGATGCTGTCGGAACTTGGTGAAGCCAGGCTCCCCAAAGTCAATGCCCAGGGGCACCAGCTTAACGTTGCGCTTCTTCAGCGCATAATCAATCACCCACTCGTTCTCCTCGGGCAGCACGGAGCATGTGGAATACACAATATAGCCTCCAGTGGACGATTTCGCATCCACACAATCAATGGCAGTGAGCAAAAGCTTACGTTGCAAATTATAGCAACGTTGCACATCGATCTCGGATTTGGTTGTCTTCACGCTGGGATCCTTGGAGACGACGCCGGTGCCGGTGCATGGCGCATCGAGCAGCACCCGATCAAACCCGGTCATAATATTGCGAAACTTGGTAGCATCCTCACAACTGACCACGGCATTCACAATGCCCAAACGATGAAAGTTGGCCACAACTGCCTTGATACGATCCCGATTCGCATCGTTGGCAAACAACACGCCCGTGTTCTTCATAACGGCCGCTATGTGCGAACCCTTGCCTCCTGGAGCGGAGCACATGTCCAGCACACGTTCGTTCTCCTGCGGCGCGAGCGCAATCACAGGTAGCATCGAGGAGGCGCCCTGTATCATATAATGCCCAGCAAGATACTCGGGCGTGGCGCCCAGCGGCACCGATGAGTTGAATATAACAAGGCCCACATTGGTCCACTTGCCCAGAGGATCCAGATTGACACCGCGATTAATCAATGCGCCAGCCAGATCACGACGACGCGTCTTCAGCGAATTTGTGCGTATGGTCAGCGGACGCGCTACCTGAAAAAACACATATTAAAGTAGTTAGAATGGGTTTGTGAAATAACTCTTAAAGGAAATCACTTTGAACCTAGCCTAAGCGAACATAATTTGAAAGTTCCTTAATAACCTACCTCTGAGGACTCCAGATATTCAAGCAGATCGCTTATTTTAAATATGTCCATCAGCTTGGACATGAGAAAGTTGTTGTAGCTGTAGTACAAGCACAGATCTTGGCGCAGCTGGTCCACGTACTCGCTACGTGAGCGTCCCTCCTGGCGAAATTTGGCAAAGTCCGTGAGCACCTGTGTGATGTCCTTAATGCGCTGCTGCACATCCTGCAGGGACAGCTCCTTTTCAGCATCTTCGCCGGGCTCCGGCAATTGAAACACCTCCGCCTGGTCGACAGTCATTTGCATCTCTTCATCGGCCAATTTATCATCCTTAGCCTGACGTTTCTTAAGTTTCTTGTTGGCGCGCTCAATAGGTAGCTTATCATCATCCTCATCGTCATCTTCATCATCGTCATCCTCGTCACTGTCAGTTGCCTGTTCGCCCTCGCTGGATACATCGAAATCGTCATCGGAGTTGCCCGCTTCATCGTCAAAAAGATCGTCCAATTTACCAACTTGCGCATCATCGTCTTCGTCATCGTCATCGTCATCCGAAGCTTCTTCCTCATCTACGTCTTCTTCCAGTTCCTCATCTGAGCTAGCTCCAAGTTCATTCTCAGACTCTTGCTCCTCGTCCTCGTCCTCATCCAGCTCCTCATCTGTGTCTTCCTTCGACTTTTTCTGTTGCTTTTTCGTTTTAGGCTTCAGCCAATCCTTATTCTCATCTGTATAACCATTTGACTTCTTTTTGATTGGCACAAGCTGTGGAACTTCTTCATCCTGTTGCTTCACCAGCTCCTCCTCCGGTTCGCTGTCGCTGTTGTATTTCTTTTGCCTACGTGGCTGCTGTGTGCGCTTCTCCTTCAGTTTCGCCTTTTGCACCACCTTCTTCTGTTCCCGCTTGGCCACGCGTTGCTTTTGACGATGTGTTAACTTCTTATCCTCATCGTCGAGCGGCGCTGCAAGGCAAACACTTTACAAAATGCTCAATAACACTTGACTCGCATGCTTACCAAACGTTTTCTTTGGAAATGTGGGTGCTCCCTGTTTGCGCGCTTTGCGACCGGGTCCCTTCTTTTGTTTTTCACTGTATTCCGCCTTACGTCCCATATTTTAGTCACGTTTTATAAGCAAAAGAAAATGTTTTTTAAAAATGTGTGCCTCCACGTGCGGTGACTCTGGCGACGTTCTTAAGCACTGCACACTATTCGATATCCGTAGGGGGAGTAGAAATCGATATACAATCGATATAATAGTAAGCGCGAATAAAATACATTAAATTACTTTTCTGTTTCAGGGCTGCATCGGCAATGGGCACTCGGGGAAAGAACAAATAAACAAATATCTTAACGTAGTGTATCTATGGGTGGCGCCCATGGTGGATTTATGAAGGTCCATCTTGGCTGTGGCTTTTAAGGCATGACACCGAAGGGTGTAATATGAAACCTCAAGCAAGCTACAATTTTTTACAAATGAAAGCCGCAGATTTGTTTACGTGAGGTGAAGTTTTATTTCAATGCAAATATGTTTGTAAATAAAACATGTGAAATATAAATTTGCATTATTCAGTGTTGATTAGATATTTCATTATTTTAACACGACATTTTCTGGCATCTTCGGCATTCATTTCTTTTAGTTCTTCATAAATGAATTTGCTGAATGCGAAGTTTGTGTTTGAAGACTTTACTTTGTTGTTGTAGTTCCTAATTGCTCCTTGAACATAGTGTCTGCGTCTGCGGCACCAGTAAAGCTGTGCATACTTGGCACGAAGTTCGTTCACATTAAATTTTCCCTCAAATGCGGCAGCAATTTCGGCCCAAGCACTGTCCCGCTTTGCGTGATTCATATAATCCTTGTGGCCAACATCCCACAGGCAGGTATGCTGATTAACCAATCCAACTAATTTCTGTAGCTCCTCATTGGACATGGTGGGCGTCACTGTAGGCTCAGTGCGAGCAACTTTAGGGTCAGGTCCATCGCCCTTAGACTCCATCTTTAATAGATATATTTATAAATATTTAATGCGTACTTATGCAATTACTCACAATAATTCGTTGAAGAAGAACAAAGAAAAGTGCAATACGACTCTTACAGATACACAACACAAAAATATTGTGCTGAGTTTCCTCTTTCAAATTTGTTTCACAAAGAAAAACCGCAAACTCAATTAAAAATTGTAAGTACAGGTTTTAACTCTTGGTCACAAGCGATAAAAAGGGCAAACGAGACGATATATGACTTCTTCCTAATTTTTGAAACAGACAAAATATACACCTTTCCGATAATTTAACGGGCGAGTTATTTGCTTGCGGGACCTCTGAGCTCAAGTAAAGTAATGAATTTGAAGTTGAATGGAATAGTTTAGATATAGATTCTTCGCACTGAATAAATGAACTGAATCCCTTATAATCGTTCATTTAATTCACCTGTTATTATGAGAGTCTTTTAATTTTTTCAATGCGTTTTTGTTTGCCTGTTTCTAAGAACTAAAAGTGCGCCAAAATAGCAACATTAATATAACATACCATCAAAAATTGGCAAATAGTACACCACAAATATACAAAGAGGCCCAATTTCCATTTCATTAACGGACACGCTGCATGCATATGTGATCGATATGATGAGTAGCATATTTAATCGATATTTGATATCGATACCAAATTGCTATCGAAATTTTAATGATTCACACCTCTTTTGACATTTAAATAAAAGGAACAACAATGAAAGCAAAGAGGGTCCCTTTGTACCACCATACAAGTTATACAGCCTATACGGCACACATTTAATTTCTAGCCATGGAACATCGCAATTAGAATTTTGTCAGCTGCTTGTGGACGTTGTGCAGCACTGGCAACAATTAGCCAGAACTCATGAAAGCTAAAACAAAAACATAAAACATGTAAAAATGCTTGGGAAACTAGCATAAACAAGGATAACAGTGTGTGCACAGAAATGGATATTGCCAGCATTGAGCTGAGCGTGGAGGCGCTAATTGGTTCGTTGGTTGCCCTAAGCGTCCTCTTCATCTTTTGTCGCAGCATTCTGGCCGAAGACCGTGTCATTTGCATATCGGGCAAAACACGTCACAGCTGGAAATCAATAAAAATACTCGAACAGGTACGCATCACTTGTTGCCTCTCTCTCTCATCGCTAACTTCTCGCGCTCGTTAGGCCTGCTTCTGCAATGTGTGTGAGATTTTGTTGACACCCTCCGCGGGGGTGTTTTGCGACTGTTGCGGGCTTTGCACCCACTCGGCGCCGGCTTGTCAGCGGCAGGCGGATGTCCAGTATCGCTGTAAGGACAAATGGTTGCGCAACGCGGACGCAGTGCGACACTTGTGGGTCCGCGGCAATTTGCCCATGAACTACAGCTGCGCGGAGTGCGGGCAGGAGGCTGAAGGAGACCATCACAGCAGTAGCTCCGAGCCGGGTCTTTATGGCTGGCGTTGTGCCTGGTGCCAGCGTTGCTACCATGATAACTGCTACAAGAGCGTGGACATCAAGGCTGAATGTGATTTTGGAGAATTTCGTGACATGATATACCCGCCGCACTGCATTGTGGCAGCCAGAACACGCGAATCCATGCGTCTGCATCTCGCAGGCATCAAGCCGCCAAATATAGAGAACTGGGAGCCGTTGATTGTAATTGCCAATACAAAATCTGGCAGCAGCACGGCCTCTCATGTTCTGTCGCTGCTGCGTGGTTACTTGCATCCAATGCAGGTCATGGAACTTGGCGCACGCGGACCCCAGGATGCGCTCCAGTGGGCGGCCAAAACAAGTCCGCGTCCTTGTCGCATACTGGTAGCCGGTGGCGATGGCACCATTGGCTGGGTGCTCAACACCATATACACGCTAAACATCAAGCCTCAGCCTTCGGTGGCAATAATACCCCTAGGCACTGGCAACGATTTGTCCCGGGTGCTCGGTTGGGGCGCCGAGGTGCCATCATTGCTGGATCCTCTGCACATACTGCGCAGCGTTAGACGTGCCCGTTCCGTGAATCTCGATCGTTATGATCTGCAAATTGAGAAGCTACACTATCGACTGCCCATCCAAAGACATCCCACAAAGACAATCCACGTCTACAACTATTTCAGTGTTGGCGTGGATGCGTACATTACCTACAACTTTCACAAGACGCGTGAATCTCGTTTCTATCTGCTCAGCAGTCGCATATTTAACAAGGTAAGCTTCTTTATGCGTTATTGTAGCTGCCGAACTTTCCACTCATTGTACCTTTGTTTCCTCGCAGTTGCTGTACTTTACATTTGGCACGCAGCAAGTGATGCAGCCGGACTGCGAACGCATTGAGCAGAAACTAGTGCTCCATCTGGATAATAAACTGGTCGAACTGCCGGAGCTGCAATCGCTGGTATTTCTGAACATTGACTCCTGGGGCGCCGGTTGCAAGCTATGCGAGTTGAGCAACTCCAATGGCGAGGGTCGCATTGTGAACTCCATCTCCGATGGCATGATGGAGGTCTTCGGCATTGTGTCATCCTTTCACATTGCCCAGCTGCAGTGCAATATAAGCAAACCCGTGCGCATTGGCCAGGCCAAACAGATAAGGGTATATATTTGCTGACACTGCTCAAAATAAAGCCAATCAATAATACTTTTTAATTGCAGCTGCAAGTGAATGGCACGGTGCCCATGCAGGCGGATGGCGAGCCCTGGATGCAGGGTCCGGCAGATATACGCCTACAGTCTCGCAGCCAGGCACGTGTGCTTCAAGCAGAGCCAAACTAATACCACCCAGGAGCAGCAGCTGCGAATACTAGTCAGAATTTACCCACGCAGTGCCACAACGCTCTCTAACTTCTAATAGCTAATTCGGCTTGTACTTAACTCTCACATTTCTAAAATTCTCTCTATACAAGTGTTCAAATCTGTTGAAATTGTGCAAATATTGAGCCATGTTCTTATGTTCACCCCCCAATTTTAAATTCATCTTGGTAACGCAATAAACAAAATTGTTTAACAATGTAACAAAATGTATGGGGTGATGATTTACTTTATCTATTATAGAGATAGCCGAGCTATGATAGTTGTGGATTGCTTGCTCTTTTTTGCCCTAGCAGAGGGTATTATAATTTTGTCTCGAAATCTGTAATGGACTGAAGGAGACATTTCCGACCCAAAAAAGTATATATATTCTGAATCAGCATGAATATAGATATAGCGATGTCCGTCTGTTTCTAAGCAAACTAGTCTCCTAGTTTGAAAGCTATCGTAATGAAACTTGGCACAGACCCTTCTTTTGCTGCAGGCAGTACATAAGCCAGAACTGGCCGGATCGGACCACTATGACATATAGCTGCCATAGGAATGATCGGTCGAAAGCTAGGTTTTTGTATGAAAAACTTTTTTGATTATAAAGGTATCCTTACGAAACTTTCCCAAACGGAGTCTCTAGAGAGTTTATACAATCTAACTAGATTTGGTTAAAAACGGACCTCTATAACACATAACTGCCATACGATCGGATGAAAAATAAGTTTTGTAAGAAAAACTTTTTGCTTAAAGAAATATTTCATCCAAACTAAGTGAGAGTTTTATTTTACTTCAAATAGTTTCCTATAATTTTATCAATCAGACGAAAATTAAGTTTTGTATACAAATTAATCCCTGCTAGGGTATATACTTTATAGCTTCGGCACTCCGAAGATAGCCATTCTTTCTTGTTGAAATTATGGTTGTTTCCTCCTTGACCTATGCGGTGTCAATTCGATCGTCTTCGAAGTTCAACATTGTTGTTCGAAGACTGGTATGTAAGTCTGCTTATGTCCCAATGCGAAATCGCGTTAATTGAAAGAGCAAAAAGCTCGTCTTAAAAGTAAAAAACATGTTTTGATTTTAAAAATGATGTCACTTTATTCTTCTCCTGTTAAGTTGTTAAATGTTCGACTGGTGTACAAGATGCGGAGACGCATGCACATAACATTTGGGATTTGGGTATCTTTGTTTTATTTTTATAGTTTATCGAAAGGCGGGTAATCAACGAAAGCAACGAAGTTTGTAGTTGGCGCCTTAGAGCATGGTCAGCTCCATGATGGCATTTACAATGTCGTGTTTGTTGTTCTTGAGCGCCTTGATGGCCTTGGCACGCGTCGTGTTCGCCTGCGCAACGACCAGTTCAATGTCCTTTTCGTCGACACCGGTGTCGTCGACGTCCTCCTCATCCTCCTCAGCAATTGGAGCCACTGTGGTGGCGCCCACGCTGTCAGCTGCACCAGCTACCTCTGGTGCCTTGAACTTCTCAGCGGCAGCAACCTGTGCCTGCTGCGACAAGTCCTCAATCTTGGCCTCGCCGAATACAATGTATGTATCGCTATGGGGATTCTTGTAGACATCCGGATTGTTGATGACGAACAAAATGTTCTTGGACTTGCGAATGGTCACACGGTTAACGCCCTGGATCTGCTTCAGACCCAGCTTGAGCATGATTTTGCGTGCCTTCTTCTCGCCGCGCGACTGCTTGGCCTTGGAGACGACATCAATGGGCAGGCCTGTTGCGCCGCCGCCCAGCTGTGTGGTGCCGGTTTCGGCTTCCTCCAGATCGGGTATCAGTTCCGAATCGCTCTCGCTGCCATCATCCTCAACGCGGACATCATCCTCGGTCAACTTGGCCTCGGCAGAGGTCGAGGGAGCCTCGTTTTTAATTTCAGTGAGCTCGGGCATGTCTACCTATAAAAATCAAAAGCCAAATGTCAACAAAATTATATTTAGATGCTTAATGTTCTAGAAAAAAAGCCGCAGTTGGAGGCAATTTTTTAATCGATTTCTTAGGCAATTATATTTTGCAATTTATTGATACAACGTTTGTAATATAGGCTAGAGATTATACTACAACGCAAGATCTTGCCTATGAAATGATCTATTTGTACCTTTAAACCGTGATGACTGCTAAATTTAACAATTATTTACCTATGAAAAAGCGGCTGCAGAACGGAATCGCAAAACGTTTTTAGTGAAAAAGAAGTGATGCCACCTGGCGAAAATCAGGGATGAACGTAACAGTGGCAATAGTATCAGAAACTTTGAATTATTGGTGAGCGTTATCGATAACAACGGCGTGCTGCCCTGGTATCGCTAGCTTATTGCTATAGCACTCTACGCGCCAATTTTCAAATATCCAATGGCACTTCAACAATTATCAAATATATTTTGTACATATGTAAAACCTATTAATTACTAAATAAACAATGCCTGCACAACGAGCAGTCATGTAACTGACAACTATCATTACTTTCCAATTAAATTGAATAAACAATTACGTGCGCTAGGCTTAATTACAGTTTCACAAACAAGGCTAGAACGTTTTGCCATGTGTACCGGGTAGAAAGGGTTAAAAATGACACAATTATGGCCAGCAGTAGTTGGCTCGTCCACAGTCCTGCCCGCAAATTGGATGGTGGGCGTGTCAATTGTTGGGTAAACATTGGACAGCTTTCGTTGTGCGTTGCGGTCAACAAAGAACACATGTTCGGCTTCGCATTTCACGGCCAGAACGTAATGATTATTAAAATTTGTATTAGCTGAACGATATAATTTAGGGGCTGCCATGTACACACAATGTAAGAAATTTCTGTCAAACTATTTGGCTGTCATCATATTGATCACAGCTCGTTGCAATTTTAATTATTTTTATTTTATTCTGTGCGCATTTTTATGCGCTGCAAACGAGTCCCAACTATGCGAGGCATTTGCAACAATTTGTCAGTAAATAATTTCGATTTGCGCTGTTTCGCTGTACATCTGTATATGCATATGTATCTGTATCTGGGGATAACTATAGCCGTCTTGGTTGGGCCACAATCCCGGGTGTCAACAGTGCTCTGATTTATTTGAGCGCATGAAACGCTTCGTTGCTTTTCGTTAATTTGTCCGTTTTCCGCTAAGGGAGCTGGCAAAAACAAATTCTATATGCACGCCCATATGTATATGTGTATGTTTGTATGTAGAAAATAAAAAGTTTTCCTTATACAACTCGGTGCCAAGTATAATTGACACAGCGCCAAAAAATGACATGCTTTTATCATCATAACAATAATCGCCGACAAGGCGCATAATTATATTGTAATTTATGCCCCAGGCAAACAAAAGAAAATCAAAATTACTTGTATTGCAGTTTCAAATGCTCGTAAAATATTTCAAACACTCAAACGTGACCGAATGTTATTTAATTGCTTATAAGTGCCTTGCGTATGACCAAAGCCAATGCCAATACAATAACCACTTTTTGATTGCCAAAAATTTGGTCAATTATGGCCAAATTAGGCCGCATATGCAAATTGGCAAGAGTGTGAAGAGTGTCTGGCATAACAAACAGTGTGAGGGCCACAATCCTCTTTTATGACCAATTTAGACATGGCCGGGGCTGCGGGAAGGGACGCAGGATGCAAGCTCGAGTTGGCCATAAAAACAAACACTTCATTGACATATTTAATAATATTTTTTATTATTTACTGTGTCTCTTTTGGGTCTTAGACATAACTGAAATTGTCAAATGATTCTACTAAAATAAATAGCAATTTAACAAACAAATATACTACCCTTGCAGAGATGCTAATAGAATGTATCCCATGACAATTACTGTCTACAAAATATTACAAATATAAATACAATAAACCAATTTAAAAATCAGTTTTTAAAGATCAATTGTTTTTGTATATAATTAAAAACATAAAAAAATCATTACAGTAATGGAAACTCCTTGCAGTAATAATACTCAGCATAGGTGTAGTCCTTATGCATATATCAGTTCTCTTTCAATATGATTTATTCCTAAATGTAAAACAATCATTATTTAAAAGTAATAAGATTTTCATACAAAAATTCAATTCTCGATAGATAGTTCCTATGATTGCTATAAGATATAATGGTCCGATTCGGAAGGTTTCAGCATATTTAAACAGATGCCACTTTACCAAATTTCATTAATATAACCTCAAAACTGATACATGTTTGCATAAAAACACATCGACTGGCTATATCGACAGAGATCGTCCTGTCCAAGAATATATATTTGATGGAGTTGAAATTTCAAAGCGTAGCACATTTCGTGACAAAAATACGATCTGTAAGTGAGTTCAAATTGACTTGGTATAATAATAATAATGACAGCTAATAAAACTGTTTAGGCCTGAAAGCAAAAATTATAGTTATTATATGTATATAGTCTGCTAAATATACATATATTATTATAATAAGAAAGAACAATGATAAGGTCCAGTAATCAATGGGGATAGACTGATTGATTAGTCATTATTGAGGTTAGAGTTATGCGGTTTCTGCCTTCATTTTCCCGCCGGATAACTTTTGTTTGTGAACTGTGATAAGTAACTGCTCCAGCAGCTGCTGCTGCTGCTCTGGCAAGGATTGGCGTGTTCCTGGATTACATGTGCCGCCCAAAATATTTGTGCGCACTGATCGGTTTGTTAGTAAATTGAAACGCCCAGAAAGAGTATAATAATTATAGGTTTAAAGAGCATTTAAAGCATTTGCTAATGATGCACAACGAAAGTCTGCATGCAAAAGCCACACCCACTTGCACTCATGTTGAAATTTAAATTGCTCACTAATATGCCACGCGAGACCATTCGGGCCGCTACCCCCACACCCACCCCCACTTCCACCCTCACTATCATAATCTAACCTCAAACTAAGCAAAGAAGCTGACAACAAAAGGGAACATCGGTGAGCGGCGGCAAATGGCTGCGCTATGGTTAGTCTGAGTCTGATTATCGCACGACTCGAGCAGAAAGCAATTAGGGAGCTCTATGTGTACGTACGTGTGTATGTATGCATATACTATGTACTTAGCTCCAAGAACAACCCCAACACAAATAGTAGAAAACAGCAGAGACAAGTGCAACCGGTTTGGCGGCAATTAGCATTCGGCCAATCAGGGACGAGCAGCCGACTAATACAAGCGCGCCATATTGGCTATTAGCGAGGCGGAGCTATCTCGCCCTCTCTGTTGCTCTCGCTGAATGGTGCGCCGCGGTGGTTGCTCTTGTCTGGCAGCATTGGGTGCAATTCGTCGTTGCCAGACTGTGTGCGTGAGTACGTGTTGTGTGTGCGGCTGCTTTGGGTTTCATTTGCGCGCAGATCTTTGAACGGTTCACTGCGTCAACGCTGCGCGTACACGTGTGTCGGGTTTTGTACAAAATTAAAGACAGTAGCTCATTTCGAAGGTGACAATGCAAAACGAGCATACGGCGCTGCTGCCGCCGGTGGATAGCAGCAGCAAACTGGTCAGCAAACCGTTTCCCAAACCCTTTTCCATTGAGAGTCTGATTGCCAATCAAACACCGGCCGCCATTGTTGAGCAGGAACGTGAGCCGGAACTGGAGCGGCACCGGGAACGGAGCTGCGATCGGGAGCTTAATGCACGCGCCATGGTGGCCAGCTCAGCGCTGGGCTTGACTCAATTTCCGCTCTACAATCCCTGGCTGCACGGCTACTTTGCCCAAAATCACGAGCGGCTCACGCATTTAATTGCCGGCGGCTGTTACCTGGGCGCGCCATTTACCGGCAAGGAGCCACAAGCACAACCGCTAGCACCACCGCCGCCACAACCGCCGCATGCCTTGGACAGCCTCAGCCTAAGTCCGACCAAGCCCAGCGATGCCGAGTTGGCCCATCGCCTGCCACTGCCGCATCCGTTGGACACACGTTTCCTGCCCTTCAATGCCTCCACCTCAGCGCCCTCGGATATGAGCTATCGCCGCCTTGCGGAACTCATGAACCAGGACTATGTTCACAATCTGAGCGTCCATGCGCGACTCCAGCACATGGCTGCAGCGCGTGCACAGGACGAGGGTCAGCATCAGACACTGTTGCCTCCACAAGCACCGTCGCCCCCACAGTCATCGCCCTCAAAGTCGCACAGTCCCGCAGATCCCCCGGTGGATGTGGGCATGGACGAGGACTACGAGTGCAGCGGCGACTCATGCAGCGACATCAGCCTCACGATGTCCCCGCACAACTACAATGCAGAGCTGGACAAAAGTCGCAATGGAGGTAGGTGCAATAGAGCCTAGGTTGGTTGGGATCACTAATTCGAGGAATGGATAGTCGAATATTCAATCAGTTTTTGATCAGGGCTAAAACGCTTTAGCTTACAGAAAATAATACTATCCCTAGAATCCAAGAAAAAGAAAACAGAAGAAAGAGAGATCTCCGACCCTTTATCTTAAAAATAAGAATCATTTAAACCAACCGGATGGAAAAGATCGGAATGATTCAATCAAAATATATATTGTAATTATCTAAACAAACATGTGCTGGCCGATCTTTCGATGAAGGGACTATCTTACGTTGAGAGGAGTATCTTTAACTTCATCCGCACTATTTTAGTTGAAATATATCCAAAAGTAAAGCTATGTTCTTCAACATAACCAAGGCGTTAAGCCAGAGCAAGGGTCATGCACTGTATTCCCCACAATCATCAATTCAAAACTAGAAAATTATAGAAATCTTTAATCCCTTATCAAAAAATAAGTATACCTATATCGCTAGAGTAGGAGGAATTGCAAGAATTCATTAGAATAGAGTACAAATTGTATTTTGATACTCGTAATTATCGAGGGTGTACTACTGTTCGCCGGATATCATATAACATAACCTTTAACCTTTAACCTTAAACCATTTATTTAATCACTAATTTTAACCAAATTCCATAGAAAGTTATAATAATAGGGAGGCATCGCAACATCTTAACATCTAAAAAGAAGGAGATATTTATTTTTCATCAAAAATAAGAATCTTTCATATAGAATTTGGCAAACAAATAAAAAGGTTGCTTGAGAAGCGTATACCTGTAAAACAAAAAGAAATCTATCAACAATGTTCAGTACGTTCTACTAAAGTATCTTTATAGCGATATACACAAAAAGATCTTACCACACATCTTCCTAATCTTATGATATTCAAATATATGAGAAGAGGTTATTACTTTATTATAAGATCAATTAGAGATCAAACAGTCAAAATGTACATACCAAAAAGCACCAATGTTTCAAGACAGAAACAATATGGATCAGGTGTTCTATTTCCGCACTGTTATAAGATGAATAACTATGTATAATAAAAGAGAGATCTTAGGCATTTTTCGAAAAATTAGCACTCTTGAAATTAGCCAAAATATTGGGGAACTCGAAAGTAATATAACATTTTTAAACTGATTTTCGGACTGTCTCCTGAGAGTCAAGGGCACAAAAATTGTCTCCTCATGGCCTGTCCAGTTTCTTTCGGACTGCGGACTGCGGACTGCGGACTAAAGTGGTTCTGTCATGGTAATTAAAATGAGTTTGCCAAGTCATAGGCAAAATTAGCATAAAAAGCATTAAGATCCAATGTTTGGTGTCAATCAAAGTTCTCAACTCTTGCTCATAAGAGAAATACAGAGAGAGAGAAAGCGGGAAAGAACGCCACTGACAACAATAATAACATCAAAATGTAGCTGACGTTTTGACAAACGTAACGATTTAGCCATTGAAATGGAAAGCGGAAAGGAAAACTTTTAGCAGACCGCATTTTAATGAGTCCTCATCATGTCCTCACGATAACTGCGCATAACTCCAGCCAAGGGTCTCCATTGTAGTTATGGCCCAAAGCATTTTAAATCAATTTGGCAGCAGAGCTGAAAAAGCGAGGCGAATTTTCGAATAATGTATTCATAACTGAACTTCTTTTGGGGGGTGTACATATATATGATCTACCCCCACAGCAGAGTCATTTATGTGGGTGTGGGTAGGAGGCAATAAACCGAAGCCAGACGAGGATGATGATGAGGAGACAAATAAATCAGTGACAGCGCTGGCAGTAGGCATATCTGAAGCGTGTAAGTGTTAAAAAGCGCTTAAGCGTTACCCAAAATAATCAGATATCCCAGGAGGGGGATGAACGTCACCCCTACACTCACCCTCACCCTCAAACTCACACTCATACTCTGTTGCCAATGGCACGTTTAACATTCACACTCAACTTGGGTCACCACAAAACACAGACGCGTATTAAGTTTCAAGTGATGTCTTGTTGTTGGATTCGGAATGGGAATGGGATTCGGATTGGGAATGGGACTGGGTATGGGGCGTCGGTCGGCCAAGTCAAGTGTAGCCGTCCTTTGGACACACATGTATCCAGTTATAAATAAATATGTTTGCCACAAGTTATGACACAGGCCATTTGCGCCAGAAGCAGAAGTCGGAGTCAGAACTTGTTAAGGGCTGTTAATGGGCAACTTGGGAGCAAAAGCCAAATACGATTAACAGGATGTGCGGCAACTTAATTATAGTTCATTTAATAAACTATAAACAGTTCTACTCAGCACTTTATTGATATACATACATGTGTATATTTTGAGGATAATTTGTCTTGAATATCCTTCAAGCTAATGAAAAGATTGAACAAGGCTGTTTATATTTTCATAAATACGGTTCACACTTGATAGGATGAATACCGAATATGTAAACTCTAATCATTGTCAAAGGAAATCAGTTTTTTAAATGAGCATCCTCATAGAAATCATAGAAATATGTTTGTGTTTAAAATATCCTAATTTCTTAATGTAGCCAAAATATGTATTCACTATTTCCTTTCATTCTTTCTGACAGTTTTCTCTTTCAAGTAGAAAATCGGTTCATTAAGAAACATTTTTCGAAACTTTTCAGCGGTATATAGACAATCTGTTAAAGATTATAACTAATTGGGTTCAAAGTCGGCACATTTGTCGGGAAAATAAATTTGCTGTGCAGATAAATTGCGGTTTGTTTTCTCATCTGTAGAACAACAAAGTGTCAGAATGTTTACTTATTTATTTATAACTATTAGCTGTGAACTTACTGGTTAGTTAGGTGCAATAGAACCTATAGGTTGGTTGAGATCACTAATTCGAGGAATGGATAGTCGAATATTAACTTACACAAAATAATACCATAGCCACTAGATATCAAGGAATGACACGAAGAAATTGAGTTTCTTATCTAAATAATAATCATAGGAATCATTTAAGCCAACCGGATGAAAAAGTTTCTGGTTAGTTTATTTCTGGCTTAAAATGACAACTAAGGAAAAGAAGTTAGAAAATTAGAGAAAGAATTTCTTAAGCAAATTCTTAATTGGCATTTGATTTTGACTGAAGTTAAGCCGCATATCAAGCGGATTATAACATGTTATAATGTCAGAAGGATCATTCGATGAGTTGGCAGGACTGGTCGAAAAAGTGGACAGGCCGACTGTGCACAGACATTGTTTATTGTGAGCGGTAATCTTAAATGCATTTGAAGTTGTTTTCAGCATTTAAGGATACGGGTTTGTTTGTCTTGCAGCGTACACAAACTCGGACAGTGAGGATTGCAGCGATGACGATGGCGGCCACTCGCGGCACGAAGCTGGTGGCAAGGAGTCGCAGGGCAGCGGCAACAGCAGCTCCAAGTCGCGTCGTCGTCGCACGGCCTTCACATCGGAGCAGCTGCTCGAGCTGGAGCGCGAGTTCCATGCCAAAAAGTATCTTAGCCTAACGGAGCGCAGTCAAATAGCCACAAGTCTGAAGTTGAGTGAAGTCCAGGTGAGTTTGCGTCCAAATAGCGCCATGGTAAACTGATTGACGGGCTCTCAATTTCTCCGCTTAGGTAAAAATCTGGTTTCAAAATCGTCGCGCCAAATGGAAACGCGTCAAGGCCGGGCTGACGTCGCACGGCCTGGGCCGGAATGGCACTGCCAGTGGCACCAAAATTGTGGTGCCCATACCCGTGCACGTGAATCGGTTTGCGGTGCGCTCACAGCACCAGCAGCTGGAGAAGATGTGCCTCAGCGGGCCCAAGCCGGATCTGCGCAAGAAGCTATCAACGGAAGCGATTAGCGGTTTCGAGAAGTTCAATTCAGGTGCTGGCGGCCTGGTTGGATCAGCTGCCTCAGTGGGAGTGGGAGTGGGCGTGGCCATGGGAGTTGGTATGCCACCAATTGGAGCACTGGCGCCCAGCCCCGCCGCCTCGCTGGCCCTGGCGCGCAGTATTTATTAAGGAAAACGGAAAAGAAGCGAACTTTTTGTTAACATCCTTTGCTAAGTTATCTTTGTACATAAGAATGTCCAGTCCCCGAATATTGACTTAAGTGTAGATCCAGAGTTTTGTAAATAAACAAAATGAAATTCAAGTGAACCAAGTGCTTAACTGCTTAAATGCCGCTCATAACTTACAGCTAACCAGCACAATAAATTCCTGGCTAAGGGAGCACGCCTACAAAACTGACAAAATCAGCTCGCAGCGCCCATTTGTTTGGTTGCACTCAAGGGGCATACAAATTGCGGTGTCAATTGGTACAATTAAACTGCCAATTTGTGCGATTTAGCACGCTTTTGCCCAGCAGCCAAATGTCGAGACTCTCAGTGCCTCTGCCTCTGCACAGTGTGACTAATTTTTGTAATTTAACGCACCAAATTGTCGCAAAGTAGGAGCACTGTGCGTGAGAGAGTGCGATTCCTGCTGGCCACATCAAACAATCACTCCAGGTGTCTCACGTGTCACGCCCCTTGAGGCACAGGACGCCAGGACGCGAGAGGGGCGCACACATGATGAGTTATTAGTTCTCCAAAGGGGACTCCTGCCACACAGCCCTCACCCCTCAGCCCTCAGCTTCGGTGTGTGTGTGAATTGTTAATTGCATTAGCGACTTATTGGCTGCGACAATTGACTTTTGTTTGCAGAGAAACCAAAAATAAAACCTACAACTCGACGCTGAAACCACCCTGTAAATGTTGCTGGGGGAAGCTTGATGCCTTCACCCTTGTGTCCTTGTGTCCTTGCGTCCTTCTGTCCTCCTGATCGGTCTCGTTTGCAGTTTTATGTTGGGACACGCCTCCAAGCATGAGTTTTTATTATTGTAACACTTTGCAGGCAATTTGCTGCCGGCTGCGATTGCTTCTACCACTGCTGCCGCTGCTCATTTCCTTCTGTTTTGTATCCGAATCTGAATTGCGGCAAATGAACAAAGTGCCACTGAATGAGGATGATGAGGATGCCTGCTTGTGCTGCTGCTGCTGCTGCTGCTGCTTCCTAAAGGGAACTCTCAAATCGGCTGCGTTGACTGCTGAGTGCGCTTTTCATCAAAATAAACAAGAACTTCAGCAGCTAATAACATTTACATGCAATATAACACAGCCTGTAGCGCCATACAGTGTGACCACGAAATAATCTGTGGCTTCAACAATGTGGCGCATCATTTTTACTCCCTGTACCCATAAAATGGGTAAAAGGGGGTACTAAACCAGGCAGAAGGAGATATATCCGACCCTATAAAGTATATATATTTTAATTATCTTTTATTATTATTTATTTTTTATTTGATATTTATAATTTTAATGTTTCCTAGTGCTACACTAGTCAGTATAATTATACAAAAATTTATAGCTGAATTATACATTTGGGCATTTTAGACTTAACGTTTATAAGTTATTTAATTTTAAATTTATTAAAAATTATCATTATTATTAACTTATTAGTTTATTTATTTATTATTTTATTTATTTTTATTTATGTGGTGGTTATTATTGGCACCGTGTGACCCAACCAGAGTTTAATAATCCAGGATCAACATATTTACAGATATGTGAAAGTAATTTCGTTTATATATATATCGAGTTATTTTTGAGGGTATTTTGTAGCTCAAAAAACTACTCATATCAAAGTCAGCTGTTGGGTCTATCACCTGCTACTGTTATGGGTAAAACTTACCAGAATCTTCACTGATATGATATTACTAAATGGTATTAACTCTCTTAAAGTTTTATCCTATTACCAAGATTTTCTTCTGAATAATAAAACATTATTTGATCGTTTGATCATTGAGCACACAAATGTATACAATTGTATATGACTTTATTTTATTTATTAAAATTTATTGGCTCCAGATTGATAAGGTCCTTTATATTAGAGTATGTTTTTCCTTAATTTCCCGTTCTTTTTATAACACTATACTCTGCAGGAGCACTCTCCGTTCAATGGTATCAAAGCGTAGCTCATACACAGTTCGTTGCAGCCTGAACCTTTTAAAGGACAACATGAAAATCTGTGTCTCATTGGCATAGGTGTAGCCCAGTGGCAGGCAGGAAGGCATGGAGGCAGGCAGAAAGGCTGTCAGGCAGGAAGGCACAGGATCAGTAGCTTTGCATTGTTGTAAATTATATTGCCATTAATTACATGCGGATTTATGTCGCGTTGAGCAGTTAAACAACCATAATGCAGCACGTTAAAAATCACTTTAAAATCATTAAAAATGAGCATTTAAATAAAAAAGGAAGTACAATTTGAACTTGCCTGCACCGCCGTTTATATACCCTTGTGGATGAGGAAGTTTACTTTAATTTAATTGATAACTAGTGCTTTTTAATGAAAAATAAGAAGAACTTAAGAAGATGTCAACTAATAAATGAATATAGTTTTAAAACAAATGAATGGTTTTTTAGCTAGTTGAATACGAGTATATATATTTATTGATCAGGATCTACAGGCCTTATCTGGGTAGTTATGTTTAGTTTATTATATAAATTATATAGAATTTCTCCTGCCTAGAAATGTTTAAATAGGAGAAAGAGTAGAACACAAATTACCATTACAATTATTATTGAAACATAGTTATATTTAAAAATCGAAATCCGACTTCAGTTTGTTGGAGACATTAATGTTACAGGTTGCTCAAAATAAAGATTAATTGAATTCACTTGCCTGGCTCTCAAACTTTATTTAAAACACGCATATTTGGAACAAAAGGCTGATAGTTAGAAGTGAGTACAAAAGTCAGCTATGCAAATTAAATGTACATTCTTGGAGCAACTTTTCTGAATAAACTTTCAACTGTCTGACAAAGTTCTTAGACCCTTTGTTGGGAACACACAAAATACAATACGGCAGCATTTTTCGTTCTCCAACAGGAAATCTGTTAGCGTAGTCCGGCCAAGTAAGCCGAGAAAGGGGGTCATAGTTGAATGCAGAGGCTCATAAATCAAATGGCAAATGCGAAATGCGCGCTGTCATAATTTGTCATGAGGCGTGGCCACGCCCTCCATTTGTATGTGTGTATATGGTTGCATATGGATGGGACAATAGGTTGAGCGTAGTCTCAACCTTGACACATGTGGCAAGTTGTGGAAAATGCTCAAGCTGTTGCAAGTTTGTGGCCATATCAAAGAGTCCGTAACGGAGACCGACTCATTACCCGCTGCACTTGTCACAGAAATCACGGCGCTGTGGCATGCAACCAGCTGCAACTGAGGAGCCAAAGGGGGGGGGGGGGGGGGGAGGGGCACAGTGACCAGTGGGCAGCTTGTAAATATGAAGGGGCCGCCCTGACAATCGCATAATCGCATTGCTGTCCACTTTGCTTGGTAATGTGCCATGCGATCTGTCAATCCGGCAGTCAGTAGCAATTCAACACGCCCCTAGCCCCCTAGCCCCCTAGCCACCTGGGCCCTCCCCTGAGCCGCGTGTAGCAGCACCCAAGGCTCGGCTCCGTCACGGTCGCCGTTGAAATTCTGTTGAAAACCGAAAAATGCACTCACGCACCTGAATCCCTAATCAGACGACAATCCAACGCCGACTCCAGCTCCAGCTCCAGCTCCAACTCCAACTCCAGAGGCAGACAGACCCACAGACTGGCGGCAATGCATTTTTCTCTTTTTTCTTTTTTTCGCTGCTGTCTTGTGAATTAATTAATTACATTTTTATGATTTTATTAATTTCCAAAGCAAATATGAGTTTGAGTATGCCGTCTACTGTCTCTCCGGCTGCGTCGCCGTCTCCTGCCCCGTGCACAGTCTCCTCTCCTCGTCCAGCAGCGATATTCCAATTCCCAGGGCTCATGGGCACGTACGATGAGCTCGTAATAATAATGAATGTAAATTGCCTCAATGAACGATTTAATGTCTTAATACATTATTTACAATGGATATTCATTATGGTTTGGCCGTTGCCGTTGCACTTACCTATATATGGTGCCACGCCCACGCTGCACGCCCCCAAAAAGTGACCAACGTTTGACAGTTCCACAAACAATTTGAATATAATTATTGCTTTGGGCGAGCATTTGTTGCTGCCAACAAACAACAAATAACAACAACAAATACTAACAAAGTGCCGACCGACTGCATGTGCCCAGCTTAATAATGCAATAATAGAGAAAAGAATTACCGAGTTTCGAATATATTTGAAATACTTCACAGCTGGCGGCTGCACTTTTGATTCAGTCTGCTTTTTGGTCACGAAGGAAGCCATTTATCAAAATTTGTCAGCTATTTCGTGCAGGCTAATTAAATATAAATATATTTATGCTCTGACTCATGGCAATTAAATTTTCAATATTATTACAGCCTTATCCTCAGTTTGTCTTCAAAAATAATCATGATATCACGAAAGTTATTGTCTTAGATATTAATAGCAACAATCTTAGAAAATATATATATAATGTGGACTAGTTGAGTAATTTGTGAGAAAAGTTATCTAAGCTTTTGCAGCTTGGCGTAGAACGACCTATATTCTAAGTTTTCTTTTTCCTTTTCCTATTTCCCTTCATTTCCCCCAACTTTCCTATAGAGAGCGTGTGGAATATCAAAATGATCATCCACCCACATCTATTTTTATAATCTCTTTCAAAAATGGTCCGTCTGCAGTTTTTTTTTCAAACCTACCTAACTAGTGCAAACAATTTTCATCCATACTCTGATAAAATGTTATGATCTTTCCACCTAAATCGGCAAAAACGTATATCTTTCACATATGAATAGCTAGAGTCACCAAATTCGAGCTACGCACTACTGTTGACCTCCTTAACATATTTTCCCGAAAATATATTTCCACCCCCACGCTTTCCTACGCAAATGAGCAAAATCTATATCTGCCACACCTTCATAGTTAGAGTTATCAAATTTGGTATGAGAAATACTGCTGACCGCCTTGAATGATTTGAGTTAATATATATTTTCCACGACTACTTCAGCACTCAAAAATTAGTTAAATTAGCCAAAGAAAACTTACTTGCAGACCGCATTCGGGAACTTCCGACGTTCTTATTTATTTTTTGCATAATTTGGCCCAGTGACATTTATCACTAAGCTGTTATCCGACATCACTTCCGTCGTTGCCCTACCACACACCAAGGTCAGATGATCATGACCGCATAATAAAGCAAATTTGGTCGTGTGCACGTATTCCCAAACCGAATCCAAACCGTTGCGTTCTTTTGAGCGCTGCGTGTGGGCCTTGTCCGGGGAGAGAGATCGTTTAGGATGAGTTACGAGGCCAACCGAGGAATCTACGTGCCCCGTGAAATGTTTATAGACTGTGGTATGCGTACTATCGCAAAGGACACGTGCAGATGTCAGATAATTGATAAAACGGCTCAAATAAAATGAGGTTGCGGTTAAGTAATTGATATTCCTGTCGATAGTCAAGTTCTACAGGCTACCCGCTGAGCATTGGGCGCAAAAGCAATCAGCACTCAGCATGTGGCTGTGGCGACTAAAAAACCGACGGGCAATTTATGCCACAGCATCCGGAACTGGGCAACACCCCCACAGGAAGAGCAAGCGAGAGGACATATACACATGGTATTTGGTGAGTTGGCAAAAAATAAAAATAAATAACAAATATCTGAGAATAATAAAAAAAGTAGATGTTTGCAGCACAAAAAGCACATCATTGTCATCTCCTGGCTGGCATTTTGGGAGCACCGCCCACAGACCCGCACACCCGCACACACAGCTAGCCCTCGCCCGTGTCTGTCTGGACGCGCTCTAGTTCCGCCCACCGGTTTCCGGCCACATAAGTGCCAACTCTCGGTGAGTCTCAGCTTTTTTGTTGTTATAATTTGAACGCTCTCGTCGCTGGCTGGCAAGCGCTTAATGTGCTGAAATGTGACGGAATGGGTGGCGCATGTCCATAATTACAAACCACCCACCGAGCGCCAACACTGGGCCCCTCTGGCAGTAAAAAAAGTGATGACGTAGTTTGTGCCACAACTGAATTATTTGGCAACGCCCACCGCCCAGCGGGTGATCAAATTTTGCGGCAATCATTGTCGCGCCAAGTTGCTAAGTGCTGCCGGCGGCTTGGCGCTGGACAGCAGCCAACAAATAAAAAACCAACACAAATAAACACAAACATATAATCATTCGAGTTGAAAATTGAGCGGAAATGGTTTTCAAATTGAAACTGCTCGATTGCATTTTGTACACACTCACCGAAGCAGACAGCTTTCGTATGTGAGAACGTGAGTCTATCGATAACAGTCAACTTTTTATGCCAAGGTTCTTAGTTTTCCAACAGATGGCGCCTGAATTGGCGCGATTTTTCAGCATAGTAAGTTTTAGGCGACTGTTTTTGCCGGTTTTATAGAGAAATTAAAATTTAAAAATTGTCTTTCAGTATTGCTCATATATGCAGATGCTTATATTTGCAATTAATAATTTAATAAACTCCATGTACGAGCTTTTTATATATATAGTTTTTGATTATAATTATAACTAATTATACTATCATTTAACTCAGCAAATTGAGCTTATTAATAAATGTTATTTGTCTTGTCCCATAATTCTTGAAAACGTCAAACACGTCCGTTGTTTGCCCAACAATACCAGGCGAACAGAATTCGTAGACAGCAAGCACCTGTTTTTCAAGTCTTAGCTCTCACGAAAAGTTGATGCATACTTTTAGGATCGCCCGCTATAAACATTTTTTTTTTTTTTTATAAATTCTTATTTATTGTCGCTGGAAGCGTTCAGTGCCTTCTGAACTTAACCTAACGTATGAAGGGAAGGGTAATATGGTTACACAGGATGCCTTACTTACTATATTTACAAGAATTAATGAATTTACAGGTTAAGAGATCGTGCGGGTGGGGAGATCGGTGGGATGAATTCTCTTCAGGCGTCGGAGGGGTATAGGGTCGGCAAGATTATTCGCCAGCGAGTTTGGGTGCGCTGCGAGCTTGTCGGCGTATCGGCTGCTGTGGTGGTTGATTTGGTCCCCGACCAGTACAAGTCCCAAGTCTCTCTGGATTGCATAGTTGGTGACGTACCAGGGAAGCCCGGATGCACGCCGAGCTGCGCGCGTTTGTACGACCCGTAGCCTGTCAAGCTGGCTCCTAGAGGCAGTGCCCCATACCTGGATGGCGTAGGTCCACGTAGGCGTAATAATCGCTTTGATTAGCAGAGCCTTGGTTGACAGCTGTAGCTTGCTTGAACGCAGGAGCCAGTCAAGCTTCTGAAGTTTTTGCAGGCACTTGGCTTTGACTGCCGTAATATGGGCTCTCCATATTAATTTGCTGTCCAGGTGGACACCCAAGTAGCAGTGGGAGCTGACGTTATTTATGGCGTCACCGTCGTAGGAGAGGCTGGGTAGAGTCCCGCGTCGCCGAAGAGTGAAGGTCACACAGGCCGATTTCGCGCAATTGATGGCAATGTTCCATCTAGTAGACCATCGCTCCATTGAATGCAGCCATTCCTGGACTGCTTCGGAGCTATAAACAGGTTCGCTGATGTTTATTTGAGTTTTAAAGCAGCGACCTTTTCTGATTTCTGTTCGCCTGGTATTTTTGGGCAGGTCGCCGCAGAGTTGACGCGCTCAAAAGTAACTTTTGATTTTCGGTCGTTTTCACAATGACTAAAGAATTGCAGAAAATAAAATAATGTAGATTGATTGGAATCATTTTAAACAAGTAAGAATGCTATAGTCGAGTATACCCGACTACGAAACTCCCTGTACCCAGGTCAAAAATTTCCGATCGCATCTTCGTTAACTTACACATACATACACAGATACGCACACGCACGAGCCACAGCGCAAGCCAGGCATTTTAAGTTGTGACTGTGCTTCTTCTTCCCCTTGCACTGAATCTTCTTTCGTGAATAACTTAGGTGTTTATTATCCGATCGACTTGAAATTTGGACAGTAGATTAAGAGGGACTAAAGTATTGGACATGCCAAATCTTAAAGCTATATCTTGAAAATTGTAACTGTAAAACGGTTTTTATCGAATAGCGGGGGAACGGGGGAGATATCTCAAATCTAAAATAAACTTGACCTGCTCCCGCTATACACGAACCTACATTCCAAAATTGGTGTCTCTAGCTCTTATAGTTGCTGAGATCCTTGCGTTCATACATACGGACAGACAGACGGACAGACGGACAGACAGACGGACATGGCCAAATCGAAATCTCTTTTGATACTGATCAAGAATATATATACTTTATAGGGTCGGAGATGTCTCCTTCTGCCTGTTACATACTTTTGCACAAATCCAATACCCCTTTTTACCCATTTTATGGGTACAGGGAGTAAAAAGTTATTTAATAAAGTTATATTATATTTAAATTATTTTGATGTATAACTTAATTTCATTGACATTATGCGGAAATAGGAAAAAATGTATGCAAACTGGAAAATCCTTAAGTTACTCTCCCCACACAATATTCTCAATCCAATCAGTGTAGAGATGCACCTTTGTGTAGACACTCGGCAGTCCTTTTATGCCACAGACCTTGCCATAGGAGGTGATGCCAATGAGCAGCTTGAGGCAATTGTAGTGTGCGTGTTGCACAAAAATCGGCCCACCCGAGTCGCCGTTGCAGGTGTCCCCATTGGTGTTGATTGAGCCCGCACAGAACTGTGTGCGCGTTTCTATATCGAGTTCCAGACGCTCTTGGCACAGATCATCGTTGAAACGCTCCAGGCTAACTTTGAGCAGATGCGAAGATTTCCCACCGGTCTTCTTGGTGAATCCCCAGCCGGCGGCAGTGAGCTGCTGATAATCATTGCCGTTGCTGGGTGGCAAACAGGCGGGTGCCACATACTCATTTAAAGTCGCATTTCTGTCCAGCTCCATTATTGCAATGTCATTTTGTAGGCTGCTGTCGTTGTCCTCGTCATCGTCATAGGAAGGATGCAGCACATAGTTGATGATCGTAAAATCCTGCGGTTGTGCATCATCAGTGCTACTGTTATAGTCCAATTCGCCCAGACGCACAACAAACTTGGGCGAGTCGAAATTGGGATCCAAGCGTTCCTCCTTCTTTTCATTAGTCACCAGACAATGTGCAGCGGTTACAACGAACCTGGGATGTATCAATGTGCCTCCACAATCCCAGTTGACCTCGCTGCTGCCACTCTCTCTGCTGCCGATTAGCGCCATAAAGGGAAATTCACGGCCCTCTGCCTTGGTACCGCCCACAATGAAGGGCGTTGTGTGACAGGAGGCTCTGATATCATTAAAATGCTTGCATTCTGAAAATATTGAATAATATAAATCGTCCTGTGCCTGCTGCTGCTTCACTTACCCTTCTCAAACGGTCGCGTTACATCAACGGGAGCCTGTTTCTGTAAATTTAGTGGCAAGGGACAGCACACGATGTCTTCAAATTCATTGCAGTACTTGATGTCGTTGCCAATCAAGTGCTGATTATAGAATATTACTGGACACTCCGTATCCGACAACTCCTTGCACTCACCTGTGCCCCTATCGCACAGCTCGCTCCAAACGCTGTCTGCGAACAAGGAAATTGATAGAAATAATCCGCAAATCACGTGCATTGTGAGCAGCATCGTCAGCACAACTAAAAACAACGAGGCTATCGAGCGGAAGCTCAAACCGGCTTTACAACTGAGCTGAGACAAGTTCTGGGCTAATATTAATTAATTACACTATTTTGATATCCAGACTGCATTTATACCTACAATACTAATACATACATACTATTACTAAACTAAAGCTAGCTGTTAGTGCATATTTGTCTAGTTGTGACGCATGCCCATGCTTTGCATGTGTTGTTGTTGCTGCTGCTGCTGTTGTTGCTGCTGCTGCTGCTGTTGCTGCTGCTGCTGCATGTGTTGCAAGTACATTTGCTGCTGAGGATTGCCGCCGCTGCCCAGTGGCACGCTTGTAGTTGTTGCAGGCCCCGGCGCGGCTTGCGGTTGTTGCTGCTGCTGCTGAGGCTGCAGCGGCGGCTGTGCAATTTGAGTTGCATTTGTCGTTGTATTTACATTGCTGTTCGCATTGCAGTCACCGCTATAAAGTTTAATGAAACGTATTAAAAATATATTTATAATGAAAACTGTTTGTTTGTTCATGCCTTTTCTCCGTGTGTATATCCTCCAGATTCAGGTGAGTTATAAAACGCAAACGCATTTGAAGCAGTGGTCTTAGCCTTTTGATAATAACCTCCGATTCGCTTTTGATAATGTTGCCCACGTGTATGTACTTGATGTGATAGCTGAACGGAAATAACAATTCTTAGTCAATTGATATGCTTGAAATTGTTCAAAAACTGCTTACAGAAAGTCACAAATTTGATCCATATACTCAAGCGGCTTGGGTCCATGCTGCTTGTCCACAGTTTCCAGCATTTCGTATAGAAAAATGGCTATGGTTGCCACTGCATTGGGTTTTTCCTGCTCAATGCGTTGCAGAAACGGTCCAAAGACATGACAAAGGTATAGCAATTGATGCTCAGTGCGCACACAGGGCTTTAGTTTATCCTCAATGTATCTGATCATGGCCGCCAGTTTAAAGGCGCCCATGTGATGGAACACCGAATGCGCCACGGCCAGCACAACGGCATAACTCTTCTCCAGCATTGCCTCACGTACGGTCTTGAAATTGAACAGCTCAAATGCATTAAAACGGTAGGTCCAATTCAGCATGTTGGGTGTGTTGAGCATATCCTGTAGGCGATCATAAATAGCACTCCAGTAGGGCTCCGGCAAGGCGGCCAGCACAATGCCCACCGCATTGATGTAGCTGTGTATCTCCTTTTGGGGTATCACCGCATATCCATTGACAATCACATCGATGATGTTGCCAGCAACGACTGAAGGCGCCAAAGGCAGGCCAAGCAGCTCCACACAGGTGACATAGAGTGCATGAGAGGGCGCATTGGGGAACTCGTTGAAACGCCAGTCGGTGGTGTAGAAGATGTTCTTGCCGCTTATTGCTAAGTGGGTTAAAGAATTAAGCAAGGAGTGTATGGAACAAGCTAAGCTAACTCACTGTCAGCTAATCGTCTAATGAGATTCATGTAGTAACTCAGCTCGGGCGTCCACAATGTGTCCTGGTTTTGCAGATATACTTTATAGGGCTCGCTAACGCTCCAGTTGGGCGGACGTATCTCACTGAAAGCACTAGTTATAGTGCTAACCTGTGTGAAAGATATATATGTATTATTCCAAGCATTATATTAGGCAACAAAATTACGGCTTACCAACTTCTTCTTCAGCGGCAGGCGATCACGCAGAATACGCTCATAATAATGCAAGGTATTATACAGATAGGTAATAGGACGATCTGTCAATAAATACACCGATATAAAAGCTTATAAATAGCCACAAAAACACCACCAACACTTACCATGAAACTTGTAGAGTATGCTCAAATGATCTAGGATAATACCCAAGATTTGGTGCACATTTGGTATGGTAAGCTCAATAAAGCGATGCACAACCACATCAAGAACGGGCAGAAAACGTAGACAGACATTGCTAAAGTACACGGGGAGTGGAATTTGCGATGCTGACTCATCAGGCGCAAATTTCTCGGGATAGTTTTGATGAAATGAAAGATGTTTCTCATGCCTAAAAGCAAAAGTTTAGAATTTAAGCAATTTCTGCATAATTTCATGTGCTAACCAATTGTTTTGCTTCCAGTGATCGGGATTATTGTCCTTGCAGAACTCCAGCACGCGATTGCGCAGCTCAGAGGCTTTCAGCAAAAGCAGTTGAATGATTATTAAACAAACCTGGGCATCGTTGCCCTCATGCGTGCGTAGAGCCAGGCAAAGGACCAGGCGATCAATTGTAACCACATTGAACTTCCAGATCATGTTATTGATCGTGTCCACACACTTGTGTATAAAGTCGCGTCCGTCCGATGAGCTGGCCACTTCAGCGACCAAATAATCGCAGAATTTACGCAGATGAGTAGACAAAGCGCGTGCACTGATGCCTTCCAAAATTCTATAACAAAGAGGGAGAGAAGTGTTTACAAATTTTGGCCAAACGCTCAGTTGCTAACACCCACTTGTATGCCACGGGACTGATGCACTCCGTCTCCCAAATGATCTTGAAGAGCAGGCACATAAACAGCGGGTTTGTGTTTGGCCTTAGGAAATGGGCAATGATATCGTTCTCATTGGACATAGATGTCCAATTGCGATATTCTTCTTCGACAGACTTCTTCAGCTGCTGTTTGTTCTCCGCCGGGTGATTATTCTGTGTGAAATACTCATTCAGTGCTGGCGGAAAGCAGCTCAGCGACTGCATAGGCCACGAATGCGGCGTGTGTTGCATGATATTGGACAGAAAGTCCTTGCACCAGCCAGCCAACTCATCACCGCCACCATGCACGTGCATAGAGCGCGCCAGCGTCAGGATGAGCACACGATTCAGTTCCTCGCTCTCATTGGAGGCCACACCGCCGGGCGATTTATCGTTCAAATAGCGCGAAAACTGCGACTGAAATTCTGCCGAGCCAATGCTGATGATGAGACGCAATGCGGTAGACTCAAAGCTGCAAGAATGTGTAGTTTAATCAACAGTGAGAATTATTTGATTATAATATTACCACAGGTTGAGCTGCATTTTGTTGGTTTGCGGCACGGAGGAGAGCGAATAGAGCAGCGAGAGCAGCTGTACGCGATAGTGTGTGGGCACATGATGCAGTCGATAAGAGAACATTTCCATCAACGTGTGCAGCATGGCCCAGGCGTGATTCTTGAACACTGTTGGCAGCAGTTGAGCTGTAAACCAGAGGGATATGAAATACACACAAATGTATTACAATGCTTATAGACTCACTCAGAAATCCCTTGATGCCCAGCGACTCAATCTCTGTGTACACCAGTAGTCTGGCATAGGTTTCAATGAGTGCTGGCACCGGTACCAGCGCCTTGCTCTGCGCCTGCTTCAGCATTTGCGTGACGAAGCTGTGAATTAGCGACATTTTGCTGTGCACAGTCAGGCTGTCGAGCACTGCAACGGAGTAAGTTACTGCTGGTATCGGAGTGCCATTCGCTGTCTTTGCATTTCCATTTATAGCATCCATTAACATATTCATGTGTCGCCCAAAATACTCTTGATTTGTAGAGTAGGCATTGCAGATGAGTATGATACGAAAATCGTTGCCCAGTGTGGCGTTCATCATGTTATTTGGCGACACCAGATGCTGCAGAAAGCTGCAAGGATTTGCAAATGATAAGATACTCTTGAATATGCGGGATAAAAACGCACTCGTGATGATTCTTAAGCGCAATGGGCAGCGGTCGTGTAATATTCATATTCTCCACACGCGCCTTTTTCATTAGATGAATCCATATGCAAATGGGCGCCATGTTACGCAGCATGGAAGACTTGTTGTAGTCGGGCAGTTTAAGAGGCTCCTGCTCAGGATAAAGCAGATCAAAGAGTCTAAAGACAGGCAGGAAGTTTGTGATCTGCGGAGAGTGTTGAACAGACATGAATCAAGTGTTTCACAGATACAAATTTTCAACATTACTGGATTCTTTTGTATGCTGCCAGAGATGAACTGCAGCAGTATCCACATCAGCTGATCACGACCCTTGCGCAGCTCCAACTTCGACAGCTGCAAATGCGGAATGAATATTATAACATTTATATAATTTTGTAGCATACCGGACAACTCACCTTCTCATGCAAAGATAGCACAATATGCATGAAGCTGACAAACTGAAAGAGCACAAAGTAAATGAGCTGTGAGGATAGATGCAGCCACGCCCATTCGTTGGGCGTGATTTGCTCATCGGAGGCATTGAAGCCACTGCCCGCAGTGGCATCATTCGTTTCGGTCATTTCCATTGCGTGTATTATCAGATTGACCAGCTGCTCCTCTAGCGCATTGTAGCGCTGTTTCTGGTGCTTCTGCAAATTGAGCATGACCGAGACCATCTCGCGTGAATAAGGCTGTTCTAGCACATAGCGCAACAGTGGGGTTTGATCCTCCAGCAGTTCGGGCTCATATGGCAGGCTGCCCTTAAAGTTGAACTTCAAAGTAGTATGATCCAATCGCCAGGAGTTCATCATGTGATCCGCATAGCCGAAATGCTCAACAATGGGCAGCATATGGGCATGCCCAATAATCGAGACCATTTGCGCTGTGGTGCGAAATTCCTCGACAAAATTTGTCATCAGCTTGTTCAGTTTCCAGTGGTAGGGAAATGGACGCATTATTTCATTGGCTATAAAGTAGGCAGGCAGCAGGCAATTGTTACGATCGAATATAAAACGTATTATCTCCTCCACAGCCAGCAATTGGGGCAGATATGTGACATTGACATTGAGCGGAAACCACTGCGCCTTATCCCTGCATGCCTTCATTATTTCACGCACGCCCTTGTAGTCCACATGTGCGATGACCTTCTTGATTAGCCGAAAACTCTCGATCCAAAAGGTTTTGCGCTCAAAGTCGAGCTTCTCGCAGAATAACACCTTGTCGCAGAGCGCTCTGTAAATGTAGAAGGTATTATTATGAAATGTACCAACATAAGCCTACGTTCGCCTCAGCAAAGAGCGATTTCTTCCTGCCTATGGAGGGGTCACGAAGCTTGGTATACCCAAATAGCTCTCTTTTGCCACATCCTCTATCAGTGTTTTGGCTCAGAGCTTCTCTCTGTCTCACTTACCTTGCTGTAATGAGATGCGCATCCACCAGTTTGGGCAGCGCGCCCATCAGCACCTGCATGTGGTAGCTTGGCGCATCCGCGGCGCGCAATAAATACGCACGCAGCACTTGTTCCCGATTCTCCACATTGCCAAATGCGGTAACTGCAACAGGTGTACAATTAATTTATGCTAGCACATGGTTTAGTAAGTTTACTTACCCAAACCGTTTGTAAAACGGGTGGCTTTATCATCCTCCGGCTTGAAAACAATGACGCTAACAAAAGCCTCGTCAATGGAATCAACTTTCTGCGGGAACAGCGCATTTGTTAGGTACTTTCAATGTCTGTTGCCTCAAAACTTACCAGGAAGTCATTAACGGCGTCTATAATTTGTGTATCCATGTTAATATATTATCTATTTCTCATTTTTCCGCGCATAAACAAATTTTTCTTTGCTGATGCCGGTGTACGTAGATTTTTTTCATTATTGCGGTGTGACCGCAATCTCTTCGGCTTCGCGAACAGAAGTAATCGATTGCTTATTGCGACAACGATATCGATAAGTTGCTTGATACGAAAACGGCTGCCGACCATCTCTATTGACACTATCAGGTGGTTGCACTTTGTTGATAAAATTGTGAAAGTATTCAAAGCCAAACATATATTAAAAGAATGAAAAAAGTGCTGGTTACGGGCGGTACAGGCCTTGTGGGCAAGGCCCTGCAGGCTGTTATCAAAGAAGAGCAGCCAAGCGACGAGGAATGGTTCTTTGCCGGCTCCGCAGACGCCGACTTGACGTGAGTTGCTTTGTTTATGTTACGGCAAATGTCTCATTGAATAAACATTATAGGAATTTGGTTGCCACGCAGGCACTTTTTGAAAGAGTAAAGCCGACGCATGTAATACACTTGGCTGCCATGGTCGGTGGCCTGTTTCACAACATGAACAATAATCTAGATTTCTTGGTAAGCGAGCTGCCTGATTTGTTTACATATGCAAATTAAAAATGACTTTTTTTGATTGTAGCGCAACAATATGCTGATCAACGATCATGTGCTGCAAACGGCACACGAGCAGGGCTGCACAAAGGTAGTCTCCTGCCTGTCCACGTGCATATTTCCGGACAAGACAAGTTATCCCATTGACGAAACAATGGTGCACAATGGACCGCCACACACATCCAACTATGGATATTCGTATGCAAAGCGCTTGATAGACATACAGAATCATGGCTATCACGACAAGTATGGTCACTTGTATACGTCTGTGATACCATGCAACATATTTGGCCCACATGACAACTACAAGCCCGAGGTGAGCCACGTTATACCGGGCATGATCAATCGCATGCACAAGCTGCGCGCTGAGCAGCCGGAAACGCCCGAAAGCGAAAAGACATTTACAGTCTATGGCAGTGGCAAGCCATTGCGTCAGTTTATTTATTCACTCGACTTGGCCAAGTTAATGATTTGGGTGCTGCGGCACTACAACAGCGTGGAGCCCATTGTGCTCAGCGTTGACGAGGCGTCGGAGGTAACAATCTATGAGGTGGCTGAAGCTATAGCCAAGGCGTTTAACTTTAAGGTGAGCTGTGTTGAAAGATCATATATCAAATACTTTTTGAATTATGACACATACTAATATAAACAACTTCTTGCAGGGCAAGTTAGTCTGTGATACGAGCAAAGCTGATGGGCAATACAAGAAGACAGCATCCAATGCCAAGTTGCGCAGCCTTCTGCCAGACTTTAAGTTTACAGACTTCAAGGAAGCCATCGAAGCATCTGTGCTTTGGTATACGACCAACTATGATCTGGCCAGAAACTGATATATGAAATAGATTGTGATGATTGTTATAAAAAAGATAAAAATGCGCACATTTACGATATATCTAAATAATTTCTCTTTATTTAAAAATTAAATAAGAAGCTAAATTTAGATGCATAGACACTTTATACAACATGTTTAACATATTACATATACATACATATATACGATTTACGATATAGGAAAAGCTTTAAATAACGGTAAATCTCGGGATAGGTGCTCGAATGTGTAGAAAGGTGCACGGCTATAAGGAGGCTTAGGCTAGGTACGAGTAGTAAACGTAGAAAAGAATTGAAAACAATTATATTTTTATAATCTCAATTAATCTTAAGGGGTCAGGGTTGGGGAAGGGGTCGGTCATTGTTGTTGTTGTTGTCGATACTTGAAGTAGAATTAAGGTTTCGTTCGTCCGTATTGTGCGTATTGGCAATTCTTCGAGCTTGTCCGTAGAACCTAGACTTATAATTAAATATTTTACAACTTGTTGGACTTCTATACCATTTTGTCACTTATTTGAACTAAATAGAAATAGAATTCAAAATAATTAGCTGGCAGTTGAAATACAAGTGTGAGTTCTAAACAGGGTTCTTGATTTGAATAAATTAGAAAGTGGGTCTGGCATGCATGAATGTGGGTAGATGTGGTGCTGCTGCTAGTGGTGCTGGTGGAAGTGGTGGTCGTTGCGGATCAAATGGAGTTTAACAGCAGTGCAAAGTTGGCTAAATTAAAAATAGTTCAACTAAAAAAACGTTCGCAACAGTTGAGCTGTCGCTTGATGGATTCCTCATCATCCTGATCATCATCATTTTCATCTTATACATTCGCTCTGAACTTGTTGTACACTTGGTTGGCTAAATCCTGGAGGGCAGGATGCGATCTAGAAGCGCTTAAGGAGCAGCGGCTTGCTTCGGTCAGCGAATGCCTGGTTAATCCATTTGATATCGGGCTTGGAGAAGCGCACCGACTGGTTCTCGCCGCAGTTGGACTCGGCGCTGTAGATGCCCTTGAGCTTGACACTGGAGCCGGTGCCGCAGGCGAGCGCGCTGCCCACATCAAATTCGCAGGCATCGAATTTGGTGGCACTGCACACGCTGGTGCCGTCGGCTCCACAGTCGCTGCGCGCCTGCGTTGCGGTTGAAGTCACATGCATAATGGCGCCCTCCTCATGAACTGTGTGGTATACAAGGGGTACAAAGGATTAGCAAGTCAGCACAACTGACGCCGACGTGTGGCAGCTTACTTGACAGCGCCTGCTTGCCCCAGCCGGTGGTTACACATTGCTCTGATGCGCCGGGATCCTCATCGCTGATGCAGATGGGCTGAACGTGTGTGGCGAACTCGAAGCGTTTGTCCAGGCGTATAATGGCCATGTCGTTGGCATTGGTTGAGGGATTGTATGAGGGATGCACGTCAATGCTCTTGGCTCCAGACAGCTGGAAGGGCAGTGGCTCGTTGGTGCTGCCCAGCTCCCATTCGCCGGCCTTGATGCGCACATCGTTAACGGGCACGCTGCAGCAAGAAAAGGGGCATTGTTGTAATACTCTAGAGATGAGCTTAGGTCTTGAGCACTTACCCTTGCACACAGCTGGCCGAGGTGAGCACAAACTCATCGCCAATGATGGCGCCGCCGCAGAGCAGCGACTTGCTCGACTCACGCAGAACCATTGCCTGCCATGGGATCTCAGCAAAGTTGGCATCGATGTCCTTCACACCCGCGGGCTTCGTGCTGTCAAAGACAAGAAGAGCAATGTTTTATTCTGGTTTAGACTGGAAGATTTATCTAAGACTTACCGCTTGTTACGAGTGGCGCAGACGCCGGCTAGGTTGACGGGCCAGGGATCGACGTAGTTGGGATCGCGACAGCACTTGCCAGGAGCACCATTCTCGGGCAGCAGGCAATCGGTAAGGGGCACACGGAAGGCCGCCTCCATGGGGCTCAGCTGCAGGGGCGTGTCGCTCAGGACGCCAATGGCATTGCAGTAGTTCTCGGGCGAGCAGACGAGCGCAGAGGCGCACTTGGCAAAATGTTTGGGCAAATCAGCGGCCTGTGGGGTGGGAAAGATCTGGGGCGAGAGCTGATCCTCGCCGCGGTAGACGGGCTTCTCGTTCGATGGCTGTGGCACGCGGTCGGGCTCATAGCGTTGCGTGGGGCGGGGCTCGCGGTGTGGGATCTCGTTGGAGGACACGGGCGGCAGATACTCGTTGGTGGGGCGACGAGTGGGCTGAGTGGGCTGTGGGCGGTAGGCTGGCTGCGTGGGCTGTGGACGGTAAGCAGGCTGTGTAGGCTGTGGGCGGTAGGCGGGCTGCGTGGGCTGTGGCCTGTAGGCGGGCTGAGTGGGCGCGGGCTGCGTGGGCTGTGGGCGGTAGGGTGGCTGCGTGGGCGCGGGACGTGTCGGGGACTGCGTGGGCAGCGGCTGGTAGACGTTACGGCTGGTCGTCTGCGGTGGCAGATACTCATTCACGGGCGTACGCGTTGGTACGGGCGGCAGGTACTCATTGGTGGGACGAGGCGCCGGGGTTGTTGTGGGCTGTGGGCGGTAGGCGGGCTGCGTGTTGCGCACGGCGGGCACCGTGGGATTGGTGGGCAGCGGGAAGGTCTTCTCGGGCAGATTGAAGATGTAGCCATCCTCGGTCAGCGTCGTCGATGGCATGCGGCAGCAAGTCTCCGGCGCATAACAGCGATTCGGCTAAAAGAGTGAGGAGAAGGGATGCATAATTTAAATATTGCAGCGAATCGATTTGTGGGGTTTAAAGTCCATGAGGCAGCGTCTCAAATTACCAGCCAGCAGCGGCATGCAACCGCCGCTAACCACTTGACTTGGGCTTGCTACCTGATCATTAAAGTGGCCAATTGTTTTTGTTTTGCCTTGCATCTGCAGTTTTCTACCTGGTGTTAATGTTAACCCAGAAACTTGCAGCTTCATGCCGCAATCTTAGCAGCAACATTTTGAAATGCAGCTCCAACAGTTTCGGTTGTTGTTGCTGTGCCAAGTTTGTCGCCCAAGTCTTTTCTACATTGGCAACACCTACACACACACACACACACACACACCACACAATTCATTTGCTTATTTATATGCTAAATTCTCGAAACAATTATTGCAAACGGAAAACATTTGCAAAGCTCTGTGGGTGCGTGACAAAACAATAAACAAAATGATGATGACTAAATTGTCGAATATCATTTATGAAAAGCAAAAAATATAAAGATGAACAACCAATGTCTAGACATATTAATAGAATTAATAATATAAACATAGCTGTGCACATTAACAGGTTTATTCAGCGGCAATTAGTCAATTTCAAAATCAAAGTGCCGCTACATTAAAATCATACAAATTAAAAATTAAAAAATAGAAAAAACATTTTAATAAAATAAGAAATATGCATAAAAAAGGGAAATATCTTTGGCTGAAACTAAATACCCTTGATAATACAATAATATAAATAGAATTGTATATTTTATGAACGAATAAAGCAGTTATTCTTCGATCAAATATTATGGTATTAGAAACTGTAAGTAATATAAATAACAAATGTAAAATTATAAGAACTCCAACTGCACTCCACTAGCCGAAGGAACTGGCTTGTTAACTGATAGTTTTAACTATTAGTTAATATTAAAAAATATAAAAAAATGGCAAACAAATTCAACAAAAATACGAAATGTACATAAATGAAAAAGGAACAGTTTCTGGTGGATATAAATATATATAAAAATAGTCTTTCAATAGTAGAATTGTTTATTTTATTCTTTGATTAAATGTTATTTCGTATTGGGAACTGTAACTGTGGATCTGTTAAGATTACATAAAACAGTTTAAGATATTTGTGGTAATCCCAAACTGTTATTAAGTTTAGTAATAAATACTTAATAACAATAAGTTTAAGCTGCCAAAAAGATAGCAGAACCAGTTAAATAAACATGCAAATTTCTTTCAAAACAAAAAAAAATGTTTTTAAATTAAAAAAAACTTTTAAAGACTGGCTTTAATTTATTGAAATGTAAAATATAAAATCCTAAGGCGACTTTCTGATACTTATTGTAAATAAACTATAGAAATACACAACAGTAGCAAGCTTTAGCAATGTTTTGATATTAGAGAAGTTACCTAGTTCTTGACAGAACTCTAGTCATATATTATGAAACAGAGACACAACAACTAATGCTGTTTTGTGTTAAGTTTACAGGCTATTATGCGAGTATTGTTGTGTTCAACAGCTGGCATTTGCATAGGAATGGGTAAGTATTAGCAATAAAAGTCTTGATTCTTGGTTTTGAACAATGCTTACGCAATCGTAATGTTTGCACAGCTCAGCTAACTGAGTGCAACAAACACCCACCAAACAAAGCATTGAAAATGCTGAAAAACAAATTGAAAACTTAACCGATCCCAGGCAGAGCTGCTGCTGCTGCTGAGAAGCTCTTCACACGGCCGAGTTGTCAACGGGGCGACCTTCTGTTTTATTGTTTCGCGCAATTTGTAACTCATAATTCAAGAGGGGACAGAAGAGAGACGGCAGCTGCCACTGCCACTGCCACTGCGGGACGCGCGATGGGAAAAACATAATAAAAAGTTATTTGCACATTTGTTAAAAATTAAGCGAGAAGCGAATGCGACAGCAGTCGAGATTCTGCCAGTTGACAAATTAATAATTATAATTAAATGGCAATGCGGCGCTTCCGTTCCAAGGCTTGGCTTGGCTGCGTCCGGTTGTCCTTCCCCGCTTCCTTTATTTCTTATCATTATCATTAGTTGACCCTCTGGCATCATTTTCATCAATTAAGCGTTAATCAAATGTTATCTTAATGTAGACATCACTCATTGAGCATTGAGCGCGACGCACGCATTAAGTTTTATGTAATACATGTTATCATTAAGGCTGCCACAGCACAGCACAGCACAAAAAACAAAAAACGGAGAAACAGCAACATAAACTGACATATTTTGTTGTTGTTGATCAATGACAGGGGCAGCGGGGCAACCACGCAAGAGGCAAGCGGCAAGCGGCAAGCGGCAGCCCTCAGCCTCCACCTGATCGCCGATTAAGTAGCGTCTCTGTTTCTTGCTTATGATCAATCATTTTGCAGCACCAAGATAACAACAGCGGCAACAACAACAACAACAAGCTACTTGTACAGGCGACAGCTAAAATATGTAATCGCCACAACAACAACAACAACAACAATGACGCCAAAATGCTTTTAATAAATTTTGTTGGCCATACAACTTGTTCATTGTTGTTGTTGTCGCTTTTGCTGTGCGCTGCAATTTGTTAATAATGTTGCAATTACAATAAGTATATGAAATTTTATGAAATTTATTTTAATGTCATTGCTAAGCAACAGCAACAACAGCAGCAACAGCAACAGCAACAGCAGCAACAACAGCAGCAGCAACAACAACAGGCAGCTGCTGCGCCAAAACAAATGACTTAGGCAACGAACTGACCAAGCCAAGCAAGTACAAGAACCTAAAGCGCAATGACACTAGCTTCAAATTTTAAAATTTAAAATAAAAATGTAGGAAATTTGCCGGGTCTGTCCTCCTCATCGCGGAACACGAAAATCATATCCACATCTTCCACGATCAAACAATTCCTATTCAAACAATTTCAGCAGATGTTCGTTATTCAACTATATCAACACTATAGTCAATAGAAGATTCTCTAGAAAAGTCATTCCAAGCTGGAAGATTCCGACTGCGCACTGGATTATCGCAGTCTATGTGTGCATTTAACTAAATAAATATAAAACATTGCTTTAAGGGGAGACTTTGACTGGCGGCTTGAGGAGTCACAGTATTGGTGATTTATGAACAATGGTTTCTATAGCAAATTTGATTAAATTTTAGCAACTGACTGAAAGCATCAAGCCTGCTTGTCATCTCTATGTAAACAAGATCCTTTCAGCCTTTCAGCATATTTTAAATAACTGCCGGATTGACCTCAGTCTAAACACAATTGTTACTTCAAAAGTTCTTTTTATAATATTCAAAATTGTTTCTTTAATATTATTATAATTTTAAAATGAAGTATTGAGTACCAGAAAGCCAATTGACATTGGTTCAATAATAATAAATAAATGAATAAATAAACTGGAGAGCATCAGGCATTCCCACTTTTTAACTCTCATCTCATCATGTCTATGCTCCAGTTTCATCACTCAATAAAAATAGAATATTGATCAAATTTAGCTTGCACTCTGTGCTTATAATTAATTAGACTATTATTTGATTCAAAATGTATTTTAGTTAGTTATAATAAATTAATAAGAAATAAAACTCGCAAATGCTCAGTTTGGTTGAATTATCTGCATAAACAAAAAAGTTTTCCATACAAATTATGTTTCTTACTAAAGTTCTTATGGCATGTATAATAGATATAAATAGTCCGATTTTCATCAAACTTGGTCAACATTTCATAAACATAATGTAGCTTAGAACTAATGAGTTTGGTTGAGATATCTGGAAAAACAAAAGAGTTATTCAGCCTATAAACACTGAGATTTCCATAGATTGTTTCTATGGTAGAGAGAAAAAAGGTGGAAGGCGTCTACCAAAATCGTAATCTAGGAAGAATTCTAACAACATTTTACCAAGAAACTATGGCTCTAAAATCCAATCCTGGCTGAGAAGCATGAACATTTCAGTTCGAGGTATTTTCAAAATCTACGAGGTTTCATTAATAAAATGTCAGAAATATATTATACATATTATAGTTAACCGATGCAGCTCTTTCAGACATATTTAATATGGATCTTCAGTAGCTTGAAAAGGGCTTAATTGTAATCAAGCCAGGAAACTAAACCAAGTTAAGGCTTTCATCTGCTTTATTGTGTTGAAAAACAGCTGGAGTACTGAAAAAATATCTGAAAATGAATGTGTTCAGTTCTGATTGCATTCATAGCATATAAATCAAAGCAGCTTTCAGTTTAATGGCCAGCTGTTGAAGTTCTTCAGCGCTCTTTGAACTGCCTGGCCTGTGCATCGCTAGATTAATCCTAGTTTTCAGCTGGTATCATTTTCTTGGGCAATTTATCTGTAATTGAAGCCTTGCAGCGAACTCCTCCGAAATGTCAAGTGTGCATCTTGCACCTTATGTAATATTGAAATTTATGACACAAATGTTTCGCGAAATTGTTTTTTATGACAGCGTTAATGTGGCAAATGCCGCAGCATTCAATTCCTCGATGTTGTGTTTGGTTTTTACCTCTGACAATTTATGCGCCTATAAAAATACAATTTTTGATTTTTGTATTTTTTGTGTATTTTTTGTGTATTGGTTTCTGTTGGTATCTTGCAACTGCCCGGCCCTGAAGTGCACTGAGAAGCCGACTACATTTAATGGCTCAAGTTTGGCGCTTAAGTCTTTTGTTTATGCAACGTCTTCTAACTTAAAAACAAACAACAACAAGTGTATAATACAAAAATGCTGAGGTATAAATAATGCATGTCTTTAAAATAGTTAATTTATAGCGCGAGCCATCTAGATGGCAAATAAATTAAACTAACTTTTGGCGCCTCAAAAAGCTAACTATTAATTATGTGCCCAATGGAACACAAAGTGCCATTAAAGACACATCGCAGATACACTATACTATATATGTGTATATATATATAACAGACATCGTGGATAATGATATGCATGCATTCAAATGCCCGATCAATAATAATAATTATTATAATTGAGCAGAGGCAAGAGACGGGCACAGAAATACCAAGAGATGAACAAGAGATACTATAACAAAAATAATAATAATAATAATAACAAAGAGGCAAAAACAACAAATAATAATAATAAATGCTAAACGCTGTCAACGACTGCCCAGCGGCGTCTGGCGCCCCACTCCTACCCCCCACACACCCCAATGCCGCTGGCTGTCTGCGTCTGCGTCTGCGTCTTCGTCTTCGTCTCCGACTACGACCTAGACCTTGGAGTTGTCGTAGTCGTCGTCACCATCACCATCACCATCATCATCATCATCATCATCATTATTATTATGATCATTGTTGTTGCTGTTGTCGCTGCGTACATACACGACATGCTCTGTTTGCTGAGTTAGCCTTTTGTTGTTTTGTCTGTGTTTGTCTTACGGTTTCCAGCTCTTCAACCTGACAGTCAGCCCCCTGCCCCCTGCCCCCTCACACAGCTCACGGCTCACAGCTGGCCACAGATCTGGGCAAAAAGCCTAATGCATGCCAAGTGGAATGCTAGGTCAGTTGTTGGCTGGAATATGACTGCCTAATGGGCAACGATTTGCGAGGATTTCTACTTAAAGACAGTTCAATATTACTTCAAGCATTATCAACTTTGCTAAGCTTTAAATCGTTCAGTTTATTGTGTAATAACTGAAATAAGTTCAATGAATGCTGTCTATATGATGAACAGGCCAAGATTTGCGAGCATTTCTTAAAGACAGTTAAATATTACTAAGTTTTAAATCATTTAATGAATGCTTGCTATATGTTGAACAGGCCAAGATTTGCGAGGATTTCAATAATACTTAAGGCATTATCAGGCTTTACTAAGCTTTAAATCTTTCAATAGGGTTGTTTGAGTTATAAATGAAATAAGTTCAATGAACGTTCAGCATATAGATGAACTGGACAAGATTTGCGAGCATTTCTTAAAGTCAGTTCAATAATAGTTGAGGCATTATTCATTTTACTAAGCTTTAATTCATGCAATATATATATTTTTAACTTTAAACCGAAATAAGTTCATTGAACGTTCTCTATATGCTGAACAAGATTTGCAAGGATATCCTAAAGTTCAGTTATCAGTAACTGACAGAAAAACTTACTAAGAAATGTTAAAATCATTGAAAGTATTTTATAATGTTTAAGCTAATACATTTCTAGAAGTTAGTAATAGCTGAAGGCATCAATATTAGCGCTTTTCCCCATAATAATTTGTAATATTATTTTAATTATTGTTTTCTAGAACATATAAATGAAAAATGAAAAAATAACAATAAGTTTTCCCTATTATTAAGTGCATATAAAAGTATTATTTTTATAAATATTGTCTAGTTCATATCAATAAATCAAAAATAATATTTAAGAAGTTCGTTTAAGTTTTCGGTGAATTTATCTTAGCGCGCTTTTCCTATAATTAATTATATATAATATCATTTTTATATTAATGTTCTCTAGTTCATATCCATAAATAAATAACAATAAAAGTTCATTTAAGTATTCAGTGAATTTATCCTAGCTCTCTTTCCTATAATTAATTATATACAATATCATTTTTATATAAGTCTTTCTAGTTAGTAAATAAATAAATAAATACCAAAGGAAGTTCCTTTAGATTTTCTCCTATAATTAATAAAATATAGTATTCTTTTTTAAATGTTTTCTAATTCAATTTAATAAATATTTCATAATATTAACCACCGAAGTTAATTCAAGTTTTCAATGAATTTTCGATTTATATGCATGCTGTAACATTCTTGGCTAACAAAGCTTTCTTTTTACATTCAAAATGTGGTAATATTTTATAATATTGCTCAAGTATTTAAGCTGCGTATAGTTGTGCTAAAACTAGTTTCTATATACTTCTTGGTGCAATAAACTTTAGCTCATTTAAAATTGTAAAATGTCAATGAACAAGGTTTATCCTGTGCTTAAAATTTGTCAAAGCTGCAAGTGTTAAACCGGCTCGAGAAAAAACATTTCGTTTTACATAAATTACATGGAACTGGAACTAAAAACATACAAAATTACCAAAATACAGAAATAAAAGCAGCGAAAACAAAAAATGCTGACTAAAAACCGAGTTCACGCAATGCGGCTTGTTACAAAATGTAAAACATGCAACATGCACAGCAGCTTAAATGATAAATGGCCATAATGAAAATATGCGCCATAATCATCAGCATAATTATACGATATGCATGCCCCTGTTCCCAATGGGCCACAAAGTCGTTCAGTCGATCAGTTGGCCAGTTGGCCAGTTGGCCAGTTGACCGGGCCAGGTCAGAGGATCCATTAAAATGCGAATGTTATCAATCAGCGTGGCAAATGCTGAGCTTAAAGGTCGGTCAATAGCCGCATATCGCAGCCGCAACAGTGCGCATGTGGCATGTGGCATGTGCTGGTATGTCTGGATCATGTAAACATTAATTGATCAGATATGCGCATTACAAGCTCTTACAGAGAGCGAGAGCGAGAGCTGGCCTAGGCCAGCCGCAGAGTGCACTCTCAAGGCATCTAGAAATCGCGCCGCTTTACGTGCCCCACTTGCAACCTCTGTTGAGGGTAGCTGCCAGCAAAACGACCTTGCCATGCTGAATTCCGCGCATTTTTCACTGTTAAACTACTTAAGTTATTTTTGCCTCTTCGCACTCTTGTAAATTAGGGACACGTTGCGCCAACTGGTTCGTCTATAAAGCTGCACTGGTTATTCGTTGCTGTCCCCAGCGTGCATTTTGTAGCATGCCACGCAATTGGCGTCAATGCCTGCATAACTTAACGAGTTCGGGGCACTTTTTGGTGCGTAATTGTCGCTGGGCCTGGTCCCCCCTTGCAGCTGCAAGCTGCAAGCTGCAAGCCGCTAGCTGCTAGCTGCTCAGCCGAGGCAAATTATGAGGCTGTGGCCCACCGAAATAAGCAGCAGCAAAAACAACAAAACAACAAAACAAAACAAAAACAAAAAAGAAGAAAACATCAACTGACTGAAACGATTTCAGTTTTAAGTGCGTGGCTGCAACTGCTGCACAGTCTGCAGTCTGCAGTCTGCCTCTGCAACATAATTCACTTGCTGTGCTGATTTTGTTTTTGCGTGCAACAGCAACAACAAGAGCGTTGAGTACACAACTGACCCGTTTTGTTGGCCATTGCATGTAAACAAATTATGCAATTGCAATGGCAGCGCCAGCCTGAATAAATCTCAAGTAAGTGATGCCATCTCGCTCTAGCCCGGCTATGGCCATCTCCCTTAGCATTCGGGCAGGCCGTAATTTAACACTTTTTTTGCTTGAATGCATTTTATGCACATTACTCGTAAGTTCAACTGCATTCCATTGCCTGATTGCCACTTGACGGCATCAAGTTCGTTGCCTCAGTCTTTCGTTTTGACATTGCCACTGACTCCGTCTACAGCTCGGGCTTGGGCTTGGTCTCGGTCTCGAGCCTCGAGCCTCGAGCTCGATCTGTGGCAATGTCGCTATAATACGATGTAAGCCAGATACATTTCCACTGTATGTAAATCATTTGCAGCGTGGCTGAAGCTGCAAGAGTTCCACATGCAACTTTAAGCCAAAACTGTTGGCTGCATGCAAATGCCGACGAGGTTTCTAAGCTGTTCTGAAGACTGCACAGTTCCGGCTTACTAATATGACAAGAATTTGTGAATTTTCTTTAGGAATGTCCGTACTACGAAGTTTAAAATCAAATCACTTGATATACTAAAGGCTGAAAGGGAATTTGAAAGGAAACTCAGCTTGAAACAGGCTAGAAAACTTCAATGATTATAGGATAATAATATATTCCCATTTCCGGATAGTTTTCTTTCCATTTCGTTATCGATTTTGTGTTTGAGCTTTTGTATAAAATAGCAAACGTATTTCCTTTGAGAAGTTATATGCAAATGGTTCCCGAGTTCAAAGGCAAAACTTGTTCTGTCTAATTGGATTGTGTCGGGGAATTCAGAACAGCTAAAAATGTAGTTTCCAAACGATGTGATCAAACAAGCCTGTATATTAAATTACAACTCGAATGCGTAGAAAAGCTGTGAAAGCCGGAACAGGCCTGCAAGCTACAATTGTCTGGAAATTTGAGCTGCCACTCCCCACTTGCACTCCCAGTGTGTGACTCAACCAAGCGAGTTCTAATACATTTCATGTCAAATCAGATTGCAATCTCAAATTAGACGGGCGAACAATTCGTCATTTCGTGTTTTGAGAAAAACCAAATAGATCACAAGCTTGCATGCAATTTGCATCTAGTTACAGCAACAGCAACAGCAACAAAAGAATATTTTGCCTCAAAATGTTAACTAATTGTGTGCTAATAAGCTGCATCTGTAGCTGCTGGTTGGTTTTTCCAGTTGTTGCAGTTGCAGCGCTTGTGAAACGCGCCACGATTGCTGCAGATATCTGTGGAACGCTTTGTTTTCGGGGCATCTCATCATTGGCACATCAAAATGCGATTTTATGCAGTTGTCGGTTTTTCTAATGGGTTTTTGTGTTTGTTTGTTTTGTTTTTTTTCGGGTTTTCCTCTCAGTCGGTTCAACAATATTTTGTACTATTTGCTACGCCCAGACAACTTTGTCGGGCTAATGATTAATTTTGTGTGTGTGTGTGTGTGTGTGTGTTTGTTTTGTGTGTAAGTGTTGCAACTGCTTTGAGCCAATTAAACGCTTTGGGCCTGACAAAATGTGGCTTAAAAACTTACCCCCTGCTTTTTGACATAGTTGATGGCGCTGATTTCACCATTGCGACAATCTTGGGGCGCCACGCAGTCCGAATCACGCGGACAGGTGACAAAAGGCACAGGTGTGGTTGTCGTAATGGGTCTCCTGGTGGTGGTGGTTGCCGGTGGCCGGTAAGTGCAGCAAATGTTCGATTCAGGATTGCAGTTCTGCAATGAAGTTTAAGAATAGCATAAATAAATAAATTGTAAAGAAATGATATATGTATAATGCTGGAAAATCTACTAAGTCAACTAATTTACTATAATAATAAAAAAATGTTATGTTGGTCTGGTCAAAAACTCGAAAAGTTCTGCACCGATTGAGCTTAAATTTGTACAGAATATACAGTTCGCTTTAAGAATTGCTTTTATCTACTTTTCGCATCAATAACATATTGGCGATTGCGGGAAAATAGCTTTGCAAAATCTATCTCTACGACGGAAAACTGTTGTAGGCAACTTGAAAAATCTACTCCCACATGTCATCACGGATGGGAAATGGGCTTAAGAACAAATGTGTGAGAGAAGGTTTTAGTTAGATCAGTTTCCAAGTGCTTCAGGGAGGGAAAATAGTGGTAAGCTCTTGCTTTCTCATCAAAGCAACAACAATGTGCCCCAGCGAAGTGTGGCGTAGTTATTAATAGGAAACATATTGTGCATACATAGGTCATTTGATGTCCTTTGTAAGTAGACTTTAATGAGCCATCAAAAGGCAAGACTGAGGCAACGAACTTGACAACTGACACGACTCAGTGTGTTAAAGCTTACTGTCCAGTTGGCAGTTGCCTTGTCGCACAATCAATCAATGTGTTTAGTAGCCACGTACTTGACCAACACTGTTAGCCATAAAATTGCCACTTGTTGGCATCGGCATTAATTAAGCGGCCTAAACGATCGTTGCCACAACAGTCAGGCTGCCTCCAGTTGTTGCTGCTGCTGTTGTTGTTGTTGTCAACAAGCTGCCGCCTCCGGCAAAAGGTCAGCAAAGCGGCCATTGAAGTTGCATAAATGATGTGTTAAAATAATGTCCAAACATTACGTTTGCTATGCTTCTTTTTTATACTCTGCTCAGTGCTGCTCAGCTTATATTGTATTTTGTATTTTGTATTTTGTGGCATTGCAGCATTTGCATTGAACTTTGCCGCCTTCATTCAGCGGTTCTGCGAGATTCTAATGGAACCTTCGCAGCACCTCGACTGGCTAATTTGCTCAAGCCTCTGCCCAGCTGGCATTCTGAACAATTGCAAATTAATAATAATAACGATAATAATGTTGGCGGGCCAGAGTTCAAGAATGGCCAAGGTGTTCTCTTGGTAGCACCACGGTAGCCGAAGGCGGGCTAAGACGTCTATGCCAATCAATTAATTTTGGCTGCAACATAATCATGGCTAGCATTAAGCAGAAGAGTCAAAACCAAAGATTGAGCCATTAATCTTAATTATGCAATTTCAATTTTAGTATTATTGAGCTCATTTCCTAGGCACTGAAAACCAGTTAACACATTTTGCCAGTCAAACTGTAGCACTATGCTAGTATAATATAAATAACTATTATGCTATATCAATCAAGCTGCTTATTTGCGTCTCCAGCTGTTCAGTTCTGGCCAAATTGATGGCCGGCTAATTTATGCACACATTTTACAGCCTCACAAAACACAAAACACAAAACGCATTTAAATTATACAAATCAAACTAATCGACCTTGGCTATAAAGAGCTGAACGATGGACACGCTCTCAAATGTATATTGAAATTGAAAACAAGAATTTCGTGTAGTTCTTAGAGTATATAGTCTCTATAGGGGCTGCCTGGCAACAATTCAGGCATATAAATCAAGCCATGAATGTAATGAACTGTTCTTTATGAAGACATTAAGTTAAACGACTGTGAAGCACTTTGAATTGGTTTTGCATTTGTTGTAATTGAAAGTGCGTTTGAACTTGTTAACATAACTTGTTTACATTCATATATATAAGTTGGTAAGTTATGCTTCTATAACTTAGGTTGAATCGCGAAAAGCGTTCAGTAGCCTAGAACCAATCCAAAGCTTACTTATTTGAACTATTCTCGTCAAACCGGATGAGAAGTTGTGTTCAGTACGGGATATAAATTCATTTTTGACGCATAGGTTGTTAAACCCTTAAACAAACGGAACGTGCGACGTTTTAACGTAAATCTACCCACAGACAAAAATAAATAATGATAATAATCATGGCATTTGACATCATCGTGCTGGGAATTATTATTAGTATTTTTGTTGTATACTTTACTTAATTGCCTGTTTGCGTAATAATTGTGCAAATTATTCAGAATTTTGCTCCGATGTTCCTCAAATATTTGCCTGATTATTGATTTAAAATCTTTCGCACGCCGTGTGCTAATGAATGAATCAAAAACAAAATAGAACCGAACTGAACAGCGAGGAATTTTGCTGAACATACTCGAGCAAATTCCAAGCCCAAAAGCGGATTCCCTTAGCGAATTTTGTGCAGGAAATGCAAACAGAATCTACAGCATCTACAAACAGTTGGCAGACGAGTATATCGCTCTGTTGACTATGTCAAAGTCAAGTTTACACAAAGCTGTTAGCTGGCTGCCTAATTTGGCCAACAGCCAAAGCCTGCCAGGCTGACTCAGAGCCAATGGGACGCCCACGCGTTAAATGTTTGTCTTATGATTGACTTTTGTCTATTTGCCAGCTGCCAGTTGGTCAACAGTTTGTGCTAGGTGTTAGCTACGGTTACTACCTAGTTTTAGATACAGATACAGATGCTGGATTCTTCTCAGTGTTTGATTGATGATCATTAAATGAATTTAATTGCTAATTGAAGCTCAAGTCAAATCATTTCAATATTATCTGCGCTGCTCAATTAATTTAAGCAGTCAACAGCTTAGCTCTTAAATACAGCTATTAAGACTCGCATAATAGACATTCTCTCAATTTCCAGGTTCATTGCTCCAAGCCACGAAATGGCCAAGTTAAGTTAAGTTGAGCTGCCCATTTTGGCACGCACTAAATTAAGCCTTATTAGTTACGGCTAATCAACATGTTTCATAGCATTTTATAAACATTTGGCTAAAAGATGCTATATTTTTATCTGATTTATAGCCAGAAATTGTTATATTTTAAACGCTGTGGCTAATTGAATAGCTGAGAACCTGAAAACACATTCTCCCAGCTTAAATTCATAAATATTTTTAACAAAACTTGAAGATGAATTAAAAGTTTTGAATATTTCAGAAAAAATATAAATGTATTTAACTAAATTGGGCTAATAGCAGCTGCTATAACTAGCAACTTTAAATGGTTTCTCAGGCCATTTTCAAATGTATCAATAAATAACTCTTTAAACTTATTTCGAAATTCATAAAAGTCACTTTTAATAGTTTCTCAATGCATTTTAAAGCGTTTTCAATGTATAAAACCTTATAGCCTTATAGAATAGCTAAACATATTTAGTAAAAAGATGACTATAAAGCAGTTCTAGGAATTCCCTGGCAACTGCATCTCATTTGGCTACAGAGTATTTTATAGTCGAGTTAGTCAATATTGACATTAATTGCCTTCTTATTTGTATTCGTAATTAAGTTTGTCATCAATAAAATTGCATTTGTTGTTATTTTTAGTTGCCAAACTTGTCGCCGCTGGTCAATGGGTCAAATGTGCACTTGAAGCTTGATTCTGCCGCTGCCGCTGCTGCTGCTGCTGCTGCTGCTGCCGCTGCTGCGAACACTCCAACAAAGATTGGAGACTCGTATATATCGGCTTCAATAATTTTTAATTAAGAAACATAATTCAGTGGGTTTTGCAATGTAAGCGCGAAATAAAATGCATTTTTTATATGCACACACACACACACACATGCACACACACACACACATGCACACGTATACGTGATAGATTGTTTAAATGGAATGGCAAGTTTGTTGCCTAAGTCTTTTGTTTGCTGCTTTGGGCGTTCACAAACGAAATCAATTTGTGGCACTTTAGTTTACCAAATGAAGCTCAACTTTTGGGTTTTTTTTAATATTATTTTTGTATTTTGTGGAGGCTGCTACCGCGCATAAGGAAGACCCAAAACCGCCAAGTGAAACGCGGCTAAAGTTCAGGTTGCAGTTGCAGTTGCAGTTGCAGTTGCAGGTGCATCGTTGATGCTCTGTGATCTGTTTTTGTTTACGTTATTTATGGCCAGGCAATATGCAAACTATGTAGTCGAGAAAGAGGGCAACAACAACAACAACAGCAGCTTAACAACAACTTTTTTGCATTTACATAAATTTCTTTCTGGCCGCGGCGAACTTGGCGAGCAGCAATTAAACATGAACTTCACTTTTTATTTCGCTGCGAGTTATTACGAAATTGCGCGACGAAAGGTTGGAGTTTTGTTAACGACAAACCGGAAAATAACGGTAACTGTGCCAAGCAACAACAACAACAACAACAACAAATAATCAAAATAAATATATATAAAAATGCAGATCAGATCTGGCTAATCAAGCGCATTGCAATATTTTCAACATTATCCGGCGTAGACAGGCTTTTAATTTTGTGTTGGCTTTTGTCCGCCTTTTGGCCGTATTGGCTGCTGTCCGCTTGTCAGGCGCCTGCCACATTTACTCGTATATTTCATGAATGTCGGGTAAAACCGAGACACAATCAATGCCTTATGCCTGATGCCTGATGCCTGATGCCTGATGCCTGATGCCTTATGCAATTGAATAGAGCTTCCAGCCGCTACATTCAAATGAACAACAATACGGTCTACAGGTTACGCTTGGCTTACCTGAATCTTGGGCAGCTGCTGGTTGTAGTAGCCATTCTGGCACTGATCCTGACGCACACACTGCTGCCCATTGTTGCACTTGAGCTGCTCCAGCGGGGGCAGATATGTGGGCGCCTGGAAGGGGGATGCCTGCCTGCTGATCACCGCATGATGCAGGAATACATTCGATGCCGGATTCACCGAGAAATGCGTCTCGGGCTGATCTCTAATACCATTCTGGTATTGGCCATTCAGGAACATGTTCGCATGGTAGTCGGCATTGACGGCCAGGAGCAGCGCGGCCAGTGGCAGGGCCAAAGTGAATGGGTTTCGAAACCGGGACATGGCGCTTTAATAATTTATCCAAATCCTGTGTGTTCTGTAGAGGTGAGAATTTGAGATTAAACATAATTTTAATATTTAATTAAAATAAACTCATTAAATTATAAATATATGTTTTAATAAATAAAATGATATTTTTACAAGCACTGCCAAGTTTTAAAGGCTTAATAGAAATTTATATTTAAGTTTGTATTTTTATGAAATATATATTTTGATTTTTTCGTGTTTATTTGAGGTATTTGTTTATTATAACCGCTATTAAATAAACTAAATATTATATATTTATTATTTACATTACAAAAATCTAAAATATGGCTATGATCATTTATATTTTCTTCTGATATTTTGTCAATAATATATGTTTGATCTTTTCAATATCTACAGACAATTAGCTAAAGGATTTGCCTGCAAATTTCTCTTAAAACAGGGAAATGTTTTTGAAAATTAATACACTCTGTTACAACCCTGCATTTATCTGCTCTTTACCCCAATATATTTATGAAAGTGTTTTGAATAACAAGCAGCCTAAAAAATACAAAAAAAATTGTATTATAAATTATACAAATTGCAGAAATTCGAGCTTTAATTTTGAATAAATAAATCACAGCTCTATAAATATAGCTATTCTATATATAACTATTAGAAACTGCTGACTAATCGCTGGCCGGCCGGCTGTAACAGCAGCTGGCCTGGCTGAGAGCAGTCGGCTCAGTTGGCTGCTGTCGTTGTCATCAATGAAATGCAAAATATCGTGATGACATAATTTCGCAACAGGAACGTACAAAATGCCATAAAAGTGCACGCGCCGGATACCCTGAAGACGATGATATGCCACAGCAACCTACACGCTGTGCCTCAGTGCAAGTATCTGGGTGTCTGCTGCTGCTGCTGCTGCTGCTGCTGTTGCTGGTGTGGATTGCCAGCTATGGAGATTGCAATGAGCCGGCTTATGACAACAGCGGCAGCAACAGCAACATCAACGACAACAACATGGTTAACACGGCAAATGGCACTTGCTGCTGACAAGAGTCGGACTTGGTCCAACTCAGACAGCATGACTGGCCAGCGGAGTCTACTTTGGAGTCCATTGCGTGTTCAGCCTTTCGGGCGCTTGTCTACAAGTTGTTTGCGCAAAGGAATTTCTAAGTCTAGCGGACAACTTGTTTTGGCCAAACAGACTTCCGAAACTTGCAAAAGATATGCCTAAATAATGTGTATAAATGTTTTATATGTATATAAATATATATATAGTTATTGTTGCCCCCTACAAGCGGCTGCTGTGCAATTTGTCAAAGATTCTAAGTCAGATAAATTACAAAGCTGCTGCTGCTGCGACTGCTGTGAGCTGATGTATCTGTTGGATACATCTGTCCGTCCGACTGTCTCTGTTGCTGTATGTTCATTAAAGCACTGCTAAGCTGTTTGGCCGCTTGGATTACGCAAAGAGGCGTCATTTGGCTAGTTCTCTTCTGGCCACTTGGCGTTTAGTGCGTCAATTTCATAATTGATGGCAGCTGACAAGTTAGTGTCTAAATTGACAAACTTGATGTTGATTCATTTGCATAGATGATAGCTCGGTTAGCCAGATAGTCAGATAGTCAGTTAGTTGTGGCAGGATGGCATTCTTGTTGTCAAGACCTGTTTTATTGGCATCTAAATCCTGCACGCTGACTCAAAGCCCAAATATCTCTGCTCGTAAATTGTCCGTGTGGTGACAATAGAAAATGAAAAGCAAAAGCTGCTGGAAATTTGCATTTAAACATAAACAATCCATTCGAAACTCAACGTTCTATCAGACGTTCGATTTAAGCCAAATTTGGCTGGGATGCGTGTACCATGACTCAATGCTATAAATAAATGTATAGACAATACACAAATACCACACAAATAAGTATAAATTAAAAGCAAATCAAAAAATTGTTGGTTTTACCACAGCGAATGTCGTTGTTCAGTTTTGCTTGTTGTTATTATTATTATTGTACCTCATTTGCATAAAATATGTTATGCGTTTTTTATATTTTTTTTTGTGTTCATTAAAATCTTGGAATTTTTGCGAGTTTCTAATACTTTCTCTATAATGCGCTCAGAATTCAGCTGCCAGCGAATTTATTTATGATTTTTTTTTTTTTTTTTTTTTTTTTTTTTTGGTGCTATCTCTGATATCTCTGATTGATGCGCAGATTCATAATTTGTTAACTTCTGGGAATTCTGCGGCCTCAGGTGGCTGTCTGAAATGTCTCGTTGACACACATTTCCAGGCGAATTGATGGACCTGGCTGCGCTTCAAACAAAAGACTTAGGCAACGAACTTCTCTCTTTTTTTTTTGCATTTTTTTTTAGGATTAATTTTTGTTTGTTTTGTTCTGGTCGTTCTAAGCCAAAAACGAAATATATATAAATTAAAAGCAAGCAGCTAATGCTGATTAATTTACATTTAAATGAAATGCAGCACATTAATTCATGAGCTTTGTTTTGACCATTCTCGGACGTTCTAATGGCCAGTTCTAATGGTTCCAGCTGGACATATGTAAATTTAGCAGCCGCCTTGCTGTTGCTAGTGTTGGAAAGTGAGGCTTCCGTCTAGATTTGTGTTTGGTTAGCTCTTTGGGTTCTGTGACTGAGTTTCACATAAATTAAAACTGCAAATGTTTGTCTTGTCCCAGAGTCTGGCTAAGCTGTTGTTGTTGCTGTATGCAATTTTGCAACAGCGGCGCAAAGTTCAGATCGCATCTCTAACAAATAAATTTCAAGTGAGTTAAACACAATGCACTGAGAAGACAGGCAGACAGACGGACTGAGACGGCTAAGACGGTTGCAGGGAGGCTAGGGACTGTGTGGAACAGCAGCAGCTGAATCAATCAAACCATCCATCAATCAATCAACCGCAAATGAATTTAATTTTCAACCACAAAAAAGTCACGGCACAATTTACAGTTAATTTTGGTTGAATTACGCTGAGAGCTTTACGAATGGCGGAATCTTTTACGATTATCATTTCTTATGCTGCACTAGAAAACATCCTTAAAAAATATGCATACAAAATATCCTGAACACGTCTGGCACTTGTCACTTGTTCACAACATTTAGGCACAAAGTCTTTAACTTAAAGTTCATTTTATTTTTTGTCGAAAATGTCTTTTTGAATAGTTGTTAAATTTGGTATATATGATAAATGATCGGCTTACACTCTGTTAAGTTTGGTATATATGGTTTAACTCGCAACAGAACGCACGTAACGAACAGCTTCAATACTTCAATATGATTGTGAATATTTTTACCAAGTTCGTCGTTTTTATATGCGGCCCAGCAAACGTTTGGAAGCGCCAGCATCTGCGTCAGCGTCGCAGCTTCTGGCGCGCAGCACCCAAGCGGCGCTCAGCAGAACAGCAACAGCGACAATTGTTGGCGTCGACGCCAACGGCGACGCAGCCGTAGCTGAAAGATGCGAACAAGTGGAATTAAGCAGAAGACAAGCAACAATAACAAAACAGCATTGACGCCAGCAGATGCTACGCTGCGCTGTCGCTGTCGCTGCCGCAGCCACTGCCACTGCTCTTGCTCACTTTCGTTGGCAGCGCCTCTCAGAGAGAGCGCCAAAGATAAAGACAGCGAGCGAGAGAGAGTGAGAGAGCACGAGCTGAAGATTCGGCTGAGCTCAGTGCGGGCGTGCATGCTCAACGGAGCAGATCAGAGCGGAGCGGAGTGGCGCTTCTTGGGCTTTTAGTGAAGCTATTCCGAAAGTCTTTCCGCTTAGGCAGCGTTTCCATTTGATCTTAACTTTTTTTTTGGTATTCGTATTCTTGTTTTTAATCTTTTCTGTGGGCTGCTTTGCATTTTAAGTGCTGTTTTGGTTTGATTTTAAGACCAGCAGCTAATTGATTTTTTCTGCTTATGTATTTTGGGAGAATTAGTCAAATGTTTCATAGAGCCGTTAAAAATTTTATGACACCAGACATTTGTACTCTATACGGTAATTCAATTTAATGAAACAGGCAATTTGTCAAAATTGTTGCACAGAACCCGCAGTTTCCTTTACGGGTTTTTTTTGTTGTTTTTGTGTTCACACACACGCAAAATGTTGTTGGGAAACAATTATAATAAATTCCAGCAATTAAAGCCGCAAACAAATCCGGGTAGATGTTCTAACAAAACGTCACACAACGCAAAGTCAGTCGCCCTGTCATAGCCATGGCTAAGACGCTGATTCACAAAACAATGCGAATACTCCAAACAAGAAAGACAAAACAATTAATTAACGAAATTAAATATTGATTATGCTGCCATATAGATAAAAAACAAGACAAGTCAGAAGAGACCCTCGAAATAACAATAACAACAAGCCAACTAAGCCAAGCCCAAGTTTTAGACGTGTTGAACATCTTCAGGCATGTAGAAATTGGAATAGTTATCATATCGCATGCGCTACCTTAAACAACAAACAACAACAATAAGACAATACGAAACCGTAACAAAAACTGTGTTGCAATTTGGCCAAAACAAATTTAATTCAATTTGTTGCACAAAACATTGGAAATACTCGTATCCTCAGCAGTTTTAAGGCCGTGCTAATTACCAAAAGTTTGTTTATTTTGCATGAGCCAAATTGTTCGATGGGTTTCGATATGATGCCTCGGTTGTAATGCTTAACTCTTTGGCTATAAGCACCTAAAAAATTAGACACGCTTATCACTTGTCTTAAATTAATGGCTAATTAATGAGGCCAGCTGGGATTTATAGAGCGTTCTGCATGAATTGTGGCTGTTAAGCGGGTCAAGGTAGCTGCCAATTTCCCTTTCTGCAAATCACTTTGTTGACACACACAGACAACGATAACCACATGAGAGTTGTTCATACAATATCAAAACTGAGTTTGATAATGCCACCTCCCAAGTTTCAGCAATCCCATTCAACTGCAAGTCATAGTAATAGCTTATCATTTTGGAGCACCCAAAGTTTCCAAAGTGTCTGCGATTGCAACAAACTCGAATTTTGCCTGCTGGAGTTTTGCCATTGTGTGGATAGCTTGTGGTTTGTTTTTATTGGGGCAGTCCGCCCTAATGCTCACTTTTGACCACTGATGAAAGAAATATAAGTATTATTGTGTAATTACGGCGGGTCAATAGCAGTCTGATTCGCAAATCAAATGCACATTATAATTATCGCATTTCAGCGGCCGCTTTTTGTGGTTCGAATTGGGTTATTATTAACTGAAGAATTGAACAATGCGAGTTCAAGTCATAAGAGTGCATTGACTATCTCCAAATGAGTGAAATTTCAAAGAGATATATATGAATGGACTAGGGCTCAGCCTGAAAGATACCGCAAAATCCCAAACCTCTAGGCATATCGTATCTTTCAGAGCCGACAAATTCTTTAGCGTGTCATAACATGTTATTGTTATTGTAGAATATAAATATTTATTAGAGTATCATTGCCTTATACTGGTTTCGGCATTTTAGCCAAATAAAGCTAGAAATTCCTGATATAAAATATATATTTTAAATTATTCACACAATAATTCGCACAGCTGTGAAAATGATGGCAACAAGTTTGCTTAAATTATGTATTAAAATATTTCACAAATTTATACTCAACTGGCACGCGAATTCTCAAAGAAAACTACATTATTACTCAATCAATTAAATTTCCTGTATACTTGTGTATTATAGCATAAGTTTCAAATATTTGGCCAGAAACTAAGGCAGTCCAAATGCGCTACAACTGGCCCAGACCATTACCATATACGGACCCTAGAATCAGAACAAGTTATTTATCTTATACCGGTTTTGGGCATTTAACTAAATTAATGCTAGAAATTCCAGAAATAAAATAAAATACGTATTTAAATAATAAAATAATCGACGGTTTTTGTGTTTATGAAATATAAACAAGTTTGCTTAAATTATGTTAAGCTTAATACATATTTTCTAATATATATATATGGATATATATTAATATAATATCTATGTATATTGATTACAAATTATTGAAAACTTGCCAAATATTAATATTAACAACAATAAAAGAGAATGGCTTTATTTGGTTTTTTTTTTCCTGCAAATGCTCAATTTTCAATAGATTGTTCCTATGTGATAATATAATCCGATTTTGATAAAACTTGATCAACATCTAAAGAGTATACCAAAATCTATATTTGCCTAGTTTGGTTGCGAGATCTTGCAAAACAAAAAAGTTGTTCATACAACAACTCAATTCTCTACCGATTGTATCTATGACAGCTATATGATATAATGATCCGATCCAGCCGGTTTCAACGTAGAAAAGATATATATGCTGTCTGGGGTGACAAAATTATAATAATTATAATAATAAGAGTGTAAGAATAATCGTTTTGATTTTAACGCTAGAGATGACACTGAGATCGATTGCGCACAAAAGACGCATCTCTAATTGATCTGTTTTATTTAGGGTGGGGAGAATTTAATATTAGTTCTCTTGGAATAAGGCATACAATTCATAATTACGACTATATTGAAGGCTTCATAAAAAGATTTCATAACTATGATTCATTCATTTAGTAGCAACTCATACCACATTTTTAACATGAATTATATCAATGTTAGCAGGTTATTGAACTAAACGCATTGGCTATTTGGTTATTTTATTGTCTGTGATTTTTTGGCCAAGAATGCATGAGTCAAATGGGGCAAAACGAAGGACAGTGCCTACTCATGTGGTATTCAATGCTGGCTAGCCACATGATTGGCTGATTAGTTATAAAACCTATGCTACAAATATTCAAAATGAATCAGCATTATTTATAGATAGAAATGACGCAAGTCTGCAAAGTTCTAGAATCCTTTCACTTGATTGAGGCATCAAGTTGGGAAGATTGATGGCCAGTTAGACGATATGATAAAGCGTAATCTTCTGGCAATCCTGTTCCAAACAAATGCCAAACACAATAATTAATAAAGCTTAGGCCAGGAGCTGCCTGGTAGCTCAAAAGCAATAAAAACTGTTTAAAATATTGACAGCTGCACAAAGCGACAAGCAATTTGTTGCTTAATTTCGTTGAGAAATACTATTTCAAAACAATATTATTATACATAGACGTCAATGTGGGTGAAGACAACGGCGAGACAACAAAACTATAAAACTAAATAGTCAATAACATAGTATAAAATTTGATATTTACCGGCATTTTTATGACAAACGGAACTAAAGTCTTTGGCATTGTCAGAACTTTGTTTCTAGTGGAATTTTTGTCGAATTTGCTGTCGATTATGTTAGATAATTAAATTACATTTTTGGGTAAAATTAATTAGAATACGCATATTATTCTCATTGACATAAATAAATACCAAAGTCAGCTGAGGAAAAATTGAAAATACGTGTAGATATGGTGCTAAAATGCTCATTAAATCTATAAAAGTTGTAAATTGATTTTGAGAAACATGTTAGTATCAAGTTCCGATGCGGCTGTATAAATCAGCTGCTCTGACAAATGTCTTTGGGCTACCGTATGAAAAGAGTTAACGTAACAAACATCAAGTTCAAACATTGAGAATGCTGCTAGGGACTGATCGACTACAAGATATGCAGCATAGTTTCACAGAGGGCGTCAAAAGTGCTAGAGTATAAGAATTAACATAAGAAAATCTTAGATAATATAGAACATATGATGAATAATAAAACCATTCAATTAGATAACGAATGAAAGAATGCTTAAGAGCATCGATAAGTTTGTCGATGGTATCGATGCTGCTACCATCGATCAACTTATCGGTTGTCACCAACGATTGATTCTTAAGCTATCGATAGCTTAAGTTCCAAACTTAAGATTGAAATACCTAAAAGAAATATATTTCAATCTATCTATAGAATGGAGACGACAATCTAAGTTATTCTTAGTGCGATCTCCGACTGTTACCATCGATAGATTCCTTTGCCACTACCGATAGTTCAAAATCGATTGACTGTACTTTGAAACTCCAAAATGAAGATATACTAAAAACTATCGATATCATCTCCTGTGAGTAGTATCAAAACTGTTCAAATACCCTATAAACGCTTGGGCTACAGGGCATGCCAGCCAATGAACCAAATCAAGTTCTTTGTTTTGACTGCACCCTGTGGTGTTGGACCCCAAAAAGCGGATATACATACGATTATCGGGCCACAGTTACGATTGGGCCATAGATTGTGCAGGTTATGAGTCTCGTGCCGCTAAGCTGACGTAATTAGCCGCTGTCGTCGCACCGTCAAAGGCTCACAAAAGGCGTCTTGGCCGTTGGTATTAGCATAATTTGAGCATAATCAAGTCGTTGGAATTGTTGATTTGCTGCGCTAGAACTAGAACTACTTAACTCTGAGTGGATCTATCCATTGGGCCCCTTACCATTATTGAACTGGTTCCGTCGGCTTCTTGATATGATTTTATCACATTAAATCAAGGCGCAACAAATTTGTTTTAATGCCCAGATGACCCACAGCCAATATTAATTGGCCTGCACAGAGAACTTGATTGTTGGAATGGAGTTGGATGCGATGGCTCCATAATGCCAGTTGCCAGTTGTCAGTTGCCATTTGCCAGTCACCTCGATCAGTGGCGGCACCAAGGGGGGCGCTCTAGGATCCCTCTCCCCCAAGTCCCAAAGAAATGGAATTTCCATTGATGCATACCATTTTGTGTATATCTAGCAATCTAGTATTCCCTCTTTATTCTCACAATTGTTTAAACTTCATCCTTTTATCACAAATTTTCCAACGAAGAATTCTTAGAAGGACAAAAATTGAGACTTCGGAACTTGACTTATATTTTTTAAATTAAAAAATTAATAATAATAATGATGAAAAGTAAAAAAAATATATGTTATTCGCTTCAAATAAATAAGCCCCCCTCTGAAGAAAATCCTAGCTTCGCCACTGAGCTTGTTGCGTAGTTCCGCCAACAGAAATGTGTAATCATACACGTAGCTCTCGCATTAATTATGTGGCTCTAAACCACATTTTGTAATACACACAAATACACGCACAGGAATTTCTTCTTCTATTTTGTTGTGCCGCCGGTTTCATCAGGTTTCCACTCCAGACAGCGTCAACAGACGGCCTTGAGTCCGTGGCATGATCTCTATAATAGTTTGTTGGATGCTTCATGGCCCAAGACTTGACCACTGTCAAGGTCAGTGGAGCGTTAAGAATGCCGCTCCAGGTCCGGTGGGGAAAATCCCAAGAGTGCAACTTCAACGACTGCGTTTCAGCCTAATTAGTTTTGGATCGCGTTCTTTTCTATTTGTCGGCTTGCGGCATCTCGAATGTGGAATGTGGAATGTGGAATGTAGAATGTGGCAGGGCAGGTCTTTTTATAGAACCCACATAAAACAGATCGGCACTGGGAATCTGCCGAGATGCCTGCTCTTTAAACTACCTGTGAAAGTCGCAATTAACGAAAAATTTAGTCTTTAATGACTGCAATTAAGTTTATAATCGCATTTGAGTGGGTTGTGTAGGTCTGTTGACTCCGGAGTCCGGACCATCGTTATTTATGGGCCCGTCTCTTTCTTGAGTGACAAACAAAACAAGTTTCCTTACTTTGTTTGGCTGCAAGTTCAAATTCGTTATTCATTTGCTTTTTAAATATTCAAATCAAAAATCGCTCATTGCTCATCGATTATGTTTTGTTATTTATGACAAATTGTACCTTTGGTATTATATATTTGATAATTGATTTTTATGTGGTATTTCCGATATGGTAAGATAATATGTCGTATATCCAACCAACAATTAATTCTACATACAATGGCAGCTTTAAATGCAAATACTTCTACCCTAGCACTTTGAGATACGATTGATTGATGTCCACTCCCAGACGAGACTCTAACTTGAGGCATGTGCCTCATAACACGTGCGCCGACTGTCCCAAAATATTCCTAACCATATATACTAATATTTAATAGGAGATTTTCATATTTTGCTTATGACAATTTGTTTAATATGCAAAAATCATAATAACTGCATATCAATCAAAAGCTCTGAATAACAATAGCCAATTTTGCACAGTAGCTCGCCAATTTTAATCCCATCAGGCATGCGCATAAAACGGCCATTTGCTCAATGATTTCAATGAGATTATTGCGATTATAATAAATAAAACAGAAACAACAACAACATCTGCAAACACAGCCATAATCAGAGCCCAAACAGCCAGAGATAATGTGACATCAATGGCGAGTAGGCAGACTGCGAGATACCCTTTAGTATATGATAATAGTGTACTTAATAAACTGATCATATAAATATGAAAGAGAGTAGGTACAAAGTGGGATACGCTGGGAAACGCTGGGATACGCTGGGATACGCTGGGATACGCTGGGATACACTGGGATACGCTGGGATACACTGGGATACGCTGGGATACGCTGGGATACGCTGGGATACGCTGGGATACGCTGGGATACGCTGGGATACGCTGGGATACGCTGGGATACGCTGGGATACGCTGGGATACGCTGGGATACGCTGGGATACGCTGGGATACGCTGGGATACGCTGGGATACGCTGGGATACGCTGGGATACGCTGGGATACGCTGGGATACGCTGGGATACGCTGGGATACGCTGGGATACGCTGGGATACGCTGGGATACGCTGGGATACGCTGGGATACGCTGGGATACGCTGGGATACGCTGGGATACGCTGGGATACGCTGGGATACGCTGGGATACGCTGGGATACGCTGGGATACGCTGGGATACGCTGGGATACCCTCACCCACCTACCCTTAATACGCTTATCACATAGCAATGTCACCAATTGAGAGCTTAAACTGTTTGGGAATTATTGGTATGCGTGTGTAAAATAATTATTTTATTTAATTTACATATTTATCATTTAATTTAATTATTTTGTGAATGGAGCTCTTATAATATAAACATAGATATAGATGAACAATTTAATTTAAAGTAATTTAATTTGATCTATTGTCAAATCTTACTATTTATTTAAACAATATTATTAAATATTTGATATTTTTAAATTTTTGATCAGACAATTAAGATTATGATTTACTTTAAAAGAAAACAATTTTTACTTATACTGATAATTTACTTATTATTATATTTATTATATTTATTTACCTATCCATTGATTTGTTCATTTATTGATTTTTGTGTGTTTTGAGATAGTTTTTAAGCGATATAATGAACTTTAAAGTGCTTGTAATTGTTTTAAGATAATGTGGAGGATGGTTCCAAGCTTGAATAGCGTATACGAAGAACTTAATGTGAATTATTTCAATTATTCATTCTAAGTGAATAAAATAGAAACATAAATCGTAGCGAAGGGCGACAAATTGTAGACCACCAAAAGAGGAAATTTTCTTGGACATCCATGAAGGGCGATCAAAAAGGCAATTTGTGACTCCCATGAAATGTTGAGAATCGCATAGAAGGGCGATAAGCTCTAGACCTTCAAGATAGAAACTCTCACCTGGGCTTCTCACTGTTAAGCCTTAATATCTAGCGCCTTCATCTACCCAATCTCACAAAACACTATAAAGGTGCGTATACCCCATTACTTTTTAGTGTATTTAATTCCCAATCAAAACGAGTGCCAATAGATAAAATCATATACAAATTATTGATGCATCGCAGCTGAAGAGCGAAGTTAACAACATTTGGCTAGAAGGCCGATTGAGGCATCGCAGCGGGTTGTACAAATGGTCAAGAAAACAAAAATATTATTTGATAAACACAAACAAATAATGTTAACTTCTGAAAAATTGACAGGCAACAAGTCAAGCTGCAAAATTCTGCTGTCACTTGTTGCATTTTTTATGATTACACTGACAAATAACAAATAACCGTTAATATGCACATTAACATAGGTCAGTCATGTCCACTTGGTGTGAATGGCAATCATTATTCAATCTGCCAAGACAAAGCCTTGGATGAAAATGCCATTCAGATGGGGCGTAGCTCCAACTCGGGCCCTCTGACAAACATATTTCAGCCGCACAGAGAATAAATAAATAAATTTGTGCAACTTTGTGGCTACCATTTCAATTATCATTATTATTCAGGCTGCGTTTCGCCAACTGTTATTAAATTGTTTCTAATTAATAAAGACAACAGTAATATGCATGCATATAATCATATCAAAAGTGGAAGCATTCATTTTGTTTATTTAATTCAAAACTCACCCAATTTTTGATTTTAAAACTGCATATTAATCAAAATAAAAATGCATGAATATGATGCAAAATTTAGTTACACACACATGCAAATAAGTAAGTACAAATATATCATTTCAATCAACACAAAATTAGGTTTATAATTGCGATTATTTATAAAAATGATTAAATATCTAAAGTGCTTGCAAAGCAGATTGGTCTGTTTTTAATCAAAAAACATTCCATTGCAAAATAAAATTGGCTTTTATTCGTTTGTGAATCTGCATTTATTTATAAAAAAAAAAAAGAAGAAAAATAAGCTCACATAGCAATTTTGTATGAATAAAGTCTAAAGCATAAATTAAATATAGTTGCAAGCAATTTTTCCTTTTGGCCAGCAGCCTTCGCCTTTTAGATGCTTTGTATTTGTTGTATTATTTGTTGTTTTTTGTAAAAAATTAAAATGCTGTGCGCACCACACGACGTATGCGCAATTTAGAATTGCTAAGCGGAGAGCAGAGCGCAATTTATAACATTTTAATTGAGTTGAGCTGCATTGGAAGCCTTTCAACTTGGCACTTATAAATGCGACGCCTTTGCGCTTTGAGATAGATGAGTTTCGTATGCAATTTTCATGACAATTGCAGCACGGCATTAATTGAAGAGAGCTGTCTTGTCGCATTGAGATTCAAATTAGGCGTAATTAATTATGGCTGCAAGTAGGAATATGTAGTCAAAACAAAACATTGTCGCTTAATGTGCGCTCATCAATAAACATTGCGCCAAAGGAGTTGCCAAAACTTAAAAGCCCCAGACACACACACACACACACAGAAAACATTTGAGCCATGTTCATTGTGTCCAAAAGCAGCCAAACCCGCTGCACAATGGCCAAAATAGTAGACAGGCGGACAGTCAGCTAGAGAGACAGCTGAATTAATGAGCGTGTCTAGAAGAATAAAAAATGTGGCCTGTTCTGGCGACAATCAAAAATAAAAAGTAAAAGTTTATGCCCCAACGAGTTTTGTGTAGAACAACAACAAGCAAGAGTGTTCAAGTTGAGAGTTCTCGACCTGTGCACATATCTAAAGTACGCTAAAGAACATACACACTACCCGTATATCAATGCTTAAGATCAAAAACAATAGATCGAACTATCGATTGTTTTTTGACTCACTATCGAGGTCTTTTGAGAAGTGCATGATTAAGCTAATGTCTTCATTTTGCCTTCTAATAGTCTTCTAATGAATTCTTTTGTTTATACGTTTGTTTGTTTATGATATCTAAGATCTAAGATAGATATTCTTATAGTATTTAGCGTAGTATTTGCCCACTTCTAACTGTTACACACATATTTGCACAACGTTTCTGATACGATTCTTACCTGTTTTTGGTGGGAACAGGGTATAAAATTATTCAAATCGAAGTGATTTTATTACAGATATTTATTGTTTCATTCTGAAATGAATTTTGTGTTGAAGTGTGCCAGCCATAAAACGAAATTAATGATCGCAAAACTGAACATTATGCCTGAGAATCAGATAAGAATAAAAATAAAAAATAATTAAACTATATACGATATGTGCATATTTATGTTTATAACTTGATCATTTGGCATTTTATGCTTTTTTTATAGACGCGGTGAGCACAAAATTGATTTGTATTCATTTCATATTAATTAACCAATTCATTTTTGCTAATTTTGCCCGAGCATAAATTAATTGCCGTGTGTATTTTGCATAGAGAACTTGCTCAATACTCAGCTTGATCGATATATGTTTGTCTTCCTCAATACGTCGGCATTTGTATTGTTGTTGTTGTTGTTGTTGTTGTGCATTCACCATATCGATATATCTTAAATACTTATATTTAAATATTGTTGTTTTGTGCTTTGTTTCCAATGTTCTTTAGAACTCAAAGCGAGAAGCTCAATAAGAAATTAATGTCATTTGCATATTGATGAAATCAAAAATTTGCATTTAACAAAATGAGAAACAACTGTGAAATGAGATCAGCCGAGTGGCCTAAGGATTCCCGTGTGTTTGAGGCGGCATCACAAAAGAATTATACGCCTGCTTATAGCCATTCCCATTCCCATTCCCATTCCCATTGCCATCGGACTCGACAATAATTAACAAGCAGCACACACCGAAGGTGCGAAATAGCCTCTCAGCATGTTTTGGCCACGTTTATGTGTGTTCTCAATGCCGTTGCTGTTGCCGGTTTCTCTGTTTACGCTTCGACAAATTGCTCATAATTCTACACCTGGGCTACTTTAAGTGCGTTCGTGTCCTCTGTTTTTCACACGCCAACACAATTGAATTCCGCCTCATAATAAGCAATAATCGCCACTGGCTTCCAATGCGGAACTCTTCGCGCCAGAGCAGCCCTTTCCAGCTTGACAATTTTATTAAAATGTTTTTTAAAATAATTTATTGAAGCATCCCCGGTTTTCCCACCACGCATAAACACTTAGTTAAACAGCTTAAGAATTGTTTTAAATTTAGTTGTGTTAACCTAAGACAATTAAACTCATTTAAAATTGAATGTGAATATTTGGAACAATTTTAAAAGCACACGGAAGCTTCCAGCGTATTAATTACACACTTAAAACAAAAGTTCACTTTTAAGACAGCTTTAAAAGCACATTAAGGCTTGTCTAAATATTAAGTACATTGCCTGGCTAAAAGCTAAGCAGCTAGAACAGCTTTAATAACTACTGCAAACAATGCATATATTGAGCAAAAGCTTCTAGCGCTTAAGGAAGAAGTTCAATTTCAAAACTAATTGATTTATAGGCAACTTAAAGCTTGTATAAATATAAGTTGCATTGCAAAACAGCTTTGAAAGCTTCTTTAGACTCTAGCTATATTGACCGAAAGCTTTCAGAGATATAAGCTCATGATAAGAAAACCTTTTATTTAAGAACAGCTTAAAAAACACATTAAAACTTTTCTAAATATTAAGTACATTGCCTGGCTAAAAGCTCAGCAGCTAGAACAGCTTTAATAGCTACTGCAGACACTGCATATATTGAGCAAAAGCTTCTAGCGCTTAAGGAAGAAGTTCAATTTCAAAATTCATAGATTAATAAGCACACTTTAGCTTGTATCAATATACGTTGCATAGTAAAGCAGCTTTGAAAGCTTCTTTAGATTCTAGCTATATTGACCGAAAGCTTTCAGAGATATAAGCTTATGATAAAACATACTTCAAGCAAACAGTTTCATTTAAAATCAGCTTAAAAAGCACATTAAAGCTTTTCAAGCAAAATATTAGTTGTATTGTATGGCTAAGACAGCTTTTAAAAGCTTATTCAGACACTTGTTGTTTTGACCGCTGTCAATAAAGCTCACTCAAAGCTGAAAGCTTGGGCTTATCTGTCACTTTAAGCAATTAAAACTATTAAATTCAAATCTAATTTGAAATTTGTTACACTTGCGAGCGCAAGGACATTGACACTCTGCCAAGAAAGAAATCGAAAACCTCAAAGCCAAGTGGCACTGGCACTGGCAGTGACTTTGATTGATGAAATGAACAAACAATAACAATAACAAAACGCGAGGAAAATAAAGTTTAATAAAAAATAAAACTGAAACTGAAACTGAAAGTGAATTAAAGCGCATGAACAAAGCAAATAATAAATAGCTTATGACATCAACCGCAGGCAATGAAGCTCATCAAATATACCAGCAGGGAAAGGGGCGAAAGGGGGCGGTTGTGGTTGGTTGTGGGCGGATGGATTTCTATTTGGCTTAAAGCCAAGCACGTAATCGCAGCAAGCAAACGCCTGAAAATCAAAATGTGACAATTTAAGCTGTTTAAAGTTCACACAGCTGAGACAGTGTGACCAGACTTGTCACACAGTTCGAGGCAATTATTGATGGCCCATAGGAAGTTCGAAAACCCAAAAACTGATCACCTTTTAATCGGCTCTAAAACCTTTCACGCTTTGAGCCACGAAGGTCTCCCATGCTCAATGAAATTTCTAGGGGCAATGCCAGCAGCTGATCGCTAAGTGATTACCCTTTCGGGTCTACAGCTGTCACATAACTTGAAATTTATGCATTTTATTTATGAATTTGGATTAACTGTTATTTCAGACATTCAGCCATTAGGCAGCGCTTATTATTTGTTGCTGCTCTCAGGCAATTTAATCAACGGCAATATCATTTGTTAGACCCATTTGCCAATATGGCAGATAATGAGACTATTTGGAATCAACAAAGGCGACAAATATCAAAAGTCAAACTCGGCAGAATAAAGCTGCAATTCGTATACATATTGATATGTCATTACTTTTAATGGATCAGACAGTGCGGGAGTGTAGACAAGATGATGTTCCAATGACTGGCACAACATTTCAAATCCAATTACAAATGCAAAGCAACTTTTCTGTTGCGCAATCTTAAGTTCTGTGTAAGTCTCACAACTTAAAAGTGTCAAATCAAACTCTTGAATCAAAAACACCTGCAGTGTTAGCGAACCAATCGCTTGAGTATTCAATTTCATCTCTAAGATAAAAGTGTCATCCCTAATTAAATGCCACCAAGTGCATATCTAACAGTACTACTTTAACCCCTAATCAAAAGTGATGAAAAGCACTCAAGCACATCTTTAAGATAAGTAAAATAAAATTCACCTTTAACCAAAATCAATCAAAATTCCATCATTTCAGTTCATCTGTTACAAAGTGCTTCTTATCGAAAGTACCCATTTCTATCTTAAAGTAATCTTAAGTATCTTAAGTAATCAAACTATTAAAGTCATCAATTTAATATTTGGCTCTAATCTCTGTCCATCACTAACACAAGAATTGTTACTAATCGAAATTTTCCCAAGTCCATCTCTAACAAAAGCACATCACTTATCGAACTATCCAAGTTCGTCAATAAACCAATCTTTTGAGTCACCAATTTCATCTCAATGCGCTTCTTATAACTTATTGAAACTCTTCAACTTCATCTTTTACAAAACGGTCATCACTTAACCAAACTGTTAAAGTCATCAACTTCATCTATCCATCACTAGAACAAGAATTGTTACTAATCGAAATTTTCCCAAGTCCATCTCTAACAAAAGTCATCACTTATCGAGCTATGCAAGTTCATCATTGAATCAATCTTTTGACTCATCAATTTCAGCTCTACGCGCTTCTTAGCACTTATCTAAACTCTTCAACTTCATCTTGTACAATCTTTTAAGCGGTCATCCCTTAACCAAACTGTTAGTCATAAATTTCATCTCTTATTCTAATCTCTATCCATCACTAATCGAAATTTGCCCAACTCTCTTAGAGATGAAGCTACAAAAAAGTAACAAAAGTCATCTCTAACCAAAAATGAAGTCATCAGCAATGAGCAGCATCTCTAAAGAAGTATTTATCGCTTATCGAAACTAACCAATTCCAGCACGAAACTAAAAAGTGTCATCGCTAATAAAAATGAGCGAAATCCATATCTAACAGCTCTGAGCTGAGGCAGCTCAATTTGCCAGTGGTTATATAGTCTGTGTTACGCCTTTCATGTCTAGAATTATGAATAATGTTCTTTGACATTGCCTGACGCAATACGAGTATAAGCTGGCTGATACACAAGACGCGCTTTTGGCCAACTTAGTCAGTTTTGGCCAAACGGAAACGCCAATGCACAGGCAACATGCTGTGGGCAATGTGTGTGGCTTTTGGCCAAGTTGCTGGCCACATGTAGCTGCTGCCTGTTGTTTATTATGCGTAAATAATGAGCGACATTAAAAACAACGCGTCGCCAGCCGCACATCGCTCATACGCCCCATTGGCCGATGTGTGGCGGCCAGCAACATAAAGTTGCTCACTTTACTCGACTGTGAATCGGCAATTGGTGCCTGCATAGAACATTTGAAAGAGCAACAGAAAACAGCAAACACTAATTAATGAAGCGTTGTCAAGGAGACCAAAGACAAGTCGAAAATATTTGTTGAATGCCGCCGCGCATCGTCAGAATTGTTGAATTCTTGTTTATGTTATTTGACTAATTTGCATTGATGCGGCTTGAAAACTAATAGATCAGTTTCATATCAATCACGCATTATGATCACTGACCATTCAACTGGTTTGAACGCACACAAACAAAAACTTGTTTTATGTAAACAACAAACAAACAACAAAACAAAGTGTCAAATAAACATTTCTGAAATATTCATTTGGCGCCACATTTGGCGCCAGCTGCGCCCCAAACAATTTCAATTACTTTGCGCGTTGCGTGCAGTTCATAAATATATATATATGTATATATATATATACTATATGTCGCATTTTGAAAATTATCTTATTAGAGAACCTCAACAGTTTGGCAATATATTGGCCAACATATATGGCCCACACTTGGCTACTGTCTCGAACTCTGAACTTTGCGTAATCGAATTGGCTAAAAAATGCGGCATTAGCCCCCGCCTGCTGACAGCAACGAGCCAGCAAACAAAATGAAATTCAACTCGTTTAGCATCAATACAAAAATACCCATCAAGTTGCTTAAACCCATCAAATTTCATATCGATAGAACTTGACTACACATGTTTTTGATTCGAACATTAAAAACCAAATTGCAATTGATTTGGAAATTTTGAAGAGCAGCAATTACAAAAGATTAGTCGCTAAAAGCAACAGAAAACGATGAATTGTCTAAATTGTGGGCGGCTTTATACAGCTTATAAGTATTGACTTGGCCTAAAGCTTTCATGTGCTTTCAAAGCTGTGGGTCTAATAATTCTAGAGAATTCCTTCGACATATTCAACCAAATTCTAAGCTCCGCTACTCTCAACTCCGCTCTCTCTGCGGAATCTTCAATATTGTAAGATATGAATTTGATTGATTGAATATAAATAATACCCCTGTTAATATTGTAATATATAAATTTTAATTTAAGCAATACCTCTGTTAATATAACACATCGATAAGTACTTGTTAGCAAATCCGTAAAATGTACTTGATGTATCGATATACAACCAAGGTAATGTATCGATATATCATCTAGAAAGCGATCACTTTTAAATACATTGTCGAAGTGAGCGGTTGAATACAATTTGAAGACGTTAAATAAACAGACATTAATAATTTATAATATTTTAATTGATTTTTATTTGTCTTGGCACAACAAATTGCAGAATAGATTACACTCTACATTCTAACATTCGATATAATATTGCCAACAAATCAAAAATCAAGCTAAGGCATTTAAGGCAGGGATCGTAATCGTTATAACTTATATTATAAAACTTACATGGTAATGATTATAAGGATTTTATTCCATAATAATAATTAATTTTGAGCAATATTCTAAAAATCTGACTATAATTATTATATTTGAAAGGAAAATTTATTATTTTATTATTATAATTATTTTTTTATAATCCTTGTTTATGATTTCGATTATTTTCGCTCAAATAAAATTCACTTTTAATTTATGGCTTTTGTGTAGGATGCTTTCCCAATATGGTTGCATGTCTTTATAAAAGGAACCCAGAGGAACCATCCAAGGAGAAATAAAGCTATATGCAAGCAAATAAGAACTTGAAATCTCACATATGCAAAAAATATAAATAATCATAAAAGCTTTAAGGATCCCTAGGAATAAGACAAAAACAGCTGGCATTATATCATAACTGGGAAAAGTTGCGCAGCTTTAAAGTGTTTCCTCCTCGATGAGGCCAGCTTTCCATAGTATCGACTTTTGAGGGGAGCCAGTATAAACAGTTTTGCAACACTGGCAGTGTCATTGGGAGGCAATAAACGATCGAAATGAATTGGTCTGCATATTGTTGTGAGCCGCGTGAGGGTCAATTTGTTGATAGCCATCGCTCTGTTTGTTGTTTGCCTGCCTGCAACATAGCGCGACAAAATATATTTCACATGCAACAAAATCCCGTTTCAGAGTTGGGGCAAAAGCGTGCGTTGCCGGGTTTTTAAAGGTGTTTCAACTTCAACTTCAGCTGCAGCCCCAGCCCGGTCAAGTGCTGGTCAAGCAACGTGTGGCGACTGTTCAAGTTGCCTCAGATCAGACTCTGACTCTGACTGTGAGTCTCAGTCGGAGACTCAGTCTCAGTCTCAGTCTGACGTCGATGTGGATGTCTGTGGAGACTGTGGCTCATGTTGATGCCCAGCCGCTGGCTGAGTGGCGCTCAAGTTGCTGTGCATGTCACGGCTGACCTTGACGCCTCCTTCTGGCAACAACAAATAAACAAATAAACAAACAAACAAACAAAAGTGAAATGAAACACAAAATGTAGCGCCCCAAAGATTATCGGCAAGCAAATAAAGTGGATCGCGTCTCACGCAGGCAAATGAAGCTATAAGTTATAAGCCATAAGCCATAAGCTATATCCAATGGAAATCATTATATCAACTGAAGGAATGCTGCAAATCGTAGTATCTCTGACGTCAACTGGTTAACTGATTAACTCAAGTGCCAGCATATTCACACTTGCCCATAAAATACGATCAAAACTGGAGTTTCGCTTTGGTTTCGCTTTGAGGAAGCCTCTTCTAGTTTGGCAGCATGCTATTCTGACTCAATATCCGGCTGGGACTTTTATATAATTTTAATAAGGAGCAGCCATAAAAAAATAAACCCAAATTCAATTTGAAATACACACCCAACTATCATAGTTTTGAAGACATTCCTAGCTTAAGTTTTATGATATAATTAAAGCATATAAGCGCTGAACTTTTGTTTCGTAGATGGTCTAATTGAATTGAGCCACAACTAAGACAAAGACAATGCAAATAAACAGATTCTCAGCTGTCCTTCGACTGTCAGGGCGGCCAATTAGAAAGGCCTGGCAGGTTTATTGGCTATAATACTGTGCCGGGAGAGACACAAGCGGTTCTATCATAAATCCATATGATTCAGTTATTTTGTAACAGTTGCTCAACCAAACGACGACGACTGCTTCCGATAAACACAACGGCAAAAGGTCTAGAGACCTGAGACCATAGCCGAAAACTGGCCAAAGAAAAATTGCAATGTCTGAGGCGCGTTAAACAAAGCGCTTCCGTTCAGAATGTGGCTTAAACCTTTGGCTGGGGCGCATCGCTTGAAACTGGGCCAACATATAAACCATGGACCAACCAACCAGCCAACCAGCCAACCAGCCAACCAACTAACCAACCTACCAACAAGAGAGCTCAAGCTGTTGTTGCTGGGGCTCAAGTTCATTTCAACGGCTGGTTGGGCAGCGATCGCAGACCTTCCTACAACAAAAGAAATACTGCACAAAATGTACAACAACAACAGCAGCAGCAACAACTCGTCACATGGACTCAAATTTATTTGTTCATCTTGATCTATGAAAGCATAAAATTTAATGGAGCATTATGAAAGAGTTTTTCGTAGAACAAAAGACGCGCCAGCTCTCAGCCTGCTATTACAAGTGAAGTTAAAAGGCGATTGCCAAAAGACCAGGCCCCAACGAATAGAGCTCTATGCAGCTATTTGACAGCCACTGACAGACCCGAGCCCCGAACGGACCCCGGACAGCCTACGGACAACCTCCGGACAGTCTCTGGACAGCTGCACGTCAATGCGTCAGTTTGGGTTAAGCATCATCAGCAGCTTCAGGTTTGATGTCTGGACAGGTCTTGCACATGGACGCATTGCACGGTGTTAATTGCACATGCAAAATGGCAAATGGTCAACAACTGCAGCCCTCCCCATGCCCCATGCCCCATGCCCCATCCTCCCACTCACACCCCCTCCGGCTGGGGCAGACAGCAGACAATTAAAATGATATTCGGCTGCTTGATAATTACAGGCAGCCAGCCAGCAAGTTGATGCAGCTGGGGTACTTCAATGTATGCCCCAACGCCGCACCGCCCCCCACCCAATTTAAATGACGCCTGGCGCAACAACAACAGCTGCCCCCAAACGGCCTAGACGGGCCTGCGATCCAATGGGGCGAAACTTATGTGAAATAATTATTAGAAAACTGTTGACTTGAACAAAGCAAATAACTGATTACACCCAGCAGCCCAAAGGAGGCTATGGGGTAGTCTCGACTATACTATAACTAAGCACTAGTTAAGCATTAAGTATTATTATCTTAGATATAGCAACAACGCAACTTTATAGACGAAACAGAATCTGCAAGCTGCAGCTTCAAGAGCGCACTTAGCTGGTTGCGTGCTAAAACTATTTGGGAATTATAATGACAAATTTATAAAAAAATATCTAAGTGTTGCTTTATTTGCGATTATTATTTTTTATAGTTAATTGACTACGTAAAGTATCACTTTTGGTATTAAAAAATTACTTCAAAATATATATAAATAATCAAATAAGTAAATAAGTAAATAATTAAATAATTAATTCAATTATTAGTTAAGTATTAAATTAAATATTGGTTAAATATATTAAATATGTACATATTAAATATGTAAATATTTAAATATGTTAATAATTAAATGTGCAAATAATTAAATATGTATTTAAACAAATAATTAAATAAATAATTAAATAAATAACTAAATAAATAATTAAAAAAATAATTACATTAGTAATTAAATGAATAATTAAAGCCGTAAATATGTAAATAATTAAATATGCAAATAAATAAATATGTTAAAATGTATATAAAAAGTTTAATAAAATAATTATAGATTTATTTAAATACCAATAAATATAGTAACAATTCATACATACACTAAATATAGTAGAATAAGAACAATTTGTACAAAAATAAGAATTAACCAACACATTTAATTTAAAGTAAAAGCTTACTGAAAAGAAAGTTATACAATAAAACTTGTTTTCTTTAAAAATCTGAAAGAATATGCATAGTATGTAGTATATTGTAACCCACATTCTGAGTTTTAGTACAACATTCTAATCTCCTTAGCTTGTTTTAAATTGTAATACTAGCCGAATCCCATTTCTATTGGGCATCTCACACTCGCACAGTTTCAATCTCTTTGCTAGTCTTGAAAGGTATTAAAAACTTGTTACTTTTATAGGGCATCTCAGAGTCGCACACTTTCAGCTCCGTTTCAGACTTTCCTCACGTTGTGTGCCTCTTAACAAATTCAAAGTAGAAAATAAAATTCCCGTAGTCATAAATGCCCTAAATTCGTATGCCATTAGATGATGAGCTATTGGAAGATGAGTTCGATTCGGACCCAGATCCGCCCTGGCAACGCTTCTGTAGGCGGATGTGAATTTCGGGTTTTTACCAACAAAAACAACGCACATAATAACAATAACAATAGCAACAACAACAACAACAAAAACGAATCACAAATAATAAATGCGGCTTGAAACTTGTCGCTGCGGTTGGAAGTTAAAACTAGAATTTATGGCTGATTGTGGGGGGCTTTCGTTGGTCAATGTAAATTGCCTGTGACTGTGTCTAAAATTAGGAGAGCAACTAAAATGGTATTTGGTTAATATTGTGCTAATTTCTGTGACTTTGGGGGCTTAAGACATTACGTTAAAAATGTGTAAAATGTATTTCATTTGAGCCAAGACCAGATCAAGACCCCAAGAAGGTCAACATGAATCAGAGCCGAGCAACAATAACAATAACAATAACAAAAACAAAAACAAAAAGATACTGACTGACAACCTACACACGACACAAAATAGACTTTTGTCGGTTGATTGAAGCCATCAGTTCTTGCTGTTTATTGTTTCTGGCAACAGGTAACAAGTAGATGCATAAATTATACAACTCTGGCGGTTCGATGACTCGTCCAAAGACGCCACACATACACAATGCTTAGCGTTAATAAATACATAAACATAACAACAGAAATTTGTAAGAATTGCTAAGATGCTCGATTATTGTACATTATAACAAAAGATACAAAGATACAAAACGCATTGAAGCACAAAACGCATTCATTAATTTCATTTTAACTGTCAGCATATTAGTTTTATGTTCAGTAATCACAGCATATATCATATTATAACAGATCATGGCATACTGTTGCACTTTTTGGGGCGTTTACTACAAGTTCCGGCCCTGTAATGCCTTTTGAGAGATTAATGCTTACCCCGCTGAAGGTCGATTCTGTAATTGCAGAAGGTTTTTCCAACGGCAACTTTGGATGTTGTTAACTCTTTCAAAGTCGCGCCTGCAATTGGATTTTCCCACAGCGCATAACTGACAGCAGCTGTCGCATATGGATCAATAGATCAATACATATATAGCATATCGTATCCATAATATTGGTTTATTGGCGCTCTTGCATATGCATGAGAGCTATGCCCCATTGCAGGCCGCTAAAGAAATAATATTAAATACGCCCACATAAATTAACGAGCATTTTATTTACAACCATTCAACACTTTTACCGCATTGCTCTCTTTTTTTATATTTTATTTTTTATTTTTGATTTTCTGTTTTTGTTTTTTTTTATTGGCATATAAATTTTAATGCCAATTTAATTTGCTCGGCACCTTACGCCCCATTTGCATAACTTTTTGCAACAATGAGTTAATTTGCTCCTTTTTAGTCGCAGCAGCCGCTCGTGCTACGTTTTAAATTTAACGTTCAATTAAATTTTATTGTTTCGTACATAATGAAGAAATAAAATGCGCCGCCGCCAGCCAGCAGCAGCAGCAACAACAGCAACTGAGGCAACAACAACTGAAGCAGCTTCAGTGCAGCATGTCCAATCGAGCAATGCCGCCAAATTGTTGCATGCCGCGGCGCTGACCTTCGGACTTGGTTTTGGTTTTGGTTTTTGGCCTTTGGTTTTGATTGCGTACAAGCGCTGCACTTGATTTTCAATTTCGGTTTTAAATACTCGAACCCAGCCCATATAGAGGGCATATTATATTATATACTATGTGGCAGTCTATATTTATCTACACCCTGTAAGGCAGGCGTCTATTTTATTTCATTGACATGACTTTTAAGGTTGCCACACTAATTAAATGTTCAATTATTGATCTGGCAACACCTATTTTTCATGTGGGCGTTAACTTGACTGCGCCTATTCTAAACTTGAACTGTCAAGCTCGTTTCCATTTGCGATCGAATCGTTTGGAATAGAAATTGCTTGGCTTTCTGAGATCCAAAAAACGATTGAAATATTGAAAATAGAAAAGTTTCCGTTTTGAGCCAATGAGACGTAAGTATTTCAAAAATACTTTTGAAAACGAGTCGAGATTAAAAGATGAGATATTGCTCTAAATTGTTTCATTTATTTTCAAATTTCAGTTCATTAAATTTTTGAAAAAGAGAGAAAGTAAGAAAAAAAAATTGATGCAGATTTGTCCAGGGGGTCAACATTAGTCTGTATGCCAAATTTGGTTACTCTATCTTCGATTCTGTAAGAGATATACCCCTCTCGATCTCGACACTTCATAAATTGAGGGTAAACACCAACATGTATACCAAGTTTGGTTGCTCTAGCTTAAAGGGTGTGGAAAAAAAGTGCGTTTATACGGACAGACGGACATTTCGCAAGCCCAACATACTCTTTTTCCCTTTGGGAATAGAGCATAAAAAGTTTTGTAAAATTGGAAGTACTTCTAACAAGTTACGGAAAAACACATCATTAGTAAAGATACTTTTCACACTTAAATGGATAGAACTTCTAACAAATTGCGGAAAACACATAATTTTTAAAGACATTTTTCTCACTTAACGCCCAATAATTGCATGTAAAGAGTTGCAAACTGACAGCAATAATGTTGTACATTTTATAATGCTTTGAAATTGATAGATTAAGAAATTCTTAATTTGGAACAAATTAATAATATCATCATAATAATGTGAATGCATATAATATTGACTGAAATTTAAATATGTTCGTTACTATACTACAATTTATTTCTTTAAACAGCAGTAACTTCAATTTTTTCGTATTTTGGTACGAGTATATCAAAGTCTTTCATATGAAATCAACTGGCGTGCATTCCATTTATGATTTTTCAATTTTGCTGAGTTTGTTGTGGTATTTGGTCGCCGTCTGGCAACGCCCCCTTCATTTGTTGGCCCATACATACTATCATTTGTTAATTATGCGTATTATTTGCAAAAAAAAAAAATATTTTGCTGCTGACTGGCCAGAGATTGAGCATGTAATTTAAATTCGAGACTTAACATCAGCGAATACAGTTTTATATTTTTGTTTTTCGCATTTTTGTATTTAATATAAACCAGCTTGCAGTGGCCTTTAAACAAATGGCTAAGAGACCTTAATACAATTTGCCAGCGGCAAGTAACATATTTTTACAAGATTGCGCATACGCCGAGTGTGACGCCCCGCCCTCAGCAAAAGTTAACTACAACTGTATTTATTGTGCGGCAGCAGCTAATAAATATTTCAAAATAGTTTATGATTTCACAAGCAAGTTTCTTATAAACATCATTTGATGTTTTTCTTGTCGTTTTTTATTTTGTTTTTTGTTTTTTGCGTAATATTTCCGGCTGCAGACTCCCCACGAAGCGCACGCATTTGAATGATAACATTTTGGGGCTTTGATTTGATGCGATTTGGTTTACGACTTAATTGAGTTTCAGTTGTGGTTTAACGAACTTGGCCAAATGGCAAGGACACGTGCAACACGTTCATGTTCGTCGGTGGCACAGTGGCGCCAAAGCATCGATTAACATGCACCGTTAAGGTTGTCAGTAATCAATTAAAAGTGAGAAACAGCAACGGCAACGGCAGCCGTTGTTATGGCCACGTTAAGCAAATGCGTCAACATGAAGCTTTATTAATTAATGATGTCTTGCTGTGCTTCATCTGCAACCAATCTCAAGCATCCAATATCAAATATCATTTGCCAAACACCCACAACGTGCAATTCCGGCTTAAAGCTCAAAAGCCAAGCTTTAATGTACGTTACGCATTGTTTTCTAATTGCTGAACTTGAACCTTGCGCTAATCAAGCGTTAATTTCAGTATTTGTTTATAATTGTTAATTGTATTATAACTATTTATAACTCTGACCTCTTCAGTTCTTAAGTCTCCTGACATTTGTTTCATTCGTGCGGCCCAAAGGCCGAGCAATTAGCAGCTTGCCAATGTTAAGTGCAAGTCGTTGGCTTCTTTTTTTTGCAGATACATTAACTTTTGGCTGTTTGAAGACACAAAGTCACATAAATATGGTCAATGATAATGGTTTTTCTAACATTCATATACCCAGCAGCCAAAGCAAAGCCAACAAGTAAGAATGCTATAGTCGAGTATACCCGACTACAAAACTCCCTGTACCCAGGTCGAATATTGCCGATCGCATCTTCATACACTTACACATACACACACACGTACACAAAGACGCACACATACAAGCGACAGCGCAAGCGAGGCATTCTAAGTGGTGGCTGTGCTTCTTCTTCCCCCGCGCTGCAGCACTGAATCTTCTTTCGTGAATATCTTCCGTGCTTATTACCCGATCGACTTGAAATTTAGACAGTAGATAAAGAGTGACTAAAGTATTGTACATGCTAAATTCCAAAGCAATATCTTTAAAAGTGTGGCTGTAAAACGGTTTTTATCAAATAGCGGGGGAATGGGGGGGAATATCTCGGAACCAAACTTGACCTGCGCCCGCTATACACGAACCTACATTCCAAATTTGGTTTTTCTAGCTCTTATAGTTGCTGAGATCGACGCGTTTATCCGGTCAGACGGACATGGCCAAATCGAAATTTCTTTTGATACTGATCAAGAATATATATACTTTATAGGGTCGGAGATGTCTCCTTCTGCCTATTACATAGATTTCCACAGATTAAGTACCCCCTTTTTACCCATTTTATGGGTACAGGGAGTAAAAAGGGTAAGGTAGTGAAATGCGCTTCCCACTCCCATAAGCTGCTCTAAAGATTCTTTTAAAACTGTGCTTACAGCATATCTTCTAGTCGCTAATCACACTTAACCAGGAAATTCTTCATCTATTTTGAGCTCTTTTGATTTGTACTTATTTATTGTTAGCCAAACAATTAAAAGAGATTAAAGTTTTTGGGTTTTCGTTCCACAGCGAAATGAATCCAAGATGCGCAAAATGCTATAAATTGAATTTGTTTGGACAGTCAGTAAGTATTATTAATAAGTATGAATGTGCTGTTGGTTTTGGCAGCTGGAAAACCCCCCGCCCTTTGCAATAACTGGGAAGTTTGTTTAACTAATGAATGCGCCTGCCGGGCACAATATTTCATATGCAAATATCTAATCTCTGGAATGCCAACAATGTAAACATGTCATCTCAAAGCTAAAGATTGAAATGTAAATTGTTAGTTGCTGCTGAGTTTTGCATAGTATGGCCAAAAAGAAGCATGCGGTTTCATTTATATATATTTAGAGCTTTGTTTGATTGCATTTCCAATGTGCAAAATTCATCAATCTACTAAAACCATAATTAACTATAAATATTTATTAAATTTAGCCAAAAATCAAGGCACAAATGTGCCGACCGCCTAATTTATGGTGAAAGTGTTTTTTCCATGTCGCAGCTAGTCATATTTATGTAACAACACGTACATAAGTATATTTTTATTGAATGAATTTAAATGAACTTGGGCTTAGCTTAAGTTGTGACCTGTCGCCAAATTAATTTAGACAAACGGCCGACGATTAACGCATGCCCAAAAGGCCGATCCGTAGTTGGTCAGCAAATTAGTCAAAGGTTAAGCAAATCATTACTGAATATTCAAATGACATTAGCTGAAAATGGCGCTTGGATTAATACTGGTAGTATTTGTGAGTGAAACAACATAAGATGTCAGTGCTGTTTACCGGTGAAAAGAACTTCAACACAGTTGATTGAAGCGCTCTTAACACTATTTATGTTTGTTTAACACTAAAACAAACACTGGAGAAAAAACAGACAATTTACACTTCAAGTTGAAAGCTTGGCTATTACTATTTAAGCCATATACTGAATTTAGACTTTGAAGATCTCTCCTAAAGTTACTTTCTTAAGTTTTTCTTTGTGGGGAAAGGGTGACCCTGAGAAAGCTACAAAGCTACACATACCTTATGGGGGTCCTTCGGGAAGGACCCATCGTCTAAAAGCAGTCTTACACATTTTACCTAAACTGTTGTAAAAATTGGCTTCTTAAACTAATATTTCCTGTTTACTAACACTAAAACAAGTCCGTGTCTAAACAATTTGAAAGCACAAACAGATTTTAAGCTATAAGCTTGACCTTAAGCTCTACATTCCTCTTGTTCCAACCTTACTTTCTATACTTTTACTACACTGCTGATTTAGTTGAATTTAATACTATTTTTACTTGTTTTCCAACACTAAAACAATCCCAAAAGTAGCTTTGAATGCTCTTGAAAGTTTTAAGCAAGTAATTATGCACACTTTGAATTAAAAGCTCGACTGTTGACAGAGTAATATATTTATTACCCTTCCGTTTGGCAAGAATAACTCAGCTTGTAAATTTCATACTTTCAGCTAGTGTCATTGCGTCTTAAGCAAATAAAATTGGTTTGCACGCTCACACACAGTCGAAGAAAAATGAGTTAAGTTGACTTCTAGGGCACTTGAGAATGCCAAGAATAGATAGAAACAGTTCCCTTTAAGCGACGATACATATTTCTTGGTGGGCTTCAACTTGAACAAACATTCTTGGTGCGGCGTACTTCCGATTGCCTATTTTTGGAACAGAACAAAAGGTTTCTCTGAGACCAATCTCAGTGTCAGACTGAGCTCAACAAGTGCGCGGCTCTAAAGCAGATGAGACCCATTCGAAGCAGGAACCACAACAGCAGAAACCCCAACAAGCCACATGACACAAGAAATATGATAATTTTTGGAGTCTTGTAGCGCAATGGAACACTTTGCCCATTGTAATGAGCCCCGTTGGCGGGCACGACTTGACCTCAGTGTGTTAATTGCTATTTTCCAGGGGCCTACCAACTGTTAATCTCTGGCTAAATGCGCACAGCTTCAGGCAGCTTCAGGCTCTGCTAATGTTAATGTTAATGTTAATGGCAATTGTTTATGTGGTTACTTATAACAATACTTGTATCTAGTTGTCGGCGTTGCTCGCCCTTTTCTTGTACTCGCACTTGTCTTCGCCGATGCTACCAATTGCTCGTGTAATTCACCTCGCATTTGTCCGCGTCCAGTTGACCACTTTTCTTGGCCCAGTCGTGAGTTTTTCCTTATTTATATTATTATTTTTTGGCGGAAATTGGATTTGAGCTGCTTTTGTCTGCTTGTTACTGATGTTGTAAGAATAATTAAGCTGTGCAATGTATTTATATTTCTTTTCGTGTTTGTTGTTTTGGCCTACAAGCAAAGCAGCTAATGGGAGCGCAGTGTCAATAGCCATCAATTAGTAAAATTAATTGCTAGTTTAGTAATGAACAAATTACCAGATCACTTAATTATGTGTGGAATCTTACAGTTCATACATTTCTATTGGAATAAGACAGCCACCATTCTTTTAAGTGCTGACATTTCATAGGTTTTTGACTTCCGTATAAGCCGAATTGAATCTATAGATTGGCAACACTGTGCATTTCTTTTTGGTAAGTGATTCCATATGTGGCATACTTGAAAACAACTAAATTAAGACAAGATTTTTCTATTCTATTTTTAATTTCTTTTCTATCATCCATTTTTATAATACATATTAAGATTACGTATGTATAACTTGCTTAAGCTGCCATTATAAGATGCAGAAAACTTGTTTGACACTTTATGTGTTCATACGGACAGACGGACATTGAACAAACCCAATATACTTTTTCTCAAAAAGTCTTTTTGAAACAGAGTATAAAATTAATAAATATTTTTTGGCTTGCTCAAGTCTTAATAAAACTGTTCATAAAAGTGTTGCATACTTTGTGGCTGATGCATATATATATGAACTCAAATTTAAATGCAGCCTAAAAGATGCAATGTTTTTTTTAAATTAAATCTGCAATATTGCTTTTGTTTAAAAACGAGCCCTTTAAGTATTTATTTGTTTACTTTTTTATTATTTAGAAGAATACGTGTCGATACACAACCGAGGAAAGTCTTTGAATTAAAATGGATATATATTTTAAACTAACAATATCTCACACAAAATATTGTGGATACTGAGGGGTATTTTAATTATTTTCTCTTCTTTTCTGAGCTCAGCAGACTTATCATTTTTCTTTATTTGTTGATTAAGTAGTTCTTGTAAATATAGTTTAAGTTCCGTTAAGTTGCTTATAAAATAACAAAGAGATTAAATGGAAAAATGCCAAAGGAAAATTAGAAATTTAAAAATAAAATGCCGCTTTTGCTATTTTTGTGGTTGGGACTCGATGATATTTTACTACTGTTCACTGTCTAAGAGGGTAGAATAATTATGATAGACTGTCAGATGACCTAAAAGTTAGTCTTACATCTCTAATAGGGCAGTTGTAATACTTACTTTTAGGTCATCTGACATTCCATCATAATTGTTCTTTGGAAGCCTTAAGAACTACTTAACAACTCCCATTTAATATCTCTAATAGGGCAGTTGTTAAGTAGTTCTTAAGTATACCAAAGGCAGCATAAAGGCTGTAACAGCACAAAGCTATGTCAAGGATTCACTTGATCACAGTTCACCAACTATTCCTTATCCCTTACAGAAACGAATAAAGCATGAAGTGAAGAACGAGTCATGATATGTTGATCGCCCAGGCTAATAAGCATTTGTTTGGCAGCTGTCGAAGGCACTTTAGGAACACCAAGGACCACTCTTAACTGAGATACCAAAGACTCATAACTGAGCTGCAGCAAAGAGCAACATGTCAGCTGGTTCTACACAATGTAACTTGTGCTCCTTGTCGCATATTGTTGTATGTAGTTATGCATTTTAGGGCTCAGGCTCCTTTTGGGCCAATTCAAGTGAGCATCTGCTGCTTGGCATACAATTTCTGTACGGGATGCCGCCGCATGAGTGCTGTAAAAATAAACAAAGGCCCAGGAGCCGAGAACACACGTATCGTATCGACACATTTGGCACACTTTCCAAGGGCTGTCCGGCATATACATACATTACATACAAACAAACATACTTTTGGTATGAGCTATGGGGGAAGTACACTCGTCCAGGACACCACATGGCTGCCAAAGATGTCGATAAGATGTGCGAATAAAGAAACATGTGCATACATACACTTATGAAGGCAATGTCCAAATAGCGGGGGAATAATACGCTTACACATTCATAAACATGAGAGTTTAAGCAATCTAAATGCCAGCGGCACATGCGACTATTGACAAATCATTAAGGTACGACAAAAGGGGGTTAGATGTACTGCCCACACCCTTTGAAAATATTTGCACAAATATTTAGTCCTGAAAGTGGGCAGGCCAGGGCAGGGCAGGGCACAATACTCGTATATGTTCAAGTACAATGCCGAGCAGACACTCAACCGTGTAAACGAAGGGCACAAAACTGACAGGAAAAAAATAATGTGGGGTGAATATTGTTTGCATTACTTTCGCTGTTGTTTTTTGTATACACTGCCCAAAAAGAGTATCACGTGTGTCTAGAAGGATATAGCGCTCTTATAACTCTGTTATGACGATGTGCTAGTAAAAATGTAGTAGGGATACTAAATGTTATAGCAGACATCATATATGTTAGTTGGAGACAAAAAGATTAAAGTATATTGTATGTTTTCGATCATTTTGAAAGTTCAAAAGTCTCAAAAAGGAAATTCAAAATTAAACTATAAAAATATCACTTAATCTTAATACTTATAACATCTATATGTAAATATCTTCACGCACTCACACGATATGGCATTTTGCCATATATGTATGTTTGCGTTACTCGTTATCGTTATCGAAATCATTCCTACAAAATTCTATATGGCAAACGTAGAAATATATGTTAAATATTTTAGCATATAAACTTATGTGGCACGTTTTTACCATAGCATTTTTGATTTGGCACATTTTGTGAGTAAGTATCTCACCATATAGAAATTTGTAGGGTTGATTTCGATAACGATTTTCCACATATGTAACGAAATGTCATATCGTGTGACTCCACCTTAAGTAACTCCTTATAAATTAAATATCTAGCAGGCTTGACGTCACAATTCAGGGCTAAAATAGAAACATTGATACGAAAAGTATTCTTTATATTAATATCATCTGTAAATACTTATAAGTTACACATTCTCTATTATATCAGCCATCTTTAAGCAGCCAGTGCTGTTTAAGCTTAGGTTAGCCATAGTTTTAACTTGGCTAAGCTACGATTGAATAAATTAAAGTCCCAAGAGACTCAAAAGCGTCTTATAATCCTTAGATTGATTACATTTTGCCATATCTGTGACGACTACTACCAAAGATTAATTGAACAATTGTTCAAAAACAACTTTTTTGTTTTTCGTGCCAAGCTCATTAGATATAATTTTATTCTGAGGCAAAACTCGTTTTATATCGTGCTTGTAAATCTAATATGACACTTATTATTTTAAATGGATTTTCATTTATTTATTAGAGCTAACTTAAAGTCAAAACTATGTTAAGGTAATAGCCATGGCTGCTTCAGCTAGTTTTAGGTTGTTTTTTCCCCCTGTAACTTGAATTATTAGTATATTCATTATTTACTATTTATTTCATATTTAATTCATATTTATTTCCGATTTATCTCATTTTTATATTTGTTCTTTTATCATTTCAATTAATTTAAGAGTATTCACGCTTCGGCAGGAGGATAACTTTTTGCCGCAGCTATTTACTTTTACTTTTTATACACTTACTTTGACTCCCCATAAAAAGTAATTTTTTATTACTCGTATATGGCGTATAAAATATATGAAAATTTTGATTGCAATATTTTGAAGCAGAGGCAACGACTTTTTTAATTGAAATTCATTGTTCATTGTCTGTGGCTAAGTACTGAAATTGTCACATTGGTTGTTAATTAAGAGCCCAACAAAAGCCACCCTCAATGGGAAAATGTGAATATTGTTGCCAAGGGTGGAGAGTGAAGGGAAGCAGGGAATGGGGAATGGGGCTGCATGGCCGACGACTGATTTACGTATCTTAATTAGAAAAGTTGTTATGAAGGGCAAAAATATTTTCCCAGGAATTCCTTTGAGCTGTGAAAATGTCATAAATCTGTTAACAAATTGCGGGCAATTGAGCTTGAACTGAATTGAAGTAAACAAATCTAGATACTCTTACTGTAGCCTTTGACTTAATAGCAAGTTTTACAATTTCCGGCAAAAATGATTGTGCGTGAGGTCGGGTCGACCGCACAAAGTGGCTCTCGAAGGCAAAATCGCGGCACAATTGTTGGCCCCGAAATCTTGACTGTGCCGAGAGCATCTAATTATGCCGAAAACCCGAAATTTCCGGCTACAGTTAGCTACCTGGCTACCTGGTCTGTGACCTTTATAATGCTCAAAATTCCACACAATTTTGATGATTATAGTTTATGGCTGAGCGGAGAATAAGCGACCTGCCCGGCCCAGCCAGGCCAAGTAAATGGCTTTTTTATGATCTAGTTGCTGCCACACAGGGAGCAGGGAGCAGAGCGGCGTTTCCAGGAAAATCCGCTGCTTAGCTATTTGCATGACCCCCCAGCCCGCTCCAGCTTCAGTTTAGGAAATATTGAACAAATGCTCATTAGTGGGTCACGTGCCGGCGCCACTTTATCAGCTGCTTGGGATTGTTAGTGTTAACAGCACACGCCTTAAACAAACACAAATTGTACTCAAGGGTAAGATACAGAAATCTAACAACCCACCAAGCCCAGCAAACCCAACAAACCCAACGACCCCAAGTCCCAATCAACTGCATAATGTGCGTCATAATCAAAGGAAATTGTTAAATTATAAAGGGAGTCAACTGGTTCCAGCTGATGTTGGTTAACTGGGCTTGGAATTATGTTTCTGCCTGAGTAATTAATATCTCTGTAGCGACTGTTGCCTTTGAGGTTTCGTTTGGCAGATGTCGGTTGACAAATGCACCGGCTACTTGCCACATTTCAATGCACAGCATGAGATACAATGCTTCAGATACAGATACACACACATACACACACCCGCAGCAAATCTGTTCACCTGCTTGTCCATTTATCATTGTGCTCGCCCAGCGCACAATGCAGTTCAAAATCAATTTCAGCTGCATTTTCACAAAGCAGCCAACTCAATTGTTACAATTTGGCATTTTGTTTGCCAGCCAAACAGTTGAGTCATGTGAAAAAAGGGCGAGTTTTTCAACTAAAAACTGATTTCTATACCCTGTCCCATTAAAAAATAGTAAAAAGGGAAGTATATCATGTGAAAAACTGTCAAGAGATTGTAAAAGCAGCTGAAATTTAAGATATAGCTTTAATACTTTGTTTTTATACATTTTATAAGTAAGACGAGTAAATCTCACCAAGCAATTCAACACATATCATTTTCAGAAATGTATACAATTAGAATGCCAAGTCCATTTTGAAAAAAAGATATAGATAAGGGACAAAAACCGAGTGAGAATCGAATAAGCTTTGACAAAGTTATGGAAGTTAGAAATCTAGGAAGAATATAACTGTGTTTTGGGAAGTCATGAAAGACCGGAAAAGTCTTGTTGTTTGATATAATGAAATTTGAATCAAACTAGGGGAAAAACCAAGACCAAAAAGATATGCCGCATGAAAATCGGCTCAGCTTTAAAAAAGTTATGGAGGTTGGAAATTAAGGAAGAAAATTTATTATGAAATATCGGAAAAAAATAAGTTGCTTGAGTTAAAGATATCTTAAATGCCAAATAAAACTAGGGAACAAACCATGATATAAAATATATTACGCTTGAAAATCGATTGAGTGTTAACAAAGTTATAGAAGTTCGAGATCTAGGAGAAGAAGTTAGGAACTACAAGTCAAAATTATAATCATGATTAAATCGAAATGTGTTATTTTATAAAATAATAATATCTTTAATGAAAAATGACAAACCAGGGCCAAAAACATATTTCGGCTACCAGCTGTTGATATAGTAATTACAGAACTACTGAAATGCAAGCAGTGTACTGCTTGAACTGTTTATGTGAGTGCGAACACTACAAGGGGTACAGGGTATTTCCTAGTTGAGCACACTTGACTAGAGCCATTGTTAGTTATTTTTGCATTGTTCCGTTGTTTGCAGTATCATTTTTTATTTTCACAACTGAACTGAGCGGGCATTAGAAATGCGCTTTAAAAAATTTAATTGATATAAGTACCTTTAGATCCTTGGCTATTCCCATTTGGCAGACCACTTGGCTGCCAAGAGCAATTTATATTCGTTTATCGCCTTTTTGTCTGTGTCTATTTTTGTGAGAGAACCGAGAAGCGCACCCAGAGGAGCGGCAGCAGAAAAGATAACACAATAAATTAGCCCAAATGTCTGGTAGGGCAGCCGTTGGGGAATACCCCTAGCCCCAGGCAGGCCCAAAGACAAACAGCACTCGAGTGCCGTAAAGTTAAAACCACGGTCCCCTCCTGCCCACCAGGCTATTGATTTTAAATTTATCAGTTTTACAGTATACTTACTACAGTTTAAGAGCCGCGACAAGGTAAGGAATACGCCGTGAAGTCTGAGCCCTGATAAAAGGAAACCAAAGCCGCCGCATCCTGTCTGCCACTTGCCAGACATCCTCCTATACAGATATTGGCCAGACACTGACGCAGGAGCCCACCGTTAAACGAAACGCAATTCAATTTGCCAAGGCTTAGACGGCAGCCTGTAGAAAATTAATAGCCAAATCACATTAGCACGCGACGAAGGCCTATTATACGGGCTACCCCCCAAAAAAGGGGGTAGTAAAAAAACAACACCAACCAAAAAAGGAAAAAATTCACAAATGCGAAATTTGCTTTGACTTTGTCGATGCTGTGGCAAATTGTTAAGTGCATAGCATAAAAAATGGGCAAAATTCAGGAATGAACACGCCAACTATTCAATACTCTATTGGAAGAGTGGAATCTCTAAAAAACTGGTATTAAAATTGTCGTAGCAATTACTGAGCTACAGCAAAGTTCCAAGGGTTTTTTCTATATTTAACTTTATGTGATTGAATTAGTTTATTATTTATCAGTTCCTGTTTTTTTCATCTAAACAGAGTCATCAAAAACGTATTCTCTTGGCATTTCTTAAAGCAAAACTGTATGTTTTGAACGCACACACACAAGCGACAGCGCAAGCGATGCATTTTAAGTGCTGGCTGTGCTGCTTTTTCCCCTTCGCTGCAGCACTGAATCTTCTTTCGTGAATAGCTTCCGTGTTTATTCTCCGATCGACTTGAAATTTTGACAGTAGATTAAGAGTAGCCGAAGTATTATACATGTCAAATTCCAAAGCTGTATTTTTAAAGATGTTGGTATAAAACGCTTTAATTGAATTGCGGGGGAACGGGGGGAGATATTTGAAAATGGAAGCCAACTTGATCTGCGTATGGTATACAGACGGATGGACGGACAGAGAGACGGACATGACCGCCAAATCGAAATCTCTTTTGATCAAGAATATAGGGTAGGAGATGTCTCCTTCTGGCTGCTACATACATTTCCACAGATTTAGTACCCCCTTTTTACCCATTTTATGGGTACAGTGAGTAAAAAGTGGCCATAATTTGATAAAATACTGGATTAAGTCAACAAATGTAATTAAGATATTCAGATAATCATAGCAAGCTTAAGGCCTTCACAGCTATAGTTTTATATTAAGTTGCGCTCAATTAAGTGTTAATTTGTTTATAATAATAAAAACAAATATTCACTTGAGTAAGATACAAACATTTCTAGAGTATAATGTCCAATTATTCAAGTAATTACAGTTTAATTATCCTAATATTACTCTCCATTATTTATTTGTTGTTCAAATTAAACTTAGTATAAATCTAACGAGCACTAATTGACATTTACTTTATGTGTTAAATTTGTTTTCTGTTATTATATACTTAAGTACAATTAGTTAATTTGATTGTAAAGTTGGATTACTCTCTAGAAATTACTATAATTAAAACTCAATTAAATGCAATTAAAAATTGTTTTCGAATTAGGATAATATTTGCGATTAAAAAAGTGTTTCAATGTGTTCATTATTTTGATTTATTTAGTTAAATATATTGTAAATGGTAATATGGTTAAATATATATGGTAAATATATGTATGTTAAGTTAAATATATTATGCAATAATATACTTAAGGATTAGAGTGCTATCTACAAAAAACTACGATTGTTTAACTTTTAAAGTAATAAATTAATTACAGCTTTTATATTTACTAATATGAATATTATAATTCTCAATATTCACAACTATTTTATAACGATGTATTCTTTTATTTAGCTTGTTCTTTCTTTCTCCCTTGATCAGAGACCTATTTCTCAACTTCTTCAATATGCCTCAACTGATTAATAGAGTATTTGAATAGTCGAGCACGCATGAGAAGGCAACCCTCGATATTTTTGCTCTTCGAGGGGTTCGCTAACTTGGCCAACTGTTGAAAATTGCAAATTGATGCTAAAATTGTATTGAACCGACTTTGATTTAAGCCAGACAACAGTTTGTGCAAGCCTCAGCAAGTTTTAACTAACTTTGCAGACGGATTATTTAATCGAATTTTAAGTTTAGTTTGCCATTCACTAAAACTCGATTTAATTTAGGGCCACCAAATAATGCAACAGTTGGGTTTCTTCCACTCCAACTAGTATTGAATAGAACGCTAATTCATATAGAGTGCTGTTCCCCCCACTCTGCCTAGAATGCTGTTCCCCCCATCACACTCTCCAATGGATTCTGGCTTGATGATTTGCGCTTCGCTGGTTTTAATGTTGATGTTCAATGCAGGGTTGACTGGCAAGGATATACGAGTACATAGACAGCAGCACATCATAATAATGCAATAAAGGACCAAGTGTGTGTGTGTGTATGCGTGTCTCTTGTTTGGTGTTTGCTTTTATCAATACGCATGAAAAATAATGGCAAAAACTATCCTGGGACTGGCAGCCTGGCTACGGACACCCCTCATCAGTTGCCTGGACAACAGACAAAGATACACACAGACACACAGATACACAGATACATAGATACACAGACACACAGATACATATAATAGTATATGGTCAATAGCTCCTCTGGGTCTGCTGCTTTCTGCATTGACACTAATAAAAATGGAGTTTGCCACAGGATGCCGCAATATGAGCTGCAAATTCATTTGGCACCAGGGCACAATGCACATATTATGATTGGACTTGGGTTTAGGTTTGGCAACATGAGACATCTCCAAGTGGCATTCAGATAGAAGCCCTATTTCAAGCTGGCCAGTTGCGGTTACTCTGGCTTACGAGGCTGCTAACCTATTTGAAATGTGTCAAGAATTTGAGCAGAGCTCAGCCTGTGTGTGGCTCCTTGTGGTTGTCCTCTTGTGCAACAAATTAGCAAAGCTGCCCTCAAATCTTTTTAAAATATTAATTGCACTTGACAGCAAGAAGCTTACAGAGTCGCCTGCAGCAGTTTAGTTACTACAAAATGGATTTTCATGTTCTATAAATTTAAAAGTTCTTAAAAGTACAATCGTTTTGCATACTTTGCAGGACACTTTGGAAGTTAAAGCAGCTTAGCTTAAAAACTGCTTTGAGTGACTGCAAATTTAGAAATAATTATTATACTGACATCCAGGTCTGTTTCCCTTTCTGACTACCATCAAATAATTTGGAATCAGTATTTCCGAATCTAGAAAAACCAAAGAATTTTTGGCCTCACAGCTTTTAAAATACTGAAATCTTGTTTCATTTGAAAATCTTTCGCTAATTTACAAAGCTTTTAGCTTGCAAAAAGTATTCGGAAAAGAGAACAGCTTTGACTTACAATATATGGAATTAAACGGAAGTGAAAAGTAAATTCTAGAAACTAAGGAATACACCCTGAACAGCTTTTGAATTGAAAACTCGCAGATAAATTGAAACAATTGAGAGCCTCCTTGGCGGCTTCAATTACCCAGCACTTGCAATAGCTCCATTAGAAGGAAAACAGAGCACAGGATTTGCATGCAAGGGGATTGAGAGGGGTATAATATCATCTCAGACACTCCCACGAGTTACAGGGCTCAACCTCCCCCATCCACATAGTTAGGCCCAAGTCAGCAGCTCTAATGCAATATCTTCAATAAGAAACCATTGAGGCAGAAGGCAGTACGGGGAGTCCGCCGTCAACCCTCCCCTGAGACATGATAAAACGTGACAAATGCGCGGCTGTGTGGATTAGTCGATAGATGGAAAACTGTAGAGCTGGAAAACTGAAATACTGAAAAATTGGTACCCAGCTGCGTTGACTCTGTGGCGCTTTAAATTCATTTAAAAATGCATTTCTATTAGAAGGAATTTGTTAAGCGATTTGAACTTCCCCCAGAACTACCAGACTGCACTTGAACTTGCGCCTTATCAGAAAGAATATACACACTCACACACACTCACACACACACGCACAACAACTGTTCGAATTCGTGTGCAATTGCTTGTGGCAGAGTCGAGCTGAGTTTTCCGAGTTGGGCACTCATTTTCTTATTTTCCTTTGCCTGGAGTGTCGCTCAATTAATTATGCGCATTTTCAAACGCTTCGCTGGCGAAACGATAACAAAACGAGAAGAGTTAAGTTTACTTTTGCCGAAGATTAAATACCCTTACATTGTCTAGATCGCTCCTTGAATCAATGAGCTCAATCGCAGCTGATAAACGTATAAATGATATAGAAATAGAGCTAGGCAACAGTTTGGTCCCAAACGCAACAGATTAGCTTGATTTTTGGTTTGTTGAGAGGTTGTGTCGAGGGGCAGTGCAGAAAGTGTTGTGTCTAAGGCAGGTAAACAAAAACCAGGTAAAATAAAACATCATATATACTGAGACGAACTTGACAGCAGTGTATACTAGACTTTGATCGACTGCCAGGCAGTATCTCGTAATTACAATCTTCAATGTTGTTAAGAGAAGGCGTAAAAAATTAAAAAAGAGTGAACCACTTTATAAAATTCATATATTATACTTAACTAAGTTATTTTGTAATCAAGATGAACAAAGTATTTGGAATTTATTCTCTAAAATATTATTAACCTGTTTTGTTCTAGAGAAGTATGTACATACATATATCTTAGCTTATCGTTTAACTTAGCACAACTTTTCCTATATAGTTTAACTGAGCTACTTTTCAAGCTGACAAAAACTCAAACTTCGAGCGCTTGGTTATGATATTGGAGAACACAAATCGATCCTTAGCTAGTTATAGGATATAGAGATACGATCTTAAATAAGCACAGATCGTCTTAAGTTTTATAAAGATATGTTTTTAAGAGTGAAAGATGAAAAAAACATGCCTTGGTTAGTCAAACTGATCAGGATCAAACATATGCCACTTGGAGAACACAAATCGATCCTTAGCTAGTTATAGGATATAGAGATACGATCTTAAATAAGCACAGATCGTCTTAAGTTTTATAAAGATATATTTTCAATAGTGAGAGAAGATACAACTGAGTTGAACAGATCCGGAATGAAGATATGCCACTTAAAATTGACTTCTTTCCAGAGAGCGTTACACAATTCGTGACTAAGCTGTAATACACTTTGGTAGGGTATAACAAGCCGAGGCTCAATCTCAGGAATGGAACACACACAAGTGTTTTATGCTTGGCTTATGGACGTTTCATGTTCAACCTAAACGCGGTACTTCCCCTCCCAGGTTCCCTACCGCATTTATGGTTGCCGCTTGGGTGCTGATAACTTAACGGCATCAAGTGCTTGAAACACACACACACACACACACACACACACACACACACACACACACACATATGTATATATGTCTGTGTATGTGTGTATCTCAATTGCATTTCCTGTTTTTCATGAGCGTTGCTGGAAAATTGATTTCGTTTTAATTGTTTCGCGTTGCACTTGAGCGCATTTTGCAGGCCGTGCATGAAGTCAACTAAAAATGGGAAATGTGAGTATTCAAAATGCACTCAAAGTGAATTTTCGACAGGACCAAACGTGTTCGAATGCCTGCAGGAGGTGCCCTACTGTCAAGTTAATAAATCTATTTAGCATTTGTATCTGTAATGAAAACGTTCCAGGAATTATTCTTTTGCTGGCATTTTTGCCACAATATTTATTGATTTTTACAGTTCGCTTTCTGTAACATAGTTGCTTTTGTGCTATAAGAAAACACCCCCGAAAAATTGTTTGGCATGGAATACCGCCCTCGACACAGCGGGTAGCGGGCAGCGGGCTGCGGGCTGCGGGCTGCGGGGAGAACTCTCAATTCTCATGCCTGTGGCAATTTATTTGCCTCGGGTTTTGGATGCTCAATAATAAAGTCCTCTAAATCTTTTTTGGTCAAATTGCATTTGGGTTTTGTCGAGCAAGAATTAAAAGGATATGCGTTGCGTTGCTCCCCCTTGTCATCCCTTGTTGGGTGGGTTGAATTTCGAACCATTTGATTTGCTACGGCAGTGTCAACAAGCGACAACTGGCCCATCAATATGTATAAGACCCAACTCCAGTATCAAAATTCTGCACAATTCCTGTGTAGCCAACAAATTTATGGCCCAAGCCCTGAGCACACAAAAGCCGAATTTCAATTGCGGCCATAATATCGAACATAATCTTGTAAAGAGCTGGCGGCAGTAACTGCAAAACGCATACACCTTGAAGTACGGCCCAGACACGCCTAATTGTTGGGATCTTGGGATGGCATAATCCAATCCCTCCAGACTGATGTACGGCTGAACGGGCCTTCAATGAAAACGACATAAAAATTGTTAACTTAAATCCAGCAATAATAATACAAAGAGGAAACTCTTTATAGAGATGGACGCGTGTCTGGTGTGACTTTACATGATATTCTCGTATTCGTGATCCCAAAACATCCTTTCCTGCGTGTTAGTATTAAGAACTATAATAATCGATACAAAGAAGTACAAAAGGTTAAGTAGTTTTTAGAGTTTCTAGAGAATATCAAGGCGGAGAATTAGGATTAATTATTATTTTACTTTTTTTAACTACCCCCTGTTAGTATCTGTTTATAACTGCTTATTTTATGAAATTGTGTTATTTAACACGCAGCATTACAATCTTATAAATAAAAAACAATTTAAAAAAATTAAAATGTAAAAAAATGTATTTTAAAAAACCATAAAATGAAAGAAAACAAATAATAATAATAATAATAATTATAAACAAAAACATTCCTTAGAAGAAACTTTGAGATCTGTTCCGTTTTAAAATTTCAGGAAAACTTTTAAAAACCATTGAAGTACTGCTTTTGACAAGAAATTGGGGATTTAATTGACTTATCCTGGATCTATTATAGGATTGAATTGAGTTTAGAATGGATTTGATGCACTAGCATACAGGTAATAAAGAAAATCGTATCACTTAGATAGAATTAACTTTTAAAAAATGATCCGAAAAGTGAAGACCGGAAAAGGAATTGTATAGCTAATGTTGCCGATATACAAGGTCTTACTTAAAATCTTATATCTCATGTACACATACATACTACAATATATATATTATTCTTACCTTAAAGGAAATAGTGTATTTACTAAGTATAATAATTATCTAGACCTAAGTACCTCCAATGTATATCAAAACTTGCATTTTAGATGTAGTCTTACCTTATTTTACCTAATTCATGATCGATCGTGTTTGAAATATCGTATTTCGAGCTAGTTAATAAATGTTGTCCATCTCTACTACTCTAACCACGCGCACAAAAACCGTTTGAGAGCCTCAAAGAGACACTGATAAATCTGCAATTCTGTACAAAATCAAATGTTTTCAGTTCAACGAATTTCAAATGAGCCAAATAAACAAGCGAAGCCGTCGCCGTCCTCATTGTTGCTGCTGTTGCCTGCCCCGTAGAAGGGGCAGCTATAGAAATGTATCTTCAAGATACGGCAAGCCGAAAATAACTCATTGTTTTGTTAGATTTGCATCAACTTATTTAGGCTGTGTATGTGTGCCCGGGCAGCATGTTTTGCTTGCGGATTACTTTTGCCATAGATTATGTGTGTGCGATAAGAAAAACACTACACACAGATACACACACATGCATACATTTGAATACCGTGCATTGTTCTATCCCAAAGTCCATATATTGTATTTCAAAACCGAGCTGAATTGTTGTTGCTGCGTGTGTTCGTTCGGTAAAAACGCCCTCGAAGATCTCATTTTACTTTCATGTTTTCATAGTTCATTATGCGAGTTTAACACATTTGCAGGCACACGTGTTGCACACGTTCGAGGGATTAGGCACAGCCCGGATTTAGTCCTGGCAGGATTTGCAAGCAACGGAAATATTAGCATCATTTAACCGAAAATGGGGAGCTGCCAGGCTGCGTCAGAGTTTGTGCGCCATTTCAAATTAATTAGAGGCGGCTTGGTTAGAAGGACTCTTCTCAGCTGTTAGGCAAGACAATCCATTACTAAGGATGCATCGCCTGCACACACTTTTCACAGCTGCTCACAGTTGGGCACTACAGCAGCAGGCACACATCCTGTCGCATCCTTTTTAGCACTACTTCGACATGCCATGACTTGCGGTTTCGTATTTCACTCTAAAGGGCAATCAATGAACATGTTTTCTCTGCTCTACCCTGCCCATATTGTGATTATATTTTACTCACCCTTGACTACTTCAACATCATCAAAGAATGAAAAAAATATAAATAAACTATGGTGAACTGTAATTTTATACTTTGATTTCGGCAGTTTTAGGTTTTTATGAATGTAAACAGGTTAGCTGAGGGCACAAAAAGTTGGCATTCAAAAGTAAATACATAAATATTTAATGACAGCAGCTCCAGCGGCAGCAACAGTTGCGGGCCAATGAGGCGTATACGCAATGTGTAAGACACTTATTTGATCTTTATTCCTTGGGAAACTCTCTGCTGTATATAATTATAGACTTACAGGGGATATTATTATTCTCAAGAAATGTGTAAGGCAGCTGAATGCAGAGGATTTTTGTTTTTGATTAGGACAACGAGCTGAGTCCAGTCTGTCCATCTGTTTGTTTGTACTATATGAAGAAGTGTGTAAGTTTTAATGAAGCTTGTGTGTTTGTACTCCTTAACATGACTGCCCAACTGACTGATCTGTGACCAACGGGCCCGGGTCCGGGGCTTTGCAAAAATCTACCCCCACGGGCGTAAAACTGTTGTATGAAACTTGAAAAATCTACTCCTGTAATCACGGAAATGGGCCTAACGTCAAATTTGTTAGATCGGTTTCTAAGTTCTTCATACACAAAAGATCATAAGGCAAGGGAGGGAACCATGCAACCACAATGTGCCACATCGAAGCATGTGAGGGTACAGCTAGTATTATATAGGAATGTACTATGGTAAGAAACTGGGTTGTATAAACAAACTCATTACTCTTAAGGATAACCTAAGAAAGCTCAGAAAATTTCATTCTATATTGAGTTTTATGCATTTCCAACGATTTTTCAACAGAATCCGACTATTATATATAAGTGAATTTTAAATTTTAAAGAAAACAAAAATATTAATACAAACATGAATAGAACTGCTGGCAGTTAATCAAGAATTTGAAAAGCACTTAAAAGTTGTTTGCCTTAACATTTTTATAGAACAACATTTATAAGGGTTAAAATTGTCAGCCCTTATTTCATCCCTTATTCAATTAGAACTCATTCTATTTTGAATATAATCAAGAAACATGACCATAAAACCATAAAGAATAACAACACTAATGGCAACTAGGCACAAATTATTTGAATGCGACTCAAACTAGTCATTCCCGGCGCCGGGCAGTCACAAATTATGACTAATCGCCGTTTCAGGGTGACCATATGGGACATTCCTGGCTGACACACGTAAGTCAATTAAATCCAGCTAATTGTTATGCACCCCAATAAGGTTTTCAGGGTAGCAGCCGCCAAATTATTTAAAAGTTATTAAAGTAGCTGCGCTTAATTAAAGTAAATGACTAATGCGGATTGAAGCCGAAGTTCATTTACCTGCGTCATGATCATTTTGAGAATTTCATTATTAGCTGGCAGTTTTCTTCCCTGTCGCAGCTTGGCCAGGTAGACAATTCCTTTAGCTGGCCACACACCAAATTATTTACAGTCCATCCATCAAAATCGAGCATTACCCAGGAACAAAGGCGCCGAAATGGCAAAGTAAGCGAACATATGGTCAAATTCTGCAGGGGTACCATCATATGAGGGTTATGAGGGAACTGCATACAATGAGGAAAATTGCCAAATGCAAAATGCTTTCATTAACAGAGTGACTGAAATATGAACCGATTTTGAGGATTAGGAAAGGGGATGCAGAGTAGAGGATCCTTGGGATAGCTCTATGAAACATATTTGGGGAGAGAATGCAGGATTTAGGAAACAAAATCAGTTAATGAAGTTTTTGTATAACTTCTGTGTATGTTTCATTTAATAAATTTAATTATTTTCCTATGTTTATCGAGGGTCAGGTAAACAGAAGAATATAAAGATATTAGCTATGGTATAGGTAAAAAAAATTTAAAAACACATTTTGCCTAAAAGATACATTAGCGTCAATAGAGAACAAATGATAGTATTTATTACAAAGAGCAAAGAGTATGGCAGGCATTTTTCTGAGCGTAATATGTTAGAAACATTGGAAAAGGAGGAAAAGGAAGAGACAGTTATATAATTTCTAGTTGAACAGGACGAAACTAAGATACTAGCTGAGTAATAGAGTTCAATTACTCAGCCTTCTGAGTATCTGAAATAATTAGATATAAATTAAAGCACGATCTAATAATTTGCAACTAACGAAAAAATATACTTCATAAGAATTATTCTTAATTTTTTTCTTGTAATTCCTTCCTTATGAAATTTGTAGGAAATAAAGATGACATGCTAAGCTTTGTATAAGTATAAGTGTACACAATATAAAGTCTTTATCTTGAATTTCATATGGTATACGAGAATCAACACAAACGATCTGGTTTCTCTAGCTCTTTGAATCGCTTAGATCAGACGGACATGGCCAGAGCGACTTAACTGGATTATAGGATTGAAGATGCCTCTTTTCTTACCCTTACCCTTACTACCCATTCAGAAAGGCTACAGGGTATAAGCCCTGCTGCCAAGGAACATGTATATTCGAAGGTCCTTAGCAAATATTTGAAATTTATGACAGTTGCCAGTTGAGAAAGTGCCTCGGTTTTTGGCAAATGTTGAGATCGAGCCAAGTTAAGGCATTCAACTGTAAAACAATAAAAAATTACTGCCATTGTCCGTTAAGAGTTGACAAATTTCACACGCACTCGCAAATGCCATGAAATTGTTTGAAATTGTATGAAATTGGTCTGGGCAATCAGGTTTAGGGAAGGTTATGTATGTCAGAGAGACAAAGCGACATCGAGCCGAGGCTGAACAATGGCCACAACATTTGTCATAGATAGTGTCAGGGGTGTCAACCCTGGCGGCTTCTGGCAGGGTTAGCATCTTTCACACGGCTGGCAAAAGAAATGTTATGCAATTAATACAAACGTATTGTGGAAATAATAGGAAATTTCAGTTAGTTGGCATTGATTGTCTCACATTACATTTATTTACACGGAAATGTGTGGCACTGTTTGCCGACTGTCTGACAGGATGTGCGAGTCCTGCCAGTGTGGCTGATGACTCACAAGCTGAATTTCAATTAAAACCAAAGTTACATGCAGAGAAAAATGTATATTTCAGCTGAGCGAGTCTTAAGTAAATAAATGCTTAACGGGCTGCCAGCTACTTTGCAGTGTTTAATGAGGCCAAATGAAGGAAAAGGAACCCAGAAGATCCACAAGAAAACAATTAGAAACAGGCTGACAGACTGACAAGGACCAAAAACAGGACTCCGCCTGGCATACGCTGCAACTCAAACTAAGTAGAAGACAGCAAAATCAAATTGCCCCGACGTCGCCAGACGCCAATAACAAATTTGAGGTCCGCACACCCAGCAAAGTGTGTGTGAATTGAGTGTGTGTGTGTGTGTACCCGGCAGGAAATTTTGGCCGCAAATAAAATGCAGGCAATTTCGGCTCATATAAATGCAGCTGCGAAGTAAAATGCCAGTCCTAGTACTCGATTTAACAATGTCATGAAAAAGACTAGTTCTAATCATGCGTGCGGCATGCGTGAATGGCAGCGGTTAGGTAAAATTTAAAGCTTCAAGTTAAACACTGTCGAAAATACTAGTTTAGTTATACTGCTTAGCTCTTTTGGAGTATGTATTTAGTTGAAAAACTCATTTGGATTTCTGTGTGTGAATTTCATGCTGAAATTTCCAGCTGGGTCTGCGGCGCATCGGGTCCAGTTTGGTGCCTCATCTTGTTGCCTGTGTAAACAGTTGCCATGCCGCTAAATCAGGCGTGTACAATTTCAGTATGCTGCATTTTATGCCACACATTTTGTTGATGTTGCCCTCGTCTCTTCCGCCACTTCCACTTCTCCCTCACCCAGCTCCGCATCGGGGCTGTCGCCCTCGTCGCTGTCGTTGTCTGTGCCGCTTCAGTTTTTGGGTAAGAAATTTCAAATGTTTGGCAGCAGATGTTTTTTTCATTTTACGAAAATCGGCTTTTATCTTTAACCATTTCGTGCACTCAAAGGCTGGCGCTGATGCGATCTGCTGTGGTCTTTTATATATATGAGCATCTTCCCAGTCCGAGCTGCCTCGTTCACCAAATTATGATAATGATAATACATATTGTGTGCCTCCCATGGCAACGTTGCTGGCCCTTTGTCTGAGAGATCCTTTTGTGCAGCAGTCCTTTTCACACCACTCTTCTTGAAATTGAGGCTCTAACTAATAAGCCAGCCGCTGATGCCAAGCCCTTGATAAGGGCCACAGGCTAGATAAATGCTGGGCGCGTCTGATTTGTCATTCAAATTATAGAGAAGAGCGTTCTAAGAGTGGGGAGGCAGCTCCCAGTTGCCAATGCGCTCAAAATATTGAAAAACCAAACGGCTTTTCGGGAGGGAGTCTCGAAATAAATTCCAAATTACGAATGACATTTGCCAGGCGGCTGCACTAAGCACAACATTTAAACATTTACACACTTCAATTAGGCTAAACAAATTGTTAGAGTGAATGCAGCTGAGAATGGAAAGGGATACGTAACTCATTGCAGTTCCAAATTCCGGTTCCGGTTGAAGGCGGCAGGCGGCAGGCGGAAGGAAACGCGTGCCGTTCGCGTGTGAGACGAAGCGAATCACGGGGAAAGGGAACTATGTGTGATAGGCGAGAGCGTGAAAGCGGAGCAGCTGATAAGGCAGAGGAACACACAAAGGGAACCAGCTGCAGCGAAATTTGAGATGAAGTTAAAACAGCTGTGTCCTGGCGAATGTCCTTACAGAATTTGCATTCGCATGCAGAAAGCAGCCAGCTGAGCTAATTGAATGTTTTTCTTAGCAGTTTTCCTACTCATATTTTTGTCAGCTGGCAATTTGTGACTTTTTGTTGACACTTCCGCTTCCTGATGCAATTTAGCTGTAACCCAATGCTGCCAATGTCCTGGCAAACATCCTCGCTGCAGCTATAAAGAGCCATGGGTGTGCTCGCTCACTTTGACCTTTGAGTCTGGCAAATTATTGGCATGCCCTTTAGCTATGGTCAGGTTGTCATGGCCCACCCGCCTGCACAGCACATCCTGCACATCCTTGCCTCCTGGCGGCACATTGAAATTTGTTCAAGGTAAATTGAATATTCAACGGACTGCCGTTAGTTGTGACAAAAGGTGGCGGCGTCTGTTTACTCAAATGAGCAAATACTGCAGAGTAAAGTAGCATGACAAATTTCAGACACATCTTAAGACAATACACAGACAGACACACAGCCGAAAGTCAGTTGAAAGTATCTGCAAGTAAAGACAACTCCACTTAAGCTCAGCTCACCAAGAGTATCTTAAGTTGCAAGGTAGCAAGATAAAACGAAAGATTGGCCTTTGGAATTTGAAGAGCAGCATTGTACGTGCTTTGAGAATTATAGAATTAACAGGCATACCAAAGCAGAAGATAAAGATAACATTTGATATGTTACATCTATCTGAGGTATGTACAAAGGTATACCTAGCAACAGCGGGGAATTATGTTAGATAGAATGTTCTAATGAGATAAGTAGTTGTTGAAAGAACGGCTTTATTCGTGTTGCCGAGACTGTATACGCTAGCAGAAAGTTTTTTCATACAAAGACTCAATTTTCGACCGATTTTTCCTATAAGATACACGATTTTGATAAGGTTTTGTCAAGATCTTAAGAGTATAACTAAACTTAAAATTGCTGGGTTTGCTAAGGATATGTTTTCTTTTTACTCCCTGTACCCATAAAATGGGTAAAAGGGGGTACTAAATCTGTGCAAATGTATGTAACAGGCAAAAGGAGACATCTCCGACCCTATAAAATATATATATATATTCTTGATAAGTATCGCAAGAGATTTCGATTTGGCCATGTCCGTCTGTCCGTCTGTCCGGATGAACGCGTCGACACCAAATTTGGAATGTAGGTTCCTGTATACCATACGCAGAAAAAGTTTGTTTCCAATTTTAAATATCTCCCCGTTCCCCCGCAATTCGATTAAAACGTTTTATACCAAAATTTTAAGTATATATAGTTTTGAGGTTTGGCATGTATAATACTTTGGACACTCTTAATCTACTATCCAAATTTCAAGTCGATCGGATAATAAGCACGGAAGTTATTCACGAAAGAAGATTCAGTACTGCGGGGGGAGAAGCAACACAGCCACCACTTAAAATGCCTCGCTTGCGCTGTCGCTTGTGTGTGTGCGTCTTTGTGTAGATCGGCATTTTTTGACCTGGGCACAGGGAGTTTTGTAGTCGGGTATACACGACTATAGCATTCTTACTTGTGTTTCACTTGAACACTGGAGAAATACTTTTATACTTTGTGTGATCTTGAAAGTAAAAATCATACTGTTCTTAACATTACACTCTCACAAATAAAAAGTATACATAAAATATGCCCGTTTTATTTCCAATTCTTGGTATACAAAGTGTTTATAATACTCGTACTTTTACAAAGTATTTCAAGAGCATATATAATTTCTTGCTCATTTTCAGCAAAATGCCAAGTTTTGTTGATATATTTCTGTTTGATCCGCAATGTTTAGCAATGTCTTTCAATTATCTAATTTTAAACAGCTAATTAATCAATCAGCCACATGTGCAAAGTATCTTAGCAATTATCCATTGAACCCATAATAATTTAAGCCAAGGAAAAAGTATCTTTAATGCCTCAGCGAAACTCTTAACTACATACGAGTGGATTCATGACGTTGACCTTGCCGGGGCATATACACACACTTAACACACACTCGCAGACACATAAAAGAAACAAGTTCATTATGGCTGGGCCCAGCAATCAATAGGGCCTAATCTAATGTGTAATATGTAACCCACACAAATACGCATTTCTCGAAAACAAAAACAAAGTTCCCCCTCCCTCCAATCTTATTAATAGTATTTTTAGCGCATGCTGTGCACAGTTTGCCTCAAGTTCAGCTCCAAAAAAACTGAGAGCTTGATTTTTTATGGCCATAAGCCGGCCTTTGGATGCATAGATACAGATACAGACACAGACACAGACACAGCTAGAGATAGAGATACAAATACAGCTAGAGATACTTGGTACAAGCCTTTGCCCGGCACAAGCTAATGAAAAATCAATTTAATGCTAATGCAACGCTAGCGGGGGCGGGGGCGGGGTAGTTGCCGGGGTGGGGGCGTTGCATGAATAGTTTTTAGACGATCCAACAGAGACGACAACTGTGTAAGATCAAAAGGTACAAAAAGTTTTCAACATTTTTAGCAGCATCATAAAAATGTACATAGTCGTTGTTGTTGTTGTTAGCATTGTTGTTATTGTTATTTTAGGTTTGCCCAAAACGGCTCGAGTGGCCCTTTTTACTGTACTTTAGAGTTGGGCACGTGTCGAGACACGATCTTGCACGACTCAACACGATTAGAATCGTGTTCTAAATCAGAATTCATGCTTGTCCCTCTGGTGATTAAAAACCTATCAATTTCACTATCGATGAGCCTTCAGTTGTCACCATCGATAGATTTTGCATCTATCGTTAGTCGTTCCTATATATATTTATCGATACTGAACAAAACTGCAAATTAATAAGAAACTATAATAACTTATCGACATTTTTTAGCATAGACTGCAAAACAATAAGAAACTATACAAATTTATCGATATTTTTAGTTGGGACCATCGATACATTTTTATTCTATCGATACTTGTCATTACATATGTATATTTATCGATACTAAGCAAGACTGCAAAATATTAAGAAACTATAAGAACTTATTGATATTTTTAGCATAGACTCCAAAATAGTAAGAAACTATAGGATCTATACGAATTTATCGATATTTTTTATAACTTTGTGATACAATTGATGTTTTCTGAAAGCAATATTAAATATATATTTAATATCTGAGCTGAAGGCCTCGAAGGCTAGTGCTTTTGTCTTATAATTGATTAGAATATATTTTTTTTTTTATATGTATTATATTTAATTTTAATAAATAATAATAATAATTACTTAATATCTAATCCTTATGGGAAACAAAATAAATAATATGTAAGCAATAATAAATATGTAAACATTAAGATTAGATATTAAATACATAATATAGCTGTTAAAATGGTGCGGAATTCAGAAAAGTTATAAATTTTAGAAAATCGTTAGTTTTGAGCAAAGTGTAATAAATGCCCATCTCTACTACAAACACACACACACTCATGTGTTGTGTTGTGTTGCCTCGTAGCAATAAACAAACAAATGGCAACAAAATAAACAAATTGACGCATTCACAATTGGCCGTGCTAACTCTTTGACGTGCTGGTAAATATAAAAGATAGATAGATGGATAGATAGACAGATAGATGGATAGAAAGATTCTATCGCAGAGTTAATATCAAATGTTGACCAATGGATAGTTGAGAGTCTGAGCAAACATAAAGGGAAAAAATCAACGCTGGCTGCCAGCGAGCTATTTTCGTAGCTGCACTTAAGTACGAGTATCTTTCAGTGCGTGCGTGTATCTTTTGTTTGATTTGGCTAAATGCTATGCTAATGGCAGCGACTGCTACTCGTCTTGGATATCCAACCAGCTAATCAAGCAGCTAATAATACGTTTTGTGCCAATTACAGCGCATTGAATCTGATTTTGTTGTTTTTCTCTGCGATTAACATAAATTTGCATCACAAATTGAATCTCCGAGTGCATTAATCAACTTGGTTTTGTTGTCACGGCACGGAATGCAAATTGGATTCGTTGCCGAGTATTAAATACATTTTTGGGCTAAAGCGGAAACATTTTAACCGGAAATTGTAGAACATTTGATAACAAGTTTGAGTAGAAAAAAAAAACAAAATAAATGATAAAATAAAAAACCAGACGAGCGTTCAAAAAATGTTGCTCAAATTTCCGCTATCAAAGTGAAGTGAAATGTTTGTGGTTTTGCCCGTAATTTGATAAGCACAAATGCCAACTCATGTGGCAGCCGCAGCTTGAGATAGACAGGTACAGCGCATACGGCTCCAAGTCCAAGTGTTGCATGCAACGTGACCACAACAGAAAATAACAAAAACAAGTAAATATATAAAAAGCCATGAGACAGCAACTTAAGTACTACATGCAACGCCAGATGAGGAGTCTACCCAACCAATGACCCAACCAGCCAACGGACCATCCATCAACTTGGCCATGGCCGAGACGTGTTGAGCGCTGGCCGCAGCGAAAAATTGAAAAGCATCTAATTGGTAATTATGAGCTGAGCGCGTGCTTGTCCAAAAAAGAAAACATGCAGACAACATACAAAAAAGTAAAAAAAAGTAAGTTAAATTGCTCTATTTGGGAGCACTCGACCAAAAGATACCTTGTACTTCCTAATTTCAGATTTTAAGACCTGCCGAGTTAATTATCTGGCATTTTCAGAATAGTTAGCATGATTAGAGAATCAAAAATGATCAATACACATAACTCGAAAATAGTATTTGCATTTAATTTTACCAATTTTCAGCTTAGCGAAAGCAGTTACCTTAAATTTGAGTTTAACTGTACATGCGTATGGCATTAAAGAACCCACATACCAAATTTCATGACACTAGCTTTTATAGTCCCTAAGATCGAGGCGTTTATACAGAGCGACAAGCGATCTTGATTATAAAAACTGGTCTGTTTATACTGAAGAAGAACATTGTTTCAGAGATATCTGCCTCTTAACTGAACTTAACACTCATGCTACCCGTTTTAACTCATTGTTATGCTTACAGGGCATTAAAGGGGTCGCTCCTAAAGGATAGGGTCAGACCCTTTCATTGAGACTGAGCTGGCCACTTGGCTTTTCAGGCCATTTGGAGTCGCAGTTAATTTGCGCAACCGCGTTGTATCTTATGATTAAGCCACATTTTGTCTGCGGGCTATTGCCAAAAAACAAAGTGAGGTACAATAAAAAAAACCAAAAAAAACACATTGAAATTATATGGCAGACATATGCGTGTCTGAACAGATTGGTAATTGTCTAAAATGTGCAGACGCCGTGACTTTGATATTGTCTGAAGTTTGCTTTTACTTTTAAGTTGCAGTGGCGCTTTTGGGCCAGAGTTCCCCGATACAAGAGTTATTAGCCTAATAACCATTAAGCCAATAAGGCTGTAGCTTGGCCAAGATGCGCCTTGAATCAACATTTCAAAGTTATTTCTTTGTTTGTGGACTCTTAAGGCCCCCCCTTAGAAAGCAGTAGACCCAAAGCCCCAAAGTTACTAAAGATAATGGCAAATATTTGCACTGTCCGCCGTTCTGAAGTGCCACTCGAACTGCACTGAAATCCACAAGAAGTTAAGGTTCAAATTGAAGGGCCTTCAGTACAATAAATGCAAATTTTTGTTGTCAGACTGCGCAAACAAAAAAGTTGCATTTTAATTAAATTTCTCAAAGGAAGCGCACAAAACCCAAAACATACAATTGTAAATAAACTGAAGAATAGGAAAAAAAATTGATATTATTTCATATTATAAGGCTGCAAAAGGGAAGGAAGATTTCATTCAAACTGTCCTTCAGTACAATAACAATATTTCACCCTCGCCAAAAAAAAGAAGAAAAAAATAGAAGGAATAAAATGATGCGGCATTCAACACACAAATGTTTTGTGTGTGTATCTGTATCTTGCAGATAGATTTTGTTGCACACTGGGATTTTGTGGTGTTTGTTTCGAGAGCTGCGCTGTCCCTTCCTGGCCACAGTTCTTGTTTGGCTTCAGTTTTATTTTTCTTCTTTTCGTTCAATTGCTGGAGGCGGGCAGCAAGGGAGAGAAGCAGAGGCAGAGACGCAGCACATGCGGGCCCAAAACAGGGGCGCACTAGAGTTATATGGAGTGTGTTCCATGTCAGAATTACGCTCTTGATGTGCTTTTAGTAAAAGTGTGAAAAGATGAGCGCTTGAACGCAGGAGCGGCAGCAATCGCGTGCAGGGGCAGAGCTGAAGATTTAAGAATGCCAATACAAATCGATCAATTAATGAGAAATCGATCATTTCTTTTGTGATTTGCAAGAGCGTTAGGGTTTGTCGAGAAAACGCATGTGATAAATCTGTGGAGATAAATCGTAAATTGGTTCAACAATAATGTTCGAAAGTCATTTTGAAGATATACTATTGAGGTAAAAAACGATGTAAGCAGCCAAATATAGACTATGCAACGTTTTTCGATCAACGTATATGTATATGTATGAACAATACCCTGTAGAAAACTATGCTTATTTGATTTGCGTGAATCTGAAAAGTATCTGAAGATTTTACCTAAAATATTCTTATTTAAATATCGATAAACCAATCATTTTTCTTTTCTAAACAGAGCACATTGGGGCATTTAATGCGGCAGTTGGTAGAACGGGCCAAGTGACAAGTCCGCTCCTGGCTAATGGCCCTTGAGAGAGCGACATAAACAACAAACAAGCATGGCAAACAGAGAGAGAGAGAAAGCAAGAGAGACACCAAGAAGAGCGAGAGTTCGAGCCAGAAACTCGTCTAGCGTCTTTGGTTGAGGGCGACGGCGAGGGTGTTTCTAGCTTGTGTTGGTGTGTCTCTGTGCTGCTGCTGTTGGGAGTGCAGCAAGAGTGACGTCGTCAATGAGATGCAATGCACGAAGTTCAAGTTGCTGTTGCTGGTGGTTGTTTTGCCAGAGAGAGCCATTAACGACTCGCGTCGTCACGACGCACGAAAAAAGCGAGCGAGTGAAAGAGAGAGCGCGATTGGAGTTGAAAAACCAGAAGCAGTAAACACAACAAACGCATCGACAATACAAATCAGTTTTTGGCGGTACGCGCACCGAGAAGGTTCACTTTTCAGACAGCGCGCAGTGTTGCATGCGACTTGAACGCAAGTAATTTGCTGAATGCTGCAAAACTCGTGTGCGTAAAAATTTGGCGCGTAGAGGCGAAAGTCGAGCTAAAAGGAATCAAATAACAAGTTTCAGCAAAAGGAAAATGTGAATTAAGCTGGTTAACTGAAACGCAGTTAGGGACAAACAAAAATAGTGTACAACAACTGCAAAAGAGTTAAGTGATTTGTGTATTTGTGATGGCTGCCACGCCCACAATTGTGTTCGAAAACGGCACCATGCTGGGCGCTATGAGCGAGCAGAGGAAGCTGCCAACATTTGTCATACCGGAAATTGTGATTAGCGGCAGTCAGAGCAGCAGCAGCCTTAATCGCAGTCGCAGTGACATTGATGCAGCTTATGCCAATGCCAATGAGGAAGCCGCAGCCGAGTGCACTGCGCTGCTGGAGTATCAACAACAACAACAACAACAACAACAGCAGCAGCAACAGCAACAACAGCAGCAGCAAGCAGTCGGCGAGGAGGATACCGAATTCGAGCAGTTCATATTGAATCGCACCACATCCGAGAGCAACATGCTCGAGTCGAGCGTTTACAGCGAGCTGCAGTTTACGGCCAGCGCCGCACAGCTCAACGCCAGCGCCTGTTCCCGCTCCGATTCGCGGCAGAGCAAACGCATGCGCCGCAAGACGCACAAGGCCAAAGCCAACAAATGCAGCAGCAATGTTGCAGTTGCCGTCGCAGTCGGCGGCCCTGGCGCCCCAGCAGCCTCAACTGGTGCGCCACCTGTTGGCAGCTATCCGCCGCAATATACGGCCATCTTCTTGGATCACCATCATCATCATCCCGCCGCAGCAGCGGCGGCAGCGGCTGCCAATGCCATGGCCAATGCGGCTGCCACATCCCCGTTCCTCAACGCCAACCCGGAGTCTGCGGCTAACTATTTGCAATACCATCAGTACTATCAGCAGCGACCAATGGGAATGGCTGCTCATCCACATCCTCATTCACATTCACATCATCATCATCTACATCATGCGCGCAGGTTAGTAGTGAAGAAATATATCGATAAGTCGCCGTTATCGATATTTACACGTCAAATATCGTCCCGAAATGATGCTGCTTGTTGTATCGCCTACTAAAATATCGTCTTTGATATATCGGAGGTTTCTCCATTACTCCCAGACCTCTTCTGATTCCGATCAAACATTATTATAGCTGTTCTTAGCTCCGGAAATCTATTGAAAATTCGTTTTGACAAATTTAGTTTTTGAACTGGAATTGAAAACTAATCGAACACAAGTTTTAAAAGGGAAAAAAACTGTTAGTTAGTTCATTAAAAAATAAAAACACCAAGTCCCAACAATAAGTAATAAAATGTACTCGGTAATGACTTCCTAAATGACTTTCTCCGGCTTGAGACTTATTAGACTTGACAAATAAGGAAACTAGGCCGTTTTCCTTTTCCCGATTTCGATAAAAGTCAGTTGGAGTAGAAATTGATAGCTTCAGTTGGAAAAACGATATATATATTATTTTAAAAGTATGAACACTACATTCGCCAAACCTTTGCCTTTATCATAACAATATCAAAGACGATTCGGAATTAAGAGTACTCTGAAATAAGAACAAGTCTGAATATATTCTTTCCAAGTGTGACCCCTGAAAAAATTATAAAACATTAATTTGTATAATCGACTGTACTTAGAGATTTGAAAAGAATAATGTTTGTTAAGGATTGTCGATATATCGTATTATGCATTATCAGGCATATGATGGTGCCCATCTCTGGATGTAAAGTTGACGCTTTAAGGCACTAACTGCGGTAGCTTTAAGAGTGCCATAAAAGTGGCATTAAAAAGACGCTAAAACGACAGATGCCAAAGGGCCGGCGGACAAGAGAACAGCCAAACAAATCGTTCAGGAAGTGCGCATTAAAAATGGCTACTGTCTGGTCAACAGTAGCTGGATCCACGGACTGGGGAACTGGGAGAGTGGGGAGTGCTCCACGGGCTGCAACTGAAACTGAAAGTTTGACAGACGCATTTAAAATTATAATTGGCATGCTGCCGGCTTTTGAGTTCTCCTCCGGCGTCTGTTTAAGAAATAAAACTTTATCATTCAACAAAATCATGTCACGCACAAAGGCAACATCCCAAATGGTCTGCATGCCCCCTATTCAAAACTGGAGCAGAGATTTCAGCCTACTGCTGCTGCTTCAGATACTCGAGACACACACAAGGGCAGCCACTTGGTCTGTCTACTCGTACTCTAGACTTCTCGCACAACAACACACACTTTATGCCTTATTGGGCAGATTAACTGACATTGATATGCACGCCAGAAGAATTCCATAAAGCTAAAGATACGCCCAGGCTCTTGTACTTGTTGTCTTGGAAGCAGGGAGGAGGGGAGGCAGGAGAACTGCTGCTGTTTAACATGTCACATGTACGGCCTCGGCGATTATCACAAAGCTGCATGAGCATATACCCTGTAGCAGTGTCTGAAAATGGCATATTGTTTACCAATGATAAGCATAGAAAACTGTTGGAATAGAAGCACTGGAAGGCTATTATACCTTAGCTAATATCTGTACCCACTGGTAAAGGCTTGCCTTCATACTAATACTCACTCTACGGTCTACTATAAGTTTCTGTCTTCCCCTGCTCCGGAACATTACATTAACATTATGAAAGTGGTTGAATTCTATCGATAGTATTGAACTTCCTGTTAGCACACCTTATTCTCTATACACTCTCTATTTTATTGTTTCCCGGATCATCTAACACTATCCGAACTTACTTTTAAGAATATCAATATACAGTCTTCCAACTTTACAGAATGTTTCTATAATTCTATCGATAGTATTGAACTTCCTGTTACACCCCTTATTCTCCATACACTATCTATGATATTGTTTCCCTAATTACTTAAAGTTATCATCTATCACTATCCGAACTCAGTTTCAACAATATCTTTAGTTTTATATAGTCTTCCAACTTTACAGAATGTTTCTATAATTCTATCGAACTTCCTGTGAACACCCCTTATTCTCTATACACTATCTATGATATTATATAGGGAATTCCCTAATTTCTTAAAGTTAACAACTAACCCATACGAATTCATTTTCATGAATATATTTTACGTAGTTTTCTTTGATTTCTTTAGTATTTTGTGATGAAACTATAGATAGTCTTTAAACTATTCAGTGTTTCAGAATTGCATATATAAAATAGTCTAATCTTATAATATTTTATCTTCAAATAACTAAAATTTAATAGCTTAACAAATAAATTCACCACATTCATCACTTCATCTACACATTGTAATACCTTAGAATTAACTACAGGATATCTTATAGTCAACCAATGACTTTGAGAACTCGTCAATTCTTGGAATTTCATGCTAGAAGCATAAAAATTAATAGTGGCGCATAAATTTTGTCAGTTGAACAAAACATGGAACAAGTCCAAAAGTGTCTTTGATTAATTGTCATAGTTATGGTATTTTTAGTAAATTTTTGACTAAAAATACAAGTGAAATCGAAAAAAAATAATAATTAAATTTGAAGACGTGATTAATGAACTAAAGCAACAGAAGCACAAGATACATTTTGATGTTGTAAGTTTAACGATTTGTTATGCTCCGAAGTACAACAAAAAGTTTGATAGACAGGCGCTTTGATGGATCGAAGTCCTATCCAATCAAGTCCGAAGCAATTAAAACACTTTCGTGTTAAAACTAAAGATGCTAATTGACACGGAACACTTCAAAACTGATAGACAGTAAATTATGAACACTAACGATGCGACAGATAAGGTTAGTAATAGAAATACACCCAGGGATCACAAACACATTCAACTTTTCACTCAAGTCAAATATTTGCTGTCAGAAATGCATTTGATAACAACAAAATGTTTTAAAAATGCCATTGGACAGTTAATTGAATGTAAACATTGTTATTTGTGGTTGCTGTCAAATCACAAAATATCAATTTCGAATTTCAAATTTCGGAGCACTATTCATAGGAAAAAAAAGCAGTTGAAGGAAGCAACAAAAACTATTGAAAATGCCTAAACAAATCAAAAGAGAGTTCAATATAATTTAACAATCTATTAGATAATGTTATGTGTTGTGCGTGTGTGTGTGTGTGTGTGTGTGTGTGTGTGTTGTGCACATAAAATCGATACTTTGTTGCGCTTGAATGCACAACGCGCCTAGAAAAGCAATTGGGCCTAAGGTTCGATTCGAATTTAGTGTTGTGGCACGAATTCTCTCAGTCAGCTGGTTCCTTGAACTCACCTTTACTGTGCTGCATTCTCAACACGCTGTCATTTGACACCGCCAGGGGCAGCGGGGTGAGCGGTGCGGAGGAAGTCCCATCAATAGTCAGTTTGGGTTTCAAGTTGGGTTTTTGTGGTTGCCTCTGCTGTCACAGGCGCACTTAACTAGCTGGCTCAACCACAGTCCTTACACTATCCTGTTCTGTCCTGTCCTGTCCTGTCCTGTCCTTGCTTCATTCACAAGGCCTGCACAGCATATCAAATAACTGCGTCTTTAATCTGTGCCACGCACTACAAAAACTCATCAGGCCATAAAATACTCATTACTTGAGGATGATTTTTGAAAACTCGCCCCCTTTTTGAAACCCATTGGCGTTTATTGATAATAAATGTAGTTACCTTCGGGCGATTTTCTGCAGCAACCCCAAAATCCAATCTGTACACAACACCCCACCGCACACCCCATCACTTTTAAGCCAAAATTGAATTTAGATGGCATATTTTATCAGCCAGACGCAGTCGCAAGGGTCAAAAGCTGACTTGAAATTTGAAATAAAAATATATAGGAATTACTAAATGCAAAAAAGTTAAAGGGCAGCAACCTTTAGAGCTCGGTATTAATAATATTTCTCAAGTGTATTCGCTTGGGGGTTGCTAAACAAATGTTCTTCCTTATTTATGACACTTAACACCCTTATCGCCAGACGCATTTACCGTTCAATGGCTTAGCCTTCAAATTATCTAATGATATATTCAGATGCGTCTTCAAAGTTGGGTATCCATTAGTTTGTAGTACAGTTACGCCTGAAACGCGGCTTAAGTGCAGCTTAATGTGGGCATACATTAAAGAAAAGGCGCGGAAAAAATGAAACGCTGCCTCTTAAAAGTCCCCCCCTCAAGAGATAGACCTCAAGCGAGCCCAGTCTGAAGACTTGGACCCGGCTCTGGTTAATGATAGGCTGGCCGACTGGCGGCTTAGGCCGCATCAGGCTCATCATCATTTTTCTTCTATTTTTTTAAGACTTGGACACGTGAGCAGTGGAAAACAGTAGCTCCACATTTAGAGCCCGTGCTGGGGATCTGGCCTTTTATTGTAGGCCCAGTTAAGCTGTAAACAATAGCACCCAAAGTCAGTGTAGGGCGATTTATGGCCTAAGCCGCTTAGACTTACATTAAAGAACCCAGACTTGAGCTAAATTTATGCTTTGTAGTAGACGTAATAATTCTAATTTGCTTTTAATCATATTTTGTAGCGTATGGGAAAGAAAGTTGCCGCCTTTCTCACATTTGAAGGGGCGGCTAATTTCAAAAAGCCAACATAATTTTAAGAGTATTTTAGGTACATTTACATAGGCTCATTCCCTTTCCCTGCACGCATTTCCTATGTTGTTTCTTCTTTTTTTTGACACCCAATTACGGGTCTATTGTCTTTTCTTGCACGTAGCCAACTGTCTACAAAACAATTTGCGCTCTAATGGCATTCTTAATTATGCCTTGCCAGACATGCGCAGCTGTTGAGAGCTTCTTGGACTGTCCCCAGTCCCCTGTCCCCAGTTCCCAGTTCCCAGTCGCAGTTCCAAAGTCCTCAGTAGAAGTGCCCCCGGGTTTGGTCAACTCTCCAGTTACGCATGCGCAATGTAAATGCTTTTAGCTGAGTGCCAAACTGGCCAAAAAGAAAATGCTATTAAGGAAGTAATTATGCCTAATGACTAGCAACTGTTGCTCACCCAACGACCCAAAACTGGGTCAGCAAGTGCCTTAATGCGTTGTTGTTGTCTACGGCTAATGACGCGGCAAAGAAAGTCTTGTCTCCGGTTGAATCAAGAGACGAAAGACGAGCGACGAGACACAAGGGGCAGGTACATTGCAACGGAAGTCAAGCCGAGATTGCTGTAAGCAACGCAATATCATTTACTAATATTTATACCCTATATCATTAGCCAAAACGGGCACATAACTGTGTACAGCCAGCACTTATTTTGAATAGACAGTGAAAAATAAAATACGACTTTATTTATAATTATTGTCCGTTTTTATTGCTGTTCTAAAGCTGATACTTTTAAGAAAACCCATATAACTAACACTTATTTCTTTATTTTTATTTAATAGTATATTAACTAACTTAAAACTATGGCTAACCCAAGACTAAGAAACCTTATTATCACTAATTTAATTAAATCTACCTTCAACATTCATTTCGTCTGGTAGAATTTTATATGAATATCATTCGAAATATTCTCCTAATAATTCTAATTCGATTGGTAGAATTTAATATGAATATCAGTCGAAACATTCTCCTCATAATGTCATTAATAACTACCCAATTCTGTGTTCCATGAACTAAAAAATGGTATTCATTTGTTTAAAGAACACTTTGGGAAATCTATAAAAAAATAATACAAATTTATTTTCAGTATTTTTTCCTGTGAACTCCTTTCTAGTAGTCATCACATTCATTCATCATCTCTAAATGATCTTATTACTAATTCTACTCAGATCTGTTTTCCCCTCAAAACTAGTTATCGAAAATAATCATCCTCAACCATGGAATGGAATAAAAACATGATGCCATCTACTACAAATTTGAAATATACTGAATACCCACTCTTTGACACTCTAATACTTTTTTAGAATACACTTACTAGATTTGGAATACGATACAGTTAACGATCGTATCGTTGTTGATAGCTGAAACTATCGATAATATCGATAACTCCATTTGATTTGATTTGATTGCAGTAAAAGTGCTGTTAATGCACTTTACAGGGTAGCCCCGCACTTTTATAGACATTTTATGATGCAACACTTTTGAAAAGTGTCGCTTGGCCTGCCTCATGTTGCACGTAGGAGACGGGAAAAGTGCCTGCTTGCCGCTCCATTTCAATTTCAATGGGCGCTGATTGAGCTTAAGAGCCGAAACTGAAACCCAGGCGAGAAATGTTTATGAGCCCGCGAGAGTGCAGCAAACATTTTCGAATAACAATAAATGTTCTTCTCGCTGCAACACACACACACACACAAAAGCTCATAAATTAGCTGCCCCAGTGTGTGAGTGTGTGCGAGTGTGTGAAGGGTGTCATTAAATGAAAAAATGGTGGCACTGTCAAAGGGACAGAAACTCAAGCACATAATTCACAAGTACTACAGCAGAGTGTGCCCTGGGCAAACAAATATGCATCCAAGTATCTTTTGTATCTTTGTATCTGTTGGATGCTTCTGGGGTTCTATTTAAACTGTTGAACGCGTGTCGTGTAATTCGCTGCGCTTTCAAAAACGATCTCGCTGACAAATGATCGAACTTCTAGCCCAACAGTTAGGCAAGATCATTAAGAGTCTGGTTCTTATAGATTTGTAAGCCCTTTAGCTCACGCTGTGGCCAATTGGCTTTGATAAAGTATCTGAAACAATGCAGCCATCTCTGAAGTTTTTTGAAATGCATAAACTGTAATATGAAATTGTAAATGCTGTACGTGTTGCCAATTGTAAATGAGGTTTGACTGGGTTATGTGCATTACAGGTAAATGAAATTTATGACTCGGCCATCATTCTGATGTGAATCATTTAATTGACAACTGCACATGCCATAAATAATTGCGGCAAAGTCTGAAATATGCGCTAAAAACAATATTATTAACAGCAGTCATTTATTAATAAACGAGTTTAATAAGCAAACACATTTTTAGTCCAACCAAAAGGGGTTCTTTCTGGTTTAAAATGCGTGTATATTAAATTGATGAGTCTCTTCACGCCCCAATTACAAACCGAACTGTGAGGTTAGTTTTTTACATTCTTTGGGGCGCTGTACTTCACTTTTGTGTATACTCTTGCACTTGGCATTATTATACTATTGTTACAAAATGTGCTCGTCATTTCCTATATAAGATATCTATTTATGATCTTAACAACGAGCTAAATAGTCCATCCACATAGAAAAAGCTAGCTAGTCTCACAGTTTAAAGTTATGCATATTAAGCCAGGTACAGTCGCGTTATTTTGTTGAACAAATCGATAACATTTTCGTTAGTATCGATGGTTTTACATTTTTGTCAGTATCGATGTTTTTCTTTAATATATCGATAATGTTATCCTGTTATTTTAGACGAAAACATATTATTTCAAAACAGAAGACCTGACTTTAGCTATTTTTATTTCATTTTGATATTTTATGAAATATGTTGTTTCTTAGAAACATTTCTTGAAAAAAGTAAATTATTTCCAATTAAATAAAAAATAAAAAAAAGAATTAGTATATAGGTCAGACTTTACCAATTCGATTTCATTATATCATATAGCTAACACACAAATAATATTATAGGAAAAATGCTGTATGAAGAACTCTTTAAGTTTATAGAGTTAACTACGCGAAGTTTTATATCAACATTCTCTACTTTTTGATACATTCTGATTAAGTTCTAAGTACCATATCATAATTTATATCAATATTCTCGATTTCTCTGAACTGTTGATCTTAAAGGCTAGTGCTCAAAATAAATGTTATATTAATGTTTTATATTCTAAAGTTGAGTAAGTAAATAATTATCAGGCGGGTACTTTTCGGGTACTTTTTATTCGAAATCGTTTAAGATTTTCCCCGCAAGGGTATTTAAGCTTCGACCTTACTGCACAGTCTGGTTTTTTATGCATTATCTGGGTGTTCTATTCTATTTTCCTAGATGACAAATTGCAGACAATTGAGTGTGACGCTGTCGTCTCAGAATTAGTTCGGGGAGTTGGTCGGAAAGTCGGAAAGTCAATCCTAGCCCGCAGCTGTTGGCGTTTGTAATTAAATGAAATCTCATACGTTCTGGCCCGCCAGCATGCTGAAGTGCATCCCGCGTCCCTCCCCAGCCCCTGTGGCTATATTTTTTTAGGGCTTTTCAAACGCTTTTCCTTAGTTTTTTTTATTGCTTTATGCTTCCTTTTTTCGGGGCCTGCCTGCATTGATTTATGCGCATATTTGGTTTTACGGCCCAACTAAAATATATTTTCACACCTTAAAGCGGCAGGTCCATAGTTTTATAGAGTTTTAATATTTGTTTGGCCAAGGGCCTGGGCGCAATTAAAAAATAAATATCTTAGAGCCAGTTTATGGCCGGCCAGATCGGATATACATAAATATAAATATAAATATAAATATACGAGTAGGTGTATTCAATACCTGTTGCAAGTCGCTTTTGTTTGGCACACAGCAAAAAGCAACCCGGCCAGACACAAAGAGATTCAAAGATATATAAAACCTAAGAAATGAGAAAACCAAACGGCAAATCAAATGGGAAACAGCTGCTGCTGTTCTTAGTTCTAAAATCAAATGGGACACGCACACGCACAGCGAGGGAGCTGTGGCGGGGCAGAGGGAATAGCAAAAGGTATATGTAGGATACAACAGGATCAGGGGACGACAGGCAGGTGCAATGTGTCAGGCCAAAGATTTTCTAAATTTATGCAGGCTCAAAACTGGACAACAACAACAACCATTCGTGAGTGTGTGTGTGTGCGTGTGTGTGTTCCAAATCATAGATTTGAAACGAAGACAAAGGGCAAGAGACTGCAAGGGCAGAAGGAGAAGGAGAAGTGTGCATAGTTAGGGGATAAGTGCAAAGGACGCGCTGAGCAGCGTAACATGTGGTACACAAAGCCATCCTGACACTATGATGTAATGTGAGTCCAAGGAGCTGCAACTTATCTACCTGGCCAGCTTCAGGTAGCAGCAGTCAAAGATGCCAGCTTAACAAAAAGATGCACTGAGAAAAACACGTTGAAACTAAACTAAAATTTACTCCAAACAATAATAGCATGAAAACATTTTTATTTGTATTTACATAGTCTCTAGTCTCTAGTCTCTTTTGGAAGAGAATAGTAAACATATAACTTTTCCCAATAACTTTATTTGATAGGCTTATTATACACGCAGATTCTCTCAAGGTTTCAGAAACCCATTTCAAGTAGTTCAGAAGTTACAGCATTTGGCATTGAAAAATTTCGAAAAACAGTGCCCAAAATCAAGAAAAACAAATTAAACCACTTGAAACTACGCATATACTTTGAAGCCAAATTAAAAACCTTTTAATTATAACAAAAATTTCTATAAATATTTTAAGTTTTTCCAACGCTTTTCTTCTCCCAGTGTAAATCATGAATTTCGTGTTCTATCTATTGCAGAACACTATTGGACGTGGCTGTACCGCTGGCCGGTGGCACCGGCGATGTTGCCACCAATTTAACCAGCCCCAACCTGAACATGTCTGGAGTTGTTGGGGCCAATGGCGCCCTGGGCAGCACGGAGCTGAGCGCTGCTCCATTGGGCTACAGTTTTCGCAAGTGGTTCGCGCGCCCCTCGCTGCCCTTCGTCATTGGCATCTTTGCGCTGGGAGGCGTGGCCTGCACGCTGGGCGGCATTGTGCTGGGCTCCACCGGACTGATTGAGCACTCGACACAGTATCTGAGTGCGGCGCTGCTGATGATTGGCATTGGCGTCTCGCTGCTGGTTATATCCGGCGCCATTTGGCGCCTCAGTCTGCCGGATGACGTGGATGATTGTCCCTGTTTTCGACGCATGGAAACCTGCCGCAATTGCAATAGTCCACACTGCACCAATCGCTTGCTGCCGGGCAGCTATCTGTATCCGGAGTTCCAGCATCGACCGCCGCCGCCCTCATACCTCACCTCCCTTAATGAGTACGCGTTTGTCTATCATCCGAGCGCACATCCTCAGGCAGCGTATGCCGCAGTGCGCATGAATACGCCGCCGCCACTCTACCGCTCCACGTACTCCTTGAAGTGAGTCCTTAAGCCGAAAATAACCTGACATTTAACTAATCTGTCGTGCTTTTCATCTTACAGCACTTCTGCGTCACATATGTTGTCCGGAGGAGTCGCCCTGCCGCCCACAAGTGAACAGGCTGCCGAGGATCAGGTTACAGTGCTGTGCACACGCGAGGCCATCAGTCAGACATCCTTCAAGGAGCTGGAGATTGATGAGATACACGAGGATCAGGCGGTAATGCCGCTCACCCGTGAGGCGCAAAGTCAAACGCTCTTCAAGGAGGTGGAACTGGACTAAGATATAACCAAATGAATCTCTACAACAAATCAGCTAATCAATTAGTGTGTTTACTCAAGATTCAGCCAGAAATTGTATCCAATTTCATTGTTGTTCCCTAAACTCGTGACTGATTTTATCATATACAAACTATACATATACATATTCAACTGCGTATCGTCTATATCTGGAAAACTGTACAAATTTATTTTAGATTTTATAGATCGAAAAGTTGTCCTTTTCATGCAAAAAAACAAAAACTCAGTAAAATTAAAGTGTACATATATAATTTATATATATTTATAAATGTACGAACGTCCTATATATAGCGTAGTATTTACCTAAGTGCGACATTACGTACTACAACAAATGTTTTAAGTTTTAGCCAAATGCTTAATGCCCTGGCTCCTATGTTATGTTGATCATATTCCAAATGCCAAATTTAATAATAAATGTCTTTAAGTGGCCTAAATGTGAAGTCCAATTGTGTTTTTATTGTTTTCCAAAAAGTCATTACAACAGGTAAGCAATTGATGAAAATTCAGATGAAAAGGGGAAAGCTCCTGATCAATAATGTAACCATATTATTTATAGGGTGAGAAATGCTTTTAAGGAACAAAATTAGGTTACCAGCTGCAAGATTTCTGCCCGTCGGAGAAAGATTTGAATTAACTTAAGCCCAAAATGAGAAAAATGGGATAACTTCCTAAAATAAAAGAATTAAATTTGAATGCAGAATTAATATTGAAAGCACAACTAGACAAAGCGATATTTGACTAGGAAATTAGATGAATTTTGACAAACATATAACAAATTTAGAATTAGAAAGAAGTTTGCAATTCAAGGCTCTCTCAATTTTTCATCCCAGTTCAGAATACAGTTTTCTATCAAATTTCCCAACATACATAATATAGGTGAACAATTGATGAAAATTTAGATGAAAACGAACAAGAACCTGATGAATAATATGACTATTCATTTATAGGGTCAGAAATGCTTATAATGATCAAATTCAGGTTACCAGCTGCAAGAGTTCTGCCCGTCGGAGAAAGATTTGAATTATCTTAAGCGCAAAATAGGAAAAACGCGATAACTTCCTAAAATAAAAGAATTAAATTCGGATTCGGCTTAAATAAAATGATGACAGCACAAGACAAAGCGACATTTGACTAGGAAACTAGATGAATTTTGACAAATTTATAAAATTGCTTAAAATTGGAAAGAATTCAAGGCTCCCTTTTAATTTTCATCCCAGTTCAAATTAGTTTTCTATCAAGTTTCACAACCTACATACTATATGTGGAATGATTATTTTAGCCACCGCTGTGGCACAGCCGAGACACCAACCAAGCAGCAGGTTGTTGCTTTGACTGTCAAGCAATTAAATATAATTTTCACCTGTTGCTTTTGTACACAGGCAATGCATATTTTATGATAAGTATAGTCTGACCCATTTTTTCATGTAATCAATAAACAAATTACTTAATTAATGCTATATTAAAAACTTAAATTAATCTGGGGCAACTTATAATTATACGCAGATTGTTTACTTTACCGTCAAATTGCCGGCTGTTAGAGAATTTCTCATACTTCAGTTTGGGCTTATTAAAATTTTATGAAAGTTCCATTTAAAATGTCCGAAAAAATCGACACGACATCAGCCAGAAATGTTTTAAATGAGGCCAGTTTAGGGATACGTTGCTCAAACGACATTGAACAGTTGAACTGAAAATGTATCTTAAGGTTATAATAGTGTCCTTTCTGGTATTGCTGTTGGGCGCACTCATAGGCTTTCTGGGCTTTCCCATGTTGTTCGAGGAGCTGGTCAAGCGGGTGAGTAGAAAATATTATAGAATATTTAACATATTCTGAATAATTGCTGTTTAGAGCGTGAATCTGAAGCCAGGCAGCGAGACGCGTCAAATATGGGAGAAATTGCCATTTCCCATGATCTTTAAGATCTATATATTCAATGTGAGCAATGCGCAGGATATAGAAATGGGTGGCAAGCCAAAGCTACAGGAAGTGGGTCCTTTTGTGTACGAGTAAGTAAGGCAGTTCAAAAACTGAACCTTGTAAGCATTTCATAATTCAGGGAGTGGAAGGACAAGTACAATCTGCTGGATATCGAAGACGAGGATGCAATTAGCTTCAATATGCGCAATACTTTCCTGCCACGCGCCGATTTTGGACTCAGCGGTGAGGAACTTGTAACCATGCCACATCCACTGCTGCAGGTGAGCCACATATACCTTTACCTGTTCGCATTTGGTAAGCCTTGTGCCACTTGCCACACAGTTTATGAGCATATCGACGTTGGGGCAGGCACCTGAAGTGCAGGCTGCTGTGGCAATGGGACTCGATGTTCTGTTTAAGCCAAAGAGCGCCTTTATTACGGCCAAGTTCAAGGACCTCTTCTATGACGGCATCGATGTCAACTGTGATCAGGAGCATCCGGCTGCACAGGCCATTTGCCAGCAGTTCCACACGGGCGCAGTGCCTGGAGCCGTTCCAGTGAATGCCACGCACTTTAAGTTCTCGCTGATGGGCGGGGCAAGTGAACTCCAAAAAGGATTCCCCCCGAGCTTGTTATCTAATTTATGCATTTTAGGGCAATCACACAAATGCCGGACGCTTTAAGGTCTCACGCAGCAGAGCCAGAAAGTCATTCGTTGGACGTGTGCTTTCGTTCAACGAGGCGGAGCAGCTGCAGGTGTGGCAGGATGCGAACAGTAGCAGCTGCAATCGCCTGCGTGGCACGGACGGAACCATCTTTGCGCCCTTTATGCGACCGCAGCAGGGTCTGTGGAGCTACTCGGCCCAGCTGTGCCGCAGTCTATCGCCCAAGTGGACGACCAGGACGAAATTTGGCAGTCTTCCTGCCCAGCGCTATGAGCTCAGTTTTGGCTCTCCACGCGTAAGTTTTGCAGCGAAAATATCCTTAATAACAACAAAACAACTAACACGAATTAAACAAAACACATCAGCATAAAATTTAAAAAAAAAAAACTCCTAATTTAAGGAGTAGCAAAACCCCATAAGGAAATAAAATAATTGAAATTAAATCTCACAGATATAAAGCTGCTCGAATATCAAAATACAAAATTATATAACAATCCTAACAGATTAGAGATGAACGTGGGAAATCATATCTTATCTCGTCTCATATCATATTTTTTAAATGTCCCACGAATTCAGAATATTGAATATAGATTTTATTAATTAGCCCGAGATGAATTTGAAAATCAGCAGGACTTTTTTAAAGCTATTCCGAGCATTAAAAATAACTTTTAGGACGGTTTTTTCTCCTGCGTCCATCTCTAAAGAATTAAAATAAAATAAAACGAAAAATAGACTTACTGAAATAATATATCCTTTCTAGACGGATGCAGATTTATCCTGCTACTGCACGAACTATCCCACTGAATGTCCTGTGGATGGCACCATGGATCTGGTACGCTGCAGCGGTCTGCCCATGATGGCCTCCTTGCCGCATTTTTATCAGACTGATGCGTATCTGCTGGAGCAGGTTGAAGGACTCTCACCCACAGCTGATAAACATGCCAGCGTATTGATCTTTGAGCAGGTTTTCTTATAGTTTATGATAACTATCATTACATAGCTGATTTTCCATAATTTTCAACAGTTATCCGGCACTGTGCTCTCCGTGTATAATCGACTGCAATTTAGCTTGAAAGTCGAGCCTGTTAAGGATGTGCCAGTAATGTCCCAGCTACGTCCTTTATCTCTGCCGCTATTTTGGATAGAGGAATCCCTGCAGCTGAATGAAACGTTTACAAAGATGCTGCACAAAAAGATATTTTCGTAAGTTGCGATTACATTTAAAGAGTTCAATTTAATGCTTAACTGTTTGCAAATTTTACAGCGTTCTCAATACCAACAATGTGATTAGATGGCTGGCAATTGGTTTGGGCAGCTTGGGCTGTGCTCTGGGCGCACTTTTTCTGCATATGCGAAGAAACGATACGAAACGCGTGGGTGTCAGTGAAAATCAAGAGACCCAAGAGCAGCAATAGCCTTATCCTAGTTTAAGAACATTCAACACTTGTATGGTATCTAAGCCAAGCAAGACCTTCAAGGAATCAGATACTGCATATAATATATGTAATTAGATAGATGCTCTTCGTTGTCCATAGCATTTATAGTTGGAAATAGTTATTGTTGTTGATTGTAGTATTGTTGATTGTATTACATTATTCGATAGTGTTTTAGTTCTTGTGTTGAGCCCACCTTCAGCAGTGTGGCTACACAAATTATAAACTTGGAACAGTATTATGAAGACATATAATTATAGAACTTATTTGTAAGCATAGGCACTAGCTTAAGTCGAGTGTACGAATGTGAATGGACAGCGAGTGAATGTGTTTGGAAGTGTATGCAGAGTCGTTCTTTAGTTTAGTTTTGACGTCGTGTTTGGCGCATGTCTTTCTCAATTTCAAATTGCCGCAGATCGGTGCGCTGCAGAAAGTCCTGGCGTTCCAAGTAGCTATAAGAGAGAGTTCAATTAATAAAGTTTCTAATTGTGTTGGAAGTCTGTGGACAAACTCACCCATCCTTGCCCTTGTTGTGGGTGCGCAATTCCTCATCGATGCCCTCGTCATTCTTGAAGGTCTTCCAGTCCATCTGAGACTTTTCCAGCACAGACATTTTCTTTTTCTTGCCCAGCTGATTGAGTAAGGATCCCAAGCCGCCAGCCCCATTGGCAGCTCGTTTGCTGGCGCCAAAGGTGCGTGGTGCAGCCGCAGCCTTGGGGCTGGCGCTCGCCGGCTGCTCTTGATTCTCCTTGGCGCTAGAACTGGAACTGGGTACAGATTTGGCGACAGTCACCTGCTCGCCGGCAAAGTCCAGAATCTCAGTCGCTTGCTTGGTGACGGATGCTTGGCGTTTTCCGCTCTCAGCTTGCTTGGCAGGCAGAGGACTCTCCTTTGGCTTAGTGGCGGGTTTGCTAGCGGTGCCTACATCACCTAGAAAATCAGCCCAGAGTGCATCGGAACGGGATTTGTCCACTTCCTCGTCGGATTCCAATTCGTCCTTTTCCACGGTGGCGCGTCCATTTTGTTTGGCTTCCGTTTGACGTGTGCTGCGTGCAGTGCTTTCAGTACTTGTGTTGATCCGCTTTTCATTTAATTTGTCTTTCTTCTTGCCTTTTGTAGCTTTGCTTGGCTTTTTACTTGCCTCGCCGTCGTCTTCGCCCTCGCCCTCAGATTCGATTTCGCTCTCGTCTTCTTCTTCGCCGGAGTCGGCTTCATTTTCATTTTCTAGGCAAAAGTCCTCGTCACTTTCATCGCTGTCCGAGGCATAGTCTTGTTCCTTATTCATATTGATTCCTAGCTACTTTTTAAACTTTAGTTTCAATTATATATCCTAGTTTTTAAGTTTTTTTCCGGCCGCAAAGAATTTGTATAGACACGCACACACACAAACACAAGCTACACACACGCACCAGGCGAAAATCAGCTGCGGTTCAGCATGTAAGCTAGTGAAGTGCCAAACCATCGATAGACAGCATACAACAGCTGAGATGCTGTGCGATGTACGATTATCGATATATGCACAGAACAGCTGAGCAGCTGCCTGCTTATCAAACAGTTTCATATCCCAAAGCGTTCCAATTTCGTTGCTATGTAAAAGAAACACGCAAAAGAAGAAAACAACAATAATTAAAGGAAAAATATTGAAATATTAAGGCGTTTAACGGGTGCACCACTAAACAATGCTTTGCTTTTAATAATACTTAAGTAAACCGAGCTAAGAGCTGGGTTAATCACTGCCTCTGCAAGCGCATGTTTTGGTGTGGCCTTTTCAATCGATTCCGAGTTTTGCCTGTCCCGCAACTATTACAAAAACAAAGCAAGATAAAAAATAAACAAACGACTACAAACGACGATTCCAAAAGCAAATAATTACAAACCGACATCGGGCTGCAGTGAATGCGTTTGGCGCATGTCTCTTCCTGTGCGTGTGTGCGCGTGTGTGTGTGTGAGTAACAACCGCAAAGGCCAAAAGGTCAACGGAACGTTTAACGTGTTTTCTTGCTAATTGCAGGTTCATCAATAATACTTATTAATAGCATAACGCAAGAACAATGTGCAGCGCGTTATCTTCAAGGACTATGCGCTGCCTGCCAGCCGCCAAAGCTCAGCAACAACAACAGCAACAGCAAAAACAACTTCAATGTAGCTAAATAACAAAAGCAAAACAAATGACCAAAAGAATAACGAGAAGCAACGGAAAAGCAATAATTAGCAACTTATAGAAATTTATTGAATAGCAACTTAAACTCAATCACTGGGTACTTCCAAAATCGTAGCCAAAATTCAAAAAAGGAATTCTTTATATATATGCTATACTTTATATATAGTACCTACTAGATCAGGAAAACCATTGATTAAATCGCCACGCAATAGTATCTTTAGTAAAAAATTTGAAATTTTCAAAATCAAAGCACAGTAGATATATCTTTAAGATAGGTCCTCACATTCAGGTTAACTTTAGTGGCTTATCCATGCCGTTTCGATAGTATCGATAAAAGCAACCAAAAAACCCCGATAACCTCACAAATCAACGATTGCTTTCTATACCACACCTATCCCAATCTTGTGGCCATGTTTTCGGAACCCTACGATACCGATGAGCTGGACGCCATCGTCGATGTTGTGGGGCTGCGCTCCCAGGCACGCCTGAACACGTTCCGGGAGATGTGGTATCACGTATTTCTGTGGGCCCTATTCTCATCCATCTTTATACACACCTGCGCCGCTTTGGTGGCGTTTGTAACGCTGCGAAAGCACAAATTCGGTCGCTTCTTTTCCATAGCGATACTTGTGATGGGGTTCCTCTCGCCCGCCACAAGTGGCATCATCAGCAGCGCTGTTATTGCCTTTGTGCATCGCGCTTCCAGCCTGCCCATGTCACCCATCTATGCCATGCTCTGGGGAGTCGGACAGACCATATTCTCGGCCTGCCTGGGCTTCTGGCGCATTCTAGCCACGCTGTAGAGCTACGGCGGACTGAACTTTAATTATTGGCACCAAGTCGTGTAATCACTTTTTATTTATGTGTAATTTGTAAAGCACATACTTAGCATAAGCATTTTTCATCTATTATGTAAAAAAATATATACCCATTTATAGATTGCCATCAAGTTTCATCAGCTTAACTATTTGGCGCGCATAAATTACGTAAATCCAGGAAAACAAATTTAATTTGGGACCGTTCTATCATGCTCCTGTTAAATTTAAATTCAATTTCGTTTTCTTATGTTCATGGCAACAGAATCTGCATAACTGATTCACATTGTTTTCCCATGTAGATGAGAAAACGCTACACAAATTTATCCACCTAGAAAATTAATCAAGCCGGAAAGTGCACTGAATTTTATCAGGAACATGAGAAAGCGACTGAATATCATAATTATTTCATTTGCAGAGGCCTTGCAGAGGGTATTATAACAACAAAGTATATATATTCTGAATCAGCATGAATAGCCAGGTCGATATAGCGATGTCCGTCTGTTTCTATGCCAACTAGTCTCTCAGTTTTAAAGCTATCGTAATGAAACTTGGCACAGACCCTTCTTTTTGCTGCAGGCAGTACATATGTCGGAACCGGCCGGATCGGACTACTATAACATATAGCTGCCATAGGAAAGATCGGTCAACAATTATGTTTTTGTATGAACAACATTTTTAGTTTATGAAGATATCCTCACCAAACTCAACCAAACCGAGTCTCTGGAGAGTTTTTACAATCTAACTAAACTTGATCGGGTATAAAATGAACTTTTATATGAAAAACTTTTTGTTTTACATCCAAACTAAGTTAGTTTTATTATACTTCAAAAAGATTTCCTAGAATTTTATAGAAATCGGACCACATAGAAGCAATCAGACGAAAATTGAGTTTTGTATACAAATTAATTCTTGCTAGGACATATAGCTTCGGTACTCCGAAGATAGTCGTTTTCTTTTCCTTTTTTGAATTTAATTGTTATAAGTTGTATTGCAATTTTGAAAGCGCCAAATCTATAATTCAATCAGCAATTTATTCAGGTCATTTCAAAGAACATTAAACTAATTAAACAATTATGAAAATTTATAGAGACATGCGTATAAAAATATTGTGATTTTTAAATATACTACTTACAAATACAAACTATATAAATATTAACGAAATATATAACAATTGTACATTATTTTAGCACTTACTTTAATTAACGATTAATTTAAAAAAACAAACAAATGCTGAATAAACGGCCTAATTTGTAAACCTAATATTCAGATACCTAGCATTATAGAGGGCCTATTTCCAAACTTATATAAGTGTATTAGGATCTCTAGCATTATAGAGGACCTAATACTAAACTTATATAAGTGTATTAGGATCTCTAGCATTATAGAGTGTGTATAATTTGTTGCTAAGCACATTCCCAATGCGCCTTTCCGTTTGCAACGGCTGTGGTCCATTGCTGCGTTTGATTTTGGCATCCGCCAGGGTTTGTACTGCTTGGGGATCAGTGTCAAAGTGTTGCAACATGCGCTTGGGGCAAGGATACTGTGCAATTATGGACTCCGCCACCTCCAGCGTCACCTGAGGCAATCTATTCAGATGCTGCTGCCAGAGACGCCCGTAGCCATTGCCCTGCTCCACGCGCACGCACTGCTTGTTGTCATTGGCCAGATACTTCTTGAAGCTGCCTAGCATAGCCTGGCGCTGCTGCTTGTAGGGCCTCTCAGCAATGGCCTTGGTGTAGCGCTGCAGCAGCGCCAGCAATGCCTGGCAATGCGGCTGGGCCAGCTGTTCCACGTGCAGCTGCTGCAACAGCTGAAGCTCAATCAGCGGGTTTGCCTCATTGTTGCCGGCATTGTTTTTACTCTGACGCAGTCGCGGCAGAGCCACAGTAAATTGGCAGTTGGGCTGGGTAAAGGCGTCATGCAACTTGGGGCCAATGCAGGCCAGCCTTTGATCCTTTAGAGCACGTTGAAAGTCGGTTTCGGTGAGCAGCTGCAGAATATGTTCCTCCATGCGCCAGGCATCATCGAGGCCAGTTGAGCTGACAGCTGGCTGCGGCACAAGCGTCTGCTGGCCCACATTGCGCTCCCAAATGATGCAATTGCTGGTTGGTAAGCTGCGAATCTCGTACTTTAAATCCGTATTATTTAATTGCGAAATAAGTTCCTGGCCTAATGGAACTCGCAGCAATCCCACGTCCAGCACTAAGCGCACATATTTCTGGCATTCACCTGGTTTTATACGTTTTTGTTGGTCCTTAATAGCCTGCTTAAGGAGCTTATCCGCTTTGTTAGACATTTTAAATTATAAATAAGCAAAATGTACAACAAAAATGAGCGCCAACTGGCACACAAACAATGATCTCAGTGTTGCAAGGCGCAAAATGTTCCGATTCTATACAATCATTCCAACGTTCCACTATCGATAGTCACGATAAGTCACGATAGACCTTCATCGTTTTGCAGCGCTGCATGCCACACGTGTTTGTATTTACGGCCAGAAAAAGACGCACATTTTCTTATATTTTTATTCAAAATGTATCTCATGTACACTATTAACGAAAACGGCGATCGTGCTTACACGCTGAAGGTAAGTGCTTGCTTAAGGCCTTGTCTACACAGGGAGCTGAACCTAGCGCTGAAAAGCAAACAGCGCCTGAAGCCGAGATGTACTTATAAATCCATCGTACCTGAAGCCCTAACTGCTTTTGTACATTAAGAATGCAACTAATTTGTTGACTTCTTTGCAGAAACGCACGGAGGACGGCCATCCTACCTTGTCGGCGCATCCAGCCCGCTTCTCGCCCGAGGACAAGTACTCCCGTCAGCGCATTACCATCAAGAAGCGTTTCGGATTGTTGCTCACACAGAAGCCTGAGCCCATTTACTAGGCCAGACTTTAAAGTTTAAATTAGCTTACATGTGTATTTACAAATTATAAGTAAACAAACTATAAAACAAATCAAATGCGACGCTTTAGGCCCGCTGTGTAGTCAAACAATTGGGGGTTGCGGAACTCCCCACGCATATCCAGCACATAGTAGAGCGTCTTCTCCTTCACCTTAATGGGCAGCTGTACGCGCGCCATTTCACGGGATTCCTGTGCTGAGATGCATTTCAGGGGCACGGTCATAATGCGGTTGTGGTTAAAGGGACCGTAGGTGACAAAGGACACGCTCTGGCCACCCTTGCGCAAAATAAGAAAGCGCACCGAGCGTAGTGTAAACATCCAAACAGCAAACAATATGCCATAGCCTAAAAATAATCATATCGACACGTTAACTTGTTGCCTTATTTACACATTTGGATTGTGGAAACAAGTAAGAAAGCTCTAGTCGAGTATACCCGACTACGAAACTTCCTGTACCCAGGTCTAAAACTTCCAATTACATCTTCGTCCACTTACGCACACACACACATACACATAGATGCACACAGACAAGCGCTCTGCTCCCCCCGCTCAGCAGCACTGAAACTACTTTCATCAATGACTTCCGTGTTTATTAACCGATCGATGTGAAATTTAATTTACAGCAGATTGAAAGTGACCCAAGCATTATAAATGCTAAATTCCAAAGCTATATCTTTAAAACTGTTACTGTAAAACGTTTTTATCGAATTGCGGGGGATATATGTATCTAAAATCGGAAACAAACTTGATCTGCGTATGGTATACAGAAACCTACATTCGAAATTTTGTGTCTAGCTCTTATAGTTGCTGAGATCGACGCGTTCATACGGACAGACATATAGACGGACATGGCCAAATTGAAATTTCTTTTGATACTGATCAAGAATATATATATTTGATAGGGTCGGAGATGTCTTCTTCTGCCTGTTACGTACATTTGCATAGATTTAATACCCGCTTTTAATCCATTTGATGGGTACAGGGAGAAAAAACCTCGATAGTGTACCAAAAGGAGTCATCGATAGAGAGAGATGAGAGCTCCACTACTCACCTATCATAAAGCAGCAAGCCGTAATGCCATTCTTGTATTTGTTTTCGCCCAAATTGATGCGCTGAAACCATTTGAGCTCCTCGCCAGGCTTTTCCACAACCGGCGCGTCCTTGAGCGTCGTAAAGGCGAAATGCGACAGATATGTCCAGAATACAAACTGACAGACTCCAAAAAAGTTGAGCATTTTATAGAACTTAGGATTTTCATATTTGAACAGAACGACATCCTTTGTGACATTTGTGCTCAAATCAAAGGCAGCTCGTGTCGAGTTCGCTCTTATAGGAACCACCGGCAATTTATTTGGTTTCACTGGCACTATGCAACGTAGGCTTTGCAAGGAGTGTCTTTTAAGGAAATTTGCGCCCTGCCTTAGCGCGAAATTTAGCAAGTTGCTCATTTTAACTGATAACTTTGTTTATTGCATTTATTATAAAACAAAGCTAACCTACAAGCAGCACAGATGTTTTTTGTTTTGTTTTACTCTTGCCGTTCGCTCGCGTATGAACTGGTTTTGGCATTCCATTTCCAGGGCTGACACATATACGGAACCAGTGTTGTGGTACACAAGAGCAGGGTTCGGACAATTATTTGTTAATTTCCTTAGAGTAAAGCAAGCTATTTCAATATACATAACATATAAAACTACTTATCACTTTGGTTTCTGATTTTCAAAATATATACTTTTATTAATAATTAAAACGCCGTCGTCTAAGAGACCTAATTATTGGAGCAACTTAACCATTAGGTCTGGGTTCGAATCCCAGGCGACTGTTTGATGTTGCAATGTGTTAGCTGAAGATCATAGTGTGTGCTACCAATAATAATATTAACGATTAATTATCAGTCATGCAAATATATCTTTTCGATGAAATTAGCGTATAAATAGCTCAAATAGTAGTTATAAAGTGCTGTTTTATTCCAGCACTTCATATGAACTTCGTTTTCAAATGTTTTGTTTGATTCTACAATGTTTCTCCATACCTTAATTGGATGTTTTTGTTCCTTTGCTACAGTTCATTCTGAACTGAGTTCATGCATTGGAACCAGCAACCATTGAACTGATTTGCTATACGTCACAATTGTTGTGTGCTCAGATTTAGTTTGTGTTTGGTATTCCAGTTGTTCAGGGCGTCCGTCCCGAGTGCGGTGTAATAAAAGTCGAATAAAACCGTTCAAACCTTTTTATATTAAATTAAAAACAAGGCACAATACTAACTAATAATAAAACAACATCACACAATATCAAACTATATATATGGGTAAGTATCTATTATTAACTATTAAAGTTAAAAAAAAGTTTAAAAGTTTTCCCCAATGTCACAGTATTCTCTACTATAATTGTTATTATTCTTTCAGCATGAATGTAACAAATATATATATATAAGTTTAAGAAGTTTCGCAACCTAGTAACATTAGTTTTACATTTCAGATATATAAAGTGGCATTTCTTGCGCTTGTTAGGTTTTTAGGGTTGTCAGGTGCTTGCAATGTAGCCACAGACAACATATTACACCAACTTTTAATTTTTTTAATATAAACTTTATGTTGTAATAAATCGTATTCATGTTCATTTTTAATCTGGGGTGTTGAGCGCTCGATGTTTTTTATGATATTCACATATATATAACAATTGATGGTTATGGCAACCCTACTATATATATTCCATGGAAACGATAATTATATGTATAATATGCATATAGCTCCATATGTATTTATATTTAAAATTTAGTCCCATTTTCTGTTTTGTGAGCACCTGGCAGCTCTAAAAACATTAAAATGTACAATCAAGAAAATAAATTGTTGCCCCGTTTGCTTTTACTTTTCCGCATGCAACTTGCAGCACGTGGCAAGTTTAGCGCCATGTCTAGGATCATTACACAAATCATTAAAACTGCCACTCAGAAGAATTTTGGGACCCATAGATCCGTAATATTTCCCGGAATATAGATGTTTTTCAACCTAACCTCACATTTGATCAAAATCGATACGTAACCTAAAAAGAATGTGATTGCGCTGAAAATTTAAATACATACAAACCTTGTTATACATACACGCACACACAGACACACACACTGCCACTTAAGCAAGCGCAGGTATACTTGTATGTGTGTGTGTGTGTGTGCGAGAGCGAAACAGCTATAATAGGCATAACTCTCAAACAGGTCCAAACATATGATATGTTGTGCCTAAGCAGAACACATTTATCAAAAAACATTGTATTTTATATTTAATTGATGTTTGCTTGCCTAGTAGTAAAAAGCTTATACATACATAAAATATGAGAACATAACATACAGTTGGTTCATGTCAGGGGGGAGGGTAGGCAAGGTTACCAGACAGAGTCACAATATTCGACCCGACTTGTTCTATATCTGTTCATTCCGAAACAAAATCCAACAACAAGACCTGTTTCTTCCGATACATAATACAACTTTGAACAGCAAATATGGCTGCCGACGCCTCAAAATTTTTGTTTTGCGTCTGTTTTAGTTGTTGCTTTTTCACTCTGCTGCTGTATCTTTCGGTACACCTCGTTGTACGACGACCGACGACTTTGTCTGTCGGGCGGCGGTGTTCGTTGTTTGGCGCTATTGCAAACTTTATTTTTTTATTTTATGCATATATGTACATATGTAGATTCATTTGTAATGTTTGTATGTATGTATATGCATATTTTTACCTCGTATAAACGTCAATTTACGCTCCCCCTCTCTCTCTTGTTGTTGTTGCAAACTCTTACGCTCTCGCGCTCCCTCTCTCTCTCGCTTGGTCTCTGAGCCTACGGCCTGGTACTAAACCGGTATCCTGCCAAAAGTCCTAGGTAAACGCACAAAACTGCAGTCCCTAAGTCCTAAACCTGCGGATCTTGAACTAGCGCACAGTTGCACATCACTCCCCACCCCCACCTCTTTAACAAACGCCCCAACCCAACTCGTCTGCCTTTTATTTTATTTTCTTTTGTCTGCTTTAAGTTTTTGGTTTACGTAATTTTATTTTGATATTAAATTTACCATGTTTTGTCGTTAGTTTCTTTTAAAGAAATAATACGTAGTCTCAAAATCTCCCCCTTGTCCCCCCTGTCAACCGTAACGCAACGCAACATAGAGTCATCTCACTTGCGCTCGCAGCTCACACGCATAGCCTCTCTCGCTCGCACATCCCGCAGCGTTGCTCATTTGTAAAATGCCAATTTATAGCAACGTAATTTAACTTTGGTTTTGTTTTGTTTTGTTATCAAAATCTATGTTATGGAAATCTAACGCATAGTTGAAGATCCCCTGCAGCAGCAGCAGTAGCTATGTTTGTATGTTTCAACCCTCTGCCCCCCAAAGCCCCTTACTCTACTTTCGCTGCAGTGCTGCCAACTTGTTTCAAAAATGTTGGTCGAAAACCAGATATGTACTATGTATACTATATGTATGCTTGCAAACCCGTACCCATTTCGGAACAACCCAATAATATCAATTGCACAGTGAGCAGAATGTTTTACGCATTTATTTGTTAAAAACAAATTGACGTCACATGGCATTAAGCTAAGGGTCGCCAGCACAGTACGCCGGCTGACTTTTCGAAGATGTAAAAGTACATTTTGTCATAAAATTTTAGAAAAACCTTATCGAGTGTTATCAACTCAACTTGACACGCCCTAACCCGCCCAACACGCCAGCTAGGTCGCTGCTCTCTCTATTCCTCTCTGGAGCTCTCCTCAGCGCTATTGTTCTCTTTATGTCGTCTCTCCCTGTCAGCTGGTTTTTTGCGTCCGAGTTCGCGTTCACTTCGGCCACTGTTTAGTGTTGCCTTGAACTCGCTAAGAAATCAAGTTGCTTATTTCGATTTCTTTGAGTGTAGCCAATTCATAGATAATACTACTACTATATAGTGTAATATTTTGTTCAGTACTTTAAACAAGGTTAATGGCTTACAGGTAAGGTTCTTAAGATGTTTTCTTTCCTAAATGCTTAAATTATATAAAATTGTAGAGTACCAGCTTCAATATAACCTCAAATTTGTTAACATATACCGTAGATAACGTATTATATAGAAAATCGCTTCAGAAATCACGCCCATAATACAACTACATCCAACTTTTCTTATTTTCATTTACGCTATCTCCTATTGTTTATCATGCGTTTCTGCTTTATGCACGCTTTTTTCTCTCGTCTGTTTGCTTTCGGTTTGTGTTTCTGCTGCAGTCATCTTTCTGTAGCAGCTGTTGTTGTTGCTGATGGCTTCGCGTTCGGCGGCAACATACGACCGAACGACAAGCCGACCGACTTACCGTTCGACCGACCGCCTGGTACAAGCGACAATCACACCGGTTAGGTAGATGTATGTATACATACTAGATACATACTGAAACCGAAATAGCGTAAGACGCCCAGACGAAAGGTCATTTGTCTTTGATATACATTTGTCGAATTATTGGAGTTGTGGAATTAAATAATTTACCGATTTATCCCCATCAGTAACTTAATAGAAGGCCCTAGTTGCTAGTCAAAATAAATTTTTTTACTTTAATTTTCGAATTTGTTGGTTGGGAGGGTGGGTGTTATGCGAGAGTCAGAAAGGGTATTATATAAAGACATAAAGTCAGCTGACTATATACATATACCAGATTTAACTTTTTGTATATTTTCATTATTATTGATGCCAGAAACTAAAAGCTTTCATGAAACTTTTGCTGAAAGCTTTTTACTCTGCATAATTTTTTGAGCAGGGAGTCATCGAATTAATTAAATCTTTTCAGTTTTGTAAAACAAATTGTACTTCCAACGCTCAATTCGTTCTTGGGCTCTGTATTTTCCGGGGGTAGGGCGGTAGTTATAACAGCATGTTTTCATTGGGTTGCCACATTGTCAATTCAATGTTGCCATACCGCGGAAAGAAACAAGTCGAATGACGGAATATTTCTTTTTTATTTCATCGCAGTTCAATGTGTTCTTACTAAAACGATAATAGAGAGCGCCTAAAATGATGGAAATATCCCCAAACGTAGAAATAAACGAGCTAAAACCATCTAAAGAAATAATGGGCATGGCTGCGGAGCTCGACAATGATGTCGAAAAACTTACCACCCCTGGTAGGTAAAAAATTGAAATCGATTAACACGGATTTAAACACACGACTTTTTACAGATATTACAGCAAATGGGGATGATAAGGAAATATCATCAGATGCAAGCAACCCGGATGAGAATGGAGCAAAATCGCCTATCGATAGTTTCGCAAAGTGCGAAACCGATGAATCTGATACGGTGGACTCAGGTCTCACTAAGGAGCGCGATGCGGGCACTGATTTAGATGCCCTGTTGGACAAAATAAGCTCGATCGTCAACGACGATCCGAAGGAAGCTAGCGATGACCCCTCCGCAGATGATAAAGATGATAATGCAGCGGAGGCCATCAACGATGAAGAAGGGGAAAAGGTACAAGAAATCGAAAACAGCGTGGATAAAATGAAGGACTCTGGCATTGTTCAGGGTGGAGAGAAAGAACAGGAAGAGGAAGATCCACAAAGTAAACAAATCATCGACGAGCCTGAGGATGCCGCCAAAGATATTTTAGTTGAAGAAGATAAGGTAGCATCTGTAGAAACAAAAAGCTTAAACATCTCAAATGATGAAATTTTTATGGACGCGCTTGATAATATTTCAAGCTCTGACGAGTTTGACGCTTTTAACGACACGAAAATTGAAAAGGCTACAAAACTAAATCCTAACATAGGTCATAAAAATGGATTGGAAGATATAACCTCTGAAGATGATGCTGAGTTGCCAAAAGCAGAGGTTTCCATAATTGATTTGGACTCGTCTGATGACCTTGTTCGAGTTGATACATCTGACTTACAAACAAAAGAGACTTCGACTGATACCACCGAAGATGTTGATAAGGATACCTCGGCAGAAATTCGAATCAACGAGGAGGAATTAGCAACAGCTGAAAATAAGGACGTTGGAAAGTCATCCTTAGCTGATAAACAAGAAAAGAAAGAAGCTGATAATGTTGTAATGACCGGGACACAAGAATTGAAAGATGATATGATAGATGATATTTTAATAGAAGCCGCCGAAATTATTAAGGCGGAGGAAAAATTGCAGGCAGAAGATGAGTTAGAAAAGGTGAAGGAAAGTGATCTAAAGAGCGAAGTTCTTGTCATACCAGACAACGAAGGTGTGGAGGCTGAACCCACAAAGCCAACTGGGGATATGGATAAACAAATGGAAAAAGATGCTGATACAAGTGAAAAGCAGGCGCCGAGCAAAACTTCAGAACAAAAAATACTCGCTCCAAAAATTGGAGCTGTTACAAAAGAAACTGAGTCGGACGACGAAGTTATTTTTTTCGAGCCCATTGAGAAGTCGGCGAAAGGTATTGCAATTGAAACCAAAACTGAAGCTGCCAAGGATATGCCGATAAAAGTCAAGGAAGTAACTCCCAAGAAGGATGACGATGTGGTCTTGGTGTCAGAGGACGAGGATGAAGTACGACCCACAAAAAAACCTGAAGAGGAGCCTAGCAAAAGCAGTACCAAGGAAACTGTCACTACAACATCCGATTCTAAATCGGATGCAGCTGTAAGCACTAGTTTGCTGGCCGACAACTCGGACAATGCCTGTGATCAGTTTGAGAAGCTGAAGATGGAGAAGCCAAAGGCCAGCGCCAGCGATGATGTGAACAGCAACTCCAGCAATTTGCTGCAACCCTCGCAAAAAGTCAGCGACGAGACAGCAGCTGAAGCTGACGTCGAAGCTGAGCCCGAACCAGAAGTTGAACCCATTGCGGATGATGGCGATGTGGAAATGGTTGCCGATGAGGATGAGCAGAATGCAGCTGTCCCAGAGGGCAAGCGTATTAGACTGAGTACAGATGATAAGCCCGAGGCTAGCAATAGCTCTAGCTGTACCACCTCCAACACAACCGCCCACGATCAAGATGCTCAACCCCCAGTTGCCAAACGTAGCCACAGTCTGCTGGCTAACAGTAGCCCAACGGAGAAAGAAGAAACTGCCAGCAAGAAGATTAAAAGAGACGACTCTGACTCCAATAGCTCCGCAGACGGCACCTTACAGATCGACTTAGATACACATGAGTCCGAAGCGGTAGCGACCGCTGATCCTGCTAAGGACAAGACTGATGAGGTGGATTCAAAGGTAGTGCCAATCGAATTGAAGCCGACACCGGAGCTCAAGACCGATGTAGAACCGCTGCGTTTGGAATATGTAAGGAGGTTGCGTAAGAGCTTCGACAAGATGACGCGACTGGATCTGGAGGAGCTGGTGATGCAGAAGATCGTCGAGATAATGCTGGTAAAAAGCGATTTTGCGGAACTTCGACGTGCGACGGACAAGCACGAGGCGACACTGGCCTGCTATCGCCGCAAAATTGCAGAGGTGTCTAAGCAGTTTCTCGATCTAGAAACCGTGCACAAGCGTGTGATTAAGGATCTGGAAGTAAAGAATGCTCACTTTACAGCGCCAGTCCGTATTACACGTGCCGTGGGTCTCCAGGTGGGCATGACCCTAATGAAGAAACCCAGCGATGATGCACGCCACCAAGCTGGCGGCCATACTGCGGGCAGTATGTCAACGCAATCATCAAACACACCGCCAAAGGCCAACCCAACGCCGATGCGTTCACCGATGCGCATGAATTCGCTGCGTCCAGGTGCAGGACCGCAACAGACACCGCACCAGCAACACCAACAGCAGCAGCAGCAACGCTCCTCGCTCCCCAATATGTCGCCAGGCCCCAGCGGTACGCAGCAAGTGCGTCGCGGCTGCATGCAGAAGGTAACGCCACCGCGTCCAGTCAACAATACGCCAAGCAGTCATCAAGCCACTCAGAGCCAGAGCATGCAACGCATGCAACAAGCATCGCTCGCTGGCGCTGCTCGGCCCATGTATGCTACTAAGCACACCGGCAACACAGGTCCGGCAGCTGCAGCGGCAGCAGCTGTTGCTGCAACAGCAGCAGCAACCATGCGCTTACGTGGAACATTCAAGCCCGTGAACAAGGAATATCAAGGCGGCTACACGCCACAGAAACAACAGCAGCACCAGCAACAGCTACTGATGCAACAGCAACAACAACAACAACAACAACAACAACAACAACAGCTACAACATCATCAGCAACAGCCCATGCCGTGAGTAATCCTCGCTTTATCTCCTTGCCTCAGTTTCCTTACATTCACTCTTCTTGCAGTGTGCGAATTGGACGCAGTCCTGGCAAGCAGCCCATGAATATGGGCAACAAGCAACGTCCCATGCCCATAGGCGGTGGCACGGTATCGGTGCCCATGTCAAATACCACAGACAGCGGTTCTGGGGCTGGTTATGGTCAACCCAGCCTAGCGCCCGCCAGGCCAAAAGAAAAGGCCGTCATTGACTTAACCGACGAGGATGATGCGGCTGCAGCTGCTGCCGCCGCAGAGGAGCTTAATGCCCGTCTGCGTCAATCGTCAAATGTCTCGGTCAAGCGCAGCATGCAGCCTACTTCCACTGGACCGGGCGGTGGCAATGCCCGTCCGGTGGCCGGCAGTGTTGTTCGTGTGTCACCCATGAACTTGCCACGCAATAATGCCGTTTCCAGACAGATTGTTAGCAACAATGGTGCAGGTAATGCAAAATCACGTAAACCTTCAAAAGCACATAAGAATATTTAAATTCATATATGTAAGAATTTAATGGAATTAAATGTTATGCAAATGTAAATAACTAGAATGCCCAGCAGTAGGTGACATAAAATAGTGTATAATGTTGGAATCGTGCTTGAAATGAGGAAATACGAAACATGTTTAGGAGCGTTTTCTCCATGTACAGTTGGCAGTTAATGCTCCGGATATTGAGAAAATTAAGGTTAATTGTCAGGGGATTGAGAAACTAGTATAGTTCTTAAGAATTCAGTAATCCGAAGAAAGAATCTAATGTTTAATAGTCTATCTGTCGATTTATTTGCGAGTGATCTGAAATTTACTGCTGTGTTGAAAGATTTAAATTGCTGATATTTTTTTATAGCATTTACTAAAAGATCGCTTGTAAATCAAGCTTATGTATGGAAATCGTTTTTTGTTATATAAAATTGTAATAGATAGAGGAAATTTTAAAAAATTGAAGTACTTTAATAGCAAGACAAAATTTGTGATGCAAATGTGATAAGGCTGGGTAAAAACAAATTAAATATGTAGAATTTAATAACATAGTATATAGACTGGAATACCTTGATGTAACAACGGTTGTTGTAGTAAATTGATAGCGCTGCAAATAAGGGAAATGGATGACTATTATTAAGGTCAGATATATTCGGGAATAAAGTGAAGTATATTGGGGTTACAAAAAGTGTACTGGAATCCCTCAAGTGTTGGATTTCGATAAATATCAAAAGAAAAATGGAAGTAAGAAATCAAGAAAGAAACAATTGTTGTGTTATATTGTACATTTTATGTTAAATCTTTAAGAAGCAAACATTTATTAATGAGGTCATGTCGTTAACAGGTCAACGCAATTCGATTGGCTCCAATGTTACCATGCAGATACGTTCGGAGAATACACCGCCGAGTTCGGGTCGAGCCCGTCTATCGCATCCTGCTCCCTTGCCGTCGGCGCCAGCACAGACGTTTCATCCGGACTGGAAGTTACCACCATCTCGTCCCGTTATACGCATCAGCTTGCATGATTCGGGCATTGTCATCTCATGGACTTTGGAGGACACGGGCAGTCGCTTTGCCGAGTGCGTGACCTATCAGATCTACGCCTACCAGGAGACCATCAACGAGCCCAGCACCGACTCGTGGCGTCATGTGGGCGATGTCAAGGCCATGTTGCTGCCCATGGCGGTAACCCTGAATCAGTTTCAGGAGAATCAGCGCTACTTCTTTGCTGTTCGTGGCGTGGACGCCCACGAACGTTATGGTGTATTTAGTCTGCCCAAAACGTGGTAAAAAGTCGAACTCCCGTGTTCTCCCGTTCTTGTATCTTCAAGCATCTTCATTATTTAAAATTTTATTTTATGTATAATTTATTTACTAATGTACGTTGCCCCATTTGGAAGTATAAGGCGTGTGGCAAAAAGTCTGTTTCACAACTGTGAAACTTCTCTGCCCAGCATATACATTATTACATATTTATATGTTCGTTCCTTAAGATATACTTAGATACTGAGCAGCCATAGAATTGGCAGCTGTTGATATGAATATCCGCTTAAATCTAAGTTAGATCTAAGTTTTTACCTTATGAAGTGTTATTTTATAATGTAATCAGAAGAACTGCTCATTCAGAAGCTTCGTAGAGATTAAACGCAACAACACATTTCTGTAATTATTTTGTAATTTAAGTTTTCTCTTTTAAGCTTGCAAGAATTAGTTCACAATGAATAAATATCAAATGAAACAAAAACAGCACTTTGATAAATATTACAGATATCTTTTGGTTCGTCTCAGCTTTGATGATAGATGTTTATACAACTTCCCACTTGTGGGAACAGGGAGAACCCGACCAATATATCTGATTTCATAGGTCAGTTGCCAATTGTGTTGAATGAAAAGTAATATTGTTGCAACCATATATATTAACTAATCTCAAAAGTATTAGTTTCATTTTGATATAACTAGTCTACTAAAAGATATCCTGTACCCAGGTCTAAATTCTCCTAACACCTATGCTTTGCACTGTAAAAAGCAGTTTCTTGAACAACCTTTGTTAATGAATGTAATACTGATAATCAGCATACTAAAATATATGTGCAACATACATCTAGGACAAATCTACTTGTGGTTTTAATCGTTTTTTGGGAGTTCAAAATTTGATTTAACTTTGCGTTGGTTGGATCGAATCTGGTGCTGATCAATAGTATAAATTAACTGGGACATATCTTACATGTTATGATAACCTGATCTATAATACTAAATTTCTGGCATTGATGGATCTATCAAAATAAATAGTACGCTACTCTTAAGTGATTCTGATACAATCAGCTGTTTTTATCAAATGTTTTTCGACTTATCGATATTTTGTATGTAAGAATAGGAAAGGATGTTTGAAAATGAGCATTGAGTTCCTTTGAAGTTTTGGGAAAGAAAATATACTTTTATAACTCCCTACCTCTGCCCCGAAAATCCGCAATAGCTACGCCTAAAACAGCGAGGGTATATTTTCCACTATTCACTACTGTTTTGGTAGTAGGTGTACTATCAACTTAAAGGCGGACTCATATGCTTTGGCATTTTGCCATATATGTATGTGAAATATCGTTATCGAACTCAACTGTACAAAATTCTATATGATAAACGTAGAAGTACATGTTAAATATTTTAACATATAAGCTTATGTGACACCTTTTGATGATAGAAGTGAAAGAGGTGTCACATCGTGTGAACGAGTATCTCACTCACAAAATCCATGTTGCAGAATGCCATATCGTACTCACACGCTATGGCAACTACCGACTGCCACATATATGGCAAAACAGTTGAATAGTTTGCAACTTTATAGATTCGAATTATTAATAAAATTGGTACCCAAGTCGCGTTTTCTATATCAGTGTGAGAGATCGTCAGTGATGATCTTGTTGTCTAAAATAAGTATCCTTTTAGTACACTAAAGTATCGATTATTTTCAGTGAATTAATAAGTATAATGGAATGACACATGCAACTATCTTAACCTCTTTAACAATATGCTTCAAAAAATGTTGTTTGTCTTCTAAGAAAGGAAAGCTTTTTGAGGGTGTTCTTGATGAATTACTAAAAAAGGATCTTGTTACATACGTTCGCTCAACGCCACCCTTTTACAGGATATATACATATATTAAGTCAAAGGACGATAACAGCAATGGTTGGACAATTACTAGCGACAATTGTAGGTACAGTCGTATGTCAATCTAAAACCAAATTAGCATTTAGTGTGCATATCCTTGTTGATATTGTGTACGGCAGGCAGAGCAAATTAAGGACGAGTTCGACAAATTAGCACAAATTGCATGCACAAATTGATTTTGAACCAGAAAGCAAAAACACTATCTAGATAGTGTGTTAGTGGGGTGGAGGACCCTGCAGAGGGTAAGGGGAGTACTGTAATCGATGGCACATAAAATATAGATACGCCCATTTCAGTGAGTGTGTCCGTCCATTTAGGGGTCACTTGAAGCCAACATTGGCCTTAATGGCACATGCCAACGTTGCATGTTAAATGCAAGCCCCACGCCCCGCCACACCCCGCCATTGCCATGGCAGCAGCGCCAATTGCTCTCATGCACTTGACATTGGATAAGCGTTGCCAGCAACGTCGCGACATTCTTTTTGTGTCCATTCAAGCGCTGCAAGTGGCAGAGAGCGTCGTGATTGGTGGCTGCCGCATAAGGCCTGCCGCTTGCCGCTTCCTGCCTGCTGCTTGCAACGGGCTTAGTTCGTGGCAAGTTTGTGCCGTGCCGCGTGGCCACGTGCCAGCGCACTTTGAACAGCAGCCAAAAACCTTGACATTAAGCACAACAGACTTAATAACTTCGCGTTCCGAATTCCACATTCGAGCCAATTTCACAGAAATATTTAGGGATTGTCTACTGAAGTTTGCAATCTTCAAAAAGTAATGTACACACTATTCTGTTCAAATGATTCCATAGTGTAATTTAAAACAGGTCTAAATAGGTCTAAATAGTAGAGCTGCAAACATATCGATAGTGCTCGATCCGATAGTTTCAAAGTCGCTTGGTACCTTATAAACATAAAATGAATTGAAATTCTGTAAAAACTGTAATAGAACAATTAGAAATGTTGAGTTTTTGCGGAGTATAATGAACTAATAAGCTATTATACTATCAAGATAGTGAGATCTCAAACGATAGTGGCGGAAAAACTATCGTTCCCATCCATAATGTCTTCGATTGGTTTGCAGCTCTAGTGTACAGTCCTTTTTCGGTTTTAATTTTAAAATAAATTCCGCAGAAAACTAGGCGCGTTCCCAAATTAGCAGATGTTTTCCTGATAACACTCTTGAATTAAATCCATCAAAATATGTTTTAAGTGTTAGAGTTAAATGAGCATTCAGCAAAACAAAAGTTATTAAATGTAATCCAAAGTATGCTGGAATTAATTCGAAAGTGGAGCTCGGAACAGGGTCTACTCGTAAAGTCTTTCTCATTTATCTAGAATGAACTTAAAACAATATTTAAATATATCCTGCCCCAAACTATTATGCTGGAATTGATTACAAATTATTTCTAAAGTAAAATCCGAAACGGGATTTAATTATATCGTTATGTAGAAAGTAAGATTCGACAGATGCCTATATAGTAGGCTTTCCGAAACAGGATATAATTGTATACCCCAAAGTATGTAGAAGGAAGAATTCGGAAGTAGGCTTTCCCGTTTCTTACAAATTGTTGCGAAAGTGAAATCCGGAACAGTTCTGATCAACTCTTCGAATTTGCCTCCGCCTGCTGCATATCCGGCGTTCATAAGTTTAAGTTTTTGCCTGTTTGTCATTTAAATTCATTTGCAACGGCAATGGCACAACGTGTCCTGTCCATCATGCGCTGTCATCCTGTTGTCCTGTTGTCATTGCCGCTCCAATTATTTGGCAATTGTCAAGGCAATTTTAATGTAGAGCACTCAAAAAATTACACACACGCACACCCTGGTTGCATTTAATTGAAATAACTGTTACAAACACACACTGCATCATTTCCGAGAAATGTCTTAGCAGCCGCAAAACACACTCCACACCGCCCCGCCCCGCCCCGCCCCGCCAGTAAGCAAAGCATAACAAAAACACAGATGTTCGTCAGCAGGCAAAAAACTGCTGGCGCTCACTGTTGACTGCGCATGCGTCGCTTGCAGCACGGCAACACTGTTGCGTACTATCGTAGCAGCATTTTGGTATCAACTTTAGTGGCAGCTCGTCCTGTGGCATTTTGTTTGTTATTCGCTCGCTGTACGCGCCACGTAACGGTTGTTTGTCGGCATTCAACGCAAGACGTGCTACGCGCAACGTGCAACTTCCGGCGGCATGTGCGCGCTTTTGACAATTTGGCGTGTGTTAAAAATAAATTATCAATATTTTTGGCATCATTTTTAATGTGTGTGTCGTGTTTTACATTTAAACAAAATATATATATAATATATACAAAAATTTATTAAAAATATTCAAATATTTATAACACACAAAAATAATAAAAAATTCTTATTGATGTCTAGTTTGTTAATTGCACGCATAAAAAATATATAAATAAATTGATTGGCATATATTAATCCAGCTTTAAAAGATTAAATGCGCATTATAAATGTTAAAACTAATATATAAAAAACTTTAATTAAAATATCGATTACAAGGCAAGCCGTCAATCACTTTGTAAGTGTAACAATGCCCCAAAGCGTTCCACATTTAACCTGGGTGTGTGTGTGTGTGTGTATGTTAATTAAATTACCGTTATGTGTGCTTAACAACAATGCCAAAACACACAACACACGCACACCTCTATTGCAAGTAATTATAAAAAAACAGCAGTTACATACATAAACAAAAACAAGAAACAAGTGCTCACACACACACACACACACTCGCCACACACAACAAAAACAATAACACATGAAACTAGCATACGTCAACTCAAAACCCATTTCCAGAATCGACTCCAACTCCGGCTCCAGCTCCGGCTCCGGCTCCGGTTTCATGTCTTGGCCCTGGCCACTTGGGGCCATATTTGATGTTTGTCGTCTGCATATGCATGTGTGTGTGTGTGTGTGTGTGTGTGTGTGTGTGTGTGTGTGTGTGTGTGTGTGTGTTAACTGGGCTGTGCCTACGTCTATTACATGCTGTGGCCATTTGCACGTACCGCGTTACTATTATTAAGCGTCTTATTGTACAATGAGAGCGCACATAAGTATGCTACGTTTTCAGCGGCTCAGACTTAACCATCTACAATGCTTGACTGCTATGATATACGAGTGTGTGTGTGTGTGTGTGTGTATGCTTAAGGTGCAATAAGCTGGCATTAGCCGTATACATATATTTAATGCAAGCAGCTTGGCTTACGAGTCAAATCGATAAAAACATGATCCTTATGTGTTTATGTGGTCTATCAGTCATCTAGCTAAGCTTTGAGCTTATGTCCTCGCAGTTTATATTCATTTTTCATTAGGGATTAGCGCTATTGCAACCTTAAGGATCTAATAGTTGGAATTTCAGATTTTCACTTACTTGAAATCATCGTGATGAATGAATTCTTAAGATGTTAGTAATTAGTTAATAGGGAATGCAAGAATTCCTGAAATAACCTACAACTTCAAATACATTCAAAGTTTATTTTTCTGTTTTCAAATGAAATAGGAATCGGTTTTGCGCCTTGAACATGTATTCCATTAGTTTTCATTCAACTGATTCAAAGGGAAAATTTTTTAAATCGAATATTCATCTTGCGCAATTTAAATCAGCTTATAATTCCGAACTGGAAATGGAAACAAAATTTGTAGTCAAATAGTTATCACAGAAGTCTGCTTAAGAATTTAATGCAAGAATAGTAAAAGGAGCTGAGAAAATTGTAAGACAAAGGATTCAATTTCTTAATTATATTCTAAGCTTTTTCTTGCATGGTTAACAAACTTGGTATCCTTAGGGTTTGTCTTTGTAAATTAAGAAAATAAAATAAAGATAAAGTAAACTTATATTTTCTGCCTAAGAATGTATAACCAAAGTTTGCTTTTGGTATAAATATTTTTATTAGGCGTCATTATAATTAATTTGATACAAATTGTTGAACTGTGAGGCAAATTTGAGGTCGCAGTTTGCTAGACTCAGAAAAACACAAAGATCTAAAACTATTAAAGTCTCAGAGGTACTAAAAACTTATTGCAATATTCAGAAAAAAGAGCTGCTTTACTCAGGACTGGCAATGGGCAGATTTCGCGATCTCGAGAAGAAATCCTCAATGACAGAATGCATCCTGACTAGAAAAGCAAGTAGATATAGGAACTGTCAATGAAAATCCTTGCATTTGTGCATGATATCGAACTGAGAAGCGAGTATAAGGCTCCGAAGGAAGTAGATCTTGTAAGTCTCATAACAATAATGAGCATACTGTTCAGTTGTCATAATACCTGTATATTTGATATACACGATAACTACTTATTTGATGTTCTTTTCAATTGAAATATCAAATATTTGTGTGCATTGAGAGTGGAATGAGCCCTGGGTGCAACTGAATTAAATTGCACACTTTGTTCAATACCTTTTTTGTTCAACAGAGGCAGCTTAGCATTTGTGAAGTTTGTAGCTTAAGGCTGACACGAAAGTAAATCTAAAGCGCTGGCATATTGCCCGCAGGACATGTGTGTGCCCCCAACACGTCGAGGTGTTGTATACAAACAACTAATAACACGGCACACACAGGCACGCTCTCATATTTTTCATAAATTTTCCAACGCTTGTGGAAAGTCGAGACAGCAGACAAGTTCTCTTTGGCGAGGTGGAGTGGAACAGGACGAAAGCTGGTGCTAAGGATCGCAATACACGTATGCAAATATGCAAAGACCAGCATAAATGTGCTATAATAGCCGCACTTTAGAACTGAGTATTGAGCACGAGTATTGGGTTTGAGTATTGAGTATTGATTATCAGTTTTGCATACTAATAAGCGAGTGCTTTGTTATAGTGCTGAATTGAGACGCGAGGAGGGAACGGGCACGGGCAGGGGCACGGGCACACAAAACGACAACCGCGCACAAATGTGACTATGAATGTCATTGTAGTTGTGTGTGCAAGCGTGTGTGTGTGTGTGTGTGTGTGTGTGTGTGTGTGTGTGTGTGTGATAGAGTCGCTGTTTGTTGTTTACCATGGCAGCTGCTCTGGACACCAAAAAGGGAGCGCCTTTTGGCCCCAAACAAGCCACACACCACTTTCACATATACATCATAATCGTTAATGCGTTAAGGGCATTCCTGAAAAAATTAAAGAATTTTGTTTAAGGTTTACTCAAGGTTTCATAAAAACATTTATCTTAAAATTGAGTAATCTAGTTTTTCGTTGTTTTGTTTAAATAAATGTGTTTTATTTTAATTACTCTCAGAATTTCTGCAAAATTGCATATATTGTAAATGAATTATTAGATCTCCGCAAATAAATTGCCCAAACTGCAGAAAGTACCCATACTTTTGTAGCCAAAGACAGCTAGCCTTATTTATTTTCTTTTGAATTTAGTAAATATATTTCAGAAATTTTTAAATTTTTTCTACAAAATAGAAATTATTTCTAGCTTTTAGGGTTCAATTTATAATAGGGAGATTTTCTGAATTCTATGCATTTATTATACTGAGTATAGTTGGCTTGCAGCTCAGTTGATTTTTACATAAGCTTATAAATTTTTAGAAGCACATTTCTAAACTGTGTTAAAAGGTATCTATTTATTTATTATAATATTAGCTAAAAATTAAAATTATAAGTATAAATTATAAGTGTGAATTAACTAAGAATTAACTAAGAAGTTGTAAGTCTCATGAAATTGCTTCCTTTTTGTTTTTAAATTCCTTTTAATGGTACCAGCTTGGGGTAGTCAGTTTTCAGTTTAAAATCTATGAATTACAAAAGCGAAAAAAATATACAAATGCGACAAAATATACAAATGTAAATCAAAAGATTCAAGAAACAATATGTTGATGCTGGAAATATATATAAATTATTTAAATTTTAATACTTATTATTCTAAATGAAAAAATAAATAGGGACACGACGCTAGCGCTCTGCTCCTATAAAGTATGAGAATATTATTAATATTTTAAAATGTAGTTTGATAAATAAATAACAAAATGCAACACATCAAAAATAAAACATTGGAAGATGCTTGAAGGTATTTCAAATAGTTAACTAATTAGCTAAATTGAGCTTAGTCAGCTTACGCTTTAGGTAGCATGCAGGATAGCTTACAGTATGTAGAAAGCACTCAGGAATAGCCTTATTATTTATTTAGGCGGCAGTTGTATGTTTGCTTTTTTTGTTCGATTTGTTTAGTGGCGCCTCAAAGGCTTTTTCGGCCCATTGTTTGGCAAGGGGCGGCGGCCAGTTCCTTTTTATTATTTTTATTTTTTGTTTTTTTTTATTCTTTTCGTCGGCGTCGCCATTGTTTTTTAGGTCTGTTGTATTACGTATAAGTCTAGTAATGTTTCTTTCTTTTTGTTTTTTGGCTGCTAGTTAGTTTTATTTTTATTTTTATCGGTTAGTGTGTTAGTGTTGCTTGGCGGCGCTTCCGTTGGCTGCCTTCTTCCTGTATTTTGTATTTTTGTTTCTGCCTCTTGTTGTTGCCAGCACATTTCCGCCACAGTCATAACACGAGTAGCAAACAGCTGATAACACAACCCCCAACAAGCAGGGGATGGCTGCCAGGAAGCTATAAAAAAGTGTTGCCTCACATTTCGGGTACGCCTGGCAATGGGGCGTGAATTGGGGTTGGGTTGGGTTGGTGCCGGGGTTGGGGTTGGGGTTGGGCTTTAGGGGGAGTTTTCCTGGAGCATGCATTGTTTTGACGCCCTTAACAATTCGTGTCTCGAATTGCAGGCAACGTCGATTAGCTGGGCAAGTAAAGGCACTCGCCTCAGACGAATCAGAATCAATAGCCGTCTTATAATCAATCATGAACCTGAGCATGATAAACGCTCCTACAATGCAAACAACTGAAACAACAAACAATCAAATCGATGAACTTGACGGCCCCTCTTCAACCCCCCGCCACTTCGGTAGCTGTCGAAACTGCCAGTTGGCCTAAAGTTGTTTGAGCTGCGAATTATTATTGCATTTGCCATTTGAATGGCAATTTTGCGATGAGAGATTTATGGATCTATATACTTATATATGGTATGTGTGTATATCTGCTTGCGGCTGAGTGTATAAGTTTGAAGTGACAGGACACGGGGCGTATGATAAATGTAATCCGCATCAAATTTGTTGCGGAAATGAAATAACGGAAGCGCTTAAAGCGAACCCACACACACACACAAAGTATGTATATGAGAGCCCTGCTGTAAATTTGCGCGTAAAAATCGCCTTATAAAAAAATTGAATGTTTCTCATTCATTTTCATACAGAATGGGATTTTTGAAGCACGTTTGAATTACTTTTTTTACGTTCCCTTATAAAAGGAAGCATGCAGCGCACATGAAAAAAGCAGCAAACTCTTCAGGTCATTTTAAAATACTAATTTCATGAGATGTTCTCAATAGCTGAAAAGCGCAGCGAAGATCTCATGCATTTGCTTTACTTTTAGCCCCCGATCAGTGCAAAGTCATGCAGAAATAAGCGCTGCTGGCATGCCTCTTTTTCAGCAGTCGCTGCCTTTTGGCCTTACAAGCCTGTGAAAAATCACCTCCATTGTTTTATATGCTGCTTCTTTTGTGTCTGTTAAATTGAGAAAAATGTTTGCTAAGCTCATGATGTTATTTTCTGCAGGGCACCAACATTCACACACAAGCAAAGTGCTTACACGTTGATATACTTTTGCAATATTAATGATGTTGATGCTTATGTAAATGTAAATGTAAATGCAAACGAAAACAGCAAATCAAATAAAGAAAAAAAATATATATATCTATACACTGACACTCACAGCTGCCTGGAGCTATCAGCCTTCAAATACTACAAGTGTATTCTTGTTATTCTTTCTTTTTACAGGGCAAAACGTTCGAATCATTTCAACTAAAATCTCAAATCAAAACGTTTGCAAAAAGGCAAGGCAAACAAATAGCAGGAGATACAAATACAAATACAAATGCAAACATATGTATATCTATGTGTATGTATGTATATGAGGCAGACGCCGGATAGGCTGTCAAGCAGCGCTGGAAAGGACCAACCGGCAAATCCCCAAGCAACACTTAAGGCATAAATCTAAACTCAATCACGCAGCAAGGTAGCAGCCTATCCACATCCACATCCACATCCACATCCACGTCCAGATTCAGATTCAGATCCAAAGACTGAGACTGAGATAGAGATAGAAAGATAGGAACAGAGACAAACGATGTAGTAGCCGACAAAAGTGGCTGCCTCTGATAGCACTGCTGTAATCATCATCAGAGCCATCATCAGCTTCATCTGCATTATCTTGGCTCTGGCTCTCTTGACTGTTGACGCTGCCTACGCCACCCTGCCCGTCCGGCCCGTCCGCCCCGTAAAATGTTGATTTAGTTTGCGGCCAGGACCTGAGCATTGTAAACATGCCAGCACACCCCAGGACCAGACACTCAATGACATTTCGAGCCTGATTCAAGGACGTGCAAACGAAATCCAAAGCGAACGCCACAAATTAGCTCCCCAACCGAAAAACATTCTCAACACAAACCTGAGCATCTGCGGGATATCAAAATGGCAAGGTAAGTCAGCAACTTCTTATACTACCCCGCTACAATAACTAGGCTTACTTTTATAATAAGGCATTGCAGAACTCACTGTGGTAATATATTTCTGTGGCAACATCAAAATATATAATATAAATCGAGAAAACCAGCTGAGTTTCGGAAAACAAACTTGAAATACCCTTGAAGAAATGTTTAATTATTTATCCTAGGAATCCTAGGTTATTATTTTATTATAACTACATATATGCTATCCGATTTGTGAGTAGTTATTTGATTTAATATAGCTATCCCATTTGTTAGACTCCAAAATTACACCCTCAATGCATTAAATATTTCATGATAATGTCTGAATAGCTTTTCAAGGGTATTTGGAAAACATGACTGCCAAATGTTTCCAGTTCAGTTCTCAAAAAGGAGCCGCAAAACGTTTTCAGGCATTTCAACACACAAAGAAAGCGAGGCAAATCGCATTTATCATGCTGACTCCGTAAGTTATGTTTGAATGCGAGCAATAGATAAATTTCCTTGCATACAACAAGTTCAAAGCAAACAATTTTTCCACAAAATGAATGGGGAGCCTACGAGAAATGCAGAGATTTATAGCGTTGAAATTTAACAACAGTTTGATAACAAATATTGTACACACAAAAATAAATTAAGAGTTTCTGTTAAAAGCAAAAGCTGTTTGGTCTTTGTATATTTTGGCTGAGCGATGCGAGGCAATAATAAATGAAATAAATAATAAAAGTTATGGTAATTTTTTAAATAACGAACAGGAATGCGAAATGCCTTACAATCAAATCAAAATACTGGTAAATAGCACGACGGGAGACAAATTCACAGCACAAACAAAGCGAATGCCAGCGATAAACCATTTTACAAACTTATTCTCTGTTCACACTATCTAATATTTACATGCAATGTTTTCTGAATTGATACTCGCGCAACTATCACGCTCTGGGGGGTTACATTTACAAACCTATGAAGATTTCAAACACTGACTGAGTTCATAAGGAAAAACTTATAAGACTGGTCAAAATTCACATGACTATCTCGCTCGCCATTGAAGCGGAGCTATCTCGCCTTGCTTCTTGCTTTGCTTCTTCTTTTGCTACTCGCCTTGCTCTTTCGTTTACTTCTTTGCTTGCTTTCTTGCTTCTTACATTGCTTCTCGCATCGCTTCTTGCTTTGGTTCTTGTTTTGCTTTTTGCTTGCTTAGCTTCTTACATTGCTGCTCGCATTGGTTCTTGCTTTGCTTTTTTGTTATGCTTCTTGCTTTACATCTCACATCCTTCCGGCCTCGCTTCTAGCTAGGTTTTTGCTTTGCTTTTTCACTATGCTTCTTACTTTGTTTTTCTTATCGATTCCTTTTTTGCTTCTCGTTACGAATCTCGCTTTTCTTCTTGCTTTGTTGCTTTATTTTGTCTCTCGCATCGCTTCTTTACAGCTTGCTTTGCTTTTTCATTGACTTTCTGCTTGGCGTCTCTCTGCTTGCTTCTCTCCTTACTTTTTGCTTGAATTCTCACCTAACTTCTAGCATCCTTCGCTTCACTATCCATCACACAGTTTGAAATAATTGTTTAATAGTTTTCTAATAATATTATAATAACATTTGCTTGTCCTATTGAAATATTCAAAATGCGCTAACCACAAATTTTTGTTTGAGCCAGGCCCGAAGGCATGTTGGTTATTTCATTATTAAAAGGAAGATGCTTTGGTTTGTGGAGTTTAATAGACAAACCTCATAGCCCAACCGAGAAATGTACACAATGCAATTGCGGCACACAAGCAAATTGCATTCAAGCAGTTTCGGTGGCATGTTGCAACATGTTACCTGCAACATGCTACCTGACAAAGCCAAACCGCAACATCGACTTTGGCAATGTTCTGATTAATTTGCAGCCAGCAGGCAAAATGCAATTTAGCCTCGAACAGGATGTGACAGTATACAACAGAATTTGTGCTGAGTGTGCAGTCAGGAAGAGCCTTAAATTATCCTGGCACTGCTTGGATGTGGCACATAACTTTTAATCCTTCTACCTCGACCTGGACCACAGGCAGCTGCCATAATTTGTAAATTCGTTTGATTTTCGGCCAACTGTGAGTAATTTTGAATGCAAGTGGCCAAAACACAATGATAGCATTTGTGGCAAATGGAAAACTCATATAAAAAACAAAACAAAAACTAAAAAATTCAAGCTGTACAGGCTTCGACTTTGAAATACCCTATAATCTATATACAGATGCAACTAGAATCTATATTGATCATAATTTATCAGGTGAAGAGTTTATCATACCTACATTACTTACATGTGTATAATATATCTCCAGTCCCAAAGGTTATAAGCAGCTTCTTTCTAAAACGGCTCATAAAATATCAGTTTTAGTTGTTTTTACTCCCTGTACGCATAAAATGGGTAAAAAGAGGTAGTAAGTCTGTGAAAATGTATGTAACAGGCAGAAGGAGACATCTCCGAAAAACAATGCTATAGTCTGAAATTGAAAACAAACCTGATCTGCGTATGGTATACAGGAACCTACATATCAAATTAGGTGTCTCTAGCTCTTATAGTTGCTGAGATCAACGTGTTCATCCGGACAGACGGACAGACAGACGGACATGGCCAAATCGAAATCTCTTTTGATACTGATCAAGAATATATATACTTTATAGGGTCGGAGATGTCTTCTTCTGTCTGTTACATACATTTGCACAGATTTACTACCTCTTTTTACCCATTTTATGCGTACAGGGAGTAAAAATATAAGCTAAGAACAGTACAGGGTATACTTTAAAAACCCTTTATGGTTAACCAAGCACCAATGAGTGTGTTTTATGGCCAAGGGCAAAAACTATGGAAAACGATATTGGCAAAACTTGAACGAGCGCGATGGCCACTTCAATCATGGCCAACTCGCTGTTACCAGCAATTTCACGGCCAAAGTGCAGCGCCTGAAAGTGTGTGTGTGTGTGTGTGTGTGTTGGGGCTGGAAGTAAACTGTAACTAAACGGTTAATATGCAAACGCATAGGCAACGACAACATGGGCGGGGCAGGGGCGGTAGGGGCAGCAGGAGCGCAGCTCCTGGCGAGGTCAACTGAACTGTTGGCCCGGCTGTGTCAATTATGGCGGCCCATTGGGGCTATTACTCGTAATAGTAGTTGCCATTGCCGACCATGTCTGGGCCATAAGTTTTACGATTCCTAATAGCTGCACAGCCCCTAAATGCTTAGGCAGTTAACAGCTGACGGTTCTCTGGAGTTGTCTGGGAGCTAGCTGCCTGCAATGACAATTTCTTGGTTGGCAAAGGATCGCCTCAGCCCTTTGTTCAGTTGCCTTCACGTTTTTACGTTTCTACGGCTTCAAGGTGGCTTTTATGTGCTTGTAATTACTCCTCACTTCACGCTACACCCTAATGCGCCCAACAATGGAACATTTTCAAACGGATATGGATACGTTTGTGGCGCGTGCGAAGTACGCAACAAGCCAAACAGCAAAGACAATGAAAAGTTGTTTGTCATTAATTTAATTTCACTAAGGCAACAAAAGACAACAACCCACACGCATTTGCACAAAAAAAGACGTACAGTTTTAAATTTCACTTAATGTCTGAAACATACAACAAATAAAAGTATATACATATACCACATATACATGTAAGTATCGGTGTGTCTATTTTGAGAAGCAAACATTGAAGAAAAGTCATCAGTTGAGGATGAGAAGCAGGCGTCTGGTGGGGTTAGTCACCCTACTAACTCTCCACATTATCGTAAAGGTTGCACATTGTCTTATGATATTATATTATGAAAGCCTCTGGCTAGATTTTAAATGTCAAAGTAATTAACTACATCAAACATCAACATTTTTCCGAATGCTCATGATTATGATTTTGACTTGTAGCCTCAAAGTTCATAGTAGATGTTCATCCTTAGTTTCCTCCCTCCATAATTTTGTTCCCTAGTAGGATTTGGCATTTACAATTTCATTATATCAAACAATAATAAGATTTTTCCCAATTTTCATGATGATGATTTGACTTGTAGTTAGTTCCCTATTTTATTCTTAGTAAATTTTCATCCTCAACTTCCATACCTTTGTTAAAACTGAACCGATTGTCATGCGGAATGTCTTTTTGGTCGTGGTTTGTTCCTAGTATGCTTTGGCATAAATTTTTCCGATTTTTCATGATTATGAGCTTGATTTATATTTAGTTCCCAACTTCAGAGCAAATGATCTTCCTAGATTTCTAACTTATATACTGAACCGATGGGTATAAGTTCTTTCCTCATTGTACGCGGAAGTTTGGAGGATTATTTATAAAAAATGTAATACAGATAGAAGTCATCATTGGAATCAAAATGAACAATAGGACCCAACTGAGATCTGTGAAAGCGCACTAGGCAAATTGGCTCCGGATTCACATGTGACATTTAATAGACTGTCTCGCCCACTAGCCCCTAAGCAGAACGGATTCACGGGCCGCAGGATTCACATAAGCCCATTACACAGTTGAACAGTTCCGGGCGGACAAATCGACAAGCTGCGTTTCTGGGAATGCCAGGATTATGATTGGCATTGGCACCAGGCTCAGCCCTCGTTTGTGCGAGAATCAGGCAGCGATTGTATCGTATTTGATGTCCTTCGTTCCACGTCCCCTGTCTCTAGTCTCCAGTCTGATATCTGTTCTCTGTTGTCTCTTGACTGTTGTCTACCTGTGTGCATCAAGGCAAAGATTAATTGGCTTTGTGTAGGGCTTCCAAATGGGTTTGTTTACTATTGTCATGGATTCGCTTGCGTTTCAATTTTCCTATTTTTCCGTCTTGTATTAGGGTTGTTAGCCAACTTTCCATTCTTTTTACAGTTTTTCACACGCAACTCTTGATTATGCCCACTCACGTGCGCAAAATGTATGCAAGGTAAACCTCAATCAGGCAAACATGTTACAATTGTTAACCTGTGACAGCATTTTTGATTTTTTCTACAATTTGCATATAAGAATTGTATAAGTTTTCATACAAAGTCGAACTTTCCTATAAGAAACTCAACGTTTATTTTTAGTGAATATTTGTTAGTATTCAGTTGAAAAACTGTGCTTTTGAGTCAGTGAGATGAAAACTTATCGAACATACCTTAAAAAAGAAAACGAAATCGAGAAAACATAAGCGAAAACGATTCGGATTCAAAAGTATTCGGAAATGGGAACATGTGCTATAGTTCCTCTTAACTTTTCATTCTCAATATAATCTTTTTAATGTATTTGCGACAGACAACACATTCTTTATCCTGATTCTAACTTGAATATGTATGTATAAACCATTAGGTAATAAACGCCTGTTATTTTCATGACAAATATCTTTTGTGTGTGTAACAACAATTAAATTGAACGTAAATCGCACTTTAAATCTACATATGCAAATTTAATCGAAATCAAAAAACACAAATTTGTTTGTCAACAAAAAGGAAAGAATTGTAAATTCTCATGGGGCAGCAACAAAATGTGAGCAAGCAAAATTTAATTTTCCAGTTCAGTTAGACGTAGATTATTTACATTTCATTGAATTTGAATTGATGCGTTTTCAACAAATCCAATTCATTTATTCATTCTATCCATCCATCCATAGACATTCTGTAAACCAGCTTGTAATGTTGAGCTGCAGGTTGACCTTTTTATACCCTGTTTCCAAGGGTAACAAGAGTGTATTGGGTTTATAAAGTGGCCGTCTGTATAATGTGCGACACGCCCCCCATAAATAATAAAATCAATATAGCCTAGAGTCATCAAATTTGATTCAAGGACTACTTATAATCTCCTCGAAAGATAAGACCACTTTCGCCCCCGCTAATTAGCAAAATATTCCAAATAAAGTATGTCAAAGTCGATAACTTCTTATACCGAAATGTGCACACTTTCCATCCTATGCGAGTGCGCATACGAGTATAGATATATATATGTGGGAATACAGATACATATAGGTATGTACTATATGTTTTTTGAAATCGTTCCATTTGCGTCACAGTTGTCGCTTTCATTAGGCCTAACACAAAACCGTTGCGCTTGGCTTGATCCTGTGCTAAATTCCAGCTGGCTCGTAAGTAACGCAGTCCAAAGAGCGCTCAGTTCGCGAGGGCTGTTCAATATGTCTGTGTATAATAAGTATTGTAGCTCTTAAAGCACCAAGGATATTTTTTTACAATTTGTCTTAACTATGCTGAGCTGTATCCCAAATTTCGCAACATTGTAATAATCTGATTTTTGGTGGATTTATTTTCTTCTAAGTGAACTCGAAAATAAAACAAATTACGGGCACCTTTCCGGTTTCCTGAAATGTTTAGATTATTACTACTTTTGTTGAACTGGTGAACTGAATGGGAAGTAATTTTCATCTCTGAATTAAGGATTTAATATGGAAGTGGAAAGTGGAAACCCGAAGAACTGTGATATATTATAGTTTTTTTTGCTAAATATGATGTAATGTAATGTCAGTAAAGCAAACATAACTAACTAGCCTAGATAGTAGTTGACCCTTTTGATAGAGCAATTACGGAAACACAATTTTATAAAAAATATTATGCTTTTTCTGACAACTATCTAAAAAAGCTTTTAAAGATTATTTGTTAAATGTTTTGTTTTATATTTTTGTAACTTGCACACACATTTTTATCCAACTGATGTATAAAAACAAGCAATTTGAATTTACCAATCCTTTTAAGACCAGAACTACAGTTTTCACACAAAATGGAACCGCCCGCTCTCCAACTCGTTTGTTCATCTGTGGTCGAGGTTATTGCTTACTGTGTGTGTGTGATGTGTGTGATGTGTGTGTGTGTGTGTGTGTGTGTGTACATCCCTGTCAGTTCATTAAAAGGCCTTATTGAACAAGTCTTGCTTAAAAGGCACTACAAAATTTATGCAAAAATTCGTTTTTGTTAGGCATTTTGCAAAATTTTCAATTTCAGACACACAGAAGCCAAGTCATTTGGCCATTCTCATTGCTATTTTGCCTGTTTTGGTTTTATTTTGTATTTTTTTTCTTTTTTGTTTTGTTTTGTTGCTGTCATGACCAACAACAATTAACGCTGTGTGTCCTGTAGACTTGTCCTGTCGCTGCAAGGTATGCAATGAATTTTTCAAGGGTTGCTTGTTCAAGAGAGTTTCCGACCGCCGCGCCTTGAAAAGCAAAAATGGAAAAAATATTATAGCATACCCGTAGATATTTACGGTTTGATATAGTTAGGGGTAAAAGGGCAGCCATTAACTGCTTCTGAAGCGGCCAAGCCAAAACGAAGAAATTTAGGACACTTTTTCCTTGCGTTCTGCTGTTGTTGCAAATTAACGAAATGAAGCGGCAAGCGCATTAAAGTAAAAGCTTGAAAAACCAGCTGCAAAAAGAAATTAACAAGCACATAATAATCTAACTTTTTCTATATCTTTTCCCCCATTTTGGTTTTATTTTGCTTTGTTTTTTTGCTTGCCAGCCAACCCAAAAATAATAAAAAGAAGAAGGCTTAAGGCGTGGCTGCTTTTGAGCCAAGTGCCAGCCATTTGGCATTCCATTTAGCTGACCAGCATCAAATGAGCTATTAAGCCTGATGGACTCATAGACACTTTTTTGTTGCCACTTTTTGTCTTCTCGTTTTTGTTTTGTGGCAAAAGGTCAACAGGGATAGGGGTAGGGATAGCAGCGGGACGGGGCGAAGCGTTGAGGCAGAAATTTGGAAATGAAAACAAGCCAAGCTGAATTTAAAGTGTTGGAGCTTAAGTATCCTTGAAGGCGGTTTGATCAAAGCCTTTCACTTAACTGATTTTCATACAAAAAGTGTGTGTGTTTTTGCAACAACTACATATATAGTTAAGTATTCCGATATATTACACAGTTTGACATAATAAAAAACATAACTAAACTTGTAATTAATGAGCTTCTTTCAGAAATCTATAAAACAAATAGAGTTTTTCATAAAATTTCTTTATTTTTGCTATGGTAACCACCATAAAGTTTAATAGAGGGCTGTAAATTGAATCAATCAGAGCCAGCGATGGCACGATTAATCATATGATACACATTAATCGATTATTTTGTCCCAATTCACGATAAAAATAAAAGGTGGTAGAGCAATTTGCAAAGATTGATTATGGCATCAACATACAGCAAAGTGTGGAAATATTATTCCAAAACTAATGAAAAAGATCATAAATTGCATAAATTGGTGCAAATGTAAGAAATCATTCAATTAATCGATTATTTTCATTTTTCTTCGATTAATTGCGATTAACAATCGCTCGTCTTAAATTAATCACATGATTCAATAACCGATTAATGCAACTTTTGGCCATCACTAATTAGAGCTTAATAAGCACTGCTTAAAGTAATGCTGAGAATCTCAGTTATATAGACTCATCTGATCAGTATTATATACATAATCGGTACAGCAATGTCTGCTGGAAGGCGTTACCTATTTGGTGACAAAATTTGAATACCCTTGGCAAGGGCATAAGAAAGGCAACTCAACGCTTGGCCTCGATTGGTTTTCTGCAGCTGCTGTGCCGCAAAATGAAAAGTCTAAACGGAAACGGAAATGACAGCCGAACACAGGGCCCCCGGTCCCGCGGTCCCCCGGTCCCAACCCTCCCCCCTGTTACAGTCCAGCGGTTGCCATTGAAACGCATTGAGGCGTTTGCCTTCGTTTGCTGCGGTCTGCGGAATGAACTCGTTCCCTTGCCCCTCTCCAACGTCAGCGTGCTCCTTACTCCTTTGGCGCTTTTTGCCGTTTTCCCATCCGTATGTTGTGTAAATGGAGTCCTAACGGTTAATGAAGACATTTCACTTGTGTGTATATATATATATATGTGTGTGTGTGTGTGTGTGTTGTTTTTGTTGTGCGTTGCTTTTCCTCTCAGTAGTTTTTCATGTAACGCAAATAAATGAGCGTTTTGTGAGCTGGAAAATGAGCGTAATTAATAATGCACCAAATGGTAGAAAGTGCAATATAAATTTGTATGAACAAGATTACGCTTTCAAATCGCACTCAGTAAAAACAGGAATTTATTGCCCTGCCTTTGGCTAATGCGAAGAAAATGTTGTTCAATTAAACAGTATCCTGCCTCGAATCGCATTTTATTGGCTATCATTTATTTTATTTCCCAGATAACATTTTAAGCAGCTATGGCGCGCTGTTAGTAACAGTTTTATGTTAAGCTTAATGGCGGTTAATAAACTTACAGACAAATCGTCTAGACTTTACTGCCTTACAGACTTTACTATACTATTGCCGTTGCTTTAAGTCAAAGGATTTTTGTTATATTTTACAGCTGTTAACAACCTAACATTGAGTTGACTAAGCGGAGCTGTTAAAAATGAGTAGTGACTTTAAGTAATAGGTTTATGTTATATTTAACAGCTGTTGACAATTTAACAGCGAGTTTTCATTATTGAAATCTGCTTTAACTGATAGCTTACTTTATATTCAACAACTTTCAACAGCAGCCTTTTTTTTGACTTATTTATTACATTCTGTTATGTTATGTTTAACAGCTGTTAACAATTGAACTCACAAATGGCTTAAGCTTCTGTTCTACAATTTAAAACAAGTAAGAATGCTATAGTCGAGTATACCCGACTACGAAACTCCCTGTACCCAGGTCTAAAACATCCAATCACATCTAAGTCCACTTACCCATACCCACACACATACACAAAGACGCACGCACACAGGCGGCAAAAGTGGCTGTGCTTCTTCTTCCCCCTCTCGCTGCATTACTGAATCTTCTTTCGTGAATAACTTCCGTGTTTATTATCCGATCAACTTGAAATTTGGACAGTAGATTAAGAGAGACTAAAGTATTGTACATGCCAAATCTTAAAGCTATATCTTGAAAATTGTTACTGTAAAACGGTTTTAATCGATTTGCGGGGGAACGGGGGAGATATCTGAAATATGAAACAAACTTGATCTGCGTATGCTATACAGGAACCTACATTCCAAATTTGGTGTCTCTAGCTATTATAGTTGCTGAGATCGACGCGTTCATCCGGACAGACAGACAGACGGACAGACGGACAGACAGACGGACATGGCCAAATCGAAATCTCTTTTGATGCTGATCAAGAATATATATACTTTATAGGGTCGGAGATGTCTCCTTCTGCCTGTTACATACTTTTGCACAAATCCAATACCCCCTTTTACCCATTTTATGGGTACAGGGAGTAAACAGAGTTTTTCTAAATAATTAAAGCCCGCTTTTAGTGAACGATTCAATAAATAGTCAATATTTATTTATTTATTTATATAAAAACATTTATTTGTAAAAATATTTTTATTTTTAAAAATATATAATTATATTTATTTAAAATAGCTTTTTGCTATCTTGCTAATTGGACAGCTTGATCAAATTTAATCTAATTAAAAAATAACAATTAAATTAGCTTACATTACAGCTATGAACAATCAATGGATTTTAAGTGCTGTTAACATTTATAATATTAACATCATTTGTCATTATTCAAATTCATGTTTTCTAAGTATAATTATATAATTTATATTGTTGAAAGTTTGACATTATTGTAATATCTAATAATTATATATTTTGTCATTTATATTAATACTGATTCTCTTGTCTATCTCATATATTTTCATAATCAGCATAATTCGCATACGTTTAGTGGAGTCAGTAAATTTAATTTGGGCGCATATTTAATTGATTTCCGCATTAAATTTGTTTTCCACTCTGCCCTAAATATAAATGACCCAATTAAAAGCAATTAACGCCACAGACTGGCTACAAATTAATTATAAACAATTAACATGAACAGCCAACACTTGTGCGCATTATTGGAGCATGGTAATAGGGCCAGAGGACCAAGGACCAAGAACCAAAAAAAACAAAAAAAAACAAAAATACGCTGCAGAGAGTTTTAAATGGTTGCACTCAGTCACTTGAAGCCACTCAGCGCCACTTGGATACTCGGATACTTGGCAACGGTTACGTTTACATTTTACGGCTTTAAATTACGTACAAATCCCAGCGAGACAGACATATTTCAAGCTCCGGTTCGTCCTGCTGGTCCTGCTGTCTGCGCAGTGCCAGCCATACAAAATAACTCATTATAAAGCAAAACAAATTGTGGCAAACAATTCAGAGCGTCATTTCAGATAGCATCCCCCAACAAGATGAGATTGGCAATGGGAAAACAACGCTCTGTTGTTTGTCTTCAAGTAGCTTCGACGTTTAATCAAGCTTAACTTTCAATGACACTAGCCGAAAAGCAGATTAAGCAAAATGTAGCAAAAAGTATCAGAGAGAGAAACACTTGACAGTTCTCTTCAGACAAAAGCTGGTTAAGAGAGCTTTCAAAGCAGCTGAAAGCTTTAGTGTAACTTGAGTTGAAGTGCTTACTTTTAGCTTGAGCAAGATTCAAGACACTTCAAGCCAAAGGGCAGCTTTATTGCGTGCTCTAACGCAACAAAGCTCATTAAAGCTCAAAGCTCACTTAACTGTGCAAGTTCGCGACAGTATTCTCATCTCTTACTAGAACTGTACGTAGGCTAAAGCTAAAAGACAACTTTCAGCCAGTATCATTGCATGTTTACTAGCCGAAATCCTGGCATAGATTGCGGGGTGGCCAGCTTCCAAGCCATTTGAGTTATTTAAACTGCGCTTGCGGTTAAATTAACGCGATTTATATGAATTTATCGCACGACTCCCTTTGTTCCCTCAGCGTGCCCCCGCTCCCTTTGGCTGGCTTTTGTTTTTTTTGGGGGCAGCCACATCTTATTTAACTTGTTTCCATTGCTGGCTTCTCCCCTCCCCCCAACTTCCCTACGACACTCTACGGTTGGCTTTGTTGTGCACGAAAATGAAATTTTTCATAGTCCTGCTGATGTTTTTGTGGAAAGTCCTGTTCAGACAGCATGAAAATCTTGAGGATTTGCATGCTTTCAGCGTGATTTCTGGCTTTATTCTTGTTGTACGTGAGCTGGCGCATCGATTTATTGTTTTTCCACAGCTTTTCCTTTTCATTTTCTTTTTTTCTAGTGCCCTTTTGTTTTTCTTGTTGGCCCCAAGGCGCGTGCCCATCGCACAGTTGCTTACCGTATTATATATTATATTATAATATTGATTCCCCTTCGGCAGAAGGCGCTGCCAAGCAATTCGCCAAGGACTCCAAGTTCGCTGTCACTGGGCAACCTTGAGAGTTGGCTAAACAGAACCAGAAGCGATTGCCGCCTAACAAAACCAATTGTATAAGTTAGTAAAATCAACTCGGAAATGAGTACGTACAGAACACTTAAATATTTCATGATTTCAACAATTGTAATGCAATTTAAAATGCAATGCGCTTTTAATTTTGTAATCATATAATATTAATATTTAATAAAAAATTGACAGCCCCAATGATTGTACTCGTATTGTTTTACTAATTATGCCTGTCAGTTAGCCTTTGGCCTTAAAAGGATAAATAAATTGGCTGCCATTTCGATGTCCTGCTGAATGCTGCTGCACATCGGCACGAGCTGACCTTTAGTGTGCACTGGCAGGATCTCAATTACATTGTTAATCCTCTTTCTCACCGCTTCGCTGACCAAAGTATTGCTGAAAGGTAACTAAAGGCATTTTTCGTCTAGGTTTTTACTTTTAATTGATTGTGCATCTCAATTTATTATATTAAATATTAAGAAAGGACGGGTTTATTTAATTTTATATAGTCTTTTATGATCGGAGCATAGAAACAATCGGATAAAATAGAGTTTTTGTTTAAAAATCATTGCTGCAAGGGTATATATCTTCCTTAGAACGAAGCTAGCTGTTCTTACTTGTTTTCTTGTATATTTTCTATACGGATAGTGTAGTTCATAGCATGATCTTCTTAGGATCTTAAACTTTCGAACAGACTGACAGATAGGACAGATTCAGCTATTGATACTGATTAAGAATATATACTACTTTAATAGGTCCTCCTTTTGCCTGTTACTTACATTTTTGGAGTTTCTAATTATTATTTAAATCATTATTTACGATCCCTGGTTTTAATACCCCTTATTACCTTAAGTTTAACTTTGGTGAAATTGAGAACTGCATTCTTGCGCTTCTCATAACAAATGTTCACCAAATTTGAAGATATGAGTGTCTTAATTGAAACTATAAATTAAATTATATGATGTTTATTTTTTTTTGTTTATTCCATCAAAATTGTTTGCAAAACTACAATTCAAATTTGTCTCTATGTAAATGCAAATATAATATAATCTTTTTTGCTAGTAGTTTTCAAACATATAGTTAGTTATTAGTTATAATTAGTAGTTTTTGCGTCAATCGCTGAAAGTGTTCATAAATCAATTGCTAATTAGATAGCAATGTAATGCCATTGTATTTGGGGGCTTAATTTTTCCGTGCACAGTTTGTCGTTTGAATGTAAAAACGGGAATTTACAGTGAATTACGGAGATAAATGTTTGCATGTGAGTTGGCGGTGGGGGGCAACACATGGCGTATGCGCAATAAATGGATTTACTCGTAAATTGCTGAAATCACACAGATCAATAGGCTCGAATTACAGAATGACATGCATAGGAAAACTTTTTGATTGCCATAAAACAACAATTTGCGGCTGGTTAAAATGCGCACAGTTGAAGGGATCACATTGCAGTGTATGCAGCTCCTGGCCAGCACGAGTCCTGTCCAGCAAAAGAGGAAATATATAAATAAACAGATGGAGAACAAAACAAACAGAGGGGAAGTTCCTACTAAGTATACATAGCACTATATAGGGGGAGCAAAAGCTGCAATCAGGCTGCAGCAAATCTGTAGCTGCCTGCCGGCTAGCAGCTCAGTAATCAGCAGGTGAAAAAAGGACCCGGCCTGCTCAGGGATTTTATACTCTTTTATGTCCATCATTTAGCAAATGCCTGGGATTAGCTGTGTTGATACGATGTCAACGCTTTGGGTAGAGAGGGGGGAGGGATTGGAGTACAACTGTCTTTTATCTCCGACTACGACTTTATCATCTATCAGGTGCGTCCTGACCTGTGCTGTCGCCTGTGGTCCTGCAGCGTCTGGCTGTGCTCCTTTTGTGGGATTATGCGCTTGGCTTTTCATTTCCCATTGCTCCCCATCCCCCTTTTATGCTGGGCAATTACTTAAGCGCGGAGCCGCACTTCAAGTTCAGTTTAAAGGCAAAATTAAAATGTGCATATTTTATGAATGGAGCAAGCTGAAAATTCGATTTTGTCTGCTGTTTGTCATTGAGCTTAAATAGAAAAAGTTTTTAGCATAATCACAGAGCGCGCTCTGCTTTGAAATTGCAGCGCGTCCATTTTCTATTTCCCTGACCCTGCCCCCTGCCCCCTGCGCCCTACACCCTGCACCCAGTCCTTTTGCCTCCGTCGCTGGCTGTCACTTAATGCGACGCTTGTCGTAAATTTCTGTTCAAGCTTTGCTCTCATTATAACTCGGCAACACTTTTCTTGCTTTAATGAACAGCCTCACGAACTTTGTACAGTGGACAAAATGGGTGATTTAGTGGAATCAATTTTAGAATCAGGCCTGTTCTGAATTCCACTTTCTAATCAATTCCACTGAAATATGTAAAGCATGCTTTTGAGCACGTCTATTAAATGAATTAATTCACAAGAAAGCAAGGTGTTTAATAATATTCTGCTCTAAAAAGTATGCTACACGCTATTATCTGGAATTGATTCGGTATGGAATTGAGAACAGGCCGCCATATTTAAAAATCAGCTGAGCCTGTGATCAGCCTGAGAGTTCCTACATCCTTCTTCGACTTCTATACAGGGCGGTGCTTTCTGTCAGTATGTGCTAAAAAGATTCCTTCTCCGGATCGCAGAAGCTTCATGTCCAGCTACAGACAATTCTTGAGTTGACTTCTCATTTTAAAAAAGTTCATAGTTAGTTGTGAAAGTACAAATCTTGTATCAAAATTTGATCAGCTAACGAACTGAGTTTCATTTTCGAGCTCCAACTTTTCATTTCTACTTTAAGGTTCCACTTTTGTGTCTCACTTCTGAGTATCACTGCTGAGTTTTGACTTTTAAGTTCCAATTCCACAGTTCCATTCATTTCCGGGTTCCAACTTTTCATTTTAACTTTAAGGTTCCACTTTTGTGTTTCACTTCTGAGTTGCACTGCTGAGTTTTGACTCTTAAGTTCCAATTCCACAGTTCTATTCATTTTCGAGTAACAACTTTTCATATCAGCTTGAAGGTTCCACTTTTGTGTTTCACTTCTGAGTTCCGATGCTCAGTTTTGACTTTTAAGTTCCAATTCCACAGTTCCATTCACAAACAGTCTTTGAGTTAGTAAAATTGATTTGTTTTTTGAAAATTCAGGTGATTTATTGAGAATATAATTTTCTAACCTACTTTAAGCTTCCATTTAAGTGTTCCAAGTCGAAGACTTCCTTCTGAGTTCCACTCAAAGCGATACTCAAAGCTCTACTCAAAGCTGTACTCAAAGCTCCACTCAAAGTTCCACTCAAAGTTCCACTTTTTAGTTTCATTTCCAAAGAACCCAGGAAAAGTGAGATGGATTTGAATATCTTAGGATGTTTTCCAATACTCATGCAAATCTTTGAATTATTGTCCTGGTTTATTGAGCTCTATGGAGTTACTCGATAGCTAGCAAATAGCTACAGCATTATAAAAAATAGATTCATTTCTTTATATAACTTGCACCCACTGTGCGCTGATAGGAGCAGAGGCGGGCGCGGGGGTAGGGATACGTGGAAGGACGGCATCATTATCGCTGCACGCTGCTGCTGTCATCATCATCAAAAACAGGAGCTGTGTTCGCAGCATTCACTGCTCCTTGCTCCTTGCTGCTTGCTGCTGGCAAGTGTTGCTGCTGTTATAACGCTTGACTTTATCGCTTGGCAGGACCTGCCACTGGATCCTGTGAGTGGGGCTCGGTAATCAGCGCGCCCCGCGACAGCAGCAACAAATGAAACTTGACAGCAACAAAACATTCTGCGTTTCACATTGTCGTCCTTGCATTCAATTTTATTGCGGCAATTGCGCGAGGACATTCAGAAAGCTGCGTAAGGATGTCTGCCCAATGAAGATATTGTTTCAGTTTCAGTCGCTGTGATTTCTCACTTCGTCCGTGTTTATTTAATTGTCTGGCAAAGGGTTACAAATTGGCAAATATCCTTTTTTGGGCTTTGCCAGCGCCGCCGCCTGTTACTAATTTGCGTAATTAAATTCATGGCATTTTAATGTTCATTTAAATATGTATTTTTCGGGGCCTTTAAAGGCCAGCGGAAAATGAAATTAAGTTCAGTTTGGGCAGCTCAAAAGATTAACTTTGCTGTCGATATCTATAACTTTCAGTTGAGTGAATTTAATGAGCTTTACCGAATTTTATTGCACAACTCATAAAACTGTAATGAAGCTAATTAAACGAAATTTGCCAAAAGCCTTTACCAAGATTCAAGGCAGCTCTTTAAATATTTCATTACTGTATCAAAAAAATAGTAAACAAACTAAAAAAGATAATAAGACCTGTTCTGAATTTCACTTTCGAATCAGTTCCACAGAAATATGTTAAGCATGCTTTTGGGCACGTCTATAAAATAAATTAAAATACAAGAATACAAGGTATGTAATTATATTCTGCTCAAAAAGTATGCTACACTTTATTCTGTGGAATTGATTTGAAAGTGGAAGTCAGAACAGGTCTGAATGGCTCGACGAATAAATATTTTTGGAACAGGTCTCATTATGTTGCTTTTTACTTTATGGTCTGTTTCCTTTTTAGCAACAAATGAAAATATTTCAAACAAATTTTCATTAATGTTGAATTTTGCGAGTTTGTAAAATGATCTCCCGTGTTGTACGCGGAAAATAAGTCGACTGCAACAGTCGAGCGGTGAAGTTTTCCTGGAAAAACTGCCTTTACTCATTTTCCCAGATTTTTGAAAGGTCAATTTTTTTTAGATGCACGCCGGAGTCATATTACTTTTTAATTAAAAATGTTGTTTCTTGCGCGTAAATTCACAGAATTTTCTGCTGCCAAACTGCGTCATAGCAGCGTAAAATGCGCTGAATTTTAGATTTTCTTTAATGTCAAAATGTTGGCAACCAATTTGCCATTTTCATCTTAAATTTTCAACTGCAGGCGAACAAAAGCACCTTGACCATTTGCAAGGCCGGCCTAAAAGTATGCAATAAGCCAAGGCCAATGAGAAGCCAACAGTTACCCAACCGTTGTTGCTGCTGAACGCTCGAGGCGCTGCACTTATCGATAGCTGCATATATGGCCCAACATTTATTGCTAATTATTACATTTACAGACTTTTATAGAATTGAATATGCCCTATAAAATTGTTTAATTGCATAAATTAAATATACCATTTGCCTTTTGCCAAGAAAAAGCATTTACTGTGTTAGCACACGAAAGCACCAAACACTCTCATATTTTGAGGTCTCTCATCAGTGCTGCAAAACTGTAAAACAAGCCAAAAACTAAACTCACAAAATGGTCATACAGATATAAACCATGTCTTAATAGTTAGTTGACTTAAATAAACAGGAATTATACAAATATTAGTTTATTACATTTTCGAAGCCGATGAACTAATTGCTCTAATAATTTTTCAAGCTTTTCATGCTAGTCGCACTATTAAAAAGGCTAGATTTAGCGTGAAAATAGCGAAGCTGCAAACACTGCTGCCTTTTGGTCGTGGCTAATTTAACACTGCGCCGTCGCTGTCGCTCACTCCCAGCCAAGTGGCAGTGCTCAGTTCCAATTGGAAGAACGGGCGAGCAAGACGCGGCGACGACCAAAGCGTTGTTCAAAATAAAACACAAAATATCCATTCGCATTGTTTTTTGCGCACAAATAGTGCGACAACGCATTCGCAATAAAAGAAAGCAAATCTTTAAAGTAACGGCATCGATTGTGCATGTGGGCGTGTAGTGAAAATGGATGAATGAATTGGTGCCAAAACAAAGCAAAAGCAAGAGCAGCATAAAGAAGCAGCAGCAGCAGCAGCAACAAAAGCACGTACTTGAGTGCTGCTTGCATGTTTGTGTGTGTGTGTGTGCGTGGTCTTCATGTGCGTGTATGTGTGCTTAAAAATATTGCTCAACCCAGCAAATAATCATGTAAAATTTTCATATAAAAGGTTCACACAAAGTTGAAGTAGAGAAAACCACGTGAAAATTGTGGAAAACACTGCCCGATGCGGTGAAAGTGCAACAACAGCAAAAGCGAGCAAGAAAACAGCTCGAAAAGAGAAAGAGTGAAAAGCAAATTTTGCCAGCGTCTGTTACTCTATCACCTTCTCTTCTCCTCTCATCGTTTGCGTTGTGTTTGTTTTTGTTCCATTTCGTCGTCGTAATGTGTTAAGTGGAGCTGCAGCAAGCAATAACAACAAAGGATAAATGTAAGTTAATCAATTCCTTATTTTGAATTAAAGCCTGTTAATTATTAGCCAAATGTCGTCATCAGCAAATCTGTTGCCAGTTTTATAGTACACTCGTTGCGCTTGCAAAACTTTTGTTGTTTGATTTTCGATATTTTATTTGTTGTGTTTCATTTTGCCTCAATGGTCGACAAAGACAAACGCAAAATCTCAGCTCTCAGCTGGTGCCACTTGCTGAGCGCGAGAGAGGCAGCTGGAGATGAGGGATACTGCTACTTGTCACAGTCACGGGTTGTTTGTAATAAGTACTAAATTTCCAGCGCTAATGTTATAATTGTTAGAATATTGAAAATTTGATAAATTTTGAAACAGTATATATAATTATGATTCAAAAGTTTATGACTTAAGAGATGTTTTAAGATTCGCAGCCACAGTTATTTTTTATTGATATTTATAGTAACTGGCAGGTCGTTATTTTACCTGGCTTGCTCGTCTCAATTGAACGTGACTGAGAGAGCAGCTCTGCTTTGCGCTCGCAAAACAGGCGTCAGCTGTGCCTTCGTATTATTGTTGTTGTGCATTCATTTAGCACGTTTTTTTTGGTCAAAATACAAATAATAGTAAGCAAAGTGCGAAAACGAGTGCGACTGTCGTCATGGTGTTTAAATAAGGTCTGTTAATTGACTTTGTATTTGCATCCGTAAAGTTTTTAACAGCAGCGCGCCAAATAAACAGATTGAGGAAAAATATACATATATATACATATGTGTGTGTGTTTTAAGAATATGCGCAAACAAAAACAACTCAAGTGTAAACTAAAGTGAACACATTAACAACGCCCAACAGCAAGCAACAAATCGAAGTACAAGTTTTAAACAATTGCAGGCCTACAACAATAAATTTTCATTATGGTTTAAGTAGCAAAAACATAAAAAACAACAACAACAACAACTCACCTTGCCGCAGCTGAACTCTATCGCGCTCTCTTCGCAGAGTTGCCAGACTGCAGTTTCATCGCGATATGATTGAAAATATCAGAATTTCGCTTCGAAAATTTATAACAATTTGAATTGTACAAACATAAAACTGCTGAATCAGCTGCATAAATTGTGCTTTTGATTTTGGACAGTCATACATCCATTATTAGTTTCAAATTTGGTGCCAGCGATCGGTTGTTGTTGACATTGAATTTGAATTGCTTTATGTTAGAGTTGAGTCGATTTGTTCAGAACCAGTTCAATTGAACGAGTCAGTTAAATGAACGAGTGCACATATTGAGTGATTCACAAACATCAAATAATGGAGTTATATTAGTTTAAAAATACCTTTTCTCTTGAAAACTTTGATTGAGCTTTAAAAACAACAAAAGTTGCAAAATATCGCTTATTTCAGTATTATTTTGTTCCTTTTCTGTATACACGACAAATATTCAGTAAATTGAACTAAAAATCTCAACACTTCTTTGTATATGTATGTGTGTACACATTATATTTACACTGTATTTTTTATATTTATTTATGACTGCCTCTTTAATTACATATTTAATGCTCTTGATGTTTTTAAAAGGCACTCAAAGTGCAATAATTGCACATGAACTCGCGACCAGTTTGAAAATCCCGCACACGCCGGTACCTCGCCCTCTGCCCCCTTGCCATTGACGCCCGCTGCTGCTGTTGCCCTCTTTATTTATACTTAATTGTTAATGTTAATCAGTTGCTACTATTTTGTTTTCTGATTACATGTGAATTTTGTACTTGTGATATTGAATTTTAGTTTTGTTTATATTTACTATTTACGTACAGTGTATACATAGTATGTGTGTGTGTATTTAAGTGTGTACATGTGTATTTATAAATATCCGTATTCCGTATTCTTCATCCCGTTGGGGCTGTGCGCACTTTAAATGACCCTCATGCCATTTCTATGAATATTTCTTAATTAAACGTGTCGTACACTTCTTTCCACTACGTGCTTATATAGAAAATCAATTAAAAACGCTGTGAGAATGTTCCCAAGTGTTTTTTTTTTGGCATTGGCATTCAAAAAAACAAAAACAAGAAAGAACGGCTATCTTCGGAGTGCCGAATTATATACCCTATATAGCAATGTTTTCATACAAAACTCAATTTTCATTTGATTGCTCCTATGTAATCAGAGTTTGATAAAGTTATAGGAAACTATTTGATGTATATTAAAACTCTCACTTAGTTTGGATGTAATACAAAAAGTTGTTCATACAAAAACTAATTTTTCACCCGATCCTATGGCAGCTATGTGATATAGTAATTCGATTTTGACCAAATTTGGTTAGATTGTATAAGCTCTCTGGAAACTCGGTTTGGATGAGTTTGGTGAGGATATCTTTATAAACAAACAAGTTTTTCATACAAAAACATAGTTGTCGACCGATCATTCCTATGGCAGCTATATGGTTTAGTGGTCAGATCCGGCCGGTTCTCACTTATGTACTGCCTGCAGCAAAAAGAAGGGTCTGTACCAAGTTTCATAACGATAGCTTTAAAACTGAGAGACTAGTTTTCATAGAAACAGACGGTCATCGCAATATCGACTCGGCTATTCATGCTGATTCAGAATATATATATACTTTGCTTAGTCGGAAACGTCTTCTTCAGTCCATTACACATTTCGAGAGAATATTATAATACCCTTTGCTAGGGTATACAAATAAATAAAAGACCCACTGAGAGGTTTGTCTGATGATTCATGCCGAGAACTGATTATATGCAATATTTAATTATTTGTTATCACTATGCGAAAACGTCAACATCAATTAGTGTTAACATCTTGTTCTTTGTGAAACAATGTCAGATTGAACCAGTTTCTTCGTTTAACTTTGTTCCGTCGGAATAAACATTAAGAATTTAAATTAGTATACTTTTTTCGAAAGTCATGTACAGAGAGAGAGATTTGATTGAACAAACTTTTCGCGTTTGGAAAGAGGATTGGTTGAGGGTTTTAAGTCATTCGTATTTAATTGTATTCCCACTTTTGCGATCGTTTCAGTTGTTAAAGCTAACCTATTATAAAAAACAAGCCCTTTAACAAACAAATACGTAACTACACAATTTGCCCTTGCGCATTAAAGCTATTTATAATACTCTCAATAATTGATAGAAGAAAACCTAATTGAATTTGTCTGCCTTATGGCTCTCTAATTACCTAATTACACTGACAATTAAATTAGTTTGCCTATCTTATCTGAATAAGCCCAAGCCCAAGCTGACAACGTTTGACAACGTTCTGCTTAAGGTCAATGAGGTGGGCCATGCAAGAAATCAGATAACCCCTTCAATTGTATTTGGAATTATCTGGAAAAACTGGAAAGACAAAGCAACAACTCAAATGAAAGGGCTGACACCAGCGACTTGACCTGCCGTAATAGTTACGGGTAAATAATAATATCAACAACTATAAATTACTTCAAGTTCTGAGACAGAGACGTCAGTCATAAATCAGGCGACTTACTCGACTTTGAATGTCTAAAGATGACTAAAAATGTATTAAGTCTTACGAATGAAGTTTGTATCAATTTTTACCCCACAAAGTACTATATGGTATTTATTTAGTATATTCTTGATCAGTATCTAGTCTCTTAGTTGTTGAGCTATCGTGATGAAACTCGCCACAGATGCTTCTTTCTTTCTTTGTTTCTTATGTCAAAACTGGCCGGATCCAATCACTATAATATATAGCTATCATAGCAACGTATACCAAACGCAGATCAAGTTTGTTTCCAATTTCAAATATCTCCCCCCGTTCCCTCGCTATTCGATAAAAACGTTTTAAAGCCACAATTTTAAGGATATAGTCCAGGGATTTTGCATGTATAATGCTTGGCTCACTCTTAATCTACTGTCCAAATTTCGATCGGATCATGTATGTGTGTGTGTGCGAAGATGTGGTCGGAAATTTGTAACCTGGGTACAGGGAGTTTGTAGTCGAATATAGCATTCTTACTTGTTTTTATACAGATATTTCATCCAAAGTCAGCAATAACGGGTTTTATTATGCTTTATATAGTTTGTTTTAATTTGATTGAAATCTGACATTTTTATTATATGTCTGCCATATGAACAATCAGCCGAAAATTGAGTTTTTGTATAGAAAACAAGGATAAATACCTTGGGTTCTTTCTTGTTTGAATGTTAAATTGTTCGGTGGTAATTGGACTATTTCGCAACTGGTTGTTTCAATGTATGGGAAGCTTCTCCACTAAGTGAACCGACATAAAACTAACACAGCCTCTGGTACATGACGATTTCTGGTTTCTGTGTGTATCTTATTACCGCTCATTAGCATTGCGCATACATACATATATAATATTTCGGAAGTTGTTTTCTGTATCTTAATCAACGCTTTAAGGTCAATTTTATCATAAATATTACGGCAGCCGGCAAAGATACATATTTCTCTGCGGTGTGAGTGTATACATATGGAAATACGCGCAAAATAAATATGTATGTGTTTGAGGTGTGCACACACTGGGCTTATGCATAATCCAAAATGGCGGCGCTGTTTGTTTACATTTGAGTGCTAAAAATAAAGTTAGAAGTGAGTACAAAACAAACAAAAATAACAAAAACGAAGACAAAAAAAAACTTGCCGAGTGCAAGCAATAATTTTTGTAGAGCAGCTTAAAAAATGGCCAAGTCAACAGGTAGACAATGCGGCCCAGACAGTCAAAACAGTCGGTTAGTCAATCAGAGAGGGAAGGGTAGAGAGCGAAACAGAGAGAGAAGGCCAACGTTTCGCATGCGATTTGAGTTGAAAAAAAAAATATCGCTGACGAAGACAAAACTTACAAATTGTAACCTCAAAGTTGTTGTCTATTTCTTTCAGTTATTGCCTATTTTTTCGGCTTAATGTGAATGTTTATTGCTGCTATCGATGTGGGCATTTGTTGTTGCTGTTATAATTTTTGCTTTTGTTGCTATTTTTTGTGTGTTTTTTTTTTTGCCTTGTAGCCGTATCTGTAGTGCGTCAGCGTTAAAAACGGGTTTTCGGTCAAGTAAAGAGCAATAAAAAAGCCGCATAGCGTTGCCAATTGGTTTGTTTTCTTGGGCGCAGCGTTGCCAGCTGTTTGTGTCTGGCAACCCGCACCCCGCATACACCCACACAGCCAATTCAAAGAGGAAGCTGGCACACGAAACTATTTACAGCTGTTTTCTTCATTTTTCTTTTTGTATGTTTGTTTATTTTGTTGTTTTTATTATTTTTAAGCAACTGTTGCTATTTGTTTGCTTTTGATGTCATTTTCATCAGCCATTCTCTCCATTCCTATTTCATATTGTCTCAGTCTCTTAATCTCAATCTATTTCTCTCTCTATGTTATTTGGACGTTTAATCTATGCACACATTGAAAGATAATATACATATATGATTGTATTACATAGTATTTATTTATTTGCCACATTGTTTATGAGTTTTTTTTTCTTATTTACGCTTTGCTTATTTTTATTGGACTGCCATTAGCGCTTATTGAATTTAAATTTCGAATTACAGGTTTTTTTATTATTATTTTTAAAAACAATACTGATTGTGCTTTGAATTGCATATGTACAATTCTTGTTTACTACTCGTATAAAGATTCAGTTTGCGATATTTCTGTGTGGGTGTTGATCATATTTTTACGTTCTTATTTATATTATACGTAGTTAAGAGTTATACTTAAAGACCTTTCGCGATATCTGCATAAATTAATATTATTCAATGTCTACAAATAGATAAATATAGCACAAGGAAATCTATTTATATGGTCTGTACAGAGCTCGAACAATACTAAGTATAATAACATGGTTTGCCTGTTCAAATTTTTCGACTTAATTCTAGTACATATACTAAGCTCTCTGTGTACGAGTAGCCGGCATTATATTGTCTAGTTTTCACGGGCCATTAAAAACAAGTAAGAATGCTCTAGTCGAGTATACCCGACTACGCATCTCCCTGTACCCAGATCTAAGCTTCCAAACACATCTTCGTCCACTTACACATGCACAACTTCGCTCACATACAAGCATCAGCCCAAGCGAGGCATTTTAAGTGGTGGCTGTGCTTCTTCTTCCGCCGTTCTGCAACACTGAATCTTCTTTCGTGAAAAACTGCCGTGTTTATTATCCGATAAACTTTAAATATGGACAGTATATTAAGGATGACCAAAGTATTATACATGTCAAATCCCAAAGCTATATCTTTAAAATTGTTACTGTAAAACAGTTTTTAACGAATAGCGGGGGTGTGGGGGAATAAACTTGACCTGCGCCTGCTATACACGAGCCTACATCCCAAATTTGGTGTCTCTAGCTCTTATAGTTTCTGAGATCGACGCGTTCATACGAACAGACGGACAGACGGACGGACATGGCCAAATCGAAATCTCTTTTGATACTGAAGAAGAATATATATACTTTATAGGGTCGGAGATGTCTCCACCTGCCTGTTACATACATTTGCACAGATTTAGTACCCCCTTTTTACCCATTTGATGGGTACAGGGAGTAAAAATTAGTTTCTGCACGAATCTGTTGTGCTTAACGCTTTTAAATGGTACTTAACTGTTGCCCCTTCATCTAAGGATAGATATTCGAACTCAGCTGTTCGATTTCATATTATAAATGTCTATCTATGTATATCTATTATCTATTATTTTAAGATATATTTAACCTCTCTTCGCGCTTATATATTCGTAATAAGTCTCAAGTGAATTAACTGCAATAAATTGTTTTATTTCTTATATGCTATAATTCAATATATTTATACTATTAAGTATACTATTTTAAATAATTGGACTGCTATAAAATGTCGTGACTAGAACTTTTCTAAACTTAGCCGGTCTTAGCTAGTATATTATTTTTAATTCAGATGCTAATTTTTTATTATTATTCAGATAACCTGAGTATATTTATTCATTTGCTTGTTATCTTGATTTTAATATTCTAAATATTTGCATTGAATTTGTTCACTTAAATTTTATCTAAGTGTGTGGATGCCATTGTTTTATTTGTCTACACTTGAAGCTCTTCCATGCTCAGAAATTAAGCACAAATGGCGCGATAAAATCAATAATAATTGCTGAAATTCAGAAATTAAACAAAGGCTGCAAACATTTCTTGCAAAATAAAATATCATAATTTTAGCTTAATTATTTTCAAGCACGCAAAGAAATTAAAACTTAATTTTTGTTTTGTATTTTACTCTTTTGTTTAGCAATGTTTTTTCTCATGTACATATATCTATATCGATAGATCTCTATATCGAGATCATTGTAACTTAATAATGCTTTGTTTAAATACTAAAACTACACGTTGCAGTACTATCTTCAGACCGGAATATGCCGAGAAGTTTTGAAATTTAGTGTGTTTCCTAAATTAACAAAATTCTAAAAAACTCTGACTTCAAGTCAATTAAGCTCAGTGCATGTTTAGATCACATAAACAATATTTAAAACCTACTGTCAAAACAAGTTAAATGAGCAAAATTACCCACTTGTGAAGCAGTTAGCTAAGTTTTATGCGTAACTAAATAAATAACAATACAAAACCAAACCTGTCTTAGGGATGACCAGCTGGAAATTTAGCAAAACGGATGCAGAACATTAACAATCTGCGACTTCTTAAAACCCAATTACTTATATAATTATTTATTGCTTCTCGGCGAAGATTCTAATGTTTATTTTGCTTTAGAACTTTCAGTGCTTTCAAGGTGATGCTTATGCCCATCTGGACATAAGGAGTGGACATATGGGGCATTACTGCTAATACATACGTTATGTCCATACAAACAAAGCAAAGATTAATCATATGATACACATTAATCGATCATTTTGTCTCAATTCACGATTTAATTGTATCGCCAAATGGGTTTCGATTAATTGAATCTTTAATCGATTATATGCTCAAATAATCGCATCACTATTTGCGCCTAAATGCAAAATTAAAGATGGCAGAGCAATTTTTACTCCCTGTACTCATAAAATGGGTAAAAAGGGGTATTGGATTTGTGCAAAAGTATGTAACAGGCAGAAGGAGACATCTCCGACCCTATAAAGTATATATATTCTTGATCAGTATCAAAAGAGATTTCGATTTGGCCATGTCCGTCTGTCTGTCTGTCTGTCCGTCTGTCCGTCTGTCTGTCTGTCCGGATGAACGCGTCGATCTCAGCAACTATAATAGCTAGAGACACCAAATTTGGAATGTAGGTTCCTGTATAGCATACGCAGATCAAGTTTGTTTCATATTTCAGATATCTCCCCGTTCCCCCGCAAATCGATTAAAACCGTTTTACAGTAACAATTTTCAAGATATAGCTTTAAGATTTGGCATGTACAATACTTTAGTCTCTCTTAATCTACTGTCCAAATTTCAAGTCGATCGGATAATAAACACGGAAGTTATTCACGATAGAAGATTCAGTAATGCAGCGAGAGGGGGGAAGAAAAAGCACAGCCACTTTTGCCGCCTGTGTGCGTGCGTCTTTGTGTATGTGTGTGTGTATGGGTAAGTGGACTTAGATGTGATTGGATGTTTTAGACCTGGGTACAGGGAGTTTCGTAGTCGGGTATACTCGACTATAGCATTCTTACTTGTTAAAGACTGATTATGGTACAAACATAGAGCAAAGAGTGGAAATATTTATCCAAAACTAAGGAAAAAGAAGTGCAGTGCCCAATGTGTGAAAAACAACTAAAATATTGCAGAAACACAACAAATATGCATCAGCATTAACATGTAAAGTATCAAAAATTGCTGCAAATTAAAAAAATCATTTGAATAATCGATTATTTTCATTTTTCTTCGATTAGTTGCGATTAATAATCGCTCGGATTAAATTAATGAAATTTGTTTGCCATCACTAACTATGAAATCTTTGGTCGGGCAGACTTCTCTTTTGAGGAATGCATGTATTAGGAGAGATCTAAATATTCCCTTATTAAGGAGGTTATTAATTTAATTTCCATGAACCATACTATGGATCGCAGGATTGATGCTCTAACTGGGAAATGCTGATCATTTGAAATTGTTGTCATTGTTTCGAGCGGATTATGACTTTTGTTTAAGATGTACGCAGTTAATTATATTTGATGTCATAAAACAATTGTTGTTTGCTTAATTTTATGACTTCACATTTGCTTGTTTTTACTCCCTGTACCCATAAAATGGGTAAAAAGGGGGTATTACATCTGTGCAAATGTATGTAACAGACAGAAGGAGACATCTCCGACCCTATAAAGTATATATATTCTTGATCAGTATCAAAAGAGATTTCGATTTGGCCATGTCCGTCTGTCTGTCCGTCTGTCCGTCTGTCCGTCTGTCCGTCTGTCCGTCTGTCCGTATGAACGCGTCGATCTCAGCAACTACAAGAGCTAGAGACACCAAATTTGAAATGTAGGTTCCTGTATACCATACGCAGATCAAGTTTGTTTCATATTTCAGATATCTCCCCCGTTCCCCCGCAAATCGATTAAAACCGTTTTACAGTAACAATTTTCAAGATATAGCTTTAAGATTTGGCATGTACAATACTTTAGTCTCTCTTAATCTACTGTCCAAATTTCAAGTCGATCGGATAATAAACACGGAAGTTATTCACGAAAGAAGATTCAGTGCTGCAGCAAGGGGAAGAAGAAGCACAGCCACCATTTAAAATGCTTTGCTTGCGCTGTGGCTCGTGTGTGTGCGCCCTTGTGTATGTATGTGTGTGTATGTGTAAGCTTACGAAGATACGATTGGAAATTTTTGACCTGGGTACAGGGAGTTTCGTAGTCGGGTATACTCGACTATAGCATTCTTACTTGTTAGTCTTAATGTGTGTACATCGGGCATTTCTTTATAAAGATACTACCTGAAGTACCATTTACTTAATTTACTTTGCATATAGTTGCTAATCAAGGGCAGTGTCTTAATTATATTTACTAAAATTTGAATGCATTCAGTATGAATTTCAATTGATAACCATTTGACGTCGCCAATCTATTTATACAGCATTAATAATGTCGAAATGGAATATTCAGAACTTGGCCATTGAATTCTTATCGCCATATAGTAAACAATTTACTTATATTTATGAATGTTTTGACTTTGTTTTTGAAGGGCTATTAACTGCTCATAATAAAGTCAGCCAGATAAACAAGATATGAGCCACAAGGCGTCATTTCTTATAGTACTCGTGCTCTGCTTATCGCATTTAAATGGCTTGGCCAGTGCACAGATATTGTATCTTATCAATGTGATTTCCTAGCTGTATCTGTGATAGTACACGTTGAGAAATACAAGCTATGCAGTATTTATGATACGCTTACTCATAAATTGTCATTTTAAATGTTGTGAGTTACTTTTTATAAATGCTGCAGTAATTACTTATTCTATTGCATATTGTATGAATAAAAAATCAATTTTATGCATTATTATTGACAATATTTTCGTTAGATATTCAGATATTATTATTATTATTATTATTTTTACTCCCTGTACCCATAAAATGGGTAAAAAGGGGGTATTGGATTTGTGCAAATGTATGTAACAGGCAGAAGGAGACATCTCCGACCCTATAAAGTATATATATTCTTGATCAGTATCAAAAGAGATTTCGATTTGGCCATGTCCGTCTGTCTGTCCGTCTGTCCGTCTGTCCGTATGAACGCGTCGATCTCAGCAACTACAAGAGCTAGAGACACCAAATTTGAAATGTAGGTTCCTGTATAGCATACGCAGATCAAGTTTGTTTCATATTTCAGATATCTCCCCCGTTCCCCCGCAAATCGATTAAAACCGTTTTACAGTAACAATATTCAAGATATAGCTTTAAGATTTCGCATGTACAATACTTTAGTCTCTCTTAATCTACTGTCCAAATTTCAAGTCGATCGGATAATAAACACGGAAGTTATTCACGAAAGAAGATTCAGTAAAGCAGCGAGAGGGGGAAGAAGAAGCACAGCCACTTTTGCCGCCTGTGTGCGTGCGTCTTTGTGTATGTGTGTGTGTATGGGTAAGTGGACTTAGATGTGATTGGATGTTTTAGACCTGGGTACAGGGAGTTTCGTAGTCGGGTATACTCGACTATAGCATTCTTACTTGTTAAATATAAATTTTTTGCTGGAATCGCTCTTCTGATCTCTACCAAGCGGAAGATTACGGACAAAAATTATAGTTACACTTTAAGTACATAGTAACAATGATTTATATCATGAGATCAAGATCAAGATTGGGCTATGCATCCTTTGGAGGCGTCTCTCTCGAGCAGGATCAGCCAGGGCCTTGGTGGTATCAGATGCACCAAAAGTTCAGATATTAATGTTGTTGTTTAATATATTTATAAACAATTTTGAGCTGTGACATTATTATACATAAATTATGATTAGTTATTCAAGTTTCGAATTCATTCTGTTTATTTTATACATAACTTATGCATAGTAGCGCATAATATGTGCGTTAATTTCTCTGCGTGTATCATTGAGGCAATTGTGTTAGCCAAGCTGAGGCGAAATGTGACCTTGTTACGAAAAGTCAACTTGCCATACTATAAGTATTATTTCCACACAGTTTTTCCCTCCAATTGGCAATGCTTGCGGGGTGCGGGGCTCGGGGCTTTGCTGCTTTCATTTATCATCATATTTCTTGCATTTACCGCACATTTCACCAACAGTTGTTGTCGTACACTGGCTGACCATTTTTGGTGTCACTTACGTGGTGTTGTTGTTGTTGTTGTGGTTGATGTTGTTGTTGTTGTTGTTGTTGTTGTTCTGGTTGTTGGCTGTGGCTGTGGCTGCCAGTCGACCCACTTTTGGCAACTGCCAAACCATTTCTCATTTCTCTGCAGGCTGGCAACCAGGCTTGGGCACAAATTCAAACAAATGCATTTTACAGCTCTCTTGGCCAACTTTAGTTGGCCCAAAACTGCATATAGAGTTGTGTGCTGGTGTGTTGGTGTGTTGGTGTGTGTGCGTGTCTCATATCTGTGGCTAAAGAAAGCCGCTGCCCCGTTTGCCATTCGCTCTTGGCACTTGGCTTTCACTCGAATCACGTTTTTGCCTGCCAGCTGCCTGCCTGCCAGCCAGCCTGCCTGGCTAGCTGTGTGTTGAAAATGCTTTTCCAAACAATCCACAGCTGTCAGCCTCGCCCGCTACCGCTGCCGCTCCCTCTCTCCCAGCCCCACCCTGCTGCCCATTGCTCCTTATGTTCGGGTAGGTATGAACTTTATTGCATTGCATGCCATTACACAGATGCTGTAAATATTTTTCGAAGCGGTCATAAGTACGTAGAGTATCTCTCAGATACACACACACACACACACACACATATATATACACACTCAGCAAACATGCTTTTTGCCATTTTTTCCTTCCTTTTGCTCATCATAAATTCCATTTTAAGTTTATTTTATTTTTTTCACAAGCGAAAAAACTTTGTTTTTGTTTGCTTTATGAATTTGTATCATATGAGTGTTATATGTGGCACGCCCCCAACATTTCCAAGTACGCCTTTGTCATGCTCTCGTGATTCTTTCATATTTGATTTGAAATTAATTTTCATTAAATGAAACTTGTGACTCGAAAACATTTTGAATGAATTGAATAACTGGCAATTGCTTGATTCGATTTGAAACTGTCAGTTTCAGTTCATTGAGGATCCACTAACGTATTCATCGAATTTATTAGCAAAAGATTACAATCCTACACTCACATAATTAATCATTTATATCTATTTATATTTATATTATAAACTAGTTGCCAACATGCGATACTTTTGACTGCAACTGCGTCAGCATCTGTGGCTTAAGCACTTCTTATCTGAGCTATTCAGAGATTTACATAAATATTATACATACATATATATATATATAGTATATGTAACTATGCATAATCCACACTTTATCATTTGTAGATTTATCTTTGCATTATTTAAAACAGCGCACTCTGCAGTTACAACAAGATTTACAGCATTTAGAAGGAATATATTGCACTTAAGTAATGTTAATGTTATACGTAAACTAGACACGTTCTATAAGGAACTGTTGTCTTGAAGTTGTTAGTATGAGAGATCAGAGAAACACAGCTATCTTCGGGATCTCGAGAGAATATACAATTGCAAACAAATTCAAGAAATTGCTCCATAGGCATCTGGAATCGATCAACAATGGCATGAAGACTTTCTAAATCTACAAAAAATAAAAGATTAAAATAAAATTCCTTGTCATGTGTAAATTATTGAGGGAGAAGTGTTACCATAAAGTATATATATTATCGTCATAAATAATAATTACTTATGATGTCAGTCTGTTTATATGCAAAATAAACTCTCAGTTTCAGAGCTATGGGGATAAACATTATAATAAATATTGTTATACCTTCTGAATGGTTAAAACAGGCTTGAATTACGAGACTTTAAAGTTATGATTTGATTAATCAGAAGTGGGAAAAATGCAAATCAAAAGCTGAACCTGAAGAATAAATACATACTTCATTATATTTTATAATTTAAATTAAACAATTGTTAACTGCAGCTTACCCAAGTGAAACAGAATTATTAACTTGTACGTGTGAATCACAGATTTTTCCAATTTACAAGCTATTTTTGAAATTAATCAATTCATTAGTCGTAAAAAGATTGCAAAGCGAAGCAGTTTAAGTTGATTCCATTTGCATACACTTCATCTAACTTATGGGCTTATAATATTTATGGCTAACCTTAAAATATTTTAATAATTTTGTCGATTGCATAAATGCATTTAGATGAAATGCCATATTGCATACTAAATGGAAAGGCCAGAGCTGACCACTGAAATTTATCATGGGAAACTTTGCAGCCATTTCAAATTACAATAACAATTTGTAAAATCAACATTTGTGTTTAACTTTACGAGCTTGTGGTTGAGTTTTGTGTTTTATTTGCACTTTGTTTTGTTTTTTGATGTATGCTGCATTGGGCTTAATATATTTTATTGAAACTAAATGCAATTTATGCCATACAAAAACATTATTTTTAAATTTACACCACCCACAAACCAACAGCAACATCAACTTTTCATTTGAACCACAAAAAGCGTTGTGCATTTAAAATTCAATTACCCAAAAATTGAAAATAAAAATGAATTAAAACTTGCAATGTTTACATTTGAAAATTAATGTTTAATTATTAGCCAGAAAGGCTCAACAACCAGAAAGTTTTGCTTATTAAATAAAGTTTATGGAGTTCTAGATAGGCATGTTAGTAAGTTAGCTTCTCTTTTTCAAAAACTAATTATCTTTTTAGTTAGAGTTGATTACTTTTTGGGTCAAAGTCAAGGTGTGCACTAACCTTAACACGTAAATATACAATAAAAAGTAGGCTCTAAACTGGTTGTTAATGGTTTTGTGTGTCAATTACTTTCTGTTTTATATAATATAATGCTAGGGCATTACATTTGGGGTAATCACAATAGGGAGACAGCTGGTGACTTGGTGAAATTTAATAATTTTGACCAAAATTTTAAATTATGCAATTTATGAACATGCAATTTATAAACATGCCGAAGACTTTCATATTGGCAGATGATGACTTGGTGAATTGATTTTCACCAAATGTCCACCAAATATCAACGCATGCTTATACATTTTGAATGAATGAATGCTGGAGAATCGCATCTGAATTTTACTTCTTGGATATAAAGGAAAAACTTACCAAGTCACCAACTCATCTGTCATCGTGAATATTCAAATTACTTTGTTTTTATGTTTTGCTGCAAAAAATATTAAAATTCAATTGCTGGTATACCTCAACTATGTATTTAAACTATCTTAATCAGCTGGTGACTTGGTGAAATTCAATAATTTTGACCAAAACGATAAATTAAGCAAATTATATTCATGCAGTGAGTATTCATGTTGACAGATGAATTGTTTTTCAACAAAATTTACACCAAATACCACGTCATGTTTATAAATTTTAAATGAATGTTTACTCATATTTGTTGAGGAACTACACCTGAATGTTATTTCTTGGACATAAAGTAAAAACTCACCAAGTCACCAATTCATCTGTTATTGTAAATACCCAAATTTTGACCAAAACGATAAATTATGCAAATTATTATCATAAAGTAAATATTCATGTTGACAGATGAGTTGGTTACTTGATGAATTGTTTTTCACCAAATTTACACCAAATACCAACTCATGTTTATAAATTTTAAATGAATGTTTACTCATATTTGTTGAAGAACTACACCTGAATGTTATTTCTTGGACATAAAGTAAAAACTCACCAAGTCACCAACTCATCTGTTATCTGTCATTTGTAAACACCCAAATTACTTTGTTTTTATGTCTTGCTGCAAGAAGTCTTTTATTTAATTTGCTGGAATACCTCAACTATGCAAATATTATGTGATGGCATTTTGAAGAGTTTTTAAAGCTGCTTTACATAGTATACAATGTATACATATTGAATATTAACCACTGTGTGGTATGCTAAGCTGCAAGTTTCTAGTGCCTGTCGACTCATGACCATGACAAAGCATCGATTGCAACAAAAGTTCTTGCAACTTGACATGAGAACCCTTAAATCAATTTGCAGCTGCGGCTGGCTTGCCAAAGTGGATGCCACCAAGTCTCAGCTCAGTTCTCAGCTCGGTTCTCAGCACTCAGCTCTCAGCCGGCACTCAATGTTATTCAATTGCAGCGCAAAGTTTTGCGGCAGGCTGGCAACGAAAATGCTTCATTAATTGCTGAACACAATGGAGCTGAGGACGCAAAAGCCAAAATACAGATACACAAGGCGCCAAGGAGGGGGCAAGGGCGAGGGCGAGGGCGACGGCGAGGGCGAGGGCGACGCCGAGAGCGAGAGCAAGGGCGGGTGCCTTGACAGCGCTGTGACGCTTAATTTGCAACGTCGCCGGCGTCGACGTCGACTGCACTTATAAATATGCAATTATGTGCTCAAGCCGAACAACAATGTGCTTAACAGAGAAAACTTTTAGTAGCCTGCAGGGCTTGGAGCGGGTGTGCGGGGTGTACGGGGTGGAGTTTGGGGCTGAACGGAGGCATAAACAAATCTTGTTACACAAAGCTCTTTAAATATTTAATGATGCGCGCCATAAAGTGCAAGGCAGCATCAAATTTATTAGGCAACCGATAACACACACTACACACACATACACTGCACACACACACATACACTACACACACACACATACACTACACACACAGAGATAGCAGCCTGCAGCGTGTGAACTGCAACTAATTAAACTACGGGCCTTGGCAGCCGCCCAACCAGCCAGACCACCCAAATTAACCCAAACTGCCAGGCGCCAGTTTCTCAGCAGCTGCAGCAGCCATATTCGCATATCCGCACTAGCATCCGCATCCACATCCACATCCTGGAAAAGTTTTAACGCGCTTATCTCAAGGCTGCACCCTGCACCAGCCGCTGCCCAGTGGAAGCTGCCCCCGTGTGCTGCATTTGAGTGTTGCTGTTTGCTTAACAAGTTTGCCCCTAAAGTTGGCAGCAGTCCCCAAAGCCCCCAGCCACCCCTTCTGCCTCTCTGACGCCACCCTGTCGCTGAGTTAAGGGCACGTCTGGACTTGGGGTTTCCTCCATTGTCGCTAGATCTAAGGGTGTATAGGTGTATAGTTATGGGTTAGAGCGCGTCCTTGCTGTTTGTTATAACTTTGCAACCCAACCAAATGCTCTTTAAGTGCTCTAGTTCTTTACTTTTTTTGTGCCTATGCATATTCTTTAATAAGAGATTAAGATACCTTAATGTAGATACTCCCTAAAGTTCATAAAGACATCGATTGCAGATAAAGTAGAATGTACATAGGTAGTAATAATATTCAATTACACATACTTTTTAAGTGTTATACTTTGTCAGCTATCATGTATTGCTCAGTTATTTATAGCTTCCAGTTTATTTGAATGGTTGAAATACACCCATCAAATCCATAAGGTAGTTGAGACGCCACACATATATTTATCTACAGCAAAGCAAACTTAATAATATGATATCTCTAGTGCTGCAAAGTTTTAAATACAGTGCACGCTCTAGAGAGTGGACTAATTAAAACCAAGGGTGTTCACTCTGGTGAAAGTTTTAATGATTGTCAATGAATAGAAGTATTTTAATTGCATCTCTCATAATTATGCTTGTAATATTTATATGGAAAAATGTATTGTTGTTTCGCTGTTTCGAATTTTTATATATTGAGGGAGGAGGAGGAATTTATTACTTTAATATTAGTTGTAAACACAAAGTTTGATTACTTCCAGAAATCTTCAAATATCGATATTGGCAACTGCACTAACAATGCTATCGATATTTTCATCGATATTTATACTTGAAAGTGGCCTTTTTAGTGAAAAATTCCTTTATATTTGTACTCTACAGAACTCCATTGAGCTTGATATAATATTGTATTTTTGTTGGGATTTTGGTGTTCTTTAGAACTTGTTCAAAAGTCTGGTTGTAGCCGACTTAAGGTACTGGTAAAAAGTTTGGTAAATTGAAAACACAATTGATTTATACTTTTTATATCCGATGTAATGAAAAATCCTTCCTTCCCCTACTTTTTCATGACTTTTGATTAATAGATTGTAATTTAAACATACTGTGAATAAATAAAATTAAAATAAAAATCCTTGGGCTTCCGTCTTTAGTTTGTTTAGTTTGTCTGCTGCGGATATCTCCAATCTGAAATGCTTTGCTGAAATGCTTCTAAAGGGTATATTTTAGTCGGTGTTTTTGATTTGTTTTGGACATTTTTCACTTGGTATTGCTTCATTTGCTGCCAGCAATTCTCCTTTTCTCTACTCTCTTTCTCTTACTCTCGGGTGAATGCAATGAAGTGCAGCAAACAAAAGCGTTTTTGTATTCCACGCTTTTGTTTGTCTGCACGTGAGTGAGTACTTCCCCCTCCGCAGCCGCACCCGCACTCGCACTCGCTACCACTCCCAGTTCTGGGTCTGGGTCTGGCTCTACTTACGGGTATATCGGGGGATCTGGGTGAATGCACTTTATGCGCTGCGGTGTCGATGTAAAGGACCGCAATGAAGCAAGAACTGAACCTCAACCTGAGGCTACCCCGAACGTCAACGTCGCCGTCGCCATCGTCGTCAACGTCAGCGTCAGCGTCAACGCAGTGCTTTGACTTATGACTGGCAGCGCGTGCTCATAAAAATGCATAAACTTAATAACCCGTTGGCTACACGTTGTCGAGTAGGAGGGGGCGCTTTACAACACCAAGGGGCATGCACATCTGACCTTCCGTATTTTGTTTGTGAGATTTTGCGCTAAAACGCAAACGTTTAACGCTTTTTGAGCTTGAGCTTGGGCTTTGGGCTCTTGCACATTTTCGCTGCGAAACGCGCCTCAATCAACCGGAACTGTAACGATTTTTGGCATAATTACTCGACTGTGCAACGTTCCACAAAATGCCATAAATATTTCATTGCCTTCCACTCACAAAAATAAGTCAGTGTTCGAACTGAAGATACGCTGTGTATAGTCTTATAGTTGATATACAGATTTCTCTTCGACAAGTCTCGATATCTCTCTCTCTATTATCAACCTATTTCTTTTATGGCTTTGATTATCTTTTATCAATTTTCGGGAAGTCGGTGAGGCTTATTCTACTTTTGAAAGACACTTAACCTTACTATGATATACGACAATCTACATACCAAATTTGCTCACCATAGGTCTTATAGTCTCTGAGATGAGGGATGGATAGAAATACCCGTACTTTAAAGAGTCGGATATATATTTTTCTGTCAGTTTTATACAATTACATCTTAATTGTTAATGTGCAGAGGGTATTATACATGTAATCTCTTTATTGAAAAAGCTATTATTCGTTTTTATCGCCTTACGGAACAACGATAAGGAATATCCATAAATTGAAATAAACAATATCTCGATATAATATACGAAAACCCAGATACCAAATTTGCTGATTATAACTCTAAAAGCCTCTGAGATCGAGGAGCTCCCGTATATACTTTATAGACATACATTTATTGCCTCTTAAACAGGCACAGAGTATAAAAAAAAGTGCATTGCACACGATCTCTGGCCGTTATTGCCCGACCGGGTGCTGACCCCAATGCACCGCACCTTTCCGCCCATTGGGCCCATTCCGGCCATTCCATGGCATGCGCTATTCATCTCCAGTGCCTTTACAAATCTGTTGACACTTTTGAGGTGCTGCGCAAAAACTTGGAAGGCAGTTCTCGAGCCCAACGCCCCAGCTCCAGCTCTGCCTCGCAGCTGGCAATAAATATAAAAAAATTGAAATTGTCGTGCACTAAATTTGCATACAAAATGTAAAAATGCAAAAATGTTGATGTGCTGGTTCGCAATTGCCTGAATTACAATAAATAAGCCATGAAAACAAAGGCGAGAACGCGTGGCTGGCATACTGAATTGCTTGTAATAACACGCATACGCCGTGTTGTCCGACAAACGTTTTTCTTTTATTTCGCACCATTCGATTCGCAAGCAGCCTAAAAAATGCCACAAACGATAAACAAACATTGAAGAGAACTAAAAAACAAATGTAGTATATGCTCGCATCGAATTTTGTATGCTCTTTATTTAGAAAACTCACTTGATTGATTGATTCTTTGGACGCGTTCAGCAAAACTCATCGCTGACTGATTTGCGCTGCTTTTTATCCATTGTCTGTGCAAACTGTGAGTCAGCTGTACATATTTGGTCACAGAGCAGGCTGAGCTGATTGAAAAGTGTATGTTTCCATGCACTTGCTTAGCAAAGACAAATCAGTCATCGATTAGCAAGTCAGCGGAAATCAGTCAGCGATTAGTTCCGCTGAGTGAGCCCATTATTAGCTATACTATCTTGGAGGGAATATCACAAATGCATTTTATACAATTAAGATCGCTCTAAGAATGTGCTTGTTCCTAAAGAGGACGGGTAAAAATATCTGAATAGATGAGATTTTTATAGGCACGCCTTCTATTGTGCTTGCCTAAGAGTTTTTCCACATTCCTATACACAATATTGTTTTAATTGTTGTTTTGTTAAACAAAGTCTTAATACCCCTTTGAAATTGCTGTCATCTTTTTGTGGCACAGCAACTTTCACGGTCTTACGACTGAGTTTCTCCCGGGCAGTTCAAATGCCTTTCTCCTGCCCTCAACTTGGGTGCGTTTTGCTTGATGCACTTTCCGGCGAGACACGCAATATGATACAAATCTTTTATTATGTGACCTTTCAAATGCTCGAGAGTTGAATGATTTGCCAAACAAAAAAGCAAGTGAAAATCTGTCTGGCTTGGAATATGAGCATGTTGAAACGTTTGTATATAATTAGGAAGGGAATTAATTTGAATTTTACATCTGTCAGCATTCAATTATGCACATCAAGCAACAACAACAATTAACCTAATTAAATTGCCAGCTTTATGCTGTGTTTACATTTAACTTTTAACATTTAACCAGAGTTTACATTTTTCAGCTTCCTGTTTCACTTTTGATGTTTGTTTGTTGCTGCTGCCAAAAACAATTTCTGTATTTCAATTGCTCGCATTTTATTTATGTTTAAGTTCTATTTGTATTTTGGTTTTTTTGTGCGCCGAAGCGGACGGGGGGGAAAGGTATTTAAGCGAAATCAAAGCTAATTAACTGAAATGCATTTCCGCAGAGTGTTTTAATTAAAAAGCGCCAGAATGCTCCAGTTGAGTGTGCTCGTTTAGCAGATGCCCTGTGATTCCAAGTCTTCCAATTTGATTAGGTTTAATACAAATATATTAACAATTAAATATAAGAACAACTTTCTTGTTATCCAAGTTAAGCACACCAAATTAAATGATGTAAATTGATTAAAATAGTATTTTTATAGAATAAAGTTCTTCTTTTTCTTGTTTTGCTGATATTCAAACCAAACTCAGGATTGCGAGCTTAATTATACTTTAATTAGTTACCAAAATGTGCTTAAGATGTGGTTGCTATATCAAAGATAGAATCGAGAGAAAACTGAGTATTTGTGATGTTCTTTCTTCTTTTAGAAACATAAGGTAAGCTAACAAATGGTAACATAGAAATGGAAATATAATCCATTATCATTTTATGAATTCGATTTATACACCTTTTACTAATTGCTATGGGTACAGGGTATATAAAATCTATATCAAACCGAGGGTTATGAGTGAATTTGAATCCCCCGTTTTACATTTGTTGTACTGAGCTTGAGCTTGATGGTTCGTGAATGTATAATAATAATATTGCAAAAGCCCCTGACACTGAACTTGTGCGCTGTTGATTTTCATTTGCTGTGCCATTTTACAAAGCCGTGCTTTTGTTTTCGTTAATTCAAATTTATGCCACCAACTTGGGCAACGAAGCGTTTCAAATAGTAACTAAAGGTTGCTACAATACATTGCATAATTGGTTTGTCTAGCTGTTCAGACTGCTGTCTAGACAAGAGCTGCTAGTAACTTGATTTTTGTGCGATAGTTTGAGAGATTCTCAACAATGCTGTCTCATGCTGAAAACTGGTTCCCTAAATTTGGCACTTTCGGTTCATGTTTTGATGTTATCTTCTGATAGCTGATGGTGCTGATAAACGCCTTAAAGTTCAAGCACATTTGCTATAAATAGTATATACAAAACTGAATCATAGCCAAAGTCTTTGTTTCCACTGACGATGTGATATCAAAAGTTACGAACATAGCCCATTCCATAAAACTCAAACCTTTGTTTCAGTTTTCTGTTTTAAACAGTTCAAGCAGTTGATATAAAAATATATTATACAGTTTGTAACGATACAATAGCGATAAGGTATACAAATTTGTGGTTAGATTGTTTCTATAGTTATTTCTAAAATAAACTGCGATAAAGTCTCTGCTTACTCTCGCTTAACATAACCATTATTTTCATTATTATTACTTCCTGGTCCAATAAAATGGTTAAAAGGGTGTAATAGATCTGTGAAAATGCATGTAACAGGCAGAAGCAGACATATCCGACCATATACATTATTGAGCATTATCAAAAGAATTCGATTTAGTCATGGCCGTCTGTCAGTCCGTCCGTCGATCTCAGTAATTATAAGAGCTAGAGGCACCAAATTTAAAATGTAGGTTCCTGTATATGCAGATCAAGTTTTTCTTCGATTACAGATATTTCCCCCCGCACCCCCGCAATTCGAATAAAACGTTTTACAGCCGCAATTTTAAAGATATACCCCTGGGATTAAGCATATATATTGCTTAGATCACTCACAATCGACTGTTCAAATTTCAAGTTAATCGGATAATAAAGACGGATGTTATTATTGAAAGAAGATTCAGTGCAGCAATGCCTCGCTTGCGCTGTTGCTTGTATGTGTGCCTAGTTGTGTATGTGTAAGTGAACGAAGATGTGATTGGAAGTTTTAGACCTGGGTACTAAAAAGTAATAAAAGTCAGATAGTTTATTACATGCTTACATATATGGAAGTCAGGTAATGTTATTAAGCATATTCTTTAAAACATTTTCAGTTAATCAACGGATGCGAACAATTCAAAACATTTTAGTTGAAGTATAAAAGTTTCACCAGAATGGTGAAATATAAATTTCAATGAAAATATTGTTCAAAAATAACTGATTAATTGAAGGACTAACTAAATGAATATCTGATTAATTGATTGACTAATTTGAGTTGCTGTAAGTGTTTATGAGGGTGCTTGGTTGTTAAGCCAAACGAATCGAATCATTTGCAATGCGAGCAAAGTAATAGTCAGTGTAACTTTGAAATCATCATAAAGATATTAATAATTCAATGCCCGCATTGAGCTCAAGTATAAAAGATACAATAACTCAATTAAACGCCAGCTGCATAAAATCAAAACTGAAGATTGCAAAAAATGCAATAAAAAATGCATTGAATGCCTATTCAGGCGCCAATGACGCAACTTGTCGAACATTCTCTGTGCACTCAATTTGGAATCGTTTTATGCTGTCTCAGCAGCGATATACTATATAAATAAATAAATACATATATTATATATATATATATATATATATATATATATATTTATGTTGTTCCGAGTGTAATGTTTTGCGTGCCAAATCGAATTTGCTGACTGTACGAGTTTTGCAATTGTCTGAGATTGAAAAGGGGCGCAGTTAATAATTGCTATTAGTTTTTGTTTAGGCAAATGCATTTTTGTGTTTATTATTGCACCTTGGCTAAAGCAAGGCTGGGATTTTCCCTAGAGTATTACGACTATTGGAGGAGAGTGCATTTGCTGGAAAGTTAAGGCCAGCTCAATTAAAGCCGTACAATCCATTAACACTCGATATGAGTTTGCGTTAATTGATGGCACTCTTACCTGTTCGCGTTTATTGCGCATTTATTCACGCAGTTTAACGATTATTCAGCCGCATCCAAAGTCAAGTTGGCATAACCAAGAGTCGTGGGTTCCGCCTTGGCTAAAAGCCAAATACAATTTATATTTATAACAAGTAAGAATGCTATAGTCGAGTAAACCCGACTACAAAACTCCCTGTATCCAGGTCAAAAATTTCCAATCGCATCTACGTACACTTACACATACAAACACACATACACAAAAGACGCACACACACGAGATAGCTCGAGCGCAGCGTAAGCGAGGCATTTTAAGTTGTGCTTCTTCTTCCCCTTGCGCTGAAGCACTGAATCTTCTTTCGTTAATAACTTCCGTGTTTATTATCCGAACGACTTGAAATTTGGACAGTAGATTAGGAGTGACTAAAGTATTGCACATACCAAATCCCAAAGCTATATCTTTAAAATTGTTCCTGTAAAACGGTTTTTATCGAATTGCGGGGGAACGGGGGGAGATATCTGAAATATGAAACAAACTTGATCTGCGTATGCTATACAGGTACATACATTCCAAATTTGGTGTCTCTAGCTCTTATAGTTGCTGAGATTGACGCGTTCATACAGACGGACAGACGGACGGACAGACGGACAGACAGACGGACATGGCCAAATCGAAATCTCTTTTGATACTGATCAAGAATATTTATACTTTATAGGGTCGGAGATGTCTCCTTCTGCCTGTTACATAGATTTGCACAGATTTAGTACCCCCTTTTTACCCATTTTATGGGTACAGGGAGTAAAAATAACGTATTTATTTGCTTTGTTTTTTCAACCAACTGCAAGTTTATTTACTAAGGTTTCAGTTACAGGCTGAACTGCCTAAAAAGTGCTTACTAATTGCCCAAAATTTAGTTTAAAATATTTAAATGCCTGCTTGCTGGGGGTATTATTAATTTGTTGCGAAAGTTCGCATACATTTAACTAATCGTCACCCCAAAAAATGTAGCTTCTCGGCATGAATCATCATTACAGCTAAAAATGTAACTTTTGTTTGAGAACTTATGGTAAAAGTGACGTAATTTGATAATTATTTCAAAAACCATTCAAAAACCAAACAAAATGACAAAACATTTCCAGTTTAAAGTGCACTTGAGTGGGTTTTACTCCCTGTACCTATAAAATGGGTTAAAGGGGGTACTTAATCTGTGCAAATGTATGTAACAGACAGAAGGAGACATCTTCGACCCTATAAAGTATATATATTCTTGATCAGTATCAAGAGAGATTTCGATTTGGCTATGTTCGTCTGTCTGTCCGTAGGGCGCAGGTCAAGTTTTATTCCCCCATTCCCCCGATATTCGATAAAAGCCGTTTTACACTAACAATTTTCAAGATATAGCTTTGGGATTTGACATGTACAATACTTCAGTCGCTCTTAATCTACTGTTTAAATTTCAATTTGATCGGATAATAATCACGGAAGTTATTCGCGAAAGAAGATTCAGTACTGCAGAGCGGGGGGGAAGAAGAAGCATGCCACAATTTTTAATGCCTCGCTTGCGCTGTCGCTCGTGCGTGTGCGTCTTTGTGTATGTGTGTGTGTGTATGTCGAAGTCTACGAAGATATGTTAGGAAGTTGTAGACCTGGGTACAGGGAGTTTTGTAGTCGGGTATACTCGACTAGAGCATTGTTACTTGTTTTAAATGACTAATTCAATTAAACTGTTAAAGAAATGATTGGTCGACAATCTACAAAATTGTTCATAAAGATAACAAAATATAATGAAATTTGATGAATTGATAGCAATGATATCTTTATGAACTTGTTGCTGACTTATCGTACAAATATATTGTAGTATGTATGGTATATAAAAAATCAAAGTCAGCTGCAATCAGTCAGCAGGGAAGTGAACTCGAGAGTTGCTCATCAATTGCTTTATTTGTCTTGGGCCTGCCGGATTACATCAGATTCAATCAAAAGCTGTGCCAGCTGTTGCTGTTGTTGATAAGACTTGACACCTTGTTGATGCACACCCACACAAGGCCGTGCTGCCAGTTGAACCAACAAATTGCAGTATACATATATGTATGTATATATGTATATGTTCTGAGACATAGTCTCAGCTCGTAATGATTTTCTCGCGTACTCGTAATTCAATTAAGTGCGACAGTCAACGCCTGATAAATCAAATTGTTGTTACAGGAATAGATGAAGTAATCTGTGGGCCTTATAAGGCATACAAATATATTCCAATGCGCAGTGCACGCTGGGCTCAGTAATTAGTAAGTCTGTAAACCGGTTCGATAGAGTTTCATAGTTAACTTTTACAATTTCCTAAAAACAACTGAAATACATTTTATTTACAGAAATTAATAAAATTTAAATTTCAAAACTAACTAAGGGTGGTTTAGGTGGTAGGTGTAGATACTAGATACCTGTAGAATTGGGATCTTTACAAGTCAAAATTTTTCTCAATTTTGACATGATTTTGGACCGAAAAATGAATTACCTTAGAATAAGTTTTGAAAAACCGTTTTATACTACTTTTATTGTCCGCAATTAATTAAAAGTGAAATTTAAGGATTTGAAATTTTTTAGAAAGAAATTTTTTGGAAATGTGTAAGGGGGGACCCTTGTCAATTTTCATAAGAAAATCGAAAATTTTTCATTTGCACAAATCAATAAAGTTGAAACGCTTTACTAATCTAAGCGACAAATAATGACCAAAAAGACATGCCGCTTGAAAATCGGTTGAGTTTCGACAAAGTTATGACAGTTGGAAATCTAGGAAGAATATTTACAGTGAAGTAAAGTCAAAAAAAAATTATCATGAAAAATCCGAAAATTCTTATTGTTTGATATAAATAAACTTTAAATGTCAAATCAATCTAGAAGACATACCATGACCAAAAACACATCTAGGATGTAAATCGGATTAGATTTAATAAAGTTACGGGAGTTAGGAATAGGCTAAACACTCGGAAACTTCTTTGTGCAAAAATCGTACACATTAGTTTTGATAAAACTAAAGTTCACTTCCATAACTTTATTTTGATCAATTCTATTCCTTAGTACTTAGATTATAAAACAGGTTGCATGCTGTTTTGGAAGAAACAAGAGAGAAAATCATTTGTGTTATTGGTCTTATTAAAGTAAATTATATGTTATTTCCCTTGCATTGTAATTGAAACAATTAAATTAATGTGAATGCATTTTCTTCTTTCTCATTGCAGGTAGGTCAAATATGTCAGCGCCTGAAGCGATCATAGCCAGTAACTACACAAACAGATATACCCACTTTGATAGATATATGTATATATATGTTTACCGTTTAATTATCTGCACAAACTGAATGGCATTGTTTGACAGGCATTGCATGTGACGATACGTTTAAGGCAATTCAAATATGAATATATCAACAATGCCTCCATTGTTTAGCTTACTTAGCTGCAAACGATACAAAATATAATAATTGATATGTTATCCTATTGCCGTTCGTATTAATTATTTCAATACGTCGATTGTGTGAGTCGCAGCAAAAAGGATTTAAGACTTAAGACCAAGTGACAGCTCGACTTTGTGTTCGGACTTACAGCTTTGAAGGTCTTACTTATTTCATGCATTTCATTATTATTTTTGGCAAATTGAAATGAAAGACTAATTTGATTATTTGGCTGTGCAAACATTTGTCATGCTTCTACACAAAAACCTCAACGCAACGTTGTGCAAAATGTAACAATTTGGCTAAAATATGTTTGTTGAACCAACATGCAAAAACACACACAGAGGGGGCAGAAATAGACACACACATGTGTGTGTGTGTGTGTGTGTGTGACCTGTGGTCAGCCTTGGACCACACCTTTTGTGGACAACACTGGAATGCCTTGGACTATATACAAACTGGAAGAGACAGCAGCGACAAGTTTTAACATGCATATAAACTTTTTTTGGTACAAGGGTTGTTCCTTAAGTAGACTTTCTGACTACGAAGTATAAAATATAGCTACTTTGAAGTCCTTTTCAACTAGAACTTAATCTTCTATATCAGTAATTACTTATTGCCAGCCTATATACTTAATTTCAACATATTACTGTGAATATCTGTCTGAAATATGATTCCGAAGGGCATTTATTATAAGGCTATGTTTCCAGTCCTTAGTACAACCAAGTTTAAATTGAGCTTAAGAATCATATTAAAGCCAGACTCATTCCCTTTAGGGATTTAATGAAGAAAGATTCTATCTTATTACAGCTTAGACAATTCAAAGTAGTCTTAAAGCGAACTCAAACCAGTTTTAAATCTGAAATTTTCCCAAATAATATACAACATTTGAGCAGGCTCTTAGCTAGTTGCTGTCCTAGTCTATGAATTCATGCTGCTTATGATAATAAACACACTTGAAAATGGTTTTGCTAATTGTAACAAAACCCGTTTGCTAATTGAATGATCAACTCTCGCATAAAAGGCAAGCAGGGAGCCAAAGCATATGCAGATAGAGCCATGCCAAGGATATGGCACTGGCAAATATGTATCCTGTGACTTTTAGCATGAATTACTTGCGTGTACTACGAACTTGCCCTCCTTGGCCATGTGCTTTGTTTGCCTTGCTGTCAATATTTTATAATGGCATGTGCCAAATTATGGTATGCGTGTGTGTGTGTGTGTGTGTGTGAGTGTTTGCTGTGTGTGTGTGTGTGTGCAACAGCTTGTAGATGGCATGCGGGTAACGTTGTCCTGACCGCCTTTGTTTGCTTATCACTCTGGTTGGCCAACTGCAGAGCTGTTGTTTATTTGCCAGGGATATACAAATGTGGAATATATGGGGTATATGAGCATATACTGTGTATATATGCGAGGGATGCTGGCTAAGTGCTGGATAATCAATCTGACTATGAACATACTCCAAATTCAATTTACTTCTACACATTTAGGTCATTTCCATTGCCAACTAGTTATTATTTTCGCTTGTTTTCGATTTTGAAACAGAAACCGTTTTACCATTTTGAAAAAGCGAAACTCTTAGAACCAAATTTTAATTATTTCTTGGAATTCAGAACAGAGGATAACAATGTTGATTTTGAATTCAGAATACAGACTCATTGTATCTCATTGGAAATAGTTTTTGGCTTGTAATAATAGCCAAAAGCAAACCTTTTGATGAACATTTGCTGCAATTGCTGCGAATCCTTTGATGAATTAACAATTAAAGTTATCGAAACGCTTGAAATGATACTATGGCAGCTTAACTTATCAAACGGCCCTCGTGTCTGTCCGTTTGTCGAACTACTTGGTTGTGTGTGATAAAGCTTTGTACATTTTATGCGCTTAATTAAATGCCATGTAATTTAATTGAACCCATGGTATAATTAAGTGCTTTAATTAATTTGCCGTTGACTTTTCATTTTTTTTTTCTTTTGCCGTTTACGTTTATTATAAATTGCGCATACGCCCCGTTTCATTGCATTTCGCTGCGCCGCATTTCATATGCATTGCATTCGACTTTTAATTGCACATTTTTCAATTAAAACTATAAAAAGTGCACACAATCGCCCCGCAATTTTGAGGGTGGTCCCAACTGAATATCTCTTTCCCTCACCTCTCTCTCTCTCTCTCTCTCTCTCACTCCCTCTCTCGCTCTAGTGTTTGTGTGTGTGTGTGTGTGTGCTGTTGATTTGTTTATACAATTGCATTGTTTAATTGAATTTGCTGCGCTGTAACAAATAGAGAAAAATAAATGTGTATGTTTTAATTGTGTGTGAGACCAAAAATATAAATATACATATAAGAATGCGAGAGTCACGAGATTCAAGCCGACTAGAAGATGCTCTACATACTTATAGTAACTTTTGTATTTATTATGTGACATTATGAAATTTAGGATAGCCTATATGCGTGCTAAAATACAAGTAAATATATAATAATAAATAAATATTGTCATATAATTTGACGGAAAACTTTATAAAATTAAAATTAAACTTCATATAATAAAACTTAATAGTTTCAAGAATGTTTATTTAAAATCAAATAGAGTTGCTCTGTTGAGATAAAATTATATGGATTTATGTAGCAATAAAACGAACTTCATTAAAATAAAAACTTCCTATAAATATCGATCGAATATGATCCGATTAAACATACATCTTTTTTAATGGTGAAAGTTCTTCTTAATGTCTTCCTTTTGATCTTTATTTATAGTGTGTACAGAGTATTAAAAATAGCACAAAGCAAAAGTTCAGAAGTGCAATTAATTTTTGTAGCATTCGCTTTTAAGCGTTCCCTGTTTGCTGTTTGGTTTTTCAGCTTTTGGTAATTTTTTGCCAGCCTTTTTTTGTTTGGTTTTTCCTTTGCGAGTATTCTCAATTAATTTGGTATGCAATAAATCAGCAGAACTGTTGCCATTGGATTTATTTATGTATAAAATCCATTGCTTTTTTTGCAATAAAAACTTTTCAAATTGATAAATCGATGCAAACAGAAGTTCCAGTGTATTACTTACAAGTTTAACGTAAAATATTTCATTATGAAACTGAGGAATTCCCACAAAATATCTCTTTGTTGTGCATGCTAGCTGCGTGGAAAAACCCCCCTTTCAGTAAAAAGGGTAGAGAAATTATGTGCAAAAATTATTATTAATTTTGTAGACAGCTTTGTGCTCAATTCTGAATGTAGTTCTAATTTTCAAATCGAATTATATTTTTTTATCTAATATATTTTTTTATCTAATATATTTTTATTTATTTTTATTTTTGTTAAAATTTTTTTTTTTAATAATAAAACTCCTAAATTTCGGAATCGAATTTTTGCGAAAGTATTCGTTCGTTATCAAACTTTAAGCAACGTTCGATAACAAGCTAAAACAAGTAAGAACGTTGCAGTCGGACGCACCCGACTGCAGAATACTATGTTCCCAGTCCTATATAATTTGGTTATTTGTGTGTTCAGAAAGAGACGCGAAAAAAACTACACAGGTGTGGGAGATATAGATTTTTCTCCTTTGTTGAGGAGGGGGTGTGGGGGTCCAAAAATTTTTGATGCAGATTTGTCCAGAGGGTCAACATTAGTATGTATGCCAAATTTGGTGACTGTACCTGTACAGTTGTGGGAGATATAGATTTTTCTCATTTGCGGGGAGGTGGTGGGAGGGTCAACATTTTTGATGCAGATTTGTCCAGAATGTTATCATTAGTTTGTGTGCCAAATTTGGTGACTCTACCTGTAAAGGTGTGAGAGATATAAATTGTTCTCCTTTGCGGGGAAGGTGGTGGGGGGTCAAAAATTTTTTGATGCAGATTTATCCAGGTGGTCAACATTAGTCTGTATGCCAAATTAGGTAACTCTATCTTTGAAACTGTAGGAGATATAGCCCTTGCGGGGGAGGGGGTGGGGGTGGGTGGTCCATCTCGACACTTCATAAATTGACGGTATACACCAACAGGTGTACCAAGTTTGGTTGCTCTATCTCAAAGATAAAGGCAAAAAAATTGCGTTCATACGGACAGACGGACATTTCGCCAACCCAATATACTATTTTCCCTTCGGGAACATAGTATAAATACTAAAGTGTGTACTAAATATGAATATAATACTTGAATTTCTGACCACAGGGGGATAGTTTGGTATATATGAGTACACATACCAAATTTCATGACAATAGCTCTTAAAGTCTCTGAGTTCCAACTAACAGACAGCCAAATATGGCTGTCGGTATGAATAAAGAATACAAAAATGTTGCCACAATATGACTCAAAAGGTTCGGGCTGTCTGCCACAAGCTCATACATACATTTGCATACATTTTTTCCTTACACATTTTATGGTTATATGTGTATGGAATTGAAATAATAACTCTTTTGTTTTTGCAGCCAGTCAAACAAATATTTTTTAAAGCCAAAATAAGTGAATGCAGAATGTCATTAAATGCCTGGTTGGCTTGTGGGGCTTGGTTGGGTTCGCTTCGCCCGTCCATAAGTTGGCTCCCTGATGTTTTTCTTTCTCCCATTGACTTTTTGTCTGCTGCCCGCAAAAAGTTCTTGCCACAGGAGGGCTATTGAAAAAAGAGATTCCCACACAACTGACACAGCCTTTTATTCTGTCTCTGTGCATCTGCATTTGTATCACACGTCTATCTGTCTGTCCAACTGTCTCTCGTGTCTGTCTGTCTGCTCTGTCGCTTGCACTTCCTACTTTTATGTCAGTTTCGAACAGGAAATTTTAAGCACGGAAATCATGCGCAAGCGACAACAACGACAGCAACACTAACAACAAAAATAACAGCATCAACATTGTCTGCGTTGACATGTTTGTTAGTTTTGAACATTGTTTCCCAAGCGCACTTAATATTCGCACTGTCACGTTGCCAACTTAAAGCCAGAGACTGAAAAACAAAGTGCCAAAAGTTTTTGAAAAACCCTAAACGCGCTTGCCTCTTGTCAGGCACAACAGGGTTAAGGCTTATCGTGTCAACTTTGTACTCATCACACGCCCACTTGCCATTTGCCACTTGCCACATGCCACATGGCACATGGCGTCGCCTTTTAATTAGCCAGCATGCTCAACAATTTCTTCAATCAGGCTGAGCAGCTTAGAAGGAGCAAGCAAGTTAAGCCGTGACAAAGTTAAGGTGCTCTTCTTTGGGAGTACTGAGGAAAATGATAAGTTATTCTGGGAAAAAAGGGAAATAAGTGAACACTAATTCCATCTAATAATATCCTTCGACTTTTGATAAATCCTATTACAACCTATTGGATTTATTGAGATGTGTTTAGGTCTTAATTAAAGTCCATTAAGCAGGATGTCAGTACGTACTCCTGAATTAAGGAACCATTTGGAGGGAGAAAATTATATCACAAGCTTAAAAACTGAATTAAAGTTGAGAAATAGTTGCTAGTTTTTATATTTATGTATATAATAAGAATATATGATATGGTAGGTTATGTATGATAAATTCTTTTTCTTCTATGATAGATGATGAAGTTAGGATTTGTTGTGATGTGATATAATCTTTCTCTTCTATGCTATGCTTTTACATTATAGTATACAGTTTTTATCTTCTTTGATGTGATATTTTATATAATAATATGATTTAATATTTTTCCTATATAATATAATACGATCATATCATATAATGTCATGATATGATATGATAAGATATGATCTGATCTTTACATTCTTGCTGTTTTTTTATATTTTTATTATAGTACACAATTTTTCTCTTCTATGTCATAATATGATATAATATTTTTCATATATAATATGATATGATGTGGCGTGACATCTTGTGATATGATATGATATGATATGATGTGATATGATATGATATGATATTATATTATATTATATGTTAGGATATGATATGATATGTTAAGATATGACCTGATCTTTGTATTCTATGCTATGTTATTAAAGTCTATGATATAATCTGTCTTTTCTATGAAATGATATTTTCTATCATCTTCTATTCATCTTTCTTGTCCATCAAATGATGTAATATTATATTATATGATTAAATCATTCTTTTCCTATGATATGGAAAAGTATTTCTATTCGAGAATTTTGTGAAAATGTCACTCTAAATGCTTTAAATGAAAACCAATCCATTAATACTTCAATACACAATTAAGTATGTACAAAACAGAGAACATTATCCTTATTTGAAGCCAAAAAGCAGCAAAATGTTGAACAAGTAGCATCTTTAGCTTTGTCTTGTGCAAAGCTGCAACAAAAAGTTGCAGGGCCCTAATAGACTTGGTACTTAGTGTAAATTTTCTACTTTTGCTGTGCATTCAACGTAATTTGCGCATTTTCTTTGGCTGCCTTTTAATTACACTCGACGAGCAAAGCGTAAAATGTTTTTCGTTTAACTTTGTGCAACATAAAGTAAAATTGTAATATGCAACTTTCAAAGCGAACGCCTCTGCGGCAACTTTCTCAATGTGGCATGCATCTTTAAAGGGCTGCCCGATGACACTTTAAAGGCATCTTTGCCTGCTGCTGTTGCTGCTCTGTTGTTGCTGCCGCCTTATGCCAGCAGCTGTTGCAAGTCAATTTTACTTGGCATGCCACCACGCCATCTCATCATGCCTGAGGGCTGCTTTGTGCTTTGTGGTCTTCTGTTGCAACATGCAACATGAAAATGGCGGCAGCTGCAATGCCAACCACTTCCTTTTGCGTGTACTCAAAGAAGGCGGCTAATAGAATTCCGTTTCGGGTCTCGGATATCGCATAGGAAACGACTTGCCCCAGCTCTTGTGGCAATAATGGCAATTTAAATGTATAATTGCCACAGTCCAAACAAAATGCTGATTACGAGCAGCGGGATCCGCAACAAGCTTTGCGTGAGCTGCATATTGCAATTTGGTTTTGTCATGGCCCAAAGACGCTCATTAGACAAGTTTTGCAGGCAGCTTTGTTATTCAGATAGGGCCACAAAAGGACTGTGGCAATTGTGGTATAATAAAAACCAGCACCAGATACGGTAACCACGGGGCGTATACTTAATGCGATGGATGCTGCTGCTGCTGTTGCGGCTGGCTGAGTTTTTACCCCTTTGCATATCACATTTATTTATGATATGTCATAAAAAGGGGGCTGCTGCGTGTCCTGGAGCCTCTCAGTCTAGACTTTCAAGTGTTACGTTCACACACACAGGCACACCCACATGTGTGTATTACATGTTGTATCTTTATCTTTAGCCCAGCAACTCAAAAGCTCATTGAGAATCTCATTTAGCTCGGTTCCAACATGAATTGCAGCCATTTTAAGCAATTTTTTATCTAATTTTTTTAGTTTTTTTTGTTGTCAGGTGACTTTTCTTGCCAGTTCCCAGCTGCAACATTAAATGTGTCACGTATTTGATTGAAATTCCATTTGATTATTGATGTTGATGATGATAGCAGCAGCTTGCCTCAACATTGCTCCTTACTCCTGTAATTCTCAGCTGTCTCTTTGTGTGTGTGTGTGAGTGTGTGTGGTTGTGTCGCTCTTCGAATCTATTTTTATATTACTGTGCCCAAGCTGTCACTTACTGTGTGTTGGCATACTTGCAATAGCCACTGTGACAGTTTGTAGTTCTCACTGTGGGGATTACTCTGGCAATAATCTTACTCTGACTTATGCTGCTTACCCAGCTGGACCTGATTGCATGTCAAGACTACTTCTCCAGGCAGTAAATAGTAATCAGCTTTAACTGGCTAGCAAAAAGTCTGACTAGGTTGTACTACAAACCAAAGTTCTGCCGCAGGAAGCAAACTATTATCAAATGTGACTTAAATTTTAATTTTTGGGAAGCTTAGCGTTTTTGGATATTCATGAAATTGTAGAGTTTTCCTGTCCGATTTTTATTGCAATGTTTTAAAGAAGACTAAACAGAAACTTTTCAGCATAACTGTGACATATACTTACGAAAGAAGGCATGCAGCATACGTTCTTTTGTCATGCAAGACTGCTGCTTAAGAACAATAAATATATATATATGAAAAGAACCAGATTTGTATTGTGACTACGAATTTGAGAAAACTAGATTCTATATGGTAAATCTATAAAATTAAAGAAATTGGCATTTAATTAATTAATTTCATTAAAAGGTGGAATGAACATAAACATATTTTCCTGAAAATTGTGCATCTTTTCAATTTTAATCTATTTTATTTATTTCTGTACCAGAAATCGATACACAATTCTTGCAACAAAGTTTCTGCTCACTTCTTACTAATGGATCCTCTTTGTAATACATTTCTTCGAGTGTATTTTGACAGCTTTTAGCTGTGAGTATATTGCTGCGAGCATTATTGCAACAGTGGCTCCAGTGTGTAAATGTACACATGAAACTTGTAAGTTTGTTGCTGCCAGCTTTTATGTGAGTTCAATTTGTGCTCGCGATTATGTTAATGTCCATTAGTATTGCATTGGCTGCAACATGGTTGGTGCTGGCATTGACAGGACTCAAGGACTTAAGCGGCTTACAGAACCGAATCGAGTCTTGGCTGCAGGAGCACATTAAACTGCAGCTTAGGCAAATCAAAGTTATATGTGAGTAAGGCATATGAAATTAAGGATGTATATCGTGTCGATATTTAGCAATGCATCTTGATTGATGGCTTCGATAAAACTCGCAAATTGAGTTAAGATTTGTTTTTCATTTGCAGCCAACCAGCATGCAAATAACGTCAATTTGTTCACCATATTTTTTTTTTGGCGAATGACGTCAAACTAAAATGGCTTTGCGTGTTTTTGTTGTCATTATAGTGTGTTGTGCAATTTAACTGTCATATGCACAGCAGCAATCAAGAGCCAAGTGACTAACTTGATAAATATAAGTTGAAAGTCCGCTTTCCAAATTATACTCGCTATTGCAATCGTTGGAGTTCTCTTGCAGCCCACACAATACGATCTACAAATTAATTAGTAATTGGCTGTGCAATTACTTGTTTCGCAGAATGCAATTACGCTTTCAATTGTTCAGCTGTTTGTGGTCACAGGCGCTGAAAAATTAAATACAGCGCAGCAGTCCTTGTATCCTTGTATCCTGGCAGAATGCCATGCTTAACCTCAGCCAATTGTATTCCTTGACTGTGTGTGTGTGGGCGTGCCTATGGCCAAGTGTCGCCAAGTCTAATTAGCCTCATAATTGGGCACGGCAGTTGGCTTTAACGGACAGACATGCAATTAAAATTCCTTTGGCACCGCTCAACCGCAACGCCAAAGGCGCTCACATAAATTTCGAGCATATCAGACTATGTATATACCAGCAGAAAAAGTTATACCCTTCCTAGAAAATGGTTAAGAAATATATAATTTAGTTGTGTCTTGCTAGGCTGAAGCTGGAATTTGTGATCCTTTAAGTCAATCTCTTTCAACCAGCAATTTGCGCATTTCTGTCCGCCTGTTTGAACCCATCGAACTCAGAGAATATAGAACTAAGAATAAGGAAATTTGGTATTTAGCCTCGTGTTTGCCATACGCACATCACATTTGTTTAAAATTGTTCAGAAATCTATAAAAATTGATTACAAACACAATTTTCAATGTAAATAAAGGTTTTTTTGTAATCTATCGTACAAATCTCTAAATATTCCGTTAATAAACAAAGATTTTCCTTAAAGATTAGACCAAAACCATGTAAATAAGCAAGAGAAGAGATACATCTAAAAGAAAAAAAAATATTTCCCATTCCTTGACTGTTAGAATCATGAAATTTAAGATAAAGACTGCTTATGTTCTCCTTGAAAGACTTTACCAAAAATATATTTCCCACACACCCTTCCGAACTTGGAAATAGACAAAGTTTTTACCACCAAAATTGATATATGAACTACTAATGATCTTCTTTAGAGTTTATTACAGCAATGTCTTTGTGGGAACAGAGTATTAAACGGTCGGGAGCTACTTGCTGAAATGTTCTTATTTATGTTTGTCTTGGGTTTTGCTTTTTAGTTGTGGGATTCCTACAATTCTTAAGACTTATTCAATTAAATACTTGTGTTACATTTATTGCTCAATATTCCTGAGGGGGTTTAAGCCCCAGAACCCATGCTCTAACTCAAAATTTCTGTGGTTTCTGTGGGGCTTAGCTCAGTTTCTAACAATTATTCACTATGCCAATCGACTGCAAAAGTGGTTAAATTTAACGAACTGGCAAGCGGCTGCGGCTGCCAGTTGCACTCTGATCCAATTTCACTTTATTGTCCTCGTGCCACAGTCAAGGGGGTTGGGGTGGAGGGAGGGGCTGGTGTTGTGTTCAGTTGGCCGTTGCATTTGCATTTGCCTTTGGCTTTGGCTCCTGTGGCACGTGGCAGGAGTATTGTTGTTATTATTAGCTGCATTGATTTGGCTGCTCCATTGAAAGTGGATTGCATTGTCAGGGGATTTGAGTGGGGGAGCCCGGCTAATTGGCTGGCATTATAAGGTTGCTACTTGCAGCTGAGCAGCAGCTCCTGTGAATTGAATGCCGAACAATGCCAAGCCGCCAACATAATTATGAAATTTAGCTTTAAAAAAATGGCAAAAAAAGCAATAATTTCCTTTTTTAATGAATTTTTAAAATTATTTTTTAGTCAGTTTTGATTGAATACACAATAATTTGCAACAAATGTTAATTTGTAAATTAATTCAATTAGTAAAGCTGTGGAATGAAAAGTAAAACTTTATTTTTTGTTGATTTAATTTCAAATTAATAATAATATCACAAATCGTATGCAAATTGTGATTGCCAGGCGCATGTAAATTCAATTATAATTCCCGCTTAATAATTAACATTTGAATAATACATTTAATATCTTTGTTAATTTGCAGTTGCAACAACAATCCCTCGACTCTGAGAGCACTCGCCTGCAGTTTGTATAATGGTAAGTTTGTTAATTTAGCTAACACACTAATAACTGAACCGATAAATTGCCAAAATGTGTTGCATGTCCCTGCTGTCCTGTATCCTTTTTATACCCAATCCCCCCATCCTGCTGCTGTCCCTGACATGTCGATAATTAATTTCGTGGCCAATTGACGTGTGTCAATTAGTTGACTGTCGGGTTCAGGCAAAGTTCACATAGAGTATTGGAAACTTGCGGAATAAATTCATGTTTAATCTGCATAGCGAGCATGTAACTCTGATTGTAGTTTATATAACTTGTGGTAATTTATTATAAACAGCAACTTTGCTTATGGGCGAATAATGAAGTCGAATGACTTGCCAGTAATTTACGGCCAAAATATGCTAATTCATCTGTATAATGCGCCATTATTACTTGAACCTCAATGTTGGGCTGTGTATTACATTAAAACAAGTTGAAATACTCTAGAAGAGAGTGCAAGACTCGGAGCTATACCCTGTAGACAGGCATTCAAGTAGCTTTAATATAATTAAAAGCAAATAAAGTCTGTAATTCTTATACAAACCTTATGGAATATTGAAAATATTGAGAGTATATCTTTAGAGAAAGCCATTTTTCTATTAAATATGAGATATCTAAATACCTTAAAATAAATAGGTTATTTTATGTTCTACAGTCGTTGAGATCCTTAGAGAACGCCATTGTATATGAAGAAAGAAACCTTAAAATGAATATGGTATGGTATGGTATTTAAGAACCCATACACTACTTTTGGCGCTAGCTCTTATAGCCGCTGAGATCCTTATAGAACCCCATTTTTCTTTTCGATATGAGGAAAGATATCTAAATACCTTAAAATAAATAAGTTATTTTATGCTCTACAGTCGTTGAGATCCTTCGAAAACCCCATTTGAAGTGAGGAAAGAAACCTTAAAATGAATAAGGTATGGTATGGTATTTAAGAACCCATACACTACTTTTGGCTCTAGCTCTTGTAGCCGCTGAGACCCTGTTGTCTGTAGGCCGAGTTAAATTCATTTGCATAGCTATATAGCACACTTTAATATACTGATTTCTATAGGCTATAGGCCTATATATTACTCTTGTATATTGTATATTAGCAATTGAAATCAAGCTGATACATTTGATAGCCTTTTGGGCTTGGAAGTTGTATGTCACAAGTTTGCACAATTGTCCATAAAAGTTGACACAATATCAGATGGCATTAATCTTCGTTTTGTTTGTCAGCCTTGCTGCTGCTTCTTCTTGACTTGGCTTAAATGGCGTTAAATGAAAAGCAAGAGACAAATTTTGTGTTCACAATGTGCGCCGAAAGCGATTAATTTAAGAATATGTGTGGCTGCTTTGCTTGTCAGGTTTCGGGGCAAAGAAGAAACAGGAGCATTAAGGCAAATGTCGCTTCTTGGCGTCCTGCTCGGCCTCCTTCCATCTCCCTACTGCTGGAAGGCGTGTGAGCCGCAATTTATCTTTGGCATTTTGCTGCTGCTCCTCTTGCGGCTTCAGCTGTTCCTGCTCCTGCGCCTGCCCCTGCGCCATCATCATCTGCTGATGCTTCTACTGCCTGCTTCTTACTTATTTCTGCCTCCGCAAATTATGCGAGTCGCGCATTCTTCTGTTGCATACTTTCGTGCGCTCGCTTCTCCTTCACACACACACACACACACACACACACACACACACACACACACACACACACACACACACACAGAGACAGCGAGGGCATACCAAAAAAATTAATATACTGGCATAGCTTCAAAGGCATGTGGAGCAACAGCCGAGCGCGTCTTCTCTCTATTTCAGCAGCTGCCTTCGTAATGAAGTCAAATTTAACGAAATTTTTTCTGTTGCGTAACGCTAACCACATGGGAAAATGCTCTGCCGGACAGTGTGACCAACTGCTGTTAGTATTTTAATATGTTAACTGTTCGTTTTAACGCTCTACATTAACAGAAAGCTGATTTTCTTTAGCAAACATTGTTTTTCTGGTTGCAGAATAATTTATTATTATTATTATTATTATTATTATTATTATTATTATTATTATTATTATTATTATTATTATTATTATTATTATTATTATAATTATTATTATTGTTATTATTATTATCATAATTATTGTAATTAATATAAATAATATGATTATTTATATTATATATTATTATTATTGTCATTACTTATTATTATTATTATTCTCATTACTTATTATTATTATTATTATCTATGATTATTATCTATTATTATTATAATTATTCTACAAATATTTATATTCAGTTGAATACCCATTTTTTTATCCGATTGAAAATCATTTCAAATCGAAATTTTTAGCTGTTCTGACTACCGTAAAACGTGTGAATTAATCGGTTTGAAAGGGTTGCTTGTCAGCTGGTGGAATCAAAAGTTATTTCAATATTCATTTATTTATTTATTTTTAAAATCTTCAATCGACATTGTAAAGTAAATATGTTAGGTTAGGTTAAGACGGCAGGTCAACCCCATGGGTGTGAAAAGTATATAAGATGATTAGCAGAGCTGGCTTAAGTTGATTATTGATTTATTTTTAACTTTAATTCCCAATGAATTTGGCAAAATTGGCAAGCAATTCATTCATTCAAATAGCAATTGAATTGGATTTTTGTGAATTCAATTCGCAATTGTTACTCAGCAGAATTCTGCTTAATTATATTTGGTGAATAGACGTTTTTATTTCGACTAGTTTAGTGCATGTTTTTTTCCAATTTAAATTGTAACTAATTTGCATTTGGCGCACCTTTGGGATTATTTGGTCACACTGTCGTGCGAAAATGGCTTAATTGACTCCACGTGGCCACATACAGCCTCTCCCCGTGGGCTGTCCACCTCCCTGGAGACCCACACTTGCCCAACTGCTGCTGTGTGTGAATTTCGTAAATTTATGTTTTCCATATGGCTTAACTGCATAGAATTTGTATGTGTGCATAATTTTGTGCTGCATTTTGGACAATTTTTCGATTAATTGGTTACGAATTGGCTTCGCATTGTTGCCAACTAATTTGATTAGCGTACGTAGCTCTGTCTAAATGCAACTGTGCAATGTTGCGCATTAAATCGCATTTAAAATTTGCACATGCCAGCTGATTCGGCAAATGGCGCCCAACGTGGGTAGACGTGATTGATTATGACATGGAATCGATGACTACATTGAAACCCACTTACGTGTAATGCAAATCAAGCGAAGCGTAAAAACTTTGATTGAATTCTTAAAGAATACGCCTATACACCGGCTGAATATCACATTCAATCAAGTCAATCAGACGCATTGATTTATTATCGCCTTGACATTGATGCCTTTAACCAGACACTGTCAGAGTTCAGTTACAATAGCAATTACAGCTATCTGTGGGCATTACAAGACAGTAATTAACTCTGACAGACATCCTTGTGGGAATTCGTTACATTCAACTGATTATTGGCCATTTCAGCTGCTTGACACGGACTTGTCTCAGTTAGACATTAAACTTTGGCATTTTCTTCGGTTATTCGGTTAGTTGAGGCAGCCAGCTCGTAAAACCTGGCCAAAATACTTAACTTGGCTAGCTGAAACGCATAAAAATGCGCAATATTCTGGCAACGAGCTGACAGAGCTGTACAAATTGAATTCCCAACGACCACGTGACGTTGCCATCAATTTTTGGCTGGTCTAATCAAATGCACGCGGCGCACAGACTTCGAATCCGATTTCCAATACAAAAGCAACAAAATTTTATAAATTTCAGCGCAGTCCAAATTGCAATAAATCAAACAAAAGCAAAAATGCAAATCAGCCACCAGTGGCGCACATAAAACGAATGCAGCTCGTAAAGGTGGTACTTTTGTCTACCCTGTTAACTTAAGGAACTAATGGGGTATATACTGTTTTAGTAAATTTAGACAGGAGAGGAACTGAATATCGTATGGAATAACTGACAGAGAGAAAAGGATGTATCCCTATAGTTATATTTGTATACTGCAGGTCTACTATGATCCACGCTGTTTTAATTTTACAATAGAAAGTTATGAAATTTGGTACACGTTTACTTAAGCTTGTTATCTAACTGTGCTGTGAGTTGTGTAAAAATCAGATAATTAATATAAGAGTTATTAATGAAAATATTATTGATATATCAAATTTTGGATATATTTTGATAGAAACTCATTACGGTTACAACTTTCTAAATAATTATATGAACTTAGGTACACGTAAACTCAAGCGTGTTTTCTAACTGTCCTGTGAATATCATAATAATCAGATAATTAATTTAAGCGTTTTTAAGGATTGTACAAGGTAGTATCTCCGCAGCGACCCGAGCTGTTTTCGTTGTAGCCAAATTGTGTTGACCAGTTAAACGGGATGAGGTTGAAAGGTAGCAAGCAAAGCAATGTTGCAGGACAGAAGATTGGAGCAGTGAAAATGCAGACAAGTTAAGCTAAAACCAATTTGAGAATTTCGTCTGGTTTTTGATGTGGTTTGTTTGGGTTTTGGGTATAGTTTGTGCAAACTCTGTGAGTGTTGAAAGAGTTACGTTGATTAAAGTATAAGTTGAAGGCAACTTTGAATAAGAATACAATTGAGTAATTGAAATTTGTTAACGTATGACAATTTTCTTTAATATTGCAGGCCATATTCAAGATGTTGTTGCCATTGCCAGCCACGGCTGAGCTCTGTCTAGTACTCATTCCGTTCCCGGGGCCGTTGTGCCACGATGCGGCCTCCAATGCCGATGCCCATGCAGTCGACTGCCTTGCAACAGAATGAGGCCTTCCAGCAGGCGCACGTTCATGTACACGCAACACCAGCAACACAACAGCCGCAGGCCGCACAGCATCATCAACACCAACACCAACATCAACACCAACACCATCGTCAGCTCAGCTCGGTGGGATTAGAGCTTGATTTGGATTTGGAATTGGGTTTGGATTCGCAGCAGCCGCAGCTGACAACGCACAAGGCCAAACTGCCGCCACTGGAGCTGCTCGTGGAGCACAAGCTAAGCTACAGCTCAGCAGCCACATATCAGCAACAACAAGCACAGCCGGACTTCAAGGATTCCAGACAACTACAGCCAAACGATCTCAGACATTCCCAGGCACAACACAGCTTCATCAGCGAGGACTACAGGAGCTCCGCACGCGCCTCCATCTTTGATGACGCCGCCGAGAACTTCATCATTAACTTTCCGGCCGAGTCATCGCAGCAACTGCAGCTGTTGCCACTGTCGGAGACGGTGCCTTTGCTGACACACATCGAGGCCACCGTGGTGGACAAGCAGCGCTCCATACGGCTCAGCAAGAACAGCGCCTCGCTCATCTTTACCAAGAAGGAAGTGGGCCAGCAGCGACGCCAGCATCACAGCCTCTACGGTGCGGGGGAGCGGCAGCGCAGGCAGACCAAACATTTGCCGCCCACGCGGGGCCAACAGCAGCGCCACAGCCTGCAGCTCAACTACAACAACAATCTGGTGACCACCGCCGCATGTGCCGCCGGCACGGGTGGCCCTAATTACGCCGCCAACGGCGGCAAGCTTGTGCCGCACAAGCAGCACCCTCACACCCACACACACAGTCACAGCCAAGGACAAGGACAAGGACACGGTCACGGCCACGGACAGGGATACGGACACGCCGGCGTGGGGCTGACATCGCCAACGGCCAACGGCGGCGGCGCCGCTGCCTCGACGCGCAAACAGCTCTCCTACTCCTGGTACGCGCCAGTCTACAGTGCGCTCGAGGAGGAGCTGGAGCAGGATTCGAGGGTGAGTGTGGCAGCAGCAGGACATTCGCTTCTGCAGACCATAAGCTGTGAATTCAAATATTTAATACCAGTCAACAGCAAGTCCTTGCCTGCAGCAGCTTACTTCTAAATGAGATTTCGATTCAGAAATTAGTGTTGTAAAGCGGTTGAACAATGAGCTTAAGTTTCTGAGTAAAAAGCTTTGAAATCACATGAAAGCTTACAATCAATGCACTTTAAATAATTGTATTGTTTATAAGCTCCTCATTATTGTGGAAATTTAATCTTCATTTATTGTGATTTTTAAAACATCCATACCAGGAACTTTGAAAGCACTTGAAAGCTTCTCTTATACATAGAACTAATCTCGCATAAAGCTTCTAACTAAGCTCTAAGCAATCTCATTCATCATTAGCTTTATATTATTAAGTAATCAGCAAGATGAATCTTCTATACTAGGTTTACAAAAGAGCTTTCTACTTGTTTTAAACTTGTAAAAAAAGCTTCGAAAGCTTAGAAAATCTTTTATAGGCAGAATCAAGCGCTTTCAAAGCTTTAAGTGCAATTCACTCTAACCTTTAATCTGCCAGATTAAACTACTTTAATTTTTGGCGAGTTTCATAACTTTTATTGAATAAGCTTCCTTTATAGCTTAAAATTGAAAGAGAATGTTAAATAAAAGTGTCAAAAATAATGACGTAAGTCGTGAAATATGAAACTAGAGCATATTTTGAGTTTATATTTATTGTTTACTAAAATTAAACGAAATTGAAATAATTAAAAAAGCAAATAAGCAATATAGGAATTGAGAGAACACAAGTGTAAACTGTCTATTTGTCTAACTGATTTGTCTGATCTGTCTGTCTGTCGACAGGATTCCTCGCCAATTCACAATCTGGCCAACACAAAGCATCAGCCACGCGCCAGCAGCCAGCACAGTGCCACTGCCTCTGCCTCGCATGCCGCGCCGCAGCAGGACTCGGACACGAACGAGAACGAGACAGTTGCGCTGCTGGAGACGCAGACGCGCAACAAGATCAACATCATTTCGGCAAGCGACGCTGGAGCTGAGCGCAAGGCGCAGCCGCCGCGCATATCCCTATCCCTGCCCAACTCTCACAACCACTCCTTGTCGGTCCACAGCCTGGGAAATGGCGGAGCTGAAGCTGGAACTGGAGCTGGAGCTGGTGCTGATGTGGAGAGCTCGCTGGGACTGTCGGGCGGTCCGTTGCCGCGGCGTCGCCGCTTCGAGAACTTCCTCAAGTCCTTGGTGGGCCTCAAGGGCAGCAGCAGCAGCGGCAGTCGAGGCAGCGAGCACCGTGAGCGGGACAGGGAGCGAGAGTCAACCTACCAGCGTCCTGCCTCGCCAGAGATACGCATTACGCGCACACCCTCGGAGCAGGAGGTCGTGCTGCGGGATCCTTCCGGTCGGCAGCCACAGCTAGCCAACGGACACGGCAGCGGGCTGAACATCAGCGGCTCCAGCAGCTCGCTGAATGTGGTGCAGCAGAAGCTGTGGCACATGATGCGCCGCGAGGGCAGCGCCAGCAGCTTGCACCAGGAGAAGTCCCAGTCCATTGTACAGTATACGGGTCTGCGCAAGTGCGAGACGGTCCTGGCCCTGACCCGCCAGAGCCACACGCTGCATCCGATGGCTGGGGACGAGGCCATGATGTTGTCTACGCATGGCGGCAGCGGCATCTTCAGCGCCGGCGGCGTAGAGCAAATACGTCCGCTCAATCGGCTGCGGCACAGCGTCAGCAGCATCAATGCTGCCACATGTTCCCGCTGCTCCAGTCTGCTATCCTTGGCTGCCACCGGGTCGCGCTACTCGTTGGCCAATGGCTTTGCGCCACGCACGTCCTCGGCCATGTCCTTGACGACCCAGGCGAGGCGGCCCAGCGAGGAGCACTCCTCGCCGGAGCCGCACATCAATGTCAATGCGCAGATACGTCTGAGCAGTGGCAGCAGCACTGCCGCTGCTTCCGCTGGCTGTGGCTCACGCAAAAGTTCCGCTGGCCTGCCAAGCGCCAGCAGCCCAAGTCCGCCGTCCAATGTGACCACAGCCACGTTGCACTCGAACAACAACAGCAACCATAATCAACAAGTATCCATTGAGGAGCAGCCGGCCACGCCCAGCAGCCAGGGAGGGGGAGGCATCGAATTGGGCGCCTTTGGCACCACCCACGCATATCCTTTGACCGTCAGCTCGCTGTTGTCAATGGCCAGCGCGAATCAGGCGGCCCAGGCCTGCTGTGTCCGGGATGGCATCACGCTGAAGCGGCGCGAGATGCTCGCCTCCGCGGAAGTGACGCCCTCGTCGGGAACACCGGCCACGCCCATCACCTTCCAGCAATTCACCTGCAAGCTCTGCCTCATCGACGTGGAGCAGGCGGCGGAGGCCACAACCTTGCTGCAATGCGGCTGCCAGTTCTGCACTGAGGTGAGTCCCAGCTTCCTCCCTATCATAACTATGCTACTTTATCGATTACTGCCGCAACTCTTTGACATGGCAAAAGCCCATCAAATTACTTTAAGACCTCGTTATTTATCTTCCTCTTGGAGCTGCATATGTTGGTTTTCTTATTAGTATGTAGCCAGCGTGCACAGCTGCACCAGGTGAAAATTGAAAAAGTGTTGGCAGACACAACACTTTTCAAAGTCAAAGCTGCTTCAGCCCTGCTTAACCCATACAGTGCCCATCAATTGATTTTAGGGCAAGAAAGTACCAAGAAGACATCTTAGTATACTAGTTGGAACTATTGCCATCAACTATAAACATATATAACTCGCTTTAGGATACACAAATATTGACGCACAAAAGGGCCCAAACACAAAACACAAAATAGATTATTGTTTGTCTAGAATAAACAATACAATGAATAGTTTTAATGCTCGCCTCTGCAAGCCACTTCAAGAAATTGGCGGCACCTCATTGATAAGTTAGCAGGGCTGGTCGCAAAGTTGACTGTGCTGTAAATTGAATTGTCTAATGAGAAAATTTAAAAAAGAAAGGATATGATCATGGGACGCGTCGGCGTTAAAATGATCTCAGGGTAAACTTAAGTGGCTACAATAAATTAGTCACTTGAGTCTACCAGCGGCTCTGACAACCAACGGTTATGGATCAGATGTCACACTGAAGACCAACGCGAAGCAACCGGAAGTGCCTTTATAGAATTACTAAACCCTAAAGTTACATATGTACTAATCATAGAATAGAGAATAGGCTGCAAATTGATAAAGTTGAGCGGAATAAATAACTATATATGCTTCTAGATTTAATCTACGATTAACTCTCCCTTCCCCTACTCAAAATGAGTATCTGATTCTGACTTACTCTCTTTAAGTGTGCTTGCTCTCTCGTGAGAGTATATCTGTTACTCTCCCGAGAGAGAAGCTCGTTTCGTAAACGTTTTACCACAAATTGTTAAGGCTGCCCATGAATTTCCTTTTTTCAATGAATTACTTTATGTTAAAGTTGAAGAAATGTATCTTAAACTTACTAAATGAAGTGCAATTTATTGCTATAATAAAATACATCTAAATTCTGCATTCTTTGGTAGCCCAAAGACAGGCAACATCAAATTTGTCCTGCATTTGCAACGAAATAAATAACGAAATGTGCCTGCAATTTCAATTTACATAGAAAATTTGGCTTGTTAAATATTCAAGTTTAAGGGGTTAATGCAGCTGTAGTTAGCTGTTGTTGTTGTTTGTTAGTTTTGCACAGGTTAAAGTAATTTCAGGTGAATGTTTTTCAGGCAGCTGTCTGGAGTCGGAGCTGGAGTTGGGCTCTGCAGCAGCCTCAGTCTCTGTCTCTGTGTCTGTGTCTGTGTCTGCAACTGTGACTCAGTCTCGGTCTGGGTCCCTTCCCCAGCCTTAGTCTACTTTACTTTATACAAATATGCAGCATGTATCAACAAATTGCATTTTGGCTTGGGCCCTGGCTCTTGCTCTCACTCTGACTCTGATTCTGACTCCGACTCCGTCTGAGAGTCGTTCCCTTAAGTACTTGCTGCACAAAATTGCATGCAGCATTTTAAATAATTGAATCAGCGCTAAAAGTGAAGCTGGCTATGATTTTGAACTGGTTCTGGAACAGGAACTGGTTCTGGTTGCATGGCTCACATCCTGCGCCATTCTAATCTAATTTCATGTGTCTAATGCGCAGCATAATTCATTTTTTTAACAGCATAAATAAATTCTACGTAATTCACACGTTGGAAACCAAAAAACAAGCTAAAAGCCAAATGCAATGTGAGAAGGATGTGAAAAACTGCAGGAGAACTAACTTTGACATCCCGAAAATTGAATACTCTTGTGGCTAAAATCAGAAAATTTATTTTGGGTTTCCTCTACATTTTTTAATAATTTGATTTTAATCAAAATCTGGAAAACTGTAAAGGTATTGAATGAAAAATATTATGGTGTAGTTTCTTTTCTAAACTACAAAGCACGCTCAATAGAGTGAGTTTCTTAAAGCCAAGGATGATTACTATACCGAAAGTATTCCCTCTAAACCTTATCAAATAAAATCTGTGGTTTTTATATCCTGAGGTATTTCTATGTATTTCTTACCTATCAGAGGTTCATATAAAATACGGAATAGATATCCAATTTGATGTGTTTCATAAATAAAGCCATCTTAAGAATACAAAAAGGTTGTTCATAGAACAACTTATTATTCGACCGACAGTTCCCTTGATAGCTAGATTATATAGTGATACCATCAGGTTGGTCCCAACTCAGCTTCATCATAATATCTCTAAGTCTAAAGCATAGCTCGTTATGCTCATCAGTAAGATAAATATTTGTGCACTCATATTTCAAGGTTTCGAAAATGTCTTCTTTAGAAGATCACATTTTATGACAAATGTCTTATGCTCTATGCAAAGGGTATCAAAAATGTTTCTCTTGACGACTGCACTAAATAAGTGTTGTTGTCTTTTGCTGCTCCAGTTGTTTATGTGCAGGTAAAATTTATAACACACACTTACACACACCCAGACACACACACACACGTTAAGATGGACGGGAACTGTCTACAGTTGCTGCTCAAACATGTCCGCTGGCATTACGTGCCGCTTCCGACACGTCGTCTGACTCAGCTCCTGCCCAGTTCCGGCTACGTGCCTAATGCTTACAAATGTGCCATGCAGCCCCCCCTCGCTACCCCTCCTGCCACCCGCCTTGGGTCCCAGGGTGTCGTTTTTCGCTGCCATTTGTCACCCTAAACTGTTGGGCATGATGCGCACTTCACAGTGCTCAGTACCAAATACCCGAACACCCGCTCCTTCCTCCGGCCCGCAGCTGCTCCTTAAAGCTGCTCCCTTTTGCATCGGTACATGAAAATTGCTGACATTGCACATACGCAACGTTGGCAGCGCTTAATTGAAAATCTACACGCGCAAATTCCAATGCAAACTGAATTTTCATTCCGAGTTGTTTTTGTTGGTTTGTTTATTTGTGTTCCTCATAGTCTGGAAAACTGTCGCGCTCCATATAACTGCGCTTGTTTATGATTCACTGAGTTGACAAATTTGTTAAGCACCCTTCATTCCCCCCCACAGCTGTTGCTTCTCATCCAAAACGAGTCAAACCCAAACTAGTCAGCAGCAAAAATAAAAGTAACCAGAAAACAACATATATCGTCTAGAACAGCACAAAAATATGTAGATGCTCGTACATGATATGAAATAGCATGTCATTTTTATGCAGCATCATCATAATTCATTTGCCAGGACTACAGCCAAAGCAAATGGTTGATAAATGTTCAGCTGCGACCCTCAGGCTGTTTGGTTTCCAAGAAAGGAAAAGGAATAAGGACGAAGGGTGGCTAGCTAAACCTGTAGAACAAACAGTGATTTCCTTTTATTTTTAGGTAATTGAGAAAAGGTCTTTAGATACTCCCAGCTAAAAGTTGCCAGTTAAAGTTGTTGCATTACTGCACACTGGTTCTATCGATAACACTTTCGATAGTATCGATGGCGCGCTCTCTTACCATCAATAGTTTTTGTTTTATGTTATAACCAACATATTTACGAAGTTTTCTACTTTTCTGAAATTTACAGCCTTGTAAGTCCATAAATTAAAGTAAGAATATTAATTATAGATCATTTCCTTATATGCAAACACCATAAAATTCGTTATAGAAAAGTTATGTAGACTCAAAACGGGATTTGAGACTACAAATAGATAAATTCGTAACAAAGAATTTCGGCAGTGGACATCAAAGTACACATAAAGTTGATTAGAAAGCAGTGTCCTTAAAAAATTAGTTATATGGAAAGATTGTATATAAAGACGTTCGTTATAGACAAGTTCGACTTTGTATAAAAAAACTATAATTACAAATTCTAAAATACAAATATTGTGTTTATTTTTACAAGCTTCAAAATGAAGTTATGCAAATGCTTAAAATTATAGCTGACTGCTATTGAAATGATCAAGTGAGCAGTTATCGATAGCTTAGCCTAGACAAACAGTTTATCAAAGCATTAACATCATCACGTTTACTCATCATTTTCTCATTTATTGCTGGCTATTTTATTTACTTCTTTTGAATAAATGTTTATTAAATGTTTTTTCCCCTTTTCCTTTTTAAATCTCCCTAATTTCTGTTTATTCTGATTGCTTGCTTAAATATGCTGGCTTACTTGTTGACTGCACGATTAAATGAACTTTCCTCATCAAAGTTATGCATACTCGTATTATTTATTTATTAAAGTGGTGAGGGCAACTTGGCGAACTTACACTCAAAGGCTTCACATTTCTTGCCTAATCATGCCACACGCTGAGCAGCTCGCTGTACGGATTAGCTTGTCAATTGAGACTAAATGGATTCGTATCCTTTAGGAACCCTTGTTAGGAGCGAGAGTTCTGCACCAACATTTTTGCATGGCGTGTAAAAAACTCGTGATGTGCTCTGCGGTGCTCACAGTTGCTCGTCATTCTGGCTGTGTGGCAGAGCTGTTTGGGGTGGGGCAACTGTTGAGGGGCTGCTCTGTTGACTGCGCATGAAAAATGGCTCTGCTTATTAAACATGCTCCAATGGACAGACACATCAGCGCAGGAGGAGCAACGAGGAGCCACGTGGAGCATGTTGAGCTTTAAACTTTGCCCTGCCAACTCTTAGTTTTTATACCCTTTCAGGGAGAAATATGAGGGAGACTTTTCCGACGCCACAAAGTGTATAAATTCTTGATCAGCATCAATAATCTCGTCCGATTGTCTGTCTACTGCTATGCAAATTAGTCTCTCAGTTTTAAAGCTATCGTTATGAAACTTGGTACACAACCTTTTTTTGCAGCAGGCTGTACATATGTCGGAACCGGCCGAATCGGACCACTATAACATATAGCAGCTATAGAAACGATCGGTCGACATCTATGTTCTTGTATGAAAAACTTTTTTCTTTATGAAGATATCCTCATCAAACTCACACAAAACAAGTCTCTATGCAGTTTACACAATCTGACCAAATATGGTTAATATCGGCGCACTATATCATATAGATGCCATAGAAACTTTCGGATGAAAAATGAGTTTTTGTATGAAAAACGCTTATGTTTATACAAATATTGCAGCCAAACTCAATAATTGAGAGTTTTATTATATTTCATAAAGTTTCCTATCATTTTATCAATATCTGACCACATTATTATATAGTTGCTATAGGAACAATCAGACGAAAATTTAGTTTTTGTTTATAAAACATGGCTGCAAGGGTATATAGCTTCGGCTGCTAGCCGTTCTTTCTCGTTATATTTTGTTTTTTGTCGAGTGCCAAATCATATTCAATGCACACACGCGCTTAGCGCTCATTAGTGTGTGTGTGCCTTTAAAAAATGGTTGTGCATAGCAGTGCGTACACGCAATATTACGTATGGGTCACAAAACGTGGCTGCAAGAAGGAGCCGTACTCGCAGCTGACTACTAAGGTGACCTATACACACGCACACAACACACACACACACACAATCACACACACAACCACACACACACAACCACACACACACAACCACACACACACAACCACACACACAACACAACCACACACCACATGCTTCTACTCAACGCAAAGTAGGCAACTTATTGCAATTTATGCGACGCCATCGCTGCTGTCTGTCTATGTGTGTGTGTGTGTGTGTGAAGTGTACACAATACTTTGGCTTTAAGCCTTTGACATTCTAGCCTTGTGGCACACACACACACACAAAGCAGCTGCCCTGCATTCATATATTTGTTTAGCTGCCATTTTCTTCTTATTTTTCTTCTTTTTTTTTGGTTTGCGCTTATTTTGCAATTTGTTTGGCGCTTTTCGTTTGCTGCGTTTCGCTTTTCATTAAGCGCATCAGGAGTTTTTTGTAAATTGAGCTGCTGGCCACAGAAACAGCAGCAGCAGCAACAACAACAACCACCAGAAGCAGCAGCAGAAACAACAACACAAGCTGCTGCCACACGTCTGCTGCATGGCCAAAGCCACGCAAAACTATCCTATGCATTGGGTTCTCTGAATGCAATTTACACATGAGAAGCGCTAAAGAGAGTGAAAAAATGGCGCTCCAAAGCGAAATAAACACGCGAGCAATTAAAAATAAGAATAATAAAAAGGACTCGCTCGAAAAGCAATGGCCAAGCACAAAGTCAAAGGAGTTGGCAACACTGCAACCAGCTCAGCTCGTCTCCTCAATTTACACTCAAGGAAGCAAAACAGAACGGAAATTGGTTTAAAAATAGAATAATGCACACAGGTTTTAGACAGCGAAAAGAAAATATCAGATGAAAGATACAAAAATAGAGCGATGTGCTGCAAAATGTTAATTAAAGATTGTCAAATGGATATATACGGGCAGTTATAAGGGAATGAAGTAGCTTTAAAGTGCGCTGAAAGAGATGAAAGCATAACAAATGTGAAAAACTTACGAGCATGTGTTATTTTAGACATGTTATGTTAAAGCAACGCAATCATATATCTGTCAGTCGGAGATAGCAAGATATAGTAGATGCAATTCTTACTATAGTGTAGGTATAGTTAAAGTGAGAATTCTTAGAATTTGAGTTAAGCTATTTGTTAGATTAAGTTATCTGTTTGATAGTGTCCCATATGTCATCAAAAGTGCCAGATAGCGCTTAAAGGTCACATTGCCTTATTGGGTTATTGAAAAATCGAAATTTGCTCTAACTGACAGCTTATCTGACACATTGGGTTTCTTGGGAACACTATAAAACTATAAAATTAAAACTGAATTTTTATGTAATACAGAAAAGCTAGAAAAAAATGGAGAATTTATTGAATGTGACGCAATAGGAACGAGATCCTCAGGCCATATTGTGCTAACCATTTGCATTCACTCTTAGATCTCAGGAACTTTTAAAGCTAGAGTCAGCAAATTTGGTATGTAGGTTCACATACACACTAATCAAATGAGGATTGTTTCAAATTAAGTATCTCTTTAGTGCCTTTTTTCAAAATCGATAAAAACAATTTACAATTGATAAGTTGTAGTTGTGATGCCTAATATGGGCATTAAATCATGCACTTTATTCCTTTTATGAGCTCTAAAATATAATTTACTTGTGTTTTCTATTACATTAAAGCTTTGCTTTAAGGCCAGTGGCAAGTGCTCATCGAACGCTGTCATAATAAAGTACAAGTAATAAAGTAATATTGTAGCTTTTTTTGTTTTTGTGATTCTGAGAGTTAAGTCTGAGCATAAACAAACAATCGCCCAGGCATTAGCTGGGCAATTTATGGGCAAACCAGAGCCATTTTATTTGTATTTACTTTGGCAAAACATTTAAATGCCGCTGTCTGACTGCTCCCCCGCTGTGACCAAGTCCAAATACTCAAAGCCCACGACAATTTACGACATTGCCGCTGAACTGGCTTAAAGCAAGACATTCCGGCGTAGTCTCTGCTGCTGTCTGAGCTGGAGACTGGAGACAATACCAGTTCCAAGCCCCCCCGCGCCGACAGTGCTCGTAATTGTAGTCAACAATATGAATTTTTTTACCCGAAAACAGCGCCCAAACAAACAGGGAAATGCCGTCTGCTTTGCGTGTAACTGAAGCACGTGACCGGCATACGGCGTACCAAGCACCGAGTACTGAGTACTGAGTAGCGAGGCTTCCAGCCCGCATAAAATGCAAATGTTTACAGCTGGCAGGCGCGAAAAACGTCGCACCAAATGGCCTTCAACTGCCCCCGCGTCGAGTACATGCATAATGATCCAGCTACCACAAAAAAACGAGGGAGAAGAAAACAATAAAAGGTTTTTTAGAGTGCCAACCATTTAATACCCTAGCAGACATGATATATTTCAATTCAATTTAAATTTGTGGCCTATACGTGTTTGATGACAAAGGCGGGTGAGAGAGTATTTACAGGGTTCAGGCTTAATACCCTTATATCTATGTATTATTTTATGTATGTTGTGGTTTCCATCCTGGATTTCCATTATACAAATTGTATTTAGTATTTTGTATTTTGTAACCTTAAAACTAAAATTATAAGCTAATGTGGGATTATCAAAGTAAATAACCGAAATATTATAGAAATATAATGTTGCTAGCAACTGCTAAGTTTCTTTAAGATATGTAACTGCAAAAACAAATAAGTTTTCCATACAATAGCTCAATGCTAAGACTGGTAAATGATATAATAATTAAATGTGCTTAGTTTTGAAGAAGGTTCTCTACCAAGCTCTATCAATCTGTGAGTTTAGTCTACCTAGAAATAGACAGAGATGGGTCGACTCAGCTCGTCCTGTTGATCAAGAAGGTAAAAACTTTGAAAACAACGCACTTTCAAAGCGTTGCATAGTTCGTAACAAAATGAATATACCCACTGCTTGGGTGTATGAAAAGAAACACCAAAAAAATGAACTTGTTGACGTTAAGTTGCCCCGTTTGGGACCCGTTGAATATGGACATGGAAAAGCACTTCGAAAGGGCTGCAAGTGAAAGCAATTTCCGGCTGGCGGCCATTTGCTGTTTGCGCGTCATTTCCGCTGCTGCCCAGAACACCAACGAACCCCAGCCCTCAACCCCTTTAAATGCTACACAGCTCCTTTGTGCTCAGCTCTGAGTTGACCAAAACATTAAGCGCGCTCTTTCAATTTGGCAACAAAAGCAAAGGCAACATTCAAATGGAATGCGTTACGTGATTTTGGCCGCAATTCAACGTGTGGAAAATTGACAATTCCGCTTTGAGTTTTCACTTGTTTGCCTTTTAGCCAATTGGTATGCAAATCTGTTTCTAATAACGAATTGTTTTCTGGCCCAAACAAATTAACTGGCAATTTACGGCCAACACAATTAAGCGAAGCCTCTGCAGTTAAAGCCTGAATATTTGGAGAGGAAAATTGCCCGGCCAACTAATAAAACGAGTATCAATTGGCATTGAAGGAATTGCCAGGACCCCACTTTAGCTCTGTGTATCTGTAAATGTTTCTGCATGCTGTATCTATGTGTTAACGTATCTGTATCGGTTTGTTTCTGTGTGTGTGCGTGTCTGTGTGACTTGCCGCATCGGAAATATGTTGCTCGGTTATCGCAACGGATGTGCAAGTGGACATGTCCATACATGTCCCCAGTGCGGCCAGGTCCTTGTAATTGCTGGCCAGCTTAGATAGCTCATATTATACGAGCACGAAACTGAATCTGTGTAATCGTCTGCCCATAATGGTTCCAAATTGCTGCAGATAGTCTGAAAATGCAGCATTTAGTTGGCTTGGGGCAGGCAGAGGAGGGAAAGTAACTGGCAACTGCATTTTTGACACATTATTCAGGTCTTTGCAAATTAAATGGGCTGAAACAACGCATTAATTCTTCAGCTTAGGACTAAGCGCTTTTCCTTTGCCTGTTTTAATAACACAAACGAATGTCCTGGCTCCTTGAAACACAACTGAGCTTAAATACCCTTACAGACTTCATAGAGAAATGCATTTCTAGCAAGAAAACAATTTGCAAAATATTGGATAACAAATTTCTTTGCGTTATAAACGCTGCGTGCAGAAATTCATTCCAAATATTCGTATTTCTTAATCCGTTCTTTAAGACCTGTTCCGAATTCCATTCCGAATCAGTTCCACAGAATAATGTGTAGCATACTTTTTAGAGCAGAATATAATTAAAAACCTTGCATCTTGTATATTAATTTGTTTTGTAGCATGCTTTACATATTTCTGTGGAACTGATTCGAAAGTGGAATTCAGAACAGGCTTGTATATATTTGAAATCAGTCTACATATGAGACTAAGTACTAATCATAGAAATACATGCGTAAAGCAAATGGGAAAGTTAAATTTGACACTGAAATATATTTATAATTTAAATGTTACTAATAGTTTCGCAAGTGGTCAACACAGTCGATCAAATTCTGGAAACAATAAAAGTCAAATAATTATACTCTATTCCCGAAAGGCAAAAAAGTATATTGGGTTTGCGAAAAGTTTGTCTGTTAGTATGAACGCAATTTTCCACACCCGCGAAACTAGAGCAACCAAACTTGGCATACATGTTGGTGTATACCCTCAGTTTATAAAGTGTAAGATCAACCCCCAGCTCCCACCCCCTCTCCCGCAATTTGAGGAAAACCTGTATCTTCCACAGTTTTCAAACTATAGTCACTAAATTTGGCATACAGACTAATGTTGACATTCCTGACAGATCTGCATTAAAAATTTGTTAGTGTCAACTTAAACACGTTATATTTGCGCTATTTCCAACCAATCTAAATACACCCTGAACTGCATGGAAACGTGTACAATGAAAGTTGAAAGAACAAAAGACTAAATAACAGCTGTGATTTTTCTGCTGCATATCCTTGTCAGCTCTTGATTATAATAAAAACTCAGTTTTAAGTAGAGTTTCCTAAAATAAAAATAAAAATAAATAAGTCAATTCTAATTATAATTCCTTAAGAAATAACTGACAGTTGCTGGCAAAGATCGCCGTTGATATTTCTGTTTTCCGAATTGTAATTTCCAAACTTTTGCTACTCTATTATTGAACTGTCCAAGTTGGTATTATAATTCGCTGGGAAAGGCTCAAAGCGAAGGCAGCAACAGAGTTCTTATTGCCACACTTTGCGGCAGCTGCCTCAGTTGCAATTCCACTCATAAATTGCAATTTCAAGTGGCATAAAGCAAAATCCTTGATGCAAAATTCGCATTCATTTTTTGTTTTTGTTTTAAACTTTTAGCGGCATGTTTTAGACGTACTTCAAATGCATATTTCTGCTCATATTTGATGACATGCGCAGTTAGTGGGAGGCGTTTGGGTCTGGGCAGAAAGCAAGGGGGTGGGAGTGGTTGATGGGCACAAGTCTTGGCCGGGTTGCCGCTGAAGAAACCGAAACAAGTTGCAAACAAGCAAAAACTTTGCTATAACAAAATTGTACGAATGCGAATTGCAACAGAAACGCAACAAAGTTCTTAGTTTAGAAGGGTAGCAGGATGGGGCTGGATGGCAGGATGCAGGCAGGTGTGGGAGCAGGGGTGAGGGATGGTAAAGTAACCGCTACTTGGAATATTTTGGTATTTATAGTCCGACAGCGTAAAGTTTTCTACAAAACGCGCCGCGAGCTCAAAGTTTCGACAACAACAAAATACGAGGCATTATCACCAGGGATTGGCAGGGGCAGGGAGACAACTCTGAAACACACACACACACACACACAACACACGCACAACAAGCACGCCATAGATACATGCATTTATGTGTATATCATATACGCATGCCACATACTCGTATTTGACTTTGGCTGCACTTTTGTGGCTGCTCTTACAGCACTTTTTGACTTGACTTAAATTGAAAAAGTTTTTTGCACATTTTTCTATATATACAAATGTATATATAAGTGTATAGGGTATGTGTGCCTTTAATTGTTTAGCAGAAAATGTAATAAAAATGTAGAGGGAAACTTTGAGCATATTGCGCTGAAAAGTATGCTATGAAATTTGATGCGCATGGCGCCAAAGGCAACTGGCTTCTAACTCACGCCCCGCCAAAGCCCGCTGGGGTCAGCGGGCGAAATTCAATTGCGTTATTTGATATTTTGCTGCCAAATTGCATTTACGTCACACAATCTGTCAAACATTGCAACAGGAGGAGCAGGAGCAACAGAAGCAGAAAAGCTGCCAAATTGCATTTACACACATTTTACACCTTTTACACCTTTATATGTGGCCCCTGGCAACCCTGGCTGCCTCCTGCCTTATAACATGCAAGTATTTTCATTTCCATGACGTGTCAATAATTCACACACACACACACACACCTGCTGCCTGGCATTGTATGTGTATATATTTCAATTTTATTTGCTTTAGCCTTTACTTATTTGCTCGCTGACATTCACGCTTGAAAGAATATATATATGTATATGTTTTTTAAATTTCACTCGAAACACACATGTCGTATACGCAATGTCTACTTGTCGCTGCTTGTTAGCAACTTGCGCAACACAATTAAAACGCATTTAAAATGTTAATTCATTTTGCGCAGCATTAAATGAAATCAAGCACTCTACCAAGTTAAATTGCAAATGCAACTTTCGACTTCTTATGCCCCGGCATGCTTCCTTCCAGTTAATAGTCTGCTCAAAACTTAAGCATCAAATATTAACAGGCATAAATAAATTAGCCAAGAACGCGAATTAGCCATGTTGCAAGCTTGTGAATCAACTTTCAATTTGAAGCAAGAATTTAAAATAAGTAAGCAATAAAGAAAACATTAATAAAATTATAGAATTCTTAAAAGAATCTAATTTCTACCACGACATTTAAATATTTAAAATTTCAAAACACACTATAAACTCCTTGAAACCTTTCTATCAGATCTCAACCCTCTAACTATATAATAAAATACTCTTATTTATAATTAATATGAATTTATAAACATTACCTCGTATATATCTTTCTATTGCTATTAATTTTACAAAATAGCCGAAGGCCTTAGTAGCCAGCGCTATCTAACCGCTTGTTAGTTAAACTATCAATATTAATAAATAAATAAATAAATAAGTGCTAGCATAATGTTCTATATTGTATTATTGTATTTCAGTTTTCAAGTGGCTTTAAACTTGTTTAAATTACGTTTCAAATTTATCAGCTATTTACAGAAAGTTTATTGAAATATATATATAAGTACAATATATTTAAAGAAGAACTAGTAAATCTAAAATAGTTTTTTCTTAACTGTTTAAAAGTGCTTTAGGCACATTTCTTCTGTCTAAAAATGTAATTAATTAATGCTTATTTCACATTTTATTATTTGTGCTGTTAAACTTAAAAATGGTCTGTTATTTAAAGCGGTTTCTTTTAAAAATTACGCACACAGAATATAAAATTGATAAAAATGATTTGATCTTCTTTCATATCATTTTTCTTGGCGATACGATAAAGGCATAATGTGTAATATAATAATAATGGAATAATGTATGTTTTTCTGTGCCTTCCTTTTAAATTGTCAAATTACGCAATTATTTATACATTTTTGGCTCAAAATGATCTCTTTTCGTATTATAATAATGATAAATTAATATAGAAATAATAATATTCAGGAAACATACTAACCAGCACTTATCAAAATGATCTTGAGCTTTTTGCTTCTGTGCATCCGTTGTTTTTTTGATAGGAACTTGTCAGTTTGTTCCTCAATTCCAGCATAAGTAGCTTTACTTCTGAATAGTTATATATCTAAATAGAATATATCTGCTTGTATTTACCTTAAAAGACAACTACAGGGTATCTAAAAGTCAATTCCAATCAGCTACGACAAATTTACTTGCTTTGTGAAGTGAAAATGAACATTTCCCTTGATGCGTTGAAGATTGTGTGGGTGTGTGTGTGTGGGTGCGGGTGTGTGGGTGTGTATGTCTATAAGTATGTGTATATGTGTTTGTTAGCCTCAAAGTGTGTCGAGAGCATTGACAAGACGCAGCGCGTCGTCGTTGACTTGATGACTTTTGACTTTTTGGCGTTAGTTGCAAGTGGAACCGCAATTGCCACAAGCAATAGAAACACTTGCAACTCACACACACACACACACACACACGCACAACACGCACACAAGTGTTGTCCTGACACGTGTTTGGGGCATCCTTCTGACAGCTGGCGGCACTTAGGATAACATTTATCTTCTGATTGCATAATTGCAGTGCAACTGCAATTAGTCAAGTGCTTGGACAATTGCCTTTAATGTCATCAAACTGTCTGTCGATTAGGTCAATTAAACGAGAAATTATTACCAAGTGAAGAAAGAAATGTTTGCTGTTTATAAAATTGATTCATTTGCATGAGATAAATGCTAATTTTAATGGCATCCATTTCGAAACTGCGTCTAGACCGGATGCAGCTGGCAAACGGAAATTAAAGGCTGCTGACATTTGACTCAACTAGACGAAATCGCATGAAAACACAGAGCAAAGAAGTGGGGAATGTGCTAGCTGAGAGTGCTGGACTAGGGGATACCCTCTAACCTCTAAATCCTACATAAAAGTATGCAGATCAATATGTACTTAAATCTATTATAATGTTTATATAATCTTGTATGGAATTTATCATATCTCAAAGAACAAGGCTGTATCCTTAGTATAAGAGGTTAGAGGTTTTTCTCTGGGTAAATATATAACACACTTCATATGAGAAGTCTATATAGGCTCCTCTAAAGCTGATCCTGTTCTCCTGCTACTTTCAATATGCCCAGTTGTCTGCTCGCAGAGTATTCGAAACGAAACCAAACTCGAACTGTTTGCATACCTTTGATTTGATTTCAAGCGCTTAACATAAATCAGCTCAACATTTTCAGCATCATTTAAATAGAATTTGGCCCGTCTAAGAGAAAGGCATAAAAGAAGGCAACATAAGCCGCTTATTGAAAGCCTGGACAAATTGTTGCTGGCATTTTAGGTTGAAGGTTTTCGGGGTACCCAAAGCGATTCCAATCGATTGAGTGCAAGTTGAGGGTCATGTAATTCAATTTTACACAAATCTAAACCGCAGCTGAAGCGGGCGAGACAAATCCTTCAATTCCTTTTCAGTTTTCCTCACATTTTCCTCTTAATTTGAGTTACCTGCCATGCATTTAAACGGTTTTCCCCCGTTCCCACTTGCCAGTTGTCAAGTTTCAATCGTCTGCGCTTCAATTGTTGGCAAAACATCATTAAATTTGCAAACTTTGATGTCCGCATGCGGCATGCAACTGGAACAAATAACAGAGCATTGTTTTATCACTCACACACACACAGAGCTACACACACACACACATACACACACACACTCTGTAACAACAATGTTGAGTTTTTGTTATGGGTTTTTCGCATTCAATCAGAGCTTTTACAACAATTGCAACGATGATGGCAACGAGAGCTAAGCGGATTCTCTCTAATATCCTGGGCGAGGACAATGTTGCCTCCTCAGTCCCAGCTTGTTTCTGTCGCTTATTGGATTGACTAAGGTATGGATAGATAAGACAATAGCGTCGTAGGGGGAGAGCGGAAAGAGACGTTTATCCTTCGCCATGTTTGCTTATAAACAATTCTGAAAGTATTTGAAAGGAAATGAAGTGAGAGTGGAAATAGAAAATGAATTTAAAGACTTTTATAGAAACATATTTAAAATGAATTATTGCCATAGCTTTCAAGTATTATAAATAATAAAGTATAACTATTCTAGCTATAATAGTTACTGAAATAACTTGTGTGCTTATTATTCCATCGATAAGAAGCATAAAAAGAGTCTGAAAATAATAATAAAAATTTATGAAGACTTATAAAACACAAATAAACATTTATAAGGCGCAAAACTTAGAAATATTTCTTTCAGTAAATAAATATATATATTTCATATAGTATATCAAAGGTTTATAGAACAAGCAAAGTAAAATAACTTGAAAGATTTATAAATAAAACCCAGTAAGGCAGATGCTAAACTAAACAATAAACATAATTCTAAAGGACAATAAAATACCTGTCGGGAATAATAATTATGAATAATAAACATTTGGAAACTGAAATAACTCTTAGATGTAGAAATAAATCTCTAAAGTGTCACTTATATGTTAATAATTTGCGCTCCTTTCGACCATTTCATGCGCTCCTTTGGCCGCAGGATACGCCCGCGCTTAGTACCCGAGCGATATGTCAATTCAAAGCTGAATGCTGTCACGTGCAAATCGGAGTAATTAAATCAAACTGCAGGATTTTTAATGTGCATTAAAACTGTATGACTGAGTGGCAACGTAAACGTAACGCGGACGTAAAGGGAACGTCAACGGGAACGGGAACGTTAACGTTAACGTTGACGCTAACGTAATGATTGCCATAAATTTGCATTTATTGCGCGTTGGCAAGCAATTCATTTAGTGGTCATAGAACGGCGAGGCGAGGTCCTGTTGCTGCTGAATGATGCTGCTCATCCTGTCACATGACGAGCTGACAGGCGAGAGGCAGGAGGCAGGAGGCAGGCGGCGGAAGAGAGTCGACTGGGCATATTAATTAAAGTGTCGCTGTTAATGAGTTAGATTAAGGCGCGCTCAGGACGCAGGAAGCAGGAAACAGAGCCAACTACAGTCGTCCCTCCAACTCCTGCTCTCCCTCTCTGTGTAATTGGCTGCAGGATAAAATCGAATTGAGGCTTACTTACATGTGTAGTTGTGTGTGTGTGTGTGTGCGCAAAATTGGCTGGGCATTCATTATGCTTTTTATGCACGACAGACGAAAAGGTCCTTTAATACCTGGCCAGCTTAACGGCCTGCAATTACCAGCAGCATTTACTGCCATGTCCTGGCACACACAATTTGTGCCTTTGATTTCGCCTTCGCTTGTTATACAATGCTTAAACAAATAAATTTGTAAGCTTGTATGTTTTACATGCTGGTCTACAGCAAATGCGATTCTGATTGCTGCTAATTTGAACTTTTTTCAAATTAAATTTCTTCTCTTTGGGCGTTTCTTTTTCGGAATGTTGGCTATTTGGCCTGTAAGTAATTTTAATTGCATAACTTGCGCATTGCGAATATACTTAATGCTAACTTTTAAATGCCAATGAAACTGGCTGAGAGTGAAGATTATATTGGGAGTAAAGCATAGGTAAAACATAGCACATTCGCCACTCTCAGCTAGATGTCCTTGAATGTTTAACTTTTAGCTTGACACACATGAAATCTTTTCTATTTAGTCATTCTTATTTCTGGCAAAGCTTTAATGTGCTTTTAAAGCTTTTTGCTTAAATTTAAGTGTTGTCATCTCGTTTTCAGTCAATCCACTTATTTCTCTGAAAGCTTTAATGGGCTTTTAAAGCTTCTTACTCATATGTAGATGTTGTCTTGTCGTTTTCAGTCATTTGACTTATTTCTTTCAAAGCTGTAATGTGCTTTTAAAGCTTTTTACTCATATGTAGATGTTTTGTATCACTTTCAGCAAGAGTCATTAGAGGATTAGCTTTAATAAGCTTTAATGTGCTTTTAAAGCTTTTTATTATGTGTAAATGTTGCCTTGTCGTTTTCAAGACTAATTTTGTATCACTTTCAGCAGGATTCATTGGAGCATTAGCTTTTGTTCCTATACGCTATATATTTTCTTAAAGCTTTAATGTGCTTTTGAAAAACTCGTATATTACAAATATCCAAACATATTCAGGAAGTTATGGAAGCTTTAGCACTTGTTGAAACATTACATGTATCTTGTATTAACTCGCTGAAAGCTTTAATGCGCTTTTAAAGCTTAAGATTTGAATAGTTCAATCACTAATCGTTTTCTCAATTGGGGCCTTAGCTCTGGTCTGGCAAGATATGACTTTAAAGTGACCTGTGATGATGTATATATGAAATGTTTGTTTATATGCAGGCACAAATGAAATAGAAGCGTTAACAAATGTTATTTTATTGCGAACAATGTCGTGTGCCATAAAATGCCATAAAAGCAGACGCGCAAACAGCAACAGCGATAAACAGCCTGAAATGGAGAGGGGGCTCTTAAATAAAAGCCATATATCAGCGTTTCATAGTCACACACACACGCACACACACGCACGCACACATAGATACAGAGAGAGAGAGAGGGAGAGAGAGAGAGAGAGAGAGAAAGTTGTGCCGTCTGCTGCTGCAGCTGATAAAAAATGTTCAACATACAAATGGCAACTTTGTCAATTTTTATTTGTTTATTTCGGTTGCTCCCCTAGTCCCTGTGCTCATCTCTATGAGTGTGCCTCGCTCTCTCACTCTCTCTCTCTCTCTTCCGTGCTCTCTCTGGCTGCCTTTTGACAGATATTATAAGCACTTGCCGCTTCTTTTTTGGCCTGGCCGCATTGCGTAAAGTGCTTTATGTGCATAGCCGGAAATTTACCAAGTGCCGTTATTAATACTAATATTTTTATGTGTATGTGTGCGTGTGTGTGCCCGTGTGTGTATGTGTGTGTGTGGCATTTTGGCTTTTAATGGCCCACACAATTGAGCGCCTGCAAAACTGTTGACATGACGAAAGGTTGCCAGGGGGGTAGGGGGCCACAATGGCTTTGTAAATGAATAACATTTGACTTTGGTGAATGCCTGGCATCAAATGAGCTTAAATGAAACCTGTAACTGCTCTCAGTTTAATTCCAGGCTCAATTTGGGCTGTATAGAGTATTTAATGCAGCCTCAATTAACTTTTCTGCCATACAAAAACATTAAATAATATTTGAATTTGTTTCACCAACAGACCTGTCAAAACTGAGACGACTGTCATGCGGCATATCTTTGTAGCTTGACATCTAAGTTTCACTTGTTTTGTAAGAATTAAAACATAATAATTGCATTGCCTTGTTTATGACAATCTTCAAAGTTTAAAAATTGTATTTTCATTAGATTTCTATCATTATTTAGAAATTTTAGTTCAGTAACATTTAACAGTCTTAGAGACATCTCTTAATACTTTGTTTGAAGAAGGAAAAAAGGAAAGGAAAAAGGTGTATATTGGATTGGTCTGTCCATCAACTATATTGAAACTTGAGGAACTTCATTTAGTTTTTTATATACTCTTTGTCTGCCAAAGCCTTGTCTCACCCTACCTTTACACCCTCTCACCATAATTCGAATAAACCTAATTTATTTACATTTTAAGAGTCATTAAATTATATATCTTGCTAATATAAATATCTAGTCAAAATGATTGCCAGAAATATAGTCTTGTAAGGCCTTAAAGTCCATAGAATCTTCTCTAATGTAACCTCTTCAGTCTCTTATTACCTTTTTCATACTGATTCTACCTCATATTCCAAATTGTTTTTAAAAGAGCATATTTTATATATTTTTATTTATATTTATATTTATATTTATATTTATATTTATATTTATATTTATATTTATATTTATATTTATATTTATATTTATATTTATATTTATATTTATATTTATATTTATATTTATATTTATATTTATATTTATATTTATATTTATATTTATATTTATATTTATATTTATATTTATATTTATATTTATATTTATATTTATATTTATATTTATATTTATATTTATATTTATATTTATATTTATATTTATATTTATATTTATATTTATATTTATATTTATATTTATATTTATATTTATATTTATATTTATATTTATATTTATATTTATATTTATATTTATATTTATATTTATATTTATATTTATATTTATATTTATATTTATATTTATATTTATATTTATATTTTATTTGATCTCAAAATGAAGTTTAAATATTACAGCAGATATTTGGGCGAATACTAAAAATGCTAGCTAGAATATAAACTTAACCCGGGTTTTTGGCATAAATTGCAGGGCAGAGTTGCTGCTGCTTTTGGCCGCAGGCCACTAAATTGTGGCAACAGCTGCCTTTGCCTCGGCCGCTGCCGTTGCATATTCATTTCGGGCAGCTTTGTGCAGCTTATGCCACGGCTGTGGCTGCGGCTGGGCGCAGGAATCTGACTGATGGCCAGGTAAGCGCGTTGCAAGCGTCAAGCTGCCGCCGGATTAAGTTAAATATGCGGCGACGCGACGGCATTCCAAACTGATGGACCCGATTAAAAATATGAAGCGGCTGCCGTTGCCCCGTTGCCCCGTTGCCCCGTTGCCCCGTTGCCGTTGCAAATTGCAAAGGCTTTAATAAAGCTGCCGTTTTGCCTGCATAATAAAAAATAAAAAAAATGGCAATCCGGGAAATCCAACCAAACGGTTTTGCCCTTTTCAATTTTGGTTTTTTCTTTTTCTTCTTTGATTTGCATTGTAAATTAAATTGTTGCCAGCATTTTCACTTTTAATTATTTACAGACAGAAAGACACAGCAGCTAAGCACGGAATTGTCTCCGTGCCGCAGCAATTTTCATTTAATTTAAATTTTATTACGAGTATTATTATTATTGTTATATTTTGTTGTGCGGCTTAGGAAACTTTTTTCCCGCTAGCGCCGAAATGTATGCTACAATATGCTAGACACGCGCACTCAGCAAAAAGCGGCTTTAGTTCATTAGAGCGGCAATCAAATGAACGAAATGGCCAGACTATGTAATACCCTGTAGGCAGTGGCTATGATAACAAAAACTGCCACTTTTTTGGTACAAATTATAGAAGGTGAAAATTAGCCTATTCTTAAACTTTTTTTAACAATTATTGTTTATTTTTTAAAATTAAACTTGCCAGCTTAGACTTGTACATATTTTGAAAAGTACTTATATAAACTACATAATGTTCTATATAGCTACGAAATGGATAAAGATGAGGTTAATTGTGATAAACTAACTGGCGTCTTTTGTTGTAGAAATATTGAAGGTGTAAAGAGAAAAGAAGTTCGTTTTTTGTTTAATTCTTATTTAATATTTAATTGTACTGTTTATAAGCAATTAAAATTAAATTAATAGAAATATATGCAGTGCAATTTAATCTATAACTAAGTCTAGATTGAAAATTCAATTTATTTTAATTTGGCATGCGCACAAAAGTATGCTATATATTTTTCTTTAAAATAAAAGTCCTTTATTGAATTCCTTCTGCTAAAATATGCATATGCAAGGAACAATTATGTGTTAATTTCCATTCAATTCAAAAACTGCCAAACGGCAATGATATCTGCTCTGATTGCCTGAAATTGGCAAACTTTTGCAATTTTCTTTTTTTTTTTTTTTTTATACATAAATTTTTGCATACTTATTTAACTTGTGCACTACTACCATTTTGGCAGCTTAAGCAAGTTGTACATGTTTTTAGACTACTTATATAAGCTATATAATATACAATATAGCTAGGAGATGGACAGATATAGGGTTATTGCTATTATTTGATACGTATTAGCTTTATAGTAAGTTTTATAAGTTTTGCCTTCTTTTAAAAGGTTTTTACAGCTTATCTATTCAAATAAATGCAACAACCAATCAACTTGATTCCATTTCGCTTTGCTGCCAATTTGTGCATAATCTTTATACAGGGTATTAAATTGGTTGGTCCAAGCATTTGCAATTTCCGTTTCCGCTTGCAATTTCATTACTTTAATGCGCAGGAGGCAGACACTGAAAATATCGGACACGGAACTCGGGACAGAAGGCCAGCATAGAGGCAACCGGGGTAAAAGTTTTTAAATCTTTATTTATACAGCTTCCGTAGAGCATTTTGTCGCTGCTGAAAGTTTGTGGCTTTCCCCTCAACGAGTGTGTGTGTGTGTGTGTGAGTGTGTGGGTGGCTGGGTGCTCAAAATGAAATAATTTTGACAGCCACACTTTTGTGGCTGCCAATGCAAAAGCAGGCAACAGCATTTTCAAAATGCCTTGACAAAACTTTGGCCCAAGGGTCACACAATGGAAAAGCACAAGGGGAACGTGAGGGGGGTCGAGTTTGAGGCATTAGTTGCCAGGGAGCTAATGGAATTGAGAGGCATGGTCCCAGCTCAAAGCGGATTATGGTACACAACTTGTCAAATTGTTTAGTATCTCTGAACAACAACAATTGAGACTTCTCAAAACTAGCCCAAAAATAAACTAAAAATGAAATAAATTACTGAGTCATATCTGAAATTTGCACACGCTTTTGTTCATTTGCAGTGCATGCGCGCCTATGTGGACTTTGAGATAACTGAAGGCGCCTACGAGATCTCCTGTCCCGATGCCAAATGTCCAGCCCAGGGCGCCATCTCGCTGCCCGAAATTGGGAGCCTAACCACAACGAATCTGCTGAAGAAGCATCATCGTTATCGCCTAAATCGAGGTACGTGCCGCCAGCTAATCTCCATATAATCGAATCACATTTATCACTCGCACACTGTGTATATATGTCTATATAGAAATCGAGTTGGACAAAACCCGCACCTGGTGTCCACGTGCGGGCTGCGAGACAATTTGCATGGTGGGTGGTGCTGCTGCTGCTGCTGCGGGGGCTGTTGCCAGCGGTGGCAGCGCCATTTGCCAAATGGATGAGTCGCCATCGACCTCGCAGAGCTACACGCCACAACAGGAAGCCGCTGCGCCGCTGCTCTCGGTCTCCGTGCACTGTCCCTCCTGCAAGGATGAGTTCTGTGCGCTCTGCAAGAAGACGGTGAGTAAAGGAATTATAAATAGTTAGCGAGTACAGAAACTAACTTTAAACGCGCTTAAATTCCAAATTGAAGGCTTGATTTCAAAGAGGATAGCTCTAAGATATTGTTGTCCTTTGATTGTGTTGGAATATTAGGCATTTATTCGTTAGGGTTTTATGCATTATTAAACTTTACTTTCATTAAGATTTATTATCCCTATTATGCCCTTTTGCAGTATCATCCAAACATAAGCTGCGAGGAATTTGGACGGCGACTGATTGCCGACGGCCAGGACGATATTGGCATACCGTTCGATAACGAGCTCATCAAATGCTGTCCCATGTGCGCGGTGCCCATTGAGAAGGACGAGGGCTGCGCCCAGATGATGTGCAAGCGCTGCAAGCACGTCTTCTGCTGGTACTGCCTGGCCAGTCTGGATGTAAGTACTGCCAGCTAATGAACGTTGCCGTTGTTTAGAGATTTGCTAATGTCCTCGCTCATTCCACAGGACGACTTTCTGCTGAGGCACTACGACAAGGGGCCGTGCAAGAATAAATTGGGTCACTCTCGCGCCTCCGTGGTGTGGCATCGTGCTCAAGTTATTGGCATATTTGCGGGTTTTGGCATTTTGCTGCTGGTGGCGTCACCGCTGCTGCTGCTCGCGGCGCCTTGCATCATCTGCTGCAAGTGCCGCGGCTGCAGCGGCTCCAAGATTGATGAGGTGGACGCGGAGCTGGAGGAGGAGGTCACCGCTTTGCAGGGCTAGCTTCCGATAACCATTTCAGATTATGTAAATCCCTTGTTAGCTGCCCCCTGCCCCCAGCCCCCCATTTATTGAACTTGATGAGTTATTTTTAACACTTGCGACTTGTTATGGTGGCAACTATTGTTAATGACGAACAGTTTAAATTTATTTTAATTGTATGCATTGTATAGTATGTGTTAACTAAATTGTGATATTTACAGTGATTCGATTTATAATTGAATCGAAAATTTGTTGAACCTATACAGAGAAAAAGCGCGCCTTTGATTCGTTTTTTGTTTTAATTAGGTTTTGTTTCGATTTCTTTACATATAGGTACATATGTATCGTATCTATGTACCCGTATTTATGTATGCATATGAAAATCTATGTATTTTTGTTTCCATTCAACAATATTGTATAAATTATAAATGATGTAAGCCCAAACAACATTTTAGCGCATAAGTTAGCCTAAATTTACTAGCCCACTGTAGCATTTTAAGTATATCTCTCATACATATTTCAAAATGTGCTGCTTTTAAATCAAAAAAAAAAACAAACAAACAAACAAAAACAAAAACAAATACACACAGTCTTACGACCTTTTTCTCAAGTATTACGGAATACAACATGCAACTATCAAATCCAAGTAACCAGCGTAAATGTTAATTGATTTGAAATGTTTGTGCAACTGCTTGGAAATGCTTTTAACTAATTATATAAACAAAGAGGTGTGTGCACACATGCTCGTATGTACGCTATTATAACACAAATATATAAATTTTCTGCTGAAAACCATGTACGTACACATAAGAAAAGGTTTTGATCGATGTAAATTATTAAAATATTTAATGCATATATATATCATACAAATATATTAAATATATATTAATGTGCGTGTATATTAAACAATATTTAAATTCTACTCTTAATGTGAAAACTACCGCGTATGCTGTTTGAAATAAAATGTTAAAATAAAACAAAAATCAAATACAATTCATGACTTTTATTCAAAGTGCGCGCCTCAAGAGAGCTATCGATAACACAAGTACCACATCGGAATGTATCGATGAGAAAACTCAGATTTTAGGGTGACCGTACTTGCAGTGCTGTATTTTGATAGCTGCCTTTTCATCGATAACCGATAGCACAAGCCAACTTTCACAAGCATTATTATTTTTGTTATTTCTTGTCGGCATTTTATTAAACGGAGCTTATTATATTGGCAATATTGTATAAATAACTAAATACAGCCGCACGATGGAGGAGCAGGCCTGCCCGCGGTGCAAGACCACCAAATACCGCAATCCTTCGCTAAAGTTGATGGTCAACGTTTGCGGCCACACGCTATGCGAGTCGTGCGTGGATATGCTGTTCCTCAAAGGATCCGGCTCCTGTCCGGAATGCATGGTGCCGCTGCGTCGCAACAACTTTCGAGTGCAGCTCTTTGAGGACCCCATGGTGGAGAAGGAGGTGGACATACGGCGTCGCATATTGCGCGACTACAACAAGCGCGAGGAGGACTTCGGCTCGCTAGAGGAATACAACGACTATCTGGAGGAGATTGAGGACATTGTTTTCAATCTGTGCAACAACATTGAAATCATTGAGACCAACAAGCGCATTGAAGCCTACAAGCGGGATAACCGCGATGTCATTCAACGCAACAAGACGCGCGTCGGTCGCGATGAGTACGCGCTGGAGGAGCTGCTCGAGCTGGAGCGTGCACAGGATGAGTCGCGCAAGAAGGAGCTCGATCAGCTGGAGACAGAGCACAAAAAGAAGAAGGCGCGTGATAAGCAGGCGCTCATTGAGGAGCTCATGTACAGCGGCAAGGATGCTGCCCAAATTGTCAGCGAGTTTGCCGAAAAGGCGGAGAAGCAGCGCGAGGAGGAGAAGCAGCTGCCGCCACTGAAGTCTTCTAACGAATTTTCAACAGGCATCAAGTTTGGCCAGACGGCTGATCCGAACTTACTGCCGGTGCCCAAATCCGAAGAGGGTCCGCTCTTTGTCTACGAACCTCTCATTCCCATCACCGAAGGCCCCTCGCCGCCATTGGAGAGCGATATTGAGCCAATGGGCTACATATCGCATATACGCTCGGAGACGCCGCAAGAGAACGCTGGCGGCTTCACGTCCACAATGGCCTGCCAACGTGCCCTGCAGGAGGCACTGCAATGCCTCTACTATACGCCTACTGCTGGTGTGGGCGTGGGACTTTAGCAGGACACTGCAACTGATGTAGCAGTTTCAAACACAGCAGAGCACAGCACGCTTAGTAACTTTTGTTAAACAAATGTGTCTCCTATTGGAATTCGTTAATTACCATATACTTAATGTAATCCTATTTATACTATCTACGAGTAATATTATATAATAAATGGAACGCTTAAAATGCTTTTATTTATTTTCGTTCTCATGGCTGTAGCTTCACTATATCCTTTCGCATTTGAAAAGGACATGCCTTTTTGCACTCACAGGCAGCAGGGCTACCGATTGGCATTCAAGGATTTCCAGGATCTTTCCAAAAATTTCATCTCAATTTTTACAAGGGGGTAGCTCAGAAAAAATGTCCTGAAAACACAAAATCGCACATAGCTCGGTAAGTAACAGGACGATTTTGATGTCCTTTGGCCAATAGATAGCGCTTATTCTGTCAAATATGAAAATTAAGTTCGAAGGACGATAGTCCTTTAAAGAGCCGAGTTACAAGGACTTTTGTGTATAACAAATATTGCCCATATCTCGGCTATATCCTTGCAGATCCTTACGAGTGTTGTGTCAAAAGCCGTATCTCAACGAGGACTACCAAGTGTCCAAAGGACATTCAAATCGTCCTTGCCGTTCTCGAGTTATCGAGGATTTTGTGTTTTCGGCCCATCTTCGGGCTCGCCTCGCCTGAAATTTACCAAGTCGATGGTCCTTAGATAACACCATTATCCTTGAATGCCAATCGATAGTATTTGTCCTTGCGAATCGAACCCACCGAGTCCTTGAAAAATCTGTAAGGATATGGTCGAGCTAGAGCTACTTTTCTGAATAGAGTAGCTTACCACCCAAACGGTTTCTGTGTCTCGTTTATCAATCAAGAAACTGGAAAAAGTACCAGGCGAACAGAAATCAGCAGAAGGTAGTTACATTAATTTTGCAAATTGAAAAGACTACTAACATTTTTCACAAGGGGACGCTCAGAAAAATTGATCAGAAATCACAAAAGTGGCTTTAACTCGGCCATTTAAAGGACTATGAAGATGTCCTTTTACAGACAGAAAGGTGTTATCCTTCCAAGTCAGAATATGCAACCCAAAGGATAATCGTCCTTTAAACAGACAAGTTAGAAGGACTTTTTAGAGTACTTTGTATTTGGCTATAGAAAAAGATTCCTCGGCAGAATATGTTTCAAATATTAGTGTGAAACAAATCCTAAGAGACAAGGCTACCAACTGACCAAAGGATATAAAAATCGTCCTTTTAGTTTCCGAGATACAAAGAATTTTGTATTTTTAGCCTGTTTGCTTAGATAACCCCATTATCCTTGCTGGCCTCATTTCTCGTTAAAGGATTCCCACTGTACCCAATAACACAAGGCTTGCTGGATAATTTACATGATTACAGACTTGGGCTTTATTAAATACTTGTATTAACAGTAATTTTATAGGTGTAAACACATAATATGCTAGATATACATAGTCATAGACATACATATGTACAGACAAAGATACGACGCCTACATATAAGGTAGGTTATAATAGATTTTATACATAGTATTACACATAAAATTATAATGTACTAGAGCGAGTTTCTCGCCACATTTCATAAACTAGTTGCACAGTAAGAGGTAAATATGTTTGCGAACGTGCCACATGAGAGATTTTGGCCGCAATTGGATTCGTCCTTGCCAAATTTAAGTAGATTGTATAAATTGATGATTGATTGCTTATGTTTATAGTACGATGCGATGATAAATGGCCAAAGATTACAATGTGCATGAAAATGTTAAGGATGACTCTTTTAATACATATGTATACACCGAATACATTTCAAATGTTTCCGACTTGCGTCTTGAGTTTCCATTATCAACTGGAAGCCCGAAGCCAGCAAATTATTATTAAATTGTTAGCTATGTATGCATGATGTTGTTGCACTCGATTGAGCCTTGACCAGCCAGTGAGCAGCGTGTTAACTTAGCATTTGGACATTTGGAATGTGGCTGCCACGCACAGCCTGGCGTTGCATCAAAGGAAGGGGCAACAGTTCAACCGTCCTGCGATCGCAATTTGATTGTTTTTACATGTACAGAGTATAAGCTTAATTGTTAGGTTCTCAATAACATTTAATTTAGACGTTAATTTTGCGCCTTACAATCTATTTTAAAATGTTAACATTTAATTAAGTTAGTTTATCGCATTTATACAGTTGTTTGAGTTGTTGCTGTTGCTGTTGCAGTTGCTGTTGCTGTTGCTAATGTTAACACACTTATAGTTGATAATTTGTTGTGTTTGTATATTTTTTTTGCTGTATGCTGTATGCGGTATGCGGTATGCTGTGTATCTAATATGTTAATGTTTATTTTATCGTTTGTCTCTGTAATTGCAATTTGTTCTTAAAGTGCACTGCTCGGTTCTGCATGTCTCTCAAAAACTAACAACGAGGTAAACTGTCACAGCTAATTTACACCTACAGTGCCTAGGCCTTAAGTAGTTCCAAGTAGTTGTTTTTGAAATAGTTACTGATTAGTTGGCTAATTGGCTGGTTAGTGGGTTGGTTTATTGCATGATTTCTTGCCATTGTAGGCTGCCAAAGACTATGTCCTTGCAGCTGGGCAGCATGTTGCCACTTGATGTGTGTGTTTGTGTTTGTGTTCTGTTGTGATGTCCTCTGTTGTGTCGTGTATGCGCAATGCAAGCAGCAGGCAGTAGTCATAAATTGCAACGCTAACTAAACAGAATCATCTGAAAGGAAAACAAACACAGGAGCAGTTGTTATAGCTATGTAAATACTACAGATATCACTGATACGCACCGTGGTACCACCATTTAGTCTTTTTGGGATTCTTGTTGCAAGTCTTCACGTAGAGCGTGTTGTCTGGCGGTCGCTTCTTCTCGCGGCAGCTGCTCAACATGGAGGCTATGCTAAGGCACACCGATTGCACCGACAGCGCCGGCGACCAATCCTCGGTCAGTATGGACAGGCAGATGTGGCCGTTGCTGTAGACATGTGGATGCACGGGTATATTGTTGCCAATGAACGTTACCTGCGAATGAAGATTACTTGGGGTAAATAGTGACTACTTGCGCCTATTTGATTGCACTTACCTCTGGCGAGTCAAAGGGATATTTATTGTTGAATTTGAACAGCAGCTGAAAGTCTTCGCCCTCATAAAGTGTGCCCTCGAAACCCTTAATATTTATTTTCCATCTGTAATTAAGACAAAACGTTAATTGCAAATGTTGCATTTTTGAAACAATTGTGCGCTTTGTTTAATAAGCACGTTAAAAATACAAAAACTACTCAAATTGCTAAATTCAGTTAAACCAGTTTATTTTGAACTTGGCCTGGTTGGGGCACATACATATTAATGTACTACATGTGGCACTTACTCTGATAAATTTTGCTGTACGCTTTCGGTGTCAACTGTCACGCCTGGCGGTGGCTCCTTGATCAGGGACATAAGCTCTTTGTGCAGGCGACGCTATAAGTAGAGAAGAGTTTAAATTGGAAATTAGCCTCGGTTGCGCCTTCAACTTTGCAGCTATCTTATCATTTAACAGCATGTGAGCGCACCCTTATATACATTTAAACACACCCCGGAATTAAAGCCTATAAATTTAATTATATACTTTGTTTTTACATCGCCTGCATACTATATAGTATGTGAGATATTTGCAAAGCTATTTTAACGCTTACACATTTCCTCTTGGCTTACAAACGCCAATCTACGTTATAGTATATAGCACTATATCTACTCGTTTATAGATAAGATAAAACAGCTCGTCCAATGGTCTGTGGCCTATGAAACTGTCGATTGTTTTGTTATTTTGTTCGCACAAAGCTTTCTTTTCTGTTTTGCTTTTATCAGCCATAAAAATATTATGTATATAGGAATATATATCTGCACACACAGCCCTTCCTATAAAGCATTCTTTTTGTCGGGCCACATTTATCAGTTTGGTCGATAAGAGATAAGCGCCAGGTAAGCGTATACCTGTTCCATTATAACATTTTGACAGAGTCGATTACAGTCACAAGACTATCCTTAAAAACAGAACAGAAGACAGCAGTGCTTGAGGCGCCTCCATCGATCAACTGCTTGCCACAAACGGGTTGGCACAGCTAAGCAACCTCTCGCAGAGATACAATTTACAGTCTAAGCAGCAGACTCATAACTTGCTCACCGAAAGCAAAAATACTTTCCCATTAATGACGCAATTCGGGATTTGGTCTGACGAATGCATTGCCATAAAATGGAAAAGAAAAACTTTTTATATATTAGATCACTTGATAAATTTGCAGCTGGTTGAAAAGCCAAAGATTCCATTCGAAGGGGCTCTAAATGTTTTGTGAAAGTGTTAATCCCGCAATAAGACGATAAGTGCCAGTTAGATATGGCCCGCTATATAGTCGTAGTAGATTGCCAAGGGCAAAGTTCTGGTTGTGATTAGCTGTAGGATACTTGCCTCCCAGCGCGTATTGTCGAGCAGCAGGGACTTGCCACATTTGGAGACCGGCGGAGTCTTGGGCTCCTTCGGTTCGGTTATGATTTCCGATTTGGGTATTTTGTCTTTTGATTTCTTAAACAGCTTCAACATTTTGTCACAATATTCACTTTTTATTCACAATTTTATAATGTTGCTCGCACAGTTTCTGTGTTTATACTAAATAGAAATTTGCTTTTCGTTATACACTTGATATTGTTGTATTTCTCAGGCAACTAAGTTCAGATCACTTTGCCCAGGGCCCAGCACAGTTTATAAACGCACTCAAACACCCACATTTCAGCCAACTAACAAAGCCAAATTGCAATTCACGTTTACGCGTCCTAACAGCCAAATGCGCCAACGTTCGCCCAGCGACTGTGGCAAGAGCAGCGAGAAATTTGCTCAAACCCAACCCAGCCCCAGCCCCAGCCCCAACCCACCGAACAGCCGTTCGACCCGAGTCGCCTTCGTGCCCGGACTCGGATCCGTCCGAGTCATCGCGCTCGTCAACGTCAACGTGCCTCTGTCTGCGCAGTGTATTTTTGTATACCCTTGGGGAAGGGTATCCCAATTCTGCTACGAACTAAGGCCAGCCTATGCTTGCGAACCTATAAACCATATAGTATTCTTGATAATGATTACGAATGCGACTCTATATGTCTGTATATAGGTTTATACTTAAGAGTATATTAATGAAACTATCTGCAGTTGCTTTATTCATAAATTGTGGGCTGTATTCGTTCATTTTTAGAACAAGCCTCACAATCCCTCTATTCCTTAGCATACTTTCTATATGTATTTCCCTATTATAATGGGATATTCTATCGACTATGAGTTTGTGCCCAGACTGCCTCTCTTATACTAAAGGAAACACAGTTTAAAGAGAAATTAAGAATCATTTTAGAAGAAATGATTAGAATTAAAGACTTATATACTAATCGATGGATTACTTCTGAATAACATCAAATTCTCACCTATAGAGTTACCACAGGAGTCAACTTATAGGTTTGTTAGTGTATTCAGTCTTCGGCACCCGCAAACAGCTTGTTTCTTGGCTTCTTTTGGCATTATCAGTTTTTGCACTGCTAAAATAGGCATTTTATGTGGCCTGCCAGACGACATGCGACTCGGCATGGCACAAAACTCGTTTGTGGACACGGGCGGTGAGTGTGTGTGTGTGTGTGTGTGTGTGTGTGTGTGTGTGTGTGTGTGTTGCTGGCACTATTATGTATTGGGTCTACCTGACAGTCCCGGCTGGCTTGGCGCTGCAGCATCTGCAGCTGAGGCGAGACACGAGACTGCCCTTCAACCCCTTCAGGCCCACCAGCCAGCGCAGGCAGCGTGGCAATCAGCACGCTCTGTTTGCCTGATAAGCGACTGATAAGATTACACTCAGTGTACAGCTGACACACACACACACATACACTTTATTTAGTGCATCATAAAACAAAATTGGCCAAAATATATTTCGAAATTCAGGCCAAGACGCAGCTACAATAAACAGGCCAATAAATGAGCTTCAGTCATCGACTGGCGATTGCAAACGACGTCAATTGAATATTGAAAATTCATTTCAATTTCCATCGATTCGCTGCAACTATATTCGCAATTGAAAAAGCAAGCGTGCGAGAATAAATAATAAAGTCAGTTTTCCAACAGATGACCGATTAGGTATGGTATAGTAGTATAGTATATATAGTACTATATATAGGGGGCTATTGAGTTAGAGAGCTTATTACGCAACTACAAATGCAGCAGGCCAGCTGTTCCCCATGTTTACAGTACATAAATGAAAGATTTCAGCTCATTTTCGAAAGAGCAAGTGGGGTATATATGGGTAAGGATCATATTAAGTTATAAGGCAATGATGGGATAACTTTTACACAAGAAAGATAAGTGAAATCTACTCAGAATTGTATGGGGCTCACTTTCAGCAGTGTTCTAGGGCAATGATAATCGAGTCCCAGCCTGAAAATAAGTAATTAAGGCTGCAACAAGCTTGTTTACAAAGTAATCTCATTTAATTATAGTATTGCATTCAATTCAATTGCATTCCCGCCCAATTTAATTTATGTGTGAATATTTTTTAAATATACATTCTAAAGATAGATATTCTAATTTTCAAATGGGTTCCGATTGTTGTCAAGCACTAATTCGATGCAGCCCGCTCGGAAAAATTCTAAAATACTACAGAAGTAGTACAGAAGTATCGACTAGGCGTTACCCTGTAAATAGTTGAATCATTTTAAATGGTAAACTTATGATCAAAATATAGTAAGCAAGGGAATTTATCAAGTTTATTGAGAGAGCTCCCCACTCAAGAAACTACAAAGCAAAAATGTAAAAACATTAAATCCAAATAAGAAACCTATTTCAGTGAAGGTGTTATAATCTTAAGAGATATTTCATTTTCCACAAGTTCTGTACTTGTGATTTATTTCACGATGTGCTTCAAAACTAATTTTCCGAAAATCAACAAATTTCATCAGCAGGCAATAAACAAATAAACAATCTTTTGGCTTAACCCAAAAATTATAAATAGATAAACAGCAAAAGGTAAACAACTCGCAATTTTTTTGCGTTTTTTTTTGTTTTTCGATCAATTTTCACAAGAAATTTTGGGTAAACAAATAAAAGACGTGCGACCAACAAAAGGCTGATAAACTTGACAAAAAACAGGGGGGCTGATGAAGATGCCGGGGAGGGGGCGGAGTGGGCGTTGAGTGGGCAGCGCGCAAAGAGCCAATGAGTTGGCTGCTGGTGTGAAGGTCGTTTGGATCATAACGCAAAAAACAGTAAAACAAAAACAAAAACAAAAACAAAAACAACAACAAAAACAGAGAGATAGAGCAAGGTGTGACGAAAGTTTTGGCCAGTTCTGAGTCATGGCCAACATTTGGATGTTGTTTGTTTTTTTCATTTTTCATTTCTTATTTTGTTTGCTTTGGCAATTGAGCACTTCAGCCGTTAGTCTGGCTGTATTTTTGGCTGGGCCCAGCCTTCAAAACTGAATCACGACCCACTGGGCCCAATTATGCAACTTTCCCATGCGCCAGCCAAAGCCATATAAAACGGTTTCCTGATTGCGGGCCCAGAAGAGAAATGAATGCAAGAACGCTAAGCGCATTACAAGAGCAGAGGAGAGAAGAGGACGACGAAAAGAAAACAATTGCAAAAATAGCAACGAGCTGGGGCGGGGCGGGGCGGGGCGTGGCAGGCAGGCGGAAGTGTGCAACATAACCTTAAACTTGTAATTGCTAAATCAACATTTTTGGCCTTCGTGTAAAGCCAGCTCTGCCCACAATCGATAAGAACACACACATATGTATATGCCTTATATATACATTTGTATACATATCATCTGCAAGGAGACTCTGCTGACAGCTTCAACTACGTCATAGCGGCCCGGCATTGTGACGTCAGAGCTAGTTTATGTTTCTTTTTTGGCACGTTTACTGTCGCTCTGTACGTATAAATAAACAAAAACCTGATGCGCCTGTTTTGAAGAGCCACTCAACATAAGAAGAGCAAGAGCTGGACAGAGCTGGTCAGAGTCAGAGAGGGAGGGAGGGAGGTTGAACGGGGGGAGAAAGAGAGGCGTGTATCACGTACTGGGCGAGTGTTGAAAGACCTGAAACAGCTCATCAGGCAGCCCATTGATCGATCCCCTGTAATATAGTAACTAATGCAAACAAACGTTTTCAATGCAACTCAGCAATTGATTGGAAACTAATCGGAGTCGAGTGAGAACGTGTCCCCAATGAGAGCACGTGATGTGTGCATGAAAATTGCAATATAAGCAACAAATCGGAATTGATATTATTAAAACTACAAAGCTGACATGATCTTGGCTTTCCACACTTACTACGCAATAGGTTCGCTTAAGATTTCCTTAACTAAGCAGTACTCGCTCTTTAAGAAAATGAAAGTAAATTGGAGCACTGGAAACTTGAGTGATCTGGCAACGCCAAGGAACTGCAGGACCATGTTAAGTTGGCTGCGCCTGGCTAATTTGTGAACTTGGGCTGAATTTGTAGTTAGTTGAAATAGTTCAAAATATGTGAATGTTTTTGGAATGTAAAAGTAACAGCTGTGTTTTCCTAATCAGCGCTAAAACTGAGAAATTATCAACTTGGCTATTAATGCTGATTGAAAGCAACTACTTATAACTATATATATAGCTGTGAGATTGTGGCAAACATGATGAAAGAGGCGTAATAGCCCGCGTCTACAGCAATAAGCGGAAAGTGTAACTGTCGGCAACAAAGTTAATTGAGATTAAATGTTATAAATGACAATTTTCCATGCAACGTTGCGAAATCACAGCAATTGGCCAATAGCGCTCTTTTATTATAATGATTAATATGCATTTTCTTGATAAAGTGTACAGTGAATCAGCGCTATAAGCCCCTTCAGCTACTTAATATTAGCAAATCTATTTGTTATAGAGGCAACGTGACAATTGATAGAAAGATTAAAATGCTCTCTCAACAATAATGAAATTGCGCAGGCAGGAAATTTAAATATTTATAAATCGGCTTATTGGATCTAACAAAGTAATCATAGAAGATAAGCTAAGAACTGATTTCAATTATAATTATTGCATGTGATCCCCAAATTGGAATGAGTGGCGTCTTTAGGGAGGGAAAAGTATTCATTAAATGTTCCATTGTCTCAATGCACTCATAAGGAAGTGAAGCCTTATATGATATATGGTTCTTTGTACTCCACCAGACACATGCATATTTCATGATGGATCCCAGAAGATCAACAAAAAAAGCCACACAACGAACCCAAATTTGAATGCTAGGCTGAAATCAAAGGCTTTTTTGTTTTTATTTTATTGTTAGGTTGGGAACCTGTATGGCAAAGTTCTGATTTCGTTACGACGCAGAATTAATGCCAAAAATGCCTATAGTATAACGACGGAGCTTGCATATCAAATATGGTAACTGGTTCTCTTGGGTTATACATATGTATGTATGCACATAAATAAGTAGGGGTACGTGTGTGTGCATATAAGTAAAATAAAACACCAAAGCTGCTTTTGGAGAGCTATAAAATTGGAATTAATTAATATTCGCTTGAAAGTCAGTGTGGAAATTAACAAAAATTCTTCAGACTATATAGTCTATGGGGCTAATTTATAATTTGAACGCGTGCCAAAAGCATGGCACAATAAAAACTAAACCATTTTTCTTTAGAAAAGATGTGTGAAAACATTGCGTGTGGTCAAAAATATATATACTAAGTATTTAGTATAAAAAAACCCAATAACTGATGGACAGAGCGCGTGCCAGGGCAATTAACGGATAAACAATAAACACAGCTGAGAATCCCAGCTAGTTCAACCGATAATCCATCCGATGAATAAAGCTTTACGATGTAAACCTTTGTCTATATACGAATTTGCCGGAACGGAGCGAATGCAAATCTGCGCGTGCGAATTCGCGTGCCAACGAGAACTGAATGAAATCGACGTCGACGTCGACGGCGACGGCGACGGCGAAATACAACAAGAAAGAACGCCTATCTACGGGTGCCGAAGATCAAATACCCTAGCCGAGATGCTAATTAAAAACTCAATTCTCAACCGATCGCTCCTACGATGCATTCTGGTTTTAATCAAATTTTAATTAACTATATAAAGTACTTGTATAATAAAACATGTAATTACCAAGATTGTTTGAGATATCTAAAAAATAAAATTTTTTTCATACAACTCATTTTTCTACCAACTGTTCGTATGACATCTATATGATATAGTGATCAGATCCGGCTGGCTCCGACATACTATATGCCAAGTTTCATTTAAAACAGACGCTAGTTTGCATAGATATAGACGGATATGGTTAAATCGATTATAAATATGATTATATACTGTCATATATTTTATGAGCTAGGAGGGTACGCCACTTTCAATGAGTTACATATTGAGTGACAAAATGCAAATACCCTCTGCAAGGGTATAACAAATAGCGGGGCAAAGTGCGCTTACGCGTAGAGCTTTTTATTCTGAGCGAGCGAATTTGTGGGTGGGTAGATATAAGAATAGACATCGGCAAGGGCCAGGAGATAGACAAGAAGAGAGACAGAGAGCGCAGAGAGCAGCAATCAGCGCAGGATCGATAGATGGCGCTGTAGCTGACGCGGACGCCTTTCTTGTTGCTGGCGTTCCAAGGCTTGTTTATGCGGCATAAACAAAAGCGCTGCAGTTGGACGCTGTTATAAACAAGCAGACAAGTAAACAGTTAGAGTTAAATGGTTGCATAAACACAGCCGACGGGGTGGCTAACTGTGTGGGTGGTGCAATATCGACTTGCGAATTGGCCGTTAAAAGTGAAATTGCCAAGACTGCACTGCCAAGACAGCATTGACAGGAGAAAGTGATGCGCAGACAAAGCAGCGCCATTCAATTGTTACATTCGTTATATAACGCAGCAGGCGACTGCTTCCTTGCATCAGGTGAAAACGTGCTGATAAGGTCGCAGCATCTGCAGCGATAAGATGACGTTGAACCTTTTACAATGCGCACAAAGCCGAAACGGAAACAGAGCAGCCAGCAGCCGCCGCAGCAACAGCCGCCGCAGCTGCCAACAAGCATTTGCACAAGTGTTTTAGCGCACGCTTATTAATGCCGTTCAATTGTTGTTGGATTTGCAGCTGTTGTTGGCAGCCTTGTGGCGGGAGGGCGGTCCGGCATGCTGGCGGGCTGACGGGCGACTCACCTCACTGGGCGACATGGACGACATATTCCTGGTGTTGTTAGCCGATGCACTTTGCTCCGTCTGCTTCCACTTTCTGGCAGTGCTTGCTCTGGGCAGTGGTCGTCAGGCCGTCTATCCTTCGTTGCAGTACAATCTTAGTGGGTTGCACAATTTGGAATTACAAAAGTTAATTAGTATATGTTACATTATTCTCAACTATATACAAACAAAAATTTTAGAGTTGGGCAACATGTATTTTACCTCTTTTTTGTTGGTGTTTTGCGTCACTGCTAAGCGATAGTATTTTTGGCCGCTTGTTGCATTGGCCAATGCAAAGCAGCTCAAATATGCTGAACAAAATAAGGGTTAATTTTTTATAACGTGAATGATGACAATTTCGTCGAATTTTTGTTTGTGCTAATGCAGTGTGACCAAATTTTGAAATTAAATTATTATACCCATGTCGGTATTCATGTGGGGCATTTCTTTCCATCAACCAACAATTTATCTATGCAAAATTGCCGTTATCCGTTGTTCGTTTTGGCACTTTTTCGAAATTGTTTTTAAGATGGAGTAAACAATATTAGTATTTTAAATCAAAACGACGGCCGCTGTCAGAATGTTTATTTTGCTGCTGACCCAATTGCACTACAAACGTTGTGGCAGCGTAACAGCGTAACGGCATTTAACCGATTTTAACAAAGCCCGCAATTCTAGCAGACAATTTTTCAATTTCAAATTTAATTTTTTCTTTTCCGACTCACAGCGACCGTGCCGGGCCGGGTGCGCTGTATATTTATTATTGATATTTATTGGTATCTTTGGCATTTTTTGAGTATTATACTATCGATTTTTTTATCGATTGTTTTTCAGCACTGAACAGCTGTTGCAATAAAAAAGCGTTTTGTAGTCTTACTTGATTTTATAGACTACTGTATGTTTAATTCAATTGTTATAAATGAATGCAGTAATAAGATACAAAATGCTAAATGCTTATGCAGAACTCATACAATTTGATGCCTTACACTGGTGGCTGCACAAAGTGTCAATTTAATGTGTCGTTAAGATCAGCTGTACTACAGTGGTGGATAGAATCATAGGCACAGCCTGGGTGCGCTGATATCAGCAGGTGCTATTTGATATTGGACACTGATAAGCATCCAGCCGGCAGCCTTAAATACACACGCTGCATCGCTCGACAGCTCAGTTAGCATTTTACTTTGGCAAAGGTCAAATCAGCACATATTCAATAAAATGCATTTCGGTATCTTGGGAAGCGGAATTATTGGCCTAACCACGGCCCTGGAGCTGCAGCAGCAGTTTCCAACGGCACAGGTGTCCATCCTGGCCGATCGGTTTAATGAGGACACCGTGAGCTATGTGGCCGCTGGCATCTTTCGGCCTGGCACCAGTTTCATGGGCCCCACTCAGGAAATTACGCAGTATGTGCGCGCCCGAGCAGGGTCAAATTAATTAAACAAATTGGGCTACAAATGTAATTAGAAACTCTTGAATTGCAGACAGTGGATGACGGATGCATTTAATTACTGGGACGAGCTGCGTCGCTCCAAGGAATCGTCACTGGCCGGCGTGTGCCAACTATCCGGCTATATTTTCTCACGCACCACGCCCTCCATAGTGCGGGTAAGTTACGAACAGAGCAGGTTATCAGCTTTTTTATCGCATAAGTACGAGTACTATATAATATAGTACCTAATGTTAATTATGGTTTTGTATAGAATCACTTTATAGAGCAACTGTTGCCCGTTTATCGACGAGCCACGGAGGATGAGCTGAAGCTGTGCCACGGCGGCTGGAAGTACGGATCCTTCTTTACCACCTGCCTGACGGAGAGTCGCTTGTTCTTGCCATATGCCACCAAGAAGTAGGTGTGCTGAGTTTCCTAGACCGTTCTGCATTTGATTCTATTGCCCTACAGATTCCTGGAGAATGGCGGCCAGGTGTTGCGTCAGCATGTGAGCAACTTCTTCGATGTGCCCCAGAACTTCGACGTGCTGGTCAACTGCACAGGAATGGGCGCCAAGGAGCTGTGCAGTGATCCGCATTTGGTGCCCATTCGTGGCCAGGTGCTGAAGGTGCGCGCTCCGTGGATCAAGACGGCTTTCTACGGCGATCTGGACACGTATGTGCTGCCCGGCTTTGAGACAGTTACTCTGGGTGGCTGCAGGCAATACGACAGCTACAATACCGAGTGGTGCAAGTACGATAGCATGGCCATTAAGGAACGCTGCTATGATCTGCTGCCGAGTCTGAAGAAGGCGGAAATTGTGCGCGAATGTGTTGGACTGCGTCCACATCGCTCGGTGGTGCGTGTGGAGCCGGAACTGCTTACAAATGCGCAGGGTCGTCGATTGAAGATAGTGCACAATTATGGACACGGTGGTTACGGCGTTACCACAGCGCCTGGCACCGCCAAGTATGCGGTGAAAGTGGTGCGTGATATGCTGGCTGGCAATAGCAAATTGTAGTGTTATTGTCGCTGCATTGTTGATTTGTTATACTATTGATAATTAAAATGTTTATACATGCAATCTGTTTTATGTTGAAACTTTGGCCCACACACCAACACATTTTGATTTGCTTTTAATTGCGCTGGCCGTTATAAATTAATCAAAGTCTCAACAAATAATACGAGTTTCAAGATAACGATTTATAGGCATAACACATTTTCAAATTGTGCGCGCTATTGACTTATCGATAAGCACTGCCAGTGTTGGCCAACGCTTGTGGCTGTAGCCACTGCGCAAGTTTGTCAGCCACAAACTTCGCCCTGCGCCCACACAATCGATTTTCACCACTGGAGCAGCCAGCAAGAAGCAGCAGCTGCTCGATTAAAGTTGATGGAAACGTATACAAAACGCTCAATTCGCCGCGCTACTCAATTCGCCGCATGTAACACAAACACACACACACATGCGTGGGTGCAGGAAAATTTTTGCCTCATTTGTAGTCCTGTAAAAGACGACGACGACGTGTACAACAGAGCGAAAGAAAATTCGAACTGAGAAAAAAAAATAGGTGAAAAGCTGTTAGTTCAGAAAAAATCGCATTTGTCTGGCGTCGCGACTATATAAATATTTCAATAATTGCAACGTCGGGCGAGACGAAGACGCGTTCAACTGAATAATTGATTAAATAACCGTAAACAAAAGCGCAAAACTCCAACAGCAGGCAGCAGAGGCTCTAAGCTCAGTGCCAAGGCTAAATTTCTCCTGAGCTGCACGCCACAGAACCTAAAACCGAACATAAAACCAGCCCAGTCAGTGCAAAAAAAAGGAGGAAAAACGAGTAAAAAAATAGCGAAAAAAGCAACTCGCAGCCACATTATCGATTTGTGTATATGTGTGAAAAATAACAGTAAAGAGCTTACACCCACGCACACACAGGCACAGACTCACAGAGTTCGCATAGGTACGTCAACAAAAAACACAACAATAACAACAACAACAACAACAACAACAATAACAGCAGCAGTTGGTCACAAGAAGCAGCCGCAGCACTTAAGGAATTACCCAGGATCTGCTGGCATCCGGCGGAAGAGCACATACACACACACCTGCACACCTGCACACCTGCATACCTACACCCACGCACAGTAGCAGTAGCAGTAGCTGCAACAACAACGCAGCCGTAACAACCGTAACAACCTCAAGACTAAGTCACAGTAAGTGCATTTGCATTACACATCACAATAAGTATACGCCGCATGGCACTCATCAGTTATGTACATAATATGCACGCATACATATGTAAGTGCATACATACTACATACATATATGCGGGTGTATGTATGTGTGCTTGTAGGGAAGCACTTCACAAAGTGTCCAGCTGCATTTTCTGCTTCGTTAGCTGCCTCTGGGCATGTCAACAACAGCAGCAACAACAACAACGACAACAACGACAACAACGACAACAACGACACTCAACACTCGTTTGTAGTCGTCCTGTTTTGATGAATGGCTTTCCAACTGGACAAAAGCAACGACAGCGAAAGTTGTCAATGCCAAATGCGCACTGTGAATGATTATTTCATTGTTGTGGCTTCACACCTCGCTCCCTGTGGCAGCAGTGGTTGCACTCAACAACAACAGCAACAACACTCAACAACAACACTCAACACCTGAGTGCAGACAGCCAAAGGTTAACTGCGCTTTCAATTCTGACTAGCGATAGTGTTGTGCTGAGATTAATGTTCTTAACTCGGCTTATTTGGCATTAAGGATATATGCTACAGTTGAACTTTCCTATTCCACCTTTCTAAATAGCGCATTTTTAACCCAGCTCAAAGTATCCTGTATTTTATTGTTATCTTATCTTTACAAGGATACTTTTGGTGTCGCAACTTTAACTTTGGTAAGGTACAAATATTTATTTCCCAATTTGAATGAGCTGTAAGTGTCAAATGAATGTTGACGAAATGAGATGACAAAAAAATCAATCCACATGAAATCTGGAATACTTTTGGCAAAGTTATGCGCATTGAAAGTCCGCAAAGTCAAATTATCTTAAATAAATAACCGCAGAATAAGTTTTCAAATAGCATTTCATACTGATTTTGATGTCCGCAATCGACTAAAAGTTAAATTAAAGACATTCATTATTTCATAATGTTTCTCTCCCAAAATTTGTAAATTTACGTACAGAATCAAAAAACTTAATTTACATAAATGAATAAAATTGAAATACCAAGTCAATCTAAAGGACAATTGATGAGCAAACAGACACTCCGCGTTAAGATCAGTTGAGTTTTGACAAACCTTAGATTGAAGAAAACTTTTTCATCGAATTTTGTTAATAAAAAAAAGAAAACTATTGATTTTCTACAAAATGTAACTTGATTTAGGTATTAAGGCAGACTATTTTGAATGGAATCAAGCTTGAGATAATGTCCTTTAAAGTTTCGACAAAACGATTGGAAGGATATAAAGTTATATTTCACTTTATTGCAAGTTGATGGCAAAATGCGTTGCTTCTGGGAAATATTTAAACTTTAGACATGGCCTTTGTGTCAAAGTTGCCCATAAGCAAATACTTGCACACAAATACACACACAGACACACACACACACACACACACACACACAAATATAGAGTTGTTCAGCCCACAGAAATGCCAGCATATTGAAACTCTTGTCAAATGGCACAAAACTTTTCAAAAGCGACAATTTTGATTGAGATATTGACAACTTTTGTGCGTAATTGAGCAAACGCTTGAATACACACAAACACCCACACACACAGCCACACACACACACACACACACACACACACTGAAACAGGCATAAATATGAGCCGATATCTGTGCCTGTATTTGCCTTATGACATTCGATGCCCAGCCCGTTATCAATAATTAAGGCAACCCACAGGTTACGCGGCGAGTGGCGAGTGGCAAGCAGCTGGTTAATGAGGGGGGATGGGAGCTGCTTCGAAATTTGAAACATGAAATAACATCAGCAAAACCCAACAACAACAACAACAACAACAACAACAGAAACAACAGCAACAACATCAATAGGGGCAGCACACAGCAGTCAACCCTCGACAGAGAAAATCGATAATTACAGCTTGGCGAGGCAGATAAAAAACATGTACGCAGCCAGCTCTGATAACAGGCTATGCCTATTTGCTTGAGCATGCCTGTCGCTGCCTGTTTGTGCTTGACTATGCCTGTCTCAGTGCTCCTCAAGAGCCTCTCAACAGCCTCGGCCTGAGACAGCAGTGCCTGCTGGAGCTCTTCTGTCTTTTGCCAGGGGCCTTGAGGATGACGCGCGAATTCGACGGGCAACGTTGCTGCGCAACTTTTGAGCGCAAAGGGAGAGGGAGAGGGGGAGGGGGAGGGGGAGGGCAGGAGAAAAGCTAGGGTAAATGTTGTAGTTGCCTATACACACAAATTATCGACACAATGTTGTGTACGCTGCGTGCATAAAAAGACACTCTTAACTCAAAGTTGAAATATGTAGCTAAGGCAGCATTGTTGTCCCTGTTACCATATTTGTTCTCTTCCCCCCGCTACGCCTTGACGCAAGAAGGCTAAAAGTTTTCAAGGCCAGGCCGAAGCTGATTGCCATGCCTTCAGCACAGGCGGCCTTTGAAATGTCTTCTTGACTTGCCAATGACGTGACAGTCATATTAAAAAACGGATAAACTAGTGCTCCTCCACTCAACTACCAACAATATATTCATATTGGTTGGCAAAAATGGCAAGAGATTGACAGTCAACAGTGTCAGTTAGGGAAAATATTGAAAAATATATTAATAAAGTTGGACTGGAGTGAGGAACAGGCGGCTGCGAACTTCCGAAGCGTACCTGTGTGGTTTTCCCTTAATTTGCTCAAGGATCTAGGAGAATATAAGAGCTAGGGTCAGCAAATCTGGTATGTACGTTCCGATATGCATTATATAGATGTGTTCTCTTACATATTGTTATACTTCACTCAGAATTACACGAACATTAAGAGAAACGAACTACGCAGTAGTCGAGTATCCTTGCGACCTTGTATCTGTTTGATTGATCACCCTCGAGAATTTAGCAGATAGTATTAAGTATTCAACACCCACCCTAGCAAAGCCAATAGGTCAAAATGAGCTTTTTTATACATTAGCAAAATATAACGCAACTTGTTTAATCGCACAGGCAATTCAATTTATCCAGAATGGATTGGAGTGAATTGATTTCCGTGGGGTGTTCTCCTGTGGGTTGTTGGCTGATTAAACAGAGTTGAAAACAAAACAAATCGACTTGTCGGCTACTCAATCAATTGGACTCGGGGCCCAACGCCGAGGCCATCGCCCATGCCACAGACGCTGACGCCGACGCCGACGCCATTGCTCAATGTCATCATCATATTCTCGGTCTGGCCCAGCTGAAAGTGGTCATTACACTTGTCCATGAGGCTGCTGTCGCCCTCGCTATCGTTGCTATCAATTGCCGAGTTGTCGCCGGTGTTGGTGTTCGTGTTCGTGTTCGTGTAGTTGCCGTTGGAGCTGAAGAATGTGATGGAGTCGGGGCAGCAGGAGGGCAGCGGCTTCTGCTGCTGGGCGCCGTCACGTATGAGTAGAGTGGTGCACACACTTGTGCTCGAGTTGGTGGTTATGGTGGTGGTTGTATCCAATGTCTCGATAAGCTGTCCTTCGTCATCCGATCCGGCTGAGGCCTTGACATTCAGCTGCTCCTGCAGCTGCTTTTGTTCGGTCTGTGACTGATCCGGCTCGTCCTCCAGCTCCTGCTGCTGTTGCTGGAGCAGCTCCAGGCGTATGCATGCCAGCTGGGTGGCATCGTAGGGGCAAAAGTAGTTGAGATTGATAATGCGGTTACCCAGCAGCTGGACGGGGCGCGAGTTGCGGGCGATGGGCGTGACGCCATCGCTGCTGAGCAGCTGGCGAAAGTGGCGCAGCTGAAAGTCGCTAATGGCCAGGGACTCGGGAAAGAGGAACCATTCGGTGCCCTGGTAGCACGGCGGCTGTGTCAGCGATCCGCCATAGCTGTAGAATCCAGTACGGAACGGGTATACCAGATATGCGAGGGGAAAGGGCGCAATATTCACACGCTTGCCGGGCTGCTGGACCAACTTGAGGTTCTGCATGAGGGGATCCAGGAACGGATTGTGAGCGGACAGCTCAAACACATAGGCAATCATTAGCAGATCGTAGCTGCTGGTGCAGCTGCGTGGCACTGCGGCACCTGTGCGATGCAACACCTGCATCTCCAGCGGAAACTTGCGATGATTCAGCGTGTGCTCCGAGCCCTCGCTGTTCGACCAGCCCCAGTGGAAGCACAGCTCCATAAAGGTGTAGCTGGCCAGCAGATCGGCCCCACTGATGGTGGGCACATTGCTGCGGAATCGAGCGCGCAGCAGCAGCGTTTGGCCCGTGTTCTCCAGCTCAATCTCGACTGGCAGCTCGTCATAGTGATTCCAGTTGAGCAGCTCCCGTATGGGCAGGCGCTGCACCAACTGCTCGTCAATGTTCACCGGGCTCTGATTGTCGCCAGTCTGCACCCAGGTGTGTGGCCCGTGTGCCACGCTGTAATCATAGACGCCGTCCACGTTCTCCTTAAGCTGCACACCGCCCTTACGTGCCAGCATCAGGAACGAGTAGAACTGGCGGAAGGTATGCCAGCGTTCGCGCAGCTGTAGGCCTAGCTCCTGGCGCAGCTGCTCATCGGCCTGGGTGAAGAAGCTGAGCAGCAGGCAGAGTCCTGTGGCCAGCAGCGGATGCTGCCAGGCCTGGCCCACGACCAGGCACAGGCAGTGGGCCAACCAGCTTACCAGCATGGCCAGCGTTGTATCAAACATGTTGTTCAGTAGAATAGATATCTTATTAAGCGAAACGAAACCAATACGAACGGCAAATAAATTCGCGGTGCTTTAATTTATATTGAGCCCGATTTTGAATGTTTTTATTGTTGTGAACGGAGTTCGAGCAGTTGCTGCTAGTGTTGAACTGAAGTTGCGTTTGTAAAGCATTCTTGATTGGGAGGCATTTCAAAATACACCAGGCTACGCTGATTCCACAGTATATTATATTTCCAAAGTGAAATCAACTAATTGAGCTGCCTTTTACTACTTCTTACAGCAGGACACAACAATGGCTGGCGGTGGTGATCCCAAATGGCAAAAGGATGCGGCCGATCAGAATTTTGATTACATGTTCAAGCTGCTCATCATTGGCAACTCGAGTGTGGGCAAGACGAGTTTCCTGTTCCGCTATGCAGACGATAGCTTCACATCGGCCTTTGTGTCCACCGTGGGCATTGACTTCAAGGTGAAGACTGTCTTCCGACATGACAAGCGCGTAAAGCTGCAGATTTGGGTAAGTTTGCGTATATTTTATGAAATAAGGCACAAACTGTCTAGTGCAGAGTTTATAAAGGCTGTGCGCACAGACATAAGCCATTCTTTTCATAATTATGTTCATAATCCGCAAAAAACGCAGCCAGTTTATTTGGGACTTCCAGCAAAAGCAAAAAAATTATACTCGTAAATGCACATTTCAGACATAGCATATATTTAAAATGTCGCATTCTTTTGCAAGCCCAAAAAATAAAATATTTTATAAGCCGTGCGCGTCGTATACTTAATTAAAATGGCGAAAAGGCTGACAAGAAAAACTGTAGCATACTTTTATGGGCAGCACAAAAAGTGCAACTTGCTTTTGTGGGGCAACAAATTTGCACACAATTTGGCAATGTGACAAGTTTTCTCAGTTAAAACACACACCCATTAACACACATATTGATTGCTGAGCTGAGTCTATTTTTGCATCAATGTCAGTCAGCATTGCCTCAATGCTGGGCAACAAGTTTCACAGGTGAGCGCACTCCGAAGTGTTCTCACACAACCACAGCCTGTATGTGTGTGTGTGTGTGTGTGTGTGGGCAGCACTAATTGCGTTTGCGTTTTATGCACATAGACCTGACATGCCATCAAGCTCACTGACCAAACTTGCTTGTCTCTTTGCCGCACAGGATACGGCCGGGCAGGAGCGTTACCGCACCATAACCACAGCCTATTACCGCGGCGCCATGGGTTTCATTCTGATGTATGATGTCACCAATGAGGACAGCTTCAACTCTGTGCAGGACTGGTATGTAATCACGCTCTCTTTCTCTCTCTCTCTCTCTGTGTGTGTGTGTGTTTGCCTGTATAATTAAGTCAATTATTCCCTTTCGTGTTACAGGGTGACACAAATCAAAACTTATTCGTGGGACAACGCTCAGGTCATACTGGTGGGCAACAAATGCGACATGGAGGACCAGCGCGTGATTAGCTTTGAGCGTGGACGCCAATTGGCCGATCAGCTGGGCGTGGAGTTCTTCGAGACATCGGCCAAGGAGAATGTGAATGTGAAGGCAAGTCCAGGCAGCATTTAAATCAGAATATAGCATCATATAAGCTTCGACTTGTATTAAATGAATATCCTTTACAGGCTGTTTTTGAGCGCTTGGTGGATATTATATGCGACAAGATGTCCGAGAGCCTGGACGCAGATCCAACGTTAGTGGGCGGCTCACAGAAGGGGCAACGTTTGACGGATCAGCCGCAGGGCACGCCCAGTACCAATTGTAATTGTTAAACACACAGAGAGACACACACACACTTAAACACACACCCAAAACACACACACAAACACACAGAGAACAGCTACAATTTGAAATTAGCAAAAGTTTAGAGAGCATTTGATCATCTGAGAAATGCAAATTTATAGCAAGACATTAGTAATACCCGTCGTATATATACATATATGTATATTATATATTATATATTATACATTATATATTGTATTTATAACTAATTTGTCGCTCCGTGTAAATGTCAAGTTAATGTGCATGAATATTATCAATGTTTCAATTGTATGCAACAGTTTGTTGGGATTGTATTGTGAAGGAAGGAAAGAAAGAACAAAGAATTTATAAAACAAAGGCATCTTTCGATTGTTAAGATGAGCGGGATAAAAGATATACCAAATGGATAACATTATTTATACCTATTAATATCAGAAATGTTTGTTTTCAATGTGCTTCGAAATGTTGCTAACTTGTCAATGTGTTGTGTGTAAATTGATAACGATTATGATAATGATAACGATAACGATAATGATAACGATAACGATAACAATAACTCATATGTAAGTGCTAATGCTGTTGCATTGAGTTGGGCACTAATTAAATGTGCACATTTTGTGCTGTTTTCTTCATTTATTTCTCCTAAACAACTTCTATTTCCGATCAGTATTTACAAATTGATTCTCGAAGATTTTAGCTAAGCAATCTCTAAATGTTTTTATTGTACATACGCTGGCAAAGAAAATGCTTCAAGTCCGCTTAGAAAATCCAAAATTCCCCTCGAAAATGATAACGAAAATGAATATAAAGGATAAAACGCACAAAGCTAGCGAATTGGTGAAATTAAACATAATGTATCTATTATTGTATTATCAAACTAGTTGATTTGAGCAGACTTGCACATACACACACACACACACACACATATATAGACAACTGAATATCGTTTATTGTTTGGTCCTGAGCACACAGGTCCTTCGCTTGAAGGCATTGTACTGCATTGTTGAAATACGAGTTGTATATGCCTAAAAGTCTTAGCAAAAGTCATTATTATTATAATTATTATGTACGTATGTATTTATGTAGTGAAATGAAAACATTTGAATGTGTTGCGTATTATAAACTAAAAAGTATACATATATAAAAATATACATAAACTATATAAAAGAAACTAAACAAACGGCATCTAAATCAATTCTTTTTGGCAACTTACTCCAAATTCATCTGCAAATTGGTTTATCTGTTTCAAAAATCACTTTCGTAACAGTTTTGAGGGCAAGCTATTTGGATTGAAAGAGAATGTTGCCTTTGGGTAACTAACTGGCATCATTTTCCTTATGGCTAGGGCTGCCCTACAGAGTAAAAGGGGAAAAATGCGAGAGAACTGTATACATTTTGTTAACGCACAAAGATTTATGTTTCTTCAGATATTTACTAAAGAATTAACAATAAGCCCACCGTGCGAGACTGCACAGTGCAACAAAATAATGACAAATCGGTGCATTTAATTGAAATACTTGAACTAAACTTTTCATTTAAAATGCACGCAATAAACTTTTCGTTTTATGAAAGCCAAAAGAAATCTTTATATTGTATAATCTGCCGTGCTATCATTTTTGGAAAATATCAAATTGAGAAATTCTTGTGCTGCCTTCTCAACAAAAATAAATATATAAATGTCGGCTGACTTTGAGATATAATTATTATATATACACTATATATATATGTATGTATAAAACAATTTTATATAGCTAAACAAACGCTGAAATATATTTGAGAAATTGCTCGTACTTGCAGAGTTTCACTTGAAATTAATTAAAGGCATATCGCTGTATTATAAATACCCCCCAACCCCCCGCAAAAAATGCACAACGAGTCGCTCAGCAAAAGTATCTGTTAGATACGAGTATGAATTTGAAATGCATGCCGTGTATTAAGGCCAGTTCCGAATTCCATTCCGAATGGATTCCATAGAACAGCATATAGCATGCTTTATAAAGCAGAATATAATTAAGAACCTTGCTTTCTTGTACATTCATTTATTTTATAGACGTACTCAAAAGCATGCTGTGCATATTTGTGTGGAATTGATTCGCAAGTGGAATTCAGAACAGGCATGATTATGTTTGCACAGATCAGAGAATTAGACGAAAATGCCTTATAGAGAACACAGCCGACACATACTACGTTTGAGAATTGGCATTCGAACTGTTTGTAAAGTAATCATGACAATTGCATAACCATACGTATATATACATATATACCCTATACGATTATTGTATTGTATGTGAATTTGAATATAGTCAAGGTAACCAGCCCAAACAAAAACATTGCTAAAAAGTCATAACTAAAACAGAATTTGCGCTACATTGTTGTCATTTAAATGAATATATAAAAGTGAATACAAATGAGGAATAGCTGGATATAACAATTAATTATAGCCATGTGTACTTAAATCAACTAAATTATTTCGTAATACTAAACATTATTTGGCAACTAAACAGAATAATAATAATAATAACCCAATTAGCATATGTATACATGAAATTAATTATTCCAATGGTTTTTAAATATATATATATATATATACATATAACAAAACTTCAACGGCCTCTGCATACTTATGAGAATATTTACTGCATATACATGCATACATATACACACACACGTACACGAATACAAGTATAGTATTTGAATATATTGTATTTGAATTACACACACACACACACACACACACACACACACACACCTATACTCGTGCAGGTGTGCACATGTGTTGAGTTTATTCAAAAGGCAGAAAGGATATATTCCCAACTGAGACATAAACAACTATTTGTTCTTGCACACCGGTGCAAGTGAAGACGCCTATAAAAATAATAATAATACATACAATAATAATAACAATAATGGATGATATGAAATTATTAACATGAATAAACGTAAAAATTCAAAATATGGAAAAACTAACAGCAACATTGTATTATTTCGCTGAAAGAGAGGGAGAGTTTTTTATGATTTCTGCTGGTATAAAAAAACACATTTTCATTTACATTTTTAAATATAATTTACACTTTTTATTTATATTCGTATTTGTATATCGAAACGTTTGCTTTTCATTTACATTTAAATATATCAATTCACATAAATATCATGATTTTAGTTAGCTAGCTCAAACAATGGCATGTGAGTAGCTAAGGACATCAGAGTAGCGAGTCAGAATTGAACGGAAGCGAGCAAAAGCGGCGAGTAGCTTGGAAAATTCTTGCTAGTTAGGAGCAGCTTTCCCTTCGCATTACATTTTCTTTTTGTCTGGGACTTAACTCGTCACTTTTCCCACCAAAGAGCAGCGAGCAAAAGCGGCGAGTAGCTTGGAAAATTCTTGCTAGTTTGGAATCCCTTTTGCCTGGCATTACATTTTCTATTTATCTCAGGCTTGTATATTGCAGGCAACATTGTTTCTACCTTGAAGCCTTACTCGTCGATTCTTACATCAAATAGCAGCGAGTGACAGCGGCGAGTGGGTTGGAAATTTTACTTAGTTCGCCACGCTTTTGCTTGACGCTTCATATTCTTCTAACCTACTTAGAGTAATACCGAATGACTTATCTATTACTTATCTATTCCCATTGCTCTCGCTCACTCTACTACTCGTTACTTTGCTTCACTCCACTCGTTCCTTTGAGCCTCTCTCTCCTTGGCCTTAGCGTTAAACTCCTTGGTAATGGAAATGATGTTTTGAATGCATGCAGCTTAAATTTGATTATTTTGGTATTCTTGTTTGCCATTGCTTTCGCACATAATGCACAATTACGAGTAAATACCATACACAGCAGCTTATAAATAATTTTATATTTCTTGCACAGTTTACAGATTGCAACAGACACAAAACTGTTCTAGCTACATAAGTATAGTTAATGTATTTCGAGTATTTCATATAACATAGACATTTACTGATGGATATGTTTAACTGTGTTTGTGTGTATCTGTTTAGTTTCATATAGACTTCGATCATAGTGCGTTATATTTATGCGCTCCACACTCGTATTTGTACAGCTTTATTGTACAATTTTCAATTGTTTTGACAGGTCTGCCTAATAAATGCATTTAATTAAAATTCACATATGCATTATGGTTGAAACTTTCAGCTAAATGGCAGCGTGTGCATTTCATAGAAGCTAAGCAAATTAATTATAATTTTATGGAGCATATTTTTTCATTTAAGTGTTCGGAACTTCAACTAATTTGGCATAATAAGCTCTATACGTATGAGGCACACGACATTTGTATTTTGTTTTTTGTAACTCTGCGAAATCAGAATGATAAATGTTTTAGGTGTAGAAATTAAAGAAAAACAATTCCATGTGAAACTAGTAGGAATGCTATAGTCGAGAGTGCTCGAATAAAATATACCCTGTACCCATTGTATTTCTTTTGATTTGAATACCATTTTTACATGATTGGAAAGATACATTGCAGTTTTTGATTACACAATGACTTGGGATGCAAATATATGGTTTCGAACTTGAAGCTTTGTGTGTCAGGAGTCTGGCACTCTATCAGTTAGACTATGCCCTGATCATCCTTATAATCGCTATGAAATTCTCAGTTTAGATAGATAAAATGCTCGAATATTGATTATGAGCCTTTGTATCTCTGAAATTTAGTTTGTAATTCTCTTTCAAAGAACCTTTACCTGCCCATCTTCAGTTCTTCTAGTCTCTGAGATGGTTTATACTTAAAACAGACGGACAGATAGACGGATAAGGCTAAATACAAATATTTTCTTTATGATAAAGGGTGCAGGGTATTCAAACTGGACTTATGTGTATACAATGTGTGTGTATTTGAGTGTGTGTGTGTGTTGAGCTTTACGTTTACGTAATTCTTAATCGTAATATGTACCCAAAAAATGCATAAAATCAGTCTGAGTTTTATTAAATACAATAAGTAAGTATATAATACACATAGAGCTAAATGCATAAATTATGAGCTAAAGTTTACTTTATGGCTTATAAATATATATAAATTAAATTATACAATTTGTATTTAAATGCCAAACAACAAAATGTCTCGAGTTGTTGTTGTCCTTTTAAATGAATTAAATATTACAAAATATATCTATGTATATACTCGTGTGTATACTTATGTGTATAACTGTATACTGGTTCGTAGTTATTATGGTTTAAGTTATTCTTAAAGTATGTACAGGATTTGAATGCATGTGTGTGTGTTTATGTGTGTGTGTGTGTGTGTGACCAGCAATTTATATTTAAATTTAAATTTAAATGTAAAGCCTGCCTGATTTAAATAATAAATTTAAACATTTGGTTGCCTTTTGTAAAGTGGCTTGCGTCTAATAGTTGCAAACAGATTTGTTTGCTGCTTTTGTTGTTGCCTTTGTTGCAGTTGCAGCTTCAGCTGCTGTTGATGTTGATGTTGATGTTGCAGTTGCCTCTTTGCAGTCAGTCGTCACACTGTGGTCTCATCATCATCAATATTCCGCCTGTTTGTCAAAAGAATCGATGGTGTTAATTATTCATTAATGAGTCTCTTATTTGATTTGATCTTATTATGGTTTGAAAGGCTTAATTGTTCATGCTATTTTACAGTTAACTTATTGTTATATACTACCAATAGCAAATGCGTGCAAAAAGCTTTACAAAACTATTTTTATTTAATTTTATTGTTTCTAGTTAGGCAAAACAATGAAATGCTTTCAAATGCGCATATAAAAAACACAGAAAATAAAATGAAAAATATGCAAAAATACTTTGTGTCTATGTGCATGTGTGTGTTAAGTATATACGTATGTGTATGTGTGTGTGTGTGTGTGTGTGTGTGTGTGTGTGTGTGTGTGTGTGTGTGTGTGTGTGTGTGTGTGTGTGTTGAGTATAAAGTTCAGCAATTGAAACCGTATCTATATTAAATTTATAGCTGCCAGTTTCTAGCTAATTTCATAAATCATAATACTATATGCCGAAATATGAATTAGTTTTAGACTCGATTTTGTCAGTTAAACGTTTCTCTGATTTATTTACTAACACAAATCAATTTTTTAAGGGTTGGGGAATATGGAAGATAGCTAACAAAGTACTTGTTTTTAAATATTTATTGTTATTTCAGTTGATACCCTTGCAGAGCCCATTGTTGACCATATAAGCTGTCTATTATACTCTTGATCGGATAATTGTTATTCTATATATAGCTGTCATTGGAACGATCGCTTGAAAATTAAGTTGGTATATGCAATTGTATTTTGACGATTTCTCAGACATCTTAAACAAACTCAACAATAATTACAGCTCTGGTTCTTTTTTTTAATATAAATCCAACATTAAGTCCAATCGGAACACTTTATCATAGATCTACAATTAGAACCAATTGACTTACATAGCTTTCTTTTAAGAAAACAAGTACAACTCCCTTGAATTAAAGTTTAAACACAATTTCTAGCACTTATTTGGGATGGTTTTGATCAGGATAACCTTGCTATATGGTCATTTGTTCCCAGGAAAACTTAGTTAGTAACTCTGCAAGAGTACTTAAGCTTCGGCAGTCCGAATACAAACGTTCTATCTGGTTTTAAAATGTATTTATATCTCATATTAAGTATACGCCTAGTTAATACAAAACTCTAGCCATTATTCAGTTTAATATGATATCTATTATTATCGACTTTGACTCTTTTAACTGGTGCAATCTATATATGTATTTGGTCTGGGGGTAATTGATATTTGTATGCTTTGTTCTATAACTTGTAATCATTTATTATTTATGTACATATCCTGATACCATATTGTAAGCGACCAAGGATATTGTTGCCTCTGTTGCCTGCGTTGCAGCCAAATAATGCCGAACTGTGAAAATGTTTACATAGTTGTTGTGTGTTTTTGTAGTTGCGGTTTTCATTGGTATTGTTGTTGTTGTTGCAAGTAAATGATGTTCAATGAGTTATGCCATACTTATGTTAAACAAATAGTTATTACAAAACATTATTCAATGTACCAAATTGCATTCGCAATTACAAATCAAAAACTTTCAAATCAAATGCAAATACAACAAAAATTAATTGCATTTATACCAATGAATTAATTAAAACAAAAAAAAAAGAACAACAAGTTGTTTATTGTCTGCCTTTTTGATGCCCTTGTCGAGTATATTAGTTGCTTTATTGCTTTAGTTACGAAGTTTGTAACACACCTATCCTGTCAGGTATATCCTCTATTAGAATATCCTAGCAGCAATCGGAAGAATATTGAGTTGCATGGAAACATTTTTATACCCTAGCAGAGGGTATTATAATTTTGTCTCGACTGAAGGAGACGTTTCCGACCCAACAAAGTATATATATTCTGAATCAGCCTGAATGGCCGAGTCGATATAGCGATGTCCGTCTGTTTCTATGCCAACTAGACTCTCAGTTTTAAAGCTATTGTAATGAAACTTGGCACAGACCCTTCTTTTTGCTGCAGGCAGTACATATGTCGGAATCGGACCACTACACCATATAGCTGCCATAGGAATGATCGCTTGACAACTATGTTTTTGTATGAAAAACTCTTTTGTTTATTAATGTATCCTCTCCAAACTTTCCCAAACTGAGTTTTTAGAGAGCTTATACATTCTATACAAATTTGGTTAAAAACGGATTACTATAACACATAACTGCCATAGGATCGGATGAAAAATAAGTTTTGTAAGAAACACTTTTTGTTTAAACAAATATTTCAACCAAACTAAATGAGAGTTTTATAATAGTTTCCTATAATTTGATCAAAATCGGAACACATGGCTCCCATAGCAGCAATCAGACAAAGATGAAGTTTTGTATAAGAAATAATTCCTGCTAGGAAGAAGATAGCCGTCCTTTCTTGTTGTTTTTTATAGTTGTTGCTTGATAAAATTGAAGTTAGGATTAGCTTTTTTTAGGATAAGCTTTTTAAAGCTGTGGATCTTTAAGAAGGACATTATTTTGAAGGATATTTAATCTTCGGCATTGTAAAGTTAGCAAATTGTGCTTGTTTTAAATATAGAAGAAATGAATTAAAATGTATTTACATTTGATTTCAACGTTAATTGAGCGTAAATAATTGTTGTTGTATTTTATTTATATTTATTTACACAAGCAAATGAAAATGAATTGAATTTTTGTAATGTGCGATTCAAGTTAAATGTTAAATGTAAATTGATAAGAAGAAGAATTCAATTTTATGTACACTTAAGCTAGGGAAAAGGAAAACGCAATGGAAATGATAAATGAAAATGAAAACGAAAATGTTGTGTTACGATGATAGTTTGGAAATATGGAAAATGCATTTCGCTGTGGTTTACCTCGGAGCTGATGGTTGTTGTTGTTGTTGTTGTAGTTGTAGTTGTAGTTGTAGCGATTTGTCAATGTGTTTGTTGTTTGTTTGTTGTTGTTTATTGTGTTAAGTTTGTTTGAGTTGATTTTAGGTTAAGTAAGATGCAAGCAAGTATGTGTGTGTATGTGTGTGTGTGTGTGTAGTTGTTGTGTGTTCAGTTATTGTTGTTGTTGTTGTTTCAAACAAAGCGCAAAGCAGTTTACACAGAGAGCAAGTTGAAGAGAATAGAAGTGAAAGATAGTCAAATTAGATTTGCTTCAAACGTTCCCAGGACCAGCTGAAAGTTTCAATCATATGTGTGTGTATGTGTGTGTGTGTGTGTGCCATGTGTGTGTGTGTGTGCGCATCAAAATTGTCGGTTGGGTTTCGGATCATATTCATTTGCATTGTTTGTAGTTTTCATTGTAGTTTTGATAACGCACGGGGCAGAATGTAGGGGGCGGGAAAAAAGGAATAGTTTGTTTTTTCTTTAGAGATTGTTGTACATTTGTTTCTTGTTTTTATTTTGTGTGGTTTTTATGCCATAAAGCAAAGAGAATTAGAAACAAAAGAGCACAGACTAAAAGGAAATAAAACGAACAAAAACTGAATGAAATCTAAACGAAATGAAACGAACCGAACGAATATGAGTGTGAGTATGAGTGTGAGTTTGAGTATGAGTATGAGTACCTAGAACAAATGAAATTGAATTGAAGGAGAAACTCGAAATGAAATCGGATTGTACATCGAGTACAAAGCGTTTTGCTGGCTAATTACGTAAGTGGACTACCACCAGGAGCCGCAAAAAGGATATAACTGTATAAAACTCGATATAAGGACACACACCGAAACGTTAAGCAAAATCATAAGCGTAAGGATTTCAGGCCAAGGACTACTCACTCAGTGTCCGTAATGCTGGCCAGCGGCCCCAAGGGTCCCAGCGGCTGCAAGGGCGCGCCCATGTTCGAGGGCGGCGAGGAGGCGCGTGAACTGTGCCGGGAGCTGCCACCACCAACACCACCCACACCACCCACACCGCCGTTGACGAGCACACCACCATTGATCGTGTGCCGCGAAAGCAGGCCAGGATTGTTCATATCGTTGACCAGCGCCGCATGCGGATGCATCAGATGCAGCTGCTGGGATCCGTGGAGCTGGCTGCTGCTCAGCTTGCGGGCCTGCTGCTGCAGATGATCCTCCTCGGCGGTGTAGGGGAAGTGATATCCGTTCTTGTCCGAGCCCTCCGACAGGCGATCCGAGTGCTGGCCGAGATGTGCCTGCTGCTGCGCCAGCTGCTGCTGCTGCTGCTGGTAGTCGCTCTTCAGGAGCGAGTGCACCGAGTGCAGCGAGTCCGTGGCATAGGCCGGCTGGCGCTTCAGGCTGTAGTGGCCATCTCGGGAGCCGTAGATGTCTGGGGTAATGCGATCCTTGGACAGATAGGGAGACTCCGACTTGGCGCCCAGATAGCCGCTGCCCAGCGTGCGCTGCTTGTCGTAGATGTTGTCGCTCAAATAGGCTGCGTCCGGGTGGAAGCTGCGCAGATGGCCAATGGTCTGGGAGCCACTGGCGCCAGCACCGCCACCGGGATAATCCTTTTCGCTGCCATAGTGGCTGGGCGGCTTGTAGGAGCCGTATTTATCAGGATATTCGTTGCGGCGACCATACAGGCTGTCCTCGTAGCCGTCCCGGGCATCGCGTATGTTCTCCAGGATGGAGGGCGTCATGTTGATCTTGTTGTGGTGCTGCTGCAGGTAGCTGGTATCGGTGAGATCGGGATTGGGCAGCGGGTTCGGCGAGATAGTCATCTTCTGGCCATGCACATGCTCGTTGTCGGAGCCTGTGTCCTGGGACCAGCGTCCAATGTTTGGCGGCGACTGCAGATAGGCGTCCGGCAGCTGACTGGACCAGCGTGGCGCATAGATGGGCTTGTTGACGCTCGGGAAGAGCTGTGGACTCTGCACCACATTCAGCTCCGGCGGTGTGGTGGCCTGCACATGCTCCGTAATGTTGGGCAGATACGCTGGAGTGGCACTAACCGCCGTGCTGCGGTGTGTGCCGGAGGAGCGCGCCGTTCTGGACTCATCGTCGTCGCTGGAGTGACTGGAGGCCAGCTCCAGTGAGCGTCCGTCCGTTTCTGAGCCCGAATCGGAGTCCTTGCGCTGGCGACGCGACTTCTCTTCGCCGCGGCTGCGTCCCGTGGTGGAGGAATCAAAGCCCCGCAGAAAACTGGGCGCATCGCTGGCCGAGTTGTAGTTGGATGTGGATGTCGAGGTCTGACGCAGCTGACCGTCACTATAGGGACTGGAGCTGGTCTTTGCGGTGCTGCGCGAGGTGGTGCTGGAGGCACTGATGCCAATATTGCGCCGGGTCGTATCATAGTTGCCCGCCAGGAAGTTGTTCGGCCTGGCAGCGCCATTCACATTGTGCGAACTGTTGCTGACCACCATGGAGGAGTCCAGCAGCGGCACCTTGCGGCCCATGCAGCGCAGACAGGTCCTCTGCAGGTTCTCCCGCACGCGCTTGTTGATAATGCAGTAGCCAATGAGGCAGAAGAGCGCGTGGAGCAGCACCACCCCCGAGAGCAGCAGACTGAGTAGCTGCGAGTGCTCTGAGGCGGCCAGCACGGCCAGCACCCACATGACGCCCATCAGCGGCAGTGAGACCACAGAGAGCCAGAGTAGGGTGCGCAGATTGCCGAAGCCGAGCACATGATCCTTGAGCGTAAAAGCCGCTTTCACCGACACGAACAGGATCAGCAGATTGACGACTGACATGCCCGCTATGGGACCCACCAACCACCAGACAACGGGCTCGTAAACGGATAACCAGCAGCTGAAAAGGACAAGTTTGGAAGAGATTAGGTTTTGAGTGCTCCAGTTATTAGAGAGCTCAATGTAGTCTCCTTCTTGACTATGTCTACAGTAAAGTGCCTAAATATACTTACAACAAACTGTTGCCGTACTCGTGTGCCCGGACCCCGACGGACAGGCCGACAACCACAGCGGGAGCACCGTAGCCCATGGCAAAGTAGAAACCCATGGGACCATGATTGATGTCGCGCATCTCGGTCAGCATGCGGTAGAGATGGACGCAGTCGACAGTTGTCCAGGCGAACGCAGCCAGCCAGAAGTAGTGCAGGCAGATGGCAATCAGCTTGCAGGGAAACTCGTTCTCGAGGAGATTGCGTCGGGACTGCATGCCCACAAAGAAGAGCAGCTCGGCGCAGAAGACGCAGAGCACAATGTTCTGGTGAATGGTATTGGAGTTGGTCTGCTGGCCGCGTAGCAGGGCCAAGGCCAGGAGAACGCCCAGCAGCAGAGGCAGGGATACCATAAAGGCCGAGTACGAGGTGATCTGTACCAGCAGCGAGGGTTCTGGAATGTCCTCCGGGTCAATAATGTCCACAATGACCGCATAGTTGGAGATGTGTGTGCAGCTGCAGTTTATTAAAATGGGCAGATGGGATATGGTTGAAAAATCACCATCGAAGTCAGGTATTTCCGTTTGACAGCCCAGACGCGTCCATTGGTTGGTGAATGAGTTCCAGCGCACGCATTGAGGATTGGACCGTGGCCCAAAGCGAGCGGCGTCCATGTCCAGCCACATTTGCAGCTTGATGGGCTGCGAGAGATGCGGAGAGCCTAGCGAGCGATAGACCATATGCTGTGGCTTCTGCAGCTGCTCCGAGGGATAGATGACCTCCACCTGGCGCTTGACCAGGCGGCGATCCCGATAGATGGCCTCATTTTCGCCCTTGGGCTGCTCGCTGCTGCTCGGGTTGCCCTCGTAGTTGGGATTGAGCTGCTCCGGTGAGTCGACACTGATCTCCTCGCCAGAGTTGCCATGGAACTCAATGTCCTCCAGATTGAGGCGTATGTGCGGCTCCCGCACCTCACCACCTTCATTGCTGTTTGCCTCCTGTTGCTCCACAGAGGCCGGCGGAGGAATCTCATGGGCTGTGATGCGTATATCCTCAATCTGTTGCTCGCTGCTGCTGGAGGGCGCCTTGGGCACATCGAAGACCTCCACAAATTGCTGCTCGGTGCTGCCAGAGCTTCGAATGCTCCCAGAGTTGGCGGAGGAAACTGATGGCGAGGAAGCTGACGAGGAGGATGAAGAAGTCGCAGAGGATATTTTGCGTGAGGGTATCTCCAAACGTTGCTGCTCCCGCTCCGCAGATGGCACCAGTATCTGTAGCGATAGTATGGGTGTGGCCAGTTCCACATCAACGCCCCAGCGACGCGTTATGGTTTCATCATACAGATCCGGCAGCAGCTGGCCCACGTCCTTGTACTGGGCATAGGACACAATGGCACGGTAATCGTTGCCTCGGCTGCCCTGTGTCACCTCGTCGTTCTCTGGCGGCGTTATGCCCAGCATCTCGAGCGGCACGAGAACCTTGCTATGCTTATCGAACTTGTGCTTGTCTAGAATGTAGTTGTTGTACTTGGGAAAGCTAATCACCGGCTTCTGCTTGGCCGAGTGCTGCAGGAATCCACTCGTGTCCGGCAGCACCACACTCTCCGTGGTGAAGGCATTGGGCTTAAGATATTTGCTCTTATGGTACTCGCTGAGCTGCTCCGGCTCATAGCCGAACAGCGACTCGGTGGTGACAATGTCCAGACCCAGCACCATGTTGCGCTGCACGATCTCAAAGGGATTGGTGTAGGTGTCGTGCTGTGAGCGCGCCAGGACTACCATATACTTGTTGAATGCATCCACCAGGTCGACGGGGCCACGTTGTATCAGCTCCGTGGCGCGCTTCCATTCTGCGTCGTATTTGCGATCCAGGATAACGCTAGCCGAATCCACCAGATTCTTGATAAAGTACTTGTCCTGGCTGTGCGTCAAATTGAGGCCACTCTGCATGAGCTCATAGTTAATCAACTCCTGAAGTATGCCCTCCGTTACCAACAGATCCGCGCCATAAAGACGATCGTGCGAGAACTTCAGCTCATCGGAGAGATACTCCATGTCCAGCTCATGGGACCAGATGCCACCGCCGCCGCCAGCATTGAGAAGAAACGAGGACTCCATCTTGTAGCGTCTATTGTGCTTCGGCACAGGCTGTTTGCTAACGGCGCTGCGGTCCACAGCCTCGCAAGCGTGCTGCAGTTGCTCGGCCATTTTGATGGCCACAAACGAGTTGAGCTCCAGTTCCAGTTTCTCCAGCTGCGATAGCTGACGGCGCAGCTCCACAAACGGCTCCGAGGTGCAGTTGTACATGTCCGGCGTACTCCAGCTGCCCGTTTGGCTGTCACAGCTACGCTGACCCTTGCCCCGCGCCGGCAGCGGACAGTTCTCGATGGTGATACTGCCCAGGGGTGTGCGTGGCCACCAAATGCCCGCCGCAAAGGAACGCGGACAGGCATCGTAGACGACCTCACAGCCATTGAGCGTGACCTCCGCATAGGGATTGGAGCAGGAATCACAGCGACGTCCGATGACACCCTCCCGACACTCACATTGTCCTGTCAGCCGGTTGCAGGCGCTGTTGAAGCTGCCAATGGAGTAGCAGTCGCAGGCCAGGCAGGCTGTCTCGTTGGGTGGCTGGTAGTGGTTCGTCTTGCAGTAGCACTGACCCGTCGTCTTGTTGCAGTCCGGATGGTAGCCCTGTTTGATGTTGCACTTGCAGGGACCACAGACGCGCTCGCCCCACCAACCGCCCGGGCAAGGCTGCTGAAGGGTCCGCTCGCAGTACTCCCCATGCTGGTAGCTGCTGTTGCACTCGCAGCTGTAGCCCCTGGGCAGGCTGACATTGGCGCGACAAACGCCAGCGGCGCATGGTTGAACCGTGCAAATGGGCGCACACTCGGCGCCTACGTAACCGGTACTGCACTCGCAGATGGCCTGATCCCAGCTGCTGGAGCATCTGGAATGCGGTGGACAGCTGCTGGGACACTGGGCACGTGATTCGCAGCCATCCTCGACGTTCTCGCGTATGGTGGGTCGGGACAACACCGATTGACTGGCGCCAATACGCACATCCTGCATGCAACCCTCAAAGGGTACCGCATCCTGTACGGTGCCAATGGTGCCATCCACGCTACCCATCACTATTTTGCCCACATAGAGACCCTGGACTTTTTGGGACATAGGCACGGAGCCAATGCGCTGGCCATAGTCCACGGAGAAGTGTATTTCGGAGCCCTGCAGCCACTTGATCTCCACCCGATGCCACTCACCGTCGGAGAGGTATGCACCGGCCAGATACATGGGCTCATTGTCGTAGATGTAGTAGAGGACGCCATGCTTGAGGCAAATCACCGCCGAGCTGTTCTGGCCAATTTGTATCTGCATGATGAAGGCGTCCTCCTGGTGCGTGCGTATCGAAAAGGATGTTAACCAGGGCAGCTGTATGGGACGCAGCAACGGGTTGAAGCTGAGGCTGCCGTCACCGGAGAAGCGCCAAGGAGCTGGTATGTTATCTTGACAATTGTTGCCCGCATAGCCCTCGGGGCAATCACAGGTGTAGGTGCTCCAGCCCTCACGACAGGTGCCTCCATTGAAGCAGGGCACGGAGGCGCAAAGCGGCGACTTCTGTGGACAACCCGATATCGTGCCATTGTCCGCCACATATGAGTTTAGATCTACGTAACGATCATCAATGCGGAGATCGGAAATGCAGCCGACAAAGTCGCGATTAGCTACTGGAAAGTGGGCGGGTATGCGAGGTAGACCACCCAATTGCAGAGGTCCCGTGAGATCCAGAAAACGATGACAAGTCTCTGTGAGCAGAGCGCAGCGCTTGTCCAACTTGAGTGTGGTCTGATTGGCACAGTTCCAGGGGGCCCCCAGCTGTCCTGACAAGGCAATGGCCGTGTCGCACTTGTCCAACACCAGAGTCACAGTTCGATTGAAGTAAATGATTTCCACCTCGTGCCAGTTGCCGTCTGATACTTTGCTGGGTTGCACTAGGGAAACGCGCTCGCTGTGATCACCCAAAGAGAATGAGAAGCCGATGTGTCCATCCAGAAGTTCAAGTGCAATAAAGTCATGCAGTTCGTTGTAGCGTCCGTTGTAGAGCAGCAGCCCGTTGTCCTGTACCGTGGCAAAGCGCAGTTTGAGATTGAAACGATGACGCTGCTTCAGACTCTCAAAGGTCAGGAAGGAGTTGCGGGAGAAGGAGCGTGAGCGCAGCTCGCAGGTGGCCGTATAGGGCGGAGGTTGGGAGCTGAGGTAGTTATTCATGCAGGATAACCCTCCCTCGCAGGCATCCGACATGCAGGGTCGTAGCTTGCTGATGTTCGTCTCACAGTTGGGACCCGTGTGGGAGTTCGGGCAGACGCAGGTGTAACCACCCTCGCGACGCACACATGTGCCACCATTTAGACAGGGATCCGAGTAGCAGAGATCAACCTCCGTATCACACAAGTAATGCTCCTTGCTGCCCGTAAAACCTTCAGGACACGAGCAGGCAAAAGTATTTACCGGATAGATGGGTCTAAACAGCACCGTATCACTGAAAATAAACTCCGAAGCATTACCGAACTTTAGCACCGTCAGACACTCCTCGAAGTTCAGGCAGGGTTCACGCACACATAGGTTATCATCGAACGGTAGCACCTCCACGGTGGCCAGGCGCGCCAGGATGGCGCGATTGAGATACACGCGCTCCTGCAGATACTGTGGCGTATAGAACTCCTCGTGCGAGACATCAGGTCGCTTCGCAGAGAAACTTACGTTGAGTATGCGTGAGGTGACGTCTGTGTCATCCTGTATGCTAAAGATGAATATGCTCTCCTTAGGACAAGGTATAATCGCAGCTAGGCCATCCAGGAAGAAGTTCAACAGTGGAGATAGAAATGCCTCTTCGGTCATCTCATTAAGACGCACAGTCACTGAATTGAACAACATATCCTCGGTGATAAGACGGACGGACAACTGCATTATAGCCTTGGCCTCATTGATGCCATCCGAAACAGAAACTTCCATCGTGGCAAACTTGGGCACATTCGTGTTCAGCTGGGGACTGAGTATGAGACCACCGGAGCTGCTGTTCAAGCGCAGGAGATTTGCATTGTTACCCGACAGGATACGATAGTTCAGCTTGTCGCTGACATCGGCATCGAAGGCGGGAATGCGTCCGATCTCGCCACTCGGAAAGTGATCCCGGAAATTATTGAAGATCACCTGAAAGTCGCGCAACTCGGGCGCATTATCATTCACATCCGTGACCAGAATTTCAATGTGTGCATCATTGCGTAAGGGTGGACTAGCTGCTCGCACCACCAGCTCGAAACGCTTGCGCGAGGATTCATAGTCCAGCTCCGTCATGGTCAGCAGCTGTGCACGCTCCGAGCCGGGTCGTGTGACCAGCGAGAAGGAGTTGGAATCGTCTCCACCAATTATTGAATAGTGCACCACCGCATTGACGCCTTCGTCGGGATCGTGTGCATGTATTTCACCCACAACTGACCCCACTGGCGAATTCTCTGGCACATAAAGCGTGATCTTATCGGATTCGAAAGTGGGCGGCGAATCGTTGACATCTTCCAGGCGTATTTGCACCTCCACAGAACTAGACAGTGGCGGCGACCCTTTGTCCACGGCTATGGCGGTTAGATGGTACATTGCCACGCTCTCCCGATCCAACCCCTTGTTGGTACGTATGGTGCCGGATGTGGGATCGATGACAAAGGAACCATCTTCAACGTCGCGATCGCTGAGCAGATACTTGATGCGTCCGTTCAGTCCTATGTCTGGATCGCTGGCCGAAACCTGTATAACAGAGGTGCCCACCAGTGCATCCTCCAGTATAGAGGATTGATAAAGCGGATTCTTAAACACCGGCGGATTGTCATTCACATCCGTGACGCTGATCTCCACATCTGTGGTGTCACTGAGCGAGGGATTGCCACCATCCTTGGCAGTGACCGTGAGCAGATAACCACTGGTGGTTTCCCTATCCAGCGCTGCACTTGTTATTATGGCGCCCGTTTGTGGATTAATGGTAAACGGATCTGGATTGCTCAGTCCATTGATACTCTCCTCATTCAGCGAGTACGTGATCTGCGCATTGATGCCCACATCGCTGTCAGTGGCCGAAACTACGAGCACAGTGGTGCCCACGGGTGCATCCTCAAACACTGAGGCGCTATAAGGTGCATTCTCAAAGATCGGAGCATAGTTGTTTGCATCCGTTATATTAATATGCACAGTCGCCGTGTCGGAGCGTCCACCTGAGTCCGTGGCAGTCACCGTAAGCAGGAAACGCTTCTCCTGCTTGTAGTCCAGGGGCTGAGCTATAGTTATCAGACCGCGTCCATTCTGCGAGGTGATGGCAAAGCGTCCGCGGGTGTTGCCTGTGCTGATCTCGTAGTGCAGTCGGGAGTCCTCATCCGGATCGGTGGCAGTTACGGTGGTCACTGGCGTTCCTGGTGGCTGATCCTCGCCCACATTTGCCTCATAGTACTTAGGATTGAAGCTCGGATCGTTATCGTTCACATCCTGCACTGTTATGACCACCGAGGAGCTGGCTGATTTGGGCGGCACACCGCCATCCTTGGCCACAACCTGGAAGGAATAGCGACTCTGCTCCTCGCGATCCAGCTGCTTGATGGTCTGCACCCAACCAGTGCGCGGATCAACGGCCAGTGGGAAGTTGTCATCCCGCTCCGAAATGCTATACGTGATCTCCGCATTGGCACCCTCATCCGAGTCATAGGCCTGCACTCTTATGATGTTGTAGCCCACGGGCACATTCTCTAGCACGCTCTCCTGGAACTGTGAGGTGTAGAAACGCGGCGCATTGTCATTGGCATCAATAACATTGACCAGCAGCTGGGTGGTGTTGCTACGGGAAGGACTACCCCCATCCTGGGCACGTATAACCAAACGGTAGCTTCTCACGCTTTCGTAGTCCAAGGGCTTGACCAGACTGACATCGCCGCTCATGGAATCAATGGAGAACTGGGATTGGGTGTTGCCACCAATGATGGCATAGCGTATGGCCGCATTGTTGCCCTGATCGGCATCTGTGGCGCGAATGTGTGCCACAGTGTTGTCATCGCCCCACTGATCTTCTGGCACCTGAACGGTGTAGGTGCGTTCGCTGAACTGCGGATAGTTGTCATTGTCATCCAGGATTTTTACTTGGACACTGGCTGTGGCTGTCTTGCGCTCGCTCTGAGCCGAGGCCATGTCCGAGGCGGTCACCAGCAGATGATAGCTATCCGATGTCTCGCGATCTAGGCTGCTGCGCGTTGAGATGACGCCCGAGCGAGAGTCGATGCGAAATATTGGCATCTCCTGATCCTGTGCGGTGCCAGCACCATCTGTTAAAGAGAAAGGTAATAACGGGGTGTAAAGTGGAGCAAGATGGGGAGAAAAGCTTATCAGGAGACTTACCTGTAACACTCTCAATACCGTACTCAATCTCTGCATTCTTGCCAATATCCTGATCCGTGGCACGTAGTGTTATGACCGTGGAGCCAACGGTGGCACCCTCACGAATGCTCGCCTCAAACTGTTCCGCCTCAAAGGTCGGACTGTGATCGTTGCAGTCCAGGACATTCACCTGCAACGTAGTTGTGCCGCTGCGCGGCGGAAAGCTGTCATCTGTGGCCACAACGCGAAAGTAATGCACATCCATGAGCTCCCTATCCAGGCTAGCCGAGGTGGTGACCACACCTGTGCGTGAATCCACCTTGAAGAGCGACTGTGAACGTGAATCGAGTAACGAGACCATGGAGTACACCACAGGAGAGTCCTCGGGATCACGTGCACGGACAGTGGTCACAGCAGCGCCCGAGGGCTGCTCCTCCAGCACGGAGGCCACATACAGAGCCTGCTCGAAGTACGGCGACTGATTGCGCAGCTCGCGACGCACACGCTTTGCAATATCTGTGTCATTGAACTCCTGATGATGATACACGATCTTCAAGCGATGATCCGAGTCGACAATATCATTGCGATTGCAGCGAATGTTAAAGGTGATGCTGACCTTCCACATGGACTCGTGTATGCAGACATCCCGACTAGCCACCAGATCCCGATTCAGATGCTCAATGGCGAAACGTTCATCGTTCACATCCAAGAAGTTCACCTTGCAGTGCTGGCACACGGATCTGGGCAGAAAGGCGTTCAGATTGTTGATGAACTGAGACTTGCGCAGGCAGATCTGGTTCCACTTGTCGGTCGTGTGTATGGCATAGGAAGCATATGTCTCCGATATCCACTGCTTGGCATCCGAGATGCGTCTGTGTAGTGCCGGTTGCAGCTGCAGGGGATCTGTGGTGATGGCCCGACGCTTGCGACTGAGTATGCGATGACGCATCTCGTTGTCGAAGCTGTTGCCAAAGATGAGATCACCTGGACGAAAGTCTGTGCTGTTCTGGCTGTAGGCCAGCTCCAGCTGATTGCCATCGAGCATGAGGAGCTGCTCTGGCAGGACATTGCGACGCCGGCGCCGCTTGGAGTAGCCCGTGTTATCCTCCTCCTCGTAGTGGTGCAAATGATGCAACTCCTGCTCAATGCGTCGATCCTCATTGCAGCTATGTCCCGATATAAATATGCGCACCGGCAGACTATAGTAGTCAATGGACCTCAAGCGATTCGATGTGGAGTCCACATAAAAGGTAAACAGATTGGGATAGTAGATGCCGTCGCACTTGAGCGACTTCTTCAGCTGAATTTGGCCATCCTTATGGCTGACCGCGACTAGATGATGCACAAAGTTAGCTGACTTGTGTGCGTTGATTTTATAATGGCGCTCCGAGCCGAGCTTATAGACGGAGGCATTAAAGATGACAGAGCCCGGTGGCGTTTCCTCATGCACAATGATTAGATAGCCGGAGATGTGTGCTATGTGGGCTGCCAGCAGCAGCAGCAGCAATGGAAGCCACCACCACAGACTGGACCTCGTTTGCATGGCAGCAGACTTGATTATCCTTCTTGTAGGTGTTGCTCTCTCTGCCCTACTCGGTATCGCTGTCTCTTTCTTTGTGTGTGTGTGCGTGTGTGGGCGTGTGTGTGTGGCTTGAATGGCAAACAAACCACAGCGCAAATTAAGCCTCTATTCAATTATCATTGGTGTGCTTCCTGGCCTGTGGAGTAGAATAAAGCAAGGGCGTAAAGTTAAAGCGAGTTGTCAGCTGTTTTATGCATAAACAACAGCATGTACATCAGGTTATAAATTAAATCAGCGCTCAAAAATAGGCAACACTTCTCGTAAATATACATAACGCACACACTCGCACATATGACGTATACGCCCCGTTGTCAGGCTGAAGCGTATCTGTCACAGCTGCTGACAGTTTCAATGTTGTCTTGTCGCTTAATTAAACAAGACTGAGCTCTCTTCACTGATAAATATATACCCTGCACTAACATGCGTATTAGAAATGCCTTTCTGCACCTAAGCTCAAAAAAACATAATTTGTTTTTATATAGTTTTAGAGCTGCTGGCCAATATACTCCCGATTAGAAACATTATCTATATAAAGGATGTATACGAGTTGCTCCATACCAAATTTGCTAACTATAGCACTTATATATCCTTAGATAAACATGATCATATAAGCAACAAGAAAACAGTTCGACTGGGCTGTAAAAGCAGACTGTGAAAAAATACTTTAAGGAGTCGCAAATGTCTTTTGCTGTTTATACAACTTTATTATACTCTTTATTATCCCTTTTATGTTTATAGAGTATTAAAATCTCCTGGTAGCTGTTTGCTTTCACAAATTTATGTTGACAGCGCAGCAGCGAACAGGACAGACCGTTTTTAATTTCATTTTGTTGTGCATGTGAGAAAACGACGACGTTGAAATACAAAACTTTTCATTCCGTGCTAAAATGAAAGTTGAAATTTTTCCTTCTTTTTTTATTTTTGGTAAGGAGGGTTTCTGTTAGCTGGCATTATACTCGTACAACCAATCTTGCACCCCTTTGACGCTGTTCAAGAATGAAAAACAGCTTAATCAGATAACGAACGAGTCAGCGAGCAGCGGGCAGCCAACAAAATGCCACAAAACGTGAGTGTCCTGGACAGCTCAAATGACAAAATGACCAAATGTCATAGAGAGAACTTCCATTATTGAAAATTTAATGAAATTCGATTTGTGTTGCCCGCTAACTCTAACTGAGGACAATGCCACATTTGCACATTATGCATTAAGCAAAACTGAGCTAATGTCAGAATGGCACCGAAATGGATGACACGACCTAAGGGCAGCCATATCACACACGAATTCTGGCCTACAACGTGCTCAATTTCAATTTGCAGCTCAGCAGCGGGTGTAATCCGTTTTACATTTTCCCACAGTGCTCATACGCCGTGTTGTACCTTTTGAAAGTGCAAAATGATTCAGTTGCAAGACTAGGCGATAATTTATGTATGCCCCAAAGGGGCCGCCCTGCCTCTTCTACACGCCACTCCATGCCACCTCACCGCCGGCAAGCTTCGTTAAGCTCTCTTTTAATTGCAGTGTTAACATGTTTAATTAAAATTTCAGCTTGAACGCGCAGCGCGCTATGAAAAATGCAAAAGTCGAGACGGCTGCCAGACAAGCCGCGCTTTGTTATTGTAGTAGAGTGTGTGTGGCATGTGGTGTGTGCAGCTGCAGCTAAGTGCAACTACATTTGGGAGTCAACAAGCGTGTGCTCAACTAAATGCCAACTGTTTTCATGCTACGTCAAGCCTGAAACAATAAAAAATATTTTAAAAAAATGCAACGTGGCGCCAAAGTCAACAACATGAAATTATTAAATGTTCACACGCTGACGGCAATAATTAAAAAGCAAACAAAAATACTAAAGGAGCTTAACAAGCCAAAGATTATGAACCCTAAATTGAATAAAGAAATTTAATTTAACCAAATGATGAAGCTGAGCTGAATCTGAGCAGCTGTAAGCAATAGGCAAAATAAAGAAACCTGTAAATGGATCTATAGCATATAATAGGGAAGGGAAACGGAGCTACAGCCAACTTAGATCAGTAGAAATTGTCTAAGACATTCCAAGTCACTTCTGAAGGTATATAACTATAAGATTTGAGCTAGAGAGGAACACCAGGAATACATTTCGAAGCACAGCTATAGAAATTCCCACACAACTTTTACGGTAGCTCCAGACTAGACACTAAGCTGAATAGGAAGTGAAAACTATCTTATAAGTTGCTTGCAGCACAAGTTGTCAGATAAAATCAGTGTAAGCTTGACTTAGAGTTTTCATTTTCAACATTCTTTTGAGACTTTTCATGTTCCAAAGCTATTTGCTATTCTTTAAGATGGTAATATACCAGAATATGTGAGAACTATTTCTTAATGTTCTTAAACCAATCAGAAAATGAAATAATCTCAGTTTTATAAGCATTTCAGCTTCGGCTGAAACTGTTTTGCCATTGTTCGGGTTCGTATGGACCTCTGACTGATTGACAATCAGCCCCCGGATTATCGGACGAAGAATTGATGGAACGAGTGAAACATTATTCTCTGCTCCTGTCCAAATTTCTGCTATATAAGGCTATACCTCCTCACATCTAGTCGATATTAGTCTAGAAGACAGCAGACTTCAGCCATGCATCAGAATGTACTCCTTTCTGGCCAGGCCAAGTGTCTACTGATGAAGTAAACGAATACAGATCCAAAGGGTATCAGAATGTCCTAGCGGATAGTATAAGTATTAGAGACAGAGCTGAATTCAACAAACATTAACTCATTTAAACATATACCCCAAAAATACACAACAAAGAAATCACTGACATGTGTCCGATGCGGCCAGGTGTAAAAATGCTGAGACAACGTTTGGAAATTCGGAAAAAAAAATTTGGTAAACTTTCCGCTTGCGAGTTTGGCAACAGCTATTTGCAGTGAGTTTGGCGCGACAGTTTCCCAACTAATTAATGTTTTACCTATAGAGGCAGGCCAGTGCAGCATGTGGAGTGGCTTAGTTTTCGACATAAATTACAATTTGAAGCGCGACTCTTCGGCACTTTGGATGCATAATTAATGAGCAAAATTGACGCAACGCTAATTAACAATGCGCTGCGTGAAGGCTGAGCAATTACAAGTTGAAAATTTGAAGTTTCGATGGGGAATTGGAATTGGAAGCCCGCCCAAAGCTCCTGTAATTCAAGTAATGTGGGACACATGATATACGGCTTCGACTTTGCCAAAATGGCGTCACTTGGTTGCCTACTAAAACCTATCAGCGTACACACACACACACACACACACAGTCACACAACACACACCCAATGCACACACAGCGAGAATGGGCTGTCAAATTCAGGAAGCCAGCCAAATTTGCCACATGTAACATACACCAGCTATGTGTGTGTGTGTATCTGTGTGTGTGGGTGGATGTTTGCAAATACAGAAAGGGTTTTAGCAGCGACTGCCATAAACATGCGAATTTTACGAGACAGCCGGCTGGCAGCGAGAAACTTTTTTAAGTAGCGCCATCTTAGCGCTACCTGAAACGTTATACGGCACCCCGCCGCTACCAACTCCCATCCCATCCCCCCGACTGGCCCCCATCAGCCGCCCGAGCCTGTTGTGCAGAAACTTTTTTTGTGCCCACCAACTGATAACATTTCAGCGCACTTCAAGCAAAAATGCAAAGCAAAAAGAAAAACAAAAAGGCTAAACAACAAGCAAGAACATTGCTGTCGAGAGTTCCCAACTGCAGAATACTCTGCTTCCAGTTTGTATCTTTTGCTCATTTGTGGCTGCGAAAGTAGGCAAGACAAACATATTTTTAGTCCAGAAGATCATTAGAAGTGCTCATATCAAATTTGGTAACTTAAGCAATAAAAGTGTAATTGATTTTATACAGATTATCCTCATTTGCGGGGGAGCGGCTGGAAGTGGAAAGATTATCTTGACACTTTGTGAACTGAGAGTTTATTTCAACATGTGTACTAAATTTAATAGCTCTAGCTTAAATTCTATCGAAATAAATTGCTCTCAGACGCACAGACAAGGAGACCAGACATTGAACAGGCCCAATTTACTCTTTTTCGAAATAAAATGTTTCAAAACAGAGTGCAAAGTGCTCAACAAGCTCTTTCGTCGCACTAGTAAGCTACCGACTGCGTTATACTCTGTTCTGTTTTCTTGGTAAGCAATTTTGGATCTCATCCTAACAGGAGATTATGAATCGTTCACTTATTAAATTTGGTGACTAGCTATGATAATGCGATAGATAAAGATTTTTGGTCAATTGCAGGAGTGATTTCTGTGATGTGTGTGCAAGTTCTCGTCAAACTAACATTATTCGGAGTTCTGATCACTGCTTCAGCAATCTGTTCCATTCGTTCATTTACTTCATGTTTTATATCAAACAGTCTGGCAACTCTGGTCATTTTGCGATGTTTTGCAACACTAAAAGCTATCAAATTTGATGTCGATATACGCTCGACTTTTATTTGCATTTATTTAATTATATTGGCAAAGTCAAAGTCAACCTCCCTCATCTGAATCTGAATCCTTAATACTTTCCTACTTTTTTAAGGCCTATACCAACATTCTCCGTGCTTTCGTTCTGTGGGGGACAACATAATTACCATTCAATCTTAGACTAACTACCACAAAGCCAACGTCAATACCAAATTTGATGACCTACCCAGAAAAATAATGTCTACATTCAATGAAACAGACAGACGCATATTCTACAAACCCATGAAGCTCCTGTTGACTTTGGGAACAGAGAATGCATAACGCTAAAGAAAACAAAGCAAAGTCAACGTTAAGCTTGATACAAATTTAATACAGCTCGCCAAGTGGGCGTGGCCGACAGCTTGCTTTGTCTCCAAGCGCAGCTAATAAGCACAACTTTTCTACATTTTTTGTTTTTTTTTTGGGATTTTTTCTTTTTTAAGTAATTTGAGACCAAAGGCTGCCAAGGGACAGCAGCAAGGAGTCAGGATTTTTGAAATTTGCTCTGTGTTGTGCGGCAAGTGGACAGTGGAGGAGGAGGTGGAGGAGGAGGAGGAGGGCGGGTAAAAGCGGACGCTTGCTAATGAAAATTGATCAACATTAGGCGCCCATTATTGTCACTTGGGCAATTTGCTTTGATGAGTTTGTTGTTGTTTTAATTAGCTTTGAGCATCCCAAAAATGTGAGTCCTTAAACATAATTTGATATTGCAGACACACAAGCAAATCAATTAGGCAAGTCCTTAAATAGCCCTCGCTCAAGGCTGCGTGCCAATAAAACACAACAAACAGAGTATTTAATAATGATAAATAACTCTTGGAGCATTTGCCAGCCCGTCAGCAAGTGTCAAGTATTTATTTGTAGCATACTTTTTGGGGCGTGACACATGTAAAACCTAATTTCCATAAATTTTGGCTAATTTGCCCATAAATGTTGAAGTTGGCGTGCTAAGCAAGGATTTGAGATAAACATGAAATGCAATAAAATTGCTGTCTGGCAGGTTTGCGTGCCGGAAATGCCATTCCGGTCTAGACACAATAAGGAGCGAATGCTTGTCTTTTTTTCTACAATAATATTAGTGCCACAACAATAATACACCTGCAGACGGCATGTTACTGCATTAAAAGCGCATTAGTTGGGGCACAGCGCTGCGTATACGTTATGTGGCACGTTTGCAGCTGCGGCTGTCTCTGAGGCGCCTCCGGGGCATTCACAGCCGAGTGCGCACACACTTTTCAGTTGAGGCAACTTGAGTGCTCACTGCCAGAGTCTATTAAGTGTCAAGGTGTGTGTGTGTGTGTGTGTGTGTGACTGTGTGTATATGTGTGTTTTGGGACATTCCCAGACACTTTGCAGCAAATTAATTTTCAGCTTTTAGCTGAAACGTCAACAGCTCAGCTCAAATATCAATTAATATGCTATTAAAGCCGGCATATTACGTATACGCACTGGCATTATAAATAAATAAAATTGATTTAAGCAACAGGAAACGGGGCCAAGGCAGCGGAAGCAAGCCAGCCGCAGGAGCACAATATAAAAATAAGATGAACATAAAGGACATGAGCAACAACAAAGGATGAGAAAACTCTACTCTACTTTTGTTGGACATGCAAGCGGCAACAATAGAAACAGCAACAGGAGGCAAACAAGCAGAGCGAAGGAAAAGCGACCACGTCTCTAGCTATTTGTGCACCCCGCTCGCTTCCCCACCCCCCCTCCCGTCAGACACTGAAATGCAATTGAGTTTGAACGGCAACAATTCTGTCCTGCAGCTTGTTTGCATAGAATGTGCATGGAAACGAGTCAAAAACACTCGCATTGCATCGCATATAAGAAGCAAGGGGGCGGCGGGGCAGCAGGGCAGCTGCTTTGCTTGCAGCATGCCACCCAAGTTGACTTGCAACATGGTGTACAAATTAAAAATCTGCCACAGGCGCTACACAATGTAAAATGTTGCAGGAACTAGCCATACAAACAACAATGCCAGCTTCGAGAGTTGTTCAAGTTGGGCAGAGAATTTATTTCAGTTCCGTTTGCATATTAAAAGGACGCTCCATCTAGAATTTTCATAAGTTTTGACACAGTTTTGCAACACTCCATTCAGAAAACACATGTGTGTAGAGCTTTGAAAGCACCTTAAAGCTCTAAGTGAACTTAATTGCATACGAGATGCACAATTAAAGCTTAAGTACCGAATAAACTGAACACAATTTAAGTAAAATAAAGCTATGGCCTTAAAACTCAGCGATAAAGCTAATGTTCATTAACTACAATAAAGTTAACTGACATCCTAAGGCTCCACCTTAGATAAGCTTCAACTAAAGCTTTAACTTGGATTAATTGTGTACAGTCAATGCAATAAAGCTCAGCCTTAGGCTGAATACTGGACTTACCGTAAAGTAAAATAAAGTTCACTGAAGTTAAAAGCATCCCTTCCAGTAAGTAAGCTCCAACTAAAACTTTGGCTGAGATTAATTGTATTCAGTCAATACAATATAACTAGCTTAAGGCCAAGATTAGACACTATACAGCTCTAGCTCTAAATAAAGCTTTAGCCGATTTTAATGTTATGCCGTAAATAGAATAAAGTTCACTTAAAATTTGACTTAAATTTGACATTATTTGAATATGATTATATTATTCATAAGGCTTTTACGGCGCTATAACTTTCAGCTAGTGGCATTGCATTGAGCTATAAAAAATGTAGAAAATATGCATAACGGCATTAAGAGCCATTTGTATAGTTTTCCAGTAACTGAAAGCGTTGCATATTTACCCGTACACAAGGAGAGCAACAACAGACAATGAAAAACAACAAATGTGTGTATGCTATAGCCTGTATATATCTTTAAAATTCCCCAGCACAGGCCACACATAGATACTCGAGCGCTAAACAATGCAAAATTTATGGCCTTTAAGTGGCAAGGAATAGAGAAGACGCAGCAGCAGCAGCAGCAGCAAGTGGCTGCCCCAAGCTGCCATATATTATAACAGGACCTATACACGCATATATAAATTTAAATGCAAATCAAGAAGGAGTCAGGCCGCATCCACAGGCTGCACTTCCTTGGCCGCACACGTCTCAGGGTTAACTTTGATACCGGCATATTAAAAAAAGGAACACAGGATACTTGGCTTGAATATCCAAGTTGCGCGTACGACAAACGCTTCATTTGCGGCTTGTGGCAATTGGCGCGTATCGTGGAATTTATTTGCCACTGTCAGTTGGCTGACATTTTCATTTAATTGCGAGGCGACGTGAAAAACCAAGCGGAGGCAATGCCAAAAAGTTTTTCCGGCTTGCCCCATGACACAAAATCAATATGCTCTCTGCAATTAATGTGCCACAATGAGAACATACTTAAAACTCTTGAACTTTTCGATTGCTGGCAATGCTATAACTTTCGCAAGGATTCAGCTTAAAGCGCAGCTACATCTCAGTTAAGCCCACAAGGATCATGATTGCGCTCAAAAGTATGCTATACAAAAGCTAACCCACTGGCAATAAAGGCTACAAAGTCCTGTAATATGGCCGGCAGAATGTGCGTTAGCAAATGGAATGAGTGCTGGAATAAGTGGGGCAGCTGCCACAGTGAGTATCTATAAGTATTGTATCTGCATCTGCATTTTGTATATGCTTAACTTTTGCTGAGCCCTCAGGTTAATTGAAATGCAGCCGTGCGCTTTGTTAAATCTCAAATGATAAACATTGCCAACGGCTGCAGATCAAAGCGGAACGCGGCAGGGGGGGCTGAAGGGTTGGGTTGGTATGCGACATGCGGCATTTACTTGAAACGCTTTGTGGCAGCCCCGCTGTGTTGCATTGTTTGCAATTAAGTTTTGTGACAGCAAAGGGACTCGCAACATATGGCAACGCTTAATCAAGAAAACAATGGCTGCCGGAAATGTGCTGCCACTGGCTGTGTCGCCACATTCTTCGTCACTACCCCGCTCCCACACCAACCGGCAGCTGTCAAGGCGGCACTTGTGCCACAAACTGCGCTCAACACATGAACTATATGAGATATGTTAGCTGGGCAAAGTACTCAACTGAAGCGCAGCTTCTTCTAAGCAGGATACAAGAATACACATGTGTCTGTGTGTGTGTCTGTGAGTGTGTGTGTGTCTGTGTGTGTGTTAGAAACGCACTGAAGCGCAAATCCCATTGAATTTATTTATGCCCAGCGTCATTTTATAGTTCCTATACTTATGTTAATTCCGGCTTAATGCCACTCAACAGTTTTATGGCAAATTTATGCACAGTCCCTATGAAATATTGAGGCTTAAAGTGCCACATTTATTACGAAGCTGCCAACTCGAAAGCGATTTAAATAAATTGGCTGTGTTGAAAACAAGTCGAGTTAACTAAATTGCCAAGTTAGTTGGAATAAACGATTATACTCGCATACGTATGTGTCAGCTGAAGGAAGACTGTTGAATAGTTCGCTGGAGCTGTCAATTAATTGAAAGCATTTTCTGCACATGCAGCGCCAATGTCGACAATGAATGCTATCAGCTTTGCTAATGACTCCCAGCAAACAACAACAAGGATGGAGGCCAGGGAGCTAGACCTGCACATATCCTGTTCAGATACAGGTCGGAGTTCAGGCCCCCGAATGCGTAGTTAGCTTAAGTATACCAAATTTAAAGGCAAATATGTATGGTAATTTGCAAGCAATTGAAGGGATACTCGGCACAGAAGAGCGGAACGGTATGTCCTTAAAATTTTAAATGTAATTTGTGTATATATTTGTTTTCGGGTGGAGCAAATGAAAATTTTAAAATTACTTTGAAGTACTGATGTATAAAATGTTATGTATTTAACTCTAATAGTCTCTGTTGGAGCCGACTTTCACACTTTCTCCTTAATTTAATTATCGCTTGGAACAAAAATCATCTCCCTTTCACACGTTGTTCAACACTTCACAATTTTATGGGTTATAAGTTAAGAGCTTACTAGTGATGGCAGAACAGCCTCACATTCAGCCATCTCTGAGATCAACGGACCGATAAACTGAAAAACAATCGATGACTCTACCGATAACCGTTTTAAGCCACTATCGAGGATTTTTCTACTATTGATACTATTGGAATAAGGATTAGGATAACCTCAAGTGCCTTTATGTCCATTCTATAAATGTTCTTGTGTCTTTAATTTGCATCTCAACGAATGGCTTTAATCGTTGCTAAATTGGGTCGATTGCATCGATAATTTCAAGTAACTCCTTACACTTTATAGAGCTAGAGACATGCATTGGCAGCACTTGATGCCTTTTTAATCATCTTCTGAGCCCAGGGTATAATCAGCAGCAACTGACTGGGCCGAGCAGCAGCGACAAATGCGATTTAAGCAGCTGCTGTTGCCACTGCAACGAGAGATGTACGATTGTCAGTCAAGTAAAAGTGGAGCAACAGCAGCTCCAATGACAGCTGAAACAATGGCAGCCATTATAAATAATGGAATGAAATGGGAGCTGCCTTTGGCCCGGCAACAGGCAACGGGCAACGGGCAACAGGCCTGGGCAGTGGGGCTGGCCCACAGCGCGTATGCGCAATGTAATCCACTTAGGTGTGCTCAAAGTGGCAGCTGAAGTAAGATCCATGAGCTCTGCTTACCTTTTAGCGGAATTACAGCAATTATCGGGCTGGTATTTATTGTTCAGAGCGCACATGTTGAAGCTGCAACGAAACCAAGAACAAGATATCAGTTAAAATTCATCTGATACGACATTGATACGAGTCGCAGACAAGTCTGGCCGAAGTAACGTCCAATTAGCAGCAATAACAACAGCCGAGCATCAAATTACACAAATAACAGCAAATCGAGTGTGCTGTCAATCATTAGCAGCAGTTCCTGGCTCTATAACTCGACTCTGATTACAATGAGCCAGAACTAAACCAAACTCCTGCACATTCTGGCAATTTCAGTCATAAGCTGCAGAACACAAAACCTGCAAAAGTTTAGCTTTGATGTTGAACTCGAATGTCAAAGGCTAAGCCAGAATATGAACTTTACGGAGATCAACATTTCTATACGTACACAAGGGGTAAAGGGAGGACTAAGTTGCGCAACTGCAGGATGCCAGCTGCTTCAACTTGGCACAGGAATTCCTATCAATATTCAAAAAGAATTTTTGATTACAAAAAAAGTTTTTATTTTAAGGTCAAAAATAGACTAAAACCTAATTAGGAAATATTTCTATTTTTTACATTTTTCAAACAAATAAAGTCGGAGAAGTTTAAAAATAAAAACAAATATGTAAGGGGTAAAAATAACTTAAGAATTTGGAATAGAAACAGTTAAGTTTAGCAAATCTCAGAACTAAAGTATAAAAGATAATCCAACAGGCTTGTCCATTTCGTTTTAATAAAGTCCTGAAAGTCTAAAAGTTTGAAGATTTGAAAGAAAATTGATAAAAGTTTAGCAAACAAAACTTTTGAAATTTATGTTAATAGCTTAAACAATATGCCACAATGAGATTTTAAAGGTGTCTTAACTTTTTTGATAACCAAAATAAAAATAAATAAAAAAATACAAAAAAATAAATTATTATTATTTTATTTTTGTATTTTTTTTTGTATATTTATTTATTAAACAAGCTTTCTGCTACCAATAGCTTAAGCAAGCTATACATTAAAAACGCTGTAGCATAAAACAAATTGTATTTATTCATATAAAGTTTCAAATTAGATGCCAAAAGAAAGCAAGACTTGTCCTGGAGGACATCCGCTCAGTTATGGCCATGTCCTCATTGCTTGTGCTGTTACTTGAGCTGTGCGAAAAGTAGCATACCCCACTGTATGCAATAGTTGAGTAGTAAAACCTGATTACACAAAAAGTTGCAGGCATAAATAAGCGCACAGCTGGCATATGAATTGCTAAAACAGTAAAGATAGCAACCACATTAGACAACTTTATGCATGTGCGAGTGTGCGTGCGTGTGTGTGTGTGTGTGTGTGTGTGTGTGTGTGTGTGTGTGTGTGACAGTCATAACTTAGAGCTTGTAGTGCATACTTTTGTGCGCTGGCAAGGCAACAAACTCTTTCAGGCATTATTAATGCGAGTGGCTGTCAGATGGTGTGTGTGAGTGTGAGTGTGCGTGTGTGGAGTGTGTGTTATGTGTTGTGCGTGTGTGTGAGTGTGTAAAGTGTAGACCAGTTGACTGCTCGTGACAGTGCAACTGATGCTGCTGGGTAATCAGCATTGACAGTTGTTGAGAGTTTGTCAAGCTAATGTCGAGCGGTTTATGAGAGCGCTCCTGCCCGCTCTCCCGCTCTGCCGCTGCCCCCCTGGCGTGTCGTGCCTGCTGCAACTTGCAACTTGCAACTAGTTGTAGCCAGAGTTGAAACTGAGGTGTGGCAGGAGCAGCTTAAAGTTGTTTTATGCGGCTCAACACACAGCGCACAAGTAATCAACATTAAGCAAGACGCTGACAGCAACTTAATCAGCATTAAGTGCAGAGCGGCTAAGGCGTTGCCAGACGTCAAAATAAAGGATAAAGTATAAAGGATATACATTTATACGAATGTTGGGAATATGCAACAACGTAACCGTAGGCAGCGAATGGATTTTTTTATTGTTGCCGCGACGTCGAAACAAATTGTGAAAGTAAATAAAACAAAAGGCGCGGCAACAGGCGCGACTGAGCATGAGTCTCGTCCTGTGCCACGGCAAGGATGCGAGGCAAGGTGTCGCCCTGTACGTGGCAAAGCGGCCACAAAGGACATAATGAATACGCTTAACTTTTAAGTCACGCTGCGAGATAACTTTCCAAGAATAATGGCGCGAATAATGACGCTGACAACAACAAGGACAACAAGGATTCAAGACAAAAGGCAGCCGCCCACATTGCTATAGATATGCCGCATATAAACCAGCTCAGCTCAAGTGCTGTGTGTGTGTGTGTGTTGCCATTAATGTTAATGAGACTCATTAAAGTGTCAATATGACTTTCAATGCGACTCAATGTGACATGTGGGCCTGGTCTCCCCGAAAAAAGGACCAAAAAGCGCGGCTTAAATCAATATAGAAGGCGCGGGGGCAAGTGGGCTGCGGGTTTGCTCAAAAACTCATTAAAGCGTTACGCGATGTAGCAGCAAATGAATCATCATTGAGCAAATACACACAATATTCAATCACACACACACCAACACACCAGCACACACACACAGACAGTCAGTCAGCAATGTCAACGCCCAAAATTTATTCGCGTTTTGTGTTGTTGGCAAATGCAATCATTTTGTTACGTGGTTTCATTTCATGCACCCCTCGCCTAACCCCTAAACCAATAACATGCAAAAAGTTCGTTTATAGCTGCCACACACACACACACACACACACACACTCGCTTACAGTCATGTGCAACGTGGCGTATGTGTAACGTGTGCGCAAATATTGTCTCAATTTGGCGCTGGCTCCACACTTGGCTGGCTGGTTTGGCCAAATTGAGTCGTCGCAGCTTATGCAGATGCTACAACCACCGTTGCAGCACTCCGCCACTCCGCCTCTACCCCCTGCCACCACACATCCCTTTCTTCCTTGAGCTGCATGTGAAAATAAACAATTTGTATGCGAATTTCGCCTTTGCCATGCAACAGAGCAGACCATGAATATGAAAATTTTCCAGTTTCTGCAATTTGCTTGCACTCCGCAAAGTTGTCAGGCAGTTGTTGTCGATAGACAGCATTGATATCCACCCCAACCCCAGCTCCCAGCCCCCAACCCCCAACCCTTCTAGCCCCTTTCGCTCATTGCCAACTGCTCGCAGGCCAAGTTGCCTTACTTCTCTTAACAAACAGCTAGCAAATTGAAAGCAAAATATGATGATGTTCGATTTAGAGATTTTCTATAAAGCATCTGCACACGTTATACCCACCACCACTCCCCCCTCAAGTCTATTTCAGAGAGCTATTGCAATTTTGAGCCAAATATAAATATTTGGCTAACCGAAATACGTAGCACATCAAGCAGAAATTAAACGCTCAGTCAAATCTTGTAGACGCTTGTATGTTCGTGCTCATTCTTGTTCTAGCTCTACCACCCGCTGCTCTGCCCCATCCTCCCCCCACGCCCATCAGAGTATTCACATCTGACTGACTATAACCCAAACAGCAAATCTGCAATAAGCTGCTTTGGCTGGAAACAATGGAGCAGGACATACGAGCAAATGTAGATATTTTCATAAGGATAACATGCACATTGCATTTAAATATGCTTGCTTGTTGGGGCTTTGTAAATGAAAAGCTGAAAGCATATTTTACCCATCTACTGCTTGCGAAAATGCATTTTCAATGAGACAACAACAACAATATCAACAACAATAACAATAACAAACCGGCATAATTCATTTCAGAAAACAAAAGTTGAGCAAATTGCCAGGCCGAAGTCAAGATTGTTGCGAAATGCGAACAGCCTGATGCTTTGTAGCGCATGTCCTTTAGAAATGAGTTTCAGTCAGGGATGGTTACAATTTGTAGTATTTATTTATTTATTTAGAGCTAGATAAAAATGATGAATTTGAGGTAAAATAAACTTTTTTTCTTAGTTTATTTAGAATTAATTTAATTTCAAAGTTATTTTTTGACTTTTATAACCAAAATTGTGATCAATTTATTAACTTTTAATTTTTATAAGAAAAATCGCAAAAAAAATCTTATTCTTCACTTTTAAAATAAAAATTAAAAATTTATTTTTATTATAATTAATTAATTAAAAATAAATTTAATTTCAAACTTATTTTTTTGACTTACAAAACCAAAATTATAAAAAACTTATTCAATTCCAATTTTTATAAAATAAAAAAGACGCAAAATAACTCTTATTTTTAACTTTTAAAATAAAAATTGAAAAATTATTTTTATTATCAATATTTTTTATAAAATTAAAAAAAAAAAAAGGGTTACAATTCGATTTTTATATAAAAATTTAAATTCAATTATAATCAAATATTTTTGATTTTTGGTAAAAGAAAAGTTTTAATGTAATTTATTTTAAATAAACTAAGAATAATAATTGATCCTGTTTTAGGATAACCCACAAAAAGGAAGTGCGCTGCGTTTTACCTTCATTTTTTTCCTTCCCATAACTTTCATTTGCGATCCCTGGTTTAAGCATATCCTGACATCATTAGGGCTATGCATAACCATATTAATATCAAATACATTACCTACAATGAACATGTATACATATTTTGCATTTAATTAATGCACTGAGCATTTGTCCTCATGCTCAAGTTGCACTCTTTGTGCGCTTTTCCACATGCCACACTGAGCACAATCCACTTCAGACATAATCACCGTAGAGGCAGCTGAAGCTGGCGCAGGACCTCTCGTTCCCACTCCCACTACCGCTCCCGCTCCCGCTCCCGCTCCTGCTCCTGTTCCTGCCTGATGTGTAGCTGTCAAAGCGCTGCAAGCAAAAGTGGCGCATTTGTATTAATAGCATGGCCGTTGGAGCAGCAAAGCCCCAACCAGGAGCCAAAGCGGCATCGGCACAAACTCCAGCTCTGGCTACAACTTCTGCTGCTGCTCCTGCTCCTGCTGCTGTTCCTGCTTTGACTCCTGCACTCCTGCGCCAGCTTCAGTTCAGTTATTTGGCTGCCTTTTGGCATTTGAAGTGCATGGCAATGTGCATGTGGATGCTTTTAATGCAGCTCATAGAGTGCACCGCCAAGAACCCACTCCCCCCCTCGCACAACTCTCATGCGTGCAGGAACTGAATAACTGAATCTGTTCATTGAGTGCATCAGGCATTGCATTTATTTTGCAATTACTCAACTCGTGCATAAACATACAGTTAACCACGTGGGTAGATCAATAAGCTCCCCAGCTAGCAGCTAAGCTGCAGAAAGATTAATATATAAGCAAACAAGTTTCTCTGGAGAAACTAGATGAGAGAAGAGAAGAGTAATGATATAAATGCCCCAAAGCGAAAGATTCAAACTAAGAAACTGGGAAGGTGAAACAAAAGTTAATTAACATCCACAAAGCGCTCAACGTTTAAGGATACGACACAAAGAAGAATGCAAAAATCCAATGCTTGAGTTAATGCTTATAGTGGGAAGTATTATCGCAAGGGAATATACCATAGAAGTGAAGAGCAGTAAAGTTGATTAACATCCGTAAAGCGCTCAACGTTTAAGGATACGACACAAAGAAGAATGCAAAAATCCAATGCTTCAGCTAATGCTTATAGTGGGAAGTATTATCGCAACCATAGAAGTGAAGAGCAGTAAAGTGGATTAACATCCGTAAAGCGCTCAACGTTTAAGGATACGACACAAAGAAGAATGCAAAAATGTAATGCTTTAGTTAATGCTTGTAGTGGGAAGTATTATCGCAAGGGAATATACCATAGAAGTGAAGAGCAGTTAAGCGAATCTGCGCTTCGGAAAAAAAGAAGCAAATAAAATTGATAAGGACATGGAAGCAGACATCTTAATAGACACACACTCTCAAATATTTGATAATATTTCAAACAAGTAACAATACCTTTAATTACTTTCTCTAATTCGATTATATTACCAATCAAAATCGACAATTTTAAGAACAAGTTGCCATTTTCTGCTATTTTGTTTATTCTTCAATATTTATCAAATTAATAAATCTACGATACAAGTCTTAATTATCTTAAGGACTTGTTTGTCTGCCCTCGTTTAATAAAATTGCATCGGCAACATTTGAAAAGTCCTTTGTAGGAGTTTAAAACAGCTGAATGCTCAGAAGCAGCCAACTTATGATCAAGAGCGCCGGCTGACCAAGCGAATTGGCCAACTTGAGGGCCAATTTGCAGCATAATTTCAGCAAATAAAAGAACTATACTTAATACACTTAAAGCGAGCTAAATTTATTATGATATTTATTAGTGGCCGGCACTTTGCTGGCCAATTAGACGCGTCACAGCCAGCAAATTTTTGGGCCAGCAGCAGGGCGAACCTGAAAAGCTGGGAAAACAGAAAACAGCGAAAATTGAAAATGCAGCAGACCATGCTAAAGTGGGACACATAAAAGGAGAGAGATCAAATAAAAAACGTCAAGCAGGCAAGAATTAGAACAGATTTTGGTGCTCAAGAATTTTTGGAGTTAATTTAAGTAATTTGTAACCTTTTCTGCACATTCCACAGATTATGCCCTAACTGAGCGCATTCAAAGGGATTTTTTCTGTAATGTTAAAGGAAAGTTTAAGTCGAGTAAATATAAATATATATATTTTCATAACTATCAATTTTGAATGTATTTATGTAAAAACATTTGATAAAGATGCGAGTATATAGAGTATATACAGGTAGAAAGTTTCCAAACACGTATCATAAATCTGTCATAAGAACTATACTGCAATATATACAATTTTAGTTATTATATAGCGCCTTCTTTCTATTTTCACATTCAATCAGATTTTGTTAAGGTATATTTACCTTATTTCCTTTTCCCTTTGATTGAATTTGATTACTTGCTTTTGATCTAGGCTGGAATTCACTTTTCTTTCAGATATTTACGTTTCAATTCACCAAGTCAAGAAAAGTGAAAACCAGAACAGGCAGAAATCAAATTTGATTACTTTGCTTAACAATTGATTAGTATTATTAGAATGACCACTAAGATGAATACTCAGATGAGATCATACTATATTCATTCTATGTCGTAATAAAACCAAAATACAAATTCTTTGCCATCCAAATTTCTGGCAAATTCTGATTGAGTACAAAAGTTAGCTAGGTTTTTAGTAAGGGTGTTCAAAGTCCTTTCCTTTTCTGTTGCATTGAAAATTAGCACAGAGAAGAAAACGAACATAATTAAGGTGGGAAAGGCGAGAGAGTGGAAAAGCGTGTCCATGACCAGGCACTTAAAATGCATGGAATCCAAATGAGGCAAAGGTGGCAAAGGTGGTGAGTTTGCAGCAAGAAGTTGGCTGCCAACTTTGGTGGCAGATACGCTTTGAGTTCGTTTCCAGCGAATGGACAGCAGGCCAAAGACTGAATATGTATGTATAGCCGGTTCAAATGTCACAGGTCACTCTCTTTACACAACAACAACAATAACAGTAGCAACAACAACAACAAATGGCAAACTTACAATTTGCAGTTTCAGTTTCTCAGCTTTCTGAGCTCTTTGAAGATAATTTGCATACCGTGGCAGTGACTTTGCTTTATTTCTTTATTTTTGCTGCTTTTCATCACGTTAGCTGCCCGCCCGCCCGCCTTCCCTTCCTCCAGCTGCTCACTTTTGCATTATGAACTGCAAGAAATAGAATGCGTATCTATAAACTACATTTTGCCTGACCGTCTACAGCTTTCAGTTTGCAGTTGTTGCCACTCCGCGCTGCCTGCTGCCTGTTGCCTGTTGCCCGCTGCCCACTTCACTTTGCCATTGGCCAACTGTGTCAACCAGTTTGACCAGTTGGCTAACTCCACGCTCCTTTGTGGCAAATGTTGATTGCTTCTCGGCGGCATCGACTTGGACTTCAGCTTCAATTGATTGGAATAGTTGCTTCTCTCTCTGTAGTCAACTTTTATTTGGTCTTTACCGTTTCGCGTTTCAGTTACAAATTTTGCAATTCATGCCACAAACCGTGCCCAGTTTTTCCCGGCCAACTGCAGCCTTAGCTCTCAATGCTATTTATATCATTTCTCGGCTTTTGGTTTTCGATTTGTGCGGAGACCAACTGCAACTGCAACTGCAACGGGCGAAGAAAAATGTGCCCCTTGTGAACTGCGCCCAATTTATAATGTGCGCTTTGAAGGCCTTCGCTTGGACAGAGAGGGAGACCGAGACAGAGATAGAAACAGAGAGGGAGAGACGGCGCCCAGGGAACTGCAGATCGGTGAATGTGGAATCACCAAAGCAATTGCAATTGTTCACTATTCATACTCAATGGTATCAGCTGTTTGATGTATAGTTCCAAAAAAGGTATATAGTTTGTAGAACGAGAATGCTTTGTTCGGCGGCGTTTCTCTTCGGAGCGAAAACCCTACCGCTCTATTTTTAAAACGGACAATCCCCTTTTCTCATTCTCTTCATTTTTTCTCTAAACGTGTTGTTTATCGTGTGTATTAAATATATATATATGACGGAAAAAAAAAAAAAAAAAAGTGTGTGTGTGTGTGTTTGTCGCTCTGATATTGGCGGGGGGGGGGGGGGGGGGGGGGGGGGGGGGGGGGGGGTCTCGCTCTTGTTGTGCAGGGGCCGTTCGGGCGCCCGTACCCCCGGGGGGGGGGGGGGGGGGGGGGGGGGGGGGGGGGGGGGGGGGGGGGGGGGGGGGGGGGGGGGGGGGGGGGGGGGGGGGGGGGGGGGGGGGGGGGGGGGGGGGGGGGGGGGGGGGGGGGGGGGGGGGGGGGGGGGGGGGGGGGGGGGGGGGGGGGGGGGGGGGGGGGGGGGGGGGGGGGGGGGGGGGGGGGGGGGGGGGGGGGGGGGGGGGGGGGGGGGGGGGGGGGGGGGGGGGGGGGGGGGGGGGGGGGGGGGGGGGGGGGGGGGGGGGGGGGGGGGGGGGGGGGGGGGGGGGGGGGGGGGGGGGGGGGGGGGGGGGGGGGGCTCTTTCTGGTTTGTTTGTCTGTTCTTTTTTAACAGCTAGAGAGTGTGTGTGTGTGTGTGTGTGTGTGTGTGTGTGTGTGTGTGTGTGTGTGTGTGTGTGTGTGTGTGTGTGTGTGTGTGTGGGGGGGGGGGGGGGGGGGGGGGGGGGGGGGGGGGGGGGGGGGGGGGGGGGGGGGGGGGGGGGGGGGGGGGGGGGGGGGGGGGGGGGGGGGGGGGGGGGGGGGGGGGGGGGGGGGGGGGGGGGGGGGGGGGGGGGGGGGGGGGGGGGGGTCTCTCGTTCTCGCTGTCGTCGGCGGCCGACGGTCTCTCGGCTGTCGGTCCTCCCGGGGACTCACTCGTGTGTGTGTGTGTGTGTGTGTGCGAGGGACCCGCCCGTCTTGAAATGTTTTGTGTCCAGTTGCGGCACGGCGACTTTTCTGCGTTATGTTGCTTTAGCGATTGTTGTTGCTTGTCAGTTTTGCATGGCATGAATGTTGCATGATACGAAAGATACGAGTTTGTGTGCCCCAAACGCAATCTGCATGCAATGTGTTCGTGACGTTCACACCCAGCAAGCGGTTATTAGATAATTGAATGGAACACACGACTTATATAAGCCCAAGCACAATTAACTGACCAGCTGAGCTCAGTGCAAAAACTTTTCCACTTTCGAAAAGTGTTCAAAACGGTTGAAAACAACTCCAATGAAAACAGTTCTTGGCACAATTCCATCACAGAACTGGAAGGCAAACAAAAAATGTTATTTGGCAGCTGTTAATTAATTTGTTGCTTAAATTTTTTCTGTACTTTGTTGGCAGTTTGCTTGACTGGGCACAAAAGTTGGCAGTCAAAACAGCAAACAGCAAACAAACTGAATTTTTGCTTTGATTTCGAGCATTAATTTGAGTCTTAGTTTGAAAATACAGTTGGGGCAAAATGATGTTGCACAAAATATCGTTGTCAAACATTTTGATGCATAAAGTTTTCGCAGCAACTGTGTGCGAGTATATAATCTATCTACATATATGTATGCATGGCATATATAGTAGTATATCAAACATGTTGCCAGTTCAGTGGGCCAACAGCAGTCCTGTCTGCTGGCACGTAGAGAGCCTCAGCGGGTGGGCAGGATCGCAAATTGAGTGGCAAACAGTGTGGCACTGGGCAAAAAAGAAACCGCAGCAAGTGAGGCATGTAAACTTTATTTAAATGTTGCAACATTTCTCTTTTTGCACACACACACACACACACACACACAGTTATGATTGGAATATGCTATGAAAATTGCTCTGTAGATGGCCCTTATAGATATGCCCGGTTGGACTACAGCACTTGTGCAAATATTTCTGCTAAATTGCAAGAATATAAAACACTTTTTCACTCTTTCACGTTGGCACTCTTTCACTTTTGGTCGACTTTCAGCAGTCAATTTGATATTAAATGTAGAGACTCGAAACTCGAAATTCGCAATCCCATCCATCCCTCATTCAGTTTTCACTTTTTGCATATAATTCAAACGCTTTGCATTTTGTTTACCACAAATTCAAACTCAAGCGTTGAAGTTTTAAAGCGTTTTAGTTGTTATTTTGGCCGCAAAGCAAATTCAAACATTCATTCACAAAATGCTGCAAAATGCATTGCTGAATTCATTTTTGGATTTAGTTGTTGTTCTTGTTGTTGCTGTGGCTGTCTAAATGCATTTAATGCTAGTTGTAAGGCAACAATAACAATTGTCCTAACCACAAACAACAATCGGCTCATTATCAGCCCCAGTCAACTGATGGCTTAATTTAACACGCTTGTTTTTAATACCCTTACATAGAGTATTCTAATTTTGTCACTAAATGTGACCGACAGAATATCTATTCTTGATCAGCATCAATAGCTGAGCAAACTCTGTATAACTTAACAAACTGACCAGATTTATTTGAAATCAAACCAAAGTACGTTACTTTTCCCAAAACTTTGTCAAAACTTATCCGATTTCCATACGGTATGTCTTTTTGATCATGTTTTGCACTCTTAATTCACTTGGCATTTCAATTTCATTCATATTGAAAATAAAAAAAATATTGGAATTTTTCAAAAAATGTCAAGGGTCCCCCCTTACACATTTTCCAAAATTATAATTTTGAAAAAATTTAAATCTCGACATTTCACATTTAATCGATTGCGGACATCAAATTTAGTATAAAATACTATTTCAAAACTTGTTTTGAGGTAATTCATTTTTTAGGAAAAATTCATGCTAAAAATTCAAAAAATTTCGACTTGTAAAGTGAAATGCACCAAAATTGGTCTCCCTCCTAGATTGCCAACTGCCATAACTTTGTCAAAACTTAACCGATTTCTATACGGAATGTCTTTTTGATCATGTTGTGCGCTCTAAATTCACTTGGCATTTTTTATTCACATTCCAAAATAAAATTTTTGATAAGAGAAATATTTGAACAATCGGATGAAAAATGAGTTTTGTATGAAAAACTTGTTTGCTTATAAATACAGATATAGCATGCAAATTCACCAATTGCCAGTTATCGTATGCTTTATATTGTTTCCTATAATGTATAGCCTATAATATATAGCTGCCATAAGAACAATCGAGCAAAAATTGAGCTTGCAATAAAAACAACATTGCTGGAAGAGGTATAAATGTAGTCGGCAAGCCGTAGATAGCCGTTCTTTCTTATTGTGGTTTCCGTTGCTTTTGTTGTTTCTGTGTTGTTGTCCAAAGGCAGGTGCAATTAATCACATTCAATTTATCATTGATGGCCTCAAAAATGCTCCGGGCTTAGCAGACAATTAACGAAATATACTAAAATCATGAAAAGAGCTTATGCAGCATTAAAGCTGATTATGAACTGCAGTTTCATATGCTAATTAATAATAATGAGAGCCAAAAGTAGGTAAACTTAATTCAAACTAAAGCAGTAATCGATTCCTATGTGATTTGCATGTAAGCTATTACAAATATCGTTAAAGTTACACGTCAAGCTGTAAGAAGAGCTTAAAAAGCACATTAAGGTTTTTAGTAAGCTTTAGTCGTTTGATTTTTGACAATTAAGCTCATGAAAAAACAGCTTAAAAAGCATAAAGCTTCAGTTCACGACAAGCATTTGAGACTAAGATTTATTTAACCTAATGTTGATAATCGCAGAAAAGGGCGACCTGAGTAGACTCCCAAGGTAGGCAATTGTATGGGACTCCCTTCAGTTCTGAGAATCGCAGAGAAAGGCGGCTAACAGGAGACTGTGAAAATAGGCAATGGTATGGGACTCCCTTTAATTCTTGAGAATCGCAGAGAAGGGCGGCTTACAGGAGACTGTGAAAATAGGGAATTGTATGGGGCTCCCTTCAATTTTTGAGAATCGCAGAGAAAGGCGATCTACAGCAGACCTCCAAGGTAGGTAATTGTACGGGACTCACTTCAATTCTTGAGAATCGCAGAGAAAGGCGACCTTCAGTAGACCTCCAACGTAGGGTTGTACGGGACTCACTTCAATTCTAGAGAATCGCAGAGAAGGGCAGCTAACAGGAGACTGTGGAAATAGGCAATTGTATGGGACTCCCTTCAATTTTTGAGAATCGCAGAGAAGGGCGATCTACAGTAGACCTCGACGGTAGGCAATTTTATGGGACTCACTTCAATTCTTGAGAATCGCAGAGAACGGCGATATACAGTAGACCTCGAAGGTAGGCAATTGTATGGGACTCCCTTCAATTCTTGAGAATCGCAGAGAAGGGCAGCTAACAGGAGACTAAGAAAATAGGCAATTGTATTGGGTTCCTTTTAATTATTGAGAATCGCAGAGAAAGACGATCAACTGTAGACCTCCAAAATAGGAAATTGTATTGGACTAAATTTAACTCTTGAGAATCGCAGAGAAAGGCGATCAACTGTAGAACTTGAAAATATGTAGGCAAGTGTGTTGGACTACCATTAAAACTTGAGAATCGCAGAAAACTGTGATCAATTTTTGACCTCCGAAATGTATTGGTTGATTCTTGAGAATCCTCTGTTCCCAGTCCAGTATAATTTTTTTTTGTGGGTTCGGGAAGAAGTTTGTCCGGCTGGTCAACATTTGCCGATTTGCGAGGCAGGGGGTGCGGTGGCAAATAATTTAGATGCAGATCTGTTAGGAATCTCAACATTAGTCTGTATACTAAATTTTGTGAGTATAGCCTTAAAAAGGTGGAAGATACAGGATTTCGCCAAGGTAAAACTTTAAGCCTGAAATTGCAAACTTTGAAATCAAAATAAACACTAAGCAGCGCTAATTAGTCTGCGATTTTTCTGCTGAATGTTTCATAAGCTTGTATTAGCTAATCCGTGCTAAGAAACTAATCCAAACTTTTAGCTAAGAGCCTTATGTTCGAACGTTCTAGTTATGTGCTACATCATCGTCAGCAAGACAACTGGAATTTCAACTGCTAACTGCTAACTGATCAGCCGAACAGCAAATCCATGCAGAAACATATATGAGCAGCGATTGGATACTGGAAAAACATGTGAGGCTTAGATGATATCGTGGCTTAGATGATGAGATTCTGGATTCGCTGCTACTAGTTGCTGGCTGGCAGCTGTTTAACTGTTTTGGATTTGTCTGTGGTCAGTGACCCAGGGAAATGGCCAGCCGCCGGCTGATACAAAAACAAACATGTTTTAAGGCCAGCCGCACAGAAAAAAGCATTTAACAACGCGGCCTGATACAATTTAATGCCCCAGGCTGAGGCACAAAAAGACATTAACCGTATGAATATGAATGCTCGTTAACAGCAGCAGAACGACGGGGAAGGGGACTCGGGGGGGAAGCCAGGTTTGCGTGTTAAATGCCATTAGAATGATGAAGAACCAGAAGAACAACTAAGTTGAAAACGCACATGTAACTAAAACAACTCGCATTCACACTATACACACACTACACTCAGAAAAAAATCTCCCTATAATTTAGAAAATCGCCCTAAAAACCAGAAATGTTTCCTATTTCATAAAAATAATAATTCAAATTAAGAAACCCATTTCTCAAACGTAGAAAAGCAGGCCCTATATCGACAATCCCAAAGCCACAATTTTTATTTCGAATATTCAGAAATATATTTACTAATTTTAGAAATATATTTCCTAACTTTAGAAATATATTTTTTAATTTAAGAAATTCAAATTTTAATATTTAGGAATTTTGCTAGTATTTAGAAAACTCTGCTCTCAAATTTAGAAATGATGAACTTAGTTTTTAGAAAAATGAAACCATGGTATTTAGGAAATCAACTTAAAATCAAAATAAGGTGAGCTGCCCTTGGCTTCAAAAGTATGGCGATATTCTGAAATCTAGGGCGTTTTATTTTCTGAGTGTACACACACTATACATAATTTTCATCATTGGGCGTAATTATGTTCGGAGATCGGCAAGTTCGTTGCTTCAGTCTTTCGTTTTGAAAATCTTTCTCTCATTATAAAACAAAATGGATTATAATTAAGGTGCGTTCGTTCACATCAGAATTTAATTCAAATGCTTGTGTCCAATTTTTAATAGAAAACTACAATCATACACTTGATTTATGAACAACAAGTGGGAATTGTTGTTGTTGTTCTCGTTGTTGTTGTTGTTGTTGTTGTTGTTGATTTGCATGCGTGTGAAACTTAATGGAACTTGGCTCGCATTTGGGTAAATTATTTAATTATGTACTTACATTTCCGCAAGTTAATCTGAGTGTTAATGTTTTGCCGCCTGCAAAGAGAGAAGTACAAAGAATAAAGAAATTAGCTCAAATGTGTAGAAATTCATAAAATTACATCAAATATTAGCTCATAAAGCATTCCTGCGATGCTTTTAATGTAGTAAATAAACCCAAGAGTCTCATGGATATATGTATAATTCACAAAAGAAAGTGTGCATAGGAAAATTTTCCTCAAGCCACTTTGTAAACAATTTCCTATAAGTATAATTTTCAACTCAATCAGTCAAAATAAGTTTTGGGAGAGACACCGGGGAGCGTAAGGGAGAGAAAGTTCAACATCAGCAAGACTTGTGTGTGTTAATTTATTTTACAGACTGCTATTAAAAATAAACACAAAAAACTATTATCATTTTTAATTTAAAGCGCATTATAAGTAAGTAATTCCGTGTCAGTTAGAAACCCTGTTAAAATTAAAATTAGTAAGAGTGCTGTCAATGTAGTTATCAAACGAATTATAAGATTATTGATCTTGTTTTTTTTAAGAATTCAATTAATAATACAGTAAGATTGTTAGAAGTATTATGATCTGTTACTTATTCACCGTGTTTGTGCATACTATGTATAAGCATTATTGATATTTGATATAGATTTCGTTTCATTCTAGAGAATATCAAGGTTCCCTCTTCTGGCCATTGTCTAAGTTATTTACGATTAAATTCGAAATTCCTGCCCGTTCTGAATTCCACTTTGATGTTAATGTCACAGAAATATGTTAATATAGTTATCATACGAATTATTAGATTATTGATCTTATTTTTTAAAGAATTCAATTAATAATACAATCAACATTTCAATATCGTTAGAAGTATTATGGTGTCTAATAATATTTGCTAGATTTAGGTTCTTTCTGGAGCTGGAGAATATCAAGGTTTCCACTTCTGGCCACTGTCTAAATTATTTACGATTAAATTCGAAATTCCAGCCTGTTCTGAATTCCACTTTGATATTAATGTCACAGAAATATGTAAATATAGTTGTCATACGAATTATTATCTAGTTATCATACAAATTATTACATTTATTTTAAAGTTTTATGTAAATTGATTGTTTTAAATCGATTTTTATTTTTATTGTTTATTTGGTGTGGAGAATGACATCTTCTTTTGTATCAACATTCAGCTGTGTGTGGCATAAATTTACATACAAATCTACATACAAAATGTAAAATGGTTTCTGCTCCAATGAACTCAACTGTTGATGCTGATCGTGATCATGTGTTGTTTTTGTCCATTGTGCAAGCTTTTTATGCTCATTACTGATATTTTGAAGTAAAAGTTAATTTGTTTAATTTGCCCGATCTATTTGCTGCCTGCATATCTTTTGTGCACATGCAAATCAAAGTTTCAGCCGCATTTTCTTAAACAAAAGCCCGATTGAAGGTTTCTGCCGCGTTTGCATGCCACAATTTGCTGAACACGTTTGCAGCTTCTGCGGCAGCTGCACCTTCATATATCAAGCGCTAATTAAGCACCCTCTGACTGACAAACTGTAAGCAGTGAAAAAGAGTTAAGAGACCTTAGTGGTCTCTGCGAAGGTGGGTGGGGGGGTGGACTAAGGTGAAACTTGGCTGCATTGGTTAAACTTTTACTCAAGTAGACGGCGCTGCTGCCACGTCTAAAACTTGCAACTAAAAGCGAAAAGAACAAAAAGTGGGTAGCAAAATTAAATTAAGCGCAAGTGTGGGAAAATTACTTGAAGCGTAAAGTAATAAGAAAATTTTGTGGGTTGCGGACTAGAAAATCTACAGAGAGCACCACACTCGATGGTAGATGGGGGGAACGCATGGGAAGCCCGGAAAAGCAGCCAAGCGTTCAACTTTAAAGACACATTTTTCAGGTCGTCATGTCTTAGGCCTGGCATGTGTCAAGGTTGTGCACAACTATGGGAAAGTGATTGAAACTGAGCCCTGAACTCTGCACAATTTGCAGCTGCAATGATGCAACGTGGCTGAAAATGGTTAAAAGCAACCTGATGACAGTTAAGAAGGGGGCTGATGTTGGGGTGATGCGGCACAGAGCCAGCTGAAGGACATTCAGGCAGGCATATTGGAATTTTTATTGCCTCAACTGGCACGGACGCACGTCCTTGCTGTATCCTTTCAGCCTGTGCCGGACATGTGCCGAAGTAAATCATATTAAAGCTCCGATTTCCTTTCAACAATTTCTCGGTTCGTGAATCAATTAACAAGAGCAACAACAACAACTGGGATTACCACACTGAAAATCATATAGTAGAGTGTTGAGCAGGTTTTTCACCGAATTGCACTGTGTGTGTGGAAATTGCAAGTAAAGTAATTGTTGGGAAAAAAAGTCATAACTACAACAAGATTGAATTGAAGCTGCTGCAGCCTGAATTGATTGGGCAGCCTCCGAAAAACCAAGCCAGCTACAAAATTGAATTGATTTTCCATCAATAGGAACAACATGTAACTACAACTACAACAAAACTGCAGAAACTATAGAAACTACAACTATAACAGCACATGTACCTATGGTCAACTCGGCCCCAGCATTTTGCCAGGCTGTCAGCTTACACATCACAAATACACACACACACACACACACACACACACACACACACACACTTACACACATAGATCCCATCAAAACGAGCACAAAAATTCAGGGAAAAACCCTATGGGGCATTTATAACATATGTAAAAAGAGCAAGAGAGCTAGCACGAGCGAGTGACAGAGATAGTTAGAGCGAGCTATCCAAAATGTTTATGCCTTGACCATTGAATTTGTGTACCGAAAATTTAATTTTCCATGAAATACATTTCCTTCGTTTTCTCTTTGCGCTGGCATCCTTTTTGGGCAGTGCGGCAAATTTGTGTGTATTTTATATGTATTTGTATTAATAGATTGCATGCCCCAAATTTGCCCAGGGTTAAGACAGCCATAAATGGAAATTTGCAATTTACAATTTCGATTGAACGTATTATATTTGCACACAATGTTGAGCCTGTTATTTATGTTTATTTGCATTTTGCTCTGGGCTATAATAAATGTTGCCTCGGCTACACATCATTTTAAATCTTTAAATACTTATATATGCATTTTATTTAATATTTACAATTAAATTAAATTAAATAATATCGCTACAAAGACGTCATTGCGTGGGTGGCAGCCTCTGGGCCAGACAGAAAGCACTTTATAAGACTCGCAGCTCAAAACACAAGCAAAACAAATAATATCTAACTGGGACAAGCTGAATATTAAATACCCTTGCATTTTGCTGTCTGATTATTTGAAAAGCTCTGTTAGAGTTTTTAGAGATGCAAATACAAATTCTTTTATAAAAAAAAATAAAAAAAATAAATAAATAAATAAATTGAAAAACTATATAAATTAAAAAATGTAATTTTAAGGGTTGTTGAATTCTAAACTATATAATAATACAATTAGTATATGTTGTATATACATACCTATAAAAAAAATTAGATGTTTGACCTTAATTCCTTTTCATCTATTATCTGATAAAGTATTTAGATTTTAATAAGAACTTTTTAAAATAAGTAGTATAATCCAAAATCAGATCTTGAAAAACAATAATGTTTTTCTGAAGTAAAATAGTTTCTATGGTAGATATTTCATAATTGTTTCAGTTTCTAATTTTCGGTAGAACTTTGCGGAAGTAAAGTTCCATAAATGTTCAGATTTTCACAATTATCACTGAACTATTTGATTGAATCCTATATCAATGGCAATTGACTTCAATTCTATATCAAAATCAGCTAAATTGAACACTCAAAATGATGACAAGTGTGAAAAATGTGAGCTCTTAAGGGAAATTCACTTCCGAAATTCACTTCCGCAAGTGAAAACTGGAACACGCCTGATAGTATTCAAAGTGAGTTCAAATGAGAATCATTCTGGTGAGTTCTTAATTATTTAACCTTAAAGTATTTAACCGCTTATGATTATTGGCAGCTCAAAAACTGACAGACTAGTTAGGCTAGAAACAAACAAGCCCCCTACATAGTATATAGGGTATTAAATGCACGTTTATTGCGTAGATTGTGTAGATGTAGAATACCCGCTGGTAGAGTATAAATATTAACTTTGATTAAGTGCCCACGCTGGGCAGGCTACGGACTGGTCTATGCTGGGTCCTGGGACCACGTGACCGCCATCAGATCCAGCAGTTTAAGACGAACATCACGTTCGGCACATCAAACACTTTCCAAAACTGTTCGCTGGCTCCGAAATAAGAATGACAAACATTTTAATGTCTGGCCAGTGAAAATGTGTGGGGCATGCGGCGCCTGGGAAATGGAAGTGGCAGTAGCAGTGGAAATGGGAATGGCTTCTATGCCATGTCTGCGACGTGACATAAATTACATTTTTGCCATTAATTGCTACACACAATAAAATAAAATACGAACTGAAACGGAGTGAAATTGTTGTGTCTCTGTGTGTGACATCAGCTAAACCGTATTAAATATAACTGAACTTTATCCATCGAATGACAACGGTTGCAATATCTGTGAAAACTGCAACTGAACGTGCGCAAACAATTGAAAAAGTATTTCAATTTGTAAGCCAAGATGAAAACATTCTGTAAATAAGATTTGCCCGTAAACTTCAATCTATGCAAGTCAATGCCAAAGTTAAAGTTTTATAAGTTGCGCTGAGGTCCCTTTTAAAAGTAATTCAATTTAGGAAATGATTTTCAGTAGGGAAATGCAATTTTAGTTTCTTAAGCTCGCGCAACCCAGCCCCAACTCAAATACATCTAACTATTTGCATGTGCCGCCGTTGCCCGTAACAAGTATCGTTTCCAACATCACATCCTGTTGTGTTCAAGTCACGTCTGATTACAATACGAGTTGTCGATCTAAGGAATTGAGTTTGAAGTCAATCGCGCAAAAAACAAAAAAGGTGTATTCAAGAATTTTTAGATTTTGTTTCAACTTTTAAAAAAAGTTCATGTGTTTACATGGATTGAATCTCTGATCATGTTTTTGTATGAGCTCTAGGTTTATTCCACATTTAATTTCAGAAAACAGCTTTTAATCCAATTTTCATGTATATTTTCTATTCAGATGTTTAGGGATCACAGAATATGATCTTCAAAGACTTTCAGCTCTCATAATTTGGCAAACAAATGCATCAATTTGGATTGGATTCTATCTCTGGTCATTATTTTAGCTCTCGATTGATTTCCCATTTTGAAAAATACATCAACTTTTCTTCATAAAACAGTTTTCCGCTTTTTCTCCGCACTTGCGGGTGCAGTTTTCCAAAATATCTATGTAGTCTGCACTTTCGGCATAATAAAACAAATAAGCTGTGAAAATTGCAGCTTTCACCTCTCTCAGGTTTGGGTTAATGGCCCTTCAGTCAGTCACTCAGGACAAGCTATTTTATGTATATTTTATTTATGTAGCTTTCAACTGCGAATTTAATGCTTTGTTTTACATTTTTCGCTGTGCATTCACCTGTCACGCTGTTTTGACACATGTTCCGACAAAAGCTTCAACATGTTTAAACACATACATATTATATTTACGTATTTGGCATGAATGAATTCTGTACAACAATTGGCTAGGGTATAAATATCATAAAACCATTTCCAATTGATTTTCACTGAAATGGAATGATAAATTGACGCGGACACTAGCTGAAAGTGGCGCTTCAAATGAAATTTCACAAATTCATAGAGGGTAAACTTCCTGCACTTTCGACTGTCATAACTTTGTCAAAAAATCATTCGATTTCCACTTGAATTTCGATTTTGATCATGTTTTTACTCTCTGTACACATAAAAGGGGGTATTGGATTTGTGCAAAAGTATGTAACATCCCCGACCCTAAAAAGTATATATATTCTTGATCAGTATTAAAAGAGATTTCGATTTGGTCATGTCCGTCTGTCTGTCCCTCCGTCCATCTGCTTACTTGCTTACTCTTAATCTACTGTCTATCAAGTCTTTCAAGTCGATCGGATAATAAACACGGAAGTTATTCATGAAAGAAGATTCAGTTCTGCAGCCACCACTTAAAATGCCTCGCTTGCGCTGTCGCTGGTGCTGTCGCTTGTGTGTGTGCGTCTTTCGCATGTTATTACTCCCAGCTGTAATTTCTTGTGAATTCCAAGATTCCATCTGACCTTTTAGGTGCCACTTTCGGCCAGTGTCATTGCTAGTTATGTAACAGTTATAAATGCAGCAAACAAAGCTCAGCTGTGTCCAAGCCCTTGAGCCGCATAAGTAGGCAACACTTTAAGTGGAAAGCCCAATGAACATGACTACTAAGTGCCCCATCACAGCATGCTGCTGCTGCTGCAGCAGCAACGAGAACACTTGAGCAATGTTGCAACAACTGCAACAGCTGCAACATTTTCTAAACAGACTACAAACTAAGCTGCAGCGTTGCTTGTTGCAACCTGGGGCAGTGTTTGAAGGCGTGAAAGTGCCACTGAATGGGGCATGCTCTGGGACGGCACTGGGTGGCACTAAGACTGTCTGTGGCTCTTTGCCACACTTGACCAACTTGCACTGACCAAAAGCAAAAACGAATTCGTTCTATTGCCGCAAGTACTATGTAAGTGCGAGTGTGCGAGTGTGCGAGTGTGTGTGTGTGTGTATGTGTGTGTGTGTGTTTTGGGATGCCTGTTTATGGCTTTTGTTGTAAGTATTTCATTCGCTGGACCCAATACTTAGTTCTGCGGCACATAAAGATTTAAGGGCCAGGGCACGTTTCGTATTTGGCCAAATGCGTGTAAATTGCTTTCACTTGATGCAGTCGCAAAATGAAAACGAAAATGAAACTAAAAACGCTCCCCGACTGTTAAATAGTTAAGATGCCAGCATTGCCCAAAGTCGCGTCCTCCACTCCCTCCCCCAAACGCTCTCCCTAAATGTTAAATGTTTGCATTTATAAACGTGACGGCGTCCATAAAATGTTGCCCCGAAAGGAGCAGCGAAAAAAAGAAATACAAAAAAAAACGAAAGGATAATGGGAACTGCAAAATTCAACGCTCGAAAGGCAGATGCCAGCTGAACTCGTAAAAGTGAAGCATAGAAAAAATGTAATAACAAAGTTTGTAGGCGCTCTTAGTTAGGGTTGCGTTTATTAGGATTCCGGGAGTGGGTTAGGAGGGCAATTACTTATATTTACTCTAGCCTATAAAAAAAGAACCAGCATACAAATTGATATGGTCGACTGAAAGATCAAGAGCTTAGTTGTCATTTCATATAGTACATAGTGGCGCCCTTATGTTTGACAAATCTGTGCAAGGACATGGGTCAAGGCAGAGGGCTCTTGGGAAAGTAATGAGCTAGCAATACCAATTCAAAAGTATTTGAGGATTTTAAATCTTAAATAATGCAGAAATAAAGCCTATGAGATTCGTACACTGAGTTGCAGTCCATCAAAACATCACAAGTAGAGCTTAAAGTCTGTGAGCTGGCTCAAAAGTTGTTCCAAAATTGGTTCACAGTGGTATTCAAAGTTATAGCTAAGAAAATGATATTTTTATAGTAAGTTCAAGTCAAACAGAAAGCTGTGGAATTCTATCAACTCTGTAAACTTAAATAAAAATAATCTCTAAAATATCTTAAGACCAGTTCACAGTCATAACTCAGTAATTGCTTGAGTTACAATAATGAAATTTGGTATGTGAACTCACTTTAAGTAGCTTAATCATTAAACATCAAAATTAATAGAAAATGCATAATATAAATAAATAACAAGCGAACAAACACAATTAATTAAATTGAATGGGCCAACAGCAGCATAGAACATACAAACACATAGAACGACCCTCGTCCTGTGGCCATAATGTATGCATATTTTGATCATTGGCTTTGCATGCGTCACTAAAGTCCTGACAGACCTTTATGTTGTGACAGCTGCCAGTGAGGGCTTTACCTTATTTTTTTCATCAGCTGGGCGGCCAAAAATGAAATTTAAATATGCAAGGTAATGAAATGTAATAAAAAGTAAATGCCGAGCAGAAGAGGGAAAACTGGCAACTGGCAACTGGCAACTGGCAACTGCTAACTGGCAACAACATGGCCATTAATAATGCTTAAAATCTAAGACCTGGCAAATTGGTTTAGCCAAACGCCCAAAAACTGCACAAGCAGCACAAAAATGTCGCAGTTAATTATGACTCCTAAGCCGAATGCGGTGAACAATCTTACCCTGTTTATTTCGGTGTGGGTTGCTTTACCTGTCACGCGTTAATAATTTAGAGCACAGCCACAGAAAACTTCTACACACCAAAACCCCAGAAAAGCCTCAGCAACTAAAACTACGCAACAAATACAAGAATTGCGCAAATTGTGTTTGCCAAAAATGTATAATGAAAACCATATAACGCACACGTGTAGCCTGTAGTACAGTGAAGCCCCAAACTAATTGAAACTTATTAACTATAAGGCTGACTGCCACGCACTTTATCAAAAATATCAAGAGAATTTTGTTTTAAAAAAAGTGCCACAAAATGATGGCAATTTATTTGTTGGCATCGTTTACACGAAAATCACATTAAAATTTACTTTTATGTGGCAAGAATGCTGTTTAGTTAATGTGCCCACACACACACAAACACACACACCCTCACACATTTATATATAATTTTTTATATATATATAGCAAATATGAGGGACAATTGTTGGGCAAACATTTGAACACCTGATGGGCCCTCAAGTTCGTTTAATTAAACTTAATGTGCAGTCCAGCTATTTGCCCAAACAATTATCAGCCTTGGGCCCAGGCAATTTTAAATGCCAAAGGACCTTTTGGGTCTTCTACTTTTGTATACCCTGTGCCCATAAAAAAGTCTGAAAAGTGTATCATAAATTATTAGCCTTAAAACATTCGATTTTTATCACAAGTCTAGAAAGACTTATATGCTTGAAGATACAGATACTTTAATAATCTCTTTAAAGGCAATACAGCAGAGCTTCTATCTAACCTAAAAGTGTCACAATAAGGCCTGTTCTGAATTCCATTCCGCATCAATTCCACAGAATAGCGCGTAGCATACTTTTTAGAGCAGAATATAAATAAAAACCTCGCTTCCTTTTATTTATTTATTTATTTTACAGACGTGCCCAAAAGCAGGCTTTGCATATTGCCGTGGAATTGATTCGAAAGTGGAATGCAGAACACGCCTGAATAATCGCTGAATAAAAACAATCGTTTTAACCATAATACTCACTGTGTATATGAGTTTCCTGCAAAAGTTATCATATCCGACTACAGGGTATCTGTCCGTCTAACACTCTTAGACATTCTTAGTTGCTATTATATTCAGTTTTTTGTGTTGTGTGCCTAAAAGCAAACATTCATTTGGAATTTGTTCAGGCAGCATCATGTTTCAAATTTTATTGGCATATTTACCGAAAATCAAATGGTGCGTGAAGCAAAAGCTCCACTGCCCTCCTGCCCCCTACACCCCCTCACATATACCCCTATAGCGCTGAGATTTGCACACGCGGCGTATACGCAATTTGTATGCTATTTGTGCGCTCATTGACGCAAGACAAAACAACAAAGAGAGAGAGCGAGCGAAAGAGAGAAGGACAACTTACATTAATTGCTTACAAGCGCACTCTAAAGCCATGCCCCCTCCCTATATAACCCACCCCCTTCTCGTTGCGTACTCACATAATTTAACATATTCATTTGCCGGGCACTGCCCGGGCAGGAGGGGCACATTGAATGTATTCAATTGTATATTTTTCAAGGATCCTTCGTGTTTATTTTTGCAACAGCTGCCCTCATTCCTGTAGCTTGTATAAGGCATTCATTGTTTGATAATTGCGTTCAATCTATTCAACAATGAGAGCCAACTGAATATAATAAAAGCCTCTCTCAGCACGCAATTTGGGATATTTCTTCTTTCTTTTTTTTTGCACTGCCCGGCTGAACAGAAATTAATTAAAATGCAAATTAATGTGCAATTAAACGGCAAGCAGCATTTTTTCTATCGTTTTTTATTAAGCATTTTGGCATTAAATGCCATCGCATCGATATGCTAATGAAGTTAACTCAGCAACTCATCAAAATGTGCGATTATTGCTAAAAATTCAATCAAATATTATATTAAGCTGCTTTTCTCTGGTTTTTTGCTTTAGTTTCAATTTAAATAAGGCATATAACTCAGTTTATAAATTTAATAGTTTTCAAATATTTGGACTTATAAAGCCAAACTCTACACTCAAAGCATAAATTCCATTGAGGTCAGAATATCGCCCTATAATAAAGAAATACCACCCTCAAGACCCGCCGGAAAGGATCTTGACTTAAAGTCCCAGAAATAAATAATAAGCCCCATAATATAGAATAGTATCCTGCTAACCTCCAATAACATTAGCTGCAAAAGAATATTCCTCTGTTCCAGAACTAAATATTTATATAAAAGAACTTTGATTAGTTAAAGTTGCCTCTTAAGTAGCGGAACACTATTCGCAAGAGATTTCAATAATAAAATAAAATATAACTAAGAACGTTGCAGTCGAACGTATCCGACAGCAGAATACTCTAATCCCAGTCCGGTATAATTTGCTTATTTGTGGATTCGGAAACAGAAATTTTTATGCAGATCTGCAAGGAATCTCAACATTAGTCTGTATGCCAAATTTGGTTACTAAAGCTTTAGGAATGTGGAAGATACACGTTTTCCCCAAATTGTGAGGGAGGGGGTGAGGATGGTTGATTGATCTTGACACTTCATAAATTGAGGGTATACACCAACATGTGTACCAAGTTTGGTTACTCTAGCTTCAAGTGTGTGGAAAAAAAATTGCGTTCATCGGACAGACGAACATTTCGCAAACCCAATATACTCTTTTTCCCATCGGGAACAGATTATAAATATATAAAGAACACCCTAAAAGCCAGAAACAATCTGTTTTTAGTAGAAATCATTTCTTAAATAAATTCTGCTAAATATAAATGATTTCTAACTTTAAAAATATATTTTTTAGAAAGAAGTAGCCTTTGGCTACATAAAGTGTGACGACTTTATGCATTTGTTTTTCTGAGTGTAGTCTGTTCTAAGCTCCGCTACTCGCCACTATCTGTTGGCCTTAGAAACAACATATTTCAGAAAAACATACATTCTGCACAAACTTTCAGAGCAAGCAAAAATCAAGCGAGTTTTTTGTGTTAAACGCTTTTAAAAGGTACTTAACTTGCTTTCCTACACGATTTATATATAGAGATATGTCAGTTTCCTTAAAATAGTTGCCTTAAATCATTATAAAACTTCTTAAGGAAATGATTATCACTTATAGTTTTCCTTTTATCGTTTATGAAGATATTTCAATCGAGAAATTCTTTGCTGTGATTGTGTCGATTTTAATTAGTTGAGCTTGTCAAGCGTTCACTGTAATTAGTTTTCTGCAAAAACTCTTTATTTCTAAAGAGTTCCAAGAGCTGCCTTTCAGTTTTCTCAGCAATACTTTCGTTCGTTTTACATCCCACTCGCTACAGGAGTAGTAATTATTTGTTCCCTGCTTATTGCTGAGTGGGCTCCTCAGAGACATGTTCAATACGCATTCGTCCTGGATGGTCACCTATCTGTCTCGACAGGTACTTTATGGTCCACATTAGCCCCTCTCTGCTGACTACCTTTTATCGCCAATCGCCATAGCGACTGCTTGAATTCCTTTACTCATCAGTCGATGCTAATTGCTTCCGCCAGGCAGTTTGAGGATGCGGGGCAGCCAGGTGTGGTTTGGTGGCAGGCAAAAACGCTTGCCACAATTCACAGAAGCTAAGCTGTTGAATACAAATACATCTACAATAGTATCTATGACCACATGAGTACGTGCCTTACGCTTGGACGCTGCCAAAAGTATCTGTCAGATTGTTAGATAGACAAAGGGAATATGCGAATATGGGAATCTGTGCTGATGTATGCAAGCAAACCAAATGGCAATAATCGCATTACCGTTAGTCAAATCCACTTAAATGGAAATCAATCAGGCCCATTATCTGGCTGGTAACAACAAAAGCCACAACAAGTCGAAACCAACAAACAAAATGGCCAATCAGTGGAAATATATATAGGAAATCTAGGCAGAGTGCACGAAAGGTTAAAGCCAAGTGAGAATCAGCAGCGTGGCATCAAGTTGGAGTGGTATTTGCCATATGTTTGGATCAGTTAGCGATGGCAATCGACTGACTTGAAAGCTTGAAAGTGCTTGCCAGCCAAAGGTTAATCACCCCTACAGGCATAAGAACACAACCAATACACACACACACATGTGTGTGTGTGTGTGATGTGTGTGGAAGCGTCTGACAGCAGCTTGGAGTGTAGCTGGCTCTGGTTGTGCCTCTGCCCCAGACTATGGCTAAGGCAAAGGAGTTTTGCAGTGCTCAAGCCTTAGGGGGGTTTGGGCTCGAAGCTTTTTGCAAAATGGCGCACACACATGTATGTGTGTGTGTGTACATGTGTATGTGAGTGTGTGTGCATGTATAAGTGTGTGTTTAGCACTTTCAATGCGCCCAAGTTCTCGATTTGACTCCAACTGAACTTTTGCGTGTTTCAATACCATAAATTCTGCATGCCTGTCTAAACAGAAACAGGAAAGGGTGCAGGGGGCGCAGCACAAGGAGTCGCCTGTGTGTGTCTGTGTGTGTGTGTGTGTGTGTGTGTGTGTGTGTGTGTGTGTGTGTGTGTGTGTGTCTGTGTGTGTGTGTGCGTATGTGAACTGCGCCTGTTGTTGTTGCCTCAAGAGTTCCAGTTCAACTTTGTGGTTAAGCAAAGCATAAAACATTTCGAAATGCATTATTGTTAAAATTTTCCCCAAGTTATATTTAATTTTTCGTATTTGTTTTATGCTTTAGAGTACAACTGATAACTGTAACTTTGCGAACCTTTAAAAGTTTAACCCCCCAACCCTAGGGGGGGAGAAATTTCCATAGATCCAATCATTGAAAGTGCGCAACTCTTCAAAAAAAATAAAGAAAGAACGAACTCAACTCTGACAAATGACAGACAGCAAACGTGCAACGATGAATCATCCCTGATAGAATCATTAGAGCAGACCCCAACCCCTAAGATACTACACACCCCCCCCCCCCCCCCCGCTACCCACTTAGTTCTAAGCGCATTTTAGCACACCATCAAAATACATACAAAATGAGCTGAAGATTATTTTTTCATTAGCACGCAAACAATTTCTTATTAAACGGGGGGTTAGGCTGAGTTAGGATTGGCCGGGACTAACTCTATATAAATATATACACAAAATAAATGTCACAGCTCATTTTTATTTATTGGTCAGGACGTGGACGGAGGCGCCGCATGAATCATTTGATTCCTTTTTTTGAAAGGACTAAGTCCTTTGCGTATTCTAAATAAAAACCAAGCACGCGATGGAGGGCGCAGCTGGCAACTAAACTCTAAAAGTTCAACAAAAAAGCTAAAAATAAAAACATAAATAAATGAATAAAATAGAAATGCAAAGCAGAAAATGTTTAACATTTGTTTGTGGCCTGCGTCCTTTGATGCAGTCCAGCGAGGCATTCAAAGGACATGCACACACCCTCACTAAACCAAAGCCCGGCACCCTTTGCTATTCTATAATAGAATTTAAATGCAACTTTTGCGGCAAGCATGGCCTAACACAAACAACACCCCCCTCAGGGGTGTGTGTGTGTGTGTGTGTGTGTGTGTGTGTGTGTGTGTGTGTGTGCAACGCAGCACAAGCGGCACAACAACAACAACAATGGGCAGCCTTTGCCGGCATTTGCCAAATGCTGCCCCCGAAATATTACGGTCTCTGAGGCATATTGATTTTTGTCACGGCCGCATCCACCACCAGGAAACGTCAGGACGCGTCAGGACGCAGGACGCATCGCACGGGGTTGTTTTTCGTTAGTTTTTCCCCTCACACAGACAACAACAACGGCAACAAAGCAAATGCAATCAGCATGAGGCACAATTCACAAGCACAATCCCAGCTGTTTCCCTGGGTAGACCAAAGGACATCATTAAGAATGGCCGCCTGATCGAGCATAGAGGAGACAAGCGCCAACGCTGACGCAGCTTATGATATGCAAATATTTGGCCAGTCAAATTACACACAGACACACACACACACACACAGGCACACGCAGCATTTCTCTCAGTGTAGGCAGACCAAATGAAACAACAACAATAACAACGCCGGCTAAATGCGGCTACAAGTGTTTGGCAGCAGCAGACAGATGACGCTCTCGCTTGCTCTCTTTCTCTTTCACTCTGAGTGTGTGTGTTGTGTGTATGTGTGTGTGTGTGTGTGTGTGTATGTCAAAAAGGAAACTCGGCAAATTACTACAAACAACACAGAAACAACAAGCAGGCTGGCTGGCTGAATGCATTAAAACCACATGAATGAGCATGCAAGACAGAAAAAAAACAGCAATTGTCAGAAAACACGACTAGGAGATACCCTGTAATGTTTCAATTAACATTTAGGCATACTTGGACATACTAGCTAGAAGAATAAATAGGCTCCTGGGTAGGCATATACTTAAAACAGAAGACATAGGAACTCTTAATCCAACAGACAATCCTGCATTCGTGCAGGAGATAGGATGAAGGGTGAGCTTTAAGCTAAGAAGGGTGAACAATTGATCTTATATGTCGCAGTACCCACAACCCCTAGTGACAATCATAGGCATACATACATTCAACTTGATTACTTCCTGCTCTTTCTCCATAATTAATCCTTGACATACGACTATCTATAAAAAAACATTTTCTTTAATTACACCTGTGCTAATCATCAATTCATTATGAAACTTTGCCAATAGACATATTTCATGTTTAGACATACGTATCCTAAATTTCAGAACTCTATTATAATAATTTATTGCGACATGAACATACAAAGTGGTTAATATTTACAGTCTACTATATGCAAAAAGTGTATGAGATGGTGTATACTAAATTTAGTAGCTCTAGCTCTTGGCTCTTGACTGCGATTCGAGCTGTCCACTTCTGTTCGTTCAATATATTTGATTGATTGGAGTACTTCAAAGCATTCCTATTTACAGGGTATTAGAAAGCGCTGCCTGACTGCCTGGGAAAAGCCTTTAAAGGCTGCAGTTGAGCTGCTAAATGTGAATTTGCCGCCGACAGGCTAAAGCAACTGCAGCAGCAGCACCTCGGCAGAGCTCTGCTGCAGAGGTGTCCCAAACTCAATCCCAAACTGTAGCCCAAGTCAGAGCCATGCGACCACGCCCCCTTAAAATGCACATTACCCGTAAACACACCTTGCATGAGTCATGCGGCCGCCTGTCGCATTTCTGTTTCATGCGCTCGACTTTATTATGGCCAAAACCGGCAGGATAACAGCCGACCGACCAACCTACCCTGTTAGCATGTGTGTGTCTGTGTGTTGTGTGTGTGTTGTTGTTGTGTGTTGTGTGTGTGTTTGTTTGCTGCACGCAAGCCGGCTTCTGTCGCAAACGTCTGTTTCCCTGTCTGTGCGCCTCTGGCAGCGTCGTTTATGGCGCAAACTTGTTTAATATAATGAACAGTGCGACAGATCCTTGCAGCAGGCTGGAGGCAGTGCCAGCCAGCACGTGAGTCAGCCTAACACTGTGAAAAACCACCCCTTGTGGCGCCTGACTGCAGCGGAAAAACAACCACCAAGCAACCCGCCTAGAGCAACCCGAAGCCGCCCGCTTCGACTCTCAATAGCCAAAAAAAGAACTGCATAAGTCTCTCGATTTGCCAGACATTTAATCAATATCCAGGGCCAACTTATTAGCCGGCAAAACCCATTCAAATTCTCACTGATTAAACTTGACCAGAACAACCGTTGGTCATGTAAATTCAAGAGTGTGTGAGTGTCTGATAATCAAAGTTCTACCGACCCAGCGGGAACTCAATCAATGAGAAAATATGCTGCTTGCAACCTTTTCGTTTTAGCACAAGGAAAAGTAAGTACTTTAATTTTGTAAAGATTTGCTTGCAACTAATTCGATTTCACACATGAAATTTATTTTAAAATCGAATTATTTCAATTACTTCTAAAACATTTGCTTGCAACCTTTTCGTTTTTGCACATGCAATTCATTTCAAAATATGATTATCTCTTTTAGTGATTCCCAAAACAGTAGTTGTTAAACGAAAAAAGATTTCCTTGCAACCTTTTTGTTTTCACACATGGAATTTATTTTAAAATTTGTTTTCTTCCATTCAGTGATTTCCCGAAAAGTAGCTGTTAAAGGAGAACAAATTTGTAAAAGAATTCCTTGCAACCTTTTCGTTTTCACACAGGGAATTTATTTTAAAATCTGTTTGTTTTTTCGTTCAGTGATATCCCGAAAAGTAGCTGTTTAAGGAGAAATTTTGTTTGAAAGATTTCCTTGCAACATTTTTGTTTTCGCGCATGGAATTCATTTTAAAAGATAACTTTTTATTCAATCGAATTTTTCCTTTTAATATCGTAATCCATTTTGCCTTAGGCACATGCATAGAGAAGAATACATGTGGAAAGAAGGAATTCGATAAAGAATTTGTGCTAATAAACTAGAAATTGTTCATGCCAATTAACTAACCTCTAAAGGATTCCGTAAGCACATACATTCTAGCGCAGAACAGGATACAAGCTCAACTTAGCAGAAGGAAGCAAGCTATAATATAGAATGTTTGGCGACAAATGAAGCAAATCAACATAATTTCATATCAAGATGAACAATCTTTCCTGCCAGTCAGCTGCTCAAACTAGATATTTATCTTTTTAAGTAAATTTGCTTTGAAAAAATGCAATGCCATGGCAACCATATTCCACAAAGTTCAACTGGGCTATAATTATGCCGTCTACAACGTCTGGTTGTGTCTCGCCCATGTGGCGCCGACTGCGTGAAGGCTTCTTGCCATGTCCTGCCATGTCCTGGCCTGTTCTGTTCCGTTCTGTTCTGTTCTGTTCTGGTGCTCCTTTGGTCAATTGTCGCATGCATTTGACTGCAATGAACTTTTCAGTTTTTCAGCTTTCAGCATTTTACATGAAAAGCAGCACAGGAAATTGTTTGCTAAAAAGGAAAGCATAATTGCCAGCGAGGACATTTAAAAAGGAAATACAATTGACACGAGATATGCGAAAGAAAAAAAGGAAAACAAGCGGAGAAAAGCAGCTGACAATTGTCAGGAGATTGTCATTAAAATGCTGCTAGCTCAGCGCAAAAAAATTAAATGAAATGAAGGAGCAAAACTTGGAGAGACACTACAATTTTCAAGTAATCTGTTAAATTACAAGCTGACAAAACTTTACCCCTTGCGAATGATGTCACACAAAGTGTTTTCCCAGCTGGTTTGCTGTTTATAGCACAAATCGCATCAAAACTTTATTTGGTGACGGGGGTGGGGGCTGTGCTGCAAATGTAGCGTAAGGATTTAGTGGATTACTACCTATGGCATTCCATTTTAATCTGGCCATCAAAAGCCATCAGCATGTTTAAGCCTGACAAATCGCGTCCAAGGATTCTCGCAGAGCCTGCCCACAAAATGGCGCACTAAATCGCTCATAATTGTTAACGCCAATAAATTTGCGAAATAAATTCAAGGCACAAGGACGAGATAAGCGGCTGAACACATTGTCGTCCTGCTTGCTGCTATCCGCTTCCCGCTCTCCGCTCTCCGCTCCTTGCCCTTCCTTGCTTATCGAACGAAGCAGACAATAAAATAAGTGTTGTATTTCGAGGCGAGCGACATGAAAAAGTTTATCAACGAGTTAAGCTTTAGTTAATCGCATAAATGCTATAAGCAGCGCTCAATCTGTGTGTGTGTGTGTGTGTGTGTGTGTGTGTGCACGTGTGTGTGCGTGTGTGTGCACGTGTGTGTGCCTGCTGGGCGCTTGACAGCGTTGCGGCAGCGAAAATTCAATTTCCACAAATTGAAAATGTGGTGTTGGCTGCAGTGGCCGAACTTCCGTATTGATAGCACTTACTATAAACAGATACACACCACACATACACACACACTTACGCACCCACACACACACACGCACACAGAGTTGCACACACTGTCAGTGTTGCCAACTGCGCGAAAAGCACGTTCACTGACGGCTTAACAACTTATTTATGCTTAGCTATGCGCCCAACGGCACTGCCGATGTTACTGTCGCTGCTAATACCCTGTAGTTATATAGCACAGTTGGGTATATTGATTGTGCAGAAGGGTATGTGTAAGTTGGGCAAGGCTTAACAGGATGTTTAATGGCGTTAGATGGTATAACTCAATTTACACCTTTTATGACGCCAAATTTTATAACTGCTAAGCAATAGAGGTCTCTATCGATAGTATAGATAGTATCGATGGTTTTTCTCCTTTTCTCCCCTATCGTTTGTTTTTTCACTATCGCAATAGTTTGAAAATCATTAAGACATCGCTATTAACTCAAAAATGTACAAGGAAAAAACATTTCCAATATTTTAAGATTACAATTTTTAAAAAATGTCATCGATGCTATCTATGATGTGAGAAAAAGCTATCGAACCTAACGAATGGGGGAACTATCGATATTTTTGCAACTTTACACTTTTGTTAGACACAACATACCACCAACTACAGGGTATCTTATAATCCTTATCACGCTACATTCACTATCTTTAATGACGCCAAATTGTATACCAATTTTAGGATTAATAAAGCTCGGCCTATTTCTACACACAACTCACCACAAAATACAGGGTATGTTATGGCCCTAGTCAACGTAGTTTATAGCAGCCCTCGTTGTTTACACACCACGACCTTCTATAGGGCTGAGAAACGAGGTTGCCTGCCTGCGGCTTCTGCACGAGTTCTCATTGAGTAGGTGGTGCTAAAGGTGGTGGTGTTGGTGGTGTTCATGCTGCTGGTGGTGGTTGAGTGTTGATTCTTTCGTTTGGTAATTTTTGTTGATTTTTGCCAGCCACATTGTTCGCTTGCCGAATATCATTTAAAATTAATTCGACTTCCAGGACGCTGCCAAAGTTCAGTTTATTCAAATTGGGGATCTATTGCTTTATCATACTTTCGCAGAGCGCCAATGAATATTAACAGAGGCATTGAAATGCTTTTGAAATTTAAGTTGGCAATTTTGCAAATATATTTTGCTTACAAACAGCAGCAGCCACAGCAAGGACAAGCACAAGGACTGTGTTTGCAAGGAGTGCACATAAAAGGCGACACGCGTTCTTATCTAATAAATATAAATTGCAATATGAAACTATTTTGCAAGAGCACAGAAACAAACACACAGACAAGAAGCCTGAGGTTCGAACTTCGAAGCAACCAAAATGCGCGCTACACAAAGAATGGCCAGCAGGCAGACTGAGAGGAGGACACACACTGGCACAGACACAGACACAGACACAGACACAGACACAGACACAGAATAAATGGCCAAGAAACATGAGCAACCAAGTTAAACAAACCCATACACACACAGCATTGCCCCTTACCAGTTGTCTACAGCATACAAATAGTTTGGCATAGGAAAATAAAATAAAACAGACTTTTATAGCTTCGATATGTAGGGTGTTGGTAACTGAAACCCTTGCGTTGGCATTCCTCAGTATTAATGGCAAATCTATGTAAACGGCATACACTTGTTGTCCTTTTTATGTCTGTGCGTGTGCGTGTGTGTGTGTGTGTGTGTGTGAATCACACCTATGCTAACGGGCAGACTTTGATGTGCATTTCATTTGATAGCGCTGACTGACAGACAGCAAAAAATTGCTGGCATTGGTAACATAATGATAATGACAATGGGACAGCAGCAACAGGACCTCTATGCGTGTGTGTCAACTGCTGTGACAAGGATATATGAACACACGCGTCCCAAACAGAAGTCGGTCAAGCCAATGAGAAAAAAGCATAGCATACATTTCAGCGCAAGTGACCCGCAGAGCTTTTAGGCTTTTAGTCAGCGATAATTGCTGTGTAGTTGTAGTTGTAGTTGTAGTTGTCTGCAAGCCAGAGAAAGATAAATAGGTCAGCCTGATAACACAGGATATACTCGTAATGCAAATGCTGATAAATTGCATGCGATTCATATAAAAGAGCGTGACTGACATGCAAATTGTGCCTGGGCATGGGGTTGGCAGTCGGTTAGGGGTTGCGTTTCAAGTTGAAGTTCGAGTTTCAGTTTGAGTTGGGGTTCGAACCAGAACCAGCAGCCAACTATGAGGGCTTGGCAGACTGACGTTGACTTTGACGTTTTGATAAGCAGCGAAGCAGCAAACTTGACGGCTGTCAGTGCTGATAACCTGACAGGCCGAGCTGACTGAGCAGCAGGCCGAGCTATGTAGCTGGCTGGCTGATTTGATTAGCCGGTGGGCGGTGGGCGTGGCACTGTCTTCAGTGCCCCATTCTGATTGAGCTATTAAGAAAAGTAGCCGCAAGGCAATTGCATTTGGTCGGTCAACTTCATTAAGCCAATAAATGGCAGCAAGCTGTGCACTTTAATTATTAAATTTATACTCTAATTAAGCATAATTGCTGCGCGCTCTATCTTACACCCTCTATCTGCAACCAACACTCTCTTCCTCTCTTCATCTGTGTCTCTCTCCCTCTTTGCATATGCATTTGCCGTTTGTTTTTGGTTTAATCAAATGAATGCGAGCGAGTTGTGCGTTTAATTATGCCATCAGTTGCAAGTGTGGCATGTTGCAGCTACAAATAAAATACACAAGTAATGGGCTAGAGTGATGCACTGGCAGATACTCCGTATCTAGCTTTAGACTCTAGAGTAAGCTAAAGTAGCTTATTATTTCAGCTGCATTACAATCCATGGCACTATCGATAGTATCGATAATTTTCTTTAGAAATATTTCAAGTTTTTCTCCTCTATCGATACTATTAAGGCAGCATAAATATGGTAAACAGTTGACGTGTGTTAACTTCATTTTCGAACATAGTAAACACCCTTGATGTTCGTTGAAAAAATGTGTCGATACTAACGATAGATTTATCAAAACTATCGCTAGTTTGCCATCTCTAATACACACACATTCAAGCTTATATGCTTCGAGCTAAAACATTCTGCTCTTTGACACCTAAAATAGCTATGAAATTCTCAAGATATCTTTGATTTGCCGTATTTCGAACTTATATCTGTAAAATGTTTTATCTTCAGCTCTTGCAATCTTTAAAATCTGATTAATGCAGACAGAAGACTTGTGAATTGGCGTCTGATTGTGAAATTTAATGCTTCCTTTTGATTTTCAATCTATGTATCGCAGTTTATTTTCAAGAAGTGACGCCAAGTCTCGATCAGTGCGACCAAGTTTCCTATTCGAGCAAATCTCACAAAACGATTATATGATCGATAACAATATTTATCACTAGACATAAAGTAAATAATAATGGTATTCCTAGTTGACAATAAGTAGTGATAACAAAGTTATTGAGTCACTATATATATATTTAGAGTTGACTTCATCTGACTATACCTTTGCACAATTTTGGGACATCCTTTTGACTCAGTTTAACAGCTACAGGGTATGACAAACAACTGAAATAAATTGTATGTTAAAGTTAAAAATGGACAACAATAACTCCGCGGCAAGTTGTCTATAAAAACTTGTATTTATACATATTTAAATATTTATTGAATATATATATGCGGCAAGCATAATTTCCCCTCTAGAGCCACCTGCCTCTCTGCCGCCCATTCGTTGTGCCTAATTAATGCAATTGAAACAAATTGCGTTGAATTGAGTGAATAGCAGCTATCGAGTCGTTGGACATTGCCTCCCTCTGCCTCTCCCTCTCCCTCTGGCTCTGCCTCTGGCTCTGCCTCTGGCTCATTAGCCAAAGTGCCCCAAGCTGGCCAGCCTAATGAAATTAACATTAATGAGCGTGCAGCAGCTTTAACTATAGCTATAGTAGCTTTATCTCTATCTTTAGCTCTATCGTATCAAAAAGCAACTGTCAGCACTTGAATGATAACACACTTTTAGACACGCCCAACGACTGCCAGGTCTGTTCTGGTATGCCACACACATCCTGTCCACCAATGCCAGCCAGCTCAATAAATTTCCACAAAAAATAAGTCAGAACGTTCTAATCGTTAGTTCCAGACTGTGGTATACTCTGTTTCCAAATAAGTTTCTTGTTAATCAAATTATTTATAGAGGTCAACCCCTATATCAAATTTGCTCACTCTATCTATAAAGATGTGGGAGATATAGATATTGCCAATTTGTGTTACAAATATGGAAGATTTAGCTCTTTGGCGATTGGTGGGCTGTGGGACATATAGATTTTTCTAATTTTCGGGAGGGAGGGTCGGGGTGGCAACCATTTTTTTGCTCAAAACTGTCCAAGAGATCGACACTAGTCTGTATCTTAAGTTTTCTGACTCTACCTGTAAAAATGTGGGAGATATAAGATTTTGGCGATAGGTGGGGTGTGGGAGATATAGATTTCGCTCATTTTCGGAAGGTAGGGTCGGGTTGCCAACCACTTTTTTGGTCAAAACTGTCCAAGAGATCGACACTAGTCTGTATCTTAAGTTTTCTGACTCTATCTGTAAAAATGTGGGAGATATACGTTTTTGGCGATGGTGGAAGATAAAGATTGTGCTACTTTGCGGGAGATAGGGTCGAGGTGGCACTAATTTTTTGCGTCAAAACTGAGATTCACACTAGCCCGTATATTAAATTTTCTGTGGAAGATAGAGGTTTATTGTAAATTTTAAGAGAGCGAGTGGGGGCTTAGATCAGATCTTTACACCTTATCAGACCAGAATATACACCAACAAGTATACCAAATTTGGTTGCCCTAGCTTCAAGGGTGTTCATACGGACTCAATATGCTCGCTTGCTGAAAGACATTTTTGGTAACAGCGTATAAAAGCGTGAAATGAAAAGTGAACTGTGACCCAGTTAGAACTGAAGATATTTGAAAATGGACAGGTACATATATATAAATATATATATATTTTTACGTTTTGAGGTGTTAAATTTAGCAAAAACTTTCACAGTTTCCCAAAGTACTTGGCAATTAACCAATTTGTGCAGTCATCCGTGGACATTCGCTGAGTAACTGGTCACCACATGTGGCATGGTTGGCTGCAGCTTCAAAGCAACACATAGTTTTCCGCATTTCCACATTTCCACATTTGGCACGTGTGCCGCACCAGATACAGATACATTTATTAGCGCTTATACCACGCATATTGCATACTAATGAGCCAATGGGGGAGTTTCTGTATGTTCTGGGTGCTGCCAAAATTCTATTTTATAAATTTTCAGCTGATTGCAATGAATATTTCAATTTGCAATGCATTCAGCATAAATAATCTTTCATTTTTTTTGCCAAATTGCACAAATCTAATACGCGATTGGATAACTAAACGTTAGCCTAAATTTTAGTTCAACGCTCAATGAAAAATATAATAATTTTGCTGCAAATATTTCCCATCTATTAATTAGACGGAATATTTAATTACGCTCTCATAAATATGTTTATGCTTTATAAGTCAAACGCTATTTAAATCTACACATTATTTAGATTGATGACATATTTTAGGCGTCCTACAATTTCAATTTGTTTGAAACTAATAAAGTGAAAATAGAATAATAATTATAATCATAAGGGAAGAGATTACATGTGGTTACAAATGATAACTTTACCTAGGTGAACTGACCTAAAGCAAATCAAGTGTTCTAAATTAATCTGGGATACTTAATCTTCCTCAGAGGTTGTAGTGGAAACATCAACTCTTTAACTTAAGCTAAAAAGCTAAAAAAGATCTTGAAAGACTAGCCTAACTTGGGTCTTGTCTAAAAGATTAAAGTATTAATATTTCTTCATCCTCCAAAGGCAATAAAAAGGTGATTACAAACTATTTATGTTCCACCGAACTTTGACAACTTGAATGCCCAGAAAGTCATCTCATTAGTAATGTGAAATAAATATCAACATTTTAATGTAAATATTACATTGCTTGATACATATATACAATATATAGGCAGTTTGTTATAATGAGAAAGTGTTATGGATAGCATATTTGGTATTACAGGTTTGAAGTGCAAAAGGAAATGAAGTTTCTATAACTTCTGAGCAATATATTCTCAAATATTGTCTTGATGTTGTTCGGGCAGAACCCTGATAGTTTATTTCTTACATTTATTACATTTATCCCAACTTCCTATGCTTGTAATATTTGCTTATTATGCCCATACAAATCATGTTTGTTTGTTCTCTTTTACTAATGCACTCTCAGAATACCCACTGAAGTGAAACCTTTTTGCATATTAACTATAAGCAACGAAAACTGGATTCAATTGGAATTAAAGCTGCAAGCAAAACAGTTTAGTTATCGGGAAAACTGACCTTTTTCTTGTATATTTATTATGTATTCATAAATTTGAATTTAACAAGTGTACTGCTACCTCGTAATAGCAGTTATTAAAATGAGGACAAGGAAATTAAGGTTTTTTCAAAAGTACATGTAAAATTTGTAGATTTATAAAGTTTTTAGGTGGAGACTACAAGTAGGGAGATCCTGTGGATGGGTTCGTTTTAATCTTCTCCTTCTTACTCTCTATATAGCTGATTAGGATGTGCGCGCAGGCGCTCAAGGTATCTTGACGAGAGATTTTGGATCATGTCACCCACCTTAGGCACTCTTAGGTCCCGTTCAATGTCGCTAGAGGGCCATGTACCATGAAGCATTGCTGATGTTTCTAAGGATCTTACTTTGCGAGACCCTTAGCTTGTTAAGCTGACTTTTTGCTGCAATCCCGTAAATCTTTTTTTAAACAAACTCAAAAATGTATTATTTAATATTGCTGGAAATGTTCATTGCCTTCTGAACTTAACCTAACGTGTAAAGGAAAGGGTAATATGGATATACAGAGGGGTGCCTTAACTACTATATTTTCAAAAATTTATAGATGTATAAGGTTAAGAGATCACACGGGTAGGGAAATCAGTGGGATGTATTCTCTTCAGGCGTCGGAGTGGTATAGGATCTGAAATCTGAAGCGCATTTAAATTTGTTGCCGACCCCCAACACAGATGTATTAAGCATAATTTCATCCCCATAAGTGGACTCAATGAGTTAATTTCTTCGCTTTGGAACTTATCACAAATGTACAATAAATTAAATTTATAATATAATGTGTGTTCAGCGTTGTATAGTTTGTAAATGAAACAATTCAGGGCGAATATAGAAAGATTGATATGAAAAGTATTGGCTGATCATATAGCGCTATTCCGGATGCTGCCAAGCATCATCATCAGTGAAACTACTAATTGTTAGAATTTTTGTCCAAACTTGTTCGTAATGAGTAGTAGTCGGCTAGACTCGAACCCGAGTGCTACCATCTGTAAGGGTGATGCCTTAACCTCTGACCCGCTTGATGTACGATCCTGGCATTGTAATATATAAATATAACTTTATCAATTTAAATGGCTTTTGGATTTTCTAGTCTCTTATGCATATATATTTTTAACTTTTCCAAGCTTATAAAGCATTGTCAATTAATCGTATTTTGTGGGGGATGTATTATAAAACATATCGATGAGTATTATCGATATAATAATCGTATTTTGAATGCCCAATATGCATATAAAACGGTCTATTTCTGAGCCAATTGACAATTTGAAGCGCCAACTGTGAAAATAACTATTTGGCGCATTTCCACACCTGTTGCTTATCCGAAATGAGAAAACTCAAAGCAGTAACTAATTTGGTTAGTTAGGTTTTGGCCGCTATGCGAAGTACTCATCAATCATGGCCTAGTCGCCGCATGACATAACCGATCCAGCTGTGAATCGGGCTGCTGTCTGTCTGTATGTTTGTGTATCTGTAGCTGTAGCTGTGGGCTGCCACAAGAAATGAAACATAAATAACGTAGAAATCAAACAACGTCTGTATATGCATCAATTAAGCTTTCATTCTAACATAACAATTTCGAGTGTGGACCAAAATAAAAACTGGTTTCTAATGGCCGCGTGTTATGAAAGACAAGCCAACGGCAGCCTACACAACCTACGTGTACGAGTATCTTATGGATACGTGTGTGCATGGTTAAAACCAACACAAACAGGCCTACTTTCAAGTGTTTGCTTGGGTCAATTTGAAATTGTAAACGTCATCGATGTGGGCTGCCAGCAAATAAAAGCCCAAATCAAATACTATCAAATGTGAACTCACCATTTGCAGAGTCCCCTCTATATAGTGCTGCTAAATTGCCAAATTCGTTGTTGTTTCTGGTTGCAGCTGTGTAAATAGAAGAGAACAAAGGTACATTGAGATGCGGCTTAGACAAATGTATCTGTTAGTTTGTAGCTATGATTTAATAAACTGAACTAAACGCAACAAAGACTCGGCTCGATTTTGATTTACTCTGCATAAATCAGCGCGTGTTTGGCACGCAACGAAACTAATCAGAGGCAAAAGATATAAAACTTTGTCACATTTTAATGTTAATTAACGAGCTGAGCATTCGAGCAGCTCGTTGTGTGCTGCGTGTGGCGCGTGAGAGCACAAAACAAGTTATTAATATAAAAGAAAAGAAAGAAAAAATGAAAAAAAGGTGAACAAAGCAGTAGGAAAACCGGCCGGCATGCGTTTTCTTGACTAAGGTTAGTTAGGCGTCAACCCCCAAGAAATGTGAAATGAGTTGCAATTTCTGAGCCCCTGGCAAAGTGTCAGCTCAAAAGTTGCAAGGAAACTATCAAATTCAGAGCATGCTCCAAAATGTACACGGAAATATTTTGACAGCAAATCTGGTAAGTCGGAAAATGCACACTAAAATTTAAAAGCGTAGAGATTACTATGTTCTTCTTGGCAAGATACCCTGTAGCAAGTTTTGGAGTATCCTCAATCTAGCTATAATAAATTATAGGGATGATATCTGGTAGGCAAGGATGATTCCAATCCCGCTTGGGTTTCTATTCAAGACACCGCTTGTTCCGGAGATTTTTTCAAGCGATCCCACGAGCTGTTACCTCCTGAATTATCCTAAGACAGCACATAGCGTACCAAATAGTAATGCGTTCAATCTACATTTTGATTTAACTGTTGCGGCTAGCTTGCTGATACGACTTTCTATTGGATTATGTGTGCTATAAGAGCCGACATACTAAATTTACTGACTCTAGCATTTCTAAATTCTGAGATGTGCTGAGAAGAGCAAACCTGCTGAGATTCAAGGCTTGGGATTTAGCTGTCTTGCTCGATTTAAGGTCTACGTTGTTATCTTCAGTCAGTTGCATATATTTTTAAAACATAATTACTTATTCCATTATTTCTTGAGTACAGGGTATAACAATAAAAAAATTCCAAAAAAAAACCGCTTGTAAAAAATGTTCAAGTTCGTCTGCCCAAAGTGCAGGCCAAGTAAAGCAAGTAAGGCAAGTAAACCGGCTTGGGCGACAGGTTGCCGCTGCAATTTACAATAAATATTTGCCACATCACATTGAGTCCAGGCCGTGGCAGGCTGGCAGGGACTAGGGATGCGGGGCTGGCGGGGTTTTGGCCAGGATGGTTAAGCGACAGCTGCAACTTCAGCAGCAACTTCAACTCATTTTGGTGGCTATCCACGCACAGAGGCAACGAAACGTTGCTCCCGGCCAACTTCTTGTGGTAAGCGAGAGAGAACAGAAGAGAAGGCGAGAGAGGGACAGGGAGAGCGAGTGTGAGAGAGAGGGGCGAAACTAGTAGCAAACAGCATTAGGGAAGCCAGCCACAATACAGAAGAAAACAAAACCCGTTTTACAACAATTTGCTGCTACTTGCAGTCCCAACTTGCCACAAAACTCCAAGCCCGACTCTCAGGCCTCAAACTGGACTTGCCTTCTGATTGGCGCGACATTCCAACTAGAGAGATACAACAACAACAACAACACAACTAAAATATAAATAATAAAAAAGCAGAAGAGCTAGATAATGTATCTTTGAGCTTAGGGCAATTATGTTTTATGATTGCATTGTGGCCCCGAAAATGAGCAGATACATTCGCAACTCATAACTAACATAAATGAATTGCCAGCTGTCTGACTAAAGCGTTCTCTGAATAATGTATCTGCCAGATACAAGATACAAGTTAGCTTCAACGCGCTGAAATATTCATGCAGACAGCGTGTAAATGGCGTAAATGCGCTCAGCGTTTGCCAGCTTTGCCAGCTTACCAAGTTGCCAGTAAATGCCAAAAGCAGCTAAAACACTAAAACACTACTGCGCTCTCAGATACATTTGTATCTTGTATCTTGTATCTGGTGCATTTGATTTTATTTTTGGGATACACTGGATTTGTTTGCTGTCGTTCCTTGTTGCTCTCGCTCTCTCTCAATGTTTGGCACATGTTTTATTTTTCATTTCTTTCTTTTCTGTTCTTGTCTTTTCCTTTGTTTGTTGTTTGCCTTTTGTTGTTTTCCACACGTTTTAATGTGACTTTTATTGTGCTGCCTTCTTTGTTGTCTCATTTGGTATTCAAGTTTTATATTTTATTTGCCTTCGCTTTGAACCTGGCCAGCTGAACTTTAAGCCAAGCCAAAGTGTGAATTGCAGAAGCAAAATAAATCAACTTCAACTTTTTTTTAAGTATTTCCTTAGTCAACTGGCGGTTCAGGCCACTGCTAAGTGCTAATTGGAAGACGCTGCTGAGTGAAAATTCTTTTGGTTTTGTCTTTTATGTGTTTAGGATTAGTTGTCAAATTTAATTAGAGCTTTTTGGAAGCCATAGAAGCAACAGTTAGCTCAAACAGCCAATATATGGAGCAACGAACTAGAAAATAGTGGCCAACAAACGCCCGAATAGCTGATATTTAGGCTTACCAGCTGCTGAAAAAGTAATGTGGTACGCTTTTCAAATTCCAAATCTAAGAAAATTACGACAAAACTTAGCTTTTTCAATGGTTTATATAAAGAAAGAGCTGAGTCAAACGTAAAGCTTTTCTTTAAATGAAGCATTAGCTGATATTTAGCCTTCCAAGCTACTGAAAAAGTAATGTGGTATGCTTTTAAACTTCCCAATCTAAGAAAATTCCTTGAAAACTTCAATTTTTCAGTGGTTTATATAAAGAAAGAGCCAAATCAAATTTAAAACCTTTGTTAGGTGAAGCATTAGCTGATATTTAGCCTTCCAAGCTACTGAAAAAGTAATGTGGTATGCTTTAAAACTTCCCAATCTAAGCAAATTCCTATAAAACTTCGATTTTTCAGTGGTTTATATAAAGAAAGAGCCAAGTCAAATTGAAAACCTTTGTTAGGTGAAGCATTAGCTGATATTTAGCCTTCCAAGCTGCTGAAAAAGTAATGCATTTTTGTTATTTTCACTCGTCTACCTTTGAATAAAGAGCGTTAAAATCGAAATTGTTGCCACAAAATGGCTTAACTGATATTAAGCCTGACAATCTACGGGAAAGAGTAATGTTTTTCTATTATCGAAATAATTGGTACTGTCAGGGTTCTTTTGTAGGACACGTTATCAACTGTCATCGCTGAACACAGATGCAAAATGCGCAATAAAACTGTCAAAAGTTCTCTTGTAATTCCCACAATTTGCTGTCCAGCGATGTTAATTGAACGTCAAACCAAACAATAGACTGAAATTCGTGGAGAGTCCTTTTCAAGTTTTGTATGCGTGCATGGTTTTAGTCAGAAATTTCGAATCAGAATTGCTGGCATTTCCCATTTTTGTTTTCTTTTCGTGCTCAAAGCACATGTCAACTGCAACTGCCAGGTCAAACTGAAAATCCATTTGGATGCAACAACACGGCAACCACTAAAGTTGTACAATGTTGCTTTTTTGCAGTCACAGTGACTGTTATTTAAGAAAAACAGTGACTGCGACTATATAGATCTCTCTAGCATATTTTTGTTTCCACCTTTTCATATATGCTTTATAATTTGATGTGCGTTTTGAATAACTTTTCGTAACGATCTGCATAGAATAGGATAGGGATAGAATATAGGATAGAACTTTTCCAGTTATAGAAAATATCCTTTCGAGCTACCACAGGAAAATATTTGTTAAGATATGTTACTTTTATATCATCTTGATAATAGAAGCACATTACTTTTCCAGTACTTTGTAAGGCTAATTATCAGTTAACCCAGTTAGCCCATTTCGAGCGCTATCTATTTTACGAAATGGGCTGCCCTTATGCCATTATTTTTACTGCGTTGCCCATCTTGTAGTATTGTAGTCTTTGGTTTATCAGATAAAAAATAAACTATTTAAACATTTTTTTTTTCTTTTGTACAAATATTTTTCGCGATCCTGAATGTATATCCCCACACTTTGGGAAACGCTGAGTGAGCCCTTCGTGTGACAAAAGCTCTTTCTTTATATAAAGCGGTAAAAAAAGCGTTTTCTAGGAATCTTCTGAGATTTGGAATTTTGTTGCGTTTCATGTTACTTATTCAGCAGCTAGTAAGGCCAAATATCAGCTATTCTTGGTAACAGCAACGATTTTAACGCGCTTTTTGTTGTTTTTCTTCCGATAAATGGTTGAAAATAAAAATACACACACACAAAGGCCAAAAAATACTTATTATTTTTAAGACCAAACATTTATTTTGTTATTTATTATTTATTTATTATTATTAAACAAATGTCAAGAGACTTTCTGGTTATTTTTAGACCTAGCTTAACACACTTAAAAACGCATTATTTTTAATGCCAAATATCACGCTGTTAACATCGATATTGCGCTGTTAATGTGCATATCAATATTAACAGCTGTTATTTTCGGCACTGTTATTAACAGTAACTGTTACAGCGAACCTGTTACTCGCAATATTCGGTCGCAGTCACAGTCACGAATCATGTCTAGCGCCCACACACACAGAGACAGACACACACACGCACACACACACACGCAGAGACAGGTTAACGGTAATAAAAACTTACAGGCTTTTGTTTGCTTTGTTTGGAATTTTAACGCGCCGGTGCAAATAATCCGCTTTCGACGCCAACAACAACAATTGCAATAAAAGCAATGCAAAATGCGCGCATTTAATTTATAATATTTATATTTATTATGTATTATTATATGGCATTCAATTGGTTTCAACACATGCGTATATTTTATAATATTATTTGCCTGAAATATATTTATTAATTTCCCATTTTCGATTTTCGTTGCACTTTTCGCACTTGAATATTTTTACTTTGCCGAATAACACTCAAAATTTATGCGCAGCGAGCTGTTTGCATATTCATTTTCCATCAGATATTATTTCTTAACAATTTCTCTCACACTGCCGCGGAAAAGCCAACGCACTTTTCCAACTTGATTTTGAACGCTCACAGGCAGGCAGGCAACAACAACAACAACATAGACAAAAACGTGCAATTATTTGCAAGCTGCGACGCGACGCAGCGCAGAGCAGCGCAGGGCAGCGCAGCCGCGCGCTAAAATTCACAGCGAAGACAACAAAACCGGTAATTTGACGGCGTCGCCGCTGCCTTTTTTACTGCCACTGTACAAGAAGTGCCGCTGCTGCTGTTGTTGTTGTTGTTGTTATTCTTATTATTGTTGTTGTGTTTTGTTGCCAAAGTCGCGCGCACGCGTAGCGCAGCCAGTTAATAAAGCGCTCAGGCAAAGCGCTCACACGTCCAAACGGCTCGAAGTCACAACGTAAACTAACGTAACGTAACGTCAAGGCACACGAACAGAACGCGTTCAGCAACAATCCACCACCAACACCAATGCAAGCAATGTGCGTGGTGAATAAAGCCAGTGGTGAAAACGTTGGTGTAACGCAGCGTAAATACTCTTAATTAATTGAGGCTCAGTTTCTTGGACTCAAAGCTGCGACGCATATTCTAAAATCTAGATCATCGGGGCTTCAAAAACTACACTACCCAGAAGTAAATGGTCAAAATACTATGCTCCCAATTTGCTAAACTTATGTGTGTGCCAAGCACGCTTGCCACTTATAAAAATCAGAATGCGTCAAAAAAATATTTAAAAAAAGACAATTTGATTAAAAAGGAGCACTGGCGCCAACAGAAATAAAAGAACCAGTTTTGGCACAAAAACGCCAAGTGTGGCAAGTGTGATGACAAGCATTGGAGTAAACTTAGTTACATAGTTAACGTACATTATCTCTAACAGAGTAAAATAAACTGTAGCTGTCATATATGTTGCTCAACATTGTTGCCAGCAACATAAATGCTTATATGCATGGAATTGTTGGCAACTTTGTTAAGTCTTGTGAATGAAAGGTTTCTTAATACAAAACTAAGTAAATTAAATTTTTACTCCCTGTACCCATAAAATGGGTAAAAAGGGGGTATTACATCTGTGCAAATGTATGTAACAGACAGAAGGAGACATCTCCGACCCTATAAAGTATATATATTCTTGATCAGTATCAAAAGAGATTTCGATTTGGCCATGTCTGTCTGTCTGTCCGTCTGTCCGTCTGTCCGTCTGTCCGTCTGTCCGTCTGTCCGTCTGTCCGTATGAACGCGTCGATCTCAGCAACTACAAGAGCTAGAGACACCAAATTTGAAATGTAGGTTCCTGTATACCATACGCAGATCAAGTTTGTTTCATATTTCAGATATCTCCCCCCGTTCCCCCGCAAATCGATTAAAACCGTTTTACAGTAACAATTTTCAAGATATAGCTTTTAGATTTGGCATGTACAATACTTTAGTCTCTCTTTATATACTGTCCAAATTTCAAGTCGATCGGATAATAAACACGGAAGTTATTCACGAAAGAAGATTCAGTGATGCAGCGAGAGGAGGGAAGAAGAAGCACAGCCACCAATTAAATTGCCTCGCTTGCGCTGTCGCTTTTGCCGCCAGTGTGTCTGTGCGTCTTTGTGTATGTGTGTATGTATGTATGTGCAAGTTGGACGTAGATGTGATTGAATGTTTTAGACCTGGGTACAGGGAGTTACGTAGTCGGGTATACTCGACTATAGCATTCTTACTTGTTTAAAAGTTATTTCAGCTAAAATTTTAAAAATTGATGACAAATTAAATAAGAAAAGAAACCAACTAGGGATAATTCAAATTATCCATAGATTAGATCATGAATAAATCACATTTAGTTTCAGGAAAAAAACTGTAAGAATAAAAGCTAACCTCGGCTTGTCAATATATATATTCTTGCAGCAATGTTTTTTTAACAAAATCTCAAATTTAAAACGATTTTCCATGGCACATATGGCATATAGTGATCATATTTTCCAAACTATTAAAAGTGCAATAAAACTTGAAATTCTTGAGTTTTATGATATATCTAGTAAACAAGAATTTTTCATACAAAAACTCATATTTCATCCGATTGTTCCAAAGATAATAATAATAGTCCGATTTTTATCAAATTTAGTCAACATCTGCAAATTTTAATGAATCTTAAAATTACTGAGTGCAGTTGCAATTTGAATAAAAACAGAAAAGTTTTCCAGCAACAACTCAATTCTTTACCCATCGTTCCCATATGATATAGTAGGTTAATGTTGATCAGCTTGTATAAAACATATAGAAACTTGAATTTGGTGAGAATATCTTCATAAATAACAGTTTATTATGCAACAACTTGTCGGCTGATCGTTGCTATGCCAGCTATAGGATAAAGTAATCCCATCCGGCCGGTTCCGACATACTGCCTAAAGAAAAAGTAAAAGTCTGTGCCGAGTTCCATCATGATAGCTTTTAAACTGAGAGACTCGTTTGCGTAGAAACAAACAAACAACGCTATATAGACTTGGCTATTGACGCTGATCAAGAATATATATAGTTTGTGGGGTCGGAAACCTTTCCTTCCTGACAAAACTATAATAATCTCTGTTTAAACAACTATTTAAGCTATTTAATTACTGGTATCGCTAACATTTTAAGAACTTATTCAATTATTTAGTCAATCAATGGGTGTAACAGATCCCGTTTACAGCTACAAAAGCCAGCAGATGTCCTTCAACTGAGTACAATAAAGGATGCCAGTTTTGGGCCATATGTTACCCGTACAGGAGCAGAAGTTCGATTTAATTCCAAGTGCGGCAATTATTTAAATTAACTAATGCTATTTTAGGCCAACTAGTTAGGCATGCAAACTAGCTCAATGGCTGTGTGGTACACACACACACACACACACACACACACACACACACACACACACAGGACATACAATCTCACACGCCAAATAGTCCTTTGCAGCTGTAGATACGTCGGCTAACCAGAAATACAACATTTTGGCAGCAAACAGGGCCAACAAATTGCATGTGTTACTGTAAACACGTAGCCAGGGCCTAAAGGTATCACGACACACACACACAAACACACACACACCACCACCACCACCACACACACACACACACACAGAGCCCACAGATATATTCGCTCTCACGTTTGTTCAAATTTATAGATTACTGTGTTGTTGCATTGTTGTTGCTTTTGTGCTGGTCAAGAAAGTGTTGGCCAACAACAATGCACCAGAGGACCTTAGCCCGGGGTAAGAGGGTGCGCGCTGCCACAGCTGTTGTCCTTGTGGCTTGTCTATTGTTGTTGTTGTTGCCGTTTTCCTCTCGCATGCAATTGACATTGGCCTCTTACGTTTGATTAATTGCATTCAGTTTGGCTTCCAATTCGTTGATTTGGAATAATTTAACAGCAACTTATACCTTGCCCCCCCCCCCCCTGCTAACCGTATCCTACTACTCATTCTCATCCTGAAATTTGTCTTGTCTTGCGGTAATAAATTCAAGTTTGGCACGCTGTCAATTTGTTTGCTTATCAAATGCGACGCATTCCAATTACTTAGCGCTGACATCCAACACATGCAACAATCTGTCACCCATGGCCCACTTTACCAAACCCCCCTCTTTTCCCGCCTCTTTTTAACCAAATTTTGAGCTTGTACCACACCTCGTGAAGTATCCTATCCTATTCTTAAGTCCAACGACACTAACTGAAACTGGAACTTAAGAATTTATTAATCTTGAGATTAAACCTGAAAAGCTTAGTATTTTAATCATTTGATGAAACTACCAAAAGACACTGATTTACACATAAATTACATAAAAACAGCTTTCAATGCGCCTGAAAGCTTTAAATGAGCTTTAATCATTTGATCACCTCACCTACCTAAACTTCCAAAAGTTTAGACACTGATTTACACATAAATTACCTAAAAACAGCTTTCAAAGCGCCTGAAAGCTTTAAATGAGCTTTAATCATTTGATCACCTCACCTACCTAAACTTCCAAAAGTTTAGACACTGCATTTATACATAGCTTACATAAAGACAGCTTTCAAAGCGCCTGAAAGCTTTAAATGAGCTTTTATCGTTTGATCATCATCCGATCACTTAAGCTAAAAGCTCTATTTATTGGTGACAATTATATTATTTTTCTCTCACTCTAAGAAGTTCTCTATTTCATAAGACCTTAAGATCTATTTAATTTTTCAGTTAATTCACATTAGTTTGTTATTCATATGTGTGTGCGATCTGATATCAAAGAATTAGTACAACTTTGGAATATATAGCCTATAAAGAGTGCTATTTAAACTTGGGCTAGTTATAGTCTTAACCAAGCTTATATACTTAAATACTTAATAAAATAAAAATGTTAATAACATTACAGTTCCCAACTGCGGTATACTTTAGAACCAGTCTGTTTTCGTTAGCTTATTTTTGGAGGCGGATGTTAATGTGGCAAAAGTATTATTAGTCAAGTCTTTGAAGAAGATCATCAGTAGTCCACATATCAAATTTAGTGACTCTAGCTGTAAAGCTGTGGGAGATATGGATGAGATCCTGACACTGTATAAGCTAAGGGTATACCAACATGTGAACCAAATTTGGATGCTCTAGCCTGTAGGATGTGGAAACCTATTGAGTTTATACGAAAAGACAGATCGCTGGAGATTGTAGAAGCCCAATATACTCTCTGAAAAATTGGATATTGATAAAGGTATAGAAAGATAGTAAACTTATCAACAAAAAACCACTAGAGAATGCCAATCTTTATGAATAATCACAGTTTCCGTTAGTGTCATTGTAACTTAGCCATAAAATATCAATACTGCCAAGTCCAAGCCGAATTGATTGTCAGTGCAGTTGGTTTATGCAAGTGGCGCCTGCCAGCGAAATAAATTCAAAGGAAGGACACTGAGACTGAGCCTTGCAGAGAAATATAGAAATACAGAAATAGAGACAGAGAGAGAGAGGAATTAAGCGGAGGGAAGCGAGGGGTTGACTAAACATGCCAGCCGCCTCAGTGAATCTCAATGGCCGAGCCGGGGAGAGGGAGAGAGGGTGAGAGCGAGGGGGTCGCACAAGGAAACATAACTCAACACCGGCAGCAAAAAGCGCAGGCAAAGGACACAGATCCTGTCCAGGAGCAAGCACTTCTGCTTTCTATGCAAAAATTGTTAAACGTCCTCACGCTCGAGAACGTTGCCAAAGGACACGCATAGAAGCGAGTATCTAGTATGCAGTTGAATTCAACTAACTGCAGAATGTCCTCAGATAATTCAATGCACCTAACCAAAAGGATACAGCCGAAAAATGTTTTCGACATTTTCTTGTCATTTGTTTTTTACATTTCCTTCTTACGGCTTTTTTTGTAATTTCTATTATTTTTTTTCGACTGCCACGAGGGTAATTTAAAAATCCATTTGTGTTTTGAGATTTTGCCAGCAACGTTTTTCGTCCCACGACTGGGCGCTGGGCAACAATTGCGGTGACACCAAAAGAATACAAATAAAAAATAAAAATAGAAAAAATATGTAACAAAAAGAATAAAACTAACGAGAAATGGAAATTTGCACGCGGGCAAAATGTTGGAGCAGGCGTCTAAAGAGGCTACAGGGCTGAGCAGCTGAAGAACTGAAACTAGAGCTGAAGCTGAAGCTGAAGCTGAAGCTGAATGAGTGCCCCAACTGCCTGCCCCTGTCCCTGCCCCCGCCCCAGCTGCCACTGCCTTCTGACTTGACTGCGTGACACAATTTCAATTTGCATTGACAGCATGAATTATAGCAAATAATCCCGGAGCCAAATGCGATTTTAGTGGAGCTGCCCCTGCTGCCCCTGCTGCTCCCCCAGCTCCTGCAGCTCCTGTAGCTCCTGCTGCTGTTAACGCTTTCGGTGCTGACCTCCCCGCGGGTGCTCGGCTTTGAGTTCACGCTGTTATTGATATGGAAATGACCGACCAAAAAATGGAAAATTCCTACAAAAAAGAGAACAAGAAAATAGCACCACAAAAATAGCACATAAAGTTTAAATTTAATGCAAAGTCAACTAAATTATTCACAGTGCGCAGCTCAACAAAGTCAAAATCCTTGAATAAATGCACGCCCAAAAGTATGCTATGTATTCTGGCGAATAGAACTCCAATTATTATCCAAAATGGCTAATAAGTCCATTTTAGCGTACTTTAAAGCTCTTGCTGAATATATATTATGGCTTTTAGGAATTCCCATTCCTCCTTTGGCTCTCACTAATATTTCAAATGCCTTTGTTACCGTACAATAGCATTAATTTAATCCTTTGTTTTGAGTTTATTGTTTCATTTATCACTTTTAATCATTTCACAGCTTCATTATTCCATTTTCCTCATTTCAGTGTCCAACTAAACTATTTTCAATCTCATTTTATCAATATTCATTTCATTTCAATATAAATCTAATTTACACTTTTCAAATTTCCACATTTCTTTCGGCTAAAAATAAACTGTCACTCGAGCACAAGACAAAAATATACAAGGTCATACTAGCTCCAAGTATGTTTTACGCTATCCAAGTGTTTGGAATTGCAGCCAAGTCACACCTAAACAAGCTCCGTGTACTGCAAGCCAAAACATTAAGAAAAATCTCAGGGGCACCTTGGTACATGAGAACCAGGGATATTGAGAGAGACCTGAATGTTCCTCCGATAGGTGACAGAATCCAGAGCATAGCTGGAAGATACACGGAGAGATTAGCATCCCATCCAAACCGTCTTGCTAGACGACTGCGCAACTTTGGGCTGAGAGCCAGGAGAAGACTTAAACGTCATCACCCTCAAGACCTTCCACACCGGCTCTTGACCTAACATTTATATCTTTCTATCCTATTCTATTTTTCTTTATATTAATAACTCTTAATTCCTAATTTTTACCCCAAAGTCCTTTGCATAATGTAAATAATAATGTAAATAGCTGTATATAATATTTTAGATCGTCTAGACATAGTTCTATTCCTTTAATTTCACACTAGCTTAAGTTGCCTTAATAGGTAATAGTGTACTAATCAAACTGATATTTCAATTACTAAAAATATAAAAAAAAAACATTTCAATATTCATTTCGTTTCAAAATAAATACTTTTTAAATTTATTCCGATTTCTACCTTTCACTTATCCGATCGACTTGAAATTTGGACAGTAGATTAAGAGGGACTAAAGTATTGTACATGCCAAATTTTAAAGCTATATCTTGAAAATTGTTACTGTATAACGGTTTTTATCGAATTGGGGGGGAACGGGGGGATATCTGAAATTAGAAACAAACTTGATCTGCGTATGGTATACAGGAACCTAAATTTAAAATTTGGAGTATCTAGCTCTTGTAATTGCTGAGATCGACGCGTTCATACGGACAGACGGACAGACAGACGGACATGGGCAAATCGAAATCTCTTTTGATACTGATCAAGAATATATATACTTTATAGGGTCGGAGATGTCTCCTTCTGCCTGTTACATACATTTGCACTGATTTAGTACCCCCTTTTTACGCATTTTATAGGTACAGGGAGTAAAAAACATAATTAAACAGTTCCATTTTGATTAATCCATATACAATCTTACTATTGCTCATATTTCTTTATTTATCTCATTAAACAGACTTGTTATATTTCTTTTTGATTTAGTTCTTGTAAACATAGTTCAAGTTTAATTTAAGTTGTGTATAATAGCAGAGATTAAAGGCTAAAATGATAAAAAAAAATATTAAAAAAATGTCCTGTTCCGTTTAATAATCAACTGATCTAAATCACAATATTCAATTTTCTACATTCCACTTTCTACCCTCCACTTTTCTAATTTCTGCACTTTATTATTAAACAGTTCAATTTTCATTAATTCATATTGAACCCTACAATTTTCCGCATTTCCGCTTTGTATATTCCATTGCTCGATTTTTCTGTTCTTTTACGCTTTCAACGATTCAATTAGACAACTTTTGAGCAAGCAACTTTTTCGTTTTTCAGCGTCACTTTATCACTTTTACCATTGCCCATCTGCTTCATCTAAGCATCTCAGTTTTAAGCTTAATATGTCATATTTGCAATTATTTCTTAAAGCAAGAACTTTGCATATAATAATTGATTTGAATACGTATTTTGGAAAACTCTGATACTTAGTATATTATGTAAATTTGAAATCAAAACGAGGAAACGTGAAATATTTGCAGCGCAAATAATTAAAATTAATTATTTGCCAGCTCATTATGCGGGGCGGCAAAAGTGCTCAGAACACAGGTGGAAACAGCTCGAACCAGGTGGAACCAGGTGGAACCTCTCTGACTGGCCTCTCAGAGAACATTAGAACGCACTTTCCGCGAGGCCCAACAACAAACACGAGAAAAACCCAACAATATTCCTTTTTATGCTTTTTAGCCCACTTCAGGAGCAGCTAGTTGATAAAAAATGCATGGGCGAGTGCATTACGCGCAACTTCCGCTACGCGGCAACCAAGATGCAGAAACAACAACAACTCAAAAATTTCAGCTCATTAGCCACCGTGGCATGTTGCACTTCGAACTGTGTGCGTTGGGGCGTGCTCAAGTGGGCGTGGCACGACTGGAGCACAGACATTGCCGCAGAAACTATGTCAAAAACTTTAAAAATATTTTGCGGCGCTCCGCTGGCAGAAGTCGTCCTAGACAAGGACCTAGGCAAGTGCCTGGTAGTCATCATCAGCACGGCGTTAAAATGTTTGGCCAGCAGGTGTGAAATATGCTTTAAAAGTTTCCCATTGCCGCTGCCATTGTAAATAATATGCAAATTACGTTGAAAACGACAAATATACGAGTATCCGTGCGGTAAATCATGCAAAAAACAAAGTTGCTGACGCCAGCGCACATTCGAGTGGGGGCAGTGAGGGTTTAGGGGCAGCCAAAGGGAACCAGGCAAACTACAGCACTTGAGAAACGTGCGAAACGTGTTCAAGACGCCCAACCAGGATACAGACGCGTCCTGCCATTCCTTTGGCAGGCTACCCCTGCTGCTGCTGCTGCTGCTGCTGCCGCCATGTATATATTGATATTTGTGGCACGTTGAAGTTGAAGTTGACGCTGTCGTTGCAGTCACGCCTGCTGCCTGCTGTCTCCTGAATGCCGCCTGCTGCCTCCCTGTTGACAGCCTCACTGCCTGACTGCCATATCATAGCACATAGCCTTGCAGCATCAGCGCCTAAAAGCATGCAACATCAAACATTCATACATACACACACAAACACACACACACAGGCACACACAAAGGCGTAAATACATCACGTCAGCGAGCTGTCAATGAGCGGCACTTGTATTGTGTGTGTCGCCCGGCCCCCGTTCCTCCAAATGTTTTATAAGTCATTTTTTCTGCATTTCTATGCCCTGCATTCCAAGCAAACGATCGGGTATACAAAACTATTACAAGTATGCAATACTCATAAAGTATCTTTAATTAAAGCTTGCTAAGGAGTTGACTTGTTAGTAAGTTGTTTTATTTAAAGGCTTCTATCTCAGAGACTGCAGCTGCTGGAGCTTGTAAATTTGGTATATGGCAACTTATATAATTGATGTAGCCAAAATGTAACTCAAATCTTAGATATCTAATTCATACACTTCGAAATTGATAATAATGAAAAACTATAGTTGCTAGAGCTAGTAAATTTGGTACATGGCATTTTATATATCTAATACAGCTGCAAGGTGTCTCAAATCTTAGATACCTAATTCAAACAGCCCGAAATTGATAATAATGAAAAACTCACAATCAATTAGATATTGAGATTTTATGTGAGGCAACGTTATTATCACTTGTTAAAGACTATACTTGTAAGTGTAGTAACCCATTTTTACATTGAAAATGTTGTCTAACATTCTCCAAATAGTACATTTGCTTTCTATAAAGGAAAGGTTGTATTAAAATACTTTTAAAATGTAAAGATTGTCGTTACTCTTTCCCAAATTATTCAGCACTTTCAATAAAAATATGATAAATGCCAACTATCAGTGGAAAACCTTTTAAATATGTTGAAAATAGCTATGATTAGTTGTAAAGCAAAGTTAAAGATGCCCAGGATGTTTTCAAACATCCTAAGATATCCTAAGATTTTTTAAAACATCCTACGATATCCTAAGATAGATCTTAGGACAATACACAAATTTTATAATTAAAACTAAAATTAACAGGATTGCTTGAGCACTAGAGCGAATCCAATATACAATTAAGTCTTCCTCAAAATCTATTATTGCTGTGCTGACCCTTAATTGTTACAGGGTATACTCTAGTCAAAGTTCCGGCCACTGCATCACTCATACGCAGCGTACCCCGGTTTTTCTCAGCTTTTCCTGCTTATAAGTAAAGTGCAATTGCATTGCAACACAGCTCGGGCTGTTCCCTTCTTATGTGTGTGTGTGTGTGTGTGTGTGTGTATGTGTGTGTTTGTGTGTGTGTGTGTGTGTGCTTGTGCTTGTGTGTATTTTTTTAACCATTTTTGCCTGCCACGCGCATGACTTGATGGTAACAATAGCACTCCCGGATGCAGCAGCAACGAAGGCTCGTTGCCGGCTGGCTGCCTATATCCTGGTTGACGTTGTTGGGTTTCCTTTTTTATATTTTTTGTGCCCGGCATTGCATATACACAGATTGACAGTCTTTTAATTAAGAAGCCGTCAAAGATGGCGTCGGCACGCTCCTCGCCGGCGCTGCGCAAAACCAAGTGCAACTGCGGCCATGTCACTGGCAATTATGCAGCTGTAGCGGCGCACCAGAGGGGGGCCACAAGATGAGGTGTGTGTGTGTGGTGGGGGGGTCTGCAAGATGAGGGGATCTTGGGGAGCGAGCCGCGAGGACATCAACGCCAACGCGAACGCAATTCAATTTGCGTTTATTCACAAATTAATTGAATTTTTGGTTTTCATTGTGCGCCGTGCCACAATGAGGATGCCACACGATGACGTCGGCATGCCATGGCATGCCCACTTTTGATGTTGCGCCTTCAATCTGTGACTGCCACATGAGTGTTGGCAACGTTGCAACTAATTAACCGCAAGCTGTGACAGTTTGCTGTCAATTATGCTGACACCTGAGCTCCTCGCAACACGTCAGCACACGTCCAAACAGCCACGAGTTCCATTTGTTTGCTTTTCTGTTGTCAGTTTTCCTTTTTTTGTGCCAGGCAGGTATTCGGTTCTTGCAATTTCCTGTATTCCTGTATGGCATGCAAATATTTGCATTTTGACTTGCCTCTGACATGTGAACTTCGGCTTCTTTTTTTGTATTTAAGTGCCAGCTGCTAAGGAGGGATGAGCTGACAAATTCAGCATTGAAATTGCCATTTAAATGGCAGAAGTTACGAGAGAAAAAGGACGAGCTCAGCTGGCAATGCAGCTGGTCAAAGGAATGTCATGATTCTGAGTAGCATACGAAGTAGGTTAATTAGGTTTTTCAATTATTTATTAAAGCTAAGTTTGCAATTATGCAATAACTTGCTTAAAATAGCTATTGAACATTCGATTGGACTATGCATATTAATTCACTTAAATGCATAAGTATATTAGATGCGAAGCTGGTCTCAGGAATGTTACAATAAAACTCAAGAGAAAGGATATCATCGGCGTGCAGAAGCTATATACCTTGGCAGCAATAATTTCCACACAAAAACTTAACAGTTAAATAATTATATATATTTGTGTGTGTAATATTATTAATTTTGCCCAAGTATATAGATCTTTTGAACAAAATTATAACTATTAAAGACTTGAAAAGGTGGGACAAAAATTGGTTAACAAAAACCCCATGAAATCTCAATTTTAATTAGTAAATAAGTGTACTAAATGTTGCATGAATTTGCATTTTTTAATGCAATTTCATGAAGATATATTTGCTTTAGTCGAACAATATCTGTGCTGTAGTTTGTTTAAATAGAGAAATATTGTTCACTGGCATTTCAAAAACTGCAAAACATTTGCAATATTTGGTATTTAAATGGCATAAATTAAATGAAGAATCTTTCGGGCAAATATGTACGCATTTATTCATAAGTTTATCACACTGAATAATATGTAAATAGTTTATTTATTTACTAAATGCAGATGTCTGAAATATATCAAAGCATGCCCAGAGGTTGCAATTTGTTATTTTCATTGAGTCATTTTTCGAATGTAGCATTTGCTAAACCTTGCAATTGTTTGACCTCACAAGTGTGAATATTTCTGTCAAATAAAGCAATAAACCTTAAGGCTAAATATGAAATAGAATATAGCTTATTTAACAACACAAAATATGTCTTTGCTTCTGCAAGTTGAGTAGTAAACGTAGCTTAGAATTGGATATTGTTGCTAAGATTTTGCAGCCACATTTTGGGCATTTTTATTATGAAAACTATAAAGTTTTGTAAAGTTTTAGCTACAATAACGAGCTGTCTTTGACTTTAAATAAAAATCATTTCCTTTGACTTGTTCTGTCATAAATCACATCCTTCAGATGAGGGCCGCACTTGCCGCTGTCTCAGCCCACAACTTGGCCCCAATAAGTATGCTACAATAAATGTCAAGTGTCTCAAGTGTCTACGCTATTTGCTAGCAATGTAATTTGGTGCTCTACTGCTGTTCAACTGTAGGGCACACCTTGACAATTTGTGCTCGCAACGTGTTTAACTTGCTGCAAAAGTTTGTTCGGCCAAAAAAACGTAGCAAAAACTGCCCAAAAATTACATGAAAACAGTTGCTAAAGCGAGCAAAAGTTTGCTGCTGAGTTTGCAGCAGGATGCTTGGGGGTGGGGGGAATTGGGTTAGGTTATATAAATACTCATTGCATATCAATTAAAACAACTTGCAGCACAACTACTTGTAAAAACACTCGAACGCAGCCACTCGAGTTTTAGTAGATAGTATCTACTGGATACTTGTATATTAAAACGCAGCTATCTAAGGCGCCTCCAGGTGTGACTTATGTAAAGTGTTGCAAGCACACAAGGAAAGAGAGAGACAAGGCAGACAACTGTCTCTACACTCAGAAAAATAAATGACTTAAAGTGCAGAAAGTCGCCAAAGGCAACTAGAAATATATTCCTTAAATTTACAAATTATTTCTACTAATTACACAATTTTTTCTGACTTTTAGGGTAACCTTTATTATAGCCTTATCTTTTCTTAAATTTACAAAAAAAAACTTCTACTAAATAGTAATTATTACTGGCTTTTAGGGTAACCTTTATTTTAACCTCACTTTATTTTGAAATTGAAAAGTTTTTAAATTTCAATATTATGTCTACTAAGAATAAAAATTTGTTCTGACTTTTAGGGTAACCTTTATAATAGCATAATCTTTTTTTAAATTTAGAAATTATTTCTAGTATATATAAATTATTTCTATCTTTTAGGGTAGCCTTTATTATAGCCTTATATTTTTCTGATTTTTACTCCCTGTACCCACAAAATGGGTAAAAAGGGGGTACTAAATCTATGCAAATGTATGTAACAGGCAGAAGGAGACATCTCCGACCCTATAAAGTATATATATTCTTGATCAGTATCAAAAGAGATTTCGATTTGCCCATGTCCGTCTGTCTGTCCGTCTGTCCGTATGAACGCGTCGAGCTCAGCAACTACAAGAGCTAGAGACACCAAATTTTAAATGTAGGTTCCTGTATACCATACGCAGATCAAGTTTGTTTCATATTTCAGATATCTCCCCCGTTCCCCCGCAAATCGATAAAAACCGTTTTACAGGAACAATTTTCAAGATATAGCTTTAAGATTTGGCATGTCCAATACTTTAATCTACTGTCGAAAATTCAAGTCGATCGGATAATAAACACGGAAGTTATTCACGAAAGAAGATTCAGTAATGCAGCGAGAGGGGGAAGAAGAAGCACAGCCACCAATTAAAATGCCTCGCTTGCGCTGTTGCTTTTGCCGCCTGTGTGCGTGCGTCTTTGTGTAGGTGTGTGTGTATGTGTAAGTGGACGTAGATGTGATTGAATGTTTTAGACCTGGGTACAGGGAGTTTCGTAGTCGGGTATACTCGACTATAGCATTCTTACTTGTTAGAAATGTATTTCCTAAATTTGGCATTCATTTATACCAAAAGAAATTTAATGTGGCTTTTATGGTGGCCTTTTTTATAGCCTTATTTTATTTTTTAATTAAGAAATATATTTCTTAAATTTAGAAATAATTTCTACCAATAATAAAAGCTCTTTCTGACCTTTAGGGTAAGTATAAGAAGTATAGAGGAATTTTCTGAATACTATGCAGATTATTTTTGTGAGTGTATAGACGGATAGAGTGCACTTACGCCTAGCATATGGACATATGCTGCCATCTTTCTTCTGGCAGCTTCTGCCTACACACACACACTCACACACACACTCACACACACACTCACACAGCACTTGTAGAACATTTAGCATGCATTTACTTTTGGCACTGGCCAAGTAAATGGCCAGCAGTAGTTGCCAGTTTTTGGGGGCAGGTTGATTACTTATGCCACAGCCAGTGCCACATGCATACATATGTTGGGACAACAATGTGCATAAATTTCAAGCGTGCCACATATTACTTATTGTGCAACATACGAGTACAACAGCCAGCCATGTGGCTGCCACAAAAAGTTGCCAGGCAAAAGTTGTGGCTAGAACATTTTCCACAGTTTTCCCTTATAATTGATGTTTATTTTTGCACTTTAATTGGTTATTACTTGCAATAACTTTTAATGGCTTCAGCAGAGCTTGTCAAACGCCATAATAAAATACTACATTAGTTAACTCACAAAAGCTGCTTTTCGAATTAAAAATAAAGTGCACGAAAATTATGTTTATTGCCATGGTTATTTCTACTTAGTCGCCCCAGCACTTCTAATTGAATAATTGACATTATGTGTGTGTGCCACATGAGGCAACTGACTGCTGCCCGTTTGATTTGGGCAACTTTGGTTGATGTGGCAACTAATTAACCCGATTAAACAATGATGAAATGTGATGGGCATTCGTTATGCAACTGCTTGTAATCTAGTATGACAAACAACTGAAGAATATTTGATTGACGCGCTCGTATTCAGCAATTTGTAATACTAATTAGTTCTGCTTGAAATTATAAATATAAGTGGGGATGATGGCACAACGATTCTAATTAAATTAGTTTCTATTTAGGTGTTAAATGTTCTATAGAGTACTCATTCCAACAAGCAGTAAGAGACTAGACAATAAAGTAACGACTGCCTATAGATCATAAAGTATCGAGTACTTGTAAGGAGAGGTAACGAACCAAAGAGTCTATACAACGAGTACAGCAACGAGGCGATTACGATTGTTACTAGAAAATCATAAGGTAACGAGTGCTAGCAACTGCTAACAAATCAGTTTAAAAACCTAGTTCCAGGTCTGAAATTCGCAAAAATCTTCAAAGATAGATACACCCGAGCAAGCAGTTCAGTTCAAGCAGTTCAGCGGCAGTGCAGGCAAGCAGTGCATTTAGGTGGCGGCTGCAGCTTCGCCCTGCAGAACTGAAAAACGAGTTTATAATCCAATCCATCTCAAATTCCAGTTTCTGCAAATCTTTTTATAGATTTACGGGAACGTGGACAGAGTAAAGCCATAAAATACAGATACGCGAATATAAATTCTTTCCCCTGGTATTAAAATAGAAAGAAACTCGATTATGATGCCAACAATTAACAAGGATAATTTATTAGTTTGAATATTGTGGCTCTCAGCACACCTTACTCACGCTCGATAAGCAGGTTAATATAATTTCCATGTCTGCGGTAGACCACACCAGGATTAATCCCAGCACGGCGCTCTACGGACTTGCGGGTCTTAAGCGCCCGGGCTACGGCCAGAACAATCCGGCAGGCCACTTGCCGGGTTGGACGTGGTTCATCATTGGTCTTGTAGACCAGCAATTCATTGTTCTTCCGGCGCCTGTGACGTCCTGGAGCATTGGGCGGTCCAGTCTCAGTAGTGGAGCCCTGCTGGCCAGATCCTGACGGAATTGAATCCATATCAATGGGGACAACCTGGTCCGCAGCCGCTTCGTTAGCGGGGTCCATCTCAAACTCCATGGGTTCCCCAATTTCGCTGGGATCAAAATTTGAGGATCCCGCAGACATTTTGTATAAATTGCTTTCTGCTTTAGAAATAAACCAAAAGAAGTACTTCGAAATATTCGTATTTAAAATAGAATAATTTACTTTGTAAAAACTTGAGAAAATTTTCAATTTTGTTCCGGCTATGTCGGGCTCTCATTCGCTTGTGAATATTATAGTTGTCGACAGTGCCAAGGCTTCCAGGTTTTGCAGAGTTAAAGCCAAAAGGCTACTTTGTTCTGAAAATTGTTCATGAAATTGAAGTTTATACTGCAAAGGATTACATATTAAGCTGATTTAAAAGCATTTCCACGCTGTTTGCCAAACAAACAGATTATAAACAACATAAATTCTTTTTAATTGACATTATTGTTTGCGCAACAATCAGCTTGAAAATGAGGTTTATGCAACGTGCCTCTCAATTCAAGTGCTATTTATATAAGCTGCGTTAATAAATTGCCGCATTTGCACATAGCACGGCCAAGTAACTGCCACCCACACTATTATCAACATATTAATTAAATTAAGTGCACTTCCGCTGTCATTAACTCACACACACAAGCAGGCAGAGGACTAAGCAGGTGCCCTGGCAAAAGCAACGTTTCCTGGCAACATCTGACAGTTGGCTCAAATGGCAGTCAACAGACAACAGTTAACAGTCTCCCCGAACAGTGGTTGCACCAACTGTTGGCTACGAGTCTAGTTTATGGTCAAAATGACTGACGCTGACGCTGACGCTGACGGTCAGCCACCCAGATGCAAAGCCCAGCCCTGACACAGACACATCATCAAGTAACCCTGCCACATCACAGGCATTTCTCTGCGCCTCGAAGCAACTCACTGAAAAATTGTTGAATAGCCCAGCAGCATTCGAGCTACTGAAAACCGTATTCGGATTCCGCCACCCAGAGCCAACTACACTTTTAATTCACTACAGGTCACAGCTTAAAATTGTTGCATTTCGTTTTATATGTGAACTTAAGCTACATCGAACATTTCCCAGTCAAGCCTCAGGAAACTTTAACCAGAAGAGTTTTCATATAATACCAATGGAAAAGAATTCACTTAGGATACTGAGGGATCTCTTAACAGGCTGAGAAGTCATCTCAACAAACTTGGAATTATCAGCTGAGGAGCAGGCAGATTCTGCGATCTTCAGGATGAATGACAGAATGCACATTGGCTAAAAGAATAACTAAACTTTACGTGAATTCAACTTTAGCAACTCCCAAGCCACCAAAACTTCTTGCAATTGTGCAGAAGTTCGGGCTGATGATGGAGCTAAAGGCTCAGGAGGAGTAGGGATACAGAAAACTGGCTCTTACTGGGAACTTTAAGATCTATTATATGAGTAGGGGTACTCATAATACTAAGAACATTTTGAAGAAATTTTAGTATTTTCCTTTAGACAAGCAGCATGCGTAAGCATGAGAAGTGAAGGGAACTTTTCAGTGCCATAAAGATTTAATTACTTAGATTTTGATAAACCCACCAACAGCAATATTTCAAAGAACACACTGCATGCTAGAGGCATGAAAATGGCAGTGAATGTGGCACGAGTCGCTGACTTTTAGCACACTAGCTAGGGAAAATTAATTTGATTAATTTCATAATTTTGCTTAGCTTGCGCAGCATTTAACAAAAATTGTACTGCAGGTGCCACTTGCAACGTTTGTGTTTGCCACTCACAATCCAACACACCCATCCACACACACACACACACACACACATGAAGTAGACAATGCACTTGAGTTGTCTGTTGTTGAGTGTATTTGTGCTTTGTTCGTAGTGTCGCTTTGTATGCAGCTCGACATTTGATGAACTCACAATTTGAACTTTGACATCGCTCAACGTTACAATGTTGCAACGTGTTTGGCGTGAAGGGGGAGGGGATGAGTGCGACGGTGGCAGGCACATTGAATTTACCACTTTGTTAATTGATTAATCTGCTTTTCTACTTAAAACTAAATAAATATGTAGATAAACAATTACAAAATATAATTGACATATTTGTAATGGCCAAAAAATGTTGAATTAGTGGAATTTATTAATCTGATTATAGTCTATATAGGTAATGCTAATGGTATTTATTACATGCACTCGTGCGATCGCATTGCATACGCATAATAACAATTTACAGCAGGGCTGTAATTGATGGATGTTTGGATGCTTGGCATGGCATAAATTACAGCGTCTGCCAGTCTATATAAATAACATGACGCACATTATATGACAGCCCCGGCAAAGTGTTCGCTCACTCAAAGCTCAGTTCAAGGCAGGACGAAGGATGCGACTGGTGGCTGGCGGTTGGCGGCTGGCGGGTCGCAGGTGCTGCCAGCCGCATAATTTGAGCCAAGGCCCAAAGGAAATGTCGCTGCTAAACTTGCGGCACTGTGTTGCTTCAAAGTTTTTCTAGCCCCAGAGCATTACACACACACACAGGCAGCCACACACACTTATCAAACTTGCCTTCTGAGTTGTTGAGCGCCAGAATTTATCATGATGCTCTTCACAGACTTGCGCCTCCCTCGCGTCCTTGGCATGTGAATCGAACTTGCAGAGAATTAACTTAAAGACGTTTAAAGCGCGGCACGGCTAATTTGATCAGGCCATAAATTGATTTGTGTGCTGCCAGATGAAATGTTTGCCCATGGACTTGACAGTTTCTCTCCGCTGCTTTGTAGTTTTCTATTGGAGCAAGAGCAACAGGCTAATCACATCAATGATAATAGACGACAGGACTCTAAAGGCAGCATTGTGCGCTCAGGTGAAGAATTCTAGGATATTTGCCAGTCAATAAATAAACTAAGAGCAAGGCTTTTAGCCTTGGCAAGAATAGTTCTGCAGTTTCATGCATTTAAGCCATCATTTGGTAATTCATTTTTAGCGCTTTTCGGCCCTGCAAAAGCTAATATATAAATCTTGAGACATGCTTCAGCTGCGTATGGCATTTGAGCAGCTGCATACCAAATTTCATTACTCTAGCTCCTAAAGTCTCTAAGGACTCGCTTTATAAGGTTAGGCATCTCGAATGCTGTCATAAAGTTTGACATATTTTCTTTTAGTATTTCAATTAAACTCTGCTCTAAAAGTGCATCAAGCACTCTTAGCAAATCCTTTTACAATTTTATCCATTCGGAAAGAGGACAACAAAAATATATAAATATATTTTAAAGCGTAACAAAAGTTAACATGCCATACAGATGTCAGATTGACGCCGCACTTCACTTCCACATTGATATGAAAATGCATCCAAAAAAGGGGAAACAAAAATAATAAAAAAATAAAATTGTCAACAGCAAAATGAAAAGAAAATGAAGATACAAATATGCAACCAATAAGGGAAATTGTAAATGTTGAAATATGCTTGTGGCTATTGGGTGGGTGGGCGTTGGGTGGGTGGGTTAAAACAGTGGATGACCATTGAAGTTGCTGCCACCAACCATCTTCTCCATCTTCTCCTCTGCTGCTCATGATGATGATGATAATGATGTTGATGTTGAATGCTGATTCTGTTGACAATACGCGATTTTTTCCGTTTGCATTCGAGTTTATTTTCTTTCTTTTTTTGTTAACATTCACATTTACAGCTGCAATCAGGCTAGAGTATTAAGCAGAGCAAAAAACAACAAACAAATAAACAAAAGTGTTGAACATTTCAGTGCAGCATTTCACGCTTAAAACAATCAAATTGTTTTCGATTTGGGCGCCAGCACGTTCACACAAACAATAAGAACAACAAGAACAAGTAAGAATGCTATAGTCGAGTATACCCGACTACGAAACTCCCTGCACCCAGGTCAAATATTTCCGATCGCATCTTCGTTAACTTACACATACATACACAGATACGCACACGCACGAGCCACAGCGCAAGCCAGGCATTTTAAGTTGTGACTGTGCTTCTTCTTCCCCTTGCTGCAGCACTGAATCTTCTTTCGTGAATAACTTAAGTGTTTATTATCCGATCGACTTGAAATTTGGACAGTAGATTAAGAGGGACTAAAGTATTGGACATGCCAAATCTTAAAGCTATATCTTGAAAATTGTAACTGTAAAACGGTTTTTATCGAATAGCGGGGGAACGGGGAGATATCTCAAATCCTGCTCCCGCTATACACGAACCTACATTCCAATTTGGTGTCTCTAGCTCTTGTAGTTGCTGAGATCGACGCGTTCATACGGACAGACGGACAGACAGACGGACATGGCCAAATCGAAATCTCTTTTGATACTGATCAAGAATATATATACTTTATAGGGTCGGAGATGTCTCCTTCTGCCTGTTACATACTTTTGCACAAATCCAATACCCCCTTTTTACCCATTTTATGGGTACAGGGAGTAAAAACAGCAACGACAACTGCATACAATGGCCACATTTAAATGCAATTTTAAAGCTCAGCTAAAGCGCTTTAATAAGTAAGTATAAATTAATTAAAATATATAACTTTTTAAGAGCCAACGCGCTGTCAGCTAAAAACATTAAGAGCACCTGCGAGATTTTAAGTAAGCTTACAATTAAGCGAGCTTTAAGTGTTTTAAAATGCAATCAAAATGGCAAAGAGAGCTTTTAGGGCAATTTAAAGCTTTAAGGGAGATTAAGGTGCTTGAAGTTTCTAAATACATTCAAAATGGGAATTAGAGATTTGAAAGCACCTTAAAGCTTCAAGCGAAATTAATATATTTTTATTATATGTACAGTTGGGGAAAAAAAGATAGCACCATTATGGTCCTCATACTTATTGATTTTGGTTTTCTTTTTTAAGCTTCATAATCGTTAGGAGCACCTGCGAGCTTACAATTAAGCGAGCTTAAAGTTGTTAAAATGCAATCAAAATAGCAAAGAGAGCTTTTATGGCAACTTAAAGCTTAAAGCGAGATTAAGTGTAAGCTTAATTAAATCTTTAAGGTGCTTGAAGTTTCTAAATACATTCAAAATTGGAATTCGAGATTTCAAAACGCCTAAAAGCTTGAAGCGAAATAAAAATATTTTTTTAAATTTTTTATTATTTAGATTTTATTATGCTTTGTGTTAATTAAAGCACTTTCATTATATTCAGAAGTTACTGAACGGGTACAAACAAATACTTACATGGGTAGTTAAAATAAGTCTGCAGTATAGGCTAGCTTTTAACAGATTCTACAGAGCTTAGCTAAAGTCCAATAGACTACTTGTGGGCATCCTGCCATAAGTCCAATTTCCGAAAGATGAGACTAATGAAACTTAAATCTTCTAGTTGCTTGAAGTTTCAAAACGCATTGAAAATAGCAAACAGAGCTTTGAAAGTGCATAAAAGCTTCAAACGATGTCAATTGTAAGCTTGATTAAGCTTAAAGTTTGTCAATGCATTTGAAATGGAAAATAGAGCTTTGAAAGCGCCTGAAAGCTTTAATCGAGATAAATATTATTTAAATAGCATTGAGTTGAATACAATTAAGCTCACCTAAAGCTCAAAGCTTAGCTACAATGTTGTGCTATTCTCTCTTGGTATAGCTGTAATTACTGCAACTTTAGCCCACTTTCAGCCAGTGTCATTTAGTCATAATCATTTTCAATTCATTGTCAAGTGCATGGCCAAAGTGTTATGTTTTGGCCAAGGCCTGCCTAGACCCAGTCCAACCCAGCCCCCGCACTCCCCGGCTTGTTTGCGTAATTAACGTGGCTCAGTTGCTGGCCGCTGGCATTTAGCCAACAATTGAAGCCGTTGTTGCAGTTATTGCAACAATTTCTGTTTGCTCTATACTTTTTTTGTTGTTTTTTGCAGACTCTTGTTGACTGTGCACACAGACAGATAGAGCGTCTAAAAAATACGCGCCCTGTGTGTATATTTTTTGTTGCCAGTTACAATTTGCGAACGGTTTTTTGTTCGTAATTAAAAATTCATCATACGCCGCATTGGCGTTGGGGTTGGCGTTGGCGTTGGCCAAATAAAACAACAACAAAAAGTGCTCAAACAAACGCGCAACTTAATGAACTTTAAAGTTTTTGTGGCACGCTAATTGGAAAACAATTAAGGCAACCCAACTAGCCTAGATTGAGCCACACAGTCAAAGGATGTAAAGGATACAAGGCTAATGAGTCGGACTTTAGTCTTTAGTTAAATTCGTTATATGAGCAGCATTTAAAAAACTCAACTTACAAGTCTCTATTACAGTATTCATCATTAAAATCCACAACAATTGCTTCTGCATACTCATAACTTTCGAGGCATCTAGGAACTTTCCACTTGCCACTTGCCACTTGCCACTTTCGCTGTCTTGTTCAATTTGTTGCTGATGCTGCTCAGCCGCGCAAAAAGCCGCTGCTTGGCTTTTGTGGCTTCCTTTACTGTTGTTGTTGTTGTTGTTGTTGCTGTTTGTTAGCCTGGTTTTTTAGAACAAACAAAACTGCAGCAAATTTGAAATTTGTTCGGCTGTAGACTTGGCCCGGACTTGGCAATCCGGACGTTGCCAGCGGTCAGGTAATTGAAAAACTTTGAACGCTTCGCTTTTGGGCTTAGCAGTCGCAAACTTTTGATTGAAACTCTTTCCCAAAAGGCGAATCCCGATGCTATCCTAATCAATTGACGCTTTAAGTTAGCCGCTAGGTCAAACTAGGCCAACATTCCATCAATTGACACTGTGTCGCCCCTTATGTGGGGGGGGGAGGGGGGGCAGCGGGGCAGCTGCAACCACTTCCGAGCTTTCACGCACGGTCTCACGTTCTGCCATGGCGAAAACGGAAATGCACAAATCAACGACTGCAGCGCGTCCTTTGTTGCACGCACTGAAACGTAACGGAAATATGCGTGCAACATATGTATGCCAGCGAGTTCGCTGACGGCGTGCAGCAACAAAAATTCTACAAAAAAGAACTATCAACAGAAAGGTGCTCGCAACCAAAGTAGTCGACTAATAGATACACTCAAAGAATATATATATTTCTTTAACTAAACCATATTAATATACGAAAACTAAACGATGAAATGAAGTCAACGGATATTCCACAAGAGAATCAGATTAATACTAATAAAAATATGTTAAAGATAGCTTAAGATTACCATTTTGAAAGCCTTAATTCGCGACATCTTTGTAATATTTGAGGAAAGATGTTGACACTTTATATAAAGAGGGTATATACCAATATGTGTACCAAATTTAGTAGCTCTAGTTTCAAGGGTATTGATTCAAATTACGTTCGAAACGAGCGGACGGAAAAATTGCAAAATTTTTTTTTAGAAAATTTGTATATTTAAGGAAGGAAGTTTAACACTAGTTTGTTATAATCAGACCTGTTCCCATTTCTGTTTCCGATTAAATCATTTGAAAACCAAAATATAAGCTGTTCTGAATTCCGAAAATCCAATTGAAGACTGCTTGGCTAATTCCCAATTAAATACTCGTATATAAATTAAATAAAAAATATCAATTCGAAAACAGGACAACATAATCAAAACTAACACTTATAATGTGTTATTAATTAAATTCTAAGAACAAAAATAAGACGCCTGGATTTTAAATTTTCATCACAGAAATCATTTCAAATACAAAATAAGTGACTTTAAATGACGAAATATTAGTTAATTCAAAGTTAAATGTCTAAAATTCCAAAAACTCTTTAAATCTATGTAAGATACCACCAAATACAATATAGTAGCTATAAAGATGTGCCCCTCTACTTATGTTTCAATCAGAAGTTGAGTAATAACCACTTTTATGATCTTTCAAACAGCCTTAAGTCGAAAGGACTAAACGAATTAAGTAGTTTGAACAAAGGCTTGAGCATGGAGAGCTGGGGAGTGGTTGCTCAAAGCCACAGCCTGACAATGCAAGGGTATTAAAGTAACGCCCATTCAGATCGAGTCAAACAAGAAGTATGCAAAGCAATGCAAAAGAACAGCCAAAAGCAAAGTCGACTGCTGACACACATATGAATGCTGTCGGATGCTGTCGAAGGGGAGTACGGGGAGGGAAAGAGAGAGGGTGTTCTCAGTTTTTTGGTTTGGCCTGTTTACACATGTTATGGCCAACAGCTCGACTGGGAGCGGCACGAACTCCGTGTGCCGCCTCCTGCTGCTGTCAGCAACTTGTGCGCAATTGAAACTTATGAAATGCAAAAATGCTCGCCCCAAAAAACAACAAAAATAAAGGGAAAACAAGGAAAACAACACGACAGGCAGCAATAACAAATGTGGAATCAAGAAAATATGCAAAAAGAAAGAAAATCAAAAAACAAAAAACCAAAATGCACAATGCAAGTTAAACAAAAGTTTTATGCAACATTCAGCGGAAGCGGAAACGCATGTTGCGCCATTGCAATGGCGGCGCAAACCCATTGTTTGCCAGCACACAAAACAAAACAAAAAACCGAATTGAAAACAAAAAAGAATTGAATACAAATGTTGTACGAGTATTTTACAGACAAGTGGCCTAAATGCAATTCAATAGTTAACTTTTGGCCCTATTGTTGCCGGGGCCAGCAACAAGGCTGGCAGGCTTTATGCGTTTATCTCAACGGCTGATAGCAGGCAGTTCAACGATCCCTTCTATAAACTGGCCAACAGCATCGAAACATAATTAAAGTGCCAAAGAAAGATGGCAATTGCCGTTAGCCACAGCCAATTAACTGCGTCGCGTTGCCGCGCTGCCTCGAACTTTGAACAATGGCAACGGCAAAGGCAGCAGCAGCAACAGCAGCCGCTGCAGCAACAACAATGATGCCACCAAGAGGCAAGGCAATCATAAAGTCACTTGCTGCACGGAAATTGCAAGTTGCGGTCAGAAATGGCACGTGGCTAAGCGCTGAACGACGGGACGCTCGCTCGTCCGTAAGTATGCAGCAGTTTTTCACAGTTTTCACTAAATTTTCCACAAGCGCAACAACAGCGGAAATTGCAAACTGCGGCTGCTGCCGGCCATGACATGCGGAGTGTGGCAGGCAGCCCAGACATTCTTATTTATTTAAAACTTGCTAAGAAAACTACGCTTTTCTAATTATAGATATATAGCAATGCCTGTATATACTGCATATAATATATGCACATCATCTAATTGATGAGACACCCTAAGCATACGAATCGTTTGTTTTGATCAATGATATAAAATTATTATTTATTTATAATGATTATAAAAAAAAACCGATTCCCAAGAATTCAAAGAAGCCCTATACCATACCATACCATACCTATTTTAGAGGTCTACTGTTGATCGCCCTTCTCTGCGATTCTCAAGAAGTGAAAGGAGTCCCATACATTTGCCTACCTTGGAGGTCTACTGTAGATCGCCTTTCTCTGCGATTCTCAAGAATTGAAGTGAGTCCCATACATTTGCCTACCTTGGAGGTCTACTGTAGATCGCCTTTCTCTGCGATTCTCAAGAACTGAAGGGAGTCCCATACAATTGCCTACCTTGGAGGTCTACTGTAGATCGCCTTTCTCTGCGATTCTCAAGAATTGAATGGAGTCCCATACAATTGCCTATTTTCACAGTCTCCTGTTAGCCGCCCTTCTCTGCGATTCTCAAGAATTGAAGGGAGTCCCATACAATTGCCTATTTTCACAGTCTCCTGTTAGCCGCCCTTCTCTGCGATTCTCAAGAATTGAAGGGAGTCCCATACAATTGCCTATTTTCACAGTCTCCAGTAAGCCGCCCTTCTCTGCGATTCTCAAGAATTGAAGGGAGCCCCATACAATTGCCTACCTTGGAGGTCTACTATAGATCGCCTATCTCGATTCTCAAGAATTGTAGGGACTCTAGTGGTATATATGCATACATATTTATTTTTAAACAGCTTAAAGTGCCAATTGCAGCTGATGATGGACGCCGCTGTCCTTCGGAGGCTGCACAAGCTCCAGTTCAAAGAGCTGCGGCTGCTGCTTGTGGTGATCGGCCACCAGCTCCAGTTCGAAGTGTGGCTGTGGCTTCGGCTCCGGCTGCTTGAGCTCCAGCTCAAACTGATGGTGCTGTGGCTGCTTGTGCTGACCGGCGACAACAGTCAGCTCAATGGGTTGGGGCTTCTGCTCTGGCTGCTGCTGCTTGATTTCTACCTCAATCTGATGATACATTGGATTCTGGTGATGATCAGCAACAACTTCCAGCTCAATATGTTCAGACTTCTGCTCTGGGTGCTTGATTTCCACCTCCACATGTTGTGGTTTCTGCTCGTGCTTAATTTCCACTAAAGCATGTGCTGGCTGGTGTGGAAGTGGCTGCTCGTGCTTGATATCCACTGCCATATAGTTGGGCTTGTCCTCCGGATGATAGGGCGCTATTTCCACCACCAAATGCTCAGTTTTAGGAGGACGCACCTCAGCATGAATGTGGTCGTATTCAGAGGCTTGGAATTTGGGAGAATTTGGCTTTGGTGAGACCTTGGCGGGCGGACCAGCACGTGCCAGCGACAGGCCAACGCTGCTGCCCACCAGTGCAACCAAAACAACTAGAACTGTGGCTTTCATCTCGACGCAAAGGCTTGGACAAAACTGTGACTTTTATATGGCTGCAGCGCCACTTAAATAGTCGAAAAGTTGGTTGCACATTTACCTAGTTAATTAGGCGTCAATAACTTGCGTTATCACCACGCTCAACAGAAACAGACTGGGGCACAACCCACAACATGGCCAATTACATGTGATTAGATAAGAAGCAGACGGAGAAACCGTCGAACCGGTAGCTGTATATTGTATCTAAAAATTATAATTAAACACTAGAGAGAAAACCGCAATAAACTGGCAAATTGCTGTTTACTGTTTAATGAATGAAGTTTCAAGTTATGTCAACGAAATGTCATAGATTCGCACCAAATGATCCTCTCCACAGCTGGCCAATTGCAGTTGCTGACCTGGTCGAAACTGTAAACGCTTTACAGTCAAGTGATGCGCCCGACTGCAACAAATATAAAGAATTGTTTATAAAGTGTTTTTGATGGATTGTAGCACAACTTACTCCTTGTTCAAATCGCAGCTCAACTGCCACTGTCCATTGGCAAACTGATATATCTTTATAATGCCACTCTCCGTGCCCAGAGCCAGCACATAGTTCTGACTCTTCTTGTCCAAACAGCGCTGAGCAAAACAGACGGCTGTTATAGATTCATTCTTCAGCTCCAGCGTGCCAGCAGCTTGCCAGCCATTTAGGGAGCTTGCTTTGGACTCCGATTGCTTCTCCGACTGAGTCCAGATCACCACTTTGCCATCGCGTGAGCTGGTGGCAAAGTATTTGCCATCGTGCGACCAATCACACGACCAAATAATACGCGTATGCACGCCATTACTCTTGTCTGTGTTGGCTACCAGCGCGTAACTGCTGAGCGGCTCCTCCGCCTGCTGACGCTCGTACAGTGACCAGCGACGATCCCGGGAAACGGACAGCAAATAACGCGCATCTGGCGAGAAACGCAGCTGTGTAACGGTCAACAGATGACCGCTCAGCTTCTGCAGCTGCTTCCAGTTGGCTGTATTCCTGCAAGTGTCGTTCAAGTTAGTTGAGTCAAGCCAACTGCTCGCTTCATACTTACCAGAGTATAATCTGTGCATGTTCTGCATTGCTGGCGCGACACGTAGAGGCCAACAACTGGCCATCGGGCGTGGCTGCCAATGCATACAGTTCATAGCCATGTCCGTAAAGCTTTTGCAGTTCCGGCCACAAAGTATTCTGCATTAGCGTCTCCTCCTGTGGCGGCGTTTGCAGCGTTATTGGCACAAAGTAGGTATCTGGATACTCGTCCTTAGATGCTGAGGCCTTATCAGCAGCTGTTTCACTTTGTAGACCGCCTTGTTGGAGAGTCCCAGCGACGGCACTGAGGCGCCTTTGGGCAAAGCTGACAAGCAAATGACAGTGCACAAAATAATGATTATCCATGATTTGTTGAATCCTTTTTAACTTTTTCCTCTGCCACTTCTCCATGGACACTTTACTCTCGTTTATCACATACAGACACTCACACTTCACAAACAAATCATATAAATCTCGCGATCACGTTCAGTTATTCAGTTATTGCTCTAACCCACACATTGAAGCTATGCAACAAATTTGTAATTTCATTTTGACGTAAAATGTGGAGAAAAAACCAAACATTCATACTTTAATGTTTAAAATTTTAGCAGAGACTACTAAGTTAGTAGTACTAACGAACTGTATAGAAAGAACATATCTCTTTCCAAGAATCAAGAGTCTTTTAAATATAAAAAGTGCAGCCACTTACAATCCAACAGAGCATCGCCTGCCGCATCATTATCCAGTCCACTGATGTGTCGAAAGTTTTCTATGAAATTCGCAGGTGCTTGGAATGTGCGTACAATCTTCTCCTCTGCGCCACTGGCAAACTTGTAGCGTGAGAGCAGCGCTAGCGTTTGCATATCATAGCCATGCACCTGGGGACGCGCTAGTTCGTGCCAGGTAGGCGACTGATCAGCCTGCAGCCAGGGCGCATGTAGGCGCGTGGTTTGATCTGCTGAGACAGTCATTAGATAGGTGCCATCATGCTCCCAGGCCAAGTCGCGCACTTGGCCATAGTGGCCACCAACAATGACATTGGAGGTCCAGAGCTTCGGCTGTTCCTGGTTCTGATTCCATATGTGAAAGCCGCCCTGATAGCTGTGCGCCATAATAGAACGACCATCGTGCGCGAATTTGCCGCCAAAGAAACCCATTGAATTGCCGCCAACCTCGCCAACGCGCACCTGTTCCAGCCACACACCTTGCTCCGTGGGCGCCCAGACGATGAGAGTTTTGTCAATCGAGGCGGAAAGCAAGCGTAGCTCTAAAACGAAGTGGTTAAATAGGATTGGGAACGTAATTATTGCTTTAACATACCTTGATTTGCATCCTTGTGCCAGTGCACGCCATAGATCCAACCCTCGTGCCCGTAGAGCACTGATTCTAGACTGACTGCATACCAAGCATCTTCACCCAGTTGCAGAATCTTCTCCTCAACGCGTAGTTCGCCACTTTCAGCATCGCTGAAGTCTAAGATGTCGACGCGATTCTCACGCATTTGCTGCTCACTGCGCGACGCAATGCGCCACAGACGTATAAAATTATCCTGCGAGCCGCTGGCCAGCAGCAAATCATCGCCATCGTAGACAAAGTCTAGGCCGCGCACCCAATCCTCATGGCCGCACAGCTTATGAACCCGTTCAAACTTCCCGGAGCTGGCATCGCCGCTGCCAGCCGACTGTTCCGCCCACAGAGAAACAGTCTCATCATCAGCACTAAAGGCTAGAAGGACATGCTCGCTTTTGGGCAGCTGTGTGAGACGCAAGGAGAAGCAGAAGCCACCACCCAGCTGCACAGTTTGAAAGCAGCTGAGCTCGTCATCGGGCTGCAGATGCCACAATTTTAGGCTGTTATCAGCGGCAGCCGTGGCCAGTAACCAAACGCCACTTGGACGACGCACACCATCTACAGCATTCACGCCACTTTCATGTCCTTTAAGCAATATGCGCTTTCTAGCGCCACTGTTGTCCAATTGCCACAAAACTGCGTTGGCATCATCCGCACCGGAAATCAGCTGATGCTCGTCCAGCCATTTGACCGTATTCACACGCTTTGTGTGCTCTACCAGCGTATACAGTATCTTGGCCGAATTGCCATTGTGCTGCAATAAATAATCGTTTACAATAGAATCCAAAATTGTATATTGTTGTTGTCTTACCCGGGGATCCAGCACAGCAACCGCATTGCAGGCGCCATAAGCAATCAAACCACTTGGACCCCAATCGGCGCACTCTGTGGTGCGATTGCAGGCCACTGAGGTATATAAATTTGTTACTTGCATGCCAATTTTACACTTGAAACGCAATATTTATTTTCTTTTGCACGTGCGTGCATTGAGCGTTGAATGCTCGCAAAACTGTAGCCGCTAACAGCTGTTGCATTTACAGCTGTTTAGGGCAGTGGAAGCGAGACAACAGCTTGTTACTTAACAGAGTTGTCAAGGCGCGTAATGCATTAAAAATATTAAGGCGTCAAGCAATAAAAACAGAAACCCAAGTTAATATAATGCAAATACAAGAAAACAGACACCTGCAATAGCTAAACTAAATTAAACTATTGTTGTACAATGCAATTTTTACTTAAATAGTTGCAAAATAAACAAACTTAGTTTCCACCAGTGCAGCTCGACAACACTGTGCTGTTTATAAATAAACATTGTTTGTATGTACACTTGTATCGTCTGGCCGTGCATTGGAAAAAATCAGCCCTCAATTGTTAAAAGTGCAGCTACAGCGAGGAGGCAGCTTCGTTTAATTAAAAGTAATTTGCATAATTGACTCGATTGTAGTCATAGCTCACTTAACAAGCTCAGTCTAACAACACCCAGCGCGCAGTCTGCACAGTTTTAGCGCTTTTCTGACTCATTCAAGTTTATCTCTGAATAAATATTATTTTATCGCTACCTTGTTTAGGAGAAAAATGCATGAATGTGTTTCGCCAGCAGCATAATCGAAGCGCATAAGAAGTTATTTATAGCGCCAGAGCTAGAGGTTAGAGACAGCGCCGCGCCCTCGCCCTCGCCTTCAAGCGCTAGCAGCAGACGCAAATATTCAGGCAATATGTCCCGCAGCAAGTCCCGCCTACAGACGGAGGTGTGCGGCGATTGTGGTGCAACGGGTGAGTACATTAGATCAGGCATGATCTCAGCGCAACGCCACTGACCCACACTGTGTTCTCTCCCCCTAACCAGATCCCTCCTGGGCATCCATTAATCGCGGCATTTTGCTCTGCGCGGATTGTTGTTCGGTGCATCGTAGCTTGGGTCGCCATATATCCATTGTTAAGTCGCTGCGTCAGGGCAACTGGGAGCCTTCGGTGCTGAATTTTGTCAACTCTTTGAATGCACATGGTGCCAACAGCGTTTGGGAGCATCATCTGCTGGATGGCAGCACCAATTCATCGGGTGGCAAACATGTGCCACGTTGGCGCAAGCCAACGCCCAAGGATGCACTGCACCCGACCAAGTCGGACTTCATTAAGGCCAAGCATGTCAATTTGAACTTTGTGCTGAAGCCCAGCTTGCAGGATGATGACGACTCCAGTGGCGGTGGCAGCAATCTCGAACAGGAGCTCAGCAGGCAGCTGCATGCAAGCGTGCGCACCAGCAATCTAGAGACATCGTTGCGTTTCCTAGTCCAGGGCGCCGACCCGAATTACTATCACGAGGAAAAGTGCTCAACGCCGCTGCACATGGCAGCCAAATTTGGACAGGCATCGCAAATTGAAATGCTGCTGATCTATGGCGCGGATGTGAACGCATTGGATGCCAATGGCATGACGCCGCTTGAGCTGGCCAAGGCCAACAATCATAGCACCATAGCGGAGCGTTTGCTGGATGCCATGTACGATGTTACGGACAGACTTATTGTCTTCATGGGCGGCAAGAAGCCCGATCATGCTGTAAGTTGCCTGCCCGCGGTTTAATAATAAAGTCATGGCTAAGTCAAATGTAATCCTTTGCAGAGCGGTCGCCATTTGATCATACCGGAGACAAACAGCGCCGAAATCAGCGAGCAATTGAAAATAGCACGCGGCAAGCTGCAGCTGGTGCCAAACAAAATGTTTGAGGAGCTGGCCATGGATCTATATGATGAAGTTGATCGACGCGAATGCGAAGCCAGTGAGTGATAGTTTTGCTTTTTTATAAGCCATAAATGCGTTAATATGTTCTTTGGATAACTTGCAGTTTGGTCCACCAGCACGCTAAATGCTGATCATGCAACTGTGCCATTTTTGCCAGCAAATCCATTTTTGAGCGCCACGCGCAATCAGGTCTGGCCTTCTCATTTACCCTTACAACAAATGAACTAATTGATTTCACCTAACCACAGGGTCGTCAAAAGCTGGCACGTTTCAATCGCGCTGAATTTGCCGGTCTGCTAACTGATGTGCTAATCGATGCGCTGCGACGCCAGAATATGGCCAATTTGCGGCCGATGGATGCGCCATTGCCAACGCAGTCGTTGCAATTGTTGCCCTATGGCAATAATTCAACAATGTACGGCAGCTCGTTTGAACAGAGTGTGCATGATCCAAATTTATCGGATGATGAGCCCATCTACGATCCGGTGGCCAGCGATGATGACTATGCGCCGGTGCCCCCAATGGCCCAGCAGGTAAACTTAATGCGCCAAAAGATACTCAAGCTGAACAATAGCTTCGGTTAGCCTAAGACTATAACACTTATAACCTGCTGTAACGTCCTCCATGTGTGTTCCAACTGGTCATTGTAGTACCTAGCTCAAATGTTTACATACTCCTACATACAAAAACATATATGCAAACCTTATTAGCCGTCAACAAAGTAGACATCCAACTAGTTGTAAGCTTTTACTAGTCAATAGTCTATAACCAAAATTAAATAAAACTAGTTGCTAATTTTAAAGGTGTAGTTTAACTGCCATTAGAGCTATTATTGATGTCAGATCTTAGCTTTTAACGTTTGCTTGTTTGATTTAAGTTGATTTTCTTATGATTTACTTATTGTTTGTTTATTTTGCTTACTCAGGCCATTGTACACACGCCGCCAGGCAATGCGAGCTCACAGAACGAAATGGCAACTTTGCGCAAGCAGCTCAACGAATATAAGTCGGAGATAAGTCAGCTGAAGAACGCGGTGCAACAGCTCGCTAGCGAGAATTCGAAGCTCAAATCGAAATTCAGCAGCGCCTCCAACAACAGCGTCTACGACGAGCCACTGTGAGCCTGCTCCCCATTTAATTTCACTTTTATTTGCATTTTTATGCTTTATATGATTTGTTTTTCTTATTTTTATGTTTAGTCGCATTGATTTGAGCCTCAACAGTCCCGACTCGGAGCATGAGCCGCTGTCGCTGCCAGAGGGCAACGGTGCAGCTGGTGGTGCAGCTGCGGACAGCGCCTCATCCAATGCCTCCTCGAATCAGTCGACCATCAAACGACCCGCCAGCATGTATGAGCGTCGTCTGGCAACCAATTTTGTTAAGGGCAACAACGATGTGCGCAACACAACGAGCATGTACCAAATGGCTGGCGATGGCAAGCCGTTTGGTGAGGAGGTCAAGCTCCGTTCCGATTTGGTAACACGCTGCCTCAAGGAGCTCATTCAGGCCATGCATCCGGCCACCGAAGCCGATAAGCAATCGATAGCGCCACATGGCGAACGCATACGCAGCGCAGTGACAGATTTGATAGCGCTCTATGCAAATTTGGTAAGTTATGGACAGACTTTCCAGCGGATTTGTTTTCGAAGACTGAATTGAATCGTAAGGAACGTGACTTCATAGTCTCAAAACTGAACTTGTTGGTCACTATTTGTCCTTCAATTTAATTCATATTTGACTTTCCACAGCCACCAAATGCCAGCGAAACAACGCGCGAAACTCTCAAGCAGCTGACACGCAAGAATATACTCATCCAGCATGAGTGCGAGAATCTGCAGAAGTCCATTGAGGCGGATGACAAGCTGGCCATACAGAAGAACACGCTGGAGGTGCGCGACTGCGCTTTCCACATTGCCAGTGCCATCAAGACCTTGGTGCTGCAGTTCTATTGAATGACAATAAAAATAGTTTATAAGTAACCCAAAGTGTTTCAAGCATTTAATAGTATTAACCCTAAGACAGTTGTGTCCCCTAACAAAGTGCTTCCCTTAATTGAAACGAAATTGAATTTGTTTGCCAAATGAAGCAAAAACTTGTTTATTTGTATTAATAAATGTTTTACATAAAGCAATTGTTCAATATGTTCAATATACACAAAATGCATTAACATATTGAATGGAATATTTTGTTTACCAATTGTAAAATAGTTGAGCTTCTTCAGTTGTAGACAATGAAGAGAGTTTCTTGCTCATCCAAGCGATGTAAAATCAAAAAGAGTAAGGAAGTATTATAAGTGAATTGAATTTCAATAGATTTATAGCGAAGTTATTAAAGGATAAACAGCTCTTTGTTGCTGACGTTAGTACACACTATACATATACATATACATACACATATACACTACTATATTGTACATTTAGTTAACTTTTGTTTTTAAAGCATGGACATCTATGTATATTGTTTGTTTAATCAGTTTTGATACGACGCCTTCTACAATCTTCACCAGCTCTTGTTTAACTTGTATGTAATTGATTTGCTTGGTCTGTTTATATTTGTTGGCAATTCAATTGCATTTAATTGTTTCAAATATTGCGCATTGCTTTACTATGTTAACATTTACCGATCTATTTTTAGTTTATTTATGAGAAATGCTACACTTTGTTGCTTAGTACAGGAACTGCCAAAGCGTTTGTCATTTTCACCTATGTATGTATTTTCTCTCAGATGTTTTGCAAATAGACAGTTCGTGTATGGGTATATATAGAGTTAATATGATTGCATTATATTCCACAACAGTTTCATCAATTCAGCGCTCCAAAAGATCCCATAAAAATATATGCTCGTACAATACCTACAATATGCTTTCTATCTGTGGATAAAAGCCGTGTGTGCTCTCTAAAATATTGCTTGCCTTCTTCAGTTATTATGCTCACATATCCAACCTATACCGACACCATACACTAGCTAGAAGTTTTTTATTGAAACTAAAATCTATAATATTTCTACAACCTTTGCTGATCAACTTTCGGAATATTTTGGTGGAAAGGTTTATCGGAATGTCTGCTGTCTGTTTGTCTGTCTGTTTCAAAAACAATCTTAAAGCTCGGCTCACACTCTACTTGAATAAAAGTTTGTCTCTTGTAATCATTAAATATGAATAAAACATTTCATTTCGTAAACTTAAATTTATCAATTTGTCTAAACTTATAGTATTCAACTTTAGGTACATACAATATATTAATATCAATATAGTATCGAGTTCGTGTTTGTTTTTAAAAAGTCTTCAATCGTTTAAAAACAAACTTAGCAAAAATTAATAATAACAACAGCAATAAATAACGTACAGTATCTAAATATAAGTATATGTATAAACAAGATGATTTCCATCGATGCATAACTAAACTTGTACTACTTCCTTAACTCATATATGTCTTTCCGAATCGGTAACTGCCCTACTACTCGGTTCAAGTTGCCTACTACAAACAAAACAAAAAATGAGAAATCAAAAGTAAATGCACACAAATATATAAAACCAAAGAACTTTACTCGTCCTCCGCTTCGGTTATTGTAGAGTTCATAATGTGCGTCTCCTTCTTGTACAGCAGCTGACGATGATGCTGTGAAGTTCAAAAAAAGGATATGTGACTGAAGTAAGTAAAGCCATTTTGTGTTGTCTACCTCCTCGTTTTGTATCATAACAATGCGATGCTCCAGCTGTGGGGCCAGATCGCAAGTGGACTGCTCCAAATCATCCAATGAAGCGCGTCGCAGCATCTGCCAAGAGATAGAGAATTCATTAGCCAACAGTTGAGTGTTAAGTATGCTAACAGATTCATTACCTTCTGAGAATTGCCATGCGTTAGATCCATGGACTTGTTGTGATGACCCACCGACAATTTGCGTATGGGCGATGGACCATCCAGATCTAGATTGTCCAGACATTGAACCAGACTGTGCCGGCGCGACAGTGTCACCAGAGACTGTCGATGCTTTGTATTCTGGCCGCACTTGCGCGAATTGATGGCCTTAAAGTGGTTCTGCAGTGTAATGCCCAGCTCCGGACAGGCATCATCGTCCATCTAAAGCATACAAATCTTAGAGTCCATAATTCAGAGCAACTCAGGCGACACTTACCAGCACTTTGACATTCTTGAACATGGTGTAACCGTCGCAGCCCATGAATATATAGCTCTTGACGCACAGCTTGTAGGTCTGCTCCAGATTTAGATACTCATCGCCCACCTGTATGAGCTGAGGATCAATGCGTTTGCCGGGCGCACCCTTTGGGTCAAAGGCAAAACTAATGCCAGCCACTTGGGGAAAGCGACCCTCCAGCTTCGGATAGGCGGAGACACCATTCTCCAGCGCCTGCCACAACACGCGTCCGCTAACCTCCAGCAATATCAATGGATCTCGCATGGGTATTACATTAACCAGATCGCCCATTGTGAAGGCGCCCACGGGATGTATGCGATCCGAGCGAAAGGTGCCACCATTTAATATAACCACATCGGCACCAACAGCTGCCAGGACAACATCACACACCCAATTGCCCAGATTGGTTTCCTGTGTGCGCACACGCGAGAAGCGTCCATCCAGTTCCACGCTGAACACACCCATCACATCCGATAATTTGCTTTCAATGAACTCTGTGGGATAACAGAAAGTGGCAGATTATTAGATAGAGAAAGCTACTGAAGGTAAAATACTTCTCAAATTAAGGTTTTAGTGCATGGAAACATGGACTGTTAAAGTGCCTTAGTTATCTAAGCATTAAAGGATACACTTCTAACAATATGGAATACTATATCTTAATCCTAATCTTATGCGAACTTAGGTACTTAAAAGAGTGTCTAGCATATTTAATCCTTTACATTTTATAAGCCATTTCTTGAGTACACTGCTACTTACTGGCATATTTGGACAACTCCTGCTTAAGGACCGGATCCTCGGGTATTTTAGCCGTCACATCCACGCACTTGACATCCGTTGTGAACTGAGTGCGATTATTTGGCCGTCGCTCGATGGTTATAACAGAGAACTGTTGGAAATCTGTGCCCGATTTGACAATCATTTTGCCATTGATCTCGGTGACTTCACGCACATGATCGTGACCACCTAAGATAATGTCAATGCCGTTGCACTTCTCGGCCAGATTAATGTCGTTGGGTGTACGCATGTGCGTGAGGGCAATGATCAGATCACAGCCCTCATTGCGCAGCTCCCGAGCAAGACGATTGCCAGCCTCCACATAATCAATGTAGGTGACTTCGGTGGGATCGATGGTGGGCAATGTTTCAAGCCATTCCCGCTCCACGAGACCCATTAGACCAATCGAGATTTGATTGTGTAAAATGAAGTGGGAGATTTTGCCACCGCCCAGCGGGCGACCAGTTTCGTTGTCAACCACATTGGACATGAGCCAGGGAAACTCAGTTTGTTTGATCAGATTAACCAGTACATCCAGGCCATGATCTAGAATAGAAACAATATTAATATGCGAAAATAGAAAGTGTATATTTTCAATGGGAAAAGATTAGTTTATCCTGCATACGTCCAAGGCATTGAAGTGAACACTTTAAAGGATTAACAGCTTGCTCTTTTAGCAGTATAGATACCTTTAACATAACATTAACATTTGATGTGATATCTATAACTAACATTAACATTTTGTTCGATACCTTTAACAGAAACATTAACATTTGCGATACCTTTAACACAAACATTAACATTTGCGATACCTTTAACAGGAACATTAACATTTGCGATACCTTTAACAGAAACATTTACATTTGCTGTGTTCAGCCCAAGGACATATACAAAAGTCACTAAAATTAACTCAAATCTTTAAAAGAACTCACCAAAATCATGATTACCAAACACAGCGCAATGTGTGCCCACTTGATTGAGTACGGGTATCATTTGTTCGCCTTGCGTGAAGGTGCTCACTGTGGAAGAGTATAGAGCTCCAATTAGTCAAGTTCAAGTTAAGGCCTGGTCAGACTATCAAACATTTACGTGCAATGTCAAAATTGTACATGAAAATATGACATTGCGTTCAAACTGACGCCACACAATTAAGCATGTAAATATTAGATAGTGTAAACAGTTTCAGATCTTCCAAGAGCACTTACGCATGCTGGGTGAGAAGGCATCACCGCTAAATAGAACAAGTGGATTCAAATGCGCATAGCTCTTAATGGCGGTTGCAAAGCGTGCGGCGCCACCAATTGGCTCCGTCTCGGCCATGGACTCAATGTTGTAGACATCGTTGTAGTGCAATATGGTCAACGGCTTGTCCTCGCCCTCCGTCATCTTGAGCAGCTTCTTGGTCTTCTCCAGCTGTGACGATATCGATGTGGAGCGTCCGGTTAACCCGTTGGATGTGGCACGCACGCGATGCCTCGGACTTTGAGGTTGGCTAACGGAGGCGTAGGCTCGTGTGCGTGTCAGAAACTTGGTATCGCAGGTATCCTCGGCCTGGGCCAGTCCAATGCACCCCGCTGAGATTGTGGAGCCGCTTAGCGAGCCCTCGGCGCTTGCTGTGCTCGAGGCAGATACGGCCACCGTTGGTGGCAGCGACAAGTCCAGAGATCGAAAGTTGGGATTGGTGCTCTGCAGCATGGACAGCGTGCGTGTGCCTGCGTCCCTCACCTCAATGGAAGCCTGTCAAATTACAGAGCACATAAGCAATGGGAAAACATTGGATATAAGCTGAATAGATACGCATAAATAACAACCATAGACAACAACATCAAGAGGAGCTCAGATTTGGTAAATCTGCTAGGGTATAGTTTGTAGAAGGGTAGCATTTCTTGCCAGAGTAGACAGTTTACAAATAAGCCCCAAATCGATAAGGCTTTGCTTATAAAAATAACAAAGCAACTCTGTAAATATATAAATATGTTCTAAAAACAATACAAAAATGCAAAATTTAAAAACAAAAATTGCATTAATTAAGAATATAAATTTATAACAAGAATATTTAATAACTATATAATAAGAAAGCCCAAAATCTAAAAAAAAATGCATGAATTTAAAAAAAAAAAACTATCATTTAGAATACAAATTTAAAACAAAAAATGTTTTAAATGTATAATAAAATAGAGTAAAATGTAAAAAGAATACAAATTTATAACAAAAATGTTTAATAACTATATAATAAAATAGAGTAAAATGTAAAAAAAAAACCAACCATATATTAAAAAGAAAAAAAACTATTCACTTAGAGTACAAATTTATAGCAAAAAGGTTTTTAAGAAAATTGCCAACAATTGTCAGAGTCAAGGCAATAAGTTTTAACAGTGTGAAACGTTTTAAATAGTTCAATAATATAATTTGATAAGCTTAATATAATAAATAGAAATTGGCATACAAATATAAAAGATATTTCAATAAATATTCCCAAAATTGACAAGCTATAAAGGAAATAAGTCTCAACAGTCTTGTATGCATGAAATAGTTCAATATGATATTTTGAAAGAGTGAACTCTTAAGAGTTGTAGGATGATATTTCTGTATTCATTCTCTGTATTCAGTTGAGACATATTTCGTGCCTTAAAGTACAATATTTCATGGAACCATCGAGAAGTTTTGCCTTAATAAGCATGTAAGCGACACAAATAGCCGGGAGTAAAGGTTTACAGGGTAAGAGGGCTATTTAGGGGTACACAGGATGAACTGTTTGGAGGGGTAAGGGTGCGATTGCATTCCGTAAAAGCTTGTGCAGGATTACGTTACGATTACAATAAAGATGGTGTGTGTGTGTGTGTGTGTGTGTGTGTGTGTGTGGGTAAGGGTGTAATTTAGTATAGTAATTAGAGCCGAGTGGCTGCTGTGCTTGCTAAGCTATAAATAGCCATATAGAGGAGTACGCTGGAGTGCAACATACATATATATATATGCTAAGTATATATACTTTGTTAAGAGTTAAGAGAGTAAGAGAGAGTTGGGTAAACAGAAACCTGCTTCAGCCAGCCAACAACATTGCCCATGGCTGCTCCGCGATTGCCGCCCGTCAAATGAACCAAGCGGCGACTTGAACTTGACACGTTGCCAGAGCCCGTGGCAGAGTTTGGGGCAGCAGCTGTTGCTGCTGCTGTTGCTGCTGCTGTTGCTGTTGCTGCTGGTGCTACTGGTGCTGCTGTTGTGGGTGTTGGCCCAGCAACACCGCTCTCAAGGCCGCCTCCACCTCCACCGCCACCTCCGCCGCCGTCATTGCTGCTGTTTTTGATGTTGCTCATCCTGCAGTTGCTGCACAGAAGCGAAAGAGAGTGTTGTTGCAAGGCTTGTCAGTTTGCGTCAACCACTTACAACATATTTGTGGCATATTTAAGACTACGTTGACGCATTGTAGACAACAACTAAATAGCTGGCAGAACTCAACTAAACAAAACCAAAATCAAAACAAAACGATTTTCGTAATTTATGCGACAAACTAAAAATATAAATGCGCGCCTTCAAATTTGTACACAACAAATATTATGTGTATATAATTATTTATTTTTAAATTTGTTTTGTATTATTTATTGTTATTTCGTTTGAAAAATGCTGCAGAAATTCAACGCGAGCGTCGCACGTTCAGAAACGACACTAAAATGCAAAAGTGAGCCAACAATTGTTGAATGCAAAAGTTTTCAACTCAAATTGAATAATTTCAGTGCAGCAAAACAAACAAAAGGCAACATTTAAAACAAGCACAAAAATAAGAGATACAGTGGCAGCGGGAGGCGGGAGGCGGGGAGCGGGAGCGGGGGATGGAGAATGAGAGTGAGAGTGAGAGTGAACAAAGGCACTCAAAACGAAAATGAAATCGAAATCGAAATCGAAAGATCTAAGAGAGAGCTCATAGCAAATAGTAGATTGTAAGCACACAAATACTACAGGCACTCTTCCCTTGTAAAATGCATTATCTATTATTCTATCAACAAAGTTGTGTCAACAATAACAAGAGCAATAACGAGAGCATATTGTCTTTGGACAACAACGACTGCTGAATGCCCTACAGTAAACAAAAACAAGTAAGAACGTTGCAGTCGGACGTATACGACAGCAAAACACTCTGTTCCCAGTCCGGTATAATTTGAGAGACGCGAGACTCTACCTGTACAGGTGTGGGAGATATAGATCTTGTTCATTTGCGGGGGAGGGGTGGGGGGTCGAACATTTTTTGATGCAGATCTGTCAGGAATCTCAACATTTGTCTGTATACCAAATTTGATGACTCTACCTCTACAGGTGTGGGAGATATCGATTTTTGGGGGAGGGAGTGGGGGTGGCAAATATTTTTGGATGCAGATCTGTCAGGAATCTCAACATTTGTCTGTATACCAAATTTGATGACTCTACCTGTACAGGTGTGGGAGATGTCGATTTTATTCATTTGCGGGAAAGGGGGTGGGGGAGTCGAACATTTTTTTATGCAGATCTGTCAGGAATCTCAACATTAGTCTGTATGACAAATTTTGGTGACTATAGCCTTAAAAATGTGGAAGATACAGGTTTTCGTCAAATTGTGTGTGGAAGGGGGTGGCGGTGGGGGGCGATCTTGACACTTTATAAACTGAGGGTATACACCAACTTGTGTACTAAGTTTCCCTTCGGGAACAGAGTATAAAAATATCTGTTGTTTGCGCATTACAGATATGATACAGAATACAGAATGATAGTCAACCCCCGATCCCACTTTTGATTCAGACTAAGTCATGCGGCATCAAAATTGCTTACTGTAATGCATTTTCCCTCTGTTCGGCACTACGAAAACGCTTTCTTGACCAACTTAAGTGTTTATTTTTATTAAACTTAACTTAAATAATATTTTTAAAATCGGTGCTTATAATAATTCAAAAAATATCAATAATGATACAAGAATCTTAACAAACAACAAGGCTTATTTGGCTTTCACAATGTCCTTATAAACAATTTCTATTGAAATCCCAAAAATGTATGATAAGCTTGACCTGAGTCCGCTAAATAAGAACCTAAATACCAAATTTGTTGTACCTAGTCTCACAGTATCCGAGATCCTTGGATTCGTACATACGGACGGACAGACAGATGACTGGGAGCAGATCGATTGATCGATTAATACTGATCAAAGATATACTATGAATATACTCGGAGAATCTTCTGCCTGTTACATACATTTTGCACCGTTTTAGTAACCCTTTTAGCCTATAATTTGGGAACAGGGTGTAAAAACATGATTTCTGGGAGCACGTATACTAAATATTCAAGCGTATGACATCATTTATTGTTTACAAACTAACTTCAAAATCTTATTATTACTTGAAATTTAAATGCTGTCTGTAAGTAAATTAAGTGTACTTCATATTAAGAATTTAACTTGCAGTTCACAGCTCAAAGCGGAGATATTTTCAAGTTTAAATTTCCATCAAGATTAATTAGCTTGAGATGCTTTCTATTCTTCAATTTACAATGCTATCAAATTGTATAGACATTGTCGTATTCGGTCTTACAACGAATACGCATCATTTAACAATTTCATGGCTGAAACCACTCAACTGCCAGAGCAATAGCAGGCGAACACACAAGCATCTCACAGACACAGATGCAGATACAGATACAGATACAGATACAGATACATTATTGAGATTGAGCACGCTAGTTTTGCAGTTGTACACACATCCACACCCAGCAGTGGCAATGATAATGAAAGCAGAGCAACAAATGAATTTAAGATGCACATTACGTATACGCAATGTTTAGAGCCCCCGCACAAGGTCGGAATTGGATTGGGATATGGCAAGAGCTACGGATACGAGTACGCCCTTAGCTGGTTGCGAATGTGTGCCATACATACATATATTTACCACATATATACATATGTACATATATGAAATGCATACCAAATGCCAAACACAACTATCTGCGAAGCCACTGACAACAAATATGTCCGCTCGAATACATATTCGCCCACATTTACGAGTAGTCGTATAAGCCATAAAAATGTGGTTTTTGCCGCCGTCATGGCAGCTGAACTACAAAATTACTGACAGGATATGAGCTGCACAGCAGCACAAGCCGAAAGCCAGCTAAAAGGATACCACTCATGGGCACAAATCAACCGTCAAATTCGTTGGCAGCCCTAGAAATGAACGTTGCTGGCTTAAACTGTGCAAAGAACTACTCCCAACTGGCTGCTAACCGGCTACTGCTGGTCCGTGCAAATCATCAGCTACGAGTATTATTAATTAAATTCAATTAAGCAATTTAACTGCGGGCAACAGTTCAGAACTCAGGAACTATTTAAGCTACGTTGAGAAAATTTAGTATGCAGGCGGTGGCTATTAAGTTATACTCATTTCAAGAATAACAAGTAAGAATGCTATAGTCGAGTATACCCGACTACGAAACTCCCTGTACCCAGGTCTAAAACATCCAATCACATCTAAGTCCACTTACCCATACACACACACATACACAAAGACGCACGCACACAGGCGGCAAAAGTGGCTGTGCTTCTTCTTCCCCCTCTCGCTGCATTACTGAATCTTCTTTCGTGAATAACTTCCGTGTTTATTATCCGATCGACTTGAAATTTGGACAGTAGATTAAGAGAGACTAAAGTATTGTACATGTCAAATCTTAAAGCTATATCTTGAAAATTGTTACTGTAAAACGGTTTTAATCGATTTGCGGGGGAACGGGGGACATATCTGAAATATGAAACAAACTTGATCTGCGTATGGTATACAGGAACCTACATTTCAAATTTGGTGTCTCTAGCTCTTGTAGTTGCTGAGATCTACGCGTTCATACAGACGGACAGACAGACGGACATGGGCAAATCGAAATCTCTTTTGATACTGATCAAGAATATATATACTTTATAGGGTCGGAGATGTCTCCTTTTGTCTGTTACATACATTTGCACATTTACCCATTTTATGGGTACAGGGAGTAAATAGTTATCATAAATTTAAGGCACGTACTCGCAATCGTTGCACTTGGCCGCATTAAATGATTGCCCTGTCAGGCACTTGGAATGTCCCTGAGGTCGCGTTCAGTTGAAGGTAAAAGCCAAGGATATGAACATCAAATGCCAGTAACGGGCCAAACAATTGCAGGCAATCGTTGTTCTAGTCTCAAAGTGCACTGCCTTAATACACAGACAAAGTGAAAGCCAATAAACCCACACGAGAGCCTCATTTCAAAGCAGACACCTTTGTAGAAAGTCGAAAGTCAAGGGTCAATTGACGACTGCTTGAACAGCCATGTGCAAAAAAACAAATCAAGGAAGTTTATAAGTGTGTGTGTGTGTGTGTGTGTGTGTCGAGGCCAACATGTAAGGTTCCTTTGTGGCGCACAGCGTTAAGGTCGAGAAGTCAAAAATTGTTAGAACCCGTTGGAACCCCCAGGGTCTCAAGTTAGCAAAGGCGCGTGCCAAATACATTCTCGTGAAACTTTCGACTGAAAACACATATACACAAATACCGCATATGTGTGTGTTAGCGGAAGTAGGGATACACACATGTTTGATTACCATATTAAGTATACGTAACGGGCAGTGCAATATTCTTCACATAAGGCACGAAAATGAAAGCCAAAATAACATATAATATAAAAACAAGAAGGTTGCAGTCGGACGTACCCGACAGCAGAATACTCTGTTCCCAGTCTGGTATAATTTGAGAGACGCGAAGAACAGTAGTCAGTATACCAAATTTGATGTCTCTACCTGTACAGGTGTGGGAGATATAGATTTTGCTCATTTGCGGGGGAGGGGGTGGGCGGGTCGAACATTTTTTGATGCAGATTTGTCCAAGGAGTCCACATTAGTCTGTATGCCAAATAAGGTGACTCTATCTTTGAAACTCTCGGAGATATACACCTTGAAAAAGGTGTTTTGGGGTTATCATATGCCGATTTGCGAGGGAGGAGGTGGGGGGGTCGAATATTTTTTTATGCAGATTTGTCAGGAATCCCAACATTAGTCTGTATGCCAAATTTAGTGACTATAGCTTTAAAAATGGGGAAGATACAGGTTTTCGTCAAATTGGGTGTGGATAGGGTGGCTGTGGGGGGCGATCTTGACACTTTATAAACTGAGGGTATACACCCACATGTGTACTAAATTTGGTTGCTCTCGCTTCAAGTGTGTGGACAAAAATTGCGTTCATACGGACAGACGTACAGACGGACATTTCGCAAACCCAATATACTCATTTTACCTTCGGGAACAGAGTATAAAAAAAGGAAAGTGTGTTAAAGGGAAAGAAACAAATCAGTGCTGAATTATTTACAAATTTAATTTGAAATCTCTGGCCCTCGTTTATATTATAAATCAGCTGTATTGAAGCATATATGTAAGTAGCTTAAGGTAAATCAGTTGAATTTGATTTTCGACAGACAGACAAGTATTTACCCTCATCAAAATCAAAATGTGTTGAATGTGAAATATGCGGCGGATATTAGATAAATTTAGAAAATCTCATTTCAAATCAAATGTAAAAGTAGCAAAAGTATTTGTGTCTTAAATTTCAGCTTATATTTTAAAGTTTGAAGTACCCTCAAGCCTGTGGCCATAATTTCACTTTGATGATGAATTATTAAGCAGTGCTGATTGCTTTCAAATCAATAAGCAATTAAGGCCCTTATAAAAACGCGTATTTGCAATAATTATATACATTTTCTTTAGCCAACTCAAAAACCCCACAAGTAACTTACGTGCGTAGAAAGTTTCGTTCCAGAAATGGTCTCGTTACGAGTACTATTCTTGGCCTTGGCGACCTTGTGGTATGGTATGGTTTCCTGGCCAACAACTATTTACAGACGAACCAGGCTCGTTAAAACGTTCCAAATGCTGCTGCTCTGGCTATAAGTGAAAAAATGAATATTCAAATATTATTTTTATATAGAAATGCAATTTGTTAAGAACTTTAATTATGCAGTCTGGAGAACACATGCACCCACTTATTGCTCTACAATAAAAATTCCAGTATTGCGCAGTTTGTAAACAATTTTTGCAAAATAGGAAACGCATTCAAACTGCGCATCCCACGCACACCTGAAGCTGTTGACGCTTCAGACTGTAGTGGGCGTTGGGAGCAGAGTTTCATCAGCCTGATTGGCTGCGGGGTTGTGAAAACGGGGGAGGGCAATGGCATGTTTTGCAGCGCTGCCCCCTCACCGGGTTTAAGCATGCTGTTCTCTTAACCGTGCCCTTATATGGCCTTAGGGCCTCATGGTTACAATCGATACTTCTCGAAAATTCAATGCTTGCCGCTTTCTACATCTATCTATATTTTGTTGTTGATTGCTCATGCTTTATTTTGAGAAGTGAAATTCCTTGGTAAGTACCATACGTCATATCCATACAAGTACTTTCGTCTGGAGTAGTCGAAAAATATGTCCATCAAAATTGTAATTGATGCTTGAAAAGCTTAACATAAATTGAATGTGCCAAAGAGTATGCTAATGCATACTATGGCTATAATGCGCTATAGAGTTAACAGCTTGACTGATAGAATATAGAATGTAGGATACAGAATTCTACAAACAAAATATGTACAAGTTTTTTAAACTATTGTAGCGAGTACTACAAAATCTATAAAAGTTTTATGTGCTTTTTAAGTATAAGTACTATTTTAGCATACTTGAAGTATTCCAAAAAGTTATAGACAAATATGATTTGGGTCATTTCAGGTCATTTCAAAAGTACAAAGCCACCATAATTTATGCATTTTTTGGGCTATACATCATATCATCTATATCATCAATGTATGTATGTATAAGATCAACTATTATCGGATCTACATGGGACATAAGTATATAAATAATTATGTTTTTATAGCATGTATTTCAAGATACACTACACGGAGAAAATTGCAGGCACAATTTATACAAAATTTAAGCACAAAATCGAGGTTAGATTAGCTAAACACAGATGTTTGCCTTAGGTACCATTTAACCATTGTTAAGAAAAAGGTTGTCCCCTGTATAAATCTCAGTTTATACTTTATCAAGGCACAATTTGTGCAATTATCGATAAACTTCAATAGATTTTGCATTAACAGCAACATACACATTAACATGTTAACATATAAATGTTAATGTTAATAGTAATGTTAATGCTTATTATAGGATATGTTAATGTTAATAGTAATGTTAGTGCTTATTATAGGATATGTTAATGTTAATAGTAATGTTAATGCTTATAAAATGAACCAACCAAGCCAAAAACCCATTCTTTGAGTTAATGAATAAATTTATAGTTGGTGTCGATTTTCCTTAAAAAAATATATATATCATATATACAATATAATAGTTTACTAGTTTACTACTAATTTCGAACATATAATATTTATTATTTATTTGTTTTAATTAATTAATTACAATATTTCTTCTTTTTTTCCTGCAAGGTGGGTTTGCATGAACAAATTAAGAAGCGTTGTACAATTGCGACTTTTGATTAATAATTTATATGTTGCAGTTAGTGAACGATCGATCCATTCTCATAAGCGTTAACATTTCTATTAAAATGAACATTAAAATCTGAACATGTGTACAAAAAAGTCAAACACTGTGGTATTTATGTATATTATGCGTATATCTATAAAACAAAAATATTTAATTTCGCGAAACGCAAAGCGGGTTTTTTTGTTTTTTGGCAAATTGACAACACCCAAACAACATGAATACATAAAAGTCGATATGTATGTCAATGCGAATGCTGCGCGCTGCCTAGACCTTGTTGTCTAGTGTATGATTTGGGGGTCAACTGATATTTGCGGCTAACAGTTTCATAAAACCTTTAGTTCGAGCAGAGAGACCACGCACAGCAGTCAGCAGGCAGCAGGCACTTGTTGTTGTTGCCACCCCCCTTCCCCAAACACTTAAAATGTAATGTTGTCGCTAATGTTGGCGTAGATGGCAGGATTACAGCACGCACACACAAACAAACATTAAGACGCGCATTCTCATGCTATTCATTAATCAGCTGTGCGAAAAAGCTCCCTCTTACGCTCTCTCACCCACGCAAGCTTGCATGAGCGAGAGCGCAAGCCGCGCTCTCTTACAATAAGCCAGCACGTTGTTTGTTTGCTACGCTTGTTGTTGCTTTTGCCTTTGGCGGTTATTATTATGCATTGTTTTTGTCTCTTTAACTTAATTTTGATAAACGTGTTGAACGGTTAACGCTTTTAGCTTTTTCATGCTTCTACCGTTGTGTGTGTGTGTGTGTGTGTGTGTGTGTCTGAGGGTTACAAGTTTTGTAAGTACTTGCTGAACCTGAAACTTGCAGCTGCTTTTCTATATAAAAATAAACTGTTTATGCAGTTCAGTTTTGGTCTGGCCTGGTCCCTCGGCTTACGCCATGTGCTTTTCCTTTCTGTTTCCTTTTTCTTTTGCTTTTTGCCAGAAGTTCAACTCAACCACTTGCTGTATGTTGTAGGTAGGCTGCCCTGAATGACCTAATATGAAGCGCTTTCGGACAGCCCATAATATATTCTCAGTTTTTTTTCCGCACATAATATGCATATGTATGTATGATATGGTGTACTAGTACATATTATTTAAGAAAATCAGTGTTAATATATATTTATATAAATTGGCACTTCCGCTGTCACTTCTCATTCAAGGTTTTGAAATAAATTGCAAAATTCTGAACACAATTTGCACGCAAATTGTTGAGCCACAATTCAATTACTTTCACTTGTTAAGCTGCCATAGAAATAAATTCTATTAATCAGTTAATCAATTTCGCACTGATAACGTTGCGTTACCCCTCTATTGGCCCACATATAATTTTACTGTTAAGCGCGCTTTTGTTTACAGTCTCATTAGCTTTGTTTAACTGTGGACACAACACCTGACTGACAATTTGCAACATTCTTATTTACACACACCTTTTACAGAAGAAGCAGCACAAGGCAGAAATCCTGTTTTGCGCACCACTTTTTTTTCTTGTACACCAAAATGCTGTGCTCTGTGTTTTTTGTAATATTCTGCGTATAAAAAGTAAGCATACAAGCATACGTAGGCAATTTGTAAAGACCCGAACCGCACCAGCAGACAGCAGAACTCCAACTGAAATATGAAATTAAAATGTTCATGTTATATGTTAAATTTAAAAATGTTATTGCTCAAGAACGCACGCGGCCGGAGAGAGTGAGAAAGAATGCGCAGAGAGCGCAGGTAACATAACTACATAAAATACGCATCCGCGACACGCAATGAAGCTTTCATGGCACGCAACGCTAACAGATCGAACCGTAGCAAAATTTATAGTAAACAAAATTTAGAACTACTGAATTTAACACACAAACATTAAATTTGTAAACATTATTATGTTACTACATTATTCATTTGTTTACATCACGAAATATCAAACAACAAACACGACTTGTACTCATCTCTAACAGAGGCAGACAAGAGCGCGCAACACGCCTGTTAACTGTATGTTAATAACATTTGACACAATGCGTAAAGTAAATTGAAGCCTCTAAACATAATTGACAACATACCTAGCCACTACTTAATACTTAATAAAGTATAACAATACAAAAACAAAGCATAGTAATTATGTGCCTTAAATCTATTAAGTTTATTTTCAATATATATACCTGTGTGTCCAAGTTCAAAGATGTAAAGCAACGCGCTTAAGCAATTCTGTTAACTGAGGAGCAATGTTATTGCACAAGCAGCACTGTTCAGCCACTTACAGTTTGAAAGCAACTGTGCGTCAGCTGTAGAACATTTTGAATAAAGCTTATAAGAATAAAAGAACTCTCATTATTTATATTATTTAATAATTTTTATTTATAGTACCTCACGTTAAAAATTACGGTTTACCAATATTACATTAAATGTTTGCTGTTTAAACTGCCTTCCAATTGCCATATACATACATCAAACTACATTTAATCTGCATGTCCTTAAGACATTTTAGCATTATTATTATTATTATTTTTAGGTCCGTATGGTTCCGTCTGGGCTAACATTTAAGTTTATAATCGATATTTCCGTTTATGTATACTTGATAATCCGAAATGTGCTGTAATATTGTGTGGTTAATGATTACACTTACACTTTTAATAATTATATATATATATATATATATATATATAATTCTTTTAATTATTTTGTTTTATGTACTACGTGATCTGCCTTCAATTCTCATTTTGTTTTACTTTCATTTCGTCACGCTTTCCTTTTTCGTTTCTTTTCTTTTTTTAATTGCTCCTGCGACAATTTTAACAATGTTATTATGATATATGTATATTTATTGGTTTTAACTCTTATAGACTTTACTTCATATGCTGTCCGTCCACATGTCCCTCGAATTGTTAATTAATTTTTACAATGATATACAGTTTTGCCTAGTTTGTAAATATACAAACGAAAATATATAAGAAAAATACTAGCAACTAAAAATAATAGGAATTAAATTATGTTGAGTTAAGGTAAGCATATTGCATTTCAGTTCTACGGTATTTAAACACACTATGGGTTAAATTATGCATTAAATAAATTAGGCGCAATAAGTGCAACATTTCGAATTGATTTCTTAACCTCAGCTCTCTTCTTTGTTTAATATATATACTTTTTTATTTATTTTTAATTTACGTCTAAAACCTAAATGTATTTATGTATTTACAAGTTTTTTCAAAAAAGGTTCCTGTTTCTCTGTTTGTTTTTGTTTTTTGTTCTACTTGAAACCAAAACTTGAAGTAGCTTCAAAAATATGTATGTGTGTGTGTGTGTGTGTGTGATCGGTGTATATGTATATATTACTAATGGAAGCTATACAGAGCTTAATAATATGTTTTAACTCGAAATTTGGAAATTAAATGTATGATTTGTTTACATTATTAATTGATTTTTTTGTTTTTTGTTGAATTTTCATTACAATTTTTGATAGTTTTTCTTGTTGATGGACTTAACCATTTACTGAGATATATATTTATATATATATATATATATATATGTATATACATATATGTGTGTGTTTATGTATGTATATGAGGCGCGACCTAGCGTCACATAGAAAAAAAATAAAACTATTTTTAGCGCTTTCTATATGTTGTCGTCGGAGAGTTTAGGGCTTTATTTTTGTTGTTGTAATGTATATATTGAAACGCTACTTTAGCGAATTTTACATTAGTTTCTAAATATGTGAGTGTGTGTGTGTGTGTGTGTGTTTCTAATAGTTTACTTTCTGCTTATTTTGATTTGCTTTGATATAAATATTTTTGCATTTACATAATATTAACAACATTTGAAATTGTTTACAACGTTTTTGTTTCATTTATCAAAAATACATTTCATTTCATGGGTTTGCTTATCTTCTTCAATGTTACTTCAATTATACAGTTTTTGTTGTTTTCTTTTTCTAACTTTGTTGTTTTTTTTTTGTTTTTTGTTTTCTGTTTTTTGTTTAAACTTGCTTCACGCGCTTGCTTTTTAAAAATTCAAATAACTTGTTGTTTGTGTTTGTGATTTGCTTAAAGTTGTTACTTGCTAATGAGTTTAATTGCTAAGACCTTGATGATTTTGGTTTAATTCTATTTTTAAGGTATTTTTATCTTTCTTTTTTAAACAAAATTATAAAGCATTTTCTACATATATATATATATATATATATTAAGTATATTTTAATATATATGTGTGTGTATGTGTGTATGTGTGTGTGTGTGTTGCCGCTATTGTTCAATGCAGTTGTTGCTTTTACAGTTGTGGGCGCACTTTCAGTCTCACACTAAACTAATTAGAAACGAAACAAAAATCTATTACTATATATATATATATATCAGAATTCTGCTAAATAAATGTTCCTCTTCTTCTTATACTCTCGTGCATGTTATTTACTTAATTGTTATGTAATGTTTAAGTTTCGTTCAAAAAGAAAATATATATATATATATATATATGTTTATATGAAAGAAAACACACGTTTCAGTTGTCCCATTTGAAAATTAACAGAAATAATAGTGCTGCTCTTAAAACCGTGGCCTTATTTATGTTGTTCATTTTCGAGTTGTTGAAAACTATGTTTGTTATAGTGTAAATAAAGCATATTTCATATACAAGTACATTATAATATATTATTTACATTTGATACACATCTCAATTGTGTAATTAATGTTCCATATTAAGTAAATTTTCATTAAATTTTGATTGATTCTTTTGAATTTACTGCCAAAAGGGGTTTTTCTTTGCTCTCTCACTTGCCATAGCTCCTGTGCATCGTCTGCATTGTCTCTTGCTTTCTATATATGTATCTCCTCCCCGTCTGCATACTCTCTATCTGTCTATATGTATATCCCCCCGTCTGCGTCTGCGTCTGTGTCTCAAGTTGATTTCGACAATATCAAGTGAAATTGCTTCAGCTTGCGCTTCCAGTGCTTTGAGTTGAAGCGAAATTTAATGGCGGCGGTGGTGCTGGTGGTGTTGCTGTTGTTGCTGTTGTTGCTGTGGTTGCTGTTGTTGCTGCTGGCAGCAATCTCTTCTTCGCTGGCGGAGCGAGCGTCACGTGCGTCGCGAGCGTTGGCGCATTCTCAACGCTTTTGCTTGGTCGCTTTTTTGCGCTTGCTGGTGCCGGCTGTCGGCGGCGGTGCTGCCCCGCTGCCCAGTCCCGATATGCTGGCAAAGGGCGTTGTTGTTGCTGTTACTATTGCTGTTGTGTTACCCACGCCGCTGCTGTCATTACCGCTACCGCTCCCGCCGCCTCCACCGCCACCGCCGCCGCCGCCGCCGCCTAACATTGCCGCAGCGTGCAGTGATTCTCAACTACGCTCGGGCGTGCCGTGATGCTGATAGATCTGCTGAAGCTGCTGCTGCTGCTGCTGGCTATGCACCACCTGGCTGCTGGATGTAACCACATCCTGTTGCTGCTGTTGCATGTGCTGCTGCTGCTGCTGCTGTTGCTGATGGTGCGCCTGGTGTGGCGACTGCTGCTGCATGTGCACCACATGCTGCTGCATATGCTGTGGCGTCGGTGGCCCCTGCTGTGAACTGTGGTGCTGCGGTGTGCTGTGATGCTGCGGCGTCGGCGGTGCATGTGGCGACGGACTGTACGGGAACTGTTGCTGCAACATATGCAACTTTGCATAAATAAATTTGTTATCGGTTAGTCAAAGCTGAGAGTTTGTGTGTGTAAGGCGTAATTATGAGTATGTTATCATTTAAATATCCTGCGTTAGACACACACACACAAAATTGTGAGTTGCAGGCGCAAATGGAAAACATAAAAGATGAGTCTAAGCAAACAAATGAAATTCAAAAACAAACTGTATAAGAATTGATATCAGTTCTAAAAAGTTCGACAATTAGTTCGAATAAAGTAACGAGTGCTACTAGCGAGTACTTCCAACGAGTCACTTTCAAACACAAAAAGGAAACTCAAGATCTAATAGTTTAGCCTGTTTATCAGTCCAAATAGTTGCTTAAGTTCTTTCCTTGACAATTAAGTAACGAATGCTAGCAGACTGTAACGAGTAACGAGCAACGAGTACACGTAACGAGTCACTCTTCAGAATATATAGCAAAAAATAATAATTTTATTTAGCTCCAAATGATCAGGATCATACTATCTAAAATTTCTAACATTATTCTCGCACAACTTTCAAAAATATTAAACTGGCTAACAAATAATCAAATAAACATCTTATTGCGTTTAATCATTGCGCAACAAATGATGATTGATAGATGATTGATAGATCATTAATAGATGATTGATAGATGATTGACAAATGATTGATGATGATTGACAAATGATTGATAGATGATTGATAGATGATTGATGATGATTGATGATGATTAACAAATGATTGATAGATTGATAGATAGATGATTGATGATGATTAAGTAGAAAAAGTCAGCATTCGTCAAAAATCACACATTTTGAGGTCACACTTGGTGACAGCAGAAGTAGCACAATATTGCACCTAAATATGAGATAGTGTGAAGATGCCTTAAGCATTTTTAAAGAATTAAAATCATTACTTTTCAAACTATCTGCTGCATATAATGTATTCTGCCAAGTTTGGAATGTGTATTGCATCGTCTACTATACTAAAACTCTCCTAAGGCAGATACCATGATTAAATGATGTGTGCGTTCTGATAAGACCTATCCTTATAAGAACTATTTTCCAGAAAATGACTTCAGCTGCCAGTATAACTAATTTTAAGCTCGTTTTCTTAGACAAATGTAATTAAAATTGACTGCGACTATGTGTGTGTATGCATGCTGGGCTGGTTTAGTGTCTTAAAGACCTACCGAGTTCTCCTGACTATGCTCGATAATCTCAATGCTGCCAGTCGTGTTCCCCGAGGTATTGATCAGCGAAACGCCACTGGTGTTGGCCACCACATCGTATTTGCCGCGCTTGAAGCGCCCGTAGAGGGAACTGTAGGGCAGGTTGTAGTGTATGGCCGCCTGATTGATGGACATTTGGCCAACGCTGTTCAAAAACAAAAACCAAATCAAATATTTAGTTATTTGAATAACTATAGGTATTCAAAGTTCATACTTACCGCACTGAGTTCAATGCCTCGTTCATGGCATCCTCAGACCAAGGTGTTGGATTCGAACGCGATAGTTCGATGCCCTCCCGTTTGCAGCGTCCATAAAGTGTTCCTTTGACATTAAGAGTTATATATGAATTAGCACAAATGGGCAGGAAAGTGTAGGCAGGGGTAACAATATCAAATACAGGAAGGCCATCGAAGAAGACAATGTAGAACAACAGGAAATAAGATACCCGACACTCTGAGCGAGTGTTCGAGCTTTAGGGAACACATGTTGAAAAAAGAGATTTAAAAGAGAAACAGCTAACAAGTACGATAAACGAGTATCAAGAGTAACGAGTAACAACAAGGTAGTACTTCCAACAATCAACGAGTAGCCAAGTAACGTGTTAAGAACAACGAGTAACGAGTACCGCGAGTAACGAGTAACAACAAGGTGGTACTTCCAACAATTAACGAGTAGCCAAGTAATGTGTTAAGTACAACGAGTAAGGAGTATCGCAAGGAACGTGTAGTACTTCCAACAATCAACGAGTAACGAGTAACGCAGCAAATGTTGTTGAGTTGCCGCTTTCAATCGATGGAAAGATGTGAACTCACCTGTCGGTATGCCAAATTCGGCACTGGCTTTTTGCACAGACGTATTACCGGCACGTATCGCCTCCAATGCACGCTCCAGATCCTCGGGTGTCCACGTGGTTGGTGCGGCATTGAATGGCGCCGCCAGCCGTATGCCCTCCCGACGCGCAATCTTGTAGAGCGTCGATGAGGGTATACCAAACGCTTTCGATGCTTTATTTGCCGATATTTGACCCGAACGCAACGCCTCCAACGCATTCTGTAATGCATCCTCGTTCCATGATTTCGTTCCGCCCTCCTTCTTAGGCGTTTCGATGCCCAAACGATGAGCACGTTGCCATAATGTCGTTGATGGTATGCCATAAATGGCAGATGCTTTCGTCAGGCTCATGTTTTGATTCTTTAATGCATCTAAAGCTGAATTCATATCATCTTGTGTCCAAGCTTTGGGACCATTAAACTGACCTTTCTCGCCAGCACTACCGCCACCACCAATGCCGCCACCACCACCACCACCACCAACACCACCGGCGCCGGGGCCGCAAACACTGCCACCCAGGCCGCCGTGCTGCTGATCCAAATTCGTATAGTGCGGCTCATTTTGATCGTGCGGCGAACCGTTGGCGATCATCATTGAGTCCTCGCTCGTATCCGAGTTGTACATGTCTGCAAAACGAAATGAAACAAATGTTGCCAATGTCAGTTGCAAGTTGAGACAATAATGTATTATATTCTCCGACTTACCCATATGACCGGTGGACATCATATTGACAATCTCTGGCGTTATAATCATGCCCGGCTCGTGCTTGATCTGGCTCGGATCAATCTCCATGACAGTGGCGCCGCTGATTTCCGCATGTGTGGCATGCGCATGCTGTGCATGCACCGCTGCCTGTTGCTGCTGCTGTTGGTGTTGTTGCTGTTGCTGCTGCTGCTGCTGTTGTTGCTGCTGCTGCTGCTGACTCTGCAACAGCTGCTGAGCGTGCAAATGCTGATGATGATGTGCATGTTGCTGCTGCTGCTGCTGTTGCTGCTGCTGTTGTTGCTGCTGCTGCTGCTGCTGTTGCTGCGCCTGAACATGCGCCAAATGCTTGGCCTCAATCACCTCGCTTTTGATGTGCTGCACCAGATTCGAGTTGCTCTCGTCGCCAGTTGCATGATGATGCGCTATCGAGTGCATGGGAGATTGATCGAGCCGATGGATTTGCTGAGCCAAATGATTGTCAATGTCGAGCGGTTCGGTGGGATCTGCAAGCAATTAAAAAGAGAGTTGATTTAGTAACAGGTAATACAGATTTCCTAATCTATTGCACTGTAGAGAGTTGAAAAGCGGCTTAAATACATGTACTCTTAATATCAATTTAAAAGTAAACCTGAATTACTTTCATTCGTTTCTGCAGAAAGTATTCAAATATTTGAATATATTTTTGAAAATCTTGATTTTAGATGTATTTACATTTAATTAATATCAAACTAAGGCCTCGCTGTGAATTTATTAAGTTTAGTATTGTAAACTAAATTTAATTTTGTAAATCAAAAAAAAAAAATTAATTACAAATATTTCAGTAATTCGAAACTAATTTACTTTTAATTATGTTTCAGTAATTACGATTATCTGTTACAAAACTAAAACGAGTTCAGTTATGCGTGAAAAGACACCCTTTTTATAAAATTAACTATAAAATGAAATTGAATTCAGCATCATTTTATGAAATATTCCAACTTAATAGTTGAATTTTAAAAATTTAATTTAAGGTTGAAATATTTAATAGTCTCCTAAGCTTTAAACATTTTCCTAGGCATAATTACGAGAATGTTCTATATGTTCTATATTTATTGGCATAATTGTTAAACATAAACGTACGCTGATGACAACCTATATAAATTTACTTGTTTATAAGCAAAATCGCAATAAAAACAAGTAAGATTGCTATAGTCGAGTATACCCGACTACGAAACTCCCTGTACCCAGGTCTAAAACATCCAATCACTTCTAAGTCCACTTACCCATACACACACACATACACAAAGACGCACGCACACAGGCGGCAAAAGTGGATGTGCTTCTTCTCCCCCTCTCGCTGCATTACTGAATCTTCTATCGTGAATAACTTCCGTGTTTATTTTCCGATCGACTTGAAATTTGGACAGTAGATTAAGAGAGACTAAAGTATTGTACATGCCAAATCTTAAAGCTATATCTTGAAAATTGTTACTGTAAAACGGTTTTAATCGATTTGCGGGGGAACGGGGGAGATATCTGAAATATGAAACAAACTTGATCTGCGTATGGTATACAGGAACCTACATTTCAAATTTGGTGTCTCTAGCTCTTGTAGTTGCTGAGATCTACGCGTTCATACAGACGGACAGACAGACGGACATGGGCAAATCGAAATCTCTTTTGATACTGATCAAGAATATATATACTTTATAGGGTCGGAGATGTCTCCTTCTGCCTGTTACATACTTTTGCACAAATCCAATACCCCCTTTTTACCCATTTTATGGGTACAGGGAGTAAAAAGTTGAAAAGTACTTTAGGTATTGAAGCTATTTGACACGAGTACCAAAAGTATTTAAACCTTTCTTTAAAGTACTTAAAGTACTTATTATATTGAAAAGTGTTTTAGGTACTTATTATTTAAAGTGCAATGCAAGTACTATAAATATTCTTTATAGTTTTTACTTTGCGAATACTAAATATATTATCCTTAAAATGAAGCAATTTACTAGAATTCATGCAACTGTCTAGTATATACCAAGGATCTTAATCATTATAATTTATATTATAAACATTACATAGTAATTATTATAAAATGATTAGAAGCATTTTCATCAATAATAATTATCAATTTTGAGCAAGTTTATAAAAATCGTAATTTCAAGTGGCGGGTGTGCTTCTTTTTCCCCGCTCTGCTGTACTGAATCTTCTTTCGTAAATAGCTTCCGTGTTTATTATCTGATCCATTTGAAATTTGGACAGTAGATTAAGAGTGACGTAGGAAGTATACATGCCAAATTTCAGTGCTATATCTTTGAAATGATGGCTGTAAAACGTTTTTATCAAATTGCGGGGGTGCGTGGGGAAATATCTCCAATCGGAAAAGAACTTGATTTGCGTATGATATACAGAAGCCTGCATTTCAAATTTGGTGTCTCTAGCTCTTATAGTTGCTGAGATCATACGGTACATACGGACTGACGGGGAGACAGACGGACATGGCCAAATCGAAATTTCTTTTGATATTGATCAGAAAGATATATACTTTATAGGGTATATATATAGGGTATATAGAGATGTCTGCTTCTGCCTGTTACATACATTTGCACAGATTTAGTACCCTCTTTTTTACCCATTTTATGGGTACAGGGAGTAAAAAATGTATTGAAAATGATTATTCTTGTATGTGAGTTCCGACATTGATTATGCTATGTTCCCGAAGGGAAAAATAGTATATTGGGATTGCGAAAAGTCCGTCTGTCCGATTTTTGATATTGAAAAATAACAATAATCATTATTTACGATCTATAATATATACTTGGTTAGCACTTATATAGTTATGTATATTAATTGTAAAATATGGAGTCTACCACTACCGAAACTCACTTGATAGATCGCGTGTATCGGTGCTGGGGTTGCACGATAGATCGACATGTTCCGTTACGGTGACTGGTGTGGCCGATGGTGCTGGTGGTTCCGGTGTAAAGTCCAGAAAGCCCATGGGCACGCCCAACAGACCGCCGTTCTGCATTCATGGAGGAGTTTTGGGAATGCGGGGGCAAAAAAGGCATAATATATATGTGTTAAACTTGGTTCAAATATAATCAGTAATAGAGTGATAGATAGATAGAGAAAGAGAGAGAGAGAGAGAGAGAGACGACACGCAACTGGGATTCGCTGCGGCGACACTTACCATGCCCATGCCTAAACTAGTCATATTTTTATCTTTTCCGTCGCGCGCTACTACAATTTGTGTCACAATCGCCTGGCCGCTCACGCCCGCTGCATTATTCGATGTGGACGAGTTGGATGCCGGGCTGGCCACCGATTGCTCTGTCTTGCAGATCTTTTGTGGCTTGTTATCGCTATCGGAGTCGTCGCCGGCCGTAACGGGTATATAATTGCCGTCAGCTGTTTGCTGCAGACTCACGATAGATGTTTGATTCTGTCCCTGGATGAGTATCGTTTGCGGATGATGATGTTGATGCTGTTGTTGTTGCTGTTGCTGTTGCTGCTGCTGCTGTTGATTATGATGTGCCGGCTGTGGTTGCTGACCGCCCAGTTGTAAATCTGGCGATTTGGAGCGTTTACGCAGCCGAGATTTGCGCGGCGTTGGCTGCAATTGTTGTTGCTGCTGCTGCTGTTGCTGCTGCTGCAACTGTTGCAAGCTGCTGCTGCTGCCGCTGCTGTTGCTCAGCAGCTGTTGCCCAGCCGCGTTGGCCAACTGTATGCCACTGTTTGTTGCAAGACTATGCTGTGCCAGCAGCGCACTGTTAACCAATTGCTGCTGTTGCACCTGGTGTTCCTGCTGCTGTTGAGCCTGTGCCTGCTGCTGCTGCTGCTGTTGCTGTTGCTGTTGTTGCTGCTGCTGCTGATGCTGCTGCTCGATTGTGGGCGAGGGCGCGCCGGGCACTAGGCTCGCATTCACAATGTTGCCTACAACCGCCTGCTGTATGTTCTCCGATACGGTTATTGTCGCCGATGCAGCGTCATTCAAATCATCCGCATTCTCAGCCGGCTCACAGAGGCCCTTGATTTTCAATTGTTCCGCGGTGCGTAGCAGACCCTGCAAGTACCAAAAGGATAACAACGTTATTAGTATAAGAGTTTTGATTAGAAAGTATATGATAAGCTTGGGTTATAATACACAACTTTGGTTGATAGAATTCCCAAGCAGTTTAAGCCACAAACAGCATAAAGTAGACGCTTAAAACTTGAATTTTCATGTTCCCCAAACATATAATTCGAGTTGCAGCCTTTTTGGCGCTCCTCTGCTTCCCAAAACACTCAAATCTCGAAGTTTATTGTTTTAAGAGTATTTACTTTCTATTCTCCCTTGCGTCGCGTTCGTAAACGTTTCACAGTCGCCAGTGATTTGCACTAATATCCTCACTTTCTGCGCTCCTCTTCTTCCCATAACACTCAAATCTCGAAGTTTATTGTTTTAAAAGTATTTACTTTCTATTCTCCCTTGCGTCGCGTTCGTAAACGTTTCACAGTCGCCAGTGATTTGCACTAATATCCTATATATATCTATATCTCTTAGGATTTTTGTGCTTACTTTCTTCCTTAATCGATTGTTTGTTTTATTTTGCCTTTTATTCTTTGTGTCTCGTTCGTAAACGTTTCAGTTGCAGCGCTTAATTGCTTCAATGAATGTCCTTCTTATAGCAGGTGCTTTCTATTCACACACTTTTTCTCTCTCTCTCCTCTCTCTCTCTTTTCTTTCTTTTATGTGACATCCTTAAACGTTACACTGTCTTGTCTCTTTTTGGGTTTCAAATCAAAATGGCATACAACTTTTTTATTTGCCAGAACGTTTTAGTTGCAAACAAATTGTTAAAAAACGAGACTCAGGCTGCGACAATGGCCTGAAAGGCTTTTAAAAAATAGCCACACCCATTTTATTTTGGCACCTACACTTGTACAGCCTGGCAACATGGGCTAGGCAACAAACAGTTAGGACAGATAGTCAGACAAATAGACAGGCAGATGGGAAAAAAAATTTGTTTTTCTGTTCCCGAGTTGGATGAACAGTCATTACGGCGTCCGTTTGGCTTTGGTATTGGTTTCTTCTCTTTCAATTTTTTTGTTTTTTTGGCTTGGCCACAACTGGTTCACACTGGACTGAGTCCAGTTGGGCGGGCACACCCCCCACTACCACCCACGCCACAGAGCCACCCAACTCCAAGTTGAGCTAGCTACCTACCCGCACCTAAAACTGCCGGCCACTGCAGTTGGCAGTCGTCGCAGCAATTGGACAGACAAATATTTACTTCAGAAGTTTTTCTTTTAAGCAGTGCGGAGGAGATGCTTTTCTTTTCATTTTCCAGCTCACTTTTTTTCTTTATTTTTGTTCCAGCCTCTCGGAGCAGCGCAGCACTCAACCCCAAGCGCATTTGATATATATTTTTTTTTGTTGCTCATACTTCGCATTTTAAATTAAAAATACGGAAAAAAAACACTCCGGCGCACACGCACAGAAGGCGAGCCAGACTTGCCACCAAGCCCCCACTCCACACACACCCCCCCGCCGCCTTGAGAGGGCGAGAGGGTGGAAGAGAAAGGCTGAGCAGGCCAAAGAAAAAATTCTTATTACCGCCTTTTGCTGCGGTGTCCCTTGGCAGTCGGAGAAACAAAAAAAAATATCAAAAAAAAACAAAAAGAAATTAAGGCGAAAAAATTGAGTAGGTTGAAAATTTGTGTACCCGTTATACAGCCACCCCCCGCCTGCCTCCCTCCAACTGACCCCTGACACCAACGTCCAGTTTGCAGTGTTTTTTAAATAAAAAAATCTTTTCTTCTTCGACACGACAAATATATATATATATGTACATACATACATATATATACATACATATTCCATACATATATAACAACTGGCGGTAGGAGAGCCTTCGAATAAATGAAAGAATTCTCTCCTCTTTTTTTACTGTAGATGCAAATGGCTGGCGCCGGAAACGGAACTACGAGGCATGAAGCGCACGCCAGCGGTGGGGGTGGGGGTGGGGGTGGTCAGGGGATGTCAGTAAAGGATGCATGATTACTTGGAAGGGTTCGGGGCTGCGGCTTCTGCTGGGTTTTGTGGCCGTTGCTGCTGCTGCTGCTGCTGCTGCTGCGGCTCATCAACACGAGGCCCCAACGCCTTATTTATTTATTTAAGTTAACAACAAAAGAAAAAACAAAAAGTACATAACAAATTTACGCAACTTTTTTGCAGCTACTCGCACTTTTCTTGGCCTTTTTTGTGAGCCTGCTCCGCACTTTATTAAAAATAACAAGAATCAAAAAAAAAATAATAATAATAATAAACAAGAACTTGGGACATGCTAAAGTTTAAATACTCTTGCTGGCGAGTTCTTTGAACACAAACTAATCAAATTCAGCAGTCCACAAGAAAGTTTTAATCAAAAAAAGAACTAACATTTATTAACTGATTATGATTCCAATCACATTCTTTAAATAACTTTTAAGTGCATATCTTTGAAAACCAAATAGTTGTAGCAAACAGAAACTCGTTTCTCGATGGATTTTTTGTTTGACAGCTAAATGATATAATGAACTACTTCGGCTGGTTCCGACTTCAATGCAGTGCACCCTCGAAAGAGTGTACAAACGATTGTATGAACTATTCGTAAGAGTGAACAAGTTTCGTTAGAACGAACTTTTTCGATATAGTAATTGGTTTTGCCTAGTTCACTCTAACGAGCGTGCACTGTACTTTGTGCCTACGTTAGTAGCTGTACCAGATTTAGCCAGCTTAACCTCAAAACTCAGGAATTTATAAGCAATGGACTTTGTGACTTTTAAAATTGACATTGCGCTGTTAAGCTTAACATATTAACAGTGATTAATATAAAGACTGTTAATGCCTGGACTGTTAATAACTGGACTGTTAATAAGTGGACTGTTAATATCTGAACTGTGACTTCTAAAATTTACATTGCACTGTTAACAGTGATTAATACGACGACTATTTTTATCTGGACTGTTAATAACTGGACTGTTAAAAGGTGGACTGTTGATATCTGAACTGTGACTGTTACTGCTAATATCAGGATTAAGACTGCAATCCTGTTACTCTCGATATGCAGACACGAAATTTGTCAATCACTGCCAAAACAATAATGCTCAGGTCTAATACAATACTAGCTATGTATATACTAGCTTCCCATATCTTAAAACTGAATTGATGCCAGTCTCAAATATATTGAAAATCGATGAATATTACAAATTTTGATGGGTTTTGTAAACATGAAATGGATTCAAATTGTAAAATACTCAAATATTCCTAATGCGTAGATATACTTAAGACCAATCAGATAGTATAAGCTATAGTATTGCAACTCACTGACAAACTTGTAATACCCTTATTGCCCTTACAGGGTATTAAAAGAGAAGAAGGAGAAAAAAGAGTTCGGCGCACAAAAATTTAAATAAATTTGCGGACCACTGGCAAGAACGGCTTGGCCAGTTTCTTGGCACATTTTTTACAGTTGTTTTCTTATTTCATTATATTTTTTTTCAGCATTTCTTGTTTTTAATTACGTTGCCGACGTCAACGTCGACGCTGACGCTGGCGCTTAATGGCTAGCGGAGAGGGAGGGGGGCAAGCGGGAGGTTTTTAACTAAAACTTGGACTTGGGCTTATGTAAAAAATAGAAGAGAGCGCAAAAAAAAAGGTTGCAAGGAAATCTTAAAAAGGGAAAAAACAACAACAACAAAAAGAACTGTTACAAATGGTAGTTACCAACCCCTTAGGATGAAAAACAACAACAAAAAAACGAAAGATGAAACAAAATCAGTGCCAGGACACGCCCATTGCTTGCACAGGCTTCGATTATCAGTAGTGCCCAACGGAGAGTTCCAAGTTCCAATTAAAAAATCTTCATGTGACCAAAGTCGAATCAGAAACGTTCGGGTTAAGCCCGCAGAGGCAACTAGAAAGGATAAGGAGGAAAAGGAGCAGGAGCAGAAGGCAACAGAAATCTCCATTGAAATTCTAACGCAATTAGTGCATGAAAATGAAGCGCCAACGCTGCGTATGAGTGATATATAGCTTAAATGGCACAATGGCAAAGCAGAAACAAGTCCCAGGCAACAAGCAAATCCTGGCCAGACCAGGACAAAGCCAACACAAGCACGCAAACACATACACACACCATACACATAATTGAAAGCCGAGCGCACAGCTGACAGCAACAACAAAGCAAACAGTAGCTGCTAAACAAAAAAATATGGCTGCAAGGCTAGCAAGGATGGGGGCGGTCGGAATGGAAAGGAAGGAAACAGAAATTGCAAAGAATTGACCAAAGGCAAAATCTGTCTAAACCATAAATGCAACAACAATGCAGCATCTAACTAAGAGCCCAAAGATACCCTGTACTAAAGCTAACGATAATTATATCGATAATATCGAAACTACAGCTAGTTTGTTTCATTTGATAACGAAAACTTAAAATTGAGCACGATTCGGAATGTAAGGTACTCGAAAATCGCAAAAGGTCTGTTTACATTTCCATATACATATCTAAGTATATACATAAGTACTACAATATATATTAGTATCGATAGTTTCAAGGATCAAAGAGGTTATGAATAATTGTCCCTTATCAATTTTGTGAATCATTTTAAATTGTAGAGCTCTATATGTATTAGCTATATACAAAACCTATATATACCTTTGCTTAGATCATATGCACAGAATATGCAAAACGTTCGCCTTTGGCCCAAGCGCGAAACTGTACCTCACACTATAAAAAATCAATAATTACCAATGTAACTAAATACAATTAAAAATAACATAAAAAAAAGGAAAATAAGAAAGAAAATCGCGGGCAGACAAATGAGCGGAAGGAAGGCAAAAATAAGAAAAAAAAAAAAAATGGGGTACAGAAAAGAATAAAAAAAAAAAATCAAATACAAAACAAATAGATGGTTAAAAGCGCTTACTTACAGCCCAGTTGGCAAATGGGCAGCGCATCAGGGCAACGAGGGGTTGGGGTGGGGCGGGATGGCTGTGAAGTGTAGGTAAATATGGAAGGCAAGCTCTCCCAGAACCCTCCCCCGCCCCGCCTGGTCTGTACATACCTATCAAAGACAATGGCCACATTCAAGGGTTTAAAATTTCAACATTTGCATCCTCGGCACAAAGATAGAGACAGCGAGAGTGTGAGAGAGGGGGAGACAGAGTGAGATAGAGAAAGGACCAGAAAGGGAAGGTGCCTTGGAACATACCGTAATTTCATTTCATTTCATTTAGCATTTCTTTTTTTTCTCTACTTTTTTCTGTTATTTTTTTCCTTTTACTGTTGCGTGCATTTGTCATTTATGTGCTTGAATTTTTTTCTTAAAAGATTTTTTTCTTGTACGCTGTGTCATCCCAGCTTGATGAAATGTCCATTGATGCTGATTTTGTAGCAAATTACAAGGCATCAATATTGAAATTCAAGTACATGTCGCATTTTTTATCTTCCAGCATCAGTTTTGCTGAGTTGGGTGGCTTTCTCAGTGGGGGTTGGGTTTTGGGCTTGAAAGTGGGTTTCGGTTTGAATTTGGATATGGTCTGGGCTGTCATAAGCCAAAATAATTACATGCAAATGAGCTGATTTACAAGGTTTTGAATGCCTAATTCTCATCTTTCACTGTGCTAACATCCATACATCATGATATCAAAGAAAGCTACTGCACATTTGCATATTAAAAAAACACATCGAATGACTTCCAATAAGGGATAAGGGGCTTAAAAAACAAGCTATATTATCAAATTTTCATATAAAAACTCAGGCTTAGACAGAATGCTCCAATATCAGCTATAGTATACTAAATCTCACAACAAAAAATCTAAAAATTTATAAAAATTAACACGCCACATTAATCTAAAGGACAAATAATTAACAAAAAGACATTTCGCATGAAAATCGTTTGAGTTTTGACAAAGTTATGAGGGTTCGAAATCTAGGAATATCATTTACTAAAGATATGCTTGTCGTTTATAAAAACAGACATGTTCACTGTTGAATTTTATTCATTAGAATATTATATATACTTTATATGGTCGGATAAGCTTCTTTTAACCTTCTTAGAAGCTATTTTTGTTGTTTATAGGGTTGTGGTGCAAAAATTGTAAGCAAAAAACTTGTTTGGGCTCTTGAAAGCCAATCCAATCCAAACTTTGAAGTCCAAAAACCATTTATAAGAAATTTGTTGCTGTTTGTTGTTGTTGTTGTTATTATTATTGTTGTCGATATATTTACCTGTAACGAGACAGAAAAGAGAAAATTTGCAAATTAGCTAAAAATGTATAATTAATTTAAGACAATAATCAAAATCAGCTTGAACGCCACACGTTTTGATGGGAGATTTCTAAGTGAGTGTCTGTGTGCGTGTGTGAATGCGTGTGTGAGTGCCTGCGTGCGTGTGTATGTGTACGCGTGTGTATTTAAAGAATTCCAGGGGTGCACGGCGTAAACTTTTGGAGCTTTTTCGAAAGCGGAACCAAACCAGTTGGCTGAGCTTGTGAATGGCGCATCATCATGCGAGAGAAACGAAGATCAACAACATCAATCACATGCCAAAGAGAGGAAGCTAGAGGAAGAGTGAGAGAGCGCGCAACAACAGAAACAATTTCAACTAATTGCCAAAGCAAGACAAGAAATCCATCCTAATCACAATACGGAAAATTGGGACAATTGTATTAGTATATGTATGTGATGTGTATAAGTGTGTGTGTGTATCTCTGCGCAGCCTGGGAAAATGCGACTGCCAGCGTTAATTAAATTTAAATTAAATGTACGTAGCTCAGCTTAGAACATCGCACAACAATTGAACCAAGGATTGATGCCCAAAGTGCCCTTTCGTGGAAGCAATTTGTGCTATGAAATACTCGTATATTGCACAAATAAACGAAAATGAAGTACGTTATAATAGTAAGCTCACGACTGCGGTATACTCTCTTTTCCCTATTTGGTCATGGCTATAATAATTTAAGTCTTGTCTTTTAAGTAGGTCATCATTTGATGGCTCTAGTTATAAGATTATGCGAGATCTAGGCAGATAGCATACGTATCCTCATTATTCGATTTGTCTGATGTTGCTCTAGCTCGAAATGCCCTTATACGAACAAAGGGATTGCACAAATCCAATATACACTATTTTGCGTTTGAAACAAAGTATAAATGAAGCAACAACAAAAAATTGGTGCGCAAGTAAATTACTGAATTGCTCAAGTGCTGATTGAGACTTACACGCGAGGCGAATTTGCCAATGGTAGAGAGTGGACAGTGGAGAGTGTAGAGAGTGGGCGCTTCAAGTTTGGCAGCGGGTGTTTTAAGCGGTAAAGAGAGCCGCGTGAGTTGAAAAAAGTAAACTAATGCCGAATGTCTCAGCAAAAAAATTAAAGAAGAGGCGGCAGCGGCAGCAGCAACAGTGGACGGACGTTGGCGACGCTCGCTGCTGGCAGCAAAAAGTTTATTGAACTTTTTTCGACGTTTCGTTTTTGCTTTTATAGCTTCATTATGTGCTTTTGTTGTGGCGACTTGAAAGGTGTACAAAACTACAAAGCAGCAACAACAAACGCATATTAATGAGTTTTGCATGCGTGTGTAAGTATGGATGTAAGTATGTACATATGTATGTATGTATTTGCGCGTATTTTTGTAATAAATTAACAGAGGCGGCAGCCATGGCGCGTCAGCAAAGAAATTGTATTTGAAAGCCAATAAACAACTGTACGAATTGCAAGCTTTAAAAGCTGCGCAATTGAGCAAGCATAATTAACCTGCATACACACTCACGCACACACATACAAACAGTTTCGAAGTCACAAATGTTTGTGTGTATGTAGTTGCCTGTTAACAGTTTGACATGCATTATAGTGCATGCCAAACTCTTAACAGGCATTCATACACACGTAACTAGCAATGCAAGAAAATTGGGTGTGAAAGAGAGGCACGTTAAAAAAAATTAAAAAAACAGGGCCACGACAACAAACGACCTTCAATCATAAAAAATGAGAAGCAATAAAAACATCAGCACACAAAAGCAGCAGCAACCGCGCAGTCATAAAGAAAGTCAAACGAACGAAAGCGTTGGCAAAACATACGAACATATAAAAAGGGAAAAACGCAATTTTAGATTGAAAGCGGCCGGCAAATGCCACACATACACACACACACGCGAGCGCGAACGCAAGTGAAAATGTATGAATGAATAAAGTGGCGGCAGTATGTATGGATGTGAGTACATGTGTATAGTATGTGTTACGTTACGCAAACAAAAGCGCTACGTTAACGTACAACGTAGAGCGCGAATTTTGATATGAGCAAACTTTTCATTTTGCAGTTAATTTTATTAACTTAATTTGTATTTGTTAAAAACAAAAGGCAATGAAAACTAATATTCTAATCATTTTATATCGATTTACCAATAAAGGGATTAAATAGTTAAAGAGAAAGCTGAATTGATAGATAGAGCGACAACAGATAGGGAATGAAAATGGAGAACACTTGCCGGTACAGAAAATGCGGCACAAAGCGCAGCAAGCGTTAAATGCGACGACCAAAACAAATAAAAAATATATAAAAAGCAACAAAAAAATAATCATAAAAAATGCTCAATGTCAAACACACACACACACACACACACGTACGCACACAAGTAACAGAAGGCAAATACATAAAGAAAACAAAAAGTAAAAGTTGAATTTTTCCAAAGAAACTGCCGAGCAAAACACAGAATAACGCGAAAAATAATAATAATAAAATACAAGCAGCAAAAGCAAAGCAACGACGCGTCGCAGCAGCGGCAGCAGCGGCGTCAACAAAACAAATAACGTGTGGGAAGCGTGTGCGAGCAAGAAGATGAGATAAAGACGTAAGAGCACGAGGAAGAGGGCACGTAAGGTGAGAGAAGGGGGCAAGCAGCCATAACAACTACGCGCCAGACAAGCAGACGCAGCAGCAGCAGCAGCACACAAAGCGTGGCGTAAAAAGCTTTAAGAACTAAGCAAAATATGTTATAGCCTTGTCTACGAGCAAAAGAAAATATAGAAAACAGCACATAAGACGCTGTGCTCGGTGTCTCAGACAGGAAGACGCAGCCAGGAATAACATAGGCAATGGTGAAGGAGGAAAAAGAGGAGGCGGGCAGTGCGCGCAAAAGAGAACAGACAACATGTGAAGCCGACGCTGAGCAGCAGCAGCGCAGCAGCTGAGAAGTTGCACAAGTGCCGATTTAATTCAACACACACACACAGCTTGAACACACATATGTATGTATGTGTACACACATACTGAGCAAATGTATGTTAAGCAGCTGTTAAATGAGCAGCAGCAGCAGCAGCTCCCACGTTGGATAACGGTGCTTTCGGCCACTTGATTCAAAAATAAGAATTTTTACCGTTTAAAGAGGATGAGGGTGCAGTAAAAGTTGAGCTTCACTTGTTGATGCTGCTGCGCTGCGACGCCCCTCGTCGCCCCCCCTGGTCAATCCGTCTGCTACAGGAAATAAGCATCCAAGCAGATGTTCGGTTCAGCTTTAAAATTGGAACAGTTTTTGGCAACCAATAAAATCAACATAACAGCTGGTAGGAGAGGAAGTTAAAAGGGTTCTTAATAAAATGTGAACATTTTAAGTTGGACTTTTTTCAACTTGACTGACAATATTCCAAATCTTTAAGACAGCTCCACTGAGTCATAACCTTAAACAGTTAAATCGAGCATTAACATAAGCAATATTCAAAAAAAAGAATCTAAGCTAACTTAATATTAATCACAATGTCTTAGAACAGTTTTATTTTTATTTCATTTCATTTTATTCGTTTATACTATGTACATACATACATACATACGTATTTCAAAGCATTTCCGACTTCAATTTTAATAGAATTTTCGTCGTAGAAAACGTTTTATTGAAATGAAAATGTTTTTAAACGACTCAAATGCTATCATAACCTCACACTCTACCTGTCCATTTCCTTAAATGTTTTCAACGATTTCAAATCAAAGTTTCAATTATGCAAAGCTTAAAATATGCAAACTCAATGCGATAAGAACAACAACAATAACACCACCATGAGAGAGAGAGAGAGTGGAAGGGGGGGGCGCAGCGAGCGCTCAACACCCACAGGAAGTGCCGGCCATTCAGTCATTTAGTCATTTAGACAGAAGGACGAAGGGCAGTGACAAGAGACGACCACAACAACGAGGTTGAATTGAAAACTTATAAAACAGAATCAACTCAGAGCTGAACTGTGAGCGCTGAGCTGAACTGAAATTGAACTCTCACATATCCCCACACACATATAAATACATACATAAATTGAGAGGAAGAGAGAGAGAGCGCGGCAGTGACGACGTCAGCGAGTGACAGCACAGGCGACGCAGGAGGGGCTGGCAAACGCAGGGCAGGCTGACTCACACAGACAAAGAGACAGAACGGACAGACATAAAGAGCGACAGACCGGACAGGCGGACGGACAGAGAGGCAAATACAAATCGTGAGGCTTAATATGCATGGCTGGATAAATTGCTAGGCTGCCTGCCTGCGACGTCGCCGTCGTCGTCGTCGTCGCTGATTGAAGCAGCGCCAGCAGCAGGCCAGGGCCGTTGCTGTTATTGAACGACATGCCAAGGGGCGGCGACAGCGACGTTTGCAGTCACTCAGTCGACGACGTCGCTGCCTGATTGGACTTGGACGGACCTCAAAACGTGCCATTTTCAAGCTGCCTCAGCTTGATGTTGCTTTGTTTATATGTACATATATCTATGTATCTCTGTGTGTGTGTGTGTATGGTAGTCGTTTTGTTTGTGGCTTCACTGGCAAAAAAAAAACAAAAAAGGTTTTGCACACACACAAACACGTTTAGGTTAATTTGCCATTTTTATGGTTTCATGCCTTTGGATAGCCGCAACGTTGCTGTAGCCTAAACGAAATATCCCACAACTCAAAAACTTGATAAACTCGCGGTAAATTTCAAAAAACAAAATTCGCAAAACTTTAATTCCACTACAAACACACAAAAATCAAAATCGAATACGAGAAAAGAAATCCACTAAGAATGCTAGCTGCCATTGGCAGTGACCGCCTTTGGGATACCCTACGTTTAACTTGAATGTATAGAGCCAGCCAGAATGTATGCTATGAAAATCAAATATGATAATTGCTTCATAAGAAACTAGAATTAAAATTTAAGCGCTGAAATTCTTTCATAAGTTTCTTCGTTTCTGCTCGAGTCCCTCTAGTACACATTCTAACAAACCAAAAGTTAAGATAGTTAAGCTACAAGAATTCAAATTGGTTTAAAGGGGAACTCAACGTTTAAAAGACGTCATGTGGTACCACAAGGGGCCAGCTCTTGCCCCAAGTGTGCCACCGAAACCTAACCTAACCTAAGCTACAAGAAAAGTGCCTAATATTCATATTAAGGTTACCCCCAACATAGTATACCTGGCAAACTTTTACTGCACACAAATTATCCTTGAATTGCCTACCTCTCCGACCAGCCCTGCCAACTCATTCTAAAATCATGTCTACTAACTACAAAGTATTGCCGCAATTCTATACATTTTATACATTTCAATTTAACAAATCACTAAAATATTAATCTCTACTTTGCAAGGAATATAAAAAGCCAGAACAAAGCTTGAAAGCTATGTATAGTGTTGGATAACACCGATAACTAGGCCAAAAATAAAGGCAGCTGCTATTTTTGGATTTGAAAAGGAAACCTGTCACAACTGCGAGAACTACTGAATACCCTTAATACATTTCCCTTTCATAAAGTCTCCCACAAAGAAGCTTTATTCTATTAAGAATATCTTTGATACTACTACAAAAGCATATATTACAAAAATTGATTAACATACATACAATTGCTGGAATATACACTCTACTTGCTTGCTTTTGAATATACCCTTCAGCTGCCTGCGCTACACAGGGTAACAAAAAGCTAAAGAAAAAAAGAAAAATAAATTACCAAAATTTCAATTTCAATTTCAATGCAAGGCAAACTCTCCCTTGGGCAGTAGGGACGACCTCACAACGGGCCATTCAGCCAGTCAGCCAGTCAGCCCGGCAATCGACTCCGGTCGTCGTAATCTCTGGAGCCCATTGGAGCCATGTGTATGCAAAATATATATTATACATTTATAAGAAGTTGGATAAAAACAACAACAACAAAAACAACTCAAATGACGAAAGCCGAATAAAAAAAAAATCATCATCATTTATGCAGATTTCAAGGCAGTGATATGGAAACGACAGTTTCGTGTGCTGTCACATATACACACACATACATATGTATATGTATATACATATAACTTAGATATGCATAAATTTACATAGTATGTAAAGCCTGCAAGACTGAAAACTGAACCCAAAAAAGATATAAAGACGCGTCCCGTTTTGTCCCTCCTAGTCCCTTTTTGATTTTGCATTGCAAATTGTAGTTTTGTTGTCTCCAGACAAAAACAAGCTTTTTTTCGGCTACAAAATATCTACACACATACCGAAATTTAAAAACTTTCTTTCTTTTTGAAAGTAAGCAAAAAAAAAAAAATATATATCGTTCATATATACACACACATAAAAAATAAAAGTGATTGGAACTTTTTCTTGCTGATTTTTATATGCGATATCTGCCACGATCCAATGAAATGCATATATGTATTTGTAAAATGAAATCTGTTTCTTCGTTTTTTTCTCCGAGTCAAGATTATAATGCAAACTTCCTGTGTCAGCTGATAAGAACGAAACTTTACAGCTGCTTATCGCTGTACTCTGTGCTCTTGGCAAAGAGTTGTAAGCTAAAGTTAAGGCCAAAGCTGATACTTTTTGTGGTTCCTAGAACTGGAAACTTTTAGCTGGCATTTACAAATAACGAAATCGATTTCCCAACTGGAACACAACAGCAACAACAATAGCAGTCAGCTATAACGAGCTAAAACACCTACAAATTGCCAAATGTTCAACACGCCCCCGCTTACCTAGCCGCCCCTCTGTATCCAGCCAGACCAAAATTGACGACAAAGACCAAATTTGCCAAATTTGCTAAAACTTACAAACTGACGACGAATCGTGATGGGTTTTCGTACATACATGTGTGTGTGTGTGTGTGTGTGTGGGGTATGTGTGTGTGTAAGTGTGTTGTAGCTGTATTGGTTACTAAATTATGTTAATTGTATTCTTTGACTGTCAAACCAACCCAGGCCAGGCCAAGTCAACTCTGTCGAGAACATTAAGAAAGAAAAAAAACCTGGGCAGCACGAAGCTTAAACACTCTTCTAAAGCGCCTCACAAAACAATCGATAAATACCAAAACTTTATCGATATTTATCATAATTTATTGGTATTTATTTGCTCCAAAGTTCAATACATAAAGCAACAGTTTTTCTTTAATAATAAACTGTTTTTTTCTCCAAAGAAAACAATCGATAGATACCAAAACTTTATCGATATTTAGCGTCATTTATTTGCTCGAAGGTTCACTACATAAAGCAACAGTTTTTCTATAATAAAAAACGTTTTATTTCTCCAAAGAAAACAATCGAAAGATACCAAAACTTTATCGATATTTATCGTCATTTATTTGCTCCAAAGTAAGTTCACTACATAAAGCAATAGATTTCTATAATAATAAACTGTTTATTTCTCCAAAGAAAACAATCGAAAGATACCAAAACTTTATCGATATTTATCGTAATTTATTTGTTTCTATAATAATAAACCGTTTATTGATATTTATCATTAGCTTTATGAAAATAAACCGAAATTTATTAATGCATTGATCAAATTGGATAACTATATATTTAGTTCACCCTAGATATTTATCGATTAGTTCGCTGTATTTAATAAAGCTTATTGATAATTACCAAAAGACAGCAACATTAGGTTTTAGCTGGTTTATCCATTAAAACCGATGAGTTCATCAGCTCGATAATTTGTCGATAATTATTTGCTAAATGTCGATAATTATCGATGATTGTGCAGTTCTCATTGTTGTTTTCTTCACATTCCCAGAGTATAATGTGAAATGATGTTTGTATGTAAGTACATTTAAATAAATCAACTCAACAAATGTACATATGTATGTATGTATGTACATATGCATGTGTGTGAGAGTGTAAAAACATGTGTATACATCAGTCTGACATACATACATACTATGTATGTACAAATGTGTGTATATATAGTCTTCAAGCAAAAGAAATTGAAATTCATTTTGTGTGCGACAGACAAAAGATATAAAAAAGAATATAACGATTTCAAATTTAGTTGGCAACGCAGTTCAACGAATCTATAAAGATACTCTCACATAACTATGTACAACTATACATATAGGTATTTACAGAAAAGAACACTAGATATATAAGTATATATATTAACTCTTTATAGAATAGCGAACATTACGAAATTCCAACTTCCGTTGAATATATTTAATAGACTTATTTCCAATACTATTTCATTAACAAGCTGAGCGGAAAGGAAAGGAAACGTTTGCTGTGAGAAACGACGGATCAGATCAGAAATCAGTCAAATTAACCAAGATACAAAAAAAAGATCAGGAAAAAACGTGCGAACTAAAGTTACAAACAAGAAAAACGCCGGCCCCAAGACATGCGCTTGAGAAACTTCAAAAAAAAAAAGTAGATATATGTATGTTTGTATGTAAGTCTTATTTTTTGGCCGCCGGAGAGACAAGAAACTGGTTTCTCAGATGCCGGCTGGCCATGTGTGTGTGTGTGTGTGTGTGTGTGTGTGTGTGTCTGTATGTGTTGCCGGATTGGTAGAAGAAAGAGTGAGCTATAGCCTAAACGCATGACTTCAGCAAACCACAAAAGCAGCGAGAAGCTACTCGCTTTCCCAGCGCTTAAGCAGCTGTTTGTTGACCTCAAAGTCAGACCCAGACCCAGAGCCAGAGCCCAGAGCTGAAAGCCAACTCGATTCACAGACAAGAAGTCATGGTTATGGCCAGTCGTAAAAGCAAAGAGAAGCCAAGCCAAGTAGCCAAGTTAATAATAGGCAGGCCAGACCCCCAAGACCAAGAGCAGAACGAACGTTACTGGTTTTTTTTTGTTTTTTGTTTGCTCCCCCCCTCGACGCGTCGCTAGTCAAGTGTTGGCTTACACATTATGGCCAACACAAGTCAGCAGCTATAACAGCAACAACAAAAGTGTTATTTATAGCATTTGTTGTTAATTCTTTTGAGCTACAATTGAGTAATCATGCGCATAAAGTGAGTGAACTCTTGAGTGCTCCTCGCTTTGGGGCCTCTACAAAGAATTACAACTGAATAGAAACTTAAGTTATGTAGAATGCTTAGAATGCTTTAGGGGCGCTAATGAACAATAGAGAGATTGTTAACAAAAATTCCTGAGCTTCTATTCCCTGGTATCTATATCAGGCCCTTCTCCATTTCAAATTCCGAACAACTACTTTGGAAATCCAATTGTTAGCTGTCCTGACAGGACTTGCGGATTGAACTCACGCTTTCCATTGGGCTAGGATTCAAATCACCAAATCAAAGGCAATAATGAGAATTGGATTCATTTAAGCCAAAATTGACTACCGAAAAATTTTCCAAAAGTCTCTAAGCTCTGTTTTTCGCTTATTTTTCTTATTCTTCATTGTTTTCCGAATGAACTAGATCTTAAGATATTATCTGAGTGAACATCTTTATTAAGGAACTACTTAATAAGTTTTTTTTTATAATTTTCAAATTTGTTTCTAATTATTATAATAATCATATAAATGTATATTAATATATATGAAAGTAAATTGTATATTCTGTATTTTAAGCCCAAGTGTATTTAGTTTTTTTTATTTTTCCATAAGGAGTTCTAAGCTGAAAATGATGGATATGATCGACGGCTTAAAGTTGTCTGGTAAATATTGTTACTTTAGTAACTATGAGTATCGATACTTTTCATCTCCAACCACAAAGTCTCACCTGTGAGCGGAAGAGTTGCTTAACTACCACACATTCTGCATTCTTTCAACTCCTTGACAACAACTATTTGGAATATGCAGGAAATACCATTAAGAGTCCCCATGAGAGACGCAACAACAACAAAATGAGCAAAAATGTCAAAAGGAATTTCAACTATGAATACCCCTACCCCTGCAATAAAATAAGAGATTCCCAGGCGAGCGACCCACTTAAATCAGCTGAACAAGAACAAGAACAACAACAACAATAATAATAATAAGAAGAAGAAGAAGAGCAAGAAAACTGGGCGACAATGCAGAAGAAGAAGAAGTAGCATAAGCATAAAAAGAGCAGAGAGTAACGAAGGCGCAACAACAACAAACAAGACACAACAAAAACCTATAAACAAAATATAAAACGAAAATAAGACAAATCTTCAAGGACGTATGCAAGGTAAACATATGCGAGAGACAAAGCAAAAGAAAGAGAGCGAAGGAAAAAAAGAGAGCTGGGCGGCAACAACAAGAAGAACGACGACGGCGACGTTGGGAAAGTAGCAACAAGCAGAGCAAAGCAAAGCAGCAAATAAGTAAAAGTAGAAGAAAAACAACAACAACAACAACAACAACAAGCGATGACGACGATGGTAAAGAAAACGCGACCTGTTTGATGTGCAACAACAAAAACAAAAACAACAACAACTACAATAAACATACACACACTTACAAAAAGGAGATGTGAAAAGCAAGTGTAGGAAAAACTCGTTTCAAGCAACAGGAATACGTTACGTATGCCTGTAAGCCACCTCCCTCCTACCCCGCACAAGCCATCCCCCCACACACCTTAACAAAATGTAGGTAAGTGTGCCCAGGCGGCAACAACATAAAATTTAATCAAAAAGCAAAACGTTTGAAAACGTCAAGGAGACCAACAAACACAAAAAAGAAGAAAACCAAGTATAAAAAGTAAAGAAAACAATAAATGGCAAGCACGCGAATAGAAGCAGTGAAAAGGCAGTAAAAAGAAGTTCATGCAGGGTAACGAGGGACGGGGAGGGAAGGGGGGCAACATTATGCTGAAGAGCAGCAAGTTTGATAACAAGGCCTAGTCACACACATGTGTGTGTGTGTGTGTGTGTGTGTAACCTAGATTTCCGAGACATAAATTATGCAAGAAATAGCAAAGTAGAGAAGGAACAAGCTGAAGCAGGAGCACAAGTAGGAGTAGCCAAAGGAAAGGTACAAATAGGATCGAGACGCAGACAAGGTCAAGGCCTGCTCGTAAATTGCGCGTCTGCGTGTATTATAACCTTGAAACTGCAGGAGGCCATGCCACGTCTAAGCCAAGGAAGCAAGGACTGACAAAAACGTGTTTGGCTCTAAAAACAGGTTAGCTGCCGCTGCCGTTGTTTTTGTTGCTGCTGCCTGCTGTTTCTAATGTCCAGTCTAAAGCCTACACTAAACAGCAACACTTATGTTTAAGAATTCAAATTATAAATTGCCTGCCTGTGAATGTGCCTTTTAAGCGCTGTTGCACAGTCAGCAAAACGTTAACGAATGCGTACAACAGAGGGAATAGGTAAATTTACTCGCAAGGAATCTGAAAAACAGTAGACAACTCTGTGGATAGTAGAGATAACAGGACATTTCGATCATAAAGCAAGCCTTACTTTTTTGAACCTATCGATGATTTTGTTTAACATATCTATAGTCTAAGATATGAATTTCTGTGTTAATAGTGTAATATATAAATTTGAATTTCAATAATACCACTGTTAATATAACATATCGATAAGTACTCATAAGGAAATCTATAAAATGTACTTCATATATCGATACACAACCAAGGGAAGGTATCGATATATCATCCAGAAGGCGATAACTCTAAATAAACTGTTGAACCGAGCGGTTGAATATATACAATTCGAGGACGTTAAATAAACAGACATTAATAATTTATAATAGTGTCAAATTATCTGCATTTTATAACCAAATAGTAAATATCTTGAATTCAGCATTTTATGCAAAAATATATTGTTTACACAAAAATTATCTGGAAGATATACAGTTTTAAATTCTTTTTTGTATGGAAATATTGTGTTTAGTTATTTAAATTTGACTGCGCTGTTTATTAAAACCTAAAATAATTCTTAATAAATTATATATTATATTGTGCATTTTCTTTTTAACTATTTTTAGCATTCAACGCCACTTATTTTGCGATACTTATCGTTGTTTTCACAATTTTAATTTAATTTAATACATTTCTCGATATTTATCGATGTTTTCACAATTGTAATTCAATTTTTATACATTTTTCGATACGGCTCTTAAAAATATCGATATGTCTAAAAACTATTTGATTTTTGGGTAGCTTAAGTAACTGGTATTAATGTTTTAAGAGGTGCATTCTAAACAAGTAGTATAGTTCTAGATAAATTGATGCTTGCTGTTGCACAGTGTAATATCCCATTAAAAAGGTAAGCCAGCAGGTTACTTGCTACCTGGCCTTTCTTAGAGCACCGCAACCTGTTGCAACCACAAGCTGAAAATTGTGGCAACCAGCAACAACAACAACAACAACAACAACAACAAATGGAATTAAAATTGAAAGTCAGTTTTTTTGGGAAAGCGATCGCAATCAGTAGATACAAAAGACACACGAAAGGTTGTATTTTTTTATTTTTCTTTCTTGGCACATAAGCGGCTTGTAAAGTCAATGTGCCTCCCTATAAATATGGTATGGTATATATAAATTGTGGTACCTAGAACCCCAGTCTTTAATTGTCATGGGAGCCGCACTTTATTCTATTTTTATTTCTATCTTTTTATTTATTTTTTGGTAATTAATTCTACGCACTTGCACAACGAATGTCGCTATAATTTTCAGCCTAAACCAAACGCACCAAAAAATAAGAAGAAGAAGAAAAATAAAAATAATAAAAATTATATTTTCAAGGTCTAATGAGTTTGTTGCCGCCATCAGCAACCATTGAATATAATGAGCTGTGGGGCCTACAAAATTATAAACATCATTGTAATAAATGAAGAAATGAATTAAATTGTAGTTTTCTTAATGTTGATGAAGCTGCCTGTTAATGATCATTGTCCAAAACAAAAAATACTTAAGATCAAGACAAGTTCAAGGCCTTGGACTAACAACGTAAAATATCATTTTAAATTTTGCTGCAAATTGATTTATTTCTGCTTGTTTTGCTTAGTTTTTGTTGTTGCAAATGTTGAAAAAGGTTTCGTCAAATGTTTTGTATGATTAATTAGTGTTAATTATATATAGTATATACATATGTATATATATATCTGTTGGAACCAATCAACTTATCTGCAGCATTTTGAGAAAAATTTCGTAAAAATTATATAATCTTTGTTTGAAAAAAAAAAAACATCACAAATCACACATAAAATTGTAAAATGATTACATAAGCTTATGAATTTTTGGCTGTATTCGCTTTGTTCATTTGCTGAGAGATGAGCTCATTTTGGTTTGGGGGCATACATCAAAAATGATTATTGAAATATAATAGCTGTACGTAAGTATATAATATGTTTAAGATTGTACATAGAGATATTATGTATGTGTTACACTCGTTTTATACTTGGCTAACCAGTTCTGTGAAATGAATAGTTCAACTAACTGATAATACAATAGATTGAGTGTGTTTGAATAAGATACAATTGATGTACTAAAGATGAGCATATGGATAAGAAAAATAGATATCATTTAAAAAGAAAAGTTCTTGCATGAAAATAATCAATAATTTAGTATCTTTTTTACTTTCTTCTTAGATTAGTAAGGGGGAAATTTGGGGGAAATTCGAATATCGAGCTTATACCGCAAATCTTACAATATTCTAGTAATCTAGTTTCTGCTGGAACTATGGTTGTTTCTCCGAGTTGAGAAATTAACCGAATCTTAAGTTATTTTTCATTTTGTTGTATATTTTATGAAACAATTCTAATCCTCTTTAATCTATAAATAAGTAAAATAGAAAAAATGTTAATTAAAGACCTTAAGTACGCATATTATAGAACCTATATCTAATTTAAGAGCCATCCTCAGCTTATAATAACCAATACCAAGACCATATGGGGGCAAAACTTAAGATCAGGCATACGAACACACAGTTTGTTTGATTTTGAGGCCAGTTGCAGGGGCTAGAGACAGAGACAGCGACAGAGACAAGAGACCTCAATAAGAAATAGAATGTGAAAATAAAACACAACAAGAAACACACACTAGAGACGGTTTTTAATTGAATTTTGGTCTAGAAACAACAACAAATAACAACTCTCGTCTTAGCCAACGCATTGCGGGTTTGTCGACGGGGGGAGGATAGGAGCGGAGCGGCAGGCAGCGCTAATAAGTTGATTATAAAATAATAATTACAGAAAAAGCAAAAAAATAAAAAATAACGAGAAAGTCGTTGCACGCTGATTAGCTTTGTGGTGTGGCTCTGCGGCAGCTTTAACTGTTGGCTGTGAAGTTGCCAGTTGCCAGTTGCAGTTGGCAGTTGGAAGCTGAAAGCTTTGACTATGTTGCCGGTTGCCAGTTGCCAGCTGGTTGCCTGATTAAGCTGCAGCAACAGAAGCAACAGCAGCAGCCAGCCGCCTCTGTGGCACGTACGCAAAAGTGTTAATTGCAAATGACCAGAAGAGAGCAAAATTAGTGTGAAGGGGGTGTGTGGCGTGATGGGCAGGGGGGCATGTGCAACCCCGTTACGCGCTGCTGTTGCGGCTGCCGTTGATTGAATTGCGGGCTTGGTCTGGCTTGACTTCGCTTTTGAGGCTGCCAGCGCAGGCGCCATAACAAAGCAGGAAGAGCCAACAGCCGACAATCAGCAGGTGCAGGGGGGGTTATAGTATATCCGTGCTGCAAATATATTAAACTCGATAGTTCCAATGGTCTTTAGTAGACACCATTGCTTCCATTGATAGTTATAAGTTGATTTACATCCTACATTTTTAACTTTTCATATATTCATATCAATTCCAATATTAAGCGATGGGAATTCAAAATATAGAAAAACTGAACAATTAGCCACTCTCATTAGTAGGGAGGAAAAACTATCAGTGGTATAGGGATAAAAAAGAGCTTACTCGGATCAATTGTTAGCTTAAAGAAGTTTTTACTTTATTACTTAGTAAATTTGTATTTTTGTTATTTTAAAGTTTATTACAGCTGATCTAACGCTTACTCTATGTACATCACTTCTTCCTCTTATTCATATAGCGTTGCCAGACTGTTAGTTTATACGTTGTGTTATGGGTAATCATCATTCCGCATTATCGATACTATCGATAGTTTTGTTATCATAAATGTATGTAAGAAACATCGATGTTTGAATCGGATGCACCGTTGTACAATCACAACGATGTTTACATCCCTATTTACACACTTAGTGTGTATATGTGCGTATAATCAATGATCGTAGTCAAATGGTCAGCAATTGGATTATAGTTAGACAAGCGGAGGGGAGCAGGGGAGCTTAAGGTACAAAAAAAGAGAGAGTGCGCCACACGCAGACCACAGACATCGGCAGACATCAGCAACATGGCAACGACGACGACGACGACGTCGACGCAAGGCGTCAATGAACCGGTTTGCAAAGGGTCGAATGGTCGAGCGGACGACGCAAACGCGTCAGCAATAATTAATCAATCAATAATTGAGGCAAGCATACAGACAGACAGACAGATGGACAGACAACGGGAGAGAGCGCCGCGGCGACACACAGACATTGTAGCTAATGAGAGGCTAAAAACAAAATGGCAGTCACATTAGCCGGACACATCCGGTGATCGGTTCGGGTCACAAGTGTTGAGAGTGCGCCCTATGCACTCGCTTGCTCACTCTCTCTCTTTCTCTCGAGATCTATCTCTGTCACACTTGCTACATACCTGTAGACTTGAAATATCCACAAAAAAGTCTGCACATTGTTAGCATAGAATATAATTGCCAAAATAAACGAAACGAGAATATTGAGCAGAAAGAAAGAAACAACTGAGCGAGCAAACTTACTTTTATCTTGGCTTTCTTTTGATCGCACTTTTAGCTTTTGCTGCTGATCTTGTTGTTGTCGTTGTTTGTTATTGCTTTCGCTATTTCTTTTGTTGCACTTGTATATTTTGCTTTTGCTTGCACTTTTTGTAGGTGTTTTCGTGTTTGGTGTTTTCGCGCGACGACGTTTTCGAAAAGACGCAGCGCGAAGGAGAGCAAGGGGAAGAAGAAGAAGCACAACACAACACACAAGACAGGTACACACGTACGTTGCGACTGTGCATTAAAATCGAACTGAACTGAAAACCAAAGAAGAGCAAGAGCAAAAAAATTCCAAAACCCAACTTTTTTTTCGTTTCGTTTCGTTTCGTTTCTGTTCGGCGTTCGACGACGAAGACTTTCAACGACGACACGTCCACGTTGGCGTCGACGGCGACGGCGGCGGCGACGTTGTTGGTTAACGCCGCCGGCGGAGCGGCAACAGCAGCTTAGCGTGGCCCGTTCGTTCAGCTTGGCTTGACTTTCGCAGCCGCTTAAGTGCGAGCGAGAGAGCAAACGAGCTCGAGTCTCTTCCAGTCAAAGCCTCTCTCTCTCTCTTGCTCGGCTAATGTGTGTGTGCACAGGTAGGGTGTGAATGTGTGCGTCCCTTAGGTAAGCGACGATATGGAAGAAAGAAAATGTGTCCAACTTTGCGAACAGGTAGACTGACGCCGCCGTCGTTGTCGTTGTCGGCGGCGGCGTCGTCATCATTGCCGGTGCCTCGTTGCCGTTGCCGATGCCGGTGGCAGCGACTGAGACGGCGGCGTCGTCGCAAACGCTGACTTCGTTTTTGCGGCTTAAACAACAAATACACACAGACACGATATCAGCATTAGGGTGACTCAATAACTCAACTCAAAATCTTTAGTTCTTAAGGTGTTAAAAGATTAAGAGATTTATTTTTCTTAGCGCACTGTGCCGAAAGTGATAGGATAAGGACAATACGGATGATAGTCCTTATGAAACTACCACATGTCTGTTTGAAAAGAAGACAACAAATATAAGTGCTTGTTGAATGTTGCAATTCTTGCATACAAAGAAATTACGTGCAACTGTCATATCTTGCATGAAAAATATAAAAGCAAGAAATGCTGCATATTATGAAATACTCTTACCAAATATTGCAGCGTTTCTTGCAAAGAATTGCAACGTTTCTACTTCTGTGCAAGTTGCGTAAGAACGTTTCCTGGAATATTGCGTGCTAGTTTGGTTCGATGCCCTATGCATGCTGCACGAAAAGAGCTATAAACATACATACATATTTTGTAATCAGGAACCTATCTAAACTTCTGGCAAATGCATTTGAAAGCTGTTCCCTCATTTAATTGTTTTGAATTGTGCGATCAGAGTGTAGCACCCTAATGCAAGCGCACAGGTAAAATAAAGGTTTTATGCATATGGGGGCAATGCACAAACAGACAAACAAATATATAAAGCTATACATACAAGCACACATACATACAGACATATATACAGCCATATACCATAAGCAACAAGAAAGCATACGTCATATACATATATATGTATGTATGTATGTATGTATGTATGTATATATGTATATATGTATATACAGACATATAGTGAAATTATATGTGGAAGGAAAAATACACGGCAAAAATTTTTGCGCGTGAGTAATTTGTTGCCAATGGAAACAACAACGAGGCGATGCGAGCTGTTGTTGTTGTTGTTGTTGCTGTCTCTTGTAAGGCTTCCGCTGCAGGTAGATGTCTAATACACACAAAGAGAGATTACGCACATGTGTGTGTGTGTGTGTGTGTTAGTGTTTCGACTGTCTTTGGTAATTATCGGTTTTCGATGCCATATGCGGAATTGAGCACAACAAATGCAACGGCTACAAATATCGAACTGTTTATCGCTTCGTGTGCAGCAGCCCTAAAAACCATTTAACAATATTGAGCACAAAGTACTAGCGGGTTTGGGTGGGTTAAGGGGAGTTAGGGTGTAGGGAGTAGGTTGTTGTTGTTGTTGGCTTGCCAGCACCTTTACATGGGTGTTATTTTCCACAAAGTTGCTAAGTAGACACAAAATGTTGCCGTTGCCGTTGCCCGGCTGCCTATTTCGACATAGTATTTTTCGCCACTTACGAGTGAAGCCTGTTGTTGTTGTTGCTGTCTACGGAGACTTTATTTTTCTTATTTCATCTACTTCGATCCATGCAAGTGTACTAACTCAATTAGCACATCGTGTAAACGTGTTGTTGTTGTTGTCGGCACGACGAGACTGTCATACATTAGAGATGGGCGCGTGTCACGAGTTGTCTTTGAGCACTTCACATACTTGTACTGTCGAAACTAAAGAATCTAACTATCGCTGACCGTATCGACATTATCGTTTATCAATATCACTATCGATAAATTTGCACCTCTAATAAAAGTCGTCAAAAGTAAGAGGTTAAGATGAGATCGCAAGAAAAAGGCAATCTACGATATATATATAGACTCAGCTCTTCATCCTGTTCGAGATGTAAGGAATTTATAGGTATAGTCTCGAAATGATCATTGTTCATTATCGTTTATCAATATCACTATCGATAAATTTGCACCTCTAAAAAATCCTCATATAGACTCAGCTCTTCATCCTGTTCGAGATTTAAAGACGAAGTCACACGATATGGCATTTTTCCACATAAATGCAATATCTTGATCGAAATCATTCCTATAAAATTCTATATGTTGATATTCTTATTCACAAGATGTGCCAAATCAAAGATATCTATGATAAAAACGTGCCACATAAGTTTATATGTTCAAATATTTACCATATATAGAATTTTGTAGGGTGATTTCGATAACGATATTCCACATATATGGCAAAATGCCATATCGTGTGACTCCGTCTTAAGAAATTTACAGGTACAGTCTCTAAACGATCATTGTTCGACTTGGAAATTTAGAATTTGTATCCCAATTCGTGTTGATGCCTCAAAATCTCAGCCCGTGCTCATCTCTAAGCACACAGATAACAGTTGGCAGTTGTTTAAGTTCAGATTGTTTTTTGTGCTTTTTTTTGGGCAGCCAAAACACTCGTACATGAAGTAGTACATGTGTTCAGGAGCAGCAGCAACAACAACAACCAGAGGCGATTGGCTCAGTCAGTTCCAGGAAACTGGCCAAACTGACCGAGACGAGGAAGCATTCCCGCGACCGATTCGACAATCGTGCAAACCCAAAACCAAAAACAATATCAGCTCACCTGAGAGCGGAGGCGCGCACACATATCGAACAATAAAAGAGGCAAGTGGCAAGGCAAGTGGTGGCCAAGGGGGCAGGCAAGTAACCAGAGCAGGGCACCGACACGCCCCTTCCACCACAGAGAGACCTTAAAATGAATGCCTCCGAGCTGTGCCGCGGCCAACAGGTAATCTTTTTACCCGCATATATACGTATATATGTATATTTAGGTATTGTACTTTTTTGGGGAGTGTATCACGCTTTGATGAAGCCAAAGAGCCAAAGGCAACGGCGAGGGGAAAGGCGCCCGGGGTAAGCGTTACCAACTCTCAACTCTGATCGGCGGCGTCACTCAGTCAACTGCTTTCGTTTTTTTTTTCCTCCTGAGTACTCCCTGTAACCAAGATCGGTGTTAAAGGGTATATACTTGTCTGAACCCAAGCAATTTATGAATATTTCTATCAAATCTTTGTAAACAGTCGAAAGGAAAGATCTGGGCTGAAAAAATATTGGATTATACAACGTGAAGTTATCGATTGATGACGCTATCGATAAGTTATCAGCTTACAAATATTACATTAAACTTTCCTATAGAAAGAAACACTCCTTTTCATTCATAGCACACTTTTTTGGCGTAAATTTATCGATTGATAACGCTATCGATAAGTTATCAGCTTACAAATGTTACATCAAACTATCCTATAAATTTCCTATACAAAGTAACACTCCTTATCATTCATAGCACACTTTTAGGCTTGATCAAACATAGTTATTTCGGATTGCAGGATATCTTAAGGATAGCAATTGTTTTCCTTTACATTCACAGCACTTTTTAGGGGCTCAAAAAAACATATACATATAACAGGGTATCTAGCTATCGACTACCACTAAGCTTTTGTTTATACATATTTTATTATTGACACGAAATTCAAGTCCGATCCACATTTTTGCATTGTGATTCAGTTTGCATTTTTTGTGGGCATTTCTCAAAAATGATTTCACACACACTCACATTGATTTAAAAAAAAACCCCAATACTCGCATATACGAATATATATATATATATATATATAATAAGAATACATATATAGTTACTGTTCAGTTGATACAATCTGTGGGCATCGCAGTGAAACTTACGGTTTTACTTTCTTGCATTGCTGCAGTTTGTTTTTTTTTTGTTTTGGATATACTTTTCGGGTTTTTGGGCGTTTTACATTGTCACGACTTTTGCTTACCTGTCAAAGAGAAAGATAGAAAGAGAGCAAAGCGAATTGAGGTCATTAGTAAAAGGTTTCACAAAAATGCAATGATAATTCACTTAAAATATTTTAAAATACTTAAATTAACTTAACATTTTAAGATATTTGCTTGAGCTGATGCCTAAAACTAAATTCCAAGGATTCTTTTTAGGTGCAAGTTGGAATTCTTTAAGAATTTCGAACCTGAGAACATTTAGTTATCAGATTGATCTTAGTCATCACTTCTTAACTGCGTATTTATCTATCTGTAAGTCCCCGCTCCTATTATAACAGCGTTAACCTTTCTTAACAAAATTGAAATAACTTTTCAACTTCATATTTCACCTTACAAAATTGTAACTAGGAAATGTTCAATGGCAATTAATAACCAGTCAGTTTTTTCTGCACCCAAATCAAAATCAATAACCTTTGCAATAGCCAAGAGAGTCCTTGATGCTGGTCAACACATCAAATAAAAGCAATACACAAAGCGCATAAAGGGATTCCTCTGAACGATGGTCATCCGTACTTGTGGATGAAAACGCAAAAGAAGAAGGAAACTAATTTTGAGTAAGAAACGCAGCTTCAAAAGCAATTTTTAATTACAACTGAACTGAAATTTATGTGCAAACTTGGTGAAAAAAGCAAGGAAACCCCTATAGTAGAAATGAACTGAAATACCAGGAGAAAAAATATTTAAAAACAAAAAAAAAAAAGGAAAGGAAGAATCTGTGCAAAGGAAATCGACATGCAGATTAAAAGGAAGTTGCACACAACACAGGACGTGGACGTGGCTTGTGCAAGGAAAAAATTCGATTATCTGCGAGAGGAAAACTGTAATTAAATCTATGGGGTTTTCCCACAGAGCGCCAGTGCCGCCCTAAAGAAAATGTGAGAATGCAGAAAAAAACGCAGGAGTAAAAGAGGAAAAAATATACACTCACACAAAATTGTAGCAAGCCAGAGGAAAAAAATGCAACGAAATCACGTAAAGCAAACTAATACCGCAACAAGGCGTGCAGATTGCAAGCAGAGGCAGAGTCAGAGGTAGAGGCAGAGGCAGAGGTAGAGACTCAGCTCTAAAGCTGAGTTCCGAGTCCTGAATATCTGAGTTGTGAGCCTGCGCAGGAGAGTAACTCAGTAGCAGGCAAAAGGAGGGTCCTCATTTGAGGTAAAGGTCCCACAGGGCGGCGGTATGCTCTATCCTTGCTCTGTCGTTCTTGGTCTTTAGTGGCAGGGATTAACAGCGAGCCAAATGGCATGAGCTTAGGCCAGCCCAGGCCAGAACAGTACAGACCCGTCCAGACCAAAACCCTTCCCATTGAAAACCTGAGCCAAAGAAGAGGCTTCATTAGCATACACAGGAATTTGAGGCGAGGCGAGGAGCAAAAGAAGAAAAAAATGAAAAAAGAAATGTGTGTGTGTTGCAAAACCTAAAAACTAAAGAGGCGACCGGTCGGTTGCGGGCGGCTTATGTAGCGCCACGCCTCCATGCCCCCCTTCACTCACTATATGCCCACTGCATGCCATGGATACAGTTGCGGGCAAATGAACAAACGCCAAGAAAAATGCTGCGAAAAAATCTATAAAAAAAAGTTAAAGAACGTTGCAATCGAAAGTTCCTGACTGGTTTATACTCTGTTTGGTGCATACTCTATTTCTTTCTTTATGGTATCATCTTTCAAGAAGATCATCAGAAAACCTCATATCAAATACTTAACTCTAGTTTTAAAGGTGTGGAAGATATACAAATGCGTGCCCATTTCCGATTAATAGAAAATTATTCGGAATAAAAATTGTTTTGAATTCAGGAAAATGATTAAATTTTAGATGAAAACTATTCAAGCATAACTCTAAATGGGAAAAAGCTATCCTTCCAAAACAGAATTATCGCAAACACTCGGCATGAAAAGTACCCGAAAATGGGATAAGGCCTGTTAGGGATTGCTCATTTTTGGGAATAAGGATGGGGGTGGCATAAAATTTATTGGTCTCATCTGTCGATGGGATCATTAGTAGGCCTCGTATCAAATTTGATGATTCTAGCTATAAAAATGTGGAAGAAATGGTTTAATGGACTGGGCGTGGCTAGAAAATTCAAATACATTATCTGATATATATCACATTTGATTGCTAACATCGAAACCCAATAAACTCTCTTTCCCTTTAGGAGTAGAGTATAAAAAGAATAGGGAGTAACATAGAACAGAATTGCACGAGTATGAAAAGACAGCGAAATGAAGAGTGCAGTGTTGTCGAGTTGATGCGGGGTTGCAGAGGATGGCGGCCCAGGGGAGTCGCAAGATGCCAACTAACTCAAACTCCGAGCAGTGAAAGAGATGCGAAAGCTGCTGCCGCCACCTGAGCAACATTGTTGCTACCCTCACCCCAAATTCCCCCCGCAAGCAAACTGCAGGTTGCAAGGGGACGCGCACACACACAGGACGCAGCTTTGACTGCCGGAAATGAACATTGGAGCTGCTGCTCCAGCTGCTGGTACCTTGGCTTGCCAACTAAATAACGTCGTAGCCCCACCAAACACACAAAAGAAATTAATTTCATTTTTTTTTCCTGCCCCACGCCACAATCATCCCCCTACCCCATACATTTGATTCTACTTCTATTTTTTCTATAGCCACTCGATGTTTTGTTTTGCAGAGGTTTTGCCTGGCAAAAAGGAACATTTTTGCAGCTAAACCAAACATTGATTGTCAGCTGGGTGGCACTGCTGCATCCCAAAGATGAACGACGGACACACACACAAGACGCAACAACTGCTGCCTTACCGCATCATCATCATTATCATCATCATGATGATGGTATTCCGGCCTCAGTTTCACAATAGTTGGCAGTTTAGCTAAGCGAAAACAGCTAGATATTCTAACTTCTAGATGGCAAAATCTTGATACGCTTGCTTGATAATGTTGCTATTTAGTTATAAAGAAAAAACTTATAAACTAACTAACTGATAAAAAGATGATAGCTTAAAGACACAGTTTCCATTTTAAGTAAAGAACTTATCAACAAGAAAAATACTTTTTAATACCTACTAGTATATCAATTATTAAAGGTATATTCTTTTTAATCAAGCTACTATATACACATACATATATTATTTTAGAGCGGATGGCCTCGACGCTAGCGCTATTTTCTTATAATAAATAACAATACTTTTCTTTTTATTTAAATGTATTATATATATTGTATATTAAATGTTGTATATTAAATGTTATTACAGTGGTTTTTCTTTATAATATTAGTCTTTTGATTAGCTCTTTAAATATTTTGATAATCCTAGAATTATTCGTCAGAATAGATTTGATTCGAAAACAGAATTCACAACAGATCCGAAACTAATGCTGATGGTTTTGAAATAACTTTATATAATATTTTTGAAGAAATATATAATTTGTCTCCTTATTATTAGTAAAATAAGTTTACTATGAACAATTTTGTTCTATGTCAACTGTTTTACATAGCAAAAAAAAAAAGGATTCTTTAAGGACTGAAGTTTAAATAGTAATACACTCTCTACACTTGCTGTAGCTCATTTACACGTTTAATGACTTAATTAAAGTGATTGTCACCCGGTAAGGGTATCTAAAAATAGCAATACTACTGCTGCCACAGCAGCGACGACGATGACGTTGCACGAGGCGTATGCGCAACAAAAAAAATAGAAGAAGAAAAATACAAAAAACTGCCTGGGCGCGGAAGTAAATGAAGATTCTCCGGCTATAAAGTGTCTCCACTGTGGAACAACAACAGCAACAACAACGACATCAACTGAGCAACGTTTGGGTTACGGAAATGAAACGTCAGGCCAGCTCGGAGCTCGCAGCTCGCAGCTCCCAGCTTCCAGTTGTGTGTGAGCTCAAGAGTAGCACATTTACAGAGTCCGGGGTCCCAGTTGCAGCGCCATTTGAGCAATTGGGCATTGCTGCCTGCCTGCATGGTAAAAGAGCACAGCGGAGGAAGTGAAAGAAGCAGCAGCAATAGAACTTGGCAGACGGCCCAATGTACGTGAATGATGTTTTAGGTTAAATGGCAAAGCGTAGACCACGCACAAAGCACTCAAGCCGACGTTGCCGCTGCCGCCATGTTGTTTTGTTTTGCAGCTGTTGTTGCCTTATGTCACCCACACCCGCTCTGTCTTGCCCCTACTAAAAGCTTCCTGCTACGTGACCATCAGGCTGCCCAAACTCATTTTTGCATATGTATGTATGCATGCAGGTGTCGGTTTCTGTCATATGTGTGCACGTGTGCATGTGTGTATGTGTTTGTAATTTACTAACTGCTTTTCTCTCGCGTTCGCGCTCTGCTTTAGAAAAACCGCAACATTTGTCGCCGTTTCTTTTGCGCTACTTTTTTCTTTTCTTCGTGTGTGTGTTTACACAATTACAAAAACAGAGCTAACAACGTGAGGAGAGCGATGACGTTGACGTCGCCGCTGTTGTTGATGCTGCTGCTGATGCTGCTGCTGCTGGCTTGCATTTTAATTAAAAATTCTTCAAAAATGTGCTTTGTGTTTGCGCTTTAGCTCTACCAATAATATCCTTCAAGTCTTGTTGCTAGCCACCTAAAAGTAGACCACATATTTTTAATTTGACTGCAAGCTGCTCGTGGCCAGGCCACCACGCAGCCCACAGGATAACCAGGATTAAGCTGCTGATGTTCACAAAAATGTTGAAGGAAATACATATCTGTGTATGTATGCATATGGAATGTAAGAGTTAGAACGCATGTTTTTTTAAACGGACATGCAGATTAAACTTGGCGTTAAAAGCAAAGCTTTCAACGGATTCATAGTATATATGCATACATATATAATTGATATAAATATGTAATAATAATATATGAAATGTATTAACAATATCGTCGCATCCAAGTTCTATTTACTTATTGGGTGAAGAACTCCGTTGTGACAACTCTGTCTCTCTCTCGGTTCTCTGAGACAGATGACAGCTGCTCTGAGATTCAAGCATTTTTATATTGGCCACAAATTCTATTGACGGCTTCTTCAGCCCAACTGCTGATGAAGCCATATGAACATAGTATGTTAATGTTGTATTTTCCTTGTCCGTGCAGTCTTATGACAATCGCCTAATTAGATAGCCTGAGATGTACTCTATGGAGTCATCGGTCAGTTGGCAAACTATTTCGGCTTCTTTATCTCCTGCCTGCTTTTCTATGGTTGAGTCAGCAGATACACTTGCAAAAGTGCACGTAGTTGATGAAATATCAATGTCCAGCTACGGACAAAATATGACAATTAAAAAAATTATGTGCTACATGTGCTCTCGACGACGTTTACCTTCATACTGTCAAAAAAAGGCAGTATATATAGGTTAGGTTAGGTTAGGTTGCAGTAGCTGGATGAGACAATTTGTTTTCTGATCCACACTTAGGGCCTTCTTTATCTCGGATATTTCCTGTACATTTTTAAAGCTAAATTGCCCCAGTTAGTGGTGTCGTCTTCTACTGAGTGCGGGGCAGAGTTGGTGCTCCACACACTTTTCTTCTTTCAGTCTATATAACAGTTGCAAAATAAAAATATCAGTCTCTCTTGCACTTCCCCCTTCATGTGCTTAAAAGCTTGCAATTCCGTTAGTTAAAGACAACAAAAATCAAATATAAACGTCACGTTTGAACTTGAGAATTTTGATAATAAAAAATAAAAAAAGGCGACCGCAATGAATGAAATGAAAACTTGAAGAGGCAGCAGCAACAACAAAAAGAAACAGACCATAAAAAGCCGGGCGCGTAGGTGAAGAAAAGCAGCAAAAATAAAAGAAGTCATCGCGTCGCGTTGCTGCTAGCATCGCAGCTGCGGCTGCGGCTGCGGCTGCACATTGAGGAAGTTTGAATTATCAAAACACTCAACACACTCACAAAGCAGACAGCGAGTGAAAACATACATATGAGAGAAAGAAAAAGAGCAGCCAGCGTATGTTGCCGGCAGACAGCAAGAAGCAGCTGACTGACGAAAATAGTATGCGGCGATAGGATAACCAAAAGCAAAAATGGCAAAATAAAAAGAAAAGTTATCAATGTGTGTGTGTGTGTATTTGGTTGCCTGAAAATCAGCCGCTAAAGCGGCCGGCATTTTTATTATTATTATATGTTATGTTATGTGTATTTCGTTTTGCGCTCCTTCGCTTTTTGAACTTTGCTTTTACACGCTTTACTTTTATTTACATTGCGCGACGCCACTGCCACAGTCGCTGTCGTAGTCGCAGCCGCAGCCGCAGCCTCGGCCAGCGTCGCAGTCGCTTTTTGCTATTTTATTACTCGGTCGCTCGGTCACATGAGCGAGTTTCGCGTCTTTCACTTTGCCACTTACTTTACATTACGTTACTTTAGCAGCTGCTTCTGCTTCTTCTTCTTGTTCACGCTTTCTATCTTTGCTGCGACGTCGTCGTCGTCATCGTCATCGTCTCGCGTGTGTGTGTGTTTGTTGTTTGATTTTACGTTTTCGAGACTTTTATTTTGATTCCAAATATCTTTTCAGGTTTTCCATTATTATTGCTGTAGGTCAACGCTGCGCTTTCGTTTTCATAATTTGCCATTGCCTATTTGTAGGCGCGCATAGTAAAACTAAAAGCAAATTATAATAAATAAGAAAATGTCTACAGGAATTAATTCCTACGCACAGGCTCCAATGCAAATAAAGCAGCAGGTTCACATAAAAAAGGGTTGTACATAAGAAAGAGTCCAGTCCAATCAAAAATAAAAAGGGCTTAAACTTTGGGACACGAGAAACAAACGTTGCTAGGCAGACCTCAAAAAAGGACACGCCAACAACAGCAACAACAAAAGCAACAACTTATTCAAATATGTACATACAGTACACGACCGAAAGAGTGAACACTCTCTCCCTTTAGCGAACATTCGCGTAAATGCTCGCAAAAGTGCAAGAAAGTGAGCGTTTGGAAGAATGTATTTTTACTCCCTGTACCCATAAAATGGGTAAAAAGGGGGTATTACATCTCCGACCCTATAAAGTATATTATTCTTGATCAGTATCAAAAGAGATTTCGATTTGGCCATGTCCGTCTGTCTGTCCGTCTGTCCGTCCGTATGTATGAACGCAAGGATCTCAGCAACTATAAGAGCTAGAGACACCAAACTTGGAATGTAGGTTCGTGTATAGCGGGAGCAGGTCAAGTTTATTTTAGATTTGAGATATCTCCCCCGTTCCCCCGCAAATCGATAAGAACCGTTTTACAGTAACAATTTTCAAGATATAGCTTTAAGATTTGGCATGTACAATACAATAATCTTTCTTAATATACTGTCCAAATTTCAAGTCGATCGGATAATAAACACGGAAGTTATTCACAAAAGAAGATTTATTGATGCAGCGAGAGGGGGGAAGAAGAAGCACAGCCACCATTTAAAATGCCTCGCTTTTGCCGCCTGTGTATGTGCTTCTTTGTGTATGTGTGTGTGTATGGGTAAGTGGACGTAGATGTGATTGGATGTTTTAGACCTGGGTACAGAGAGTTTCGTAGTCGGGTATACTCGACTATAGCATTCTTACTTGTTTCTCTTGATTTCTTGTATCATTCTCAATATAATTAGTGCTAAGGTGTTCAGCCTCTGATAATGTTTTCCTCTTACTATATACAAAAATAATACAGCAATATTAGATTTATAGCTTTCATAAGGCTGATTACTATTATAAGAAAAAAAATTTAAAAGAAAAAAAAATATATACAATAAATATTTCAATCAAAATAATGCGAGACTCTTATAAATAAAACTGATTTTTCTTTGACAATGCTTACAGTGTACACTTTTGGTATAATTTGGTAGAAATAAGTTCACTGAGAGTTAAACACTCTATTTTGCTCTTGCCAAAAAGTACTTTTTGCAATTCCTCTTTGTGTGACATCCTTAAACGTTAAAAGAGGTTCACCGCTTAGCTTTCACACATTCTTTCATACAACTTCAAAAATTAGTGCTCGTTATAATTTTAAATTTAAGACTGTAAGGAAAACCTTTTCTGCTTTCGTTACTACCTTCATTAATATGAAACTCGTCCATTTTTAACTATTGTGCAAAGGACACCTCAGGGACAAAGCTGTCTACTCCCAACTGAATCTTAAAAAAAAAACCAAGAAGCAACCAACAATCGACATTTTCTAACGAATGCATTTATTACGTTGTGTTTTGTGTATTGAGGATGTCTGTGTAAGTACTCACAGTATCCTAGTCTTTCATCCCAGCCCAGCCAACCAACAACCTTATAGAGGACACATGCCGTTCGTTCATTGAACAATGCTATATAATTACATAAAAGTCAGAAAGCTTCGCCAAAGGAGGAATAAGCCACCAACAAAACTCTAAGCGCCAAATGGATAAATCCCTCGTTTTTAATTTCTCTACAGCACACCCAAAAAAAAAAAAAACAAATAGAAGGAACCTGAAACAGAGTGGGGAAAATGCGCCCAACGCCCCCACACAACTACTAAATAACCGATTTTTGTGTTTTTTTTTTCTCCTCTTGTTGTTGTTGTATTTTTTCGGTACGTTTCAACTCATCAGCAGTTTTTTCGTCGATTCTCTGTTGGTTTGGGCTTGGGCTTGGGTGGATTTTTATTTCTCAACTAATCCCGCACCACTAGACCTCGCGTCTCGGGGCACACCCAGTGATTTCGTGACGCCTCCCTACCGCCCTTCACCCCTGCGCGACCACTTTACCAACGTCGACATTTTCGCTTTTTTCTGCTTTTTTTTTTTTTTTTTTTTTGGTTGGTTCTTTTTCTACGTTTAAATTGTTGTTGTTTTTTCTTGCCTGGCAAAAGATATAGATTACATTTGTGTTGTTTTCAGCTCCAAATTGTATATATACAATATATATATGTATGTGCTTAGGTATACAATGTATACAACATAGAAATATGTATGTATGTATGTACATATATGTGTATATAAAAAAAGGTTTGCATTTATTTTTTTGTGCGCCCCATTTTCGCCTTGCTTCATTTAGCCCAGCTGCCTCAGTGAGCTGCCCCCAATGACTGCTGCCACCGCCTCCAGTCCCCACCCCCCAGACCCCCCGTCTCGCCAGCCAGGTTCTGTCTTGTGCAATGACCAAGCAACCCAAAGCAAACCAAACCGATTTCAACCAAGCCAGACAAGAACTGAGCACTGAATAGAACCCAATAGACCAACTTCCAATTGTCAGCTTCTTCCAGCTATAGATAGATACAGACAGAACCTACAGAACGGTGAGTGTGCGAGTTCTAACTCATGAAATGAATATTGATGATTGCTTGACTACCGTTTAAGGATATGGCATAAAAAGTAAATTGAAATAAAAACAATCTTTGCGAGTTATACAACTTTTCGAATTACTTTTCATGTCATATCCTTAAACGTTTCTCGTTTCAAATTAATGAGAAATCATCTGTTGTTTATTGTATGTTTAATATTGATTATCAGTAACTAAGATATACATACTTATAAAATCATACATATATTACTAATTGGCAATCTATAGAGATTTAACCAATTCAAGCATACTTTTAGGCGTTTAAAACAGAATGAAGACAAGAAGACAAGAAAACTCGAAACTAATAGTAAATATTCGTTTTTCTCGAATTTCCCTTTATGTCATATCCTTAAACGTTACTTGCACAGTTTGGTTACATGTAAAGTTTGAATAGTAATTTACTTTTGACTATAATAGATTTTGTGAGAAATTCTTCTTTATATGATCTGTCTTTATATGTAAAATAATATCCTCCAAATTGGCCGAAACTGTCAAAAATGCAAGCATACTTGCAGGCGTTCAAGTCACTTGAAGCTGATACCAAGCAAAAGAACGCACTGAATTGAAAAACTTTTAAATAAATAAAAAATGATAAAGAAAACTTCCATCGAAAAGATGCTCAAGTGATAAAGTGGGTTTTATTGAAAGTTAGGTTAACAAAAAAAGAACTTCAAGAATTTCGGGGTGTACTGTGCCGCTTTTGAGGCTGCCACCTTGCCGCGACAGAGGAACTGTGATTGATGTTGGTTGGACGCGTGGCCGCCCCTTACCCCCCATCACCCCCGCCCCAAAAGGCGATCGATTAAAACCAAAATGAATCAAAGAAACTAACGAAGAAAAAGAAAGAAAAAACCTTTACGGCAAAAACCTACCCTTAAAAATGGCGGGTGGGGAGAAAAAATCTCAGGGAAAAAAAATAAAATAAAAAAACAAATAAAAGAAAAACGCTGCCCAGTTGTTTTACATTTCTTGTGATTTTCTTAAATAAATTTGCCTGGCTGCCCAAGAGCAAGGCAAGGAGGGGTGGGCTGGCAGGGCGGGGCGGGCAGTGCAACCCCCAAGCAACTCATTTAAGCGCTAAAAAGAAATTAAGAAGTAGCCGCCGTTTGCGGCGCAAATGAATGCAAAGGAAAATAAAATAAGAACAAGAAGAAACCAACTCCAAGCAGTTGAAGAAAAAGAAAGAAAGCAAAAAAAAACAAATTGAAAAATATAAAAATCACAGCCTCGGAAATACCCTGATTACGCTATCTGTGTAAGCTATGTCTGTGTGTGTGTGTGTGTGTGTGCTGAAGTGTAAGCCGCCCTCAGCTCAACTATAAACTGCACACACACACACTCACACACACAGAAGCTGAGTTCAGTTCAGTTCCATTTCCATTCCACAGCTCAATAGGCCTTCTGATAAGCGCTTTCCTTTCCCTGCCTTTTCCCCCTACACTACACTACACTACAAGCTGGACGCTAGCCCTGAGGGGGGGGCGGTGTTGGGTTGGGTTGGCTACCCCAATGCACCCGCACTAGGCCCCCGTCCGCTGTTTGTGGAGACCTGATAACCCGCTATTGTATACATACACAAAAGATGTAGGGAAACCGGCGCATAATCGTTGCTATTGCCTCCTCACCTCTCATCCGCTGCCTGGCTCTTCTACCCCTCTCGTCTGATTTTCATCCTAAACTCAAGCATAGTTTGTGCACAGCTGTGGTCCCAACTAGCAATCCCAGATCCGACCCAACACGACGACCCCAAATGCGACCGGCCCAGGCTCGTTCATGTCAATTCATGTCAGCTCAGGCAAACCGAGTTTGCTGCGCTCTGCGGCGTTTTAAAAGCCATTGGCTTTTGTTTTTATATCGTTGTTTTCTTGTCGTTGCTGTTGGCGATCATTTGATTTGGTTATGCGATTTATACACCCTGTAAACCAAAGCCAATGGGGAGCATGCACCTGGTTCTTTTAAAGGAGAGGAATCCCTAAATCCCTAAAACAAAACTTAAAATCAAGCTAGAAAGCTAAAAACTGCAGATACTATATAAAGTTCACAAAGTTTGACAAGCTGTACTCGAACTTTATTATCAAAGCAATGAGCTATGTTATCTAACATTCGGCGCATTCAGCACAACTAATCGCTGACTGATTTCCGCTGACTTGCTAAGCTGCTGATAGATTTATAGTTTGCGAACGATTCTAATTGAATAATTAGAACACTTTTGATTTAGCCCAGCTTTGTTGACATTACGATTGATTTTTGATCACTAAACAATAGGTGAAAACTTTCAAAAAGCAGCGATAATCAGTCAGCGATAAGTTCTGCTGAACGTCAATCCAATTTCTTGCTTTTTGCTTTACATTTTGTAAGCATGGATAGAGTATCTTTGGCGTCTGTAAGACTTTATGAGTTCTTAGCTTGTTTTGCTCTAGTTCTTATAATTTTTATACAAAGGGCCCTCTCTCTTGGTTAGTTACCGAGTTTTTCCAGGCAGCTGTTGCCGCCACTTGGTAAACTTTGGCGCTTCTTGATGTGTGAACTTTATTTTCTTTTTTCCCCCCATTTTTGCGCGTTGCACTCTGCACAAATATCGATTAACTTGCATTAAGGCAGCATCCGTTTTAGTACTAAAATTCACTTTGCAATTGGCATACGCTGAATGCTTCAAGATGCACTCGAATGGAAATGCTTCAACTGCGGAAATAAACAAAGGCAGCCAAAGGAAAATGAGAAACTTAAATGATGCTTTGATTTTGCGCATGCTTCAAGACAACAACTGAGGAGGAAAATGCATTGGAATATGCATTTTGAAAAAGTTTTCCAAAGCAAAATAAAAACTAGCAAAAATTTACATCAGAATCTCGTGTTTTTTTCCTGCAAAACTTTTTTAAAGCTCAACTGATTTCCTCTTTTAGTTCTGATTTGTTACCTAGAACGTATTTACACCATACATCATTAATTGTATTTGAAATACTAGATCTTGCGAGAATTGTACTTTCCCTTTTGTATTGATATGAAAATTAAAATCTCCGGATTTCACTTGTTATAAATATATTATTATGTATAATGTGTTTTAACGTTCTTAACTTTGTTAAGACTAGGGTAACTTCCTGGCGGAGTATTATTATTATTATTTTAAAGGTTTATTTGATATATAGCCTACTGTTACTATTCTTAATAACTTATACTACAGTGAATCTCAATTTCAACAAAATATATACATATGAATGTACATACTTAAACCTGGATAATAGGGTGAATTAATAAGGTAGAAATAGGATATCAAAATTTATTAAATTGTTCGATTTGGTAGGTCATTTGGGTGAACCCTCTGAAGTCTCCTTCCCACCCTCACTCCTCTAGTGCGTACATACCATGCCGCACCAGACATTCTTCGCAAAATTTGGGACTGTGCTACTCGTATTTTGTTGAGGTTCGTTTTTGACGCTATGCCATATACCTGGATACCAATCCTCCAGATGGGCGCCAGAATTACTCTGTAGATGTTCGGCTTATTGGTAAGCGATAGCTTATTCCTCGCATTAAGGAGCCAAGCCATGCTTTTCGCCTTTGCCTTGAGGCGCCCAGCCTCAAGCATCCTTGTGGGCTAAGAGTGCTCCACGTATGAAGACCCCAGGAGAGGTGTCTTTCCTAAGTGTATAAGTGGTTGATACACACTTATCGGGTTAGAAACTATGATCACAAAATTTCCACCACAACAAATATAAAGTGATATTTCAAATCTTTTCCTGAAGGGTTAAGGTTAAGCCTGAACCTTTCTTAAATATATTGTTTTGTATCACATTAAACTGATCTTATATGTTTATGTATTACAATTTATGTAGTCAGTTTTAATATAAATACGAAATTGATAAGAACTGAACTGATTTTTAAAGATCTTGCGAAAGATATTATCTTCAAGTTTACTTTTTCTGGGTATCAAAGTTAGGCATGTAAAGTAGATCAAAGACTTCAAATAGAAGATATGACAACTTATATTTGTATTAAAATAAAGTATTATAGTTTTACTTATTTAGTATGCTAGTTAAGTGAAACTGTGTGATCCCAACCCCAACAAGATTGGGCCGACTGAATATTTTCTTCGTATTATATATTATTAGATTTTTGTGGCATGTTGCGAAAGTTTTTGGAGCAAACTACACACACATACACACATATTCCATACTAAGTGCCCCTTATTGTGTGATTTTGGCATTATGCTAGTGCTTTAGTGCTCATAACTTTCACATTATGGCCAGAAAAGAAAAAAATAAGTTGAAAACAGACCGGGCCAAGTCAATTGTTAGGTATTGGGGAAAACCTTAAGAAAAACACAAACACAAATAGAAGCTAAGCAACTTTTGGGTGTGCCAAGCAAAAAAAAAAAAAAGAAAAACTCGCTCAGTCTCATTGGCTGTCACGTTTTTTAAGCTTTTATTTTTTCTTTTTGGCCATTATTATGTCTCAGTTTTGTTTCTGATGGCCGCTAATTGCGAGCGGGCCGCTAGAGAGTGAGTGAGAGGACGAGAGTGAGCTTATTATTAAGGGTGTGGTGTGTGTGTGTGTGTGTGTGGGTGTGACTGTGTGTGTGTGTGTGTGTGCCTAATTAATGGCATTATTTGATGGGACATCGCGAGCGGAGCCAAGCCCATCGAAAGGTGCGTAAAGCTAAATTAAAAAAGAAAGTCGAAAAGTGTAAGTAAAAACTTGAACTTGAGAAACGCCTGCGAGGTATGCAACGTTTTTTTTGGGATTGTATACAAAATTTAGATTAAAGGCATCACCCTGTATCCACCCACAGGACCTACTGCATCGTAACGTCCTCTAGACAAGTTGAAATTGTAATAACTTATTGTATGTATGTATATAGTAACAACTACAACCTCATTGTAGGTCTTCATACTCAAATTTAGATGTATATATTTATTTCTCAATTTCATAATTATGTAAATATTATATAGTTAATAAGCAATTTGAAAAAAAAATTACAACTAGTTTAAGCTGCCAAAATGGTAGTAGTACACAAGTTAAATAAATAAATAAGCAAAATTTAAACAACAACAAAAAATCCCCCTGTATCCATATTACCCTGCCCTTTACACGTTAGGTTAAGTTCAGAAAAAATGTTCCTTAAATTTAGTTTTTAAATGGCTTGGAAGACACATAGCAACTGAGAATGTCGACATTACAGTTCAATATCGACTATATTATTTTTGAAACCTTTTGCGAATAGTGCTCTGCTATCTTAGAGGCAACTTAATCTAATCAGAAGTTCTTTTTTAGGTCTAGAATAGATCAATATTCTTTTGCAGCTCATTTTAGTGGAGGTTTGTGGAGTTTATTAGTTATTTCTGGGACTTGAAGTCAAGATCCTGTCTGGCAGGTCTTGAGGATGGTAATAAACCTCGTAGATACATAAACAGAATAAACTATCTTAAGACAGTTCCTTCAAATAAATATCAGTTTTTACAAATTCCGGTAGAATTTTCATGTTTTTCATGTATCAGTAAAGGAAATGTTTATGAAAGGAACTGTTTTCTTAAAAGTCTATTTTGTAATATTCACAATAAGGTTAGCATTCACATTTTCTTTCACAGTTTCAGGGGATTACATGGAAAATACTATCAATTTAAGTTATATATGAATTCTAGCAGCGTTGCCAACTATGCGACAATGTGCTGCCAACTTATTGACTTTATAAATGTAAATGATATATAGAAAAGCAATTTATTTGCCTAGAAAATGTAGGAAATGTAGAGTTGCAATTCTAATAGTATTTATATTGAAAATTCTTTTTTTCTTATTATTATTGAAATATTTAATAGTTGAATAGTGTTCTGCTTCCTTTATTAGGAATATTATGATTATTAGGGAAGGTTTGCAGGATACTATTATATATTATGGAGTTAATTATTTCATTTATGCAGGTACTTTTAGTTAAGATCCTGACCGGCAGTATGGTTAGAAATTGTAGTTTCTTCTTTCAGAACATACCTTATGCAATTCAATTTGTTATCCTTGTGCCACAAGCCTTAAATATTCGCAGTTTTGTTGGGGTTAGTATTATCGCAGTTTTGTAGTAACGGTTTATTATTTCGTAGTAGGTTGACAAATTGTAGTAGACGACGTGACGGAATCAATTGCATACAATATATATACATATATATATACATATATATATAATTTGTAAGGATTGTGTGAGACCCAAACAAAAGAGAAAATATGCACACAAAACTTTGCTTCTGCTTTATTATTATTACTTTTAAAGATTTGTATTGTAAATAATAAACAATAATGGAAAAGGACGCAATCGTTGCGATTAGTTGTGTGTTAGTTTGTGTTTGTGTGAGAGAGAAAGAAACAGAATGTATTAGAGCGTGAAATGGAAGCTTAATTGTTTTCTTGTTGAAAAAACGTTTATCAACACTTAATTTTGTTTAGCACAAGATTTTTCAATTTTCTTTTATTTTCCGTGGTTTATTTTGTAGTGGTTTTGTTATGCTGCGCAAGAGAATGATAAATTGAATAAATGAGTAAACATTAGAATTGCTGAAAAGGGCAAAATTATTAAGAATATTGAGAGACGGAGAGAAGACGTGGAAAATACTCCGGCATGTGGAAAATACAATAACAAAATATAGAGCGCGTCTACCGAGGCTAGTTCAATAAACCGTAAAGCGAGGCGCAAAGTCAAAACACACGCGAATAACGCGGCAAAAGGCAAATGCACATAAAATAAATACGAAATATATATGTATATAAAAAATAATCATAAAAAGTAATGCGCAAAGTCAGCAGGCGGCACTTGTCAGACACACACACACAAACATATGTTAAAAGCGCAGCAGCAGCAGCAGCAGCAGCAGCAGTGGCAGCGGCAGCGGCGCAGCGTCAACGTCAACGTCATACGAAAAGGAATGTTGCGGCAGCGACATGTGTTTGATGTATGCAGCCAGAGCCGTATGTTCTATGTGTGTAAGTGTGTGTGGGGGAATGCCTCTTTACTTTTACTACGTAATGCCAAAAAGAAACACGTAAGGCCAGCTTGAAATTTTTATACGACGTTTCGCGGCATTTCTTTACGTCTGCTGTTTTTGTTCTTATGGAGAATAAGCTGCTGCTGCTGCCGCTGCTGCTGTTCTGCTTGTTTGTTCTTATTGGGGGAAGCCAGACAGCGGCCTGTCTGCGCTGATTTTGCACTTGTGTGTGTGTGTGTGTGCGTGTTGTACTTTCTAGTTCAATTCACTGAACTAGTTCAGCTGTTTCAGTAGTCAACTTCTGCTGAACGCACTTATCTTTTATTGGAGTGCCATTATCATTCAATTGATTTATAAAGCTACAAAAAGTACAATCTTTCACGTTTTGGATAACATTTGAGCTATTATTTATACGGAGATAGTCAAAAGTATTAACATAAAGAGCATTTTAAAATATTTAACACTTAAGAAGCCATTTTTGGTTGCTCTTGGAAACAAGTTGCAGATAAAATTGTTGTCAATATTTGAGAAATGTTTAAAAATGCTGGTTGTGTAAAAACTTTTGACAACCTCTGTATATATGTACATATGTATCTATTTATGTGATAAATTCATATTTAAATTATACAAATCTTTTAAATTTTAAAAGACAAACAGTCTTTAAGTGTTGAAATCATTTTTATTTAGGCGTTTTTTGTAACAAATACATTTTTGCAAAATAAAGTTTAAAAACGCAAACAGAAAAACGATGTACGCCAATTAATATTTACCGTTTGTTTTAAATGAACTAGAATCAATTGAACGATAAGGAGAGACTCAAAACGGCTTAAATGAACGATCATTAGAAACTTAGTTCATTCGTTCAGTACGAAGCTTAGTTCAATTTAACTGAACTAGAATCAATTGAACGATAAGGAGAGACTCAAAATGGCTTAAATGAACGATCATTAGAAACTTAGTTCATTCGTCCAGTGCGAAGTTTAGTTCAATCGAACCAAGTCGGAACGATTCTATGCAACTCTAGTTGCGTGTGAAATGCTAGTGTATAAATATAAATATTTTTATGTGCATACGCGCGCGAACTTGAATTTATGCATAAAATAAGCAACAAACAAATTGCATAGGAGGGGCGCGAGAGGCGACGACACACTAACGGATAGGGATGGAGAGGGGGGGTTACGAACCGGGGGCCCCTTTATTTATTTTTAAGCACATTTTCGGCCAGTTTTAATTTGATTTGCTCGCAGCGAATTTGCAGGGCCGTTTGGTATAATTAAAGGAACGGACTGCGCGGCGGTCCAATTGGCGCTGTGAGTTCAATTGAAGCTGACGGCGACGGCGATGGCGGGGCGGTTTGAGCGCGAGGGGGGCGAGTGCAAGTACGCGATAATTACAGCAACGTGGCGGCGACCGAGTGTCCGATCGAAGCAAGACCCACCGAGTACAAATGTTGTCTGATGGCAGGCAACGGCAAAGTTGGCAGCATTGACCGTCGTCGCTGCCGCTGCGGCGCAAAGAAAGAAGGAATAAAAAAACACAAGAAAAGGCAACGGCAACGACAGCGGCAGCGGCAGCAGCGGCGGCAGCGTGTGAGCGAGCGCAGCACACAAACACACCGACAAAACGTACACACACATATATACACACAGATACAGTTACATACATACATATGCGACAGAACGATGAACGATGATGATGAACCGAATTACAAATAAAAGATGATGCCAAAAGACGACGACGACGACGACGTCTACGTTGACTGCGACGACAACGATTAGCAAACAGCCAGGCGCAAGGAGCAAAAGCAACACCAGCTCCACAGATACAAGCACACACCCGCACTCATACAAGCACACATAGTGGCAGCGAAAAAAAATCGGTCGCAATCGGAAAAAATTGCAGAGCGTAGCCACTCTCTGCACATAAAAAGAGAAAAAGAAAAAAAACATAAGCAAGCCGCAACTCACACACACACACACACACATTCAGACAGAGACGTACTCAAGCATACAACAACAACAACGACAACATAAGCAGCAAGCACAACAAAAAAAATCGAAGCAGCGAAAAAATGAGAAGAAACACTGAGAGCAGCAGCGCCGGCAATAACAACAACAAGCTCAGCAAGAAAGCTTGAACAAAAAAAAATTGCGGCACAACACGCGCACCGTGGGCCGCGCTAGCGCAAAACGTGTACGAAACTCTGCAGACAACAACAATTTGCATTATTGATGAGCAACGCGAGAGGCGTAGGCGCCACCCACCCCCCCTACACACATTTCTTAACAAACTTGCGGCAAACTTACAAGTGTGTGTGTGTGCAAGCGAGCGAGTGAGACAGTGGCGCCAAACGAATGGCGCATACATAAGAGGTAGAGGGGGGGCAAGTATATAACACCCTTAGAAAATGACCAACACTGACCAGGCCACCAAATGCGACGATGTACGCCCATTAACTGGAGATGAATTCGCATGGCCATGATTTGTGTTGGGTGTCGCCCAGTTGGGCGGCATAAGAGGGGGGAAATGAGTCGGCAGGTTTAGTCGCTGCAAGCGGAACCAGTAAAAACAATGGAACATTTGAGCGACAAAAGAAAACGAAAAAAAAAAAACAATTGCAGCAATTGATGGGCACCATTTTTTTTGTTTTTTTTTTTTGCGAGAACAAGCAACATTGATGCTAAAAATGGGTGTGGACATATGCAGTTCTTGGAACTAGTTAGTATTCCAAAGCGAAGAACCTAACGTTCTCAGGTGTTTCAGAAGCCAGCTTCAAAGTTTTTAAAACCAACTACCACTGTAAAATATGTATTATCAAATATAATTGTAAAATTATAAATTCAATTAAACTTACAAAAACATAAACAAAAGCTAATAAACACAAATATGCAAATTGCTTTAGTATGCAGTACTTTTGTTGCCCTTATATCATTTTGATCAAAAGCATCGAAATATTTCAAGCCTAAATTAATGAATGTCGCACCACTGTGCAACAAAAACAATGCGCCGCAAAGGAAAAAATTGCTCTCTCCAGCAACAGCAACAACATCAATGGTATCCTGGCCAGCAGGCGAATCCGAAGACAAGAAACAGGACGAAAAGTTGAAACAAGCACGAAAAAATGCATGACGGAACTGGACAGACGCAGCGACGTCCACCCAAGCAGCAGAAGGGGAAGCTACTTGGACTAGCAGTAGGAGGTGGGTGGGGGGACTGAGAATGAAAGTGTACTACGAGTCCAATCTCACGCATACACATACAGCTGCAAGTGTGTGGAGCAGCTGGGCCATTGTTGGCGGACGCTCACACACACACTCAAACACACGGGCAAGGCATTTTTTCTTTGCGCTTCACTCAATTTCGAATTTTTTCTTTTATTTTGCCTCCTTTTCGCTCAGCAGCGTTTGTCCTGTGCTGCTGTTTCCTTCAAAAGTTCAAAGTGGCAAGCCAAAGCGCGCTCTCACTCACAGCAGCGGGGAGCGCTCACACAAGCACAAAACACACACACATACTGAGACGCTTTGGCGACGTGCTGCGGGGCAAGCAAGCAAAAAAAAAAAAGTACTCAGAGAGCCACCAGAGGAAAAAAAAAGAAACGAATTCTGCACAGAAAATAAAAATTGTTTGCAAGAAAGAATGAAAGAAAAAATCGGAAAAAATGCAAGCCAAGTGGTTGCTGGGCGCAGTCAAAGCGGGGGGTGGGTGTTTGAGGGCAGCATTCTGGCTGTTGGGTGTGCCCGCTATGTCTCCAACACCACCCCCTCCACCAAACCCACTATTAACTGGGTTGCTGCTGCCGCTGCCGCCGCTGCTGCTGATGTCCAACATCGCCACCGTCGACGTCGCTGCCGTCGCTGCCACCGCTGCTGCTCTGCTGCGTCCGTGTGTGTCAGTTTCAGCTGCTCACATAGTTGGCCGAAGATAAAGGTGACGTTGCCACGGCGGGGGCATGCAATGGGGCCAACAAGGGGTAGGGTAGGGAGCAGGCATTGGCGACGCGTTGGGAAGACCCTCAAGTGTTGGCATGCAAAAAAAAGCATACAATAAATATAGCCAAGCACATGGCGTTGTCGTTGTCGCAGACATATGTACATATGTATGTATGTATGTATGTATGTATGTATGTACATGTGACATACATACATACACATTCGTACATACATATGCGTATGTATGTTGCGGCTTTACGTCTGCGTGTGTGTGTGTGTGTGTGTGTGTGTCGTAGTCTGCAGTTAATCATCTACAAACGTAAGTACATATGTACATACATATATACATACATATGTACATTTAGTGATGTAAAAAAAAAAAACATCGCAACATGAATGTATCGATGTTTACTCGATGTTTCTTTGTCGCCATTTTCGATGCTTTAATATTAATGTCTGCTAAAACATCGAAAGAGTGTTACCACTAAACCCGTATAAATATATCGAAAGAAATTTGCAAATTGGGTCAGAATTTATTATTTTATTTAAAGATCAATCAAGGAGCAAAAAGAACTCGAAATACCAAATTTAAGCCCTTTGCATCTCTGGGTAGGGTTTACGGTTAACTATATAGCTGATATACTTAGTATTAATCGGGACTTCAAATCAAATTCAAATCAAACATCGATGTTTGCTCATGTACATACATGCGTCTGTATATATATGTATATATGTGTGTGTGTGTGTGTGTGGGAGACAGAGCTTGACCACGTTTGCTAAAAGCATTCCAAGCAGTGCCCAGCAATTAACGCTTAGCAAAAATCGAATCTAAGCTTAGGGCAAAAAAAATATAATACAAAACCAAGTGGCAACACTGCCAACGCTGTGTGCGAAAGGGCAAGCAATAGCAACACACAAACACACAGCCAAAGTCCAGTTTGAGGTCCAGTCGCAGTCGGCAGCCATACAAAATTTTTCAAGGCGATGTAGACGCGCCAAAAAAAATAAGGGGGCCACCATGCAAAAGCACAAAAACAAGAACAACAACAAGAAATACTATAAATACAACGCACCAGGCGCTGTGAAGACGAAGCGACGTCAACGTTGACGTTCCGCAAAGCTCCACACAGACACAGACACACACACACGCACACACACAAAGCGACGCCATTGAAGTTGCGGTCGACGACGACGTCGCAACGCACAACGGCAAAAACATTCAAAAGTACAAGGGCAAATACAACAACAGCAACGAGACAGAAAATAAAAATGGGCGAAAAAGTTTTATACATAAAGTGGTGGGCCAAGAGGCAGAGAGCAGGAGCCATGCGAAACTCCAAGAACATGTGCAGAAACAACGGCGACGACGACGACGACGCTGGCGATGACGACGACGAAAGAGATACAAACAAACACAAGCATAGTAGCTGTGTAGTCGCCACCTTTTTCCCCGCTTATTGGCAACTTGTGGATGAGGGAAGGGTGAGGCACGGGTTGCTAAGTGGGAGGGGGGCGCCCTCACAGATGGCCGGCAAACATTTGCAGCGAAAATAAAAATGGAGCGCACGTCTGTGACGAAAACAAAATACAAAAGCAAAACTTGTAGCATGAATGGGAAGTCGCGTCGACGTCGTCGGTCGCCGTCTGACAGCCGCCGCCACAAGGAGCCAGCGCGCTGCCGGACTATGTGAGGGTGGGTCGGACGCCGTGCCGTTTGAGTTGCGTCAGCTTGAGTTTGAGTGTATTTTTTTTGGACGACTCAAGCCTCGTGTACATTGAGTGAGCGATAATATGCTGAGCGTAACATTAATGCCAGCCACCACTGTAAGCGACGGTTTGTGTCTTGGCTTAAAATGGTTGCTGTTCAAATAAATTAATGCGTTAAGTGGGCAACTCGTTAAGTTAACTTCGTTAAGTAATGTAACACGTTAAAAACTTAAGGCAGCTAACAATTGTGTTACAACATTAATTGATAGGAAATTTAATGCTTTAATGAAGTCAGAAGTCTTTACTACAGCTCTTTAAATAATTTTACAACTTTTAAAGTGAAGTTTGCCAATAATGTATCCTTAAATGTTTTAATTAAAAATCAACATTATAGTCAATTATAAAAATCAGTTACAAGCAATATTTGCAATGCTTCAAACATAGCGAAGCTGCATGAAAATCAATATTAATTAAAATCTGCTTCCCATTCTTTATCAAAAGCAACCAACGACAACAATAACAACGAGAACAACAACAGCAATCAACAGTTAATGAAGCGCACAAATGACAATTACAGTGCCCTGCGTTCCTCAAATGCGGAATGCAAATGGAGAGAGAGAGAGAGAGAGAGAGAGAGGTATGCAGAGAAAGCAAGTGAGAATGGTAAAAAGGAGAGCTTACAAACCTGTGCATAGATAACGTCCCTGGCATTAATTGTGGGTGTAACATACACTATCTGTATGTGTATATGTGTGTGTGTGTTTTTGTTTGTTGCTGGTGATCAATTTAAAAAGAGAATACATATGTACATACATACACTAGCTGGTAAGACGGCAAAACATTTCGATTAAAATGCATTATGTTGAATTTGACTACTTAAGAAATACACAAAAATAGCGCACAATGATTTTCCCGCGGGGGTAGACTTTCCAAAATCTTTGTTTTTATGTGAAGCCTTGAAAAAGAGCTTGAAAACCACCAATTCCACCAATTTTTCAATCGTGAAGATACATTTTTCAAAATCGGTGAGACACGTATCGAATTATTTAATGTGTAGAGCTTTGAAAATAAATTTGAACCAGATATGACCAAAATTTGACTTCTGCCATACAACTGGAGACCATTTTCCGCCCATGGAGTGAATTTTCGAAAATCGGTGATGATTTTTCGTATAGATCTTGGAAAATATGTTTGAAGCCGTGGTACATACAACAGTTTTCAGCTATTTTCCATGCTTGTGGGTGGAATTTAGCTAAATGCCGTCTTAGTGTGCACTTTCGACATAGATGGAAACTACTGTGACAATTTCAGCATTCTAGTTCTTATGGTTTGGGCTGTGCGATGTTTGCCAATCAGTCAGTCAGTCAGTCGATCGGGACAAACTGTTTTTTATGTATATATGTATGCATACATATTTACCACACACACGTGTATAAATCACTCGTTGTTTCTACTGCAGTTGATTGTTGTTGTCACTCAGATTAGAGCACACGGCAAAGGTGCGGAATCGCTATGTAAATGTCCTATACACATAGATATGTACATAAGTAAGTACGAGTATAGGTAACGCTTATGTATTCATCATATTAAGATATGAACAAATCAAATAGTCAAGAATTGATAAAGATAATGTGATAAAGCAACTCCAACTCAGAGGTGCGGACATTTGCGAATGCATTTTCCTTCTGTTACTTGGCTATTCAGCAACAACAACAAGTATAAATATGTACATATGTACATATACTAAATATCTATATAGCGATAAGGACGCTTACACTGCGAGAAATAGTAATAATCCAGCTGAGTATTATCAATTCCAAATTTATAGAAATAAAACAAGTGGGAAACAAAATATATCTTTGTTGTGGATTTAATATACTTTCCTATAATACGATAATATCATAGTTAAGAATGTTCCTAACCAATAACTTTATAAACGAAATGCTCAATTCTCGACCGATCTTAACTTATGGCAGATTTTTAATATAGTAATTCGATTATTAAAATAATTGTATAAACTATATAACAAATTATCTGTAGAAACAAAAGAGTTGCTAATAAATCAGTTCAATTTTCAAAGGATCGTTTTATATATCGTTCCTATATCAATTGCATGATATAATGATCAGATTCAAAGGTTCCAAACATATGGCATGACTGCAGCAAAAAGTAAGTACTCGTACTATTCATTTATATAGTATTTATACTACTTAATGGTATCGGAAGCGTTTATTTAAATGCGTTACAAATTTCTTGATGCAATTATATAAAGGGTATATAAGAAATCAAGGCAATGCACAAATTGCCTACATTTCCTCTAGACTTTAAGCTATTATTACTCGTTTTCCATCATTTCCAACGTATTGCTTTATTTCCACTGTCTGTAATCATTACAGTCTAATGATATGAAAACGATTAAAACAACCATTTCCAGATCAAAGTCGACTAAGAAACCAAACAAAAACATTCGATAGCCAATTGAAATCTATACAAAATTATCTGTGCTTATCTTTAACACTGTGGGCTTTTATATAGCCTGAATTTAATGATACGAGTTTCCCAGTGTTGATTAGGAACTTGATTGACTATGCATAATTAAATTATATGTTATATACTTTAAACATGTAGAATTTTCTAGAAATGTCAAGATTCTACATATAAATATAACAAGGCATCAATTGTTTTGTCCTGATACCATGAAGGCCAAGCAAGAACAAAAGTTCTTATAGCCTGTACCGATATGGCCAAAGGTGTCTTAACTACTTATCCCACTAAACTTAACGTTAACTTGAACAGATTTACGAAAAAATCCCCTAAAATATAATAGCATTCCCCTTAACAATGGAAAGTCGAACTCACCTGTAGATCCGATTCGGTGACATCGATTTCGCCACGATAAACAAAATCGATAATTGTTTTTAGATCTGTGAAAATGATGTCGGCGGGTAATATAATCGTTGGATGTTTGCAAGGATTCTCGAGCAGCAGTTTTTGGAAATACGTAGAGCAGGCGGATAGCACAACCTGTGGGAATTAAATTATATTAATATTTACTTGTACAAAATAGTTTAATAAGATTGTTGATGTTTTCTTGATCGATCAATCGAATAATCGATAAGTAATCTGATTCAAAATAATGCGGAATTAATCGATCAATAGATCAATCGATAAGTGCATGAGAATGAACAACCGTTGACGTTCGATTGTAATCGATTGATCGATAATTTTGTATATCCCTAATGGACATCAACAATCATATTTGTTAAGCGTACCCACCTTATGCGCCTTGAGCGAGCCATGCTCACAGGACAAGGTCACATCGACAAAGGAGAGATCCTCGCGCAGCTGCTGAAATACTGACGTCATTGTATTCTGATAGTTATTCCAGCGCAAACTAAAGTACTGATGACCTCGTACGGCAGCCATTTTGTACGTGAGAGTGCCTCTCTGTGCTTTTAGTTGTTGATATTATTATTATTATTTGAGTGTGGCTGTTGTTGTTGTAATGTGGCTCTCTCTTTAGTTCACTTTCGCTGCGGTGCTCAACACGCACAGTGCCCAGTGCTCAGTGTTAAGACGACGACGCTGGCGCTGACGTTGGCGCTGACGTTGGCGTTGTCGTTGTCGTCCTGCTGCTTGCGACGCTGCAAAGGAAAATGCAAGTGAATTCGAAAATCTAAGCAAAGTTCGAGTTTAAATAAATATTGCGCATGCGCACGCACCATATTACAAATACAATTATTATTATATCTTGTTTTGATTTTGGCATTTATCGAGTGCATAATAATTACACATTTATTAATTATTCACACACACACACACACACACACAGACACACACAGCAGCAAATCGATCGATAAGCGCGAGAGAAGCCCTCGAACCGACCGAAAACTGTGTGGCAAGCAACTTGCAACCGTTTTTAGCTTCCACACCAAATGCAACGCGAGCTGCAACTGAGCAGCTTTAATGCAGTCACGGATTCGACGGCCTGGGCCCGCCTGCTGTGGCAAGAGATGTTAAAGGAGTCCATTGTGTGGCGCATTACAACGCTGCTGAGATGGAGAGCACAGAGGAGCCAACTATGACTGTGTACTCCAGCCTCCCCAACCTCCCCCCCGATAAACAGGTAGGCTCTGTCGACTGTTTAAGGTCGACTTGTGGGCACCCTGCAACACCAAGCTAAGGTTCCCAAGTGAAAGCTTCTGAACAAGGAGCTTTCAGCTGAAGCTCCAAAACAAAAATATCCTTTTAATAGTATACTCGTATATGTAACTTCCTTATCTTTAGCTTAAATATCCTTTTAATAGTATACTCGTATATGTAACTACCTTAAATTCTTGAAATAATTATAGATCATTCAACAACAGCCTTTGTCATCTCATGTATTTTATATTCTTAATGTTTTATAAGCATTTAATCCTTTAAAGCAGGTATAATAATGCTCAAAATAATTTATTTCTGATTGATAATACGTGTTTGTTTAATCATCTTTCGCTATAAGTATCCTGCCCATATTTTATACTCAAAATAAACCTCACTTGAATTTAAAACTTATACAATTTTAGGAAAATTTTAAATTCATTCTTTCGGACGGATAAAATAAAAATATTCTTGCATTTTTAAAGAATCTTTCATATTTCTTTCTTTTTCCTTATTCAAATTTCAATGCATCGAAATTTTTTCCTTAAATGCAAATTAAAAAGGTTTATCTTAAAATTAAAAATATGTTCCATAGGAAATATCATAATTTAGTTTAGATTAATTGCGAGCCTTCAACTATTTTCGATTTATAATATAAGATCTATAATATAGTTCTATACTACCATAGTTCTGTACTACAATATTAATGAAAGTTCTACTGTTTCCGTTTCTTCTCCCCAAAACTAAACTTGTTAACCCTTTACAATCATATATAATGGTATATCCAATTGTTTAATAAAATGTTTATAGTTTTTTATTGCTATATAAGTTTACCATAAATAATGAATATTCTCCCCAAGTTCTTCACAGCAAAAGCGCTATTTTTATCAAAATTATATAACTTTTCGTATTCTTTTTTCCTATGTAGTATTCCAAATTAGTGGCTGTTTCCAAGTCTTTTTCTCAACACTGGACCATTTAATGCTATCCAATTTCATGCTTAACCCTTGACAACATTCAGTTTCGTTTTTGCAATAAAACTTTTAGCATGTGATCCATTGTCGTTGTTTTGTCCCGTGTCTTCAATTCAGAAAAGTTTTAGTTTTGTGCATGAAAATGTAAAATGCCGCCTGGCTGGCCTGGCCTGGCCTGGCCTGGTCAGGCCAAAAGAAAGAAAACCGAAACCAGTTTCAGTTCGAGTTGAGTTTACACTCTTTACATTTATATATCTTTTTTATTTTTCCTTGTTTTTTAAGGTCTTTTTACGGCTTTCAATGGCACGTACAACGTCATGTTGTTGCTAGCTGGGTATTGGTATTGTCAAAAATAAGAAATAAGAGAAATAGGAATGCTGAAAAGGATGCTGCTCGCTGTAAGGACGGAGATCCAGACCGAAGGCAGGTCGCGGCATTCAATGCAGTTAATAGAATTTAGGCGACGTGCGGCTCGTTGCCCAACGGGTCAAAGAGGGGGGGAGGGCTCTAGACATAGGCACAGACAGACAAGCCCAACAACAGCAACAACAACGACTGCATACAAAACCAACATTGACTTGCAGCTTTAACGACTGCTGCGGATGCTGCATTTAACCCTAGTGCTGCATTAAGGACAGTACGCTGTTCACGGATAATGCGAGCATATAAAAAATAATTACATTCAACATAGAGGTGGCACAAATTCAATACCAAACAAGAAATAACGGCTATCTTTCGAGTGCCAAAGCTATATACCCTAGCGGGAATTCATTTTTATACAAAACTCAATTTTCGTCTGATTGCATGATCCGATTTTTATAAAATTATAGGAAACTATTTGAACTATAATAAAACTCTCAGTTAGTTTGTATGTAAAACTACAAAAAGGTTTTTATAGAAAAACTCCACATATGTGATATAGTAGTCCGATTTTCACCAAAATTAGTCTGATTGCATACAACTCTTCAGATATTCGGTTTGGTGAGGATATCTTTATAAACAAACAAGTTTTTCATACAAAAACATAATTGTCGACCAATGGCAATGTTCTATGGCAGCTACATGTTATAGTGGTCCGATCCGACCGGTTCCGACATACATATGTATATACTGCCTGCAGCAAAAATAAGGATCTGTGCCAAGTTTCATTTTATTCAAATTTGTAAGTTATTTTTGTACCCAAATTTTTTTTAAATACGTTGGCAGTTCAGATGCTAAATTCACTGGTAACTGCGGGATGGATGAAGGAGAATCTTCAAGTTCCGGATGCCCTGCTTATTTTATAATGTCCCAATAATACAAGGGTCCAGCCAGCTACTACACCAAGTCTTTGCTTAAACTGTTTGGGAATTGTATGCGCCAATGGCTTGAAAAACCCATTTTTATACCCTAAAAGAGGTATTTGGTATCGAAATGTGTAATGGACTGAACTAGTCTCTCAGTTTAAAAGTTGGATTGCGTATTAAACAAATATTTTGATAGAACTTAATATTAAAAACAAATCTAAAATACATTAAATTATATTAGATAAAGCATGTTTCCATACAAAATAGCAATTAAAACTAAATAAATTTCACGATATTTGTTTGTGAACTCCTTTTTTTTGAGTCAAATGTCAATATACTTAGTTTTTAACAGAAAATGGATCTACTCAAAGGGTCGATAGTGAACAGAAGAAAAACTATCGATAAAGTCAATAGTATCATCGATGTATTCCCACCTCTAATTCAACAGCTTTTAACAATAAATTTGATTTGAAGCTATAGATGTAAAAAAAAACTATCTTTTGTATGAAAAATAACGAAAAACATCGATGTTTTCTAAACAAAAAATCGATTTTTTACATCTCTATTTGAAACTAAGCTTCCTTGCATAATGAAACAATAGAATTTAGCTAAAGCAAAGTTTGTTGTCAGCTTGGAGAGAAATGCAGACGAGGGCAATAACGTGTTAAATACGCAGGGTCGCATTGCAAAATCATTGTTGTTGTTGTTGTTGTTGCTGTTGAGCAGCCATGGTCACCTTTATTAAGGCAGCACTAAGAAACTGCGACTGCCTGAGAGTGCAATTAACAGAGCCTAAGTAAAGAGGAAGCATTGATAAAAAAGAAACTCGAAATCAAAACAATAAAGTGCGCGCCAAAAAGAACTTCCAAAAAGCAAAGGGTAAAATGCACATAACAGAAAGTGTTGCCACCCCACACCCACACTACACACTACACTCAAGTGCGGGGGAGAGACCCAGAGAACGGCAGAGAGAGATTAAAATCAGTCTTGCATTCTACGCGGCCAGTTTGTTGTCGCTTCTGCTTGTTCTCCATTTACGCGAGCAATCCACGTTTTTTTTTATATTTTTCTTGCCATTGCTATTGTTTGCCAGTCCCCTGTTGCTCGCTGTGTTCGCATCTTGCACACACATACACACAGACACACACTCACACACACCAAGTTGCCGCCTTTTGGAGCCTTCATTTGCGTCTACTTCGTCGTTGTCGATTTCCTTTGCTTGTTTGTTTGCCAAATAGCTTTTTACTTTTGTGCCAGCCTTTTTTCACTTTTCGTTTGCTCTTGAATATTTGTTGCCAGTGTTTTTTGTATTTGTGCCCGACTCCGACTCCCTACACATGTTTCAATGGAGCATATGAGTTACCTTCATTATCTAACATTCATATTTATACAGGTATTTTGGTTCATTGTAGTTATTTTCTTAAGTCCCTTTTGTCTATACAATTCACTGTGGTTCAAGGAAACCATGACGATGTTGAATCCCTGCACTTGTGCATTCTATGCGTGGTTTTCATTATTTTATTGTCGCTGCTTTGTACTTCCTTTTAGAAATATTTGTGCATTCATAGGCATGCCTGCCGCACAGTGGTAGACATATTTGTTCAAATGTTTACAATTTCATTAAAAACAATTTTAATATGCATTCTTATAGTAAAATGTATGAGCTTAGTGCACATAGAATAATTGTCTTATAAAATATGCTAAGCAATTATTAGTTCACTAAGTAATATCGTTCTGATGAGTGCAGTTTGCATATTTGACAAGTAATATAACTGCATTGGTCCCACTGTGCATTGTGGTCTGGCCAGTCACTTCAATTCGATTTGATTATGCATGAGCAAGCGAGACAGCTGTTTTGCACGTTGACGCTTGCATAAGTATTTGTGTGTGTGTGTGCGTGTGTGCATGAAGTAGATAAAGAAGAAGCACAAGACAAATGACAGACTAAAACAGCGTTGATGCGGTGGGTGAAGAAGCAAAGAAAATGGATTTTAAACATTTTTGTTTTGATTATTATTGTTCTTGTCGCACGGCAACGAGGGGGCGAAACTTTTAAAGTAAACTAGAGAGAGAGAGCAAGAGAGTGTGAGTACGAGAGGCCGAAGTGCAGGTGGCATGGAAATTTGCACTGTATTCCCCCGCCGACCCCACATGAACCATATGAATGTACATACGTATGTATGTATGTGTGTATGTAAATAAATGTAATGCTCAATATTGTCGCAATTGAAACCAATTGAAATGCCTTTTTTTAATTTCATTTGCCGTTGCTCTTATTTTTAGTTTTTGCGTCTCTTATTGTTGTTGTTGGTTTACCTTTTGTTGTTGTTGCTATTTATATATTTAAATTTAGCGCTTTGAAATTTGTTGTTGCAAGTGTACATCAGGTCTATTGTTGCCGCAGTCGTTCAATTTGTTGCTCCTTTGCATAATTGTAGATTTTGTAGTATAGTTTGCCGCCTTTGCTGCTTACGTTACGTGTTCCTTTATTACGTAGTGCACGCATAGAGATTACGATTACAGTAAGCGGTGCGTTAGTTGTTGCTGCCGTTTTGTTGTTGCGCAGTTTATTGGTTATTTTTATGCACATTTAAGCGCACACACACACAAATATATTGAAAGAGAAGCACGCATATAAGTACATATGTAGATATGTATGCATGTGTGCTAAGTTTACCGCCAAGTTTTATTTCGTATTCCTTCTTTTTTGCACTGTAAATTTTTCGTTTTATTTTTATTTCCTTTCGTTTATTCGCTGCTGTCCGTCCCGCTACCTTTTGCTCTACGCTGTTCTTGCTCGCTCACTCACACACACACACACGCACGCACGCACACGTTTGTAGCCACACATTCGACTCAATTGGTTTTTCAGCTGCTTTTTCGTAATTTGCAAATACTTAATTTATTCTATTTAGCTGCCCCATATCAATACACAACGAGTTGCACTTTGCTCGTCTCATATTTGAATTTTTATTGCTTTTGTTTTCCGCACTTTTTTTTTTGGGTAGCTGACTCGCGTTGGAATTTCGCTGGCAAAACGGAATTTAAAATAATAATTATTTTTTCCACTCGTCGTTCATCGTAGGTTTGCTCGTGTTCGCCATTTTCGTATTCCATTAGCCTTGCCAGACTGTTGCGCTATGTTTTAATGCCGTAAAAAGTTATCAAAATCAGCATATTGCTTAATTGACATCATTTAAGCTGAGTGTTTCACTAAGAAACATTTAATTGTTGTACAATTTGTGTTAAAAAAATGATGATTAAGCGTTTAATTTAAATTTATTGCATCTTGCGCTATAAGTGTCAACAGCTGGCAACATTTTGCTTTTTATATAGCTAGTCATCTCACTTGCACGCATTGTTATCGTCCATTGATTTATTTTTGCCATTACTCTGCACACGAAACAGCTGGCAATGAAATATGCGCGCGCAATTTGAATTCAACAATAAAAAGAATAGCGTATATTTGTACTGTTTATTTATATATTTAAGTATTACAAATATGCAGTTATTCGGCTAAGCTTCATATTGCATGGAATTATTTTGAAAAAATATGTGCAGTATTTAACTTTTTCTTGATGGGTACACACTGAGAAACAGCGTTGCCAGATGTAGGGAAACAGGTTTACGTTGACAGACGGCTAATTGCTATGAAACTATAGCTGTAGTGTATCGATTGGGGGCGGGTCTTCTGTGATTTCAAATTTATATCCAAAACATTTATGTATTCAAAATCTGAGAATTTGAGTAAAAGTAAAGTAACAGTAGCTATAGTTCATGTTTGATTATTATAATGTGCAAGAAAGTTGGACCTTTGTATATCAATTGAAACGGTTAGCGTACAAATCAAAGCTCAAGGTCATTCATATTACAATATGTTCTTTATGAAGTCATGCTTACTTTGTAATTATCGGCAATGGAGCTCTAGCTATAGAAAGTCAGGCATGTCAGCTAGTCCTAAATTATCTTTATGTATTTATAATTAGCAAATAAATATTCGTAGCCAAAAGTCGACATTTGCATAATGAAGGCGAAGCAATTCAAATGAGTTGCAATTTTCTGTTGCTGAATGCGAAAGTGACTTGCATATGTATTTGTATGTATGTATATATGTTTATATGTACGTACTTGTGCTTGTGGGTGCGGAAGTGGGTGGCGAGCACCATTAAAACGCGCTCAGCTTGCGCTGCCCAAGCTTTCAATGATGGGCTGTTGGCGCATACAAAGCGACTCATTTGCAGACCACCTCATAGACGCACACAAAGAGAGCGGGTAAAAGCGAATCTTACGTGACATTGGCAAGAGCGCAGTTTGGAGTATGGGCAGCGTTTCTTCTCTCTCTCTCTCTCTCTCTCTCTCTCTTTTTCATATGCATTAAACTAATTGACATTCATGAGCATCAAGGCTAAATACATTAAAATAATTGCATATTCTCGCTACTCACTTTAGCTCTAAACAACAAATGCTAACAACTTTGTTTGGTTTGCATAATTGTAGCATTGATCGTAACTATTAGTTAACATTAATTGACATTATTCATGCTTTTCACATGCAAGCTTTTTGTATGTTGTTGGAAAATCGATCGAAATTGTAACTCAAATTAGATGTCAGTGCGCAAGCTCGGGGCGGTGTGAGGGGAGACGAGCACGGCAGTCGACCTCGCGTGTGCTATGTACCTATGCATTTATGTACACTCTATACATATACATATGTATGTACATATATATCCACAACGCACCCTACACCTACAATTAGAGAAGCGCAAACAAACAAAACAAAAGATCCCCCACACCAACAACACGGGCGTCGCACGGCAACGTTGGCAGCGCAGCGTCCAATATGTTCTGCTTTAATGTACATATGTATGTATGTATGTACATGCGAGCGTGCATATGTACATATGTGTGTTTGTGGTTTGAGTGCTTGGGATCAAATTAAAGCGCCCAGTGCTCCGTGCTCCATAAAATGAAAGCTGTGGCATATTAAATGCGCGTGAGCGTGACCAAAACAAGAGAGCGCATTAGAACAAAAGTACACACACACACACACGAACACATGCTCAAAAAGCTTCCCCTAGTTTACAGCTGCTTGAAACAATTAATGCATATTAAGGTCAGCAGCAGCAGCAGCAGCAGCGACGGCCCTTCTTGCCAAAGTCGACCGCTAGGTGGCGCCAGCATGCTTAAAATGAGCGTTGATTCAACTAAATGTATGTACATACAAATGTATGTGTGTAGGTATCACATAAATGCAACATACTAACATTATATGCATTAATGACACAGTCTCACATACACAGACACGAAAGTTAACAAAAGTGGGCACTTTATTGGGCACCAATTGACGTCATTGAGGCGCTTTTCTATGGAATTGTCTACTTGCACACATGATAAACATGCAATATGCACTTGCAATTTAAAGTATGTGTATGAGCACGTGTGTGTGTGTGTGTGGGCAGCATGCGTTTATGTATTAGTGCGCGTGTTGGGCGACATGTGTGCATTGCATTATTCTTGTTTTGGCTTCCCACGCGCACTCTCACTCTCCCACTCTTACTCCCCCTAATACTGAGAGAGTGCTGTGCTGCAGTTTATAAGCTTTTCGTGCATTTGTATATGTGTGAGTACATGGCAATTTAATGTCATAAATGCATAAAATTGCAACCATGAAACGCTTGCAAGTATTCACATATGATAGGATTTATCTGTTATACATATGTACATACATACACACATACTTATGTGTATATAGAGTGTGTCATATTCATTTACTGTCGCTAAAACCTGCCCTAGAACTGTTTTCACACAGCGACAGTGAGAAACCTTAATATGTAATAGTTCTAAGCTGCTGTCAGGTGTTAGCTTTGAAACAACTCGGGCTTGTACGCCCTCACCCTTTGCGTGCCATGGAATGTGCTAACAACAACAACAACAACGAGTACAACAAATATGACAAACGCCTACTTGCAAAGCTTTTTGCCAACGTGTGATGTGATCTTAGTTGTTGTTTTTGTTGTTGTTGCTATTTATCTTAAGCTTATCGACTTGAAGCTTTTAATATTGTGTTGGTAATAAACCTAAACCTTTACGAGTTTAAGCAACGTCATTGTATGTACATATGTATGTATGTATCTACATATGTATGTAGCCGAGTCGATGTCTCTGCTTTAGCGGGGCTTTACTCTACATAACCTAATGCAAGTCAGATTACTCGTAAAGCAATAGAAAATACGAAAAATTATTATTTCATTTTTATTTTTTGTAATACGGAGGAGATTACTTTTATGAATTACAGATTGTTTAAATTTACATACTGTGTGTGTTAAATGAGTCATAATAATTGAAAATGTAAAGATTATTACCGAGTTTACTTTTCATAATCATTATCAAATTACAATAAGAACAGAAGAGTATTCTAAAACACAGCTGATCCCAGGGTCAGTATACTACATACATACATACCTATGTATTAGTGAATGTATAGGTGTTAGTATGTATGCTTATCCCAAAAGGCGCTTAATACTAGAGGTGGAGTACTATCGATGGGACTATCGACACTATCGATGTTTGGCAGCTATTGAGCCGCCATCGATTGTAGCCCTTTACTATCGATAGTGTCCGATAGTTTAAAGAGCCGGATAAAGGTAAGCATAAATATTTATTTACTACAATTTACAAAGAAATTAATTTGTTTCAAATTTTATTTTAGGTGAACTTGAATGATTTTGCTTTTATCGAAAGTCTAATGCTGAAATATTTATGTATACCTGCTACTTTAGTGGAATCGGTATGTATTTTTAGCAAGGTAAGCCCAATCGTTTCGGAAAGAAGAACTCGGCTTAAAGGAAAAAATGTAATATGAAATAAATAAATTGACATTTTGATATAAATTTATAATAATTTGAGCATTAGTGGACGAGACTATCGATAACTATCGATGGTCTCAACAAAACAATCTCGAATAACGATATTCAGATTAGTAAAATTGACAATGCTGTGAAATTGGTGAAGCAGCGAAATGATATTGCAATGAAATTCAATTCATGTATTGTGGCTGTACTTGGGCCAGAAGGGGATTCATACATTGACGCTTGCATGGAACATTAATTAATTAAAGCTTTTTACTCCCTGTACTCATAAAATTAGTTAAGAGGGATTACTTAATATGTGCAACAGGCAGAAGAAGACATCTCCAAGCCTATAAAATACTATATATATATTGTATATTGTTGATCTGTCCGTCTGTCCGTATGAACGCGTCGATCTCAGCAACTATAAGAGCTAGAGACACCAAGTTTGGCATGTAGGTTTCTGTATACCATACGCAGATCAAGTTTGTTTCATATTTCAGATATCTCCCCCCCCTTTTTACCCATTTTATGGGTACAGGGAGTAAAAACAATATTGCGTGTTCCCTTTCTTATCTCTTTTCGGTGACTGGGCTCATGAGAAAAGCAACAACACCTTCTTATATTTGTTGTTGCACTACTGAATTTCAATATAATTTTGTTGTTGCTTTCCGATGAGGCCTGCACTTAAGAAAACTGCTTATTTAGTTGAACGCTGAACACGTATTTTTCTGCAAAACATTGTAAGAGCGTTATTTGCAAACAAGAATAGTTATAATAATATAGTGGTGCTGAAAGATGGCTCGCTGGACACAGTTTTTGTCTTGGAAAAAATTTTAAGTGTGATTATCAATGCATTATTTGCAAACAAGTATTAGCAAAAGTATATACTATTTTTTTCAGTGCACATAATGAAGTGAAAAAACTGTTTGCTTTAGATGTGTTAGTGTTTTCTTGCATATGTATTGAAGTTTGCTCTTCCATAAGCAGCGTTTGGGCACCCCTGATCTACTGTCTTAATTTCAAGTTGATCGGATAATAAACAAGGAAGTTATTCACGAAAGAAGATTCATTGTTGCTGAGCAGTGGGGGAAGGGGGAGAACAGCTTTGTGTGTGTGTGTGTGTGCATGTGCAAGTGGACGAAGATGTGATTGGTAGGTTTAGACCTGGGAACAGGGAGTTTCGTAGTCGGGTATGCTCGACTATAGTAATAAGTAAACAAATTTTATATTTTGTTGTTGTGAAATGCCAAGCTTAGAACGTTTGTTTCAGCTGGTTTATTTACAGTATTTGCCAAATAAATAAAAATAAAATAAATATACTAAAGATATTTAACTTTTCGATTATAGTTTTCGTTATAAATATTTTATTTTTAGATTTTAATCATTGATCATATAATTTCAGATTTTATGTGTGATTAGATTTTTCCCAAAATCTATATATACGTATATGTACATAAAACTCCTTAACCTGACATCTCAGGGGCAGTCCAAACGGTAGAAATTTTTACAATAGATTTGAAAAAAAGTGGCACTCTGGAAAATTTTGGCTTATAATATAATTAAAATTGTACGAAAATCTCGGTATGCGTCTGCTGCTGCATACCAAAGTGTAAGTGCAAAGAGATATAAAATCGCTCTCTTGAACCGCTCTCTTGTATGGTTTACTCTCTGCTGTACTTGAGCATTCACTGCAATGTGCATACATATGCATATAGGTACTACTTATGTTAGTATTGTAAGTAAGTAATATAAACTTGTCCGTGGGAAGTGGATGTTTACTACTTTAAAGTGTAACTAAGTAGCTGAACAAAATGCCTTATACTGCAATCGCAACGTATCAAGTCTGATTCAGCTTAACCTAATCATCAACATCATCATCTTCTATCTACCGCTGACAGCAGACACACATACATATGTACATATGTATGTAAACCACCAACTTTTGTTGTTGCAGATGTGTCACTCCATCCAGTTAACCACATGATGAGAATGGATTTAGATTTAACCACTGCTCGCCTTGTACATGACATAATGCTTAGATTGTATTTGAAACTAAAATCCACATGTTTAGCATTTAGTTGTTTGCTTTGCGTTCTGTTTCTGATGTTTCTAACCGTAATTCGACTTAATTTTAGTTACGTTGCGTATTGCGTATTTGAAAAATTGCATAAAATGGGCATAACACATTCGACCCTCTTACAAACGCACACACATACAGAGAAGAGAGAGAGAGAGAGCAAAGCGACGTAGCAACAGAAAAAAAACACACATACTTCATGGCGCGCTCACAGTTCGCACTCTCACGTTTTGTGGCGTCGTTCTCATCAGTTTCAAATTTGGATCTCATGTCCGCCGACTAGGACCACCCTCCGCCCTACGCCCTATGCCCAAGCGTATGCGTTTGTATACATTGTACATAAATGCTGCTGCTGGCGTCGCCGTCACCACAGTTACCCTCAGCCTAAGCCGATGCCGATGCCGACGCCGACGCCGCGCCCCGCCCTCTGCTCGATCCGAGCGCGACATTAACGTTTTTAGGGTAGTTTTTCTGGTTTAGTTGCGCATTGTTGCTGTTGTACTTTGGCCCTGAAGCTTTATTTGCTTCAATCGATGCCGCCCCGCTTCAGCAACCCCACAATTTAGGGTGGAAATTGTGTCGGATCATCATAGTGTATGTACAAAGCACAAGCCAAGCAAACGTTGCGTTTAGGGTTTCACAATGCTTGCTGCTGTTGTTGTTGTTGTTGATGGTGCTATTACTGTGTTGTTGTTGGGCTGACATGACAACGTGAAATTCACTCTTTTGTCCGTCCGAGTATTTCATGTCAAACATTATTCGATGCGCCCTCGGGGCGCGCCCACACACACACACACACACACACACACGCACACCCATAAAGCCCCATTAGCCTGGGATCGTCAAAGCTCTCTCGCGCACAGCCTCAACATGAAAATAATTTTTAAATACAATTTTTGCTGGTTTTGGTTTTTTTTTTTGCATGCAACTTTCTATGTGGGTATAAATCTTTTTTATATGTAATTAACTTTTTATTGTTTGCAAAACTTGATTTTTTGCTGTTTAAAAATAAACGCTTACGATTTTGCTTGTTTCACAGAACAACAACAAATTCGTAACCATAATTGAGCTTCTAAAAATTATTGTGCACATTATTAGCAACTGCGTCGCTGCCGCTGCCTCTGCCGCTGCCCCCGCGCAGAGTCGCTTTGATTTTTGGCGCCTGCAGCAAAGCTGAAAAATCTTGCGCCATGACAAAGAAAATATTCCCTGAATAAAAAGGAATGACGCCAGTTGAAAAAAATAAAACTCGTTTTTCGTTTTGGGTTTTTATTTTTATGGTTTTATTTTTTTTTTTGGCAACATTTATTTAATTTTTTTGGACATTCAAAGTGAAAATTTATGCCGCACCCGCTTACTTGAGACGGGCAGCAACAACAGCAACATTGGGCGCATTCAGCAGAACCAATCGCTGACTGATTTGCGCTAACTAATAAACGATGCTTATTGATTAGCTAGGCTTGTTGTCAAATACTTAGTACAGTGCAAAGGAGGCATCTCCGACCCTATAAAGTATATATGTATTTTCATGATTAGCATCAATAGCCGAGTCGTACTACAAATATCCGTCTGTCCCTCTGTTGCTATGCTAACTACTAATCTCTCAGGTTTAAAGCTATCTTGATAACACTTGGCACTGATACTTCTTTTTGTTACAGGCAGTACATATGTACACATGTCGGAATTAGCCGGATTGGTTCGCTATAACATATAGATGCCATAGAAATGATCAGTCGATCAGTCAGTTGTTAAATGACATACTTTTTGTCGAAGATTTCCTTGAACAAACTCACCTTAACCCAATTCAGCACTTGTGAGTTTTATTGTACTTTATATAGTTTAGTCCAGTTTGACTATATAATACAGCTGGAACACTTTGACACAATATTGAACAACACCTCCCAACACTACAAAATGTTCAACCCACACAAAACTATAATTAACAACTTACCAAATACGAATATATCACGACTTGATGCAACAAAATTCATTCAGAAAATAAAATAAAGGAAAATTGTAAAGTAGTATAGTTAGGTACAATACTAGATTAAGTCATCAAATGCTCACGGACTCAGCGGCTATAGCTTTTTATTAAATTACGTGGTAATTTCTTTATAATAATAATAAATATGATAGGAATTATCCGTTGAATTCTAAGCTTTTGTATGAAAAACATTGCAATATATGTATATATATGTACATATACAGCTTCGGCATCCCAAAGATAGCTGTATAATTCTATTATGATTGACTTTTTAGTCGGCGAAAATCAGTCAGCGATTAGTTCTGCTGAACGAGTCCCAAAATGTTGACTCTTGAGTGAGCGACTCCAGCTGGGTACGTGATTTCGTAGCAACAGCTACACAAATTCCATTCCATTTCAAAGCCGCCAACAACTATAACAACAACAACAACAACAACAACAACAAGCTAAAGTCAATATGTAATTGAGTTTTATATTATGTTTTCGTTTTTCAACGATTTTCGTTGGCCGTCGTCAACTTCGAAAGCTTTCATGTGTGTTTTCGCATTTCGTAGCCCAAGCCCCAAAAAACGAAAAAAACAAACAACAAAACACACACATTACTGTTGTTGTTTTCTACACACTTCATTTCAGATTGCGTGCGTGCGCGTGTGTGTGTGCGCTTGGCTAAGTTTTTGTTGCTGTTTTCTATACGCTTTGATTTCCATTATGATTGCGCTTCTTTTTCACAAATTCTGAGCTTCGTTTTCATTCGAACTCGAAAGCACATTAGCATGGCTGTCGTTATGTGTGTGTATGTGTGAGTGTGAGTGATTGATGGGCTCTCGGGTTTTTCAAAGAATGCTCGCAATCGCCTTCCACTGTTCGCGCTCTCTCTCTCACTCACTCACTCTCTTCGCGCCCTCATCTGCCCCCAACAACAGCGAAGACGACGCTGCTGCCCAAATGAGGCTGCCAAAAATATTTTCGTTAATGGAACTTTCTGGTTTTCTTCGGCTTTGGGCTTGCAAATTTGTACATACATACATACACACATACATATGTACATATGTACATATGTATTTCTTTTGAGGTCAATATGAGAAAATATTTAACAAAAAATTTGGTGCGGAGAGTTTTTGTTAATCAAGTGAAAGGAAGACGCTTACTGGAGCTGGATTAGGGGCATAAGCAAAGTGAAGTCATGACAGCCGTGAACCATGTTGGCCAGAGCTGTCCAAAACTATCAAATGAAAGAGCATTGTAGGCCCTAAATTCGAAATGTTAATACATACATAGTAGCTACATAAGTAGCAAACGCAATACATCACAGCCTTTGAACTGTAACATCACGATGGGTTTCGAAATCATTCGAAAACAAGATTTTTCCATTCCCTTCCCCTTTTCGATTCCGATCAAAACTTTTCAAGAACCGATTAAAAACTTAGCTTAAAACTATTCCCTCTTCAACAGTCTGTACATAACTTCGAGAAGAAAAAATATGGGAACAGTTCTTAGCTGCTCTGAATTTCGAAGAACTTTAAGAGACCTTGTCCCATTTGCACCTTCGGCACAATTTTCCGGAAGCATTAATGCACCTAAAATTGTTGGCATCCCACAAACTCAAGAACAGTTACAACATGTGTATAACAAGGTTAGCAACTGCGCCCATTTTCTATTTCCGATCCGCCCCAGTTTATTGATTTCCCCCAGCCCTAAAGTGAACAAAAAACGGAGCGAAATTTCATTATGCGCACACAAAACAAGGGCAACTGGCCAAAGGGATGGGTTGGCCGAGGGAGGGAGGATGGAGAGGGAGCGAACGAACGCGCGAGGGGGTGGTCCGGTAAAGGGCAACAGCCATCAACAGCAGCAATGCCAACCAAGCATGATCCCCTCTGCGGCTGCAACCTAATTTCAACCCTCGGCTCGGCTTTTGTGGGGGGTGTGGGTTCGCAACGGAAATGGGCTGGCAAGAGAGCTTTTGCATTTGACAAGGACACGCATTATATAACCAACCCTAACGTGGGGCACAGCCCACAGCATCCTCGGATCACAGGCAGACGCTGCCCGGCGGGTGGTCCTTCCTTGGTAGGGCTGTGCGATGTTCTGTTCCCATTAGGGTGCGAGGGTGGCCCTGGCCCGTTTCCATTTCACAACTTTGGGGTGGAAAGCTGCCACATGGAGATCCGCATTTGTCAAGGGGTTGTTCGAAAGGCCCCACAAAAAAAAATACAATACAAAAACATGCGCCAGCTGCCGTTGATCACAGGAACAGGCAAAACTAAAAAAAAGGTGCATTTTAACCCCTAAAACTGCAAGCGTAGGAACCATTGCGAAAGTTCAATAAAACGCAAAGCTGAAAAGACATCAAAAATGTTGTTCTTATGCAAAACATTGTTACTAATTTGTAACATTTTACATTTTTGCTGCCCATAAAACTAAGTATGTTTATCGTTTTCAAACGATATATCGATAAGAAAGTGCGATATTAGCTTCCCTAATTGGATACACCGGAAGAAAACGCAGAGGCTTTACAAGTGTGTGTGTATGCATGTACACATGTGTGTGTGACAGCAGGCCCCGGCAGTGAGTCCTGGCGGGTAACGGGGTCCTTAGAGGTGCATTTGGGTTTTTCCTACCCCCAGAGGGCAACATGCACATAACAGCTGCAGAGCACAACAGATGCTCCCTTCGTTTCGGTTTGTGGCCAACGGAAGGAACCAGCCAAGCAACCCCTAAGGCCCCGCTTGCATGGTTCTGTGATCAAGTTGATCGATCAATTCCACCCTTGGCGCAGACGCCCATTTCCAGTCCCAGTCCCAGTCCCGGCGCGCCGCACAACTCCATTAAATTCAATTGACAAAAGGAAATGAACATGAAATGCAAAAAATAAAAGAGAACAAAAACGCAACACACTCGCACGCACATACGAAAAACAGATTAATGGAGAACAGCAAGAACAACAACAATGAGAGCGCCAGAGAGTGAGGAGCGCAAAAACAAAACAACAAGAAAAGGAAAATGTTGAGAGGGAGCCCAGCAACGTTGTACATCTGCTCTTCTGGGTACATAGAATCGTAGCAGCGTTGCCGTTGGGCTTTTTTGCATTTAAAAAATTTACATTTGTATGCATGTGCTGCAGCCGCAGCCGCAGCAGCGAACGCGCGAATACAGAACAAACAGAGAAAAGATGACTTCAAGGTTAAGCATAGCCGAGAGTAGAGTTGACGTTCCCCTCCCACGCATGCCGTTGGCTACAGCGCGTTCTCTCTCGCTCGTAAAGTTTGCCCGCTTCCTTTGCTTTTGCGCTGCTCTTGTTTTAGTTGGGTTTTTGCATGTGTGTATGCGCATGTAAATGAGTTTTGCACAATAATAAAAATAAAACTTTTTTCTTGCATTTTTTCCTCTTGTGCAATTTTCTGTTGCTAAAATTAAACGTTAAGGAATTTTTATGGAACAGCTGTGTGCGCCAAAAACAAAAGAAGAAGAAGCAACAGCAACCAACGGCGTAAAAACCCAGCGAAGTTTCAAGAATAAAGCAACAGGCAAAAGCAGACAAACATGCGCACATGCAAACATAAATACATACATATGAACATACACACATGCATATGTATTTATGTATGTATGTAGCCATCCCACTCCCACGCACACATCATAAGGCTAGCAGGTGAATCATTTTGAAGTTTGCACAGAAAAGCATTGAAAAATTGATCGAGCTATAACAATTAACTTTTAGTTTGGCATTTTTGTAGCGAGTTGTTGTTGTTGCTGCTGCTGCTGCTGCCGGCGGGGCGCGGCATCAAATTTTCACTTTGGCTGCTGAGCGGACAGTTCGAAAAAGTGTTGGCAAAAAACAAAACACAAAAAAATCAACCAACATACAACAATAACAACAAATCAAAGCGAACCCAAAACGAGTTTTTCGAATGTCTTCGCCTCCAGACCGCAAAACTCAAGCTTAACGATTATTTTCTTTGTCATGGCAAACAATTTCCAACTTTTATTGTTGTTAATTTCTTGCAGCGCAGCTTTTAAAGCCGCGCCAAATCTCAAAAGCGTCGGCTCTGCGCGGGCGGTGCGCAGGCAGAGGTTTTGCGACAGCTACGGCGGCAGCGGCAGCGGCAGCGGCAGCGACGCAGTTGCTAATAATGTGCACAACTTTTAGAAGCTCGACGGGCATTATGGTTACCATTTTGTTGTTGTTGTTGTGTTTGTTGTTGCTGTTGGCATTTTTTTCTTTCTCGCTTTTAAACAAGTAATCATTTATTTTTAAGAAGCATCCAAATCAAGTTTCAGCAATTGTTAATGCAAAAATAACAACAACAACAACAAAAATGCCAGAAAAAGTGGAAAGATTTATACGATAATCATGTGTACATTGTATGCACATACATACATACATACATACGTACATACATACATAAGACGATCCATTAGAAAGTCTGAAGTAAAGAAACCGATTCATATGTTAAGTAGTTACATGCATACATACATACATACATACATATGTATGTATGTATGTAAATACTGCATTTACCGATCTTTGGCTTGGATTAACCAAAGACTTAATAATACTATAAAATAAGTACATAGATACATACATACATTAGTATATATTACGAAGTCTCTGGCTTATTGAATGATCGGCGAGAAAGATTCCTCAATAATAGGACTTTCAACTATGTATGTATGTACATATGTATGTATGTATGTACATATGTATGTATGTATGTACATATATAATACTAACATATTCTAATGTCATTTACAATTTTACAGTTGTTTTGACTAGAGATGGGCGCAAGATACAAAAATCGATAACGATCGCGAACATTCGAAGTTTCATCACATAAAAAAGGTTTAAAATACATAGTACATGCATGTACATATGTACATACATATGTACACTTTTGGCAGTGCCTTTTTTCAGATATTTGGAAATATCTTTAAAAGTTAATATTGGAAAAATATAGTTTTTGTTATTTGTTATACAACAAATTTAAAACAAACATGCATCATTACTTTTCTTTCAAAGGCTTTTGAACTTGTTAAATTTAAGAAAAAGGGGTCGTACGTAGAGTTTTGTCCGTCACTGTACATATGTACATATGTACACTTGTACATACATAGTATCGAGTGTGAAAAACTGTAAGGTTTGTCTTTTAAATCTGCATTTCTTGACACCTTCTCAGCTGCGGAATTTTGAATGTGCCGCTAAATTTGTATTTGATGTACATATGTATGTACATACATGCATACATATATTAGAGATGGGAACGGGATAGAAAATTGATTACGATCCCGCCTGTCCACGGTTTTTTTCAGCTGACCCACGTGTCCCGCATACCAATCGAATTCTTTGTATCATGAGAACTTTTTTGAACTTTTTTGTTTTTAATTTTTTTATTACATTACATGCCAATTACATCAACACCTTTTGCACAACAATAAAAAGCTACGCAAACAAAGCAAAACTGTATAAATATGAATACATACTTACATGTGTACATACATACATACATGTACATAAGTACATACATACATATGTACAGGAACTGTAGTGTATATGACGACTTGTTCAAATGAACATCATTTCGATTGTTAATTATTATTACCCTTATCATAATTATCATTATGTAGTCTTTAAGGATATTTCAGTGAATTTCAATGAAGAATGTTTAGAACTTTCTTGCGATAAAATATCGCAAAATACACATACATATGTATAAAACATGCACTATGTACATATATATGCATATGTATGTATGTGCTCTCTCACACAGTTAAAACCAAAATTTTTCTTTGCTTTTCCATTTAGCAGTTCCCCTTCCCCAAAAACAAGCAACTGTTTCTTCTCTCACACAAACACAATTATACATATGTATGTATGTATGTATGAAACAACCACAACAAAGGTACACAAGGCAAAGTCGCCGCCGTACTCACGAGCGATCTTCGTTTTTCGCATGCAATGAAAACACCAACAACAATATGAGTTTCGAGTATCCATATGTTGTGTGCTTTTGTTGTTGTTGTTTTTTATTTGTAGCTTTTCGATTCTTATTCTTTTTTTGCTGGCATTGACTTCGCACTTGCCATCACAGTTTTAGTTATTGGCAGTAACAAACGGACCTCTCGGGCATAAAACGTTTGACGCGTAGTGCGCTCGTTTCATACATATGTATGTATTGACATAACGTAACGTTAGCAATTTCCCCACCCCCCAAACTAAACAAGAAAAACAATAATAAAACACTTTGTTACTTGCTTACATAAAGCCAAAAATCAAATCAGCAGTTAAGTGAGCTTGAAGAATAATGCAAGGCAACAAACACAAAAGTCGTTCGATTTTGTTTATGGCCGCCAGGCCGCAGTTGAAATATTATTTATTATAATTAAAAAGCAGCAAACGAGCAAATAACATAGATATGTGATGTACATACGTATGTACATATGTTTGTATACATTTGTAGATAATTGTCAGTGTTTGATTTTCACTTGTCTCTTGTGTGTTTGATATTCGTGCAATCTCACGCTTGTGTGTGTGTTGTGTGTGCATGCGTGTGACGCAGCTGCCATTGCAGCAGGCCCAGTTGACAGTGCAGCTGACGCTGACGCTGACGCTGACGTTGTAGCCGCCGCTTGTCAAATGTAACAAAAGAGGCAACTGCATAACGTCAGGAAAAGCTTCTACGTGACCGACTTGAAGTTTTTTGCTTATTAACTGTGAGAGGGGGTGGAGTAAGCGAGATAGAAGAGAGAGCTTTTCATTGAATGCAGTTAAGCTAATTGTTATGCGATACGTGATGCTATGTAAGTTGCATATGTACATATGTACATACATACATACATATGTATGTATGTACATAAATACAGATGTGCATGGCTTATCCGAAAGTTAGAGCAATTTTTGACGTACCTTATCAAGGGCAAAATTATAAAATGAATTAAATAAGAATTTCAACAGGAAATGACCCATATTAAAAAGATCAGATCTACACCACAAACCTAAAATATTTATTTTAACTAATGATCGAACGACAACAAATTTAGTATGATTCAATTCCAATTCCTACTCCCGTAAGCTGTTTTAATATCGGCAAATGGGTTTTATTTTAATGTTGCTAAATTCGAAATCTCTCAATATATATTGTAAATAAAACAAAGAAAATGTATTTTACATCTATTTCATAGTACTATATACATTTTATTTATCCCTAGTCATATTTTAAAGATTTCAATGAGACCGACAACAGTATAAATAACACCCATGTGTATTTTACACACAATGGAATGTTCCTTCGTCCTTTAACCTGCAGATCAATAATAGATATTATAAACTACTGCCAAAATTCGCAGTCCAACTGTCTCCATTTCGTCAATTAGTATCGCTTAGAGCTTTTCAATAAAGCGTGTAGAATTTCACATAAGCGCGTTAATTACAAATACACAAGGCATAAACGCAACACCGTTAAAAATTGAAGTACATACATAATTACATACACACATAAATATGTACATACATACATACATACACACATGAAATTGAAAACGTAAGGGGGTAAAAGTACACGAAAATGTTTCCGATGAAGTCATGCTGGAACCTAAAATAAATCGGCAATGTGTGTGTGCATGAACGATCATTAAAAAAAACTCAAACACACACACGCACACAATAATAAAATTTGCACTTTTTAAGTACAAAATGCAATGCATACAAAACCATTTTACATGCTGTGTCTCCCCCACACACTCATAGTGCATGCATACATATGTATGTATATATGTACGTTGTACATCCATAGAAAAGGAGACACAGAGAGAGCAAGTGATAGCAAGAGAGGAAGAGAGTGAGCGAGATAGCTCAGCAACGGTCGTTGTTGTTCTTGTGAACATTATGGCTTCGCCTTGGCAAAAACTCATACACAAAATCTCGCCCCCTACATGAACGAGCAGCAGCAGCAGCAACAACAACAACAACAGCAAACAGCCACAACGAATGATATTTTTGAACTCCACTACATAGACAGAGTTGCCAGCTCATTCTCATGTACATATTGTATACACGCATGTATGTGTGTCTATTTTTATCAATAGTCATGGCGCTAGCTGGCAAAGTTGTTCAATTAAGCTAGGACTGCTAATTAATGCTGCCAAGTCAGCCTTTTTATCAAGCACAACAACAATATTTTTGATTTGCATGCGCCTCTGAGTTTTTCATATTGGTGTTGGCAACTCTGCGCGCGCGCCAAACATACAAAGCACACACAATACACACACACACACACACACACACACGTACGCAAGCACATTATGTGTATGAACGTCAAGAGGTACCCAGCTGTATATAGCGAAACATACTATACATATGTAATATAAATAAACATAATATAAAATTAATTAAACCCCAATCCAGCGTTTACTATTTGATTTAACTTTTGCTATTTCAAAATTTAGATCTTCCTCTTGTTCACTAGAACAGCTGTTTTCGTCATTGTGATTAAATGATTTCAAAACATTTCAATTTATTACATTACAATTCGCATGATCAACAGCATTCAAATTTAAATACTAAAATTAGAAAAGTAAGTAGCAAATATGATATAATGCTATGATGATACTATATGATGCTATATGATGCTATATGATGCGATATGATATCGACTGAACAATCTCAACAACAATGCGCTCCTATTTAATCATCAGATCACAGAACCAATGCTGTGCATGAAAAAATTAGGGTACGAGCAGTACTCCCGTCATGCACATCAGTCACAGCTGGGTAACGTTTTTGAACTCACACTCGCTTGCTCGCTCTCGTTCCGAACTTCGTTCGTTTGTGCGCTGTGTGGCTAGACGAGAAAACTTTTCGTTTGCGCTCGTCAGTCGTCAGTTTTTCTTCAGTGGCTCCGCGCGTTTCGCATTTTGTTGTGCGGGCTGCTACTCCGCAGCAGCAGGGAAAAACTACTACACACATACACATACAACTGAAAAAAACTTGGCTTTTTAATAAAAATAAATTCAATTTTATTGCTTTTTCCTACGCGCGCTTTTACACATATATATAAAACCGTGCGTCTCTATCAATGTGTGTGTGTATCAACATAATTTTGATGTGTAAAGCTCTTTAAAAAAAAATCTAATCAAAACGACACGACGACTATGTGCTGCCTGTGATTCTATTTCGGTGTGTATACCTTTAAAACAAGCAACTTAAATGCATTATATATATACAATATATATATATGTATATGTACATATATATACAATGTATTTTTAAATAGACTTAGAACTGTACTTTCTAATTTGTGCGACTGTTTCTCCGTCTCTTTCTCGCTGTGAGTTTTTGCATACAAAATCAATATTTCCAACGTTTATAGCATGTGTGTTACTGTGTGTGTGAGTGAGCGCCTCACTTTCATATCGATTTTTCATGCGTTTTTGTGAAAGCTTTTCTGCGCTGCATTGCAGAGCTTTCTAGTGCAACAGCAAACTTACGCACACATGTACGTATGTATGTGTATATGTGTGTATATTCTTATGTATGCAATTTGAAGTAATGACCAGCAATTTTATATTAATTTAATGAACATACACACACACGCATACACACACATGCAAATGAGGTCAAGTGTCGCTGTGGAAAAATTGTATGTTCTCCCCATCTGTATGCAGCCCCTGCTGTTGGTGTGAAAGAGCGAGTGCGAGCGCTCGTTACATAAGCTTTTTCTAATTGGCGAATATACTACATACATACATACATACATATGCGCAGCAGCATAAACTTCTAAAGCGCGCTTTTCATTGCACTTTGCACTTGCATATGCATGTATGTGTGTAATAAATGAACATTTGAACTAAATTGTTAAAAAGCACGTTGTCAAAAAAAGAAGAAAAAATGTCGCTGTTTTGAGCTCTATGTACGGGCCGCCATCTTGGTTTTTCCCCCCTATGGGCAACCCAGTAGCAACAGCCAACAAAAAAATATTTTTCAATGCTGCTACGCTCTCTTTTACTCCCTCTCACTTTAGCTTCGGCTGCTGACTTCGTTTCGTTTTATGTTTGTTCAAGACAAAACAACAACAACAAAAAAAGCGTGAAATTTTCTCTCTCTGCACTTTTCACACACATACATGGCGCGCGCTCACAGACTTTGGCGCTTCATATGCTCCTCTCTTTGTAGCTTTTCGTTGCTCCCGCCACATATTTTTGTTTCCACTTTGTGCTACACTTCTACTTCGTTGCGGCTGCTTGTTGGGCTTGCATGTGTGTGTGTATATATGTATTTGCTCTACAGACACGTTTACATTTTCATTTTTCATATTTTCGGCCTGAATTGCCTCGCACACAAACGCATACTTTGGGGTCTGTCGTTTTTATAATCTTTCACTTTATGTGCACACGCCATGTTTGATATGTTTGTCGCGACGTTGCCAAATTTCACACAAACACACACACACGCACGCACACACACACACTGCAAGCGCGCTAAACTTTTGTGTGATGCAGCTTAAAAGTTTCATTTGTTTACATTCTACGCACATGTGCAGAATAACAAAAGTACAATAATAACAACAATAATAATGAGACAGCACGCACAAAAGCCAAAAAAAGCTTTTGCGCAACAAGTGCAAAAAAAGAAAAACAAAGAATGCGAAGAAAAAAGCGAAACAAAACGGAAAAATGCTGCTCAAGTATTTTTTTCTTAGTACATATGTACGAGTATGTTTTTTTGCAATAATAATAATAAATAGTAATAAACAACACAAAGGTTCTTTTTTATTTTTATAAAAAAAATTTATAAAATAAATAAAAAACTATTGCCAAATTGCTTGAACGTCTTGTTTATTATTATTTGTGATTCATGTGTGTGTGTGTGTGTGTGTGTGTGTGTGTGTGTATGTGTGTATGTGTGTATGTGTATGTACTTCACATTCTTCGTTGGCTTTTAAGCGTCTGTCATGAAATTTAACCACCCACGTCTGTATCGACCTTGCATTTTCTGTTTTTGTTTTGTTTTATTTGTGTTCTCAGTTTCTACACTGACCTACACGTTCTTTGTCGCGTGCCTTCAATTCTATGCCCTACACATTTTATTATTGTTACATATTATTGTTATAGTAAACATAAACATATATTAAAGTGTGCAAAAACAAAAAAAAACTTTTGTCGACCATTATCATTGGCTGCTCTTTGCTTTTTGCCTTCATCATATTTCTTCTTATATGTTTTTTTTTTTTATAAGTTTCTTGTCTCTGTTGTTATTTTACCTGTGCCAATGGCCAAAAAAGTTCATTGAACCTTTTGTTGATTGTTTTGTGGCTTAATTTAGTATCTTGTTCGCAATTTCACTTTCACAAGGCCTACTGACTTTAAATATAACAAGCAAAAAGATACAAACAGAAACAATTTTGTGCATTTTCTAGGCAATTATTCCATTTAAATATGCATTAAACTAAAATTCATTAATTAAGCTACATTTAGCTTCCATTCAAAGAATTAACTACAATTTGTTGTTTTTAATTGTTAACAATATTGTGTTTTTCATAATCCGCAATTATTTGAAATTGGAAGTCTTTGAATTCCGCTGGAACAGCAATTCCCGGATTCCTAAGTTTCTACTAGACTATTCATCCAGAACGGGCCTGTTTGTTACGTTAACAAAATTATAGAATTGTAAGCTTACACAATTTTGCAACAATAACTAAGATACTAAGATAATTCCCTCCCTTTAATTCTTCTTTCGTGAATAACTTTCGTGTTTATGATTCAATCGACTTGAAATTTAGACAGTAGATTGAGAGTGAGTCAAGTATTATATATGCCGAGTCCCAAAGTTATAGCTTTCAAATTGTTGCTGTAAAACGTTTTCAACGAATCGCGGGGGTGCGGGGGAATATCTGAGATCCAAAATAAACTTGATCTGCGTATGAAATACACGGAGATGTCTCCTTCTGCCTGTTACATACATTTGCACAGATTTTATCCCAAACTGTATCAACGAAATTTGAATATCTCTCACAACTTCACTTGACATCTTGATTTATTTGGCATATTCATAATTTCATATACATATATGTATATATTTTTACATGCAAATATATGTAAAATCGTTACGCCCTCAAACATCACCTGTCATATAAAAAGCTCAAGACACACCCATTTGAAACCTGCCGTGACCACATTTTCAAATTACAACATGCCCAAAAAGCGCCACATGATGATAGAGATGAGGAGACAGGGCAGAGGAAGGCAGAGAAGAGACATTGACTGGGGAGGGAGGGAGGGAGGGCAGGGTGAACACAGACATCAAATCCACATCAACGAGGCAAAATCAGCTTCAGGCCAAATTTAGCAGCAGAGCGCGCACAGCCTCCAATAGATAAAACCATTCGCTTGCCTCACCCGATCTCCCCCCCACACTTGTTGGTTGACTTTACAGCCAACTCATGCAGAGGGACGGCCCTTTACTCCTCGAACATGTATTCAAACCACAAAAACCCAAGCCCTTAGCCCTTAACATTCACTCATTCACTTTAAATAGCTTTTTGGAAGAAAACAAAACGAGTTTTTCGTTTTCTCCGCTGGCTTTGGCTTTTAATGGCAAAAACGACATTTTCTGCTCGGAAATGAGAGGGAGGGGGGGATCGCAGAAACAGAAAATCAGAGAACGCATTGAAAACTGAACGACTATGGGATTAACCTGTAAGTGGTTTTAGAAAACATTGTATCAACTATGAATAACAATGATACCCTGTTACCTTAGGAAACTCTAATGAATACTACTATCAATATTCTATTCTATTCAAAATATATTAAATCAAATTGTTCTCAAGCATTAGCTGATATCTTAGATCTTAGAAGTAATAATGATCCACTTAAGTTATCATTGCTGATTGCATAAATTTTCTTTATTTCTTATTTATTTATTTATTAACGAATCAAAAAATATAATATAATACATAGATGTATAGTAATAACTTAAAAGCCAGCACGTGGAAGTTTATTTGTTAGTCCGGCTAGTTTTGGCACTATTCACAGCTAAGAATTGTCGCAAGATACATAGCAAGTAAAGAGTTAGTCATAAAGAATTATAGAATTTAAGGTTAATTAAAGACATAAAACTAAAGAGTAGAATTAAGTAACAGAATAGAAATGAAATCTCCAACCGAAATATATGAAATTGTTCTCAAGCAGTAGCTGATAGATCTTAGAAGTACTTAAGATAAGAATACTTACCATTGCTGAATTAATAAATAATTAGTGATATATTGGTTTTTCATACATTAGGAGAAAGATGTCAATTTATTTTGTGAATCTTAAATTCACAATCAAATATGTATCGATCCACGAATAGAGAACTGCTAAGGATTTGAAAGAATGTGCTCTAGCTGGATACTAAATTTCAAAAGTCCCTTGCTCTGGCAAGGGCGACCCTTTTGGCCCTTTGGCAAATAGGGTATAGGCAAATAAAATCCGTACATAACATAAAATGAGCGGCAGACGACGGCGACGACGACGACGACGCCTACGTTAAAGCGATTTCTTTGGCTTTTAGATTGTTGTGAATGCTTCAAGTTCTCCAACGCCACCTCCTTGCCTACCCCCCTATCTACCCTCCTCCAGGTCGAGCTGATGTTGTTGCTTTTTAGCTGCCAGAAATTAAATTATTGAAAGTCACTGCCAGGCGAGCACGGACGGCGACTGCGGCGTTTATTTTTACGTCGTAAATATACAAATTTTATGTCTGTATCTGTGTATGTGTATATGTATGTGTGTGCGACAAGATAAATTCCACTTTATGCAAATCTTGTGGGGGGAACTTCATATATATTTCTTGGTTCTTTTTTAGCACGAACTCCTCTTTCTTTAATTTTGTTTTTTCTTTTCTTTTCTTCGAGTTATTTCCATTTTAAATTTGTTTTTCTGTCGTCGTCGTTCGTCCTCCCCCCCCCCCCCCTCTTGTCGATTTTTCAGCCTATATGAGGTTTTGTTCGTATGGATTTATTTTTCTTTAAACTGGTTTTTCTGCCAACTCAACTGCCGCCCGTTTTTCGAAATGGCACAGTTCTTGTATTTTGCGAAACCGGTTTTCCTTTTGACTTTTTAGAACAGAACCGCACAGCGCTGGAACAGAACAGTACAGAAAAGTAAAGAAAAGCAAACGAGAAGCAACACGAAACGTATTGAATTTGTATTTTATTTTATTATATTTTTGTAGCTCCAAGTTGCTTCCTTCCTTCGGTAAAGAATTTTCTCCCAACCCAATACATGCAATCCTATGTATTACTCCGTTGTGCTGTCTAGCGCACTTCCTGGGGGAAAAAGGAACACAGGACGGTTCAGCTGGTCGTTAACGTTGACGATGATCCCCCTTGGTATAGTTCGTTGATAGAGAGGGAGGGTAGGGTGGGGGGATCTCAAGCCACACGGCGTCGCACTTTTAGGGGTTAGTTGCGTCTGTTGTAGCTGCCTGCAACCCCCAAAAAAGTTTACCCTCCTTTGTATTTGGGACCCTTTCTGTCTCCTGACCGGCCTAACCAGTTTTCGGGGTTGTTAGCTCTGTAACAACGCTCTGGGATCCTGGGACCGTCTGGCGCGTGCTTAGTACGGAACCTTTTTTTTGTTATTACTACTTTTTTTTGTGTTATCTCAATACACGATTTACATGCGTGGCACTCAAGTTGTTGGTATTTGAATCCCTGACTTAATGAGTTCTATGCCGCTCAACTACGATTGTTTCAAGTGCCTACATTAAATTGATTTCAGGAGAGTTTTTCGCTAACATTGCGTGTCAAATTTATAACGCTACGTTTGATAGTAGATCTCTCCACAAAAATAATGAATATGGTCTAACTGAATACAGTAACTATTCAAAACTTAATTTCAGACTTATTTTATTTGAAAATATTCTTATTATACATATACATATTTCATTTCCCAGATCTCATTTTAAATAATTTCATCGCAACTGCCTATAAAAAAAGAGTTGGGGGAGTTCTTACTCCATATCTCAATATCCCAAAGAAGGCAGCTGCTAGAACAAACTTTTGTTGGTTTTTTCGCTAACAACGTTCCACAAATGAAAACCTTGGACGTCGTTTGATAGTAGATCCCAGCACATTCATATCTAATCCTAAGTTCCATCCATTTATGTCTGTATTTCATCGCTACGCAACTGCATATAAAGAAAGAGTTGAGGGAGTTTTGCTCCATATCTCAATATCCCAAAGAAGGCAGCTGCTAGAACAAACTTTAGTTGGTTTTTTCGCTAACAACGTTCCACATATAAAAACTTTGGACGTCGTTTGATAGTAGATCCCAGCACATTCAGATCTTATCCTAAGTTCCATCCATTTATGTCTGTATTTCATCGCTACGCAACTTGCTTATAAAGAAAGAGTTGAGGGAGTTTTACTCCATATCTCAATATCCCAAAGAAGGCAGCTGCTAGAACAAACTTTAGTTGGTTTTTTCGCTAACAACGTTCCACATATAAAAACTTTGGACGTCGTTTGATAGTAGATCCCAGCACATTCAAATCTAATCCTAAGTTTCATCTAAATTTCAATGTTCAAGAGCCGCAACAAAATGATTCTCTCGGGCAGAAACTGGTAAAGAACCATATTTTGAGACAGGCTGATTGGGGATCCCGCTTCCTGTTAACATAAGTACACATCCATCTTAAGTATCATCGGGCGGGCAATTGCATATGACACAGTTTGGTGGAAGTATTTTCAATTCCGCCAGACTTTAAATGCAGATTGCAAAAGTAAACAAAGTTGAGATTTTCGCTAACAATGTTCCGTAAACAACAAAAGAAATATGTTATTTTGGACGTCGTTTGATAGTAGACCTCAACACATTTGACATTACTCATTAATGCTATTTGTTGTTGCCTTTTAAGCGCCACATCCGATGAAAGCGAAACCCCCCAAAGCGCAAAAAAATAACGCGCGTCATCTACAACATTTTCTTTGTGGGGTCCAACTGTACTTTTTCCAGAACACAACTCGCTCACAAGCAGCAGCAATATAAACAATAACAACAACAACAACAACAACAACTGGCGAGCATTGGCTCTGCCTGCGTTGGGAAAAAGGATCCCATTTTTCGTTATAATCCTCCACCATCTGCGCAAAAATAAAACCTTGCATGTGCAAAGAGCGTGCGTCACTAAAATTCATTTCAGAGAGCGAGCGTAAGAGGGAGAGCAACAGAGAGAGATCCTTTTTCATGCTGCTGCTACTGCATGCGTTGGCAGCAGCGAGCGAGCGACCACCCTTCCTCCCTCCGGTTTTTACCTACTGCTCTTCACCGTTGTCTGCCTGGCGACTGTGTGCGTGCGTGCGTGCATATGTGTGCGGCCGGCTGCTGTTGCTTAACTACAAAAACAACTACTAAATCCCCTTTTCGTTTTGCTTTGTTTGTTGGTGTGTGCGTAGGAAAAACCCTCTGCTTGAGGCGGGCGGCAAAGCGTCGTCGACGTCGACATTGTCTAGCGAATGCATCATCAACTTCGCCGTTGACGTTGACGTCGACGTTGGCGTCAACGCCACTTGGGATAAGAGGAGTTACTCTAACTAAAAACAGATGGCGCCACTGCGCATGCCTCGCACCTTATATACAAGGGCCACACAAGTTCACAGACACATACACAGACACAGTTAGAGCAGAGTTGTATCTAAGCGTTCAGAATAAGTTCGATCGAACTACTAACTAAACGAGCTAATGATGAACGATGAACGACATCATCTAGTTCTTTTCTTTGATTGAAGTTCATTTTGATTCATTTGAGTCCGTTAATACTTCCTTGCGCTTTTGTGTCGAATTTTAGTTCGTAATACAGTCTGTTCTGTTCTGTTTCCAGGATGCAAAGCTAAGTTTCATAGTTGAGACAAATTTGTACCTTATCTTGTAAGCAAACCATAATATTTATAAATAAAAAAATAATTCCAATGTTTAGTATATAATGAACTACTGAACATATATTACAATTGAATTACAATGTACAACACCAATACATAATATACATATGTACATACATATGTTAGTAAATAGCAAAAAATGATCCCTCACACAAAGTTGCCCGCCTAACGGTGCCCCACGCCTGTCTGCCTGCACTTATTCTCTCTCTTCCTTTATTTGCTTGCTCAGAAATTTTCAAAGCAAGAGCCACAACAACAACAACTCTGCATGTGTGTTTTCGCCATTATATTTAATATTGATCGGCTGCTTCCTTTTCACTTGGCGAAAACAAAAAAACTTGTGAAAAGGGAGCCCGAAGCAAATAGCCGAACGCCGCTAGCCCTCTCGTCGTCTGTTTTGCGTCACGTAGCGCACATGTTGCTATCTCTGTTGCACTCATGTTGCTTAGAGAATTGTGCACGGGCACAGTTAGGTTTTCTGTAGAACTTCTCCATGTCGCTCGGTCCGTCTGCTGCTGACCGCCTGACGGGGCCACAAAGTACGAGCGAGCGAGCGTGCTGCAGCTGTCGCTGCCGTCAATGCTGCTGCTGCTGCTTTCCACCTCTTTTTTTATGCTGATGATTGAATTACGGCAGGAAACGGACGCACAAGAAGAAGAACACCAGCAAGAATGCAACGCGGTTCTTTTCGTTAAAATTTCCACGCAAATTCGCCGCAGTAGTTTCCATAGCTGGCATCCTATTAATATTTTCCTTAATATATATTTTCGCTTCCATTTTGAAAAATGAAAATGTGGCCAAGCAGCAGCATCATCTGACTCCAAAAAAAACTCTGCCACGTTTTCTCTCTTTCTCAGTTGCTCTGGTTTGGCTCTCACGGCGAATTTAAGTGCTCGTATTTTTTACTGTTTACCTGAGAGTGTGTGTGTGTGTATTCCCGTTATATTTGTGTGCTCTGCTCTTTGGCACGCTCATTGCAATACATTAAAATAAGGCTCCTTTTTGCCTACCTGCCTGTATGTCTGCCTGTCTACTTGACAATTTCATAACGTGCCCCCAAATAGTACATATGAGGCTCACTCTCTCGCGCACAACACAAGCACACGCCGTTCGCTCAGAGCAACTTCGCACGGGGCGGCCATTTTACTGTGTGCGAGTGAGAGGCGAGTGAGCGAGCATACCAAACGAACGTGTCGACCGAGAGCGGCAGTAAGTGAGCGTCGCGTCGGCGACGAAGCGTCGCGGCGAATATGAAAAAGGGTCTCTCAGTCGCTGCCGACATTTGCGTCGTTTCAGTTGCTTTCTTGCGCTTGGAGCTTTTGTTTGGTTTTTGTGTGTGCACGGCAGATCGCGACGCGTGCGGTGGTTTGCTGGCCAACAAAAAAAAATACATTGCATACATACATACGCACACATTAAGCAGCAGCAACCAACAACGAAAAAGAAAATCACTTTTCCTGCGTGCATTTGAAAATTTCTGTAAAGTAAGTTTGTGAAGTTAAAAATTCAACATAGAAAATTGTGAAATCATTTTTATGTGCAGAGTCCGTGCCCCCATGTATTTATATGCGCGTGTGTGAGTGTATTCGTGCTTCTAATGAAAAATAATCTATTTTTAAATGCAATCATAAAAGAAACGACACACATACAAATAAACATAAGCGATTGCTACAGACTTCAACTTGAAATTTATCAGAAAATCATAAACGTTTCTCTTGTGATTGTGTGTTGTCTACTTGTGAAATTTTCCACAACGAAAAACCCACTAGAAAAAACCTTACACACACATCACATACGGCTTGTTCACACATACATACATATATGTACATATGTATGTACTTTGTGCATGCAGTAGTGACGACGTTGACTGCGACTGCGACTGCGAAACTTCCCCTCTTTATGTTTCATGCTGTGTGCTGTGGCTTTGCTGACGACGCGCGACGTCGCAACGTCTCGTTGTCGTCGTCATTTATCGTTTCCATCGATCTCCAACACTAGCAACTGTAACATCGCCACGAAAAATCCGTTAGCCGAGCATTTGTACTTGCGCTCTCGTTGCTGTCGCCTGTGCTCTCGTTCGCTCATTGCTCGTGTGTGATAGAGAGAGAGGGAGAGTGTGTATTTGCTTGCGAGTGCCGTTGGAATAAGCAAAGTTGAAAAATGAACAAATAAGCAATGATAGAAAGAAGTATATGAAAGCAAGAGACAAAAAAAAATTGCATTTGCAGTTGTGTTTGGGCGTCATAGATGGCGCTTTTGTGTTAGAAAAAGTATGTTCCGTGCGTGTGTGTGTGTTTGGTTGAAGTAATTTACATATGTAGCAGTTGTACATACATATGTACATACAATGTGAAATATATTTACATATGTATAAAATAACAATTAATAATAATCTATTTTGTGTTTATTCGAGTTGAGTGATATTGTTATATCACTGTGATAATTGTGACTGTTCCTTTTGACTGTAACAGTGACTGTGACTGTGACCTTGTTCCACATAGAAAATCTTGCTGTTGCCAAATTGATGTTTATTTCCATTTGAATAAAGTAATATTTGAGTCTTTCCCAGACATGCAAAGAAAGGATATGCTAAGATTTAATAATATAAATTACCTTGCTTGTTGCCTTTTACTCCCTAATATTTTGGATCTCAGATATTTCCCCCCGCACCTCCGCAATTCGATAAAAACGTTTTACATTAACAATTGTAAAGATATAACTTTGAAACTCAGCATATAATAGACTTGAATCACTCTCAATCAACTGTCTAAATTTCAAGTCGATCGAATCATAAACACGGAAGTTATTCACGAAAGACGATTCAATACTTAACCGAGGGGGAAGAAGCAGCGCAGTCGCCACTCAGAATACCTTGTGTGCGTGCGTGTTTGTGTATGTGTGTGTGAAAGTAAATGTACGAAGATGTGATTGAAATTCTTAGACCTGGGTACAGCGAACTTTGTAGTCGGGTATACTCGATCTAGAGCATTCTTGTTTTAATTGGACTCCGTAACTCCTAAAGAAACTGTGACTGGTTTTGTAACTGTGACTGGTTTTTATCAGCACTGTCACTGTGATTCTCTCGATATTCAGTCACAGTGACTCGGTAGCAGGTACCGGTAACGAATATTGCTCATTTCTATTGTTTGTCTATTTGTTTGTTGTTGTAGCTTAAATAAAACATGAACTTGACCTTGAAGCGTTGTGGTTAGAGGCAAAACATAAGAGAAATTAATTAATTGCCATTGTTGTTATTGTTTTTTGTGTCTGTTGAATTTATTTGTCAACTCATTGTTTTAGTAGAAACTTGACTAACTTTTGCACATTTAAATTTTCTTTACACTTGCAGTTGAACTGACATAACTTCAAGCATTTCTGACAACAGCAAGAGGAGGAAAACACGGAGAAGCAGATGATGAAAGCAGAGAAAGAAACTTAAGGCTTCATCCCAACAACAACAACAACAACAACAGCAACAACAATTCAAGCTGCCTTTTACAGAACTTTTAACCCGACAGCTGCAAAAACAAAAGCGCGCCAGGCAGGGAGCACAACCCCAAAAGCGGCAGCGCCACGTCGAACGACACACGACGCTCGGCCAAAACGCGCATACCCCCCACCTTCAACCATCCCCCCCTCCCCCTCAACAAAACGTTCAAACTGTTGCCATAAACTTTTGCAACAATGGATGACGATCAACAGTTTTGTTTGAGGTGGAACAACCATCAGAGCACGTTGATCAGCGTCTTTGATACACTGCTAGAAAATGAGACACTAGTCGATTGCACGCTCGCCGCCGAGGGTAAATTTCTCAAGGCCCACAAGGTGGTGCTGTCAGCATGCAGTCCCTACTTTGCTGTAAGTAAAACACTTGAGAGAAATACTTGCATTAGTTGTGTTATAGCTAATTCTTTGACATTTGTAGACTTTGCTGCAAGAACAGTACGACAAGCATCCAATTTTCATACTCAAGGATGTCAAGTATCAGGAATTGCGCGCCATGATGGACTATATGTACCGCGGAGAGGTAAACATCTCGCAGGATCAATTGGCCGCCCTGCTCAAGGCAGCCGAATCGCTGCAGATCAAGGGCCTATCCGACAATCGCAGCGGCGGCGGCAGCAGCGGCACAGCAGCAGCAGCTGCTGCGGCTACGCAGGCAGCAGCACCCAAACCGGAATCACATCATCGCGTCAAGCTGAGCGGCCCCTACACCCTCGAGCAGACAAAGCGCCCCCGCATTACAACTGGCGGTGCCACGAGTGCCATGGATGTTGGCGATATTTCCGGCTCCCGTGAGGGCTCATCCAGTCCATCTCGTCGTCGTCGAAAAGTTCGTCGCCGCAGCATGGAAAATGGTAAGAAATCGAACAGAAAATGCAATTAGTTATATCTAGAAATTAGAAATGTTTTGAAGAAATTTATAGATTCTTCAAAAAATTTAAATTACTTATAAATTTTGGAAAACTGCAAATTAAGAATAGATTCAACTTCATATTATTACTAGCTGTTAAAACCCCAGCGCTGCCCGTCGAAATATTTTGATTAAAATGCATTAAGTTGAATTTGACAACTTTTGTTAATCTTAAGAAATATACTAAAATAGCGCACAATGATTTTCCCGCCCGCGGGGGTAGATTTTCCAAAATCTTTTTGTGTAGAGCTTTGAAAATGGGTTTGAACCAGATCGGACTAAAATTTGAGCTTCTCCAAGACAACTTTGAGAAAACAATTCTCCGCCCAAGGAGCGGATTTTCCAAAGTCGGATTTTTCGTATAGATCTTGGCAAATAAGTTTGAAGCCGATGGATTGGTAAACAAAAAAGTTGCATACAACAGTTTTGCGCTATTTTCCACGCTTGTGGTTGGAATTTACCAAAATTCCGTCTTAGATGGAAATTGCTGTGAAAATTGCAGCATTGTAGCTCTTATGGTCAGTTAGTCTGTTTTATATATATAGATAATGTATGTTCTGGTTGGTATATTAAGTAATATAGTAACTAATATCTGTTCTACTTTGATCAATTTGTAGATGTGCACGACAACTCGAATTCGTCAGTGCTTCAAGCAGCCGCCTCCAATCAGTCAATCCTCCAACAAACGAGCGCTGGCCTCGCTGCCTCAGCGCTGGTCAGCACTCAATTGGCCAGCGGCAGCAGCGCCAGTGCAGCAGCCGCAGCAGCGGCCGCGGCAGCAGCTGCAGCAACAGCTGCCGCCACAGGCTGCGGCAGCAGCAGCCAAATATCGAACCAGCCATTGACCAGCAGCAGCAGTAACGTTACCAAAAAGACTGAAAGCGCTAAACTAACATCGACAGCTGCACAGGGCGCCCAACAACAACAGCAGCAGCAGCAGCAGCAACAACAAACAAGCGATGCCATTAACACCGACAATGTACAACAACAACAGCAGCAGCAACAACAACAGCAGCAACAACAGAATCAAGGCGCCCAAGGCGATGCTGAGGACATGGACGGTGGTGGGGCGAGCGGTGCCATTGCAATCCACACGGGCGGCGTTGTTAAGCAGTTGACAACGCTCGATAAGTCGAATCATAAACAGAAGATCAAAGATAATAGCATAACAACAACATCAACGAGCACTGAAATGGTTATCGAGCCCAAGGCCGAATACGATGATGATGCTCACGATGAGAATGTTGAGGATTTGACTTTGGATGAGGAGGATATGACAATGGAGGAGCTGGACCAAGCGGCCGGCACCAGTCAGGGTGGCGAAGGATCTAGTCAAGGTAATTAATATAAAACACATACAAAATCTATATGCATATGTACTAAATATATTTTATATCTATATTTATAGCATATGCAACATGGCAACACGACAGATCTCAGGATGAACTTGGACTAATGGCCGCACAGGATGCACAGCAACGGGATCCACAAGGTGAGTTTTTGTTGCATACTCTATACCGAAAGTTAGTGCCGAGCTATACTTAAAATCTATAAATATATATCTATATATATAATATACAAATGAAAAAGCAAAAACAGTTTAGTTATGGTTAGGACAAGCAGAGCACGACGACCAGCTAAAAGAATTTCAAATGCAAATTAGCTAGAAGCAGACAAGTATTTCAAGATCACATACAAACTCTCAATTCACAAACAATACAAACATATATATATAATTCTCTCTCTATATATATATATATATATATTCCTTTTCAATACAATCAAAAACTACACAACATGCATTCCTTTGTTTAATATTCATATACATATATAACTGCAAAAAGTCGTGCTCCGAAAAAAGCTCTTAAACGTTGAGAAAGAATTTTGTTAGGCAGCAAAGCATAGAAAGAAGAAAGAAAGAAAAAACAAGCAACAAGAAAAATATAAAAAACAACTTACTAAAAAAGGAAAGAATACAACAATTCAAAGCGGCAGCACAGCGCAAACAAAAACAAGAAAATAAACTATATATAAATTGCAAGAGAAATAAAAAAAAACAAACCAGAAATGTTGAAATTTTCAAGCAACGTTATTTATCAATTTGGTTTTGTTTCTGTTTTGTTGTTTTTGTTTCGTTTTGCTCCGTTTCGATGCTACAGCCAAAAATAATAAACTACAAAACAAATAATTTGTGCAAGTTGAAAGTACTACTCTTGAATTAATTATAATTTTTTTGATATATATATTATTCTATACAATAACTAACTTAACACTATAATTTCTTATGATTTTTGATCACACATATAATTCGTATAACTCAAGTTGTTCTTATTTTTTTGTTGTTTTTCTGTATATATTGTATTTATTATATTATATACATACTACTTATATATAATTTTTAACACACACACACACACACACACATAATCTCTATATCACAAAAGCACACAACCAACAAACATTTGCTACCCTCTCTCCAGACCTAAAAAATAATATATATATACTTATATATATACGCTACCCCTACTCACTATTTGAACTAACTATAATAACTCACAAACCACAAACCCACTTACCATCAATTCATTTGCGCTTTATGAAATGTGTTCTATGTATGATTTGGTTATTTTTAATTTGATATATGTATCTATATATATACATATATATATTATATGTGTAAAACATATAATTTGTAATCATTTGGTTTACCATTTCTTTTATGTATTGGTGTTTTGTTGTGCCGCATTTGTTTAACATTTTATGTATGTATATATTACACTATATATATTTTATATTTATTATTTGTTTAACACACACACATTCATACTACATAATACAATCCCTTTATTTTTGTTAACATCAAAAACAAGCCGCAAGCTGCTCCATTCAAATTCTCGCTCTATAAACTCGGAAAGTAGAAAAAACACAAACAAAAAACAAATAAATAAATATCGAAAGTTTTCTCGCACACAATATAATTGTAGCAAATGCATATACAACAATATTTGTTTTTAAATATCCTGCCAAGATAGCTTTTCTCGCGGATGTATCGTCTTGGAAGATATATTTGTCGCTTTTCCTCGTTTCACTTTAAAAGCAAACCCAAAATTTATATCAATTTAAAATATTATGATATATATTTGATTCTTGTTTATTTTTCGGCAGGCATAAATGTATCTTCTTCCTATCTTCCTATTCTTAACTTCCGCGAGAGGAATTCTTGACATGTTATTTGATTTATAAGTTCTGTGTATATGTGTGTAGGGTGATAACAAAAATTGCCGGCCGTAAAGCTAATCGACACGTCACATTAGTTATTGTTTATAGTGTGTGTGTGTGTGTGTGTGTGTATGTGTGTGACCCGCCCCCCCACCGCAGCGTTGCTCTCTGTTTTCTATGTGTGTGCGTGTTTGCAGAAGGGTGCTTTCTCTCTCTCTCTCACTTACTCACTCTCCCTCTCTTGCCTAGCAAAAGCTTTAGTGCTTGTCGCGTGAAAAGTTTTGTTATTGTTGTTAGCAACTTAACCCAGAGAAAACATAACAATAACTTGACCCTTTTTATAAGTTTTCTGGTTTCTTAACATTCTGTTTATTTGTTGAAAATCATAAAACACACTCGCACACACACACCACACACCCGTACACACACACATATATATGTATACAAAATACAACCATGCTGGCACTGTGTATGTTATCATTTTTGTTACATTTGCTTCACGCCATTAATTTTTACATAATTGCCAACATTATCTGTTGATTCGTCCTCGTTTAGAGCTCCCCCTTTCCCCCCAACCCTACCCCAGCGCGAGCTAATTGTTTATTACTCAAATTTTAGTTGAATTATTTTCTTCTTTTTAAAATATATATATACAAAAAATACGCATGCAGTTTTAAATTTGTAATTTTAGTATACTATGTATATTTATCTATATATTATACATATTTACATGTATGTATATATATATAATTTTGCTTTATTTTGGTTGACGGGACTTTTTTGTTTCATTTATTGACTTTGATTTGTGTTATCCATTATTTTTATGCTAGTTTTTAAGCTTATCGCGCTCACATCGAGTTGTTTTTGTTGTTTTTTTTTTTGGTCGTTTTGGCAAAATCCTCTTTGTCAAAATCGCGCGCGCAACTTTTCGCTCTCTTTACTCGGTTGAATAATGCACGTGGGTGCTCTCTCTCTCTCTTTGGTATAACCAAAAGCTGAGAGAGTGCATTGCGCATGCGTTTCGCGTCTCTTAAGTAATCTTTTGCGAGTCAAGTGAAAAAGTGTATGAAGCAGAAGAGCCAGCGCAGCATTAGAAGAGCAAGATGAAACAACTACAACGTCCAGAACCAAAAGGATCATCGGAGAAAGGAGGTGTGCAGAGTAATCGCCGACAAGTCAAGTTAACGCCGCTTAAAAAGCACGTAGCCATCCAGCGGGTGGTGAGGTACAGTTGTTGCTTTAGCTGGCACTTGACGGTGGCGCCCCCTACAGTTGGTGGTATGCGGTCTCTATTTTTTTTTGGTTGGTTGTTGCGTAATCTCTCAGGTAAGTATACTTCGCTCGACGGTATCGGTTGAGCGAAGTGCGCCAAAAATGAAATAAATTTTGATATTTTAAGTTCATTTTTGTTTTGTACCTACAAATCCAATCCCCGAATACCCAATATTCCTCTAAACACCCCAACAACTATCCCATCATTTTCCAAACTCCAGCCCAGTCATCTCAACAAAAAAAAAGAACACATCACACATTTTTCCAAAAAACCAAAAAAAATTACAGCATTTTCAGGTAATGTAGCAAAAAAGGGAAGAGCAAAGCTTCTGTCCTAATAATAATAATATAAAAAAAAAACAAACAAATGCTGAGCAGCTTTTGAAGCAATTTGTTTTGCTTGCATTAAAACGCCAGCCAGGGTAAGCTATGAACTACAATCTATGATCATATTTCATTTATCTACTTTACGCTGCATTATTATTAAGTGTATACACATTAAATTACATATACATATATAAATTGTATATATCCTATACATATCTTATTATTATACATTTTTTTAAACTTCTTAAATGTACCTTGCATTGCGCTCTGGCCTTCGAGTCCGTCTCTGTTTATGTTTTGTATAAAATCTGAAACAGAAATTGCTTGAAACGGTGCCAAGAAAATCCATATTTTTTGAATGATCTTTGATCTACAAAAAACAATGAATCACCAACGCAACAAACCCACAAATTCCTAGACAGAAACAATGAAACAACACAAACAAAATAAATACTTGTCTTTTGAATATTATTTTTCCAAGTTTTACTTACTTTTCACTTTGTGTTTCATCTTTGATGTGTGTTGATTTCATTTACTTTTTTATGTTTTCATGAGCTATTTCAAAACATGTTCATTAGGCCGGTTCCTCCACCCCCCACAACCACCACAACCTCCCCATAAAACCCATGCTCAAAACTTGTCAGGCTGACAATTTGATTAATTGAAATGTTTCAAAGTAGAGAATTAAATGAATTTTAAGAACTCTACGGATTAAGTCAGGTATACTTAGTTAGTTTTTTCTATATTATATATATTCTGCATCTTTTTAAGTGCGTCATTTGTCTTGTCAAACCACTCACCACTTTCTGTGTCTTTACCCCTTTCCACCACCTGGCTTCAAAGCTTGTTTTCTCATCATTTATAAGCCCCCCTCCCTTCCTTCACCACAACTCGGCTTTGATCAAACAATTCTCTATGTCGTAGCTCAGCTCGGAGTTCTCTCTCTCTCTCTCTCTCTCTCTTGCTGCTGTTCATTGTTAATCAACATCCACAACAATAACTTGAAGCATTCGTTCAAGTTCAAGGTCGGACAAAGATTTTTCTACTCTTGTGTGTGTTTTTTATTGTGAGAGATTTCTTAATCAGCTTTATGTGTTTGTGATTGCCCCTTTGTTTCTATATGCCACACACATGCGGAGAAAATGTGTGTATGATTCTGTTCACTTTATTAGATTCTGTTGCAGGTGACGCTCTCAATGATGATGATGATGATAATAATGATAGAAATGAGGATGAGTGTTTATTTTTTGTCAGTGCTTGAAATAGGAAACAAGTTATTTTTGTGTGGTGGAATTTCCAGATTTATTAGCATTATTATCGAAAGAAGAAACAAATTTCGAAAGCGCACAAAAAACGTTTAACTATAAAAATAATTCCATGAATAAAGCTATTTGTGTTTTGTTTTTTTTTTTGATATTATTACTTATTGAAATTTGTATAAGTCCCCCCCCCCCCCCATTCAAACAAATAGTTTGTCTGTGTATATCTCTTATGTATATAATCGTCTCGAAATTCAACTGACAGGTTTTGAAATAGATGCATATTTCTGAGAACCAAGCAAGTTTCATATTTGCAAGGATTTCAGGAGTGAGGTTGTTATCGATTTTTCTCGCTGATTTGTTCACTAGCTGCGTGTTTTCTCTGTCGAAAGCTGCTTGCTTGGCCTTGACCCACTTAGTTGTGTTTGGTGGCCTATAAAAGCACGAGAATCAAATGCTTTTTAGATTGCAGCGTTATTAAAGCTTTTTGTGATAACTGTACACACACAAACACGCACACACATACAGCAAGCTCAGTGGTCGGCTCTCTGGTTTGCAAGTGTATGTGTGTGTGTAAACTAGTTTATACGAAAATAAATATAAAAAGAAAATTACTTGAACTGTAATAATCAATCCAAATGGAACTAAATTTTTATATGTATATGTATGTAGTACACTTTCTTCATCTATTTACTTTGTAGTTTGGTAATTGTTTATTAAACTGGGCTTTTCTTTGCTTTCAACTTGTACTTGCAACATTAATTAAACCGAATGAGAATTTAAGTGAGAGAGTAGCGCGTTTAAAAGAGCTTTTTTCAGAGGTTAGAAAGTATAGCATCAGGGATAATTAGAAGTTGATTTGTTTTTGCCAAAGCCAAGTGTATTCTCTATTTGTGTGTCTCTCTCTCTCTTTTCTCTCTCCCACTCTCTCTTTTTGTGCTCTGGTGATGTGTAGGCATGTTAATGCAGCATCAAAGCATAAAGCTCAATGCCCGAAGAAAGTCCAGCCGATCGCAGCAGAAACGTCGCCATCCATCGATGTCCCTGTCGTCGATGTCGTCCTCCATGTCGTCGTCCTTGCACGTGTGTCCCACCTGCGGTCGCAAATATCAAACGCTTTCAACATTGACGCGCCACATGCGCCGAGAGTGCAATCAGCCCAAGCAATTTGTGTGCCACTTGTGTGGACGGGGCTTTCATTATAATTTCAAGCTGCAAGATCATTACCATCACACACACAGGCTCAGTGCCAAATCTTAATGCAACAAAACTTCTCTATGTACACACTTGCATATTTTTTTGTTACAATAAATCGAGAAAAAAAAACAACAAAAAAGATAATCACTTACAGAATAAAACTCACATTTTCCCAACTAAAATCAAAGTTCATTTAATTCATCTACATGTAGTTGGTAAACGAGAGCGAGAGCGAGAGCGAAAGCGTTTTAAGAGCTTTTTTCAGTCAGGCGAGCTTTAGTACAGGGCTATAGTTTATTTTAGGACTTGATGATTTGTTGTTGTTGTTTGTTGTTGCCTAAGCCTGAGCTATGTTCTCTCTCTTCCATCACACACACTCTCTTTTTGGTGTGCAGCCGATACAGCCGCCTCTGCCTCCTGCTCCACATTGCCACAAATTGTTGCCGTGCGTGGCGGCTCAAAGCGCATTGCTCGAAGAAAGCCCACTGCTAGCACCATCATCCAGTCCCACTCCCAGTCGATGGTCGCAGGCGCCTCCACACGCAACAAGTCCAGGCGCAAACGGTGCAAAGTGGGCAGCAGCAGCAGTAGCAGCAATAAGTTGATTACGACGCGCAGGTAAATGTGTGCTTTCTCTCTATTTCTCTGACTTTGAATCTCCACAACTTTGTGCTTTTGCGCTCTCTACAACTCTCGACCTTTCGTCCAATTTGTTGTTGTTTCTCTTTAGAAATGTAACCGCCGCTTTGGGCAGCAGCATCGATGCAGCAGCAGCACCGTCAGCATCGACGTCAAAGGGGGCGTTGTCGTTAGCGTCGACGTCGGCGTTGGCGTCGGCTCCTTACGTTTGCCAGACTTGCGGTCGCAGGTATCAGGTGTTGGGCACATTGACGCGACACATGCGCAAAGAGTGCAATCAGCCGAAGAAGTATGTCTGTCGCATGTGCGGACGCGGCTTTCACTATAATTTCAAGCTGCAAGATCATTACTACTACGTGCACAAGGGCATGTTAAAGAGAGACTAAAAGAAGAACAAAGAGGAGAGCTTAGGTTAAGTAGTTCATATACACATACTTGCAAATTAATTGTTGTTTGTAAACGTAATAAAAGCTACTAGAGATAGTGTTGCATTCACTTTTGAAAGCTTTGCTTTGTATGGATGTGTGTGTACAGGCAGGATTAATAATCATATATATACACACACACACACACACGCACGCACGCACGCATAGGCAGATAGGCAGACAGTTGTTGCTCTCTTCTGTTTGCCTTTGAAATTGTATGCAAAAAGTTGTCGTCGTGCTGCATGCGCACACACACTAATGTAGATAAACAAGCTTTTACCTTGCTCTCTCTCTCTTTTTCTCTCTCTGCCTTTGCTCTTGCCAAAATATCTCATTGCAGGTCTGCTTGAATTGAGCTTAAATCAATCTTGGTTTTGCTATGAGCCAGAATTACCGTTGCTTCCACCGCCACCGCCGCCCATTCCGCCGCGACGCAGCAAACTGCGATCACGTAAAAGGAGAAATAACAGTGCGAAAAAATTGATGACGCCGCCGCCGTCACCGTCAGCGTCAGCGTCAGCGTTGACGCCGCCGTGCAGCAGCTCGGCAGCGACATTGGCGCGCAATGCAGAGCAACGGGACGATGGGAAACTGCAGTGTCCCCAATGCCCCAACTCTTATACGCGTCTCTCAGCGCTCAAGCGCCACATTGAGTTCGAGTGCGGCATGTTGGAGAATTTTCGTTGTGCGGTTTGTGATGCGGGCTTCAAGCGTAAAGATTCATTAAATCGGCATTGCAAGGTCAAGAAGCATATTACCAAATATTTGTTTTAGGTTTCCTCTCTTTCTCTCACTCTCACTCTCAGTCAAGAATACTGTACAATTTACGAGTATTTTTTATGATTAAAGAGCGTAATTTATTGCTGCAACAGTCGAGTGTTTGCTTATAGTCTATTACTTACCTTAACAGACGAGACGACAGTTCCTAAAAGTCCCAATCAACCAATGAAAAGAAAGCCAAAAATTTACATACATAAATGTTAATGCTCGTGCCTGTGTCTGTCTGTGTGTGTGTATGTGTGTGTGTGTGTGTGTCTTCTCTTTGCTGCTCCTGTGCCTGCTCCAAGTTCATCATGCACCCACACGCGCGCTCACACATACATACATACATACTCATCATTTCACCTAAACGCCACTAAAAAAGCTCTTATACTTTTACTCACGTTCTTTACTCTACCCAAAACAAAAAAGAGACAATTTCCACATCCGGCAAGTCTCTCTTTTCTCTATCTCTACTCCATTGAACTTTATTCTACTCCTATCTTCAACCCTGTTCTATTCTGTTTTACTTTTCAATTAACCTGTTTGCCTGTTTGAAATTTGTTTTTGTTTGACAGAACGCGTAAAATCAAACCAAAAAAAAAAAAATGAATTAATTTATTAATTTTTAAAAATCAATTAAAAAACCTTTAACAAAATTTTAAAAATAATGCTTACCAAAATACTTAATTGATAATGGCATTTTGATAACAACTAATCATTGCTTGTTTTGTGCCTTGAAATTTGAGCAGCGTTTACACTAAAAAAAAAATACCAAAAAAAAACACTAAAAATAATACCAACAAAAGCATGCCAACCAAAAACTATTAACGTACTGAGAAAGAATTACATATGAATTACAAATGCAATTATTTGAAATTATGTTGAGAAATACCAAACCAAAAAACAAAACAAAAACAAATTTCAGGCTATCAACAACAACAACAACAACTACAAGACAGCAGCAGTAGCAGTTGCAAACAGGACGACAGTTGCGAGAATCTCAGCGATATGCATTTACATTATCAAGGATCAACAACGACAACAACAACAACATCAGCCACAACAACATCAACAACAACAACATCACGTCACTTTCAAGCGCCGCAATTTGATAATTTTCAGGCAATGCTCAGTTCAAGTGCTGCTGCTGCTGCTGCTGCTGCTGCCGCTGCCGCTGCGGCCGCTGCTGCTACTGCGCATCCTATCGAAGAGAGCTTTACCTGTCCGCAGTGTTATCGAACCTATCGACGCCACGGCACACTGCGTCGCCATTTGCGGCAGGAGTGCGGCAAGGGCAAGTCGATGGTGTGC